>CM055848.1:24996448-27396448 GCA_029490765.1 Euthynnus affinis | reverse complement strand
GTGAGTCTTTTTTTTTTTTCTTTAATCAGTAAACGCATGTGTAGAGCAGAAATACAGGCAAACTTGACTGTAAATAGATGAGGTCACAGACGGAGAATGTACCGACTCTCTGCACGCAGTCAACAGCGAAAGCATGAGAAAACACACACGCACACGAGCAACAAACACACGCACATGCTTAATACGTTTTCCAAAGTATTTCTATTTTGGATTGGGGATTTTTCTACATTACATAGGAAAATAATTAAACAAGCCTATGCACGGCATTTATCGGATGGCTCTGAACTGTGTTAGAATACTACTCATCGCTACCACACATCTGATCTCATACTCTATAAATACACTCATTTACTGAAACTTGAGCACGTTTCACTGTTATTTGTGTAATTTCAAATCCATTTTATTCGTAAGTGGTTTTCCATTGTATACATTTACTTTTACGGAGAATTTGAGTGTTTTACCCTTACTCGACCTATTACAGTTTATATTTTAGAATTTGCATTTACAATAAGTTCTTAAGTGTTTCGATCCAGTTACAATTGCTGCTGTAAACATCGGGTCCTCTGGCCCACGTGATGTAGTTTATTTATTTGATTTTGAATAAACATGAAAACTGGGCAGCAGAAATAAGCAGTGAAAAATTAAATAGTAGAATGCATGATGTATCTCATCTTATCTGGCCTAAAATGGAATTATGATGATGTAGGATTATCATCTTTCTCTTCACATCCTTATTAGCAGTACTTTTATTTACTATCTGTATGTTCCATTTGTCTTTACTGTCTTCCTCTTTACAATCTCTTTATTTGTTTCTAACAGCACTCTCTCACTTCCCCAACCACAGGTAAACATCGACCACTTCACCAAGGATGTGACCCTGAGGAATTTGGTGGATCTTTCCCCCACTACCTTCGACCTGGCCCAGAAGAGGATCCACGCCCTGATGGAGAAAGACTCCTTCGGTCGCTTCCTGCGTTCTGAGCAGTACCAGGAGCTCCTGGTCAACTAAACTGGAGCAGGAGTCTGAGGAGCTGAGATGGGGGTGGGTTGGGTGGTTTCAAACAGCAGTTAGTCGTCATGAAAATATTAAGTGACAATCTAAAAAAAAATTAGCATTTGAATATTTGCTAACAAATAAATAAATATCATGTGTGTGTATGGCAGCTCGAGAACCGATTTATTTTTACAAAAGATACAAAACATACAAGGGTAAGAAAATTTTGAAATGTAACTAAAGGGAGAGACTGCCTTTGAAACAGCCCCACCTCCCCACCCAGTACACAAACATATTCTTGAACTTCTACCCTATAGTGAGGTCCTTCCATTGACAGCAATGATTCCCTATCTTCTCAAAGAAATGAGGGCTGCCCACAATTTACTCTTTTGTCAAAATTGTCCCCAGTAAGGTTCTCATAAAGGTAGAAGTACAGGACCACACACATACATCGCCATGCAGAGTCAGGATTAGCATAAAGAAAAACTGTTTTCATGAAAAATAAATGAAGATGAAGATGAAATTAGGTCACAAAGTTAGACTTTTGGATACATATGAAAATTCCCTTTTAAATTATCCCAAAAAATAATACCTGACTCTTACACTTTTGCGTCAAGGTGCTGGTGTAGCTTTCCCGTAGCTGTCTACATATGAAGCAATATGTACTTTTTGGTAAGCTCAATCCTGTTGACTGCCATTCACAAAAAGCACAGCTGCAATCATATTTACTTTCTGTTTTGTTCACTTTCTGACAAAGAGCAGTGATGATGCCATGAAAGAGAAGGTTTACACTGAAAATAGGTAAGAAGAAGGTTAGTAGTCTTTCCTTGACCTACTCCTAGACCAATCACAATTTTGCAGTATCTGTACAGCTTACCTCGCCACTACAGAAGCCAAACCTCTCACATAAACACAACATGGAAATACAACAGACAGCCTTACTGTATGCACCACTACGTTTTGACGCAGAAGAATAAATTAGCCTTGCAGCTCAAAATTGATGAGTTAATGGAGTCTTTTGATTGGAAAAGGCGACTTCAATTAGGGGTCATTGTAAAAAAAAAAATGCAATCTAAAAATTGACCAACTTAAAAATAAAACTATATAAAAAGTATTTTGAAATTTCAGGAAACAAATCGGCTTTGCTCCCAAAAAAAGATCTTCAAGTCTTGTCTCTTTCCTTTCCTTGCTTGTGGTTTTTCCCAAGAACACTCATAAGATAATAATACCATTTCCACTGCCTGGAAACAATATGACCTTTTCTGTCTGTCATTTTCTGTCTTCAGGAGAACACTAATGAGGAATTCCTTAAGATCATAAATAGCATGACTAATTTCCAGCAAAGACCAGCAAGTATTTTGTCATTGTAATAAAAAAGGTATAGTGGAGCATCTACTAGTATCAATGCATGATGATCACATAACTCTCTTTTTTGTCTCTTCCACTCTCTCACACTCACACATACACAAAGACACTGAGTTTGGATTTTCACCAAACCCCCCTTTTTTCAGTTGTGATGCATCCTGTGAGAGCCATCCTTGAGAACAGTGCTGGTTAGTTGGCTCAGTGGTCGAGCTCCTTGGCTACCACTAAACTGCAAGTTGCTAAGATGGGAAAATCAAGTAGGAGGGAATCTCAGAAAAAGAAGTGAACAGAGCAGTGTTATTTTTTACAAAGAAAAAGTATTTTTCCCATGTGTCATTACTGAAGTTGGTCGGGTCACTTAAAATGTCCAGACCTGGTTTTATTGGTAATATACCAGTAAAAACAAACGAACATGGGAAACAGAACTTGCAGGTTTGCAGCATTAGACTGATAATACTGGTTATGGAGAATAATCTTATTATGGTCTGTGAAGCCATAGAGCACATCATATTTAAAGTCTAAAATCAAAGTTTAAATTCATTACACACATTTTGAGGAAATAGGGTCTCTGCAGTCGGACTGTAGTTTATGTTAACGTTGATCGTAACACAAAAACATAATAGTCATGCTCAATGTTATATGTACTTTCTGTGTTATTTTCCAGGTTAACACCTCACTCTTTCAATCACAAGTTATTTACTATTACAAACTGTAACAAACCACTGGTATTCACCTATTTTACACTCAAATAAGACATAGATGGATATGATGGTGGATTTGGTGTTGGTGTGCAATGTTTAAGTGTCTTAAATATACACAGTTAGTTGAATGTAGCAATCATAAAGTGTGATTATATTTACTCTTTAATGTTTTTTTTTATTTAACAAAAGCATATGTCATAACCAACACAAGAACATTATCTAGATATTCAGCATTTTATAAGTCCTTATTGTTCCCATGATTGCAAATAATTCACAAACTACAGAACTGAGAGTAGTGCAGATCAAGGGAAAAGGAGTACATATTTTTTTCACCTTATTAATCGAGTTTAATCATCAATAAAGGAACAATTTGGCAAAAAAAATACATAAACCTACTTTTATATACATTTGAAACTAATCTTAAACAGCATTGACAAGGGTTTACTATGGCACAGATTGGCCAGTCTGATGTCATAAAGTGCCACGTTAGTCAACAATCAACATCACACTAAAATCAATAAGGGCTTTAACAGTGCTGAGTATGCATAATCTGATGTAGCCTTGCATGTACGTTTTGGAGTCGACCACATAAAAATATATATGCATACAATTCCTGAAGATGTATTTATTTTTACGTGTAAATATCTACAATTTACAAACAATTGTGTCTAAGTTATTCATAAATACAACGGTGGAACCCAAGATTCTTTGAATGGAGAGCTGGCAAGGACTCTTTCCAAAGTCTTATTACTGTTATAAAAGAGGAAACATCTGACTTTCAATTGTCACTTTGTTTTTCTTCATTGGATGCTGATTTATTATGTGTCTATACAGAGTACATGAATGAGTTTTTAAAACAAATGCAGCAAATGAAAAACTACTCAAAATTGCATATAATTACATCATAATTACAAGTTTCTGTTCACGTCCAAATTGGAGTAATAATTCGGACTGTGAAACCTCATGATCAAACATGGATGCCTCATTTGAGCCAAAGTCTGTCATTCAACTTATTTAAACCCACATATACAAACAGGTGACAAATTAAAGGAACAACTGGTACACGTCTGAATACTTGACCTCGACAGTGAGGGGATCTGGTGGCTCTGTTATGCTGTAGGGGCCATTTTGCTGGCATTGTTTGGGTCCACTTGTCCCCTTAGAGGGAAGGGTCACTGCAAATCAATACAAAGTTGTTCTGAGTGATCACCTTTATCTTATGATGAAACATTTCTATCCTGATGTGAGAGGTCTCTTCCAGGATGACAATGTCCTAATTCATAGGGCACAAGAGGTCACTGAATGGTTTGATGGTGTTCCTCAGCCTTGGCATTGATTTTTCGGTCTCTTCTGGAGGGATAAACACCCTTCTTCAAAAAGATATTCCCTCATTTAATGTTTTGATGATGGTGGTGGAGAGTGTTGTCTAACACATTGGTCCAAAATCTCCCTTAGGTGTTCAATTGGGTTGAGATCTGGTGACTGCAAAGGCCATAGCATATGATTCCTATCATTTTCATACTCATCAAACCATTCTGTGACCCCTCTTGATTTGCAGTGACCCTTCCCTCCAAGGGTACAAGTGAACCCAAACCATGACCCATATCCGATCAGCAATATTAAACTTTTTATGGTTATGTTTAGCCATAGACAGCGCTTGGTTAAGGTAAGGGAAAGGTTGTTGGTCTTGGTTTAACACAGAAAAAAACAAAAAATGTTTATTTACATTTAAACAAAATGATGATCTTTTACTGACCTTAACCAAAGCGCTTTTGTTGTCTAAACCTAACCACACGCAATACTCAGGGCATGAACCTGGTCTCTGATATCAGAGTCCTGCGCTTGCACGCCTGCCATCCACCCGGACCTCCTCCTTCCAGCTTCAGAGCGATATATAAACATAACGCTACATTCATTCAAAAACATGTTTCCTGTGAACATGATCCAGGCAGCGATTATGTTTGTTCATTTTGAACAAGTAACAAATAAGTAATAAACTGAAACAAAACATGAATAACAATGAAAATGAACATTTAACATATACTGCAAACTCTCAATAAATAAATTCTCACAAACAACATAAACAAAATAGATAAATATTACATGTCTGAAAAGGAGCAGGAAGTATATATGGTCCAACCCTGCATTTGCCAAAGCAATGCAATTGGCAAAACAAATTAGTTAAATATATTAATTATATTAATAATAAACATATTTCTAGGATACAGGGTTGGTCCAGCTGGGTCTTTTATGCAGCCTGAATGAAGGATCACATTATCCTCCTCAGATTTAACCGTATCGATGCAGGCGGTACAACCAACAAGTAGGAGTTACTAGTGGAGCAACAAGGGGATGATCCCTCTCTGGCTTCCCACCATTTGAGGCTTATCCATGTATCTTCTATCAAATCCGGTGAGGAATCTGTTAAGTGCTTATGTTTCTAAGAAACAGACTGGACTGAAAACAAAAAGGTAATGTCAGACTCTCAAAGGAAAATGTCCTTCATTGATATGTTCCTTCCTTTTTAATTCCTCCTCGGAGTAAATGAATTGTTTGAAAAGAACAAAGCAGCTTGTGAGGAGCGCACCGCTGAGAACGTCAGTGATGAGTGAAAAACAGAACGGAAACAGATGCGGCAGAGAGGCTGGCTGCCAACACAAACACTGTCAGAGGCTTGCATGGACGCATCCGTTACCACTGCAGTTCCTAGAAATAGATGGAAAAGTTCAGATGCCTTTGGTCCCCAAAGGAGGTTAGTGACATTTCTGACAAATGTTTTGTTGAGTTTAACTTGCTGCTTTTACGTGTAGGCTGCATCGTCACATTAGCAGCGGTCTCAGAGTATCCTCTAGGCTGAGAAAACTGGACAGATGTATAATTAGCATCACATGCCAGAGCTTTCTAAATATGTCATTCTAAAACGGTTCTAATGTTTCCTAAAACAGGAAAAGTCATTTTTAATGGCAACAAGTATCTATTACCACTAAAACCATATCAATAGAGATTTAAGCAGAGTAAACCCTCAGTAAAAAGATACCCTTACTAAGAGTTTAGGATTCTGAAAATAATCCCCAACTGTTTACTTAGGGGCAATGCAGGTTCCCCTTTTTTTCTGAACTTCACCTGATACATGACCTAATTTCCCAAAAGAAGAATTTCACTTTGACAGCACAGCGTGATAAGGTTTTAAAAAACCTGATTTAATCTCTTCTGCTCAGCCAGCAGTAATGATAATCCCTCTAAGCACAAGCAGACCTGCAGACATTCTCATCTGTCTCCCGGAGCACAGTGGTCAGACTTAAGATGGGAAACCGCATGTTCTATATTAATACAAGTTTGATATGGTCATCTCTTCTTGGGATTCAGTTTTAATGTATAAGAGAGACATCTACATTGAAAATTACACACATGTACATACAGAATTGTTGCCAGCAAGACCTGGTAGATTTTAACTCCCTGGAGTCCAAAATAGTCTATATTGATGGATTATGGCCATAAAACTATACAGTGCTGATTATGTTTACTCAAGCGTCATTAAAAATGCAAAAGGCGTGGGTGCTGCAGGATCCGTGAGCACACAGGAAGCAGATCGCTCACTTAGTTCTGCATTAAAGATGACAATGCTCTACAAGTCGTTGACAATGTTGCTCTGAAGGGTTCTCATGGCTCCGGGGCTTTTTATACACTTTTGAGAAAAAGAAGGATCTGTTCTGATATGTGTAAGAAAATAATAAAACATCCCCCCAGTGATATCTTTGGCTGGCTGCGAGAGTTACTGCCGACAACGCTACACCCACAGGGTTTCTATCCACAGTCTGCCCCCAAGGTTTGAGCGTTTTGTGCTGTCGACATAACTGGCAGCACATGATTTGCCTCAGAGTGAAGCTGAGTGATTAGGGCAACATCAGCGCTTCAAAAGCTGCCAGTTGTTTCACCATCAGATTCGGCTTGACGGGTTTAAGTTGTAAACACTGTTGCTAGGTGCCTGACAACAAAAATGGACTTGACTTGTTACATGTTCTTAAATATATAAGGGTTAGCAAGGAGAAAGGGGGTAAACAAAAAAAATCTGATAATATAAATTTAAAGTTCAACTTGAGAAGTTTGCCAATCCAAAAGGTATCTGGTGTAAAACTAGATCATCTTAAGTGATGTGTAGAATAGTGTATAATTATTATTATTATTATTATTATTATTATTATTATTATTATAATTAAACCAACTCAAGTCAATTTCTATTCATATCGCCCAATTTCACAAATTCGAATAAGGAATCCTTCTAAGCCCAACATATAGATATATATATAAATATTTGAAACCATCCAAAAACTTCCTTGAGTAGGGAGAGTTTGGGATGAAGTAACGTGTGTGTGAACAGGATGCTTCTTATTGGTGTTACTTCAGGTCTCGAACTCCTCACTCCTCAAGTCACCCAGAGGTCAATGAGTGATGTATCCATTCATTTATTTCTGTTCTGAGGAGCGAGGAGCGAATACGTGAGGAGGCTCACACACCGACACATGACATGATTGGAAATCTGTCAGTGATTGGATGCTGCGGCTGTTATCAGACCGCTCGGATACCACTACGCATCACTAACACTACTGTTTAAAATAAGTGTATTTTGTTTTATTTGTGTCTTTTCTTAGTTGGATATTTGCATACTTTACCCTATATCATGATTAATTCGAGATTCAAGATTTAGTTTATTGTCATTTTGTTGTGTATTTGTATATAATAAGGAACAGAAATGCTGTCCTCACAGCCCACAGCAGTGCAACAACAACAGAAAGGATAAAGATATATTACATATCTAAAAATTCCCCTTTAAAAAAAAGTTATAAAAATATCTCAATTCCAAGAGGAAAAAAAGAGCAGTTAGCAGCAGATTGCATTTAGAAATAAAAAATACTTGTCTCAGCTCCAGACCAGACAGCTTTTCTATGTCAATGAGTGACCAGCACTGATTAGGGAGTTACATAATCCATTTTGCTTTCCAGAGAACATTTGGCAACATGATTGTTGGAACTGCCGGTTTGTACTAGTTAGCGGTTAGCCTAGCTTGCACTCCTCGCACTTGCCCCGCTTCCACGTCCTGTTACGCTGCTTTCGATGCTTTCCCCTCTGGCGCAGCTCCAGACCAGGCTGTGGTCTCCTTTGGGTCCACTGGACGTAGCAGACCAAGCACGCTCAGCTGATTTAAAAGTCTTTAACACGAATTTCCAAAAAAATTACAATGATCATATTTCCCTTGCGCTCCATATGATGACACAGACGTAGATGGACGTGGACAAAGACACTGTATAGTTGGAACTAGGAGAGGCCGCTGCAAACATTATCGTGCCCCCATCACACCAGTTCATAGAGAGAGAGAAAGAACACCATCAACAAGGACCTCTTCATTTCTCGCTAGTTTTTTTAATTGAAAAATTACATCCCAAGATAATATTTCCTCCTCTGTTCTTGCTGATTAATGCTGTTACCGCTTCTTATATGATTATATGAAGGTTGTTTTGAAAAATGGTGCACTTTTTACGTCTGTATTCAGGAGCCCATCTCTGGTGCAGCCAGTCTCTCATAGATCACTGCAAATATTATAGTCAGGGATGAGGTAATTCTGTTACAATAAATTCATCTAATTAAATATTAGTTTCTATGAGGTTGAAAATCAGTGTACATCTGGTAGAATTAATATTTTGATGTCAAATATATTTACATCTATATTTTCCCAAAAACATGTAAGCTACTAAATTATCTTTATAAAGTATGAGACATACAAACTCCAAGACATCAAATATTGCTAAAGAGCTGTTTACACCTTCAGACTAACAGTTGATCCAGGTGTTCACTTCAGAGGAAAGGACATCTCATTTCCTCTTTCCTCACATCTTCGTCTTTCTTTTTCGTGAGACCAAAGGTGCATCTCAATTCCCTTATTTGATCATCATTCCTCGCTCCTCACTTGACCTAGAAATCATTATGGTCTGCCATCTTGAAAGTCATCCCAGAGTGCCTTCTGCTCTGAGAAGCAAGGGTTGAAGAGGAGCCATGAGTGAGGATACACGAGAGCATACATCACAACATAACTGAGTGGAGACAGATTACAGATTAACTCCCAAGTTTTATATTTCATTTGTCTTCTGATTCACCGTCTAGTTTAAAAAAAACCTGTTAATTTTAGGTCTGATCAACAAAAGAACCATAAACAACTTCCTTCATTTATTAAAAAGTGTTTTCATTGGGATGTACCTCTAGACCTGAGGAAAGGATGCAAGAGAAAGAGAAGCATTCAGTGTCACCTGGCTCTCTGACAGCAGCTGTGCAAAGCAAAAAAGCAGGCTGAGGGAAGCAGGGAAGTTTTTTTTCTCCAATTTTTAAGATAATAAGATAAGATAGGATAGATTGTAAATCACAAAATGAAATTGGAAATGAAACTAAATTCATCTGTACATTAGATTTTGTGTAAAAACCACAATTTTTACAGTTGGACCATCCAACACGGGTTCAGCGGCGGCTGAAATGTATGGTACAACAAACCAAATTGCACAACAGCCAGAAAGGGGAGGCTGCCATCAGAAGACCTGGTGTTGTGGAAATCATCAACTCTCCACTTCCTAAAAATACAACACCTAGATCTCCACATTCTGGCAATCTGCTCATCCGATGGTGGATGGTGTGCATCTCTCTGCATTCTGTTCACCTTCACTCTCAGGCTTTTATCCCCTGCGTGTTTTCTGTAGTAGCAGCCTGATGGACATAGACAACATGATCTCTGCAGCTGAGTCTGCATCCACAAGTCCTCCCACTAGCCACTTGGAGTGCTAATGAGGAATGACAAACAAAAACAGATTTTCACAAAAGCATTTGGTAAAAACGTCCTGTTCAATACCTAACAAGTTTGAAAGGCCAAGTCTATATCGTATCGCAAATGATGCAACAAAATTGACCTTTGTCATCTTTCTGTTATAACCTTAACCTGCAGAGGAAGGTGATGTCCTCCCAAACACCGTGTCATGACCAGCTCATAACCCATGGCAAATAATGAGCGACACAAGGGAATATTATTAAATTAACCATTTTAGACAGATAATCACTGACATCCTCACCATTTCCAACTGACCTAAATGTGTGTGTCTGTGTGGAGGGTTCACCATGTTAATCCATACCAGATGGCGGAAAGTAGAATTGAACTCAAAACTCCTCCAACAATGAGTCAGCACTATGTTGACTGACATATGATGTTCTGCTGCCACAAAACATAAACTTGAGTTGGAGAATGAAGGAAACATCATATAAATTTCAATTTCAAATCTCAAATTCAATCTTTTTTTTTGTTGTTTGTTTTACTTTTTTTGGCGCGAGGGTGCAGATTTATACGATAACAGCATAATAAAACTGTATCCATGGTGACAGTTCGTGTTTATTATGGGGAATGCATCCCACAGTGTACCTGTTTAGTCCAACCCCACACTATAAAATTGAGTGCACTCTACAACTGTCAGTCTGATCAAATGTACTGCTGAGTGATACTCTGCTGGTCAAGAGCGACAGTCTTTTATTTTCCAGATCAACTTATGCCACCTGCCCACCAGCCACACTCTATTTGTTTCCCTGCCCTTCACACATGCTCCTTATCGGCTAATTATCTCCTAACCTGCTGCCTGCCTGCCTACCCAGCTGCACCTTGTTGTATAACCAAGCTTCCTGTGTGTTTAACATTCACTCAACACACTGTCAGTGTGTTCTGAAGTGCTTTGATTTTGGAGCCGTCTTCAGTTAGGTTTCCATACAAATATAGCACAAAGTTGAACCACAAAAGTAGCGTCTAGTGGAACGGACTTGGCAGAATATTCATAAGTATGTTTTAATTAGTGTATAATCACCTAAAAATAAGAATTATTGTGTTTTTGTTAGAATGACACTTTTATATCTACATAGGGAGCAGGTCCTCTTCCACAGAGCCCACTGTATTGCACCACCATGTTTCTACAGTAGACTAGAATGAACAAACCAAACTCTTGGCCTTTTGTGTTTGGGGGTATTCAGTTTGTTGCAATCTGCAACTTCACTGCCAGATGCCACTAAATCATACAAACTACACCTTTAAAGATACAGGAGCTAAAATGGCCTTTTCAGACAGAGGCTGCATAAAGAGCCAGTATAAGATAAATTAGAGGGTTTTTTGAACTCTAAATGATGCAAAGACATATCAGTAGAAGTTTCCTCGTTGGTCCACACAGATCTGATGTTTTCGCCAACTGCCGTCTCTTCAGTGGATACACAAGTCATGCTTCATAAACGCCCTGATTAACTTGTTTAGTCTGTTTCCAATGTACTTCATCACATTTAGTTTTTATTGATACACCAACTTTTTGCATTATTCTCTCATATTTTTAGTCAAATTGAAAATACACATCAGAACAAGAGGATAAAAATGCACTTTTGAGTGTCAAACACTCTCTTAAAATTAGCCTGTAAAGTGCTTTTTTAGTTTTTTCTTAATAGAGAAAATGCTGGTCATTGTCCACTAAATTGAACAGTCCATTATTATTTGAACAAATTATATTTACAAAGATAGCACAGATTATGTAATTGCTCTTTAACACAATGGCAGAGTCAAAATATGACTAAATCAGCAAATAATTAAAGACAGAAGAATAAAGCATATGACATAATATGGTTACCTAACAAATGAGTTGAAGCCTGAGGCTTTGTGTTATTTAGAGAATAGCAGCACAATTTTTCATTAGTCAGAACAAGGGTTTTTATCTCTTGGCATATATTTCTATTTCACCTCAACAATGCAGGTTAAAAGAGATGAGAGATCCTGTCTTTATTTCAAATAGGCAGAGAAAACTGTAAAAATGAGTCTTCATTGCCAAGATTGCACTTTATGTTCCCCAAAGTCTCACATTCAGTGGTTGGATAATATGATTTCCAAAGTGATGTGGCAAGTTCATAAAGAGAATGAAGGAAACGGCAGGCCCATAGGCCAAAGTCAAGCCATGACTTTGCAATAAAATGTTGTACTTTTTTTATATTTCTCATAAAAAGAGGTCTGAAGCTACTTTCTGCACGTAAATATCTCTACGTTTATGACAATAAACTCACCCAGATGATGCAGGAATCCCAAATGCCCCACTACAAGTTTCCTTCTTCAGTCTGTCACCTGTAAATATGACAGTATGGAAGCTCTCAAATAAAGTAGCTCTGTATAATGATGTCTCTGTTGTACAAACATTACATAAATTAAGACACTTTATAAAAGAAGCTTCACTGTTCATACAAGTTCATCAAGTTGTTAACCAGTTACTTTACAGTGTATCTAACAATGACTAAAATCAAATAGCAATATGGTGTTAATGTTATTTTTTTTATGTACAAATGCCCAAGAACAGGCATGGGTATAAATGTAATTCAACCAAGACCAATACAACCAGGCCTTTCCTGCCAATTAAAAACATTATGTCTTTTCACCAAAGACTAATGACCTCAGTGTCACTTCCATGCTCTGAACAATTAGTAGAAATTGCTTTATTGTACAATTCAAAACATAGCTTTTCTGAGTGTGTTACTCTAATTTGTGGATTTCTTCAAGCAGTTTTTCTCGAATTCTTTTGTTTTAACGTCATAAAATCATTATGCACATGCAAAGCAGAGTGCCATTTACCTTAAAAGGAAAACCCAAATTATCACCATCAGACAAGATTCTAGGAGTTATATGTAAGAGTGACACATAAAACCCATTAAACAAAGTCAGCGTGGAACATGTTTATAGGAGCTTAGGAGCAACACGGTGAGGGCAACAAAATAGATTTTAAATACAGATACGGACTCTTACTCAGAAAACCGATAGTTATATATATCCCCTAATATAAAAGCCCCATAAATGTTTAATGAAGGTATTATCACTGCTCACTCACAAGTGTCAAAACATGCCTCGAGGCTGTCACAAACCGTGCACAGATGTTAGCATCAGCGCGAACATAAATAAAGCACAGCAACAAAAAAAACCTGACACCACAGTGAGATGAATGACTTTAGCCCGGCAGTGTTTATTATCTGAACTTCTCTAGACAATAAACCAGAGATCCAGACATGCAGCCCCAGGGATGTATGGACCGTATGTAAGCGTGTGTTAGTGCTCTACAGATAAGTGGTTTTGCATGCGTCTGCGCGTACGTGCTTCCTTGCATGCATGATCACATTAGAGCACCAGATCCTCCTGTCAGGTTTTAATTAGCAGGCCTCACAGCTGCTTGGCGTTGGGAAGGCAGGAGAGAACATCCAGCGATAAGCAGGTTAGTGCTGAATGAAGCACCGCTCAGGCCTGAGAGTCTGAGCCTGGACGGACGCTGGTTAGTATAACAGCTCCAGGAGAAGAACAGTACACAAACACACACATATATGTAGGCCTATAACATAACCCTGAAATGAGATTCTGTGTTTTTCTTTTCTAAAATGAAAATGCAATGTGTTCTGCGTGTTAAATGATGGGAAATCCCTCTGCACACCCATGGGCTGTTGAATCAAAACTTCAATGGTCATTACTTCC
Source organism: Euthynnus affinis (assembly GCA_029490765.1). Lineage (NCBI taxonomy): Eukaryota > Metazoa > Chordata > Actinopteri > Scombriformes > Scombridae > Euthynnus > Euthynnus affinis. The sequence goes on along the minus strand of CM055848.1, from coordinate 27,382,833 downwards.
TCACTGTGATGGATTTCCTGTTGGGAGAGGATGTCAGGGTGTGTCATGACAGTAATGAAACAATCTAAAGTAAACCAATGGGATATCAGCCTTAAGGAATGTGGCACTTTGGTTTGATAGGAAAGGCAGAAGGGTGGGATCGAAGAAAATATGTGATGGCTTTATTGTTTGGACTTCTTAGTTGTACGACTACTAGGACAACATGAGGTCATGTTTTCTAAGAAAGCTCCCGTCCTGGAGCTAATGGCCTACTTCTCCCAACTCAAAAGAGTCACACAGATTGTGACATGTCTCGTCTCATTTAAGTCCTCCTCTATGCAGCAATCATAGTCCAGTATCCAACTTTACACAAGTGTGATGTGAAAACTTGAAACCTCATAGAATGGACTTTTCAGTGAAGAAGGAGACATCTTGAGCCTGGCACTTTAACTTTTGAAATTAAAAGAACATTTGCATTTTTATAGATTCTTAAGATTTTTCAATGAGGGACAAGGAATTTTCTAGCTGGTTAACTTAACATTTTATGTAAAAAACTGTATCAGACACACATTACTTTTGCAAGCAGAGTATTTAAATGTTTGAAAACATGTCTGGAGGCAAACTTTAACAATTCCTTTATGAATCATATGACCTTTGATGTGCAAGGGGTTGCTCTTTATTCAAGCAAAAAGTCCACTATAATACACTGCAGGAATCCCAGGCCGTAGAATTGCTTAATGTTCATTGCAGATGTGAACTACTATTTAAGACAAATAATTGTGGAACAAAATGTGGACAGAATTTTTTTTAAAGACACAATGTGGTGTTACTTTTAATGCTAGCACTAAGGAAATCACCACTGCTCTTCCATTTTTTCCTAAAATTTTTACATACCAAAGTTTCAGTTTTGTATAAATCAAAACCAAATTTATATTTAAGCAATCAAATATACATATTTACATACTTGTGCACATGCATATATTTTTATATAAAGTTATTTGAATTTAAACATATTAAAAATTTATATATATTTGAACAATTGTGTGTCAAATGTGACTTTGCTTCCTGCTCCACCCCCAGGCAAAAGGTCAAACCCACTTTAACCCCTCATTTCATTGGACACAGACATGTCTTGTAATTTGTTTTTGTTTTTGTTTATGCATAGAGGCAGTGTGAGGTCAAAAAGCATGGTTTGCCTAAGGGCAACACCATGTCATAAAGGGTACGGATGTTGTTATATAATATGTTATGTATGATAATACTGTAAGATTTATTGTCATTTTTGCCCTTGCATTATTTTCTATTTTTCTAGTCTTTGCTGTGCTTTTGTCTCTGACAAACCTGCATGGTGATGTTTTGGGTAAGTTCAAAGTGCTCATATGGAAAATGTTCTGATACTGCCCGTATATACCTGATGAACAGACAGTCCAGCAGTAAGTCAGACAATGTGCAGGAGTTTTTCTCATTGTTTTCAGTTCCAACATTCACACAGATAGCACATAGGGTCTTCTTATTTTTTGTGTTTTGTGCAACATGATGAATGCCACCTAGAGTCTTTCTGAAAATGTGCACTGTTATGCCCAACATTTTTTTTTCACCCTTTTTTTCAGCATTGGATATAATACTACATTCTTCTCAGCCTTAGATTGTTTATTATCATGGTCAACTTTGGGTATTGAATATCACCACAAAATATTATCCATTTATAGCTCCAGTCCAAAATTTGCTAGTTTTGGTCCAGCTACTGACTCCCTCAGAGAATCCTCTTAACTACTCCTACGCACTCATTCATTTTAGATTACAGATAAAGATTCACACGAGCGTGGCAGCTCCAATGGATTTATCACTTTCTTTTATTCTCTTGTGGTTTAGCGGCAAAATTCAAGCACACTAAGGCTGTTCAGCAGTAGTATATCAGATAGAAATGAGACTGTGCTGTGCAGACATGAGCCTGTATGTATTCATTCCTTCCATGTATGCATGACTCTTCCTGAAGGAGGGAATTTTGTTGAAAAATGCCAAAATATTTGCCTCAGTGATAAAGCTATCCTCTTCTCAAAAAGAATACATTAATCAGCAGCACAGGATAAATAGCAGCATCAGCTCAGCATGCCCAGGATGTTTTCAAAGACTAACCTATTTTAGGCCTGCATGGAAAAACTCCTGAATCCATGTTGAAGGTGGATTTTTTTTTTTTTTTTTTTTTTTTTTTTTGCTTTTTGCTTTTTTTCTTCTTTTTTCTTCAAATTCTGCCTCTAAAAACTATCAAGGCATCTTTGAATTTATTACTGTGCCTTTACTCAGAAGAGAAACAGGCAGACAAAATTAAACATACAGTAAATATTTAAGCATGTTTGTCCTCTCTTTGTCAGTCAGGGTTAGATGTGCAGAAGATTAGATTCAAGAAAGATTATTTACTGTATATTTCATCATGCTCACAAATGTATTGCCCTTAAATAGGCATGGAGTCAGGCTGTGGCTGGACAGCTGCAGTAAACAGCCTCCATGGAGGTAAATCCAAATAAATAAGTCCACAGGGTAAACCAGTCTTCAACATAGCCAAGACCTAAGCTATGAGGGCAAATTCCAACCATATCATATTTGATGAAGTTAAAAATTGAAAGCTCAAGCTTAAGCTCTGAGAATGAGCTGTGGCTGTGTCTGTAATAACGTAGGTGTTGTACTCATGTTTGTTTTGCACAAGGATCTAAAAATGAAAAGACATAATTGGGTGATTTTGGCTTACAGGGAGGAGGTAGGTTGGGTGGATGGCTAGATAGCAGCAGAGCACTGCTTGAGACTAAGTGGATATTTTTACTGTCATGTTGCATATTTTACTGCTGTTAAACTGGAAATTTTTACCATCACATTAGGACATTTTTACCGCATTTTACTGATCATTATAATCCAAATCATGATCTTTCCCTAGCCCTAACCACTTGGTTTTGCACCTAAACATAACCAACAACACACAAAATTACACATGAAAAGCTTAAAATGCGTAGACATGACATGCAAAATGTTGTGTGCTACTTATAACCCTTCCCATGAGATCGCGCTGGAACTAACCAGGGTTAACTAACTAGTCTGCAAAAAAGTATAGCTGTTCTTTGTTTATGTCTTGAACAGAAAATAGTGTTATCTGGATATAAAAGGCTTGTTGTGTGTCTTCTTGTGATTATTAGATAATAGCTTCTGATGAGGTAATCATTTCTAATCTATAGATGTTACATAATCACTGCTGGGGAGTGCAAAGACCATTTTAAGTCTGCTGATTATAGATGATTACCATGTGATTACAAGAGGACAGTCTGAATTATGTCAGGATCTGAAGAGAGGTTTTTGTTTTTGTTTTGTTTTTTTTAATCAATCAATTAAGTTTTTGGATCTTGACATAAAAAGCTTTATTATGAGGTAATTATCTTGTAATCATGAGTAAGTAAAGCTTGAATCCAAGACCATGAAAAGTTAGAATAATGACATTCATGATCTGCTAGAAAGTGAAGAAGGAGGACAATGGAAAATGTTCATTAATCAGTAAAATCAGAAATCACATAAAATTTCTACAACTCTAAATTAACCCTTAATTAACCTAGAAAAGTTTAAGGTTCCTGATTCACTTCCAACATCTCACAGTGAATAATGCAGACCATGACACCCCTCCTTGATGTGTACCAACCATATGGATTTGTATTGAAAACTAGTCAGCATTAGCTTGCAATGTGCAAGCTAAACTTAAGCTTTAATGTTAGTTGGCTTTGGTCCAGACTTATATATCTCAACAGCTATCGGATGGATGACATTTTTTTGAAAACATTCAAGTTCTCCAGAGAACAAATCCAACAGACTTTCAGACTTTTCATCTCGCTCCACCAGCGTCTTGACAGCAGATAGAAATTTCTCATGATTGCCATTTGTTACACACATTCATGTCCTCCTCAGGGTGATTTGTAATACCTTTTATGATCCCAACTTTTCATCTCGTGATATCATCAGGTCAAAATTTCAAAACCTGCAAAAATTAACAACATTTCCATCAGCCTTAGCTGTACTTCGGGTCAGTGGTTTGATCCATGGCGTCTGTCAAAAGTTGAAGTGTTGAGCAAGCCACTGAAACCTAATTGCTCCTGATTACATGGCAACTTCATTACCATTGGTGTGTGCATGGGTAGGTTAATGGCAAGCAAAGCAAACAGAACCGTTCCTGCATATGGAAATCAAAAATGTGATAACTGTTAGTGTTTGGAGCCTTTTCTAAACAAACTAACACGTCCAAAACTCTTTTTGGTGAAGGAAGATGTCACCCAGTGTCATAGTGTGGTTCACTGATGTGTTTTTAATAGTTTTTGGACAACAACAGAGGTCTACTGCACAGATGAATAAGATATATCAGACTGCAGATGCACACACACACACACAGACAGCACTTGTAAATAATCCAGTTCACTGTTGTGTGATGAGATTTGTTGACATTAAGAAAAATGTTTAGAATCACCAGCCAAATCCTTTAACGTTGTCATGAGCGTGTGGCATGCTGAGTTCAGCATTTATAACAAAGCCCTGCTGTGACTACGTTGTGAAGCATTTGCACCCACAATTCACCCCATTTTAAGGTCCTATTCACAAAAGATTTTTGATGATATGCTGGCGCAAACACGCTCATAAAATTTTGCAACTGGGAGCAATTTGCCCTTGTTTGCATCTGTTTGAGTGAGCAGAGTGGTTCCCAGTGTTTCAGGCTTTTCTTCGCATTTCAGCACACAGATTAGTCCATAATGAAAACTGCAGAGAGCACAAAAGCCTCACATCACACATCTTTAATTAGCAGAGATGTGTACAGCCAGGGCTCCCCGCAATCACAAAACCATTTTCATGTATTTTGCTTCTTTTACTTCTCAGGCAACTCTGCAATGTGTCAGATTAATGTCTGAATCTTACAATCATGTTGTTCAGGTGAATGTATCCGGGATTTCGCAGAAACATCAGTGCTGATGTTCTGTTTGTTGTCCACAGCTGTCTGTGTGTCACAGCCGTCTGCAGCATCACACACACAGCAGCCGAAATGATAAGTGCGTCTCCGAACCGAGCACGAGGCTGTGTGCATTTACGCAAGCAGGTAACTTCATTAACACCAGATGGGTCGGGATCTGACGGTAATTAATATTCTGTGCTCTGCTACACATCAGATCAGCTGTTAAACACAGATTCCAGGTTTATACGGTGGAATTGTTAGTAATAAAGCAGGCCCTTATGGATGGATCCTGAGCTCCATCAGAGCTCAATTTCGATTTTAAAGGAGCTGAGAGTCATGCAGTTAACACCAACTAACTGAAGACACTAATAACTCATCCCTAACTGTTGTGTGGCATTGGTGCTGGTGTTTGTGAATTAGATTGTTCATGCAAAAAGGCTTAGTTACATAGAAATGTACATCTATGCAAATGGCACAGGTGCACCACGACACTATTTGCTTAGCAACGCAGTTCGCGGTGCATTTCACCCTTTGTGGGTGCTTTGTAAACGCTGTCTTCTTGTGTCATTTGTACCGGTTTAGTGACCGCAAAAAGCTGTGCAATCCTCTTGTGGATTTAGCCCTTAGTCTTGTCTCATATGTGCACGCTTTCTCAGAGTTTGATGGACCACACACAGAGTTCTCATTATCCAACATATCATTTATTTGTAAATAATCACACGCAGGATATAAATAGAACAGTGACATAATTTAATTCATTTCTACATACATTATCTAGCCTGCAATCAATCACATAATACATTTTAATGAAACATTTTAGGGACGCAAGGCCACCAAAAGATATTAAAGTGATCACACTACTCAGTACCCTGCAGAAATAACAGTAATAAACATAAAACACTTGGAGGGGATCAATCAAATGAATCAATTTCAATATTTCTCCTTGTTTTTGAATAACACTGTGGCATGCAATAGGAAATCAATACTGCGATATTAAAGCATGCTTCAAATTCCCACTAGAACCTCTGGAGCCAACATTTGCACAGTGTAAAGATCGTGTCTGTAGAGCATGGGGAGTCGTTTCCATGACAAAGCTTTGAGGTGCTGTGCAAACATATATATCTTATTATCATTATATAAACATAAGTAATCAGTAGAAAATTAAGATGAAATGATAGAAAATATGAAGCCAGTGGGTGATAGATATTTGACTGTTTGAGTCAATATGCTGGCACTGCGTAAAACTGTAACTATACTAGATTGTTCACGGCCATAACTAATTGTCTAATCTTACAGATAACTTGATAAACTACTTTAAAGATATATAGGCAGTCTGCATTGTTATTACTCAGATAAAACAAACTGTCAATGCTGCAAAAATACGGTTTGAAGGTGTGTCTTTTGGGCAGAGGTAGTTCTGGATTGTTTTCTGTTGTGACTATCAATATAACCTGGCCATGACTTTGAGAGCAGGTTATGCTTTGCAGTGAAAACAGAAGCAAAAGCTAAGCTTCACAACGCAAACAGTTACACATCCTGTGTATCTATATTGTACATTAAACTATCAGATATTTAATCAGAAACTATTAACCACTGAAACACTGAAACATTTAACTCTTTCTAAATGTAATGTAACAGAAGGGAAAAAAAAACCCTGCATTGTACAGTTTTGTGAGTCCTTGCAAAGCAGGAGTAAAATTATCAAAAAAAAAGAACCACATTTCACATAAACCTTTAAGTCACCTTTGAGTTACCTTGTAAGTCACCGAATTTCCTAAACTCTAAACACTCTCAACAAAACTAACCGATCTTTACCAGTGTCTGTCTTCGTATACATTTTCAGTCTTTGGCACTTCCTTCTAGCCTTCTCTTCTTTTCTTCCTGTTTAGGCGCCGCCTGCCAACGCCTGCCTGTTTTCGGCACAGTCACAGTTATTCTTCTTCTTCATCACCTGAGCGGTGGCGGAGTGTGTGTGAGACAGGTCCTGGAGCAGTTTGGAGTTGAGGAAACGCCTGTAGGAGTCTTTCTCCATCAAAATGTAGATCATCTTCTGAGCCTCGTCGAAACAAGACAGGCCGGCACTCTCGACGTTCTGTCTGGTTTCTTCTCTGGTGGCCGCATCTAAGTTTACCTTAATGTGACACAGGAGGAGAAGAAATGATGGGTTAGGATACTGAAGACAAAATCTAACTGGCATCTCAAGAGCATGACCACTGGAAGGGCACACAGATTGAAAGAAAAAGTAATTTAGTTATGATATAAAAAGGGAAAACACATTTTTGTCTTTTATATCCCATAAACCGTAAAAATGGACAATGCGCCACCACTTCCTATGCAAAAGTTAAGACAGAATATCTAATTTCCAGGAGCTTCCTTTTTTCTTGTGTGACGTCATTTGCAACCAGAGTCTACGCAATAGAGCGGGGGGAGCGGGATGACTGTCCCACCGCTGAGAGCCAAATGAACCCAGGAGGCCACGACGGAGAGATAAACCAGCCAAAACCAGTCTGTAACTAGGGGTTACAGCTGTTTGTGAATAACAAATGAAAACGGGTATTTGCGTCTCCTCCGGAAAACTGCTGCGGTCATTTGACTCATCTGCAGTATCTGAAGGAGGTTTGAGGGCGGCTGTCAATCATGACATCATACCCCCCCTTTTTATATCATCAAATGACTCATTTAAAAACAAATTCATCAGAAAAAATTACACTTCAACAAACTACCTAAACTGATAGAAACCATCTTCGGGCAAAATGTGTTTTAGTTTGGCTCATGTCCCATCTGCTAACATGGAGGGGGCGGGATTTATGACCTGTACTGAAACCAGCCACCAGGAAGCGATCGAAATGTTTTGGCTTCACTTCTGCGGAGCTGTCAGGTCGTCCATCTTTTTTTTTTTACAGTCTATGGTAAATCCAAAGATATAAACTGAGTCGTGTTCCAAATTTCTTTCACCTGTGATGTGCATCCAACTTACAGTTAGATTGATAGTCTTTAATCAGGCCGCCAACCGAATTGTCGTCACTATAGCAGTGTTATTAATGCGTGTATTCATAGCTTTGTGAAGTATTTAAGTAATTATTCAATGCACTGAAGGAGAATATACACTTGCATTCATAAGATTAACAACAACGCCTTTTGAAGTGTGTTTCAAAGGCATTCTTTTTCCCTTTTCATCAACTTCGCTATCCAAGCCTTATTACAAATCCATTACAAATCCATTCTTAATATGGTTGCATTTTTGTGGGTATATTTTCTCATACTTTACGAGCTTGTTAATAGTTCAGTACAGACAAGACTCATTACCTCATTAGGAGAATCTGCCTCAACGTATTGCTGGTAGATCTGCTTGGCTCTGGTCGCCAACTTGGAAGTTGTGCTCTTCTTGTAGTCCTCGCAGGCGAGCCAGAAGTCCATGTTCTCCTTGCTGAACTCCGACTTCAGGAAACTGGTGAAGACAGTACGACCCGCTGAAACAGAGAGAAAACAGAGAGACATTAATATCCAGTGCACCTTGAGTAATTACAGTTAAGAATCATAACATAACCAGAAAGCTGACAGACTCAATAATGCCTTTTTACACTTTGTTGTCCTTAGATTTGACTTTGGCCAGATTGATTTGCAGCCCAAAAAGAAAAGCAGGTGCTTGAGACTAAAGCTTGTTGAGCTTGTTATTGAGCTGAAGCTTGTTTGTTGAGTTTCTGGCAATAGACATTTGTTAGAAGAGTGAGCAATTGTTGCAAAGGGCATCTGCAATTTATCTATCCTCCTACGAGAGAAAATAAACAGAGCAAGGAGAGAGTCCAGGGAGCACGAAAGCACTGTAATTATACCGAGCCGTTATATTCATCAAAAAGATAATAATACTGTCAAACCTAGTAGCAATAATTGCATCCTGATGATTTTATACGCAAGACAAACTAGAGTTTTCTATTAATCAAACCAGCCATCCGAAATCCCACATGACTAACGGAACAGGATGACATATGGAGGAGACGACTCGGGCCGAGATGAGATTAAAAAAACAAGAAAACGATTGCAGAAATAAAAGCTGACAGATGAAGTCAGAAAGGCAGAAGGAGGACATGATGATGATATCGGAGTTCAGTGGATAAGGTCATGGAACGTAGCAGGTCAGAACTCAGCTGGTTCCCGCAAGGCCATTGCTCCTCTTTCGTGTCCGCTCACACACACACACACACACACACACACTGTAATTCTCAGGGGGCTTATGCACTCACAGACAGAGGCATACACACTCAGCACTGGTCAGCATGCCCTGAGGGGCTGTTCAGTAGTGCCTCGAGACACGTAGCCGCAGACCAGAGCATGAGAAAGTGTTGTATGTGTGTGTGCTCAATGTGTAGCTTCATGTGTGTTCCAGCCTCTTAACTTTCCATATACATCATGACCACAGTGTATCTGAACAGGATGATGCTACTGAATTAGCACCAATCTGAACATCAATCATTATTTTATGAATTGACTGTTTTTTATGTAATTTGTCTTAAATTGTCACAGTTAAATACCTTATTATTTAATATTGATGCTTTTCAATGAGTGGAAAAGATGAAGCACTCACTTTCAAGATCACCAAAAACCTTTCCCCGAAACCATCAGCAAAGAATGCAAAGGTCAGAGCCTTGTCTGATAATATTCCCATGATCACAGCCCCATCATATCACATGAGAAAATTCATATTTAGTTTGTTTTTTTTATATATATATAAACCCCGAGAGAGATTCTGCTGGAGATCTAATGAGTCAAGCATCCGCCTGACAGTTAGGATCAGTACTATTAGGTCAAGGTCCTTTGGGTTTTGTTTTGGATTTGAACGCAGCCTTATTAGCTTTGTTCCAGTTTCAGTTACATGTTTCAGGTGTGACTCTTTAATGTGACACTCACTCTCGCTGTTCATCACGTGGCTGAAAGACTCCTTCCATTTCTCCACCTCAGCTGCAGTAGGCACCCTGAAACACAGACAGAAAAAAAATGTTTTCTTAATAAGGTTGTAAAGAATTTTACAGAAGATGCATGAAACTATTTGTATGTAAACAATGAATTACATTGCATTTGTGTTCATGGCATATTTTGGTTTGGTTTCATTTAATAGTTCATAATGTTTTTATTTTTAAACACCAGAAGAATGTATTTTCATATGTCATTTTGCATGTGGTTGTATAATGAGGTTTAATAAGGTTACTTTCATATCACCTCCTTAAAGGCACCCAAATTCAAAAATCTGCATTTTTTCTCATTTCAATCCTAATAAGACAGCTTTGTAGGGAGGTTTTCCTTTTGTTCTAATATGAGCACGGCTCATCCAGATGCTAGCTGCAGTCACCAATAATGGCAGTAAATCTAATCATACCAGCCTGCGTCATGTGATTAATGTCACATGACGCAGAACCTGCAATAATCCCTCCTTAAAGATTTCATCACCTTGCAAACATTTGAAATAATGAACAAAAATCAATGCCTGGGAGCGATGGACTGTATATTTATATCACTACAATGTTTTACAGCATGTCTGTGTTGTGAATGGAATGAGTGTTATTGCTGCTGAACCGCTACTGCGGGAGAACTGAATATTGATTATCTATAACCGTCTCTGAATGAGTTATATGTTACTGAAAGGGAAAGGTCAGGGTGAGTGTTGTTGATGTTAACCTGCTCATAAAGAACAATGAGAGGCGTCTTGAGCCTGAGGACAGGTCATTAAGGCCACAATAAGTCCCAAACAATCAAATGTAATTATATCTCTGAATTTAAAGGGAAACTTAGGTGTTTTTCAACCTGAACCCTATTTTCCCATCTTTTTGTGTGGAAGTGACTAATGGGATCAACAGTTTTTGAAACTGATCCAGTATTAAGCAAGAGCACTGCAGCCAACAGCTGAAAAAAAAAGGCTGCAATGTAATCCAACGGGGCAATAGCGCCCTGTTAATGTCCATCCAATTAAAGTGCTTGTTTTTGTCACTGAAAGGCTCAGATTGTTGTTATAAGAGCCTGAAAATATTGTGGAAGGGACCATACAAAGAATAAAAAAAAAAAATTTTCTTTACCTTTTGCTTGATCCAGTCTGTCTAATGAAGTCTCGCTCAGGGAGAAGTCTTGTTCTGAAATGGGACGGGGAAAATAGGGTCCATGTTTAAAAAAAGTTTGTCTTTAAATATCCACATTAATAGTAATTAAAGTAGAATCAATCAAGGCTTTATAAATCTTCTCTATGGTAACACAGCCCAATACCTGCAGTGCAATTACACGCCTGAAATGAGATACAGGCTGTTTTCAAAACAAAACAAAGCTCCACTGAACCAAAAAAAAAAAATTCAAAAGTCAAGCAGGAAATGATCTGTTTCCCAATAAATGAAACAGCTTTTCACAAGTGCTTCAAGCTCTCTCTCCACAGTAGCCCATTCATCTCTTTAGTCATCACCCATTCAAATAATTCATGTAAAAACATGTCAAAATCATAGTTTGGAGCCAAGTAATGTGATTTGTGTCCAAAACTGAGCAAGAATAAATGTAATGGGTTTGCATGCATAATCAGGGTGGATTAAAGGCATTTAGGCTGATGGAAATTAGCTTCATACTCTCATATTAAAGTTCCCTCCTATGATGATTAAAGATAACCACATAATAATTTGAACATATTTATCACAAAGAAATACAAAGGAAATCTTAGTGACTGGTTAAACATTCATTTCCATCGTATCTCAACAAAAACAGAACTTCATTCAAAGCATGAATGGAGGGTTTGTAGTTTCATGATGAATAATCATAATTCATAATCTTTGTGAATGTGCCTTAATTTGTCTTTTTTGAACTCCTGGATGAGCAACTTGAAGTCGGAGCTGTAGAGTAAACACAAACCAGAACAAAGATTTCATCCATATGAGCGAACAGATTAGTTCTTCTGACCTTTTTGCAGCAGCAGCAGCAGCAGCAGCAGTCTTCTCTTTGATCTGCTTCTGATCCGCTGCTTGGGGTTCCGGCTTTTGGAGTAAGAAACTTATTTTGTGCTTGATGTCTTTGGCGCTGTGGAGAGGCAGATGAGAGGACGGTGAGCGAGAAGCAGCCGGAAGATTTCAGTTTGTTTGCATTAATAATATTTGTTGTACTTGTATGAGGATCTACTTTATTTGAACAACTGCCAACTGGTTCCTCTTTTTCCGCATTTAACTGCTGATTTGAGTTAATTATCCACTTTGAAATATCAAGTGTCAAAAAAAAAAGATGAAGCTGATAGAATCAACATGTATACGGACAGTTTCAAATATTAAAACACTACATTTTATTACAGTTACATTTACATGAATATAATAAAAGCTTTATCCACCTGTTGTTCAAAGTATTTTAGTCTTACCTTTTCAAGCATGTTGCAGGTAGTGTTGCAAGTCCTTTACACATGGTGGAATGTCAAAGATCCAAAGTCAGTGTTGTTGTTGTAAATGGGTGGCAACAGTGTGATTGTGAGAAGCGGAGTCTTTATAATGTAGCAGAGTTCTTCAGTATTAGACAGCAGGCTGCAAGTGTCTCCACCCCCAGCAGTGGTTTTATACTTCCACAGTGCACACTTACAGAAAACTGACCAATCACACCAGACAGCAAGAGAGAGAGAGGGAGAGAGAGAGAGAGAGAGAGAGAGTGCAGGAGACAGAGGGTGAGGAAACGGGGGGAAATGTACAGCAGATGGGATTGTGTTTAACCAAAACAAAAGGTGTTTTCCACTTAGGGAAGGAGCGTCAAGCATTTGAGGAATTACTTAAGTCATCACTCTTTTGGAAAAAAACAGAGAGCTGTGTCAAACTGAGCAAAAACAAAAGCCAGGCTTGGATACTGTTACTAGTCTGTGTCTTTAATGTATTTAATGAGGTCTGCTGAAGTAACGAGTTGTAATTTGTTTTTATCGGTGGATGATTCCATTGACATACAGCAGTGACACTTTACGGCCATGTGATAAAACCTAAAGATGCTTGGTCACCACTCTGTTCTTTACTAACTGTATACAGCATAATCTATTCTAATTCTCATAGTGTGCTAATTGATGTACCTTTCTGCTTTGTACTGACAGGAAATCACGTCATACGTGTGTAGACAGACATCAATCAAACTGTGATTTCATTTTGCTACTTCAGAAACTTTAGAAAGAATCAAAATGAGTTTGGTTTTGTTTTTTTAAATATAATTCTTTTTATATTTCGTTTTGCCTAAATCTAGCTGGAGCTTTCTCACCATGATCATCAATTTGTTTTAATGTTTTGCAGCTGTGAGTACTCTCTCCATTCTCTATGTGCATTTCATTGTAGGGACAAAAGTGTCAATCAACAGCACACTCAAATCAAGCTGATTTATAATGTGTCTCAATTCTATACAAGATACTGCAATGTGTTCATTATGGTATACTAATAGCAACCGTATTCTGTTTTAAAGCTACTGTTGTATGCTACAAACCAGTGCTGGAAAACCAGAGTCATCTATCACCTAAAAGAAAATAGCCAGCTGGATGATGGAGAGCATTTAAAACAGGCGGCTCTGTGTTTAGGAATCAGACTGTCATGAACTGAAATGGGTTAAATGAGACAAAAAGGTCTCAAATTAGCCGCGAGGCGCAGCGTGTCAATCAGAGGATAAAACCATCCGTCTTAGAGTAAGCTGTAATTACCAAAGCACAATCTAGGCAGCAGTCTCATTACATAAAGAATCAGCCCAATGAAATTTTCATACCACAGTTTCATTTCAAACTTTGTACACATGCACTCTTGTCAAAAATGAGGAAAAGTAAAAAGTTGTCATCATAGATGACACCTGAGCTAATTCGGTTCACTGAAGAAGCTTTTAAGAGGTGTTTGAAAGCTCCAGAATAAGATAATAAATGATTCCAAGGTGAAGAATGAACTTTCAATATCAACTAAAAAAGATGTACAGCCTTCAAAACAAGAGGTACAACACAACTAGGAAGCAAACAAAGCAAATATGAAAATACAAAATACTAAAAACATTTTTATTTTTCAAAAATGTTTGTACTGTCTCTTGAAGCATTTTAGCAAACTCGTAGATTCAGGCTGTAAAGGGGAACGTTGGGGTTGTTGGCTCAGCACACAAAGTTCTTTTCACATCCTGTGTGCTGCTGATCATGATCTTTCCAAAGATAACCAAACCAAAGAGGCACTGACAAACAATGTTGTCTTGACGAGAGGGGAGCCAAATCAGAAAGCATTCATTTTAAAAAAAAAAAAAAAAAAAAACAAAAAAACAAAACAATGACAGTCTTTAGGTTGGAGAACTTGTTGTGACTGAGAAACAATCTTTATACAAAGTTGTTGAAGCTCTTGCATGATGAAACTATTATAAAATAATATCACCACGGATCATAAAAAACGATCACATCACTGCCACTGTCTGTAATAAAAAAAATAACTGGGATGGTTTCACTTCCCAATTTCTACAGTTTACAACTGCAGCAAGTTTCTGCACAGCACGGCTTGACCAAGATTATAAAATCTTTCTTGTTTGGATGTTTGTTTTCTTGTTTTTTTTTTTCATTTTCAGTATGAATTAAATTTAAATTATAAGCTGCGACTTAGCCTTTAATTAAAGACATATCTTTGTTTTGAATTAGGTGGCACTTTAGATCATTATCCTATAATATATAACTGACTCAACATCTGCAGCCTCAATCGAAGGTAATAAAATTAGATTAAAGGGAATTTTTTGTATTTCTCAACCTGAACCCAATTTTCCCATCACCTGCTCTGATTCCAAGTGACTAACGGGGACGACAGTTTTTGAAATTGGCTCGGTATTGTGCAAGAACGCTGCTGCAAAAACAGACTGCAATGTAATCCTTTGGGGTGATAGAGTCCCTTCAATTTATGTCCACTAAAAGTGCTTGTTTTTGTCACTGACAGGCTCAGATCATTATTAGAAGTGTCTGACAAAAAAAAAAAAAATACTATGTTTTTTCTTTAACTTTCGCTTGATCCGCCCTGTTTGTTATTGTATCTAACCGAGTCTCGCTCAAGGAGAAGTCATGACTTTGAAAGTCTTTTACAAACTCCTCCTCCCAGTGCTCCTCTCTCCAACTCTGTAATGGCCGAATATTTCCGTTCAAGCAATAGGTGAGCAGATGTAAGGTCAAAGTCTAAATGATAACCTTCTGATGAATGCATGCATGAAAAATAAGCATCACCTCCATCTTTCCCTCTCTCTGCACTTCTGGCACCTCTTTTACACATGACCTCATATCTAAATCTTTAGCCTTGAACATATTTTCCTTTTATCTGATGCCTAAAAGCAGCTTGGATTCTTTTCTCTAAGTGATCTAAGAGCAGTGCAAACGAAGTACCTTTCTGATTTGTAGCTAACATATGTGGACATTTAAGGCATGGAGGACTGCCAAAAGTTCCCTTTTAAAAGAATAATGAATTCAAACAGTGTGGCCAATTTTTTTCTTTTTTTTTTTTAAATTACTACAATTTGAGAGGAGGTCATAATGGTTGTTTGAACATTTGGGTGAAAGCCCTTCTGAATAATAAATGTGTTGGCTCCCCATCGTCTTCCTCTCAAACCACTTTTCATCTAAAGAAAAAAAGGCAACTTAACATATAAACTGAAAACAGCATAGGCTACCCTTATGTCCTACAAATCACAGCCATGGCGAAGATGTTGCACATTTTCACTGCCATTTTCAGTTGGATATCCCTGTGCGTGTGTGGAAACTGAAATGGTTGAGATCCGGTTTACGTCAGACAAGTAAGATAACTTGATTAGGGTAACAAGGAGAAAGTCTGCATAGTATGACACAAGACTGAAGTAGCTGTCACGTCACTTACAGGACTTATCCAAAAACACGTGAAACATTTAAAACTGATTTATGTGTTTACAACACGGTATTAGGATCTAAACATAAAGCCGCACTTATCAACGTTTTTTATATTTGCAGTAGATGCACTGATATCATATGACGTCAGAGGTGTGAGCTTCGCAGTGCATCTAAGCCGTACAGAGCGTTTAACCATCTCCTGGCTCACTTGTTTTGGTTTTATGACCTGAGGGTTTACTGTTTGGTTCAGTCTCATCTTGCCAACTGCAGCAGGCAGCTGTCTTTAGTGGAATACCTCTGATAAACCCATTGACCTGCCCAGCACTAAACATCAGACCGAGTCAGTGACAGGCTGGTGAACATCGTGGAGCATTTACGCAGCAGCAGAAGTGACAGATATTTCACTCTGATGTTAGTGGAGACCAAAACAAAGCTAAATGTAGAGAGGATATTGAAATCAACATTAGCATAAGCCAAACACTAATAAAGCTTTACAAATGTTCAGGTTAATTGCCTAATACGGTAATTTTCATGCAAGACTACCACATTTGGTTTTTCAGTATGTTTTTTAAAAAACAAGGGTATTGGGTCAGATAAACGAGGTCTATTTGTTTCCTGTCAACGAGGGACTGATTATGAATTTTGCCTCGCAATCTCCTGTTGCTAACCGGCCCCCATCCAGACAGCAGGATATGATTAAAGCACCAGAGGCCAGGTTTAACAGCGGTAAGGTGATGATGGCTCAGTGTGTTCCGGGTACACACAAATTGCACCTGAGAAGCCGGGCTCTTCTCTCAACACGGCTTTTCAACCTCATGTGCTGCAGCGGCATCATCAGACTGAATGTGCAAGCAAGGTAGGTGTTAGGTAAGGCCTGTTGATGGGCAATTTACAAAGAGGAAGCTTCGAGAAAATGTAATCTAGACAGAAAGTTAGACAGCAGGTATACCAGTGTATGTACAATCCCCAAAGGATTCAGAATGGATTTTGTTTACCTTCTGTGTGTATGAAATCCTTCATGAACAATTTGATATGAATATAAATGTTTGATTAAGAAGAAAAGATCATTTCTCTTCTATGACTTGCCATACAAAAAGGCTTCTGTGCATGGTCACTACATGCCATAATGTTACATTTTTATAAAGAGCAAACAACTTACTGTTGCAGCTTTTTTCTCATAGCCTTTCCAGCGAGGGAAATGAAACCGTATCTATCTGTCCCTCACTCTCTGGGGAGTGTTATTCACTAGATGATGACATCGGTTTGGTTTTATTGTGTCATAAAACAGCCTACACATAACACACTTTCCCATATATTCACAAAAAAGAACACACAGATTCAAGCCATGAGCATAAAACAGGCAGGCATAAACAGAAACACAACAAACTGCAAACAGCACATAAAAGTGTTCTGCATGAAACTGAAACATGAAACAGGAAACAGAAGTTATTTTAATGAGAAAAGTTTTTATTGGACATTATACTGTTGACAGTGCTGAGTTAAAAGGGTTGTTTGATAAAAGATAGAATAATCATACAACATTTGAAGGCCAGCTCATCACTTATTGACAAGATATGCCATGCTTGGACAACTGGACTGACCAAAATATTTATTAATTCATTGGTTAGTTACTAAAAAAACATAATCTGGGCAGAATCACATTTACCTATGAATATATTTAGCTAATTAGTTACATTAGTTTTGCTGAAAGTAAATGAGAAATGGTTCTGCTGCTCAAAATCCATATTTTTTAGCTGTTCTGGGTCTCACAGCATGACCCTTTGGTGCCCCAAGCTTAAAAAGACACATTATGTTTGCATGCACAAACAGTTTTTTGCCCTGATTCTGAAAAAGACAATATTCCTACTTAGCTTTTTTTTTTTTTTTTTACATGGCTAATGAAAATGAATATTCCACTTTGCATGCAGAGGGCTTTCAGGATTTCTCTCTGCTCCAGTTGGAACAGGAAGCACAAGATCTTCACAGACAATGAAGTTAACCAGTGAGGTGGAAAACATTAGTGAGCAGCTGCCTGATATTTATAAGTGATATTATACATTTATAGGTACAGGTACTAGGTTGCCCCATGATGTACACTGCTGATTGTTTTTAGTGCATCACACTGAGTCATCGCCATCGGTCAGGGTAATAATCAAACCCCTCCATCCCCGTCATGGAGAAGCTCTGTTTTTCCAGCCCGCCCTGAACAGCTCTCCACTCTTCTCTCATTCCTCTCCTCTTGTCTGACTTCCTGTTCCAGCATATGTCATTTTCCCTGTGCAGAGGTTAACAGAGAAGGGGCCGTGTGACACAAACTGCCCTGATTGAGACACATATTCCGAATGCGCTGTATACATGTCAGAGGAATACTCCTAAAACCAGAATAATACCAGCATATCCCACATGTATTAATCGGAAGATGCTACTTTCGGAATATGACCTAATGTGGAAAATCCAGACGGAACATGCTAATTACTTGACCCATAACAAATTCATAATATTATCATAGTTAATAAGAGTTGAATATTAGTTTGCATGTAAATGTTATCACTGTGTCATGGCCTCGCCGCTGCCTCTCCTTTTGTTTTCCTTTGTTTCCCCATTCCTCCTGTGTCATGCACCTAGTCTGTCTGTGAGTGTGTCTGTGTCACCTCCTCAGAAAACACCTGTCATGTATCAACTAATCACTTCTGCAGGATATCTACCCTGGCATTCTCCCACTCTTTGCCCAGTTGATATTTTCAGTGTTAAGTTCCCTGTTGTTTTTGCAACTGGGTTAATGCCTGTTTGCCTGCCTGCATGTTTATTCTCCCTCATTACCTGCGTTAGCCACGCCACATTGCCATCTCCATTCCTCCTTGTCAGCCAACCCCAGTCATCGCAACATATTTTGAAGAACAATAAATCTATGAAACATCATCTGCCTCTGAGTCTGTCTTCTGCACTTGGGTCCACTAGTAAACTAATCTTGATACACTGACCCACCAACAAACCCTCATACCTATACAACAAAATATGTCAATTGCTTCCAAAATGATGTATATTACTGTTCAAAAAGGATTCACATGAGTATATTCCTATCTGCTACCTCTGTAGTTAAATTCAGGTTAGGTAAAGGTTGTCTTAATTGTTGAAGGGGACATATCATGCACATTTTATATAGTTCTATATTTATATTATGGGGCTGTAGTGGAATATCTGTGCATGATTTACAGTTCAAAAATCTCTCTTATTTATCTTTTACTGGCCCTGTATGCAGCGCCTCAGTTCAGCATCTGTCTGAAACAGGCTGTTTTTAGCTCCTGTCTCTTTAAGGCCATTTAGCCCACTGTGTTCTGATTGGTTAGCTTTTGTTTGGGAGGCTAGGTAAACAGTAGTAATAGGATTTTGCATCTTTTTCTTGTTCTTTACTCAAAATGGAAACTTCTCAAAGTTGGAATCCAATCCAAAGTGGATAAAGCGAACAAATTCAGCAACAACCTTAGCAACAAGGCTACTAGACGGACAGCCATTGGTTGGTGGAGGAAATAGATGTAAACAAAGCATTCATAGCAGGCTGAAGCCCTGGCTTTTGACTTTCAGGGAGAATTTTTACATATATTCACCTTTGGTCCAAGTTTTGGACCACTGACTATGTTTAAAAGACATCAAACATCATAACAGTATACGATTAACAGAAAATCATAAACAGCATGATATGTCCCCAGTTTCATAATGAGACAAGATGCGGTCTGACTGCAAGAGGACTACATGATGTTTGCTCAGTCTGCAAGAAGGTAACTGAAGCAACCACCCAAACTGATTTCACTCCTCATTTCCCCTTCTATATTTAACATGCATATCTATTATTCCCAACCATCAATCACCAACTGTTAAACTGCTGTACCCACTGAGTTACCTCAGAATACCCTTGTCTGTAAGTCACATAATGGGAATTAGTGTCCAGTGTTGACAGTGTCCATATAGATTCAGAATAGAAATCCTTCTCTTCCTTTTGTGATGGAGATTTTGTGCAAGTTCTGTTTCCATAGCAAAACATTACAGCTGACACATTCTTGTGACTCTTGTTTTGACCCAAACAATGTTGGACGAGATTAGCAGCCTTTCAAGTTATTTTGGGCGAAGGGTTATTAGGAAGGCAATCATCAGAGATTTAAAAAAAAAAAAAAAAAAAAAGAGTGTTTAATACATGCAGGCGTGAGGCATGTTACATTCACAATTCTTTTATAATGACTTCAAAGGTAAAGAGGAGCCGAGGCAGCCTCAGCGACAGGGGACAGCCTTGGTAAAGTGGTTTAGTTTCAATAAATTATCCCGCTCAGCCTCTCCTTATCCCCACTGATCCCACTGCTCCTCAGAGGAGGGACAGCACAGCATTCATAAGCCATCCACATCATTCCCATTCCATTCAGGTAGGTAGAGGACAGTTAGCGAAGGCAACCTAATCTCATAGAAATACATGAAATGATCATGACCTCTTAACCTTAACTCATTTTTTCTTCCCCAAAAATGTATGTGTGTGTATTGTGTGTGTTTTATAACTGTCATTTTGATATAATGAGGTAGGTTTCAAGGAATGTCAGAGCTTCAGCTGTGTCAAATAGATTATTCCCTTTACGTTATTAAAAAGGCAATTATATATATTATATCCTATTTTATCATTTTCCCCATAATAATAATAATAATTTTAAAATGATGATTTTGAAGACCACTTCCCCCACATAGGATTGACATAATTTAACTGTGATGACAATGCTCACCCATGGTTAATGCTTTGCTTTATTGTGAAATTGCATATAATTCAGTTTGATATGATTTGAAATCAGGTGAATACAAAAGCTCCACCATCATCTGAGTTAAATAAATATTTGCAGCTGCCTGTACATTGTTGCATGTTGATAATACGTATACTTTTATCAACTGTATTTTTCATTCACTATTATTATAATAAATGATAATTAACAACAACAACAACAATGAATCAGAAGAAGATAATATTTATAAGATTCAGTCATTACCATGGCAACATCACATGACACGCGCCTCTTACCCATAACCACTGCACTTCATATACGCCCGGAGCAGCTGCTCCAGCTGTTCATTGACTCCAATGTTAACCCGAGTGCGGTGCAATAAGATGCTTTGAGCATGAGTCCCATTGGAGAACCAAGGTGAGAGCCAGTATGTAACATTTACGATTCTTTTAATGCCTTCAGAGGTTAAGAGAAGCCAAGGCGGCGTCAGGGCACTGAATATGAACCCTCATAAACCACACCAAATGACAGGGAATAGCCTTGGTAAAATGGCTTATTTTCAATAAATTATCCCATTCACACCTCTCCTCATCCCCACTGATCCCACAGCTCCTCAGAGGAGGGACAGCACAGCATTCATAAGCCATTTACTTCATTCTCATCAGCTGTGTAGAGGACAGTTAGCGAAGGATAATTGCATCTCCCATGTGGTCAAGAGCTGCATCTGTTACTTGGAGAGACACTCAACATGACAGGTAAAGCTGTCAAGCATGCAGGATGTGGAAATTAAAGGAGGACAAGCTAGCAATCCCAGCCTGACATGATTATTACTTGGCTTGTTTACTGTGTTCCATTTAGAATAAGCTGAAGCCGAATAAGATGAGGATACTTCAAATAGGGATATTAGAACCCACATGAACATGTAGCCTTAACCTGAAATTAGTGATTCGATGGTAAGATCATTTATGACTCACCAGGTAAGTGCAGCAGAACAGGATGCACTTCCTCACCCCTATTTCGACACTTCTACCGTGACAACATGGTCAATACATCTTCCCATTCCACACCTTTAACCTCTTAAGATGAGGAACAGAGGGTGTGCATGAGAGGAAAAAATGTTTCAAGAAAAAGAGCTGTCATGGTCAGATAAAATGTGATGATATAAAACAAGTAGGGCTGCAACTTCCTTTTTTTTTTTCATTATCATTGATTTACTTCAGTGTTTCCCAATAATAACTTTGACTGCAGCGGCCCGCCACAGTTTCATAATGAACCGAAAATATTTTTACACTTCTCATAAGGACATGAAAGATATCTAATGTTGTGTTTTGCACCGTTGCTTCAGTGATGTTGAAGCTCATGGTGCTTGCAGTTTTGTTGTTGGGTTTGTCTCAAGGTGAGTTGTTTATGTGAAAAGCTGTCAACACCAGAGCCCCGCTGCAGCTGCATGCAGGTTAAATATGGGTAGATATATCTATTAGCAGCTGCCACTACCTGTAGGCATGCTAAGCTAACCATCACGGCTCCAAATTAATACAATATGGATATATTTCACCGATAATGAGTGGAATTACTGACAGATAGAGCAGCAGGTTTGCCTCAGTGCATTTAATTTAACCTGGGAAAGAAATACAGTTCAATATTGTCTGTTTTCAAGTGTTGGTTTGCAACGCAGGACAACAGCATGACTGATTCTATATGTTAAAGTCTTGTCTTAATGCTATCTAATAGCAAATCTACCTGTCTTGGAAACAAACGGCTCGTTTCAGTGCACTGGTGCTGAGTGCAGCAAAGTCGGCTCAACTGGATTTTGAACCAGCTGGCCATGCAGCCTCTTCTGCCACCACCTGGTGTGGTTGGTTGTCACAGCCCGGGTATCTGGAGTGACAATGACAAGCTGCACTGCCTCTGAGCCGACTGCATGTTTAGTGACATCCTTGGAAGTCTCAGTTAATGCAATTAAACATCCCTTTTTTTCATTTTAACCAAACTGATACCTCAGAGGACAGTGGCTCAAAACATTAAACCTGCAGTAACTGATGTTTTGTCTTTCTGTGAAACAAGCAGAAACACGTAATGGACACAACACCATGTCAGAAAATGGTTGGTTATATTGTGATGTCTTCAAAAGTCACATTTTGTCTGAACCCAAATACATTCAGTTTATTGTCATGTATGACACACAAAAAAGCTTAAAATCATCCTTTGAGAAGCTGCAACTAGGAAAAATATGTAATTTTTCATTTAAAAATTATTATTTGGTTATCAAAATAGTTATGATTAATTGTCTGTCAAACAACTAATTGATTAATCCTTGAGCACCATCTTTTCAGCAGAAACAATAGTGAATACAAACACAGTGTCAGAAAATGGTTATAGTAGATGGTTATAATTTAATGTCTTCAAATGGCATATTTTGTTCAATCAAGGGTCCAAAATCCAAATATATTCAGTTTACTATCATGTATGACACAACAAAGCTTATAACCGTCATATTTGAGAAGATGCAACATTTTTTTTCCAGTATTTGTTTATCAGAATAGTTGCCAATTGATTTTCTGTCAATCGACTAATCAACTGATCAATTGATTCAGTTTATAATGATGTAAAACAGAAAAGCAGAAACCCTCACATTTGAGTAGCTGAAACCATAGGATTTTTGATGTGTAATCGTTAAAATTGTTGGCAATTATTTTTCTTTTGATCAAGTAAAACAGGTACCTAAAACCTTCACTGCAGCTACACTGAATTAATTAGGTACATCTACATAACAATCATATAAATACAGGAGGGGAGAAAAATTTTAGAAACGAACAAAGTCAGATTAAAAAAAAAAGTTAAATTAGATTGTGTAGGTGTACAGAGTGTGCTGTATAAGTTATACTTTAAGTTAAATGCGTTTACTCACTCAAACTCAAAAATGTAACCAGAACAGTAGCCTAAATACATCTCTTGACAAAGTGGTATAGCTTGTTATGCTAACTGCTGCTAATACTAATTTTAGCCTTGTACTTGAATTGGACTTAGCATGCTGGAAATATAAAATACCAATATATGGGTTGTTACTTATATTTGAAGTAGTTTGACATTCTAGACGCAATACAATTACATACAAAGTTGGGTAGTGCAAACTAACACGACCACACAAGTTGAAAATATTTCAACTTGAACTAAAATGTGCACTTATCCCTGGGCTTTATGAACGTGCTTTATACTTACTTGTAAGTCATTGTACTGTGTGACATCATTGGATTTTTGACTGTAAAGTTTGGTTGTTTTTAGGTAGCACTATTTTCTTTAAACTGTAGCACTACAGTTTCTTTTCCTGTTTCATCAGTTCTTGTTCGCTAGCAGTATACGCTAAAGCTTTTCATGGACTGGCTGCAGTTGTGCGATTGCATAAATTCGACGACTGCTCCACATGAGGACACAGGACTAGAACATTTGGTTTATGAAAGTGTCACAGCTGGTAACTTTGAGGAGTTTTGTCTAGCATAAACGCTGCCTGATAATAATAAAGGGTTGCTCAGCAATTATTGTAAAGACAGCTTTCATTATGTGCCCTCAGCCGTGACAATTAGCATGTCAAACACAAACAAAGAAGTAGACTTTTCCAGCCTCACCTAAATGATCCATAGCACAGAACTGATGGTGCTGGTGGAGAGTAAGCAAGGAGGTTACTGCAGAGACTGTTTGTAGGCCTTGTCATTAAGTCGGTCACGGCGAAACATAATGAGCTATGATGGGGCTACGTGTGGAACAGCATGTAGATTCAGATACCTATCAGGACCGCCGTTGGTTGGCCGCATTTGTGTCTTTGATCTAACGTGGGGACAGCTTGGTGATGGATGAGTCACTGAGTCAGTGTGTGTTTGTGTGCATGCTTGAATCAATGTCATGTTTATGTACTTGGCGCTGTGTATCAGAGTGTGTTCGCTGTGGGATTGCCTGCACGTGGGGTGTATGAGCATTTTTGTGTATTAGCTCGGTTGCGGATGCAGATTAAGTGCTCTTCGGAGTGTTTTGTCTTCGTGTCTAGAAGTAAATGGTAAATGGCTGCTTAGATAGCACTTTTATCCAAAGTGTTTTACAATATTTCTGGTGCTCACTCATGCCAAGGACAACTTCGACATATGAACAGGAGGAGTCAGGGATCAAACCACAGACCTTCAGATTAGTGGACGACCCACCCTACCTCCAAATAAAAGTGTTCCAACACCTCTTCTGTCTGTGACATAACAGTTTTTTAATAATGACAACTTGTTGGGCCTTCTCTTTACACCTAAAATCTGCTCTTTGTTTAGCAACACTTCACTTCAGCTCAGAATTGGCTCCTGTGTGCTTGACGCCTCTCATATTTGTTGTCCCTGAATAGAGCATTCACCACAACTCTCTCATCAGTTATTGAAATTTCACAATTATTACTGAAGGATTCCAATTTAAACCTAGAGAAGCATTCGTGGAATAACTGCTGATCCAATGCAAGTTTTTGTGTAACACATACATACACATACATACTGTACACTATCTTTTATATTGGACAAATCGTGGTAAATAATGGTTGGTAAACTTGACCTAACAATTACAATTTAATGGTCCATAAAGCATTCGCTTCTGTATAATGCAGTATGTATAGACATCAACACACTGCCCATCTCTCTATAAATATCACAACTGTGGTTATGTCAAATAAACACTGACTCTTACAGCCATGGATAGACTGACCACGCGTCCCTCTAGGGACAAACTTTAAGAAGTCCGCAACATCCAGTAGCTAAGTGCTGGCAGATGCTATAATGTGACCAGCAGACAGCCATGTCACAGCCACAGGCCACATCTGTCAGGCTGGTGGATGGTGGTCTGTGTTATTACAAAACCTTAGGGCCTTATAATTCAGGGAGAAAAAGGAAACCTTTGCTTATTGTGATAATGTCAAAGCGCATATGGTTTATAATGCATCCGGGATGTTTTTAATATCAGTAAACAAGCTGTCAACCCTTGTATTTCTGCTTTCCAATGCAATATAAATATCATGAAAACAAGTAAGCGATTGCAGTGCCCTGCGGCCATGTTGAATTTGCTTGCAACTTGAAGTGTGGTAATTATCTAGCAACACCCTCGGTGAAATGTATTCACCTTACGTATTTGGTCCCTATTGTGATCTGTCTCCCAACGAAGGAAAGAGAAGTCATCATTACTTGCAAAGTGCCATCTATTAAGCAGTAATGATAATGCAAACCTGTGCTCTTCATTGGGAACATCACTGTGATGATTTAGGCAGTAAAACAACAATGTAGCAGCCTGGAAATTTATTGCACTGAATGATCTCAGTGGCACATTTATCTGGGCCTTTTGAGGCGAATTTGGGTTACATTTACTTGTTAGACTGATTGTTAGTGGATTGACCCACATGGAAAGATCGATTTCAATTCTGAAACTGTGCGTGTGTTTGCGTCTTGTCCATCCATTCACTGCCTATAAAATAGTCTTACCAAGTCCTCGAGAGCCATGAGGTGTGTAATTTGGAGCATTAGGCTGTAGTCAGTGATGTCGTCTCTCTTTGTCATGAAAAATGCTATTTCAGGCCATTTTTCCTCTAAACTGTTGTTCCACCTCCCGCTTACGGAGTATTTTAGACAAGTGTAGAGTTCCTTTGAGATTGAGAGGAAAAACACTTTTGACATGATTTTGAAAATTTGCAACTGAACACGCTCAGTCAAAATGTCTTTGTATAGTTTTATTTTGTTCAGCATCATTCAGTATATCTAAATGAAGCTCACAATAAATGTAAAAGTAGTTTATATTCTAAATTAAGTACCTTGAAAAGCACTCTTTAAACAAAATGTATTATTTTTATTATTATTAGGGTTTGGATCCTGAATCTGTGCTGCAAAAAATACATGTTGCTGAACATCTATGCATAGTTGTTGCACACACATTGACAAAAATGACCAGCCTTCCAGTGTCAAAATGTAATTCATGCACCCACTCAATCAGTCCACTCAACTATGTAATTTGAGGATGGAAAAACTGGTTTCTACGTTCTAAGTCACAACTACATTTTGCCATCCTGCATTAATTATTTGGGCGCTGTCCACAGTTCGGTAACAAGATGTACTGTTTTCAAGGTTCATTTAAAATTAGACTGGTAGTGTAGCAGTTACATCCTTTATGGGTAATTCAGCGCAGAATGACATGACAGAAACCTGTTGCTGCACTTTTCTTGTGGGTCAAATTTTCAGTGGTGGAAGAAGAACTCAAATCCATTCTTTATTAAAAAAAATACCAATACAACAACTGAAAAGCTGCTTTATACCAAGTGAAAGTCCTGTATTTAAAAATGTATTTCACCAAAATAAACAATATTAGTAGTAAACTAGTTGTATACTCAAGTAAAATATTTTAAGTGAAAAACATCAGGCTTTTGAACTGATACATGTTGGCCTTAAACAGCTGCTGGCTGCTGCTGGAAAATGGAGTTTCAGTAACCAAACTGAAAAGCTAAAAACTGTAAATACTCAAGTCAAGCACCAGTGTCTGTGTCGTGTTTGTGTACAATACTTGAGTAAAGGCATTTTAGTCACCCACCTGGACACTATCATGCATGTTGTACTTCTGGTGTCACTAAAAGCTGATGGAAGATATAAGCATGACATTGTTGGATAGTCTACTGCATTGTGTGTTACTGTATTTTATGTTTCATTTGTCACACTCAATTTACATTTTTATCAAAACAATGAGGAAAAACCTATTACGTAACGCCCACAGGAGACTTGTTTGTGTATGAATGTTTGCTCTTGCACATCAATCTGAGCTGACGAATGGGCCATTTAAAGTCCGATTGAAATGTAACTGCCTTATTTGTCTACTGCGGCACACACATCTCCTCCGTAAACCTTTTTTTCTGTGTTCTCCTTTGTGAAAGACTTGAAAAAAAAATCTAAAACCAAAAGGCAGAAATTTATATTTTAAATTATTTGGTTTCAAGATGCCGCCCCGTAGTTTTATATGAATTCAATTACTGAACCAATTTTAATGTAATTAGTTACACCTGCGTTTTCTTAATATGCCATGACAAGTCAAAATGCCTACAGTGAAAAGGGTCTATTTGTTTTTATTAAATATATTTTGTCAGGTGAGCTGTTTGACGGTTTCAGCTTGGTTGAAGTAGGTTTAAGTTAAAGTAGGGTAAAGGTTGGGGTTGGACATGTGGTTGTGCCGGTTAAAGGGCTGTAAGGGCGAGGGGATGCATTTCTCACAAGTACAGCTGTTTGTGTGTGTGTGTGTCATAGCTGGTTTTGACATACTGTATAGAGCACATAGTGAACTGTGCTGCATCTCCTTAAGGGAGAACATGGCCCACCAGCACGGCGAACGCTTGACCCCAGAGGGTCAGCGCAGAGCAGTGATGGGAAACATCACTAACTATGATCTAATGTACATCTCAGTTGTTAAAGAATAAACCCACCTAAACAACACAATCACTTTTATGCCGTGTCCATCGCAAATACTCATCTCTCTTTGGCTGGCAGGTGTACTGTCCATTAACAAGCACTGTTCAGGTCAACACTGTTACCATAACCATAGCAAAACCATCGCCATAGCAATCATCATAGCATAAATTAACATAAATGTGATGAATTATCCTGATGAAAAGCTGTGCTTGCTTGTTCTTATACCTCCACCGTAGTCATTATTGTCTTTTAACAGCACATCATCATCCTTCATCACTTACATATTAGTGGTGATGGTAGTAGTATTAACCTGATGTCAGTTAACTAGAATATTAAGTATATTATAGTAGAAAAATAATGCAATTTTGTAACATATTTGTGTTCATAATACATGTTTGTAATTATTTGCTTAGGGAAAAATGAAGGATACACTGCTCTACAGCTGTGTGAAATGTGTTACATAATATATTTATAGTTGTTTTTTTTAATAGGGAGAAAGGACAAATGGGAATAGATTCATTTGAAAAGCTATAATGTGTCTTAAAAGTCTTAAAATATCACTTTTAAGTACAGAAACAACCCCATAATCCAAGTCACGTCTTCATTTACAAAAAAACAAGATTATTACAGCAATGAGAGTTATTCACCGTTTACATTCACTATATTTATTTCCAAACAATTCAAATTATTTTTTTAAAGCAGGAGTTGAAACACTTTTTGGTCTGAGAAGAGTAATGACGCCGGACCAGAGTTGAAATGTTTGTGTGTTCTTTTTTGTCTTTTAGTTAATTGAAAACAGCAACCTGTGTATCGGTGCTGGTAGGCAGCTTCAAATCAGTCCAAAAGTATTACTACACTATTTTCTCATGTAACCTCTTTCTCCTTGTATTTCTCGCTCTCTTTAAAAAAGTTTTATTTCTCTCTTTAAAAAAAAAAAACTTTTAATGAAATCCGATCAGTTATCCAAAAGCCTCACACCATAAAACAACAAAAAAGAAGAGAAATTGAACACTGTCCACTTTTGAAGTACACTCTGGTGTTTTTTTTTACAATCTCCCCCGAGAGCAGCGGGACCTGAAACTGAAATGAAATAAACTATTCCTCAGTCACGACCCTCAAGGTAAAAGCCACAGTCATTCCTCATCTTCCCTTCACCTCAGTCTGTCTCCTGAACTGGTTACGGCCCTCTAAAAATGAATCACTGTTGATAAATCAGCTCACAGGTGACGTCAGAAATCTGGCTGCAGATATTCTGATGTCTTAGGAGATGACCTTACATGTAATTGATGATGGAACAGTGAAATATTTGGTGATGATGCAATTCTTTTGTCTGTATATGTGTATATGTACTGCTTTTCTCTTGAAATTTTGACTTTCGGTGTGCACATTTATTGTATTTGATGGTATATCCATTATGTTATCCTATACACTTTTTCTCTGAGCATAACAAATATCTATTTACTAATTCAGGATGGATACATTTTAAACCAAAAGGACCTTCTCAACTTCCAACTTGTACCTCAGACTTGTAAACAACATATCCATTACCTCTGTATGTGTGAAACCAGGTGTCAGTCGTTGGTCTGGCCTTGTATAACGCAGTAGCACCACCTTGTGTCTGATATAAGTCAGACATGAGTAAATTCACGTGAACTGATACAGTATTTCTATGAACTGAAAGGAACATTTGGCTAATTTTCAACCTTATGTCTACAGTGTATACTGTACTTGACATAGTTTGCCAAGATCACATGTTTGCACTGTCATTCATCTGTTTACTCTATCCCATGCCGTTCACTGTGGGTGTATGTGATGTGCTGTTATATGTTTGAATTGTGACCTGGTGAAGAGACTGCAGATTGTTATGAAATTTTCCATATTTAGGAGGGTTATATATTTTAGGTACAGAGCTCAGGTCAAAGCTTGACTTAAGAGGTCACGCTGTTCTTCTGTCTTCTCAAACAGAAGACAGCTGCATGTGTTGTTTTGAAAAGCAAGAGCCTTATTGGCAAACCAAGGCCGGAGCGGACCTTTGCTAGACAACACAAACAAAAGACCTGAGCTCGATGCAACGTGACTTGAGAGGTCACAGTTTTATGTTTTGAAACTAATGAACCACTTAGATTAACTTTTCATATTGTCAGCCAATCTGCTTGGGTTAGAGACTAGACTTGGACGTTCAGAAATCAGAACGGGAAGAGAGAGCATTTGAGTCAGACAAACTCGGATGCCCTCTGTTAACATCCTCCTTGATCAAATAAACAACTAAAAAACATACTCAGCCTAAGACATCAAAAGAGCTTGTGTGTGTGCTTCTTCTCCCTCCACCGGAACTGCCAACTACAGCTCAGAACAATCCACAACACAGATGAAAATGAACTATAAGCTAACTCTGCAACAGTAAATCAAATGGTAACATGTATGTTTATTTAATTTAGGTTTAACACATATTCCCAATAGATAAATAATAATAATAAATCCTATGCACAACTGATGAGACAGTGACAGACCAAGCAGTAAAGTTCAACTTTATTCTTCCTCTGTTATTTATCTGGAAAAAATAAATAAAGGTATAACTTGCAATTCAATTCACCCTGCTTTTTTTTACTCTGCAGGGTCAATGTGCTATTTGCCCTTTTTAAAACCTATTTGACCAGGATATGCCACCCTCATTATGAGTGCGACCTAAATGTGACACTCATAATGATATATAACAATTTTCAGGATCTGAATCTGCCAAATAGATGCAGTAGAGGAAAAAGCATATAATTCATCTCGAAATGCAGCAGAGTAGAAGGTCGCATTGACTAAACAATAACTCACCCTGTAACTCGGTGTAAGTGCCCCTTTTACATTTTCACCCTTGCCCCATACAGAGTCTCTGTGCAATAGTTCGATTTGTGTGCTCTGCATTTGCATTATCAGAGAGGACCAACATGACATATTTACAGTAGTTAGAGAAATCTATATATTTTTTTTTTTTTGCAATAATTCATCGGATAACCATTATTTATCCATCTACGTAGACAATTATCAATAGTGTAACAATGTAACAATTAAAAAAACATGTTGACATTATGCAAAAAGGAGTAAATGTAATCTCAGTTGGATCTTGGATCCCGGTCACCACAATTCCCTCCCCTTTCACACTCTAACAAATCAATAAAAAAAACAACATATAATAATAATAATGAATAACAAACACAACACTTTGAGTTTTGTATTGCATTTCATGTGACAAATTTCTGCACTTACTGCTGCTTCACCTCCTATTTTACTCATATCATTCACTTCGCCAGTCATAGTTTGCACTCTACAGTCTGTGAAAACATTTTGATAATGTCCTCTGTGGCGGGAAGCGCTTTATCAACTGAGAAAATCGATGTCATGATGATGTCATGAGACTTGAGCTTGGAGACCGCATATTTTTGACAAAGAGCCCGTATTATAAACTGCGGATGTGGAGTTTGAAAGAGGATGCAGGCGTTTACGAGTCAGGGAGGGTCCAGAGAAAAAAGTTGCATTTTGAAAAGCGTAGGAGTTTTCAGAGCTGGATCCATACTTGGGACAAACATTTAGGACATTTTGGCCCTTGGTGCTTTCATTTTGACCATTCTTTTTTTTTTTAATCTGATTTTTGCATTTCTTCCAGCTTTACTGTATGTGGCTTTATGCAACACACAAAATAACTGGAAATCTTATTTAACTTTCAAGTTTTACCAGATTTGTTTTACTTATCTACATGTAACCACTGGCTAAGATAACACATGCTTTTATTTAGTTTGTGTCATCCCTCTATAATCAAGCTCATGCTGCAGAAATATGATGTTCACAATATATAATTTGCATTAGACACATTCACTCTGAGAGAAACACATACCGTTACGACCCCCATGTTTCCTGCTGGAGGATCTGTGCTTTTCCATCAATTTAAAGTGCTTAAATCAAACTGGTATGTGCAGTGTGAGCAGTCATGTTCTACCATTTCTGTCTTATGTAAGTGTGCCTGATAGACGTTGCAACACAGCAACTGAACAAGAAGTATCGATTTTACCCTGGTGATTCCATGGATTGTTTATTTTTGTTATGACAAAGGTCAAATGTTTCACTATCTCTGCTGTTGCACCTATAGCAAAAAAGCAATATCCCCTTACCAACTGTTGGTCTGTGAGGACCAGAGATTTAAGGAGGCTAAATGGTTTGGAGACAAAATTCAAGGATGTGCTGAAGTGTTTTCTGCCTCAGTTCATGTCCTCTGCTTAAATCCACCTCATTCTATCCTCACAGCCTGAAGAATTTTATGCTATGATAATGATGCTTTGAACAACTCACTTGCAAAACATAATTGATATATTACAAACACTGGTTTATATTCAGTGACGTCATTTTTTGAAAGAGTTACTTTTGCAATATCTGTATATGGCTACTGAAGCATGATTAAGGTATGGTTAAAGTTAGCTTGTGGTCACTTTCAGCAAAAGTGTACCCAAACTCAGCTATTTGAAAGTGAAAATAAAGTTCAGCATCCCCAAAATGCCCATTCTAATTATTCATGGCTATGTAAAAGTGCACATGCATGCAACAAGATATGAAAAGTAGATCAAAGTTCACGCAGGAGGTAGTTCTGCAAAAAGAAAATTTTGACTTTTTCTTCACTTGCAGATGAGATATTTTGATAGTTGGATTGAAACCGTTTTTCTGAAAACCATCCGATGTGATGCTGTGTCTAGGGTATTATTTTAGAGTGTCTACTGTAACCTTCATAAAGTCTTTGAAAACAGCTTCAAGACTTCCAGTCCTTCCAGGAAATTGCAATCTTGCAATCATAATAATGAATGTAAATTCAACCAACCTCCACAGTGTTTGCAGGGGCTTGCAATTTTACAAAATTCCTGCTAATATCTCCACATTAAAGGTGCTACTGGGAAGATTTGGACATCAATATATGTTTGTAAATTAAATGTCCTTACCTTGCAACGAGAATGAAAGACAATTGCGACGAGTTGAGATATTATGTGCGACTTGGTGGGATTTACAAAAGTTCTGCTGAAGGCGTCACGGCACAAAGTAAGCCGCTCTGAACAAAACTATCAACGAAAATAACTCTTCATTTACAGATAGCAAAGCTTATCAGCCTCTCCTCTCATCATCAAAACAAACAAACCAAAAAAAACAAAACAGGAAGTGACAGCGTTTGTGGGAAGCGTGGTCTTATCATGGTTCTTTAAGTTCAGGAAATAATAAAAAAATATGAGAAATAAAATATATCCTGCTATTTCTGTGATGTGTAGTGTGCCTATCATCATAGTGAAGTGATTACTCTTACTCTAATCTGTGTTGTCCAAAAACTATTAAAAACCCATCATGAGCCACAACACTGACATGCTCCTTCACCCCGAAGAGAGCAGTTACTTTTTCAGTTTGTTTAGAAACACCTCCAAAGACTAACAGCCATCACATTTTTAGTCTCCAGAGAGTAGTTCTGTGTAGGGCAGGCGCCACTGCACATGTATGTCCATTTACAGCGCCTCGCTAGCTAGTTATTCTACATAACACAACCTCTTGACTTTGTGCTACGTTGTAAATTTCTCAAAGAACCTCAGTATAGAGTCAAGAGGTTGCGATATGTAGCTCAACAAGCTAGCAAAGCTCTGTAAACAGCACCACAGCAAACTTCTCCCCTGAGACTGAAAATGTGGGTCTTTGG
Organism: Euthynnus affinis; assembly: GCA_029490765.1. Taxonomy (NCBI): domain Eukaryota; kingdom Metazoa; phylum Chordata; class Actinopteri; order Scombriformes; family Scombridae; genus Euthynnus; species Euthynnus affinis. The sequence goes on along the minus strand of CM055848.1, from coordinate 27,349,139 downwards.
AGCCATTTCTAAACAAACCACAGCAACCATTGCCTTCGAGGCTTGGTTGAGGCGTGGTTCATTGACATGTTTTTAAAAAGTTTTTGGACAACAACGGAGGTCTACAGCATTGAGGAATATGATATATCAGGCTTTGGATACACACACAATACTTGGTTGGTTTGGCTCTGTACATTTTGTCCTGTATAAATTGTCCTTATCCTTAATTGGCCTTATCCTTTAAGGGGTTCAGGTGCATCTTTTAAGTCTATGCACCTAGCCATCATAGGTAACATGCACCTCCTCAAAATTAGAACTCTATGTCATGTCTACAACATCTACAGAAATGCACCAGTCAGTGGATAGTCTGAGGTCACTACTACTATATCATTTCAAGATTTACTGTGGTACAATCAAGGCCCTGAAGGTGTCAAAGCATTTAATGGTGACAATGGTAACATGATAGTCTCATGGTAACTGATTGCAGAATGAGCAGTCTGTTTGAATTGAGTTTGATTATTTAGTCTCATTCTTCAACTTTAAGATAATGACTACTGTATTATCATGTCCAGTAAATACTAGTTCACTGAACAAGGATTAAACCTTTGTCTTGGATCAAACTAAATTCAGCACCAGGAGTGGATCAAGTGACTTCCAGCTCACTGACTGTCCCTATTGATCCGGGAGAAAAGTATGACTGATAAGCTCCATTGTGCAAGTCTGCACAGTAGCTGATTGGCTGGAAGAAAGAGCAACAGATGCAAAATTCCTAGATAGGATGGTGTGTTTTGGGAGTGGGTGGGGGGTCAATGGTTATATTTACCTGAGGTGACAGGAAGGGGCAATGATTTTGTGTGTCTGTGTGAGTGGGTGTGTGGGTGGGCTTACAGTAAACAGTAGCAGGGTATAAAAGGTCACCCTATCCCTTTCTGTGTATCTCTCATACCAGTCTCTGTGTATGTGAGACGGAGTGTGTGTGTGTTTTGAGAGAGACAGACAGAGAGTCATCACAGGCCTTAACCATGAAGCACTGTGTGCTGTTGTCGATGCTGTTGGCGCTGGGATGTGTGCACGTCTACAGTGCGCCGGTGGAGCAGGATGGCATGGAGCAGGGGTCGTGTACAGATGCCCAAGCGTTGGGTGCTGCAGACCAGGCTATGACCAAGATCAACCGGGACCGGCATGAGGGCTACATCTTCGCCCTGCATCGCCTGTCCAACGTCCATATGACAAAACATGTAAGTCACACCAGCGAGCGTTGCTAAGATAAACAATTAAATACACCAGTGCTGAGTTCAGTACATTCAGGGGTTTTTCCACCACCATCTTACTTGTTCTGGTATGACCAGGACCTTAAGGTGGCTAAGGTATCTGTGTATATATGGCATGACTGTGTCAGTTACAGACTAATGACTCTTTTATATTTGTATTACTGTTTTAAAACTACATTTTAGCATTTATTTTTAATCTGCCATTGCCACTTGTGGCCTCTTTTGGCAAAAGTTACAAGAGAAGTAAGTAGCAGTAGTAAGAGAAGTAGGTCAAAGTTCAAACACCGAGTAGCTCTGCTAATAGACATTAAAGGGTCATTTTCAGCCTTTTTTCACTTACAAATGGGGTATTTTGATAACTGCATGTCCGATGTGATGCTCTGTCTATAGAACTACTGTGTTGGTGTATTTCTAAATTTCTGCTGATAAATAAAATGTTATCAAAACCAGTAAAAATTAAGGCCCAACCAATGAAAATACAATGGTCATGATTAAATAACCTAGATTTTTTAAGATCTTGATGGAACCATGTAGACTCTCTTTTGAAACCCACACTAGTTCTTATTTAGTGATGCAATGCACCAGTTCAGTTGGTGAATTTCTAGTGTTTGCATGAAATTACAGCAAAACAGTTTGCACAGTAAAAGGTCAGCTTTAGAAAGGACTGTATAACTGTGTAATGTACAACAACACAAGAATAACTCATTGGAGATGATTAATAGAGAGTGACTAAAGGTGATCTTTCAGAGGTGATTATAAATATGGATTTAGCATCCCATAGTCTTCTCACCTTTTGTTCTCTTGTCCACGATAAAAAGATAATAAGAACTAATTAATATGTGAATTTTGTTTTAGATTAAAATTTAATTCCGACTTAATTATGAGTGTAATCATTAATCTAATAATGTGAAAGAGCAGGATATACGAAGGATTATTGGAGAGGCAGCTGTTGTCATGGTAACATTGGCACCTCACAGTGCTTTCTATCTAAAACCATTATGATCAGAGACCATTACAGTAACACAATGACATGTTTTCTCCGCAGTGGAAGATATATACAATTAGAATTATAGTTCATTATACTTCACTCAAACACAGTCTCCTTGTAAAACGATTTATTAACAAAATATTAAATTATTAGATGCTGAATAAATACATGATGTGTGTAAATGCTGTATGTGTCCGATGTGTGTTACAGGGAGAGACCGGCGTTGTTTTCTACCTGACCATGGATGTTGTTGAGACAAACTGCAGTGTTCTCAGCAGGAAGGCCTGGAAGGAGTGTGAAGCTCGTCCCACCCATTCCACACCGGTTAGGAACAGCACATATACACACCCTCATGCATGCACATACAGTATACCCTTAAACATGCTTGAACAATTTGTTTGTTTGTTTGTATGCAGCATATTAGAATATTGCATTTGCTTAATCATTGTATTTGTCTTTGCAGGTATATGGACAGTGCAAAGCCGCTATCTACATGAATAGGGTGCACAGAGTGGTGCGTCTCTACAAGTACAGCTGTGCTCTCAGACCAGGTAAAAAAAAAAAATAAAAAATCTCTCAAATTCTACATTCTCATTTTCTCTCACTGATTATCTGATGTGAAACAATCAGTTCCACAGCTCGTTGTGACTTATTTAAGTCTTGATTTGGACATAATAAATAAATAATGACACGTTTCACTCACAAAATCTCAAAACCTGCTAAAATCCAGCTGGTATTTTGTGCAGCAAGAAACAATGTTAGAATATGTTCACATTCAAAAACTCTTTTCTCTCTGCTCAGTTCCAGCAGAAAGAGTGTCTGCCATTTGCCCCGACTGCCCGTCTCACACCAGCTTTGACAACGAAGAGGTTCAGAAGACCGTGTCTGGCTCAATGGAGAAGTTCAACAAGGAAAGCGGGCTGACCAATTACTTTGCTGTGCTGAATGTCACCCGTGCCACTGCAGGGGTAAGCTCTATACCTACACCAAGATGTCATATGACACAATGTATCTTCCCTTATGTCTTATATATTTTATATATTCTGCACACACAGCCTGTGCAGAGAATATGGTAGTTGATACAGAATGCACAAAAGATAATGTTAGACGCTCCAGAGGCTACTACTGCAATGATTTTTTACCTAAAATCCAATTAAAATATTCTAAACCCTTGGGGAGTTAATACACTGTGGATATATACAATAGTATAATAAGCATTATTTCTCTCCTACGGACACTGAAAAACACACAGGAGTGGTTGAGAAAACAAAGAGAAACAGGTCCCTGCTTTCCCAGAAATAACCATTCCACATAAATTCTAACATAAAGTCTGATTGAATCAAAGAGATAATTTGCCCCAAAACTTTTTGAGTATCAAAAAAAAATCATTTGTTTCTGTACTCAGTATGGATTCGTGTCAGTTATGGATTCCACATGTGACAAATTTCACCATAAACACATCGAACCATCCAGAGAAACCATGACTAATATTTTTGCATACACAGTTTTTCTCCCAATCCTCACACGCTACACCTTTGCGCATCTGACCTATGCTTTCAATCGTTTGAGTGACCCCTTTTTTATTCTTCCACTGAGCATCTTCTTCAAAGAAAATATTGTCATATGGTTATGCCTAGTCCTTTGTTAACAGTTTTCTTGCTCTTTGTGCATCCAGTACGGAGCGGCAATGTATTTCCATGTGGAGTACACCATCCAGGAGACAACCTGCACCAGGAGCACAGATGTAGCAGCAGCTGATAAGTGTCCTCTCATGGAGTGCGAGTTCGCTGTAAGTCAAAATGGAAAAGTATTTTATTCAACATCTTATATTGATCGAATGGATTGTTTATTTTTAATGTCCAGGAAATTTTTAGATCTTAAGATAAAGTAATCCTTAATATATCTCAGTAATTTGTTCCATCAGCCTAGCTCTATTACTTCTGAGGGCTGTATCCCTTTCATTATGTACTCATGTCTAACTATGTTTGACTTTTACTCTTACAGAACCTTTTAAGAAAAATAATACAATTACTATTCAGCTCACAGCTCTGATCCAGAATGTTTTGGATTGATTTCAGTGAGCAAGCAAAGGATTACTCTACAACACAGTTTGTTTAATTGTTAAACTCTGCCACAGGCCACAACCGTTCCTCCCCTCTCTCGTCTCTTACTTTTTTTTTTTTTCTTCTGCTTCCCTCCTCAGCACAAGGGCTTCTGTAAGGCTTCCAACTTCCACGCCCCTGGTGGAACTGGTGAAAGTCAGATCGATGTAGAGTGTGAGCTCTATGAGCCTGAGGTAAGACTCACTCAAGTCATGAAAAAGCATTAAATAACTTAATATTTCTGAATGTCTTTCAGTATTAAAGAGGCAATTTTTTAGTTACAATAATTCAAGTTACAATAATTCAATTATAGCAATAATTAAATGTTATTTTTCCACAGCTGTAGACCTAAGAATTGGACTAAAATAACAAAAGATAAGACTTGACTCCATCCCTGGAGATCTGACTTGATAAAAAAAAAAAAATGAAAAAAATGAAAGTCTCAAGTTTGGATCTGGTGAAATGCTGAAACTGGTAAAAAATAAAGATATAATCAAAAATTAAAAACTAAGAAGACAGCAAAGATTTTTACACTTGAACTAAAGATTTTTTTAACTTTTTGTAGTTTTGCAGATCATTTATATCAGTTATGACAACAAATTATTGCTTCCGACAGGGCAAGAAACTTAATAGTTCATATGATCAGACAGGTCAGTTTTTGGATAAGATGGGGGTTTGTTTGAGACTTGTATGGTCATCTGACTGTGTTTCTGATTTCTTTTTAGCAATTATCATAACCAATCTAAAATGACAGAAATAAGGTCCCAGTTGCAAATAAACCAGATTAATGAATAATATGTTATAAGTGTGTGTCATAACAACCATGGACCATAGTGGAAGTTACACACATCTTAAATCCTGTCGATTCATCAGTCACTGATTATATCTTTGTATTCTTCAGGCTGCTGAGAGAGAGAAGAAACTTCACCTTCTTGGTGGAGAGACTGACCACAGCCACAGCGACACAGACACACACACCCATGACCACGATCACGCACACGCTGCCGACGCCACACACACACACGACCATGCTCACGACCATACCAAGAGCCACGCTCACCACGATCAAACCCACAAGCACGCTGAAGGCAGCGACCATCACCACTCTCACGACCATGGCGCGGGCAGCCCCCACAGGCACGCTCATGACCACTCCCACGACCACGGGCATGGCCACGACCACGTGCACGCTCACCACGCCAAGGCACACGACCACAGCGGCGACTCGCCCAACCATCACCACGACTACAAGCACGCAGATGGCGTACACACCCACGAGCACGACCACGAGCTCGCTCTGGACCACGACCACAAGCACGCTCACTTGCACGAGCACGAGCACCACCACCATCACCATGACCACGAGCATGAGGCCTCAGCCCATGACCACCCAGAGGGCATGGTGAGGATGCTGCCCGCCTTGGGCCAGCCCACGACCCTGCCTTCCTTCCCCGACAAACCCGCAGGAGGCCCAGAGGTGGGAGTCACCCTGCCCCTCAAGCCCGACCCCCAGATCCCCGGAGAGCAGGAACCCACCGTTCTGCCCTTCCCCACCTCAGTCTCAGCCCAGTGCCCCCCCGCTGCCGTAGCAGCGGAGAGTAGCCTGGTGGACAAACTCTTCTCTGAGGACCCCATGTTCAAAGCAGCTGCATAAGATGGCCAATGGAAGATGGAATTAAACTGATCTTAAAAAAATGGACACAAAGCTGCAGCCTAAAGTGTAGTGGAGACAGGGAAACTCAATTTAACATTTTCACACTCACATAACATTTACTCCAGACACATTAGTAGTGATGTACCTCGAGCACTTCCCTGACAACACGTAACATGTAACTTTTCCTGTCTCTCTTCACTTTATGTACATAAAAAAAACACTCTTACATGAACATCAGTAAGAATTGGTAATAATAAAACCACTAAACTCCTTCCTACAATCAGCAGAGACAACAATAAAAAAAACGGACAATATGGTTATATTCATTTGGAGGAAACATCCTCAACAGTAACGATTTTAACATTTAACTCTGTACAATCCAGCCAGGCAAACAGGAAAGTTTTCTATGTTTATGTGTCATCTATGCTTGGTTGCAATAAAAATTAATAAATGATACCACAAACACCCATCCTGTGTTTTTGTTTTTTTCTGTTGACCAAGATGAAGGCAATCATTTTTATGTTACAACCCTAAAAAAAAAAAAAAAAGGCCTATCAAACAATCTAAATTGATTCAAGACACTTCATTGGAGGCACCCTGGCGAACCACCAGTCTTGGGTACATATCAATTAACATATCAATTAGTAATTGCAGTATGCCTGGGTTGATTCCAACTTTGGGCGTTTGTCAGACATCATCTCCTTCTATCTCTCTCTGTGTTTCCCATCACTACAAATAAACTCAAAACGTCATGACAATAATCTTTTTAAAAAAGGACACTTGGTTACGTGACATGCAGCAGATAGATTTTCTAAACAGCACATTATCCTCAGAAAGGTGGCTGTTCTATTAATGTGGTGACAGTGTCTGCAGTACACCAAAATAACACAAATCAAAATATCTTTTCCAGCATGTAGACTGAGAGGTAACAGTTTTATTATTATTATATATATACGTATATATATACACACATAGAGTATATCTGGGTTTTTTGTCATAGCATAACTTCTATCTACATATCTACCTACAGTACACATTGCACATAACTAACTTAAATAATTAACATCACAGTAATATTTTTTCTTTTAATGATATTTGATGACGATCTAAAATGATCATTCTGAGCATCAAATGGTTGATTTTTGCACTGTTGCAGGTCCTGATCCACTCTGTAGTTACACTCTGAGCTGTCTTCTTTCTTTGTGTTGTGACAAACACTCCAGACAAGTCATGAATACTGCATATTGTTTGAAAATACAGAATTTCTGTCAAATACAGCTAAGAGACAAGAAGGATATAGAGCTGAAAAAGAATATGAAGAACTAGAAAAAACACTTATATTTATTATTTGTTGTTTGAATAATAGAAAAGTTTCCAAATCTGCATCATTAAATTGATTGCTTTGACATGTACATGTGTCAGCTACATTCTGTTCCAATTGCTCAACATGTTTGAGAATAACATCAATAGGGCCAAGCCTACAAGAGTTTAGCAACCATGACAGGAAAGCAGTATGCAATAATGGGGAAGTTGTATTATGAAATATGATTGCAAAAATCATTTTGCAAAACAAAAAATCAATATGATGGCTTATCATACATAGATGTGTGTTGGGTGAGGCATTGCAATCCAAATGTCATATTAACATTTACACTTTGTGTCCTCCAATAGTTGGATGAAGACACACCAAACTGTTGGCTAATGTTTAAGTAACCTTCATGATTAAAAGAAACCAACACTGAAAGATTGTTGGCAACATGAACTGGGACTATCTACCCCAACCCATGAGATGTGTGGAATTTGCTACTGAGAGAAGACAATAATTTTTTTGCATGCGAGGTAAAATGTAAATAGATGCTGTCTTAATCAAAACACTTTTCTAATGAAGTCAGTATTGTTCAGGAGTGAACAAAAATAATCTAAGTTTCACATACCAGACACAACAACAGTGGCACTGTTTCATCATCGCTGTTGAAAGTACACTCACCCACTCATGTACAACCACAAGCTTGCTCTGGACCGCGACCACAAGCACGCTCACTTGCACAAGCATGAGCACCACCATCATCACCATCAAGCCCGACCCCCAGATCCCCGGAGAGCACGCACCCACCGCAGTTATAGCACCCACCGTTCTGCCCTTCCCCGCCTCAGTCTCAGACGAGTGCTCACTAAGGTTAGCTTTCTGCATATGTCAATCAAAATCAGTGTGTCCAATAAAGGTAGGCAGCTAACTGCATTAGTGCAAAGAAAAGAAAGTTAGGTGTTGCTTTAAAATATGTGTCTGGAAGATACTGAATATATGGAGTGCCAGCAGAGAACTGGAGCAGCTTTTTACCATTTTGACTCATTGAAGTTCATTTGTATCTGCTGTGAATCCAGTCTGACTGCAGCTCTCATCCTCTGCTAAGAAGCAAGCTACAAACTCTTCAGTTTACTTGATCATTAAAACAGAGGTTTACACTAAGATATTCCTTTAAACAGGGCTCTGTCTCAAAATGATTATATATATATATATGTGCTTTGCTGAATGAGCTCGGCTTTGATTGGTTAATATCCCCTGTACCACAGTGCACTATGACCCTGCAGTCTGAACCAGCCATTGGCCTGCATAGCAGCAGATAGCGGCTGTTTGCTCATCCTTTTGGAGAGAGGGGAAAGTCCAGCATCAGCCTCACATGTATCTGTGTAAAAAAGCCAGGATTTCAGGTCTTGCAGCAACAAATGTACAGACCAAGGTGTCTGCCAGGATAGGCTTTAGTCATTTGTTTGGGTTTTTATTGTGACTTCTTTGTGTGCGTTTGATGATGAGTGTGTACCTGCTGGTCTTGTGTTTGGCTATGCTGCAACAGGGGGGTAGAGCCAGGCCAGACCCTCCAGGCTGCAATAGCCCTGAGGTGGTGAGGGTGGCAGAGGAGGCCCTGGAGCAGATCAACCAGGACCGGACACATGGATACATCCTGTGCCTCAACAGACTGTATGACCTCTCACACACTTCTGAAAAGGTGAGGGCAAACACTCCCTTACATACACATGCACGTAAAAAAAAAAACCATGGATTCTTGCCATTTTTAAAGATGAGGAAACAGTGGATGGAGCCTTTTTTTAAAAAAACGAATGAGAATTTGTTATTCTAAGGTGAAGAAACATTGTGTGTGTGTGTGTGTGTGTGTGTGTGTGTGTGTGTGTGTGTGTGTGTGTGTGTGTAGGAGAAAGGTGGGTTGCTCTATAAACTGACCATTGATGTCATGGAGACCAAATGCCACATCACCAGCAGGAAACCATGGAAACAATGTGAAGTCAGAGATATCAGTGATGTTCCAGTAAGTACCACATGCTGGTGTTTCTTCACTTTTCAGCTTCAATGAACTCAACTCAAAGCCAATGTATATAACTTAAATGCATTTTGAATATTGCTTTAGGTAGATACCGAAAATATGATTTGTTGAGATGTTTTAGATACGAAATAATCTTCTCACGTCAAAATTTCCTGTGATTTGTTTATTTGTTTAACAGTTTGGTTACATGTGCATGTTTCTATACCTACAGTATGTCTGTGTGTTTGTGTTCTTTAGGTGTATGGAGAGTGTGAGGTATCTGTCTACGTCGACACTGAAATCAGACTTCGGAGCTATTCCTGTGCACTTCGTGAAGGTAGAAAGATGGGTCATTTAAACATCATTTGTGTGTTTCCCATTTATTTGGTAACACAAAAACACATGAAGACAGTCTGTCTGATAGGAAGTGTCTCTTTGGAGAGCACTTTATGACTTTGACTCTGTAAATGTTAGTGAGGTATGAAATTAAAAATACAAACATTGAATTTTTTCTCTGTACAATAGGTACTCTGTCCTAAAATGCTTCCCTAAAGCAAATGAAAATGTCATGCCTGAGTGATTTTACAGAAAATTTGACTGACAAAATAGACTATTATGTTTTATTTTACTAAATTTGACCATGTGATGGAAAATACATCTGATAAAGTCAGTTGTCAGAGAGAGCACAGGGGTACTGGGAAGATTTGAGTACAAAGTGTCTGAGTTCATTCTTAAACAAAGAGGGTGTCTTAATTAGTTGGATGATGTTCCATTAACCTTTGACCCCACTCATCCTTGTGTTTAGTTCCTGCCACCGCAGTGGTGGGTGTGTGTCCGGACTGTCCCACAGCTGATAACCTGAATGACCCCGTCGTCAAGGAGACAGCAAACCTCTCCCTGCAGAGGTTCAATGAAGAGAGCCGTCTGGTCAACTACTTTAGTCTGGAGAACATTACAAAAGCCAGTTCACAGGTAAATAAATGGGTGGATAGAGTTTATAAAGCAATTAAAACAATGACATGGATAACCACACCATTTGCTCTTTCAAAGAAGATTAGAGTCATAGTTTTTCCAAAGTTGAAACCAAAGTTCTACACATGAAAAGCCTCCAGTTGCAGCCTGTAGCAGTGTCTCATCTCAGGGGCCTTTTCTTTTGAAGTCCACATCTTGAGACCAAATCAAATGTTAAAGAGGACATAAAATGCACATTTCCAGGTCTACATTTTTATTCTTGGGCTCTACTGGAATATTTTTTTGCATTATTTACAGTTCAAAACTTCTTATTTATCTTACACTGGCTCATTATGCAGCACCTCAGTTCAGCCTCTGTCTGAAACAGGCTGTTTTAGCTCCTGTGTCTTGCCCCCCTCCCAAAGAGCCCACTCTTTTCTGATTGTCCAGCTTCCAGAAGCTCTGGAGGCCACATAAACAAACAATAGTAGTCAGGATTTGGAGGGCAAAACCGGTCTATCATTTGCTGTCTTCAGTAACCCAAAATCGCTTGCAGGCCCAGTCATGTGTTTACTGTCATAGTTGACAAGAACTCATCATGAATCTTTGGTCGGTCGTTATCAAGTTCAGCCCGCTGGCGTATTCCTTTAAACAGGGCTCTGCAATTTATTGCAACATAATCAAAATGACGATATTCTCAAATCTTAAATCATATGCACTTTGCTGAATGAGCTTGTCTTTGATTGGTCAATATCCCCTGTACCCCAGTGCACTATGACCCAGCAGTGAGTGAGTCAGGTAAGAGATTATGAATTGTCCCTTAATTGCATCTATGAATTGGCCTTTTAACCAAATTATTTTATAATTCTTAACTTAAGTAGATTGTTCGCAGCTTTGTTGTACTCTTGTAGCATTTGTGTGCCTGTGTGTGTTTCAGTATGTGCATATGTGTGTGTGTCTCTCTTTGTGCTTTGTCAGTGGGTTGTGGGTCCGTCCTACTTTGTGGAGTTCACCATCGTGGAGACGGTTTGTTCAAAGGAAACAAATGACAGTGAAATGAGCAACTGCTCACCTATGGACTGTCAGTTTGCTGTAAGTATGACACATAAATATATTAGAGGGTTTTAACACATGATTTACAGTACGATACGTAGACTTCGGAATACTGTAGGTCTTGTTCTAAGACTGAGCAAGTGGGTAACAGTGAGTTGTAGGCAACAGATAAACTGATTTCCAGTGGGATTGTCTACATTTTTCAGGAACTTGAAACAAAATCATATAAAATTTGAAAATATCTCTCGAGTTATGCTTTCAGTTGTTGTGGTTGCTGCATTTTGTGGCTCAAATCAAGATGCCACAAAGCGTTAAATGTCAGCTATTCTTGATTTCTCATCTCTCAGCATCGAGGCTTCTGTTTGGGCTCACACATGGCTCATGAGGACCAGTTTGACATCAGTCTCCTTGCGGGAAAGCAGGACAGCTCATTTCAGAATCAGAAGCCTGTGAAGGTGAAGTGTGAGATCTACGAGCCTCAGGTATCCGCTTATATGGGTGGAAACATCAAATTAGTCCATCTAATCCATTTATTGTTCTATTCACAGAGAAACTGAGTTTTTTTTTTAGAGAACATTTCTTCAAAGCTCCAGTGATGAATGTATTTTATTTTAACACTGAATCAAATGAGATGTATAATGTGGAAATGGTGCTTACAGTGATGAACACAGAGAGAAATATCACCCTATTCTGCAGCTTTACAGAGCTTCTTTGTCTCTTTTACGCTGATTGTTTTGGTTTTATGGTCCAGTCTCACTCCTTTCTCATCGATGTGTCCCTTTTTAAATAGAAGCTGTCTTTTTTATATCTTCTCTTCCTCTGTAGGCTGCTGCTGTAGAGGAACAGGCCCATGCAAAGGCGGAGAGCGGGCACGCTGGGCATCAGCATCACGACCACACACACCTGCACCCACACGAGCATATGCACTCAACCACAGCCAGCTCAGAACATGCTGTATCCAAGCCCAGCGTCTCCTTAGGGACTGTGGTGTATCAGTCTGCATCTCCCAGATCTTCCCCAGCAGCCAGCTCCTGCCCCGGCACTCGCAGACACAATCTGGGTTTAGACAGACTCAAGCTCTGATTGGCTAGAAGATATCTAATCTTTGTTTAGGTGCTCAAAAACATCTTTCCTGCATGTTCAAATAAGTTATGAGAGACAATAAATTGTAATCTAGAAGTAAAATGTGCGATCATCCTTAATCAGATTAAAGTCACTGTTGGAAAGCTTTCACAGTACATGGATGTTGTATCAATTATTTTGCAGATTGATTCTTTTATTATGTTTTTAAACTACAAGTTAATAGTAGAATAAAGGCTAACTTGCACTGTGTGTTTTTGAACAGTACATCAATAGTAACACCACTGGTTTATGTTTTAGTGATTCTTGAAGGAAAATAAATGAATATGTATAGTTTGAGCTACATTTTGTTGTTCACCGGCTAACATTTAGCAGCAAGTAATGCTTCAATGTGTCACAACTGCTTTATTTTAGATCAAGGTTACTCATCATTTTATTGATTGGTTATTTATTATGAGGGATTTGGAACAGTTTCAGTTCATTTTCATATCGTTCATGATTATTTAAAGATTTTAAAATCATTTGTGAGCCATAGCTTTTGCAGTTTACAGAAAATGTTTACCTTTTACTGGCGTATCAACCTATATTATGCCCGTTTGGCTATAACAATATAGTTGATTGTTTTTTTTTCTACATTTCATTTCATTTCACATCCAAAAGCCACCTTAAATCTGGAAACAAATTGATCATTTTTTGTAATAATTTGACATTTTTGAAACTTAGTGGTTGGTGTGCTGCAGCATTTGCACCCTCCAATGGTCAGCAGCAGGTTTCGATGTGATGAGTCCTTCACAAGATAACTGGCAACATGTCAAATAATTTAGTTTCAATCTTATTCATTTGAAATCAAGATAGTAAAACTTAAGCAGGACCTTTCTCAGATTGTTTCACTCTCACTCATATTATGGCCCCAATAAACAGAGGACACACAGTCAGATATCCAGTCTTGTGCAAAATCATGTCCAACAAAAGTGGGTAGTAGTGGTGTGAAATCTCAAAGACATATTTTTATAATTTGAGTTATCTGATTCACATTTTACTGATCAAACATGTCAGAAAGAGTAATGTGTATATATATATATATATATATATATATATATATATATATATATATATATATATATATATATATATATATATACACACACATTATAAATCATTCATGTGGTATTTCCCTAAGTGCTGATAATGTTCATCCTGTAACCTTTAAAAAGACTGATCTCTATTTTGGTGCCAGCACACGTGCGTGTGTGACGCAGCTGAGGTTGTTCATGCAGATCAGGTGACACACACACACACTGATATTCTGGTACTGGCTTTGCCATAAAACTAGCTTTAATGATATCATGTTATGTCATGATGTCAATTATATCTTTTATAACTGCAACATTAAATTCACTTTTGTCTCCCTTTTACCCCCTGGTGCACCTTCGTTGCTGCTGATAGAAAATAACAACAATAAAAGCTGATATAACGATACATTAGATGTTGAGTCGAACATTATAATAAACAGGTTTGACTGCTATATTATGTTTCCACCATAATTGTATCTTTAGTCAAAGCTGAGCAATTAAAAACCCTTCCTCCCTCTGAAATCACACCTTCAGTCTTGTCGGATATGTCGGAAAACATCCTTCCAGAAATGAACAGAAAGCTCAGTGAAGATGTAATTAGCCCTATTTAAGTCTTTCTTTCGATATAGTTTGATACGGCGATTAATCAGGTCTAATACCATTAATATAGGCTATTTTTATGGTTAACGTGGTATTGGAATATGACAGTATCTGATATCTGACAATATATGATAATATCTGACAAATTTCGTCTCTTTCACTAAGTGATGTAAGTACTGGATTAAGTCCGAATGCATGTCGATCAGTCCTGAGGACAGCTCGCCGTGATCGTATAGTGGTTAGTACTCTGCGTTGTGGCCGCAGCAACCCCGGTTCGAATCCGGGTCACGGCAGATTTTTGAGGATCATTGCGACTCCTGCACAGTGTAGTTAAGGGAAAGGATGACATTGTTACAGTGATCAAAGACCTTAAAACCCCGTATTTAGATAGCAAAAGGCTAGTGTTCCATCGGTGGGCCTTTTCCAAAGCAGACCCTCCTCACTTTATTATCAAAAATATATATATTTGGGTGTAGACCACATCACTACACTCCTTTCATAGTGATCCTTTGGTACAAGTGGAGATGAGCCACACATTTTCACACATGCCATTGAAAATATCCATTGTTAAAGACCACTTGTTCTGCTGTAGTTCAAAAATATTTTCCCTCAGGCGTCACTATTCACATCAAATATCCTGGGTTATATTGTCATTTGCTAAATTTCACATGTAAATCACTTTTTTTATTATTCATATTATTATAAGCCTGTTTTGCATTAATATAATTTATCATGATGGAGCTACTTTAGAAAAGGCCGGAGGCGTTCAGGTGTAATGTTGGAATAATAAACATGACCGTAGGGACGCGCGTAAAACGGAGGAAATAGACTTGTTACGCACGTGAGACGCGAGCCTGCACGTAGCCGGTACAGACAGCTGCATAGATTACAAGAAGAGCTGTGTTGCGTGTGACGTGGAAAAACGCGTCTGACACGCTTGCTGTCTAGACACAGGGTTAGGATTTGTGAAGAAGATGATTCACTAAAGGATCATCACAGGAGATATAGATGCATCTTATTGTCAAACACAAACCCAATTGATCAGAGAGACAACAGTTACATATCAACGTGTTGGTGTTGACACAGTGAAATGCCACATCAAGTCTGAAGGGAAAGAGGCGACCTTGTCCCTAGTTACAACATCACTATAAAAAAGTGTCTCTATGGCAACAATCAAAAAGCCATGTCAGCTCGACCGAGAAGAAGTAGACACAGCTGTCTGTCCCTCACTGTCTGCTGGAGCATTTCATACACGGCACATATATGAAGACTGGAGCGTTTTCATATATGACATATATATATGAACATTGCTTCACATATAATAACAGTTGAAAACATGTCTATAAGTCAGGACATCTACAGCTCTGAAAGGAAAAATAAATAGATCAGCTGTCAGTTTTGAAAATTATAATATAAAAGTTTCATAAAGGCTAAGTGATCTCCAGTTTGCCACTTGCTTCGTCACATCCCCAGTGAATACACACAACAACACAACAACAAAAAAATAACAGCGATGCATTTCAGATTTTCTGACCCAACAAAATAGTGAGCTGGAGTTATTGTGTGTGTGTGCGTGAAGACATATTTCATCTCTTCGCACCTGCATTATATCAGACTGAAAATTCATCACACCTCTTGCCCTTGACAGGTTTACTGCAGCATGTTAGGCTGTTAGGGGAGTCAAGAGGCCCACAACAGAGGAACATTGCTGTGATTTGTGGTGACAATTTCACAGGCCCGTTAAGACTGAAGCATCCAGTGTGCTTGGTAGACTGTGAGAGAATGTGAAACAGTTCAGGAGAAGAAAAAAAAACCCTATTGGACTTCAATATGCTAAACTGGTTCAATACATATTAATTTAGTCATTTATAAAAGAGTCCACTGGCTGACAGGCAACAAAGCAACTCATTTGTATTGTTACACAACACAGAGGGATTTCAAGGAAAAGAAAATATAGTAGCTAACTCTGTACCTTATGTGATTAATTAAAGCCGTCTCTAATGTGCAAATACATATTTTCTTTTCTTTGACATGTTAAAATGAATTTATGATATGGCAAGTACAGAAATAAGCCATTGTGTGTAATTATAAATCATCAAACTTAAAATGTGTTTTCTGGAAGCAATTATATGTATATTTAAAAGCTATGACATTCACTCTGTAAGATTAAGTCACTTGAACATAAAGGTCAAGAAAAAGAATAAATATATGCAGTTGTGAATTTCCTAATATTATGAAATTTGAGCTCTGTGTGTTGTAATTTCAATTAAAATGCAATCAGTATTATGCAATTTTCCACAGTTAAGAAAACTGCCACTTTACTAACCTAACTCTACTTCATATAAAATATGAAACTAATAGAGAAACACATTTTTTTCCTCAATTACTTACAATGTTGTGGCCAATTCACATAATACATTTGATTAGTTGACAGTGTTCTGCATTTCATAAAGTGTCCACATGGTGTCACTCTTACTTTTAGTTTCACTTTACGTCCTCCACAATTGAAGCTGCCTATGATGAAATGAACAGTACGTTTGAAATAATGTTTGCTTTGTTCTTGTCATGAAGTGCATTCAAGTCTGTCTGTTCATTTGTGACAACTTATCTGTTCTACCAATGTTTGAAAATGGAAAGACTTAAAATCTTTATGTATGGAGGCTGATTCACCACTGTGTTGTGTTAGTATCAATGTGCAACCGAAAGTAATGAGATTCACATTTATTCTAAGGCCAGCCTGATGAGGCCTGTGCTGAAATGTGTTTTTCGCACAGTTGCGCATGTGAATAAATACATAAAAATGTATGAAAAAGACACAAGCCTCTCAATGTGCAACAGCTTAATTTTGTTTTTTGTCATTGTATGAGTCCTGCTGCTGTCAGGACCCAAGAAGGTACTTTTGTGAATGCATGAAGCAATCTTTCTCTTTCTACTGAAGTACAGTAAGTTAAAAAGCAGACAGTGTCTGAGTGTAAGACATAAGATCGGCTTTATACATTGTGCTCAGTGTCTGATATGTCTTTACTATCATCAGTAGCCAATATCAGTGGCTCTCAACAGGGAGACTGATGACAGGATCTAACAAGGGATCCTGATACTCTTGTCACACAAAATAATGCTTTTTTTTTTTTAAGTTTTCTTCAAATCGTCAAAATAAACAATCATAAATTACTCTTGGACTGCTGCTTACAGTTCATGCACACACTATAACCTGTGATAGGAGGTCACATGTAGACAATTTTATTTTAAGGCGTGCCATGCCAGAGTGTTTGGGATCCATTGGTTTATTTATATCTTTATTTCAACTGGATGAACTTGTTTGAAAGCAACACATTGACTGCGCTGGTTTTCACAGAGATTGTCACATTTTTCAACAAAATCCTGATCCTGGTTGATCATTATTACTGGTAAAGTGGAGTGTTGAGTGATCCTGTTCAATTTCATTTAAACTGTGCTATAGTCCAGGTCAGGTGAGTCAGTTGTACCACTGGCCCTTTTTTATGTTTTTTTTTACCTAGATGTGATTAGTAAAGAATTAAAAATAGCTGAAGTTTTGCAACAACTGAGTTATCACTGAGCCCTATGAAGTCATTGTAAGACTAATGAAACCAAACAACACTATAAAGGGATCCTCCCTTCCTAACGTCCAGGCCATCTTTCTAAACGCTCAGAATTTCTGTGAAAGTATTCAAATGAATCAGTTCTCCATTTCAACAAACACAATGACGAGTCATTTAACTTGAGTCCAAGTGAGTTCCTTAATTAACGAAGGGTTGAACGAGTCTTGTGTGTGCACAGATAATAGATTTCGTTGGCTTTACAAGTCTTTGTAATTGTATCAGAAGCAGATTGTACATGTGTTAATTCTCAATTGTGTTCATATTCCGTGTTGTTACACAGCCTCAGGCAACATTATAAATGTGTTGTTGTCATCGTTTGTCCTGCTGCTTCCCCTTCTTGTCTGTCTTCTTTGAAATTCTCTGAGGACAGCCAGATACTCCTCTGGTGGTGTGCCCCACATTCTTTGAAAATTTCCATTATTAATTCAGCTTAAGAGGATCTCAATATGTGTAAGGCTCTGCATGTGAGTGTGTGCATTGATGTGTGCCTATGTGTGCACAAGCACAGTTATTTGTGTGTGTGCTAATTGTTGCTCGAGGCTTAGATAGATGCCAAAGCGAGGGCATCCAAGGTTCAGGGCTTTTGATGACACAGTGACTGAAATTAGCAATAAAAGAGACATTAAAACAGGAGGCTGACGTGTTCTGATTTATCAACCCAGGTTAGCTCTTCTGAAAAGCTCATGAAAAAATACCAGCATACAGTTGGATGAGTGTGACAACAGTCTCTGCCATCTTATGTCTGCTTAGCACAATTCTTCCTGGACTCATGTGAACCAACATGAACCACTGTGGACTCAAAGACATTCTTGGTCCTACTGGAAAAAAACAAATAAATATGATATCTAGGTAATAACCTTAGTAGAGCTGCCTTGATACACAAAAGCTCATACGCTCTCAGCCAACTCAAACAAATTGAAAATGTTTCCTGTGTTCCTTTTTCCATCGTGATTTTAGGGGCACAACCAATATTTTGTGTTCACATTCGGTGTTTCTCATTAAAACCCCATTGTGTGTATCCTTGAGGCCTCACAAATTTTTTATTACTTTAAAACCTGCATTGTTTACTTCAACTAATAGACTTCTTTCTTGTCCTCCCGTTCCTGTCACCTCAACAGACCCGACCCAAGGAGACTAAAACAAGATATTCTCATCTATGCCACCATAATATTTGGAAAGATGCTAATAAATTTAATAAAAATATTTTTTGTAATCTGCTTTTTGGGGCTGTCAAACCAAATTTTAGGGTATGTAGACACTATAAATTTTACCCCTTGTAAACAAAGCGATCTGTGAACACTACCTTTAAAACAGCAGCCAGCCGTATACAGTGCTGTCTAAACCACCTGTCCTGTTCAGTCTCTTAGGAGGGCGTAGCCTATCCGAGCATGCACTGGGAAATAGGAAGCGCACACACAAAGCAGGTTACCAATATTGAGACTAACACAGTTCACTTCAAACAGAGTTTTACCATATCCTGACCTGAGGGCAGACTTGTCTAATACATATGACACACTATGCCTTATGTAGGATTAGAGGTATTGTGTGGAGATAAAGGCTTCCCTTGACTTCATGGGATGCTAGCATGCTCAGGTGGCCTAAATTGTAACAAAAAAAAGGCTTCTACAGATAGAGGCTACATTATGACAACCATTTTTTTTCTTTGTGGCTGTGGGGCCTTACTAGTTGCTCTTTGGCTTTTAAGTCGAACCCTGCTGTTTTCATGCACTGATCTCCGAAACGTATTTCATCTCGAGAGCATATGCTCTAAAAGCCGGAGCCCTAATAAACAGATCAACATGTATTTGAAAACCTGGCAAGGATTAGGTTGCTGTTGATCCTTTTTAAAGAGCCTTAAGAGCACATGGGGTCTCTAAGAGGGGAACTGGTTGTATTCGACAATAATTCCTCATGCACAGACAGCAGCTGTTCTCGTCTGCCATCGAGCTGTCTTGCTGTCACGAGGGCAAGGTGGCCACGACCTCGGGGAATTTTAAGGAAAAACGGAGCGTAAAATAACAGCTTTTATGGAGATATCTTTCAAAATACTGCATGTAAGAGTAAAACGAGGATATGATATGCGTGCTGTGTGGGGCCTCAGTGTCAACAATGTGCTTGCAAACTTGAGGCTTAGTCATTTAAAACTTTCCATGCCAAAAGGAAACACGTTTTTCCATGATGTTTATGTTTTAAATGGACTGTATACAAGCAAGGTCGGTAATCAAGTGGGCTGAATGGGATGAGACAAAATTCGGTCGCCAGATGCCAGACTCGAACTGACAACATCCAGAGTAAATTATATCCAACATCCATCCTGCGAAAGCCCTCAGGACACCATTAGCAGCAAGACTTTATATATTTCAAAAGAGGTGGTGAGAATGTGAATTACTGCTGCCCCACTTCCCCCTTCCCTTCCCCGCCTGGGACCACCTTGAGGGTAGTTCTGCATCTTTACTCCGAGGGTGACACAGATGCTCTGTGCATTATACAACACGGCTCGACTGTGTCTACTGACCATGCATCACCAGCGTTTGTGGAAGGATGCTTTAATTCCGGCTGCTTGAGCAAAGCCGGCAACATAAACTGTATGTTTTAACCAGAATGTGTTTAGGATGATGCTATTCTTATTTTATTTTTTATTTTTTTTACACTAAAGCCGCTTTTGTAGTATTGTTCGGCATTTTAAATTTTGTTCAGACTCCCATTGCTGTAAATATAAATCAGTATTTTCATCTGGCAGACACTTCTCTATGAATCTGCATGCTTGTTTTAACCTATTGGGTTTTATTTATTTATTTATTTTTTGCTATTTTGCTTCACATTGACTGAGGAATAGAAGTCATTGATTTTTTTTTTTTTTTTTTTACATAAAAGCCACTTAAATGCTCACATAAAAGCCACTCTTACAGCCAAAGTGAAGCCTGAGAGGTAGTTTATGTCACAATCTGCCCTTATATTAATTATTATTCATAGGGCCAGACCACTAATGTTGCAAAAATAGAAAAGGGTAGTAAATTTGGAGATTTAAGGGACTTTGACTTCATCTCAACAGAGAATCTGATGAAAGAAATAAGCCAATGGGTCTGTTCTAAAAAAGGTGAGACTCTGTACCCTGACAGGTTTTTGTCGATTACGTTATGAGCTATGAGTCTTTCATAGACATTTTGAATAAGCCTTTTATTAAAGTCAATGGGTTCTTTTTTATATGCCACAGAAAGAGGAAATGAAAGACATAAATGACACGATTTTTTATTCTAATATTTTTTGCCTTGAAAGTTTTGCACTGAGGAGGGCAGTCTAGGTAAAAGTGCTTGCAGATATGGCCACTAGTTGGTAGCCTTTCCCTTTCTATTTTATTCAGAGGCAGAGGATTTTGATATGCATCACCTGTGACGCTATATTAAGATTTCTTACTCTCAGTGGAGCAGATCAGATTAAAGTTTGATTTTTTTGGGGGTGCAAATGACCATTTAATGGCCAGTTTCTTTTGGTTATTTTCTCACAAGTGATGAATAAACCACTTAAATAGAGATTAATTTTGCATGAGTCAACAGGTAATGTCCTTTTTTTCAAAGTTTTGCATATTGTGCTAAAATCTGAAATACTGCCAGCTGATAGATCACCTTTGTCTGAGGGAAAGCCAAAGTTTACAGAATAGCCATGTGATTATACAGTAGCCACTCCTTTGTTTACATGAGTGACATTCAGGCTGTGTGTGTGTGTGTGTGTGTGTGTGTGTGTGTGTGTGTGTGCGTGTGTATGTGTGAAGGGAAAGGGTAGGAAGGGGCAGGTACCAGACTTTGAGTCCCTCCTCCAGAGAACCACGGTGCGCCTCTGTTCCAATGGAAACAGGTGGGATCCCCGGACTCCTCCAATCACACCCTCCCTCCATGCGGAGGGTTGGGGGTGGGTGGGTGGGTGGAGGGAGACGGTCGGCGGTGGGTGGGTAGGTTAGTGGAGGGAGGGAGGGAGAGGTGGGGGAGGAGGGGGGAGGGAGTCCAGCACAGGAGGCAGGACCCAACCAACTTCCACACTCGCCACAGGAAACACATCTGTCCCTGCATGCCGCTGCTTGCGCTGGTTTGAATGTGTTTTTTAAAAAGCGGTTAGGGTAAATATTAACAAGGCAGCAGTTCACCGGAGCGCTGGTGAGGAAGTTTGCCGCCACTTGGCCGCTGTTGAGGCCGGTTGCAATGCTGGTGGGACGTTTGGCTGCGATGGAGAACATGCACTGACCGGATTTGGAATTGTGTTTTTTCTTTCTCTCTCGGATTAAGTTACTCCCTATTAACCGACCCGGTTTGTCTTCTTTTTGGTATTCATTTGCTTTCCTCGGCGTGTGTGGAGTAAGTTAACACTTGTAAAAAAAAAAAAAAAAAAAAATACATAAAAAAAAAATGCCTGCAAAAACCAAATACAACCTCGTTGATGATGGGCATGATTTGAGGATCCCGTTGCATAACGAAGAAGCATTCCAGCATGGGATCAACTTCGAGGCAAAGGTAAATTGAGAGGAGGGGGGGAGAAAGTGTAGGAAGATATTGTTAGTTGTAATTGAAACTCTTTGTTTTTCTAAACGTAAGTGTTGCTGCAGTTGTCTTCGTCAGTTGTGCGGCCATAATATTTGGACTCGTTCACTTTTTAGTCAACCTGTGTCTTAATAACTTACAGTAAAGGTCTCCACGCTAACTGACAACATGTTTAAGCGTCTGTTTACAAAGCTGAGTTAAACTGAAAAGATGTGGCTAGCTTTAGTAAAAGTAAGTTGAAGCTAGTTGAGTGATTTTTTTCTTTGAAGTTGCGCAGAGTTAATGATTTACCTCTACTGGGCACTTTTGGAAAGTAGTAATGAACAGCTTGAGATAAATGTTGTTTCATTAATGTCTTCTACCTGTCATATTTTACCTTGTTGACAACAGTACATCGGCAGTCTGGATGTGGCGCGGCCGAGCAGCCGAGTGGAGATCGTGGCTGCGATGAGGAGGATACGTGTAAGTGGAAGACTCACAAAACTCCGTTCAAAATCTGACAGTTTCTTGTAGTTTACACTGACTTCGCCACGAAGCAGATGTAACAGAATACAATATGAGGTGTCAAATGATCCATTGTAGTCCAGTGCTGTATTCGGCATAGGTATGATTGAATAAACAACAACCGATATCAGGAAAAACAGCTTTTTACAGTAGATCTCTGTTCCATCACGGTGGTTGCGGGAAGACGCAGGAAATAAGAGGCGAATTGATCTTGTGGATTGATACGTTATCGAGCCGGTTGCGGTTTATATTTCTGGTGATTGCGTAAGTGTATAGGTTGCCTTTTCCCCCACTAACCCCGATAGATAAAACTGCCACTGCTATAATAAAAGGGAAACATAAATGTATGCTAAATACGCACAACTGATGATATGGATAATGGGTGCGTTACTGAGTGAAAATTTTCTGCTGGGAGCGACAGCAAATGGCATGGCAAATCAACAAAAATGAACCATAGAGTACTGTGAAACTGTTGATTTGACACTCAGATTATAAGTGATATAATTTGGTATATAGATACATGAAAGCACCTTGCAGTTTAAATGTGCAGACGATCTCTCAAACCCGGCTTGCCTGGCGGGTGATTTGCTGTCCCATGTGCTTCACCACTGTTCTGAAGTTTCCTTTGAAGCAATGCACTGGAGTGTGATGTGTGACCCCCACCCCCTCCCCCCTCTCACCCTCTCTCTCTCTCCCCCCCTCACCCTCTCTTTTTGGTTTCTGCTGTGTAAACCTGAGATTTACAGCTTTTTCAGCTCCAGAAAGTAGAGTGTGTCTGCCAGCTTGGCAGCAGTTGGCTCAGGGACCTAATATAGGTTGTGCCAGGGGTGTAGAGGTATTTGAGGATTATGTTGATGAACTGGTAGGTATGCTGCGATTTATTGATGACGCCTTCAAAACCACATACACACACACACACTCGCACTCGCCCACAGTTACTCAGGCAACACCGGCGTGCATTTATTTTTTATCACCTAATGAATTTAAAGGACTTTGAGTGCAAAATATAATCTTCAGGATCAACAACAGACTAAAATGAGGACTATAAGGAGCTGTCAGTTCATTTTTTTTTGTCTCCCCCCACACATTTGCCAGTGGCTGGCGGAGCATGTCGTTCGGCAGGACACCCGCACCACTCAGATACATGCATGTACGCACAGCCAAGCAAAAGGTGCGAAATGTTCTCATTGCCCTTTTCAGAGAAGTGACCCACCACTATAAAGTGGACCTCCCAGTGTGCTGCCATGGCAGCTGTTGTTGTTGGCAGAAAAACAGGCTTTGGTTTGGCTCCTCTAGTGTGAAAATGGTTTGACACTGGCTTGACAACACAATAGAGGGAAACCACAGGTATCTGAGTTGGAAGGGAGGTCACACTGGAAAGCATGGGAGTACTAGAGGAGCACTGACGGCATTTGTTTTACTTGTGTGGCGTTACGCAAAGCAACCTAAACTAAATGTTGACATTTAATTTTTAAAAGGCCTGTTTTTGTGTGTGTGTGTGTGTGTGTGGGGACAGCTTCTGTCCACACGGGCATACCCAGGTTGTGTTTGTAGAAACCTCCGCACACATTTAATTCCAAAAAAAATGGCTGAATATCTTGATTAGCTTTAATATGGGTTGGTCACGGTTAAGTAAGCTCATACCGGGACATTAAGCTTCATTTTCCCAGATGCCCCTTAACCCCTGTTTCCTTCGGAGGTGGGTGTGTAACATCATGTCCTTGATGTCTACAGCGAATTGAAAATTCCAAAAAAAAAAAAAAGCTTTTGGTTAGCAGATTCATGATTTTACTCTCCTGGACTGCTGGAGGCTTTTATACTATGAAGCCGCCATAGAAAGCGCTGGGGAAGTGTTTGCTGACGAAGCATGGCAAAGGCACAGATCAGAGCCTCCTATCCGTTGAATGAACAGGAACATTCGTAGGTGTACATCAAAACAATGAAAGACAGTGACTCCATCATTACGCACAGGAAAAAACATGATTGTTTTTTTCCGAAATATATGATGAGCTGTCGGAAGTTGCTGTACGGGTAAGAGATTTGCAGGCCTCTGGAAAGCCTTTTATGCACTTTGGCACATGTCCTGTGGTTACAAATAGTGGATGAAAAGCATTTCATTCAGAATTTACATAGATGTTCTGTCACTTAGTCTAACGTTCTTGTCTTTTGGCTTTTAAAAGTCTTCTTTGCTTCAAAAAAAAAAAAAGGACTCAATCCCGACACTGCTATTGGCTGCCTCAAGCATAGTCTGTGCTCACCATTTTCCATAGTACTTCAGGGACAATGAACCAAGGGCAGGCTCGTCTCGCTCTTATTTTGTGCTTTCATGTAGCGAACTTTTGATGGCTTGTGGAGTCTGTGAAAGAAAGTTTTGTAAAACGAGGCTCCCCATAGTGCTCGGTCTTCTCCGAGATTTTTATCAGCTTTCCGCAGAGTCAGTCGGAGCTATGCCGGTCGCCAGGCAACCGGTGGATGTATGGTGTCATTGTTCATTGTAGTGCATGACTCACCTGTAAGCCGGTAGCTGATAACGAACTAATGACATAGCAAAGCAGGAAATAGCTACCTGCAGTGTAGCGCTGCAGGAGCTGGTAGAGATTTGTTGCATGTATGAACTCACACACACACACACACACACACACACACACACACACACACACACACACACATACTCATACAGTACATACAGTACAACACACACCTTGTGTTGTGCATGATTGAATGACTAATTACTGTTCCCAGAAGAGGATAGGGAAACAGTTTATCACAGGTGGAAAAAACAATTTAAGTTTTACGCGGTGAAACTTCCCTGCTAACAGCAAAACTGTTGCTCAGAAAACTTTATCAGTTGACAAACTGTATGAGAACTTTTCCTTTTGTTATGCTTTTTTGATCATGCTAATAATCAATTAACTGTTGAGTCTATCGCATCTCCAGAAGAATTTTAGAAACTGGAACTAGAGGTGTGTGGGATTGGATTGGCGATTGGATTTCCAAAACAGTTGATTAGTTTTGGGTTGACGAAGTAGATTGATGGGCAGCTCATTTCGAGAATTGAATGTAGACCATCTAATATGGCCAGAAGGAGCTTTAGAAAAGGAACCCAACCACCATGAAGTCGTCATATCTCCACTTTTTCTCCTCGTCAGCTGGAGTCGAAATGAACACGCTGTGCATATAAATTTAATTGACTGCGATTGTCGTCTGGCAACGTCCGGTGGCAGCTTATCCGGTTAAAAGGAGAAGAGACCTTTATGCTAAATTAGAGGGATAAATTTCTCATTAATCTGCCTTTGCTGGGTTAACTGACTGTAGGAAGATTGAGCAGCATGGGATGAGAAGATTAGATGTGTCTGATGAGACTGAAGGAGCGCAGCGGCGGTGTGGCGCTGGAGTTGGGGGGGGGGGGGGGGGGGGGGGGGGGGGGGGGGGCGAGAAATAGAAATGCTTCATCCGTCCGTCTACCTGCCAGGCTGAACAGCTTGGATCGGGACATATTTGTGTCTACTGGGCAGCTGACAAGCGTCTGCTTAACACCAATTAACTAGTGGTAAAAAAAACCAAAACAAAACACAGTGGAAGTTCATTAGTCTGTGTATCAGTATACACTTAAGTGTCCCGCTGTACAGTGTAGTTTGATATGAAGTGCTAGAAACAAGACAGGTGTGATCAGACAGTATATCAGCTGTTTAATGATGCATCACCAGAGAGTAATAACGGGAACAGAGTAATTGAGGTGGCAGGTTGAAAGCCATGATCGGTCCAGCTTTAACCATCAGCATGTTGTGTGGTGTTCCTGTTATTGCTGTATGACCCTGACATCTAGTTTATAATTATGGCTCTGGTGATGTATTCTCCTCTTACTGCCAGCGGGACTTAATCTCAGCTACACAACACATGTACAACAGGACGTGGGTTATATGGATGGGGGGAAAAAAAAAATCTCAATTTTCCAGTGTTGTGGACCATTCACAATTGTGAAAGACAGCTGTGCATCATTGTTTCCTCCCCCCGGTTGACTTCTTCTGGGTGGTGAGGCGGGCCGCAGGAGGAGGCTGTGGTGCCAACCCAATTACAATATTACAGAACATTTGGATCTGGTCAAACAAACAGTGAAAGGAGTCATTTTTTACAAGTCTTCATATATTTTGTTTCATTTCTCAGAATCCACTCAGAATGTTTTTTTTTTCAAAGTCATGTGTTAAGGATTGTCTGTCCATTCTTCACAACTCTTGTTGGCTTTTTACTCTCAAAGCTTTTATTACAGTAACACAACAAGTGTAGTTGTTGTCACCTTGAGTAACATTATCTTCATTTCACCTGACTCTCCTCTGCTCTGCTGTGTGTGTGTGTGTGTGTGTGTGTGTGTGTGTGCCTTCTGTGTAATAACTGTCTTATGCAGGTTCTCACATAAACTTTTTTTTTGTGAGTTTATAAAATTTCAAATGATTGAATTACCATGGAGGGTCCCACCGCTCCAACGGACCCCCCTGCCCCTCCTGAAAGAAACAAAATATGTTCATTTATGTTATCTACCTAATTTATGTGCACATGTTACTTTAAGAGCAATAAAAACTTGAGAGTAAAAAGCCAACAAGAGTCATTTATTAATGTAATCTGTGCAAAAGTTGGACAAACAACCCCAGACGTCTAAAATTGAGGCCAAAATAGCGAGTATTTGTCTTCCATTAAGGCGAAAAAGTTGCAAGTATTCGAGAGAGAGAGAGAGAGAGAGAGTGTGTGTGTGTGTGTGTGTGTGTGTGTGTGTGTGACGGTGAGGCTGGAGACAGAGCCGAGAGCATGAAGTTTGCTGTATATCTGTGAACGTAGCGGTCGCAGTGTGTGTACATTTAAGGGAATCTGTCAGCAAATAAATGCCACAACTCCTCAAGACCCAAACCAAGTTCCCCTTTGTCTTGCTCGCCATCTGTTCATTAAAGCGAAGGGGTTCACTTAAGGTGAGACTGCTATTCCCAGCGACAGTCTCAGCTGCTCCTTAACAGAGAACGAAGAAATGTCTGGCTGCTGAGCCTCTCCTGAGTTCAGGCCACCTCCCCCCCACCCCCCCGCTGCCAGTGAACAGCGACTAATTCATCCATCTTTCCAAAGCCTGCAGGGATCAATAGAGTATCACATTAACATGAACAAGCTTCAGTCATTGTGGTGAGGCACTACCATTACCTGTGGCAGCTTCGCTCGGTGACTCAGTGAAGTAATTATATGGTTGTTAGTGCTTGTGACTTGGACTTTGCATATTATAGTCTACTGTGTGTTCAGGAAAACAAACACATAGAGTATATACACTCATACTGTAGCAGTGGCTGTAACTTTATGTAACTCTCAACATGTATCACATCACCTTCTTGTATTATTTGTCTAATGTTTATAATGGAATCATCATTTATAAGTAACTGGTGTGTTATAGGTGAGATATAATCATGAAAATGAGCATTATTACATAAAAAAAGAGGTGATGATGGTGACAATCATTGTTACATAAAGTGAATATAAATCTGCTGTGTTGTTTATTCTGACCATTTTCTCGCATATTTCCTTGTAATTAGCGGCAGTCACAGTTACCATGTCTCAGTTTGATTGACGTTAACAAGATACAGAGGCTCGGCTCCTGTCCAATTAATCCATCCGGATTAATGAATGTGCTCCTCAGCAGAAAATGTCTTGCATTAAGAGAGAAAGACTTCCAGGCACTCTTATTTATTACTTCTCTGAGCCGCTTCTGGATGCAGTGCTTCTTTTTCTTAACCTCATGTTTATAAATGCGTTTCATCAGCACACACAATTCCGTCATACTCGGCGGCCTCTCTGTAATTATTCACCGCAGCTAGACGTCGAAAATAGCAAGAACTCTGTGTTATGGGTATGTTTAATAATGGGAATCAATATTAGTGGTGTAATATCGGTGCGATATTTACAAAAGTAGATGACATACGGAAAGTTTAGCAGGTATAATTTACTCTTAAACTCACAGAAAATGGGTTTCTTCCATCTTAAAAGTCTTTTTTTTTTTTTTTTTTTACAGCAGATAAAATGTCTTTGCAGATGTGGAGTTTACTGTGAAATATACCCGTAGCCACAGCTCATATGGCCAAAAACCAAATGGGAACTCAGTCAATACTAGTATATTAAGAGCTTGGCAAACTTGGCTGCCATTCTCTATTCATGCCTCTGTTCAGTCCTCGCTCACCACAGCAACAGCGGAGTAGCACTTGTATCTGTTGAGCGCAATCTGAGTAACAGATGAGACTGAGTCATTCTCTGAGGACTCCACGTCACGCCCGACACACACTCACAGAGTCAGGTCGGACAAAAGGCACCCATGAGTCAGGTTGTATCTGTACCTGTCATTAGCCTCACACACTTACTCTTATCTCACTGATCACATGAGATGAACTGCCTGCAGGAGGAGGAGGAGTTTAAAATACACTAAACTGTTTGCTAAGTAGCAGATGTAGCACTTTTTCTGTTGCATGCTTGACATTTTTTTTTTTTTTTTTTGCCCTGAACTAATGTAACTCCCTCCAATTTATTTTTAAGTGCACAGTATTTTTAATGAAGGTGCCCTTCAGACATTAGTAGAGAGGTTATTCATCCGCTGAATTAAATCGTGTTCATTGACCCCGTCCAGAAGCGGCCCTGTGTGTCGTTTGTCATAGGCTGGCAGAAATTGCTTTTAATAAGTGGGTGTCATTTTTTATTTTGAACTGAAATTGATCAGCGTCATTCAGGTGAATATTCTCATCAGCTGTGTTATACTGATGAAAGATGCGCAAGGTTTGTCAACAGAACATGTTCGACTGGTTGATAAAAAGTTGTTTGTCCTCTAACATACTGAATGCTTGACAGACTAGCTTCCTGACATAGCCTAATACACATTTTTTTTAATAAATCAAACAAGCTAATAAATGATAAAAGTTCTTCAAAGTCTATTTGTGATCCGTCCTTTGTGCCTCCACAAGTGAGAAAATCTGTTCGAGAGCTTGACGTGCGATCTGTGTGTACTGTGACAGAAACTGTAAGCAAATGCTGTTGATGCACAGACAGTGGAAAAATGTCACCAGAGGGTCACCTTGTCATGCAGGGTGTTTTTTTTTTGAGGGAGCCTCACACTTCAAGAGATTGAAAGAAAATAGATTATTTCAGCCGTGTATGTCTTCAATGTTAAAAAGTGCAAGAGATCTAAAAAAAAAAAAAGTGGCAGTTTATTACAGTTCAGTTTGATCACGAATAAAGTTTTGTAGTCTAGTTCTGTTGGTTTTTTAACTTTTAACAACATGATAAACAGCAGGCCCATATTTTTTTGTACTTCTGTCCTTTGATGGCAGGAGGACGTTGCTACATCTCTCAGACATTTCACTTGTAGACAAATTCCAAACAGGAATATCAGTCTTGCAATGCAGTTCAAAGGAGAACCAGAGAGCAGGAGCACCTGGTAGTCTACAAAGGTTATTACCACATTTTTCAGACGTGCATGATCACCAGGGCCCTGTTTCAAATACTTGCAGTCTAAGGCACATCAGCACATGAAGGGGCCTGCTGGTCTGGCACCTGGGCATAATATGGAAATGTTTCTCAGTCAAATAAAACCATCTTGAAGCATGAATTTGAGAAATGGTGATAGAGGGGTTTGTCTTGGGGAAGAGTATTTTGTTTGTCCTCCACACTGCTTTTTAAGCAGGTAAAGACTTGCCAGAGGCTAAGATTATGATGTGACTACACTTATTTATGAATATCTTTTTGAAGAGCATTTTATCTCTTTGTGCTCTTCAGGCACTTTCTTCATAAATCTCTGGGCTGGCGGATGTTGTTCAGAGGCCTTTTCCTAAATTAAGGTCACAGTTGAAAGGTCAAAAACAGTGAGCAAATAATGACCCACGCATGCTTCATTACCCTCCCCTTCCTTTACTGCCGCTACTCCTCAACTCCTGATTTTCTGCACTGAAGGTGATTGGATTGGTGGATCGATTGAGGCATGATAGATAATGTTAATGTGTTATCCGGCAGGCACTTGCTCAATGTCACGTTTCACTTTCTCCTGTACTGGCTGGCTGACAGTGAAGAGCTTAAGAGGCAAGCTGTAAATCCCATATAAGCCAAGTATATTTAAATAGTGGCGAATGCTTAACTCGCTTTATTGTTCGCCTAGATAGTAAACATGTCGGTGAGTTTGCTGATGATACAGAATGATATATAAAGCGAGTCAAAGTGGGAAATATCAAACCCTGAGAGTTCTTGTCTATTAATAAGCAATATATGCAACCGCTGCCTATTACAGGGTGCATAATGGAAGTCGCTTGTAGCTAAAGGCACAAATATGCGAGGCTTAATTAAGAACATTAAGTAACACAATTATAAACAGAATAATGATTTATTCAACTCGATGCTGCAGAGGCAATCTTACATGCCAGTGGATCCGAAAGGCGGCAAGAAGTAACTTTGAAAACATCACCGTGACATTAGTAGAGTCAGAGTTTAATCAGCATCCACTTCCACTGTGATGTTTATGATGCATTTTTATTGAGTATTTGGTGTTTGTCAACTTCTTAATGAATATTGCATCCATTAGAAAATCAGATTGCTTTAAGGGGAGAATAGAGATGGTCACATCATTGTTATGAGCTGTTTCTGGGTCTTTGTAACCAACCAGTAAAAGGATTATTTGATCATTTTGGTAATAGACCAAACAGATAACCCTTTGTTTTGGTCTTTATAATATATATATATTGAGTTTCTCATATTTGTCCTGCAAATCACTGAGAAGTGAGTTGCGGAAATCTGCTATTATTTTAATATTTGCTTTTTTTTTAAGCAAAAATGCCAAACATTTGCTCTATCAACTTCTCAAATGTGATGATGTAATGTTTTTCTTTCATTTGTGATAGTGAACTGAATATCTTTGGGTTTTGGACCATTAGTCAGACAAAACAAGACCCCTTAAGACGTCACCTTTGACTCAGGGAAATTGTAACAGTACCTTTTTGCTATTTTATGATACAAACGATTAATGAACTGATCAAGAAAATAATCTGCAGATGAATCGACAGTGAAGATAATCGTCAGTAGGCAGTAGTTTAGACTCGGTAGCCTAGATGTCCTTCTAACCAGTCACGTTGTCCAGCATATATAATCCTTCTAGCGTATTTAGGGGAACTTTCAAATACGTCCAGAGTGTCCGAGAGTCATCCCGATCAGATGGCCTAGTCACCTCAGCTGGCTCCTTTTTAACATGAAGGAGCAGTGGCTCTGAGCTCCTTCTCCATGTCCGCGCCCACAAGGGTATCCAGAGCTTATGGCATGATAGGTGAGGACTGGAAAGTAGAACGACTGATAAATTCGAGAGGTTCACCTTCAGGCTCCGGTCCTTCTTCAACATTAGAACGACAAGTATTCTCAGTATTGACTGCTGCTTTCAGGACTGTAGATAAACCACCAATAAATTTCCCTTCGGACTCCTCCACCTATCTCTACCAGCTTTACCTTTTTGACTTCTATGCAAATCCTCTTCTTTGCCTCTTTCTCTCTCTTCTCTCCAATCTCATCTCACCCTTCACCTCACCTTCTCATTTTTCTTCCTGATATCGTTCGATGCCACCAGCCCCCCCCCCCCCCCCCCCTTTCCTCCCTCCCCTCCCCGCCGTCCTATCCTGTCCCTTCCCCTCTAACAATCTGTTAAAACCGTCACATTGTCGTGCCCTTCATCAGAAGCCGAGGGAAACTTTGGCTGATTCACGGGTTCTTTTCTCAGAAACGGGGGCTTTTGTCAGCCCCTGCTGTAACTAATGGAGACACCGACTTAATTTGATTCCTCCCTTCTTATAATTAACGTCTGCCATGCTACAGAAATATATCTCATCCCACAGAATTTTTATTAACGTTTTAATCCGGGGAACATTAAATAACCCGAAGATAAATATCCCAGAACCAGGTCCTCCCATTTGCTCCTGGTTGAAGAAGGAAGGATCGTGATGCTGATAATGTTGTCGAAGCAAGAAAAAACACTTATTAAATTAAGGACGGGTGTAGATATGCTTCCGTTTTCTTTTAATTTATTTCAAGCGTGTGAGGATATGCTACAGATAAATGACAGTAAATTTCTGGGAGGTTTTACCATTTACAACAGCATTTAGAAGAAGAAATCTTGTATCGCTGTGTGAAAGATATCCAGTTTATTTGTAGCTGGTTTAATTGGGGAATTAATCCTAATTCAGTGACTTTAAGTGTTTGTGCATGATGAAGATATGTGCCTGTTTGAGGGGAACAAGCACACACACACACACACACACCTCCTCAGCATCCACGCTGGCAATGACAAACTAGGCAAACGGCCTCAAACTGAGTTGTCAGCAGTATTAACTGCACTCCAATTACATCTGCACCTCCTTCGATCCCTCCATCTCTTAATTTTTGCTTGTATTTCTCAAATAGTCCAAAGATGTTGCACAACCCAACGCCTCACTTCATCATCTTTTCTGACAAGATAATGTAATGTAACAGCACACAGATGCTGCAGGATTCCCTCCCAATGTTTCATTTAGAATATTTTTTTCCTCTCCCCACCCATCACCCTGTGCACTACTTGACTTTCCACCTCCTCTTGTAAAAGTCAGCGATAGGTTGGGGGAATACTGTCCGGTTTGTGCCCTGAGCGAGGTGGAGAGAGCAGCAGTGAGTTGGAGCGGGATGTTGGAGCGCTGAGTGGGTTGCAACTTTGACATGGTTGCCCTGCAGCATCAACATGGAAGGGTGCTGTGAAAAAAGAGGCTGCGCCCGGCAAAGTAAAGAACTTTCAGAGGTAGAGGAAAGGTCAATTTTAAAGGGAGATCTGTGTTGGCCATCAGCTGTCAAAAGCTGAGTTGGCTGCGGCTAAACGTTCCAATCCTTTGTACATCTTCACACCTGTCTCCTAGAAATTAGGAGATTAAATTGATTTCCCAATCACGTTGCGTTGGCAAATGTCATCCTTGCCTGGATGTTGATATGTTCACAGGCAACGTTTTTTTCAAATGAAATAAGTGATATATTAATATTTTGCACTGAAGGGAGGAGAAAGGAAGTCGGGGTAGATTGTGGGCATACAAGACACATGACAGACCTGGGTTTGTATCCTGTAAGTGTTTGGTTTTAGGCAAATAAAGGACTTGGGTTAAGTTTGATGACAGATTGTGGGTTTGGTTGAATTTTAATAAACATGTTCAAATCACTGCAGACTCTTTTTCTGTATTAAACCAAGACCTTAATCTTTCCCTAATCATGACTTAAGTACTGCCAATATAAAGATGGACATAACAAGGTGTGACATCGCCTGTTGGTTTGCATTGGAGCTAGTTTCAAACTCAGAGTTGCTGCTTATGGTTGGCGCCATCTTTTCCATTTGGAGCCAGGACATTTGGAGCCAACATTTTTGGAGCCAAAGTATATTATATGAAAACGTAATTTAGCCAGCGTTACATTTCAAGCAAAATGTATTTGCTGCGTAAATGTAATAATTTCTAGGAGACAGAGTCGTCCATACGGAAGCAAGCTGCGAGAAGAGAAATCTTTTTAAAACAGTTGGTACACTTCCTAACGATGAAGATAATGCTGGGATGTGGGTTCCTTTCCGACCACAGCCAGTAAATTTCATGCGATGACATCTTCCCAAGACTTGCCTGAGCCTGCCTTAAACAGCTGCCAAACATGCCATGTGTATGACTTTTTATTGGAGCGTGGTAGGGTCTCAAAGGGATCGTAACGCTGTTGCAGACTGTTGTTCACCCAGAAGAAATCTGAAGGAAACATTGAATACTTAACTTTTAAAGATTTCAGACTTGACAGCCAAACCTTCCCGCTTTCTCCACCGATCAGTGGAAAGCATTTGATTAACGAGGGAACCAGAAACCTGAAATAAAGTGATGATGTCCCTGCCCACTGTGAGACATTTTTACATTCGGAGCTGTTCAGCTTCACTACTGTTTCCTGTATATTTTCTAGTGTGAAAGTACACTGCAGGCCCAGTAGTATCAGTGGCAAATGTCATGCAAGGTGCTTACTCTCTCAACTGAAACGATGGCTTGATTAATCGATGAGACGCCTTACAGAAAATTACCCAAAGACGTCTTTAATGATGTAAAGTTTTGGTCACTAGTCAATCAAAAGTCCCAAACATTGATGTATCCAGCTTGCAAGTTGCAACTTTTCTCTATATGTCATTGTAAATTGAATATCTTTGCACAAGTTGACATCTTCGCAATGCTTGTTTTTGTCCAAACAACAGTCCAGAACCCACTGTTACCGATAATGAGAATAATCATTGTGTTGTCAGTAACCGTGGTGGTCTGAAGAATTGGTGTGAATCAATACCTGTGTGTATTCGGCAGGTGTGAGGAGTCTGAGTCTGTCCCTGCTGTGGTGTGAAGGTGCAGGCATTTGGCGTCTGGTGTTTTAAATGTTGTTTGCTGGTTGTAACTCCTGTTGTGAATGTCTATGTGTTTGTGTGTGTGTGTGTCTGTTTGGAGGTGTCAGTCCTCTACCCCTCAGTCACCCTACACTGTCACATTTGAGTCACAACTCAGTTTGTCAGGCGTTTTCATGTGTTGCTGAGACGACTTCCAAACTGACTCTTTCTTTAAAAGTGTATTAAGATTTTTGGAGAACAAGCAGTCAGACGGAGATCACAACGAGGTTTCGGCACCTCCAGCAACCGTTCTACAGGATTACAGACTTCTCACAGACAGACCACACACACACACACACACACACACACACGATTGCTCTAACAACCGGCCTTACATCTCGCAGTGCCCCATCCTGCATCCCTCCCAGACTGGCTCCCCTCTGCTTTCATTGGCCTGTTTATTATCTGCACAGCATCCACATTACAGCTGAAAGTGGACTATTTAAGAATGCCTTCAGGAACAGGTAACAGAAACAGACATCTCAGTCGTCCAGAGATGCTACAAAGTTTTCCCGCTGGCTGCTTCCTCTACATCTCCACACCATTCTCTCATCTATTCTCTTTACCTATGTGAGAGATTTCTCTTCCTTTTTGCTCCATCTCTGACTCACTTCTTCTGATTCACATTTTTTTTAGCTTCCCTTCTCCTCCTCCATTCTCTTTACTTTCACTCTAATCCCTCTCTGCCCTCCTCCTCCTTCTTTTTCCCTTCTTCCCCATCACTCTCTGTCCCCCTTCCCCCTTCACTCCTCCCCTTCTCATTCATCTGGCGTTGCCCCTTGTTCCTCTCTCTTCTTTTATTCTCTGCATCCTTCTTCATGTCTTCATCCTGCCCCTTCTCTTTCTCCTCATTATGTCCCTCTGCCACCTCCTCTGCTCCTCTCCTCCCTCCACCCCCAACGCAGTTTCGATCATTGTTGGAGAGCCTGCCTTCCTTGCATACTGCTTGCATACTTAGCATGGTTTTCATAGCTCGGCTCTTAGCAGGAGTGGCTGTTCCCCTCTGTACACACAGGGCCTGTCTTTATTTCCATGTTAACTTCAGGTGCACTGATCAGTTAGCGAGTAGACATAAAATGAACTTAATTAAATTACAGTTTCCATTCAATATGTTTGAAAATGTACAAGTGGATACAAAGATGTACTGAAAAATAATTATTTTATTATGGATTAATTCAGAAATGATTGTTACCAGAGCCAAAATCAACCAGAGAAATGCAGGAAAAGCTCATATTTAAGGAGCTGAATCCATTATTTTTTCCATTTTCGCAATGTTAATGAAGAACTCTCTCTTAAAAATACTGAAAAAAGGAGTCTAAAACTACTACAAACAGCTCAAAAATATCATGAAGTCAAACAACTGCATTTGGAGCTCAACAGATGAGCATGTGCTGCATCACACTATCTGTTTTCAAAACTTGAAGCTTGCAGAGAGCACATAAAGGCAACAGGCTCCTCTACTAACTTGCTGAAGGCTAAGGCAGAGCATCGTGAGTGGAGAAAGGAGGACATACTGTAATTAGATAAATATTGGACTTTTCTACCCACTGAGCTTGGCCTCAGAACACACTGGATTATACCGGATGATGTGTTTGGACTGGAGTCATCTCATTGTCAGGCTTTTTTTTTGTCTCTTTAGAACTGGTTTCCAGCTATTTTTGTTGTTTTGGAGTTGCTCTCACTAAATATACTGTAGATCATTAGTGAGTTTTTAATTCGGTGGGGGAACCGTTTCTTTAAAGTCGAGGCCTGACTGCTGCTTTGTTACTATAGAACTTTAGTGGAAAAACGCCTCAGAAGCATACCAGTAGCTTTCACATATAAAACTATACAGATTCATGTACCTGTGCGTATTCCTGTTCATTCTCACAGACATGTATAAATGAAAGCACACACTCGGTGGCACAGCACTGAGTGATTATGTTATGCAGTGATCTGCCGCTCCCAGGCTGACCTTGGAGCTGCCCTCATCTGTCAGCCCCGGGCTTCGGCCTTATCTCGCCACCGCAACCATCCCTCCTCCTATCTCCTGTCTGCGGCTGCGTTTCAGTCCAGAAGCCGGCCCTCCTGTCCTTATCTGCTTCCCTCTGCCGTATCTTAATGCTGCTCGCAGCCCTATCCAAACACCGAACCTTGGTTGTGTTTCAGGGCTCCCCTCTGTCCTTTGCTAAATCTCAGCGCTCCAAACTAACCTCCTCGGCTCCTTTTTTGCTTCTCCTCAAGTCAAATTCAGGTCTGCCAGAGAGTGACCCCCGCTTCCATTAATCCTTTTTAAAATGTAACAGATGGTTATGAGCCAGACCTCTCTTTGCCACGGGAGGTTTAGGAAATAAATGGTGTTTGACAGCAAAGTTAATAGTGTTTGAAACTGTCATTGGTCATATATCCGCGGCATAATAATGATATTAAACGCTATGCCGCAGTCTCTTATTCTTTACTCATTCTAGTGCTGTGAAAGTTTCCTCCGGCTGTAACCGTCGCCACACAGGCTGTCGTATTTTTTTTATGCACCAAAGAATTGGACCAGCCGAGAGGAGAGCATCAGGACACATCTGCCTCAGCGTTGCTTCAAATGATTCTCCTTTTTAGATCAGTGCAAATGAAAGAGTCAAGGAAATGGGATGATAGAGAGATTGTTAGCTCTCCAGAGTGTGTGTGACTGTGTGTATTTGTATGTTTGTGTGTGTGTGTGTATGGGAAGGTTGGATGAAATGATGTTGCCCTCCAATATGGTTTTAATGAAACCTTTTCCCCTCCACAGACACTTTCATTAAAGCTGCAGGCTGCTGCTGTCAGCCCTGCTTTACACACAGCCACCATGTGGATAAACTCCTACCCAGAAACCCCCCGGACCCCCGAACATTCCTCCTTCCATTATTATTCTTTTCTAGTCTTTTGTCTTACTTCTCTTCTCTGTTCTCTCTAAAACTCTGTTGCTTGTTTTTTTGTTCTTTCTCTGGACTTTGTTTGTCTCTCCCTTGCGCTTCCTCCCTCTAACATCTGTTTAATTGGCATAGCAGTGTACCAGGAGGAACACAAGCAAAAAGACACTTTTCTAACACATTTAACATTTTCAGATGATTAAATGGTTTGAAAACATCCAGTGCATGATAGTGTAAAACATTATTATTTATTATTAAAAGAAAATCATAGTCAAATTGAATTTCTAATTGTGTAAAGCAGCACTGAGAGGCAATTATGCAATCAAAACCTGTTGTTTTTCATCAGGGAAAAGCCTCTAAAATACCATTCAAACCACACAATACTGTGGCAAAAGTATATATATGCATATCCTCCCAAATAGTGTTATTTGTGCAGTTAATCAGTTCTGTAATAAATAATGCATTTAAACAACTGTGTCTGGTCTTTCTACTATTCAACAATTTATTAGTTGACAACAGTTTTGATAATTGACTTTCATTTATGGGTTCATTTATAAGCCATTTATCAAATGACAAAATGTGAAACATTTGCAAAAAAAAAATTTGAGCATTTGTTCTTTTTCTCTGTTGTATATCATCGAAGGTTAAATGTCTTTGACTGATTTAAAACAAGCAATTTGTAAACCTCACTTTGTTTTCCTTGAGTCTATCTTTTTTTGTAATATTCTCTGATATCTTATCTGCTAAACTATGAATCAATTAATCTAAAAAAAAAGAAAAGAAAAAGTCAGATTAACCGATAATAAAAAATAATTGTCCCTTGCCGCCTTAGCTCCATGGTAACAGTGTCCCACAGTGATTGAATAGTTTAATGTCCATCTTGGTATTGGCTTCAAATATTGGCCCACCGGTTTATCTCTTTAGCAGTGAGTCTCGCTGTTTGCTCTTAACCGCGGTTTTTCATCCTGGCTGCCATGCCTGTCGTTATTTTCTACTGTACACTGTGTCAGAGGTGGGAGGCGGGAAGATGATTTATATCTTGCTGATTGTCTCACACTACTTAATTGACTCTAGTTCAGTCTGAGGGGTTAAAGTTGCACAGAGGCTATCCATTACTGTCCTCATCATCCATCATCCATCACTCCCAACAGTATGGGCTCAAAGTTAAGAGGTGAGGAACGTTTATTTGCTATCCCGCCTCTTACATCTTGCTTTTTCATTTCCTCCCTGCCTCCTGAGCGCTCGCTCCTCAGCTCCTGAAAGAGTCTGCAGAAGTCTTATATACATTTGAATTGAACATGCAAATCTTACTTTCAGCATACCATTCACATATATCCAAAGAATGATGTCATAAATTTGTGCGGCTTGGTTGAGTGTGGGTGGGATGCTGTTGATATTTCTACAGCCAACTAGCAGTAGTGATTACAGAGTAAAAGAGTTGCTGATCATGTTGGAAGAACAGGGAAGAAAGGATGGAGGATTATGACATCAGTGTTTCCCCGATAATTGTACAGGCGTAGTAGGCCGTTGAGCCAATGAGAACCCCTGCTAGACCCAAAAATATTTTTTTAAAAGCCAAGAATAACGCCAAATATCCATTTACTTTGAAATCAATAGTGTTTGGAAGCCTCTGAGCAGCGCTGTTGCGAAACGTGAGTTAACATCTGTGTCGTTGCCTGGGAAACTCTTGATAGCGCAGTTCCTTTTAAGAAATCGGACAGTGCGAAAGCAAGTGAGTGGTTAAACGAGAGATTGACGTTGGATGTGAGTGGAAGAGAGGTAAAGGTTAGCATTAAGTTGTCAATCTGGCACTAAATGTACAGCACAGACTACAGTGTGTGGGTGAATAAATGTTGCATCTGTTGTTTCCCCAACTGCTGGAAAAGTGAAGGGGGTTAGCCCTGAAATTAGCAACAATGGGCTAGCTTAACCTGACGATGCTAAACAGAGAAAATGAGAATAGAGAAATGTGTACTGCCAGGCCAAAGGAGTTCTGAATGGTCTCCAAACATTGTGGTTCTGTCAGTTGCAAAATTGGCCTTGAATTGAATTTTAATGGGCATTTAAACATCTGAAACTCTCAGACACCCTGACTCTTTTTCTGTTTTTCTGTTTTTTTTTTTTTTTTGGTCTGTCAGACCGTCTGTTTCACAATGAAACCGCAATTAGAATGTGATGAACTAACATTGCTGTCACCAAGTTTATTCAGCTGCTTCTTGGTATTTGTGTTGAGCCCAGTTGCCCACATTTGTTCTCTGAAAAAATGTCTATACACCAGAGACACCTGCAGATTCCACCGCTCTCCCCTGCTCTGTCAAACATTCCCTCTCCCTGTCTTCCTGTGTGGGTGAAGTTTGGAGGATCGTGAAAGTCCAATTAAAACTTTCTTCTTCACCTCGGCGGGGTCAGCCTACTTTCTGTCCATCCAGCCTAGCTGCCCGGTTTCCTCTTTCCACCCCCCCAAAAATACATTTGGTTGTTATGCTGCGAATGTCTGAATCATTTCATCATTTTTTTGAGGTCATGTTTTTTTTTTTTTGCTTTTTAATCTGGTTTCTTGGTTAATTGCTCACAAGTAGCTTTGTCATTAACAGGTTGTGCGACACAGAAAATAGAGTATGTGCTGAGCAGCAGCCAGGAACTCATAATGGCCTGATGATATTATGTTTATGTATTACAAAAAACATTGACATCTTTCAGGGCACAGGTCCAAATGGAATACATGTATTCAGCAGCATCTTCATTCGGTAATGCTGTAATGCATGAATCCTACGTGTCACTGCATGCTGGTAGCATTACATTAATGAAAGGTTTGCCACACTGTTAGCATTTTCCTCCACTATGCTACATTGTATTATGTTAACACTGTGATTTCTGTCAAATTTTTAAAATGTGAATTAAGTATTAGAATTAATACTATTATTTTTATGAAATGACAATTGCACCTGCAAAGTCTAGGTTTGATGAACAGCTGAGAAGATGATCCGAGATTAAAACACACCCCTGTCACACTGCTTAAAACTGCTCGAGTCACTTTGCAAAACGAGTTTCTCACACTTAGTGAGTCAAAGTTAAACATTTTTGAAAGGCAAACATAATTAATGCAAAAACGTGTTTTAAAATGGTAACAAAACTTCTCTGGTGGGCTTCTGAATACATTCAGTGTAAACACTGGGACAGAAACTACCTGATTGCTCCACATGTATAACTAAAGGAGAGCATGATAAGATCCTATGGTGGTGCGTTTGCTGCATAACTTGTGTATTCATGAGGGAAACGGGTTTTCTGTAAACATCAATCATTCCTTAATCGTTTTTAGATGCAAAATTTATGTCACTATCCCATGCAGTGCACGAACATGTGTATGTTGACAAAGGAATACTTGACTAACACTAGATGACCATGAATCAGAATATGTCTGCTGCTTATGCTGGTATGGAGTGGCTTGGAAAAGAGTTTCTTGAGTCCTCCGTAGCTGTAAACTGAGTATCTTTGGGTTGTGGACTGTTGGTTGGGAC
The DNA here is from genome assembly GCA_029490765.1 of Euthynnus affinis. Classification (NCBI taxonomy): domain Eukaryota; kingdom Metazoa; phylum Chordata; class Actinopteri; order Scombriformes; family Scombridae; genus Euthynnus; species Euthynnus affinis. The sequence goes on along the minus strand of CM055848.1, from coordinate 27,307,567 downwards.
AAAACAAGACATTTGAGGAGGTCACATTGGGCTTTGGGAAACCACTTTATGACATTTTACAGTCCTCATTGATTCTCATTGATTAATCAAGAAAATAACCGATCATTAAAATAGTTGTGTAGTTGTAGCTCTACCTAAAATATACCAATGTGATGTGTGTGACCTTCACTTAACTGCAAAGCTGTAGGCCACCACCCCAGTTTGATAAGATTGATCCCCCTGCGGCCCATACAGGAGGAGCTCTTCAGACTTTTAGAGAGACGATCAGTTTCATCAGTGTGACTTTTGATGGCAGCACAGTTTGCTGAATATTGTTTCGCTCTAAATGGGTCAATTTGGCACTTTTAGTTGAGTTCGTGTCAGTCAGATTTCTTGCCAGTGCAGTCTTTTCCTGGCCGGCCGCCAGCTTTCATCATCTCACCTTAATGCACAAAATGACAGCAGCAAAGTTCTGTTTATGAGCTCAAAGAAATGATGTTTTGGTAGGATAATAAAGTTATAGGTCAGGGTACTTGGGGAGAAAAACACAGAGTTATGAATCCTTTCATTGCACTGATTTAACTGGAACATCCAACAAAAAAACAAAAGACAACCAAACAAACAAAAAAGTTGGAAAGCATTGAGCTAGAAGAGCCATTCTCATTCTGTAAAATTGTAACTGTTCATCACCATTCTCTTGCCCTTTCCCTGATTTCTTTTGTTTTTCTGCCTCCACTTGCATACTTGAATATTCTTTTGACATTGTGTGTCTTTCCTGCTCTTATTCCGCACTGCAGAGCACTTATTCTTACACAAGTTCAGGGGGTCAGATTTACTTTTTCTTAACAAGCTCCTTTCTAACTTTGCATTGATATTCACGAGTCATCCGGATCGATAATAACAAACCTCCTCACAGTGCCTCATTTGCAGCAGATTTTTAAATATTTCATTTGGAAATACTGTTTTTTTTCTTCTGTATCCAGCCCTCCCAGTGTTCCTAAATCACTGCAAACAAAAAAACAAAAAAAAACATTAGTAATAACTCACCAGGTATCGTTAAGCACAAAACAAACAAATACAATCAATGCGGGAAATTGTTTCTTAAGCACTTCGACTAAAAATGTTGGAGACATATGAGCTACCGGACCTGATGCTGAGAACAGCGAAGAAGCGGAAGCAAACAGAAAGTGACAGCATGAAACTTTTATGATTGGTTTGACTTTAAGACTCTTCGACTTGCAGTAAGTTTTGAAAGGTGCAAACACAAATCCAGCAGCCCAACTCGCCTTCCCACCCGCAGGTGATTTCGAAAGACGAACTCAGTCTGTATGGAAATAATTTTCCGGTTCTGCTGTGTCTGTCCCAACTCAGACTTGTCACACAAATGGCCCTTTGCAAAGCAATATGACGAAATTTCATCAGGATTTTTCTCTCTCTCTCTGTCGTAAAAACAGAATAACTTCGGGGGCCAGCCTCAGACCCAGACTGCACTCGGTTAACCTCGGTAAAGTTTCCAAAACTGAGTCTAATGAATCAAGTTGTGCTGTGGATTTGGAGTCATCAGAGGCCAGCTGCTGTGTTGATAAGGCAGCATCAGAGAGCAGATATCGCAGTACACAAGGAACACGCGCGATCAATCATTTAACAGATGTATTGCTGCTGTGTTGCTGTGTCTGATTTGCTTTCAGTGATCAAGGCTGCTTGTTTCAGTGATGTGGGTTTTTTTTTTATCTCATTAGCTGGCTGTGCAAATTAGAGCCGTTTAGAGGGCAGATCATGGTTTCACGCCTGCCACTGAGGAAGAGAAAATCAAAGAAGGAGAAAATGCGAGGAGAGGGAGAGGGGAAGGAGGAAGAACTTATAAAACAGGAGGACGAGGAACAATTGAACAAATGAGGACAAACCAAAGAAGGTTTTCTGCTGCTTCTTAGGATTCAACTGGAAAGGCCGGTCTTTGGAGATATTCACACTGGTGGAACAAAGAACAAACAGGAGTCTCGGAGAGGAATGATACTTTAGCGACTACCATCATATTGCCACATGTCAGACTTTCAGTTTGTTTTCACTCAAAAAATGGCCGTTCTGATTGGTTTAAATAGATTATTACCTGGATTTTACATGAGTGTACAGCGTCCTCACATGCTGTAAATTGTATTTTGTAAAATACAGGACAGGAACTGGACCTGATTAATTAGTTTTTTTTTTTTTTCCTAATATCCAAAACCCAGAAATTCAATTAAAAATGATATTAAACAAAAGTAAAGTAGTCAGTCTTTTGAGATGACAGAACCAGAGAAGTTTCAATCAGTGACTTGAATGTTAATCGCAGCTGGACGCACACAACATCTCTCAGGTGTACATGTGTTTATATGCTGGAATGTGAAACAGAGCATCACAAGAAAATAAAAAACAACAACAACATAATTTAATTAGCCCTCCTCTGGTAGATGAAGGCCACAGTTTCAGCCCTTTGTGCCTTTTTAAAGCTTAAAAGCATCTTGTTCCCACACTAATGGAGAATTAAACCTTACAGAGGTTAACAAGGTTCGTATTTACTGCACCCTCTTTTTTTTTTTAGATCATTACTTTCCTCTCTTAAGGACCTGACATTAGTGTCAAAATCTCTCTCTCCATCAGCAGCGTGCTAAGCTAAACACGCATTGTTTGTGTTGTGCATTGTGTCATATTTAACCCGAGACAAGTCCCATATTAACAGATGAGAAAACAAAACACACTGAAACGTAAGCCAGCGGAACAACATGTCAGAATATTACCATAAATCAACAGAGATCAATAGACCTATGTGCCGTTTATGCAGCATGAATAAAACAAGATGTTGAAAATGTGCGCTTGTATGGGACGTTGAGCATATACCAGCACATAGCAGGACATACTGTACACATAACAAGATCCCGTGGGAATGTGTGTGTGTGTGTGATTGTTGGGTGAGGGTGGGGAGGGGGTTCTGTTGTGGGTACAGGAGTGCAGGTAGAATTGTTTGTATAATGCTCAGGATGTGTGTGTAATATCAACATTTCCACTTACCCTCCCTTCTCTGTTAAATTCTGGGATAGCTTTAATATAGTCGGCTGGTAGCTTGCTGTGTGTGAGTGTGTGTGTGTGTGTGTGTGTGTGTACTGGAAGCATATGTTGGTTTCAGGAAAGAGATTTCATGGGGGAGGAAATGGGAGAACAATACCTCTTTTCCTGACTGTAGCACAGTCTGGTCAGTTGGTGCTGTGAGTTGCCTCGCTGCACTGCAAAAAATGACACGCTGAGCAGCTGAAAGCCTTGTGTTCAGGCTGCACACTGAAATATTTTATCGCAACTAGAGCTAAAATTGAAAGCTCCAAGAGGTTTTTAATGTTCATTCACAGCAACAAAATATGACAGCATTAGATTGAATCGGACGGAAGGGCTGTGACTGCAGATTATTTTCATTTTAATAATCTGCTAATTATTTTCTTAATTAATCGATTTATAATGTGGTCTCTGAAATGTCAGGTCAAGGACAATTTCCTAAAGGTGATGTCTTAGTGTTGCTTGCTTTGTCTGTGAACAGTACAAAACCCAAATGCAGCAAAGCACAGTTGAGAAGCTGTAAAAAAAAAAAAAAAAGGTTTGCTTGACGTTTTTGCTTGAAAAATGACATAAACTATGCATGGATTATCAACATTGTTGTTGGTTAGTTTCCTGTTGAATGACTAATAGATTAATGGACTAAGGGTTTTGGCTCTAATGGACAGCATACAGACAGTTTTGCTGGGTCTGAAATTGTGATGTTTTTCCTTACTCTATCACAGGAGAAAAGGTCACATAGTCATTAAAATTGAGAGGGTTTATCCCCTCATGGAAACACTTGTGTGAAAATTGAAAAGTTTGACCTGAAGATAGCACTTGAAGAAAGGTCATGGAATATCCAAACGGGAAAGGGTTTGTGTTTTGGGTAGAATTAATGAACTTCATGGAGAATCTGCTTATTTTCGGAGATGGACAAACCAGCAGAAAATTAGGAAACATTAGAGAGGGAATAGTCGAGAGCATCATCATATTTTGAGATGGGATTTATTTGAGACATGCTTTTATCCAAACGAAGAAACTTCTCCTCACACATCAGGAAAATTATTTGGGATTCCATGTCTCACTCAAAGACACTTGGACATGTTGACAGGAGGAGCTGGGAATCAAGCCACCAACCCCGTCTTCAGAAAACCCATCATAGATTTAGAAAAAAACAAAAAACATTTGGTGTCAAAGAAATATGTATTCCAGTCAGTGTCACAAAAACGAGAAATTCTACAAGTCAAAGATTTGGACTTGAGTATTTATTTAAAGTAACAAGGTGCAAAGCTTGTTATTTTTTGCAGTGCTTCAAGCCCGATTGCTCTAAATTAAGGAACATGACACAACAACTGATGGACCTTGAAGGAAGGAAGGAAGAAAGGAAGCAGTGGAGGAAGTGGATGAAGAGCTGTGAGACCAAACATAGTTTAGATACTGAGGGAGATAAGCAGCACAGCCAACGCTGTCGTCTCTTTGAACAATTAGTTAACATTACTTTTTTTCTAATGTGTTTGAAGGTTAAAATTTTTATTACTCTTGTACTTCACACTTCCTCAGGGATGATTTCTGTACTTTAAATCTTCTAAAACATCTCTAGAAACACTTCATTATGCGGAGCTGTCGTTGAAATGAGCTGCTGGAATGCTGTCAGTGGTTATGGCCTGATCCTCGGTGCTCCTTGGAACTTGTCTAATTTGCCATCTCACCAGAGACTCAAGATAATTAGTCCCAATGAGGGATTACCTTCCGGCCACTGCCCATTTCAGATCAGCCAGACAAAATGGCCGCCCTGTGTGACCCTACATGCCATAGATCTGAGAGTGAACTCTTGACTGGCAAGCAGGGAGGCTGGTTGGTTGACTCTGGCTCACTGCGTTCGATTTGAATCAACTGACGTGTGGACTTGTTGACTGACTTGCTCGGGATCACACTCACTGAGCTGAAAGTGTTTCTCATAAATAGACAGAGCTGTTGTGTGAGTCATATACAGCTGAGTTATATGTAGAGCTGCAAAAAAACCAAAACAATTTTCTGATTCCAGCTCCTCAAATGTGAATATTTTCTGTTTGATTTAGTCTTTTATGGTAGCAACCAAATATATTTGGGTTCTGGGATGTGACCTTAGGCTTTGGGAAACAGTGATTGTCATTTTTCACCATTAATTGGGACAATAATCAGCAGATTCATCGATAAATAAAATAGTTGCAGCCCTACTTATTGGTTAAATGTCACAGGCAATGTGGAGAGCTGAATTTCGGTTTGCTGGCAGACTTGCCGGGCTGAAAGGAACAGAAAGTGCTGGCTGACTGTTATCTCAGATGTGTTGGTTCTTTTTATTTAATCCAAACAGATGCAAATAAGAGCCGCAAGTCTGATTGTCCTTTGATACACTAATGTACGTTTCCAAAGCAGAAATTAGCAGCTAATGAGGTATCGTCCATAAACAGCTGCGGCAGAGAACTGCTGGCACTGCAGGGTTATTGACATATTTACATTGTTTTGCATACGTTTATCATGGAAATTTAATCAAGTAAGGAGAATGATGGCTTTCGGTTGCATGCTGACAGCACTTTCTCCTCAGGTACTTTATTAATAACATCAGCATACAGCGTGTGACATGAAAAATGGACTCATTTGGAAATTTCTCAACAAAACTTTTAACATTTTTAATTGGAATATGTAGTAAAAATAAACAATAATAATTGAGTATGACAAATAACTTGATGATGAAGATGATGATAATGAATAACAGATTTAGAATAGAGATTTTTTTATGAATTGTTGAACTTAACCATTGTCACAGTATGATTGTCCTCAGTTTGAATCTCTGCTCTTTTCCTTTCTGAGTGGAGTTTTCATGTTTTCTCTATGCTCATGTTGGTTTCCTGCAGATGCACTGGTTTCCTTCCACTGTCCAAAGACATGGAAGTGAAGTGAAGACAAAACAGAATATGTTTGAATTCCCTGTTTAAGAGCTAAAATGAGAATAGCTGGCCCACCTTAAAGGTCAGTCTACCTTAAGTGAGCCTGGTCAGATTAGGCTAACCCATTGTTGCTAACTTTGGAGCTAACCCCCTTCACCGTTCCAGCAGTTGGGGAAACAACAGACAAGACTTTTCTTGGTCTTGAGAAGCTGAGCGCTGTATATTTACTGCCAGATTGACAACTTACTTCTAATCTTTTCCGTCACTTTTCTGCCGCTCACTCTCACACTCACTCAACGCACACACATTACGCACTACCCAAAAGGAGCTACGCTACTCTTACAACAGTACCTTTCACATAGATGTCCTTCGAAGAGGAGGATTCTGGGATTTGATGCGCTAGTTGACACGTTGGGTGTTATGTTAAATGTTTGTGTTGAAAATACGCTGCAAACGACATCTATTTTGGCAAATTTTCACAGGCTAAATGGCAGCTTGACAATCCAAAAAAGTCTAATATGCTTTTAACTGGTGCAGTATCCGTATTATGGCTAGCCAGACATGAAATGTTGAAATGTTTGTGAACTTTCCAGTTGTGTACACCAGTGTACAAAATTTTATTTCTGTGATGGAACTGTTAAATCCATCAAATCAATAATACATTTTGACATCTCAATCTCAGCCCATCTCCCTTTGTTCAACGTTAGCCTTTGTCACAGATGTCTCCATTGTTCCCAATTCTGTGGGAGACAGTACGAGCAATTTATCAAACACTTGTTGATGAAGCAGAACATCTTTGATCACTTTTCCTGTATTCAACTCCTGTTCCCCTTTTAACCCACAATCTGTATGTTTTACATAACCATACAGAGCTTATTATGGTAATAGCAAATTGTCAGAACAAGCTAAAAACAAACACTGATTGTACAAGCCCAATTAGCTATAGATCTTAAAATTACTCGAATTCTTGTAGATTTTGAGTCAGAGACCACTCGGCTCCTCCGCTCTGCCAGCGCTACCTGTCAGAGGAGAGAATGGATTATACCACAGGGCTTTCAGCCAGTTTATTGTGAAAGGATTGTACTCTTTCTATACAGTGGAGTCCAAAGGCTTTAGGTTAACATTATCCAATTGAACAGTAGGCTGTTGAGTCATGGTTTTTGTAGCCTCTACGTCCTTGTCAGTAAGAAATATGGTCTAGTGTTCATTAGTCAACATGTTAAAATAAATAAGGTTATTGCAAGATTACGATAAAAGGTTTACAATAAATGAAGGTTCTGGTGTTATTTTAGAAAAATAAACCTGTCAGTATCTTCACATTTGTAAAACTAATATTATCGGATATCGCGCACAGACATAACTGATTATTATCAGTTTTTGTTATCGGCCCATATCTGTGCATTTCTAACTTTAACATATTACAGTTGGTGTTTATAGTTGCATTAGTCACATTTAATTGCCAGACTTGCACCTCCCTGTCTCAGTTAATTTGGCTGAAGTATATTTATTAAGAGTTCCTACGGGTTTTACAGTTTTGAAGTTTGATAGAACATCCTCAGAGCTTAACATTGTAACCTGTTACTAAAATATTCATAAGCCCCATTATTAGAGAGCTTTGAAGTGCGCCGGCACCTGTGGCAGAATTTTCAGTGAAGAAAGAGGCCGCTGTTTGAAGCGTTCTGCATATCCTGCTCCCGTGTGAGACCTAACAATGGCATTTATATTCCCTGAATGTTCCTTGAAAAACCTTTGGAGGGGGGGACTGATATCCCAGGCTGATGTCACGGCACTCTTGAGGGACACGTTCGATTATGTAGCCTGATCTGAGAGATCATGAATAAAGGAGGTTGAAAATTAAAGAGCACAGAGCACAACTGATGAATACACAGCTTTCTAAATAATAAAAGCTTAACCAACATGACCAAAATTGCTTTCTTGTCCACATCTACATCTCTAACTAGCAAAATGTGTTCAGTCTACAACATAATCCACCTCCTGCTTAACAGGAAAAGGGTTTGAGTGAGTTCTTTTGGAACAATAGTGTGATTGTGACACACCCTCTAAACCACAGAAAACATTTTTAGTTCATTTTAGTCCTTCAGTGGACATTGTATCCTTATTTTCACACATGGTTGGCCAAAATGTTGTCCGTGGCTCTGTCTGAGCAGTAGTGAATTATAATATCAGCTAATGTAAGGGAGGACTGTGCTCATGGTGAGGGCCGTTCTACTGCATGCTATACCTCTTCTTTATCCATACTATGAAACATTGATCGTGTGCTAATAAGGGGGGATGGGATACAGTCCATTGGCTTCCCCTCTACTACCCCCAATGATGATAAATTGCTCCACGCACTGAGCAGCGATAGTTTATTCGCATAATTACTCACCGCTGCTCACCTGCATCCTTTACCTCCTTAATGACAAGCAAAGACAATATGAATATATAAATTGTGGCCAACTTGAGTTTCCATTCAGCGTTATGCAGGGCAGCCGGTCAAATGTCAGCTAACATAGCTGGAGTGGATGTTCACTTGGGCTCTGGAGCCTTTCAGTGCTGCGCTATGCTGATAAACAACAAGAAATAAATTCAAGATTTTCATTACAGAGGGTTGCTTTGATTGATGAAATCGAGTGTGACACAAGAGCAGCACGAGGACACAGAGAGAGCTGCAGGTTCAAGGTGCTCACTGCATTAATTCTGAGGGGCATAGTGTGAATTCATGCTACACACACACACACACACACACACATATATAACTTCTTTTGACATAGGCTAGAGCTATCTTTGATTTCTTTTTTTCTCTTTTTATTTCTTTCGTTATTTCTTATTTAATCAAAATGGCAACTAGGAAAAAAATTAAATTTCTTAGAGAGAATAGGCAATTATATGGCTGCTGATTAGGACTAGCAAATTACAATGCTGTTAATCTAGCTGTAGATTTGCTTGAATGGGGCTAATGTTCTGGTCCAGTGTTGTACTGATTTGAATGACCCTGTAATTAAGGTTCCTGCTGATAGGCTAGATAATTTTCACATTTAACATGCTAAACACACACTTCAAATGTTTCACATTGGCAGAACTGTTTTTCCATTACAATATAATACAATAATACTCCATTCTGAATATGAATCACACAACCCATCCTCATACCAAAACAACAGAAGAGGTCTATTTCCAACGACTCTCAAAATGACCTATGTGAGTTTGTTTCAACCTGCAGTGAAACATCAGTGATGTACAGTCCTTCTTGCAGGGAAAAACACATCTGAGCCATGGAGGTGAACAGTGGCCTCCAGCAGAAAAGGCCACATAAACATCACTATAAGATGTTTTTGTCGGGCTGAATTTGAAACTTATACTGTTGTTCTTCTTGTGAGGACGGGCTGGAATCACAAATTTCTAACACGTTATATAATAATTCACACAAGGTGCAAAACCACAGTGTTGAATAATGTGGTGTTGATAATAAAAAAATTCATGCATGCATGAGGTAGCCTCACTGGTGGTATTCTCATGCAAGGTGCACACACGCCAAGGTCTCCATCAGAATTTTCAAAATAATTATTACCCCTTGTAATGAGTGAGTTATGAGGTGAATATCAGCACAGGAAAGCGAACAGCAAACCAAAGAGAAGACAAATAGTTACAGCTGTTAATGCCTCCGAACTGTCAGTGGGAATTCAAACGAGCAGCTCTGATACTCACTCAAGTTTGATTTGACTGAACATTTCTGTGCATGAATGGATGAGACATTTTTGCCTCAATACATCTAAACATCATTAGCGGTATTTTTTTTTTCTCCCACAAAATTAATTACAACGTTTCCATTAAACCCTGTTGGCTAGGATGCTCTTTTTTCATCTTTCAGTTCCTCATCTGTCATTGCTGAAAACTTTGAAATCCTCAACTCTGTTCAGTTCATGTTAACAGCAGAAAAGCATTTTGAATCAGCTCATTTGATTCTTTTTATTCACCTTTAGAATCGGGATCTGTCACAATGGAAACGTTTTAGCGATACTCCACTACCTCACATACCAATGAGCTATGAGAATAAAACCCAAATGTAATTAAAACCATACCACTACGTTTAAATCTGCTACTAGTCATACAGCCCTTATTGCATTTGTAAGCTTTTACGCTGGAATGATATCTGACCTCATTTGAAGTAGTGCAGGGTTTCCATCAGTGTATTGTAAGCCCAGCGGCCCACGGAGCTTGAGTCGACCCCCGCTGGGTTTAAGCATCAGGGATTTTAAAAAAAAACATAAAAAAATTGTGGAGCTGCAGCTACCGGAGTAACCTGCATACCACCCGAGAGCAGGAGAATTTCATCTGAAAACAAGCACTGAGACCCGAGGAGACATGAGAGCAGCTGCTCTCTACGTGTGTTTACAGCAGAGCGCAGGAGGGAGGATAGTTGTCTGCTCTGTGCTGCGACTGTGCTGCTGCTCCGCGGTCACAGAGCAGATACTTTCAGTCTATAATTGACGGACAGTCCAATATATAACATATTATGTATATTACATTGTGGGTGCTGATTCATATTATGAGCTAAATGAGATTTATTTCCATAAATTAAAAAAAAGCAATGGCAGGGGTGGTGGGCAAGTAATGTAATCAGTGTATGAACATTGTGTAAAACCAGTAACACCTTTACACATAGCAACATATTTTACTTAGCATCAAAGCCCCCATCCCGCCGCATCCCCACCCCCCCCCTGGGTCTACCAACTTTTCTGGCAGAAACCCAGTAGTGGGAAGAAAGTAGCAATATTTTTTAAGCTCAGGTGTTTATAATTTTTAAATTAAATGTCAAAACTGAACAAGCCATGGAGCCATGTTCCCACTGTGTCTGAAATTAGGTTAGAGAGCTGTATTTTCACAGAAATAATTTGTCAATGTTGTGTTCCTCTGTCCTGACCAACAAGGGAGGTAATATTGATTATGACCTCAAGCCAGGAAAGGAAGTTGGTGTGTTTTGTTCTTTTGTCGCTGGACTGGTGAAGTCCAGCAGTCATATTCAGATCCACAATTAAATTCTCCCGGCTGAGGAGCTACTCCTGGCCAGTGAATTCTTGCAAAAAAAATAAAAACTTTATACCTTTTTAAAAAAATGTTTCTGCATGCCTGAAAGCCATATTCAGTTTTAAAATTAAAATTGGATAAAAAAACATGCACTACAGTGTTATTACAATTATTATTATTACAAGTAAACTTTCAGTCTCTTCCTTCCTCAAAACATGCTCAAAAAATACTAATGCTCAGTGAATGTGAGATTTGTATTCACATTTAGAGTTTTTTTGTTTTCTTAGGGTTTTTGATGTACCTCTCTCAAATCAAATATTACTGATTTGATTTCTTATGTCTGGCAGTGCCTGTCCTAACTCATTTCAACTCCAAGTCAGTCTCAGCATGAGACTAAGTGAAATCCAGTTGGAGAAATGAGACGTGTGCCGCCCGGGTTGTCTGGTTCTCCAGGCAAGTGTCATGTCGACCTGATGTACCGCAGGATACTAACAGCCTCTTGAACACCTGAGCACTTGATTAAGATGGATTTGTCAAGTCAAACCAGTTGAGTGTCTTGTAAAACCTTTGTACGATGGAATTACATGGCAGCTACATCCCTCCACCTGAGTCCAGTCTAACTCTGAACTGTCTCCTGTTGGACTCCATGAAAACAATCTCTTTTTGTTTCACTTTCTCCTTCGGCTCTTCTTTTTTAGAAGTCTGTTATTTTAGAAGCCAAGCTAATGCATAAGACAGGAGAAATGATAAATTTTCACACATCATTTGCAGCTCGTCCCCCCCCTTCCCTGATTACTTGATACAGCTTCTGATCATGCTAATTAAAGTAGATATCACTATTGATGCTGAAAGAATTAAGAGGTTTTTTGAAATGAAATCTGTTTCATCTCTTGGGTTTATCACACCACGGGTAATAGATTGAAGATAAATGTATTTGCATTGCTAATTATATTAGAGCAAAATGTTAAGTGTCCCCACAGGCTCAGCCCAACTGTGAGAATGAAAGTATGTGTTGAGCATCGAGCCCGTGATCATGAGAGCGGCGATGATTAGATGCCTACAGGTTTTTAGAAATGGCAGGTTCCCGGTTCTGATCTTTGGGAAATACAAACCTCTGCGGGAATGGGAAAGAGGCCACACTCAGTTTGTGAAAAGAGTCATGGTAGCTCCCTTGAATGAATCTTACATACCCTAATCGCTCTAATTGCTGTGTGGCCCGACTAGTAGAAGACTGTTGTTATATAAAGCCGGTTCTTATCTGAGTGTGTGAAGTCGTGTTTTGCCATCCAAACTTGGCAAAGCAATTCTAAGTAAGACACTTTTTATCTGTTTAGATTGAAGGTGTAATTTGTGTAATGTAATTGAACCTTCATAGAACTTGAAAAACTGGTTCTCCATTTGAGTGTGTATTCAGCGGTGCTCATTACAAACAGTAGACGTGTAGTTGCAGTGTGTAGACGGTGACCTGATGTTGGGCAACGAGCCAAGAGTGTAGTACTAGAAGGAAAACAAAGTTCCTGTGGCTTCATCTTTCCTCAGTTCAAGTTCATTTTAGGTTCATTCATGAAATATAACTCAATAATACAATAATACATGGAACAATACGATTGTTCTACGTTGTTTCCACGTGTAATTTTGTAATCTATCTATAGTTCTTCGGATTCAGAGAAAACGCAATCATGAATGGGTGAAAAAGGACTTTTAGCGCCTTGTAGAGCTGCAACGATTAGTCAGTTAATTGATTGGTTGATCGACAGAAAGTTAATCAGCAACGATTTTGCCATTTTCTGATTTTAGCTTCTCAAATGTGACACTTTTTTCACCAAACATGATGATAATTTGATTCTTTTGGGGTTTTGGAATGTTGTTCTAACAAAACAAGATGAAGGCGACACCTTTGACTCTGGGAAATTATCTGGGAAACAGGCCTTCTCCACTATTTTCTGACATTTTGCAGACAAAACGAGAAAATGATAAACATGCAAAATAACCAGCAGGTTAATTGATAATGAAAATAATCATTAATTGCAACCTTAGTTCCTCGTTTAATTCCTCTGGTGCCATAGTTCCCGGCATTTGCCTTCAAGCTGTGTACCCAATTCGTAACTCTATAACAGATTTTGTTTCCTGTCAGAATCTAATGTGGCAGATGGCACCTTTCACCATAGGAGAGGAATTAATACTCCAATGCCAGATTGAAAACCACTCCGACTCTTATTAACACCTGTTTATGACTAACAAGTCTCTCCGTCACATTGCTCAGAGCTCATTTGTTTTGAACTATACTTTGAACTGTTACCTAATGACAAACTTGTCCACAGCTAATGTAATTTCCCGCCCCCACCCAGTCTCATTGCCAAAATTTCAAGTCGGCCTGAGTCCATCCATCAGAACAGGACTCATCAGGGCCAGCCAGGCAGTCATATCAGAAATAATGTGCTCTTTATAATGGGATGGCCATAATGTTCCTCACAAGTTGGGGTATTAACTGACTTCATACATCACCCACTCTGCAAGGCTAGTCTGACAGAGAAGCACCTCTGGGACGATCAGGAAGTACTCTACATACCATAGGTAGCTAATGATCAGCATAACTGCAGTGAACTAATGGGAAAAGTAAGGTGAGTGAGTAGGGTTTTCCTCATGGGTGTTAATTAGAGGTCAGGTTGTTTCAAAGTTTTTCTCATAGATACTTAAAATGTATAGTATGCTGTTTATACATGAGGGGAAAGACCCGGAGAATTAGAGAGAGATTTTAATAGGAAAGAGGTTTAGTTTTGTGTAAATGAGGTTGAATATCGAGGGAAAGAGAAGAAGAAAGAAAACTGAGAGTGAGGGATATGAGTGGTCAGTATCAAATAGGAATAAAGGAAACGGACCCTCTGCCCTAAGTAGTTCCTTTCTGGGTTGGAAAAGCCCCTGAAACAACATTTGAAGAGCTTCATTCCAAAAACAAGATATCCAATATCTCAAGTAAGCATTGTGTACTTTTTCCACATCGCCAAGCTAGAAAAAACAAGACACTTGGTAGCATAAAGGAAGATGATGCCTGAGTCTGTTGTACATGGCCGGCTGAAATGATAGAGAAATAAAGAGCTCAGTGTCTTCAGTGTTTGCATGATTTCAGACAGATAATACATTTCAAAGACTTTCTACTGAGGGGTTCTTACTGAGACGGCTTGAGAAGATTTGGCGAACTTGGACTGAACATCTTCAAGCTCCGTTCAGACGGGATTACAAAGGGGAGGTGGGGAATAAAATATTCATTGTACTCACAAACATTTTAGACTTTCTTCATTTTTTATACAAAAGTCAAATTTCACGCTGAGCTGATAAAATACAGTTAGAGAGAAAAGCAGCTCTTCCTAAGGACGAAACTCAGAGATGCATTTTAAAATACAAGAACCTTGTTCCGGATCGGATTTCAATTACAGGAAGAGCAGTGAGTTCGCTGAAAAATAGTAGGTAATTGCAGCTGTAATTATTTCTGGGGTGGGGATGAAAAATGACCCACATATGCTCTCCAGACCGAATTAAAATCACTGACCAGCCGTACCAACAGGTCACTCCACCTCCCCTAGAGAAATAAATCTACTCCAAATGGAGCTTTAGATATTTGGCTGCACCATTATAAGCTGTATCCCCTTTTATTCTGCTAACATGCATGTTAAGCAGCTGTAACGTTGATCATGTTCACTACCAGCATGTAAACATTTGCTATTTAGCATAGCATGACTAAAAAATAATGGCCAGATTGTCATGTTCCCTCCTCCAAGAGTAAGAAACTTGATTTTTGTGACCTTCTAGTGCCACCATTATGGCACACTTAAATTTTCCCCTGACTCATTACTCATTTAGACACACATTGGGGGGCACACATTCATGCTCCCAAGTCCCAGAAACCTGTTGATTTTGGAGACCCCCATGACCTTTCCTGCATTACTACTATTACGCCAACCTTTCAAATATCTCATTAAGAAGTAACATTGCACTAGAACTGGTATGGTGGTGTAAATAAATTGCTGTACTGACCTCTGCGGGTCAAATTGTACATGTTTATTACACCTCTGATCTCATTAAGAAAGGTGTGATCAAGCGTGGTCTGCACTTGACGCATCCAGCTTTGTAGTATTCCACTTTACCTTTGGTAGCAGGTTATGGAATGAACATGTGGTCACGTCACGTTTTGACAAGCAAGATTATTAACTTGGGTACAGTAACTTTTTTATATTGAAAGTTTTTCTCTCGCTCTTTTTGTTATATACTGTCCCTTTTTATATTTCAAGAGTTCTTACTTTTGGAGACGGTCGAGTGTTGTCAGTTTGTTGTTGTAAAGCCAGCTGTAGGTAGCTCTGAGCAGGTTGTTATTTAGTTGTCTGATACCTGTAGAGAACTCTGCAGTAGCACTGTATAATACTATGCTGCTGAATTCTTCATCCTTCTTTTCTTACCCAACAGTACCAATAATGCACAGTAAAACCTTTTGGATTTTGGGTGACCACACTAGCAGGGGCACACAGATAAACACTAAGAGAGAAGGCTGAGTAGAAGACCTAAAAGAAGAAAGAAAACAAGGAAACAGACACGTTCTTCTCACAGATTCATATCAAAGCCTCCTATCTTCAGATTAGCAGTGAACCAAATAAAAGTATGTGTTTTGCACTCCAGTCAGCCTGCAACAAGTTATTAAACTAGAATGGAAAACAGTACAGTGTTTCCTCTAGGTTGACTGCTTTGGGGTGGTAGTGAGGGGCACGGGGGGGTCCACCTTAAAGGTCAGTCTACCTTAAGTGAGCCTGGTCAGGTTTGGCTAACCGATTGTTGCTAACTTTGGGGCTAACACAATTCACTTTTGCAGCAGTTGGGGGAACAACGGACAAGACTTTTCTTGGTCTTGACACACTGTAGCCTGTACATTTACTGCCAGATTAACAACTTACTGCAAACCTTTTCCTTGGCCGTCACTTTTCTGCTGCTTGGTCAACCACACACTCGCGACACACACGCACATTATGCACTACCCTAAAGCTACTCTTATAACAGTACCTTTCACGTAGGTGTCCTTTGAAGAATGAGGAGAAAATTATTACTAGCCCATTGATATCAACGATCATGTGAAATGGCCACTTTGTGTGAAGTGGCGCTCACCATTTTGCAGCGGTGGTTCATCGCTGCAGAATGAATATAGGAGAAATACTGCAGTAGCGATAACCACCAAGGTAAACAGGCGTAAATAGCAGCCATTGGAATAGAGTCTATTTACAGTATGTTTACGATCTGATTCAGGCACACTCACATCTGTTATGTGTAAGCCCTATATAGACCAGCATGCCAAGAATTTCCTCATGTAATCCCAGTCTTCTAGCAGGTGTCACGTGTGATAAATCGTTGGCCACAAGGAGAGATTTGAGTGACTGTTTTGGTCTGAATTGTTTCCTCACCACAATTAGTGTGCATACATTCAGTGTTGCCCGTAGGAAATTTTTCAGCAGCTTTCTTAGGGCTTTTCTTAAAAGGGCAATATCAATCACAATAAAAAGTGTCTACCTGAATGAAGGAGAAATGAGAAAACACATGCACCTTGGGCCCCTATAGTCTAACGTCTCCAATCTTAGCTTCAAGATTGGAAAGACAGGAGTTGGTGTACATTGTTCCTACAAGCCAAACTATTAACTTGGCTCTGGCTGCCAATATCCCTGGGATACAGTGAGGCATGGAGCTGGAGGAGGTGAGGGAAAACCTCTGTAGGTCATCTGGGACAAACACACACAGGCAGGTGCTCACGCCTAGAAGGGGGGAAAAAGTATCTGTCAGTGATGGTAGTCAAGAGGAAAGGAAAAACTCCTGGGAGTAAACAAGACACACTCACATGCAGAGACACACACACATACACACATTCTCACCTTTCCAGTGACCACGTTTCCATTTTTTTCAATTACTGAGCCTCACATCTGCTGATCATTTTTCAGTCAAGCATGAACCTCAGCCAGCTTGTCCTCGCTCAGCATCAACACCATTCTTCACATTATGCAAATTAGGATAGGACCAGAAGATTGGGAGAGGTCTCGCAATCTCAGCAACGACAATGGTGGCAATGATGATAATGAGGGTGATGACAGTGGAAGTCCAGTATGCCGGTGGTGGTGGTGGTGTGTTACCATAGTTACCATGCGAAGTCGCTGAAGGGTAACAGCCGGAGCTGTAAGAGAATAGGAAGGATGTAATTGAAGCGAGGGAACGGAGAGAAAGAGGCTGAGGTGAAGATGGAGATGGATGATGAAAAGTATGCACACAAAATAATGGTAACACCCACTAAGTAAAGTGTTTTGAGCTGCAGTTACAGTTCACGGAAAAAAAAATACTTAATGTCCTACATACACAGAATCCCTGCTGCATCTTAAATGATTAAATCGTGACTATGTGGAGCCATTTATTGAAAAAGATGCTATTGCAGATATCGTTTTTAACAAGCGTTTTTGCAAAAACCATTTAATAAAAATAATCTGACTATGATCATACACAACTTTACTTACAGCTGTAGCTGTTAATTGCAACAAGCTGTATATGCAGTCCATCTGTTTCTGAAGCATCTGTAAACAGGTGCTCTGACCCAAAATGGCACTGCTCGGATGATGGAAGGGACTGCATCGATGTGGGCGTGTTGCTACAGGTACTGATGAGAAGATGAAATCCAATCCAGGAATGTAGTCTGCAACTGAGTTTGTTTGACACCGAAACACTGCAGTGGTTTGTAATACTGTGAGACAACTCTAGAAAGTTTTAATGGCAATAATCATTTAGTGCTGTGTCTTGACAGTCTTAAGGTAAATAGGTTATTAATGATGGCCAAACCATTGTGTTGCTTATTGGTTCTGCATTGAATGCCACAAAGTTCCTCATTCTACCCTCAATGTGGCTTCATTGAAACAAACACACAGAATAAAGCCTTAGACATAAATCATACATGGTTGGTTGTTGAGAGTTACCAGATTAAGCTTGTCAGACACAAGGATAAACTCATTCATGTGTGCCAAGTTCATGCTTCTAGTCCCATGGGTCAAAGTGATTCTTGTCCTGAAACACACTCATTAAGACATATTAACAGTCCTGTCATGTGGTAGTAGGCCCCTGTCCCCTTTTAAGGGCCCAACTATGAAGATTCAGGAGCATTGTTGTAGATTATAAATAACAGTATTATTTGGCCAGTAGTGAATGTCTAGGTTTTTATGTGTTAGGGTGTGAAATAGCATTACTTTCAGTTTTCTCAAGAGTTGGGCTTAAACTGGTTTTATGTTATTTTATAGTTCCATATAATGATGATGGACTTAATGCTTCTATTCCATTACATTCAGCTGACAAGCTGGGAAGTGTCCAGCTTTTTACATAAATGCACTTACCTAACAACCTCTTTATGAGATGAACATGAAAAAAGAACATTTCCTTTTAAAGTCCATTAAAGGAAGCATTTTACTTAAACTTAAAGCAAGACATTACAAGAATAAGATACCATGGCAGGATCATCTAACTGAATCAGGTTTTTTTTAACTGAGTCAGTGCATTTTTGCCTTAATTGGGTGGTGGGCAGTGAAGAGGCAGACAGGAAACAAGAGGAGAGAGAGCAGGGTATGACATGCAAGAAGAGTCCCCAGCTGGAATTGAACCAGGGAAGAACCGATCAGTGTTAATATGAAATTATGAAAACTCATTTTTAAGATCCTTAAGTAAATATATATCAAATACATACCTATTACACTGTGGTATTTCAGCTGTTTAGCTACAAAGTGGCTATATCTTTGACAAACTGAGTGAAGGTAGCAATTCACTCTGACTAACTTGTGGTGCTGGAGGTAAAAGAAAAATTACTTCAGTGTTCAGTTGGTAGTTGTGTAGCTGAGAGCGGAGCTTCGTCCTGTGAGCTCGGCAAAGGGAAATCCAGCAAATGCTGTCACTTTTGATACCATTATTTCTGGAGAAGCTCGAAGGCTTTGAAAGGCATTCCAATTACAGTAACTTCACCTCGCAAAGCAAAGCCTGTATCACTAGAGTAAGCCTGCCAGCCTGCCCTGTTTCATAGACTGAAGAATTTCAAGAGAGCTGTCTAAGCATGGTTCTACCTGCGAGTTTGCATGCATGAATGAAAACGTTGTGTGTCAACAGTGTGAGTGAGGCCCCTTTCTGACTTTGGCTGTGTGTCAGAGTGCTTTCTGACAAGGAGGGAGTACTTCTGGGTGGGTGGGGGGGTGTCTGAAAGCTGCCGACTCATATCAGCACACAGAAAGGATGGATGGAAGAGGGGGGAGGTAGCATGGCTTAACCTCTTCCTCTCTTCCACTCCCACCATAGATGAATTTTTGTCTTTTTTTAGGGTTGGACAGGGGGTCTTTAGGGGGAGATAGAAGGTCAACAGTATATTCCACATAGAAGTGGTGTACATTACCTGAAAGGTGGGAGCCTGAAGATTAATTTGAGTTGCAGCTCAGCCCTGTGTGTCAAGTTTTCCTACTCATAAATCTGTAATAAACACTGTGTTTTGGTTAGGAACCTATTCAAATTTTGAAAGTTTAGAGTGTATAAGGGCTTTGAACATTATGATCGAAGTATGTAATGGCCCTCCCCATGCTCAATTATGTCTCATAAGTTGTTACAGAAATTTTTGGGTTGATACCATTTGTTGTGTGTTGGAAATCCCTCCAAAAAGAGGGAGAAAAAATAAAGTTATTGGTATCAAAAACTTTGACATTTGGAGATTTCTGCAAGAATTGCATTTTTCAGCGATTGGATATTGAGCGCTTCTGTTCTGGAAATTGCTCAGAAACCCCCTAATTGTCAATATACATATGAAAGCCATACATCATCTGAATGCCCTCAGTGTTTAGTTTGTGGTTGTAAAGTTTCATGAGGCTATGATTAACCTTGAGGTCACAATAGATCTTTTTAAACAGTGAGGATAAGTTAAAAAAAAAAAGAAGCCCAACTTTGGAATGCTATTCATCCCCTTTCCCGACAAGCTATCATGATTGTTCATGATGATGGTTGATACTGATGGATGCCCAAGGTCCTCTAGTTTCATATGATACCAGTATCATCACTCTAGCTTTAAAACCTGCTACAGCCTCTAAAAGAGAGTAATGTTGGCTGAGGACACCGGCGTCCTCTGGGAGTTTAAGAGGTTAAAAGAGGCACACAAAAATGAAGAAAGATGTTGACACTGTGACTGTAATAGAAATGATTTACTTTCTCTTGATGGTTTTTTGGGGGTCCCATAATACCTCTGCTTCCTTGAATGACTGGTTGAAACCTTTGCATATGTAGCTATAATGACATCAGTGCTGTAACTAGTCAGTTAATCGATACATTTGATGGTTATTAATGATAATCGACAACTTAGGTGAGGATTTGTAGCTTCTATCAATCTGATGTTATTATAAAATGAATACTTTGGGGATTTTTAACTGTTGTCCAGGCAAAACAAACATTTGTCTATGTGACTTAATGGCAAGCTATTGTGTTCAAACCAATCCATGGTGGAGAAGTGGATCACGTTGCAGGAAAGAATTTTGAAGTTCTGGTGGACGTTTTGATGCTACTGTTAAAATTGGTCACTATTGATCACTGTAACTGACCTGGGGGTGTATGATACTCAAAAAATTGTGGACATCACTGATCAGGCAGTTGCAGCATCAGTAAGTCTTGTGTTGGTGTACCCGAGCAGCGTTCTGACTTCCTCGCCAGCAGCGTTTTCTTGCTCGTCTTTGCCGAGGCCTCCAGGTTTCCTCAGTTCTCCACACTTCACTCCTTGAAGATGAAACAAATATCAGGAGCAAAGCAAACTTCCAGTCAGCCAGCCAGCCAGTCTCGGCCTCATCTTCCCTCTTCTGATTTTTCTGTGATCTCCTGAGCACACAGTCACAGTGGCTACAGCTGACATTATAAGACTGTGGCAGCATTTGCAACTGCTTGGGTCTACATGGACCGAACACTGGTGGAGCTGGTTCAGGGACGCCTCCTTCTTTTCTTTTTAAACACCTATCAATAGATAGTCCCTCCTCCTTTTGGCATATGCACAAATAGGAGGGTTCGTTTGCAATTGCCCCTCTCCAAGCTGACAAATGTGACCATTTGGCCTCTACACACTTGTTTAGCTCTTCTGTTGCAGGTCTGATACCTCACAATACAAACCAAACTTGGTGTGGTACGGAAGTTTGTTTAATTTTATGCAAACAGAGGTTCTGTTTGCAGGGCGATCAACCATTTGATTGGACAAACACAATTGCTGGATTCAAACCTGCAAACTTGCATTCACGAGCCAGCGGCTTGGCTTTAACACCCTAAATTCAGCAGCATCAGTGTCTAACCGTTGTTTATTGGCATCACCAGATGTGAGGGAATTTATTTGAATCCCTCTGATGAAATGGAAGATGAGGAGAGATGTGCTTAAACCCTAAAACCCTCTGGAATAACTGAGAAATTTGATTACTTCATTCTCTGTGGAGCAGTTGAATAGTACTGTTGCAGCATTAAAGGAATTTTTAATTTGCACAAAGGAGCTTTGACATTACTCCCTTAATCATTGCCTTTTTTTTTATCAGGAGAAACATCAATGTGGGGAATTTACAATGCCTTTTGCTAATGGAAACGCCTGTATAGAATGTTTGATGTTTGCCTGTGAGGAAAATGATAATCAGAATGGGTTATTGGGAATATCTTAAAGAAAGAATGACTGAACGAGATCTGAATCTGGTCTTAAGTTTGAGAATGCTTTTTTTTCCCTTCCTTCAGAAGCGATATCATCTTCTCATTGTCTGCACTGGGTTTAACCTTCATTTTCCTATATTGTATGAATCCTGCGGAGAACCTTATCTAGCTGGATTCTGCTCTATTGGAGGGCATCACAGAGGATCACTATCTCTAATGTAATATTCTCCTTTCCATATCTAATATTACCTGTCTGTGAAGAAAAAGCAAAGCGGACCAGAAGAGAGACAGCTGCCTTTTTTTTTTTCTGTTGGCCTGCTCGAATCTTTCAGATTTTCTCATCTCAGTCTCCCACTGCATCAAAATCAAAGTGTTCTTTACATTGTAGATGCAAAAAGGACCAGTCTGAAGTTTGTTTTCACTGCTTTTTCCCCCCTCTTTCTCTTTCTGCCAATTACTAACCCCATCTATCTATCCTCTGATTTAGGCGTTAGGCATTAGCATCACACTTCAATCCTATTTCAGGAATATGACTGCAGAGTGTTGGACTTTTCACGTTCAATCTTGTGCAAAACAGCTCGCCATGCCATTTTTGCTCTCTTTACAGCAGCCTTGTAATTTTTTTTGGGACAAAGGATTTCCCTCTTCCCCGAATCTGTTTGAATTCACCACCAAGTGATGTAAGGGAAATCCAATTTTGGCCATCAACCAATGGAGTGGAAGAACAAAGAGGGGCATTTGCATGGAGTGCAGGGGAAATGATGTGTTGTGTGGTAGATGAGACCGAGAATTCCCCTGATTGCTTTGCTGATCTGGATGTTGAATAGATGGAGTAGTGGAATACAAATGAAGCGCTCACAGAAATTGCTCTGAAAAGAGGAATTGGTTAAATAAACCAATAAAAAATAAGAAAAGACAAGATTATTAAATGGCAAAAAATAATGAGCTTGATATTACATAAGGGAAAAAAGGTTCTCAGTGTTTTACAGACCTTTCCAAAGCTTTCAGTACATAAATAGCTGCTTCCTAGTATGAAATTGGCATGGAAGCAAATTGGTGTGTGACTACAGGTCAGGTTTGAAAGCATTTTGGAAGCAGAAATGTTCCAGCCCTCTTAATTGTTGGCTGAACACCGGTAAAAATTTCCATAGTTGTCAAAAAGTAGATATTAACAGACATTAACCGCAAAAATAATTTGCTGTGCTCAAATTCATTGGTCATTCAGAATCTGCAGAATAACCCTCAAGCTTCTCTGACAATGGAAATACTTGTTGCAGCCATAAGCCAGTGCTATCTCAGTTATGACTGAAACCAGTAAAGAAAAACAGGGCTGCTTATCTGTCATGATGGGCATATAGATTGCCATTCAGCGAACCACAGGAGAGGTGTGGGCAGCAGTTGATTCACATGATAAGTGATTGCACTGGAATGCACCACTCAAGACTTCAGGTGCTTTACCACAAAGTAAATAAAAGTAAAATAAAAGTAATAAAAGTAAATACGAACAACATTTTTTGGGAGGCGGCAAATCTGTTTAGTGATGTAGCGGTGCTATCAAAGGGTAAAATATTAGGCTGACCTACGCCATAGATATCCCACATCAGACTACTGTTAACCCTTTAGGTCAAGTCTAAATCTGGATTAAGTACAGTAAGATTCAATGTTATAACTAGATGTATTGGTGAACAATGTTTTTTTCAACATTGTCTGATTTGTTCATCTGAAGTACCAACATTCCAAACATGATCGATTTACAATTACATAAAACAGAGAAGAGAAGGGACCAAGAATGAGTATTTTGGTTTGAAAAATGTCTTAAACTATCAAAATAGTTGCTGATTAGTTTTCTAAATGAATAATAAGTTGTTTTTATATCCACTCCAAACTCGGCCATACTAAATATTGAGTCGAGCAGATCTCTGCTGGGGTGAAAAATGTCTCACACAGAACATGTGTTCTTTGTTTACAGTGTTGACTGTGTTGGAGATACAGAAAAAACTGGTTAGTTGGGTATGCTATCAACATATCGTAAAAGGAAAAAAATGTCTACCAACTCTGACCTACAAATGGGAATTACAGTGTTACTGTAGAGTAGTGTTGAAACTCAGCCAATCAATTAATTAAATAATGTCAACAACAAGCAAAAATCCCAAAGAATGTAAATTAATATCTTCAGTTTTGGACTTAGTCAGACTAAACAAGCACTAAAAATGTCAGAGCTTGGAGAAATAATGATTGATAGTTGATCATGGAAATAATCCCAGCCCTTATTTAGAATTTGATCTATTTTCAGTATGGAACCGAACAACGCCTTTCTACTAAAGGGCCTTCTCTCCTCTGGTTCGCCTGCTGGGAAACAAGTGGTGCAGCTGATAAGATTGTCGAACACGGAGCCTCTGGCCATAGCTCACCACAGCTCCAGTAATCACACAGGTCCTCCTAAACTGCTGTGTAGATGAAGGCGAGTACAGGCTGTTGGCGCTTCTTATAACAGCAATACCAGGAGATAAGATAGCACAGCAGAACAGAGGAAATCTTCTGCCTCTGTTGTCTAGAATATCTATAGCAATGCTGAGGAGACCCTGAGTTGGAACATTGTGTATGTGTGTTTTTTTTTGTGTTGTGTGTGTGACAGATACCACAGCTCCCCTGGCTCTCTGTGAGGTTCCTCCCTTGTCAGGGTGTTTCAGGCTTTGTTAGGCTTTTGGGAGAAATAATCTCAATGGAAGAGGAACAACTGCTGGGAAAAGTGTATCCCGGAGCATCCTTCCTTCTTGTGTGTGTGTCTGTTTTTGTCTTTTCTGTGAGCAGTGGCATGTCTGTGGAAATTCCAGACCCTTGTTCTTCTTCCTAGTTGTGTATATGTGTGTGTACTTGTATATAGATGTCTGCAAGCATTCGTGAGTGTGTACATGTATCAGAGTTGGTGGGATTTCTTCTTTTTTTTTTTCCTTACTGCGGGGGTGTGTGTCTCTGTCTGATAAGTGGCAGCAGTGGCAGTCCAAGACAATAAAAAGACAATTTCCTTGACTCTGCAGGGAGCAGGAATGCTGCGGTCATCAGTCTGATGCTCACATTATCGTACACCTTTTAACAGGAGCTTTTATTGACGGAGGCAAAGTACTGACCCTCGTAGTCAGTAACCGCTGTCTTTGTGAACTGTGAATGATGGGAAAGAAAGAAATAGCTTTTTTCCCTGCAAGAAAAGTACATATGAGACATATTTTCAAGAGAATAAAGTAAGTAAGTAGAGGGATGTTCTGCAATTCTGGACATATAGCCACTTGTTTAAGGCTCTCATCCAAAGTGGAGCTCCACTGGGAGAGAGGAACTCTGAACCCTGAAAGCACTGGTGCCATTGTCTACCCAGTATGCAACAGCACTCCTGGTGAATCATAGCAGATCAAACTGCGTAGCTGTATGACACGGTAGTGGTGAGGAACAATGATAGTCAGTTACATAACAGGCATTTTCACAATTTCAGACTAGCAGACTGGAGGTAAATAATAGCCAGTGTCACATCCAAACAAGTCTAATGGCTGATAATGAGCAACTAATCTTTGCCAGGACAAACAATTGATGATTCTGCTCTATTTTCTCTTCCTGTCTTGTTTCCTCAGTAAGTTTGGTGTAGCAAGGATTGTGATACAAGCCCAAATACGACAAAAACACAACATTTCTTTGTTGCACAGATGCATCAGGAAAAAAAGAGCACTCGCATTTTTCATTTTTCTGAATATACTCCTCTTTGCATTTGTTAGTTGTTAAATATAAGTTTTATAAACTTATTTCAAAGTCTATATTTTGGTATTGACCTATTGTTATTTCTATATTATTGTTAAAGTACAGATTATATACATTCTGTTCATTCATAGCCACTGGCCTAGTTTCAATACCTGATCGCTTTTAGAACATCCTGATTCATTCTTGTTTCAGTGCTGTTAAAATACAGTCGTGATTGTTCATTTAATTTTTCCAAAGACTGTCTGCACTAGACAAGAAAGGAGGACAAAGCAAGAAATAACCAATTATGTGCTGCTGGTGTTGGCTTTACTTCACTCACTAGTCACTAAAAACATGGAGATGTTTGCATTCACCATCTGACTTTTGTCAAGACAATAAATGCATCTTTTTGTTTCACTGCTGCTGTAGTTTGACCTTCATACAGAAATCAACCGCTGAAAAACAAACCAAACCACAAGTATAACCTTTGTGACTGAATTTCACAAGTTTCAAAATCTCAAAAACAACAGGCCAGTTTCTTTCAGTGGAGGCTGTGGTAGACCTTCTTCACAGCAGACATTATGACTTGTCATAGCAGGAAAAGCACAGGTCTAAGTGATACATTAAGTATTTCTTAAGTATGTTCCATTTACATGACCAGCAAGCGGAGCCAGTGATCTAGCATGCATAATATGAAAGCCATAAAACCTGCACACGTAAATGGCTTGCAGCCATTATTCACGTTATTAATTACACATGTGCTTTTTCTGGCTATGACATATTAAAATGTCTTGAATAGCAGCGGTTTGCGCTCTTGAAACCAGGCTTTTCAAAAGATTGCAGCCAAAAACAACAGCCCCATTTCATAAAAAGATTGCCAGCACATGAAATCTTTTTCATCAAATGTTAAAATGTCTCCCTTGAAAAAGATCTGTTTGTTAGTTGTATTGCTGCAATGCAATACAGAGGACTAATGTAACCTAGATTCTACTTACCCCTCAAAAAGTTGTGCTTAAATAAGCCTGATTGGAACATCCTGACAAGTGATAGCAGCGTCAGTAAATGTTCTGAGGTTGGGAAATATGAATCTTTCATAGCGACAAAAACTTAGAGGTATTCAACATTCAAATGCAGAAGATACGGGTGGAAGTGTCATTCTTTATGGTTTAATTTCAGCAGCAGTGACTTGGAGACATGTGAGGAGATGGCAGCTATAATGAATGGAGCCAGGCAGGGGCAAAATCCTGCGGAGACCTACTTCAAAATCTAAGTGAACTTAAATTGCAGCAGTAATTTGGTCTGTTCCAACAGGATAATTATGACCCGAACCGTGCATCAACACTGGAATAACTTCAAAAGGTTGAAATCTCTCAAGAATGTGTAAGTCGGTGACTGACTTGAATCATTCGTTGCATAACGACTTGAAGATATCACCTCATAGACACTCGCAGTTTGAGAAAATCCTCAAGTAGGAATGCTTGAAAATAGCCAAATCCAGATGTGCCAAGCTGATGATGACATGTCCAAACCAGAACTGGGAGCTGTAAACACTCAAGACTAAATTATTATCATTACTTATTAAAACATATACTTAGTCCTCATTTCCACTTATTTAAAACATTCATTTGAATTAAGGGCGCATTTCCACACAGTGCAGAAAAGGTGTTCCACTAACTTAAGGCACAGTATCTTTTTAAGAGGTGATGAAGAGTTCAGATTAAATAATTGTGTTGAATTTCCTTTTTGTGGTTTCAAAGCTTTATTTACCCAAGGCCTAATGGACTGTTAATGTATGATCTTCTCATTAAGCTGCTATGAATTTGCCTCCAGGAACTCTTCAGGCTTCTCTTGTTGGCAGGTGCCACTGTTGATATTTCCCCAACTAAATACTACCTCTGTAATACTACCCTAATAGTACTATTTGTCACAAATAAGGAAGCTGACTCTTCCTCAAAAGCGATGGCATTCTGCTAATCCAATTCTAATTGCTCTTGTAAAACACAAGCTTACCACTATTAATAATGCTGTACTGGTGATACATGACACATTTTATATGATCCACTTTGAGTGATTTAATAAATGCGTTGCACTTTGCAGTCCCCTCTAGAAGTAATATTTCACCCCTGAGGTGCATTTGATGTGTACAAATAGGATCTCTGCCTTTAGTGCCCGTCAGGTACATTGTGGGCGACTTCATTAAACTGGCAATTAAAGCTGTGAGAGCCGATAATCCTTTACTGTGTCTTCAGAAGGGCTTTATCATGACAGTCAGCCAGTTACCGCTCGGCCCACGCTGTAATTTAATTCCAGCCAAGACCAGGTTGTCAAGAACAGAGATTCCTCTCTGTAATTGGTTCTCATGTTGTTACTTTTCCATTTGTGTTTCTGTACATGTGTGTTTCTTGGTGAGGAGAGTTGCTGTGCAGAGCTTCGGTAACACAAAGATTTTTCTAGTGTTATGTGTGTGCATTGGGCATTGCTCTCTTGTGTTCTGGACTGAAAACAGTTCAATGCTTTGGCTGGCTTTTTGTTGAGGTTTCCAGTCCAATGTTTGGTGTGGTGCTGTGCTATGGAGGAATGCTAGTAGCAGGGGATGTGCGGCCTGACATCATGGCTCCACAGTAGTGTCAATACAGGATGCCATGACTTTCTGAATCAACAATCCAAATCCCAGTGGAGTCAGCCAACTTCTTAAGCATTTGTTTTCCTGGACAACGTCCTCACCAGTAACCCGAAGCATCGGTTGTCTCAAACACAATCTATGAATTGTTTATACTTTCTAGACAAGCACACTCTTGTGGTTGGAGTCTACTGGTCGCATCCCAGAACTAGTCAAGGTTTGGTTTCTTCTGACCATAACCACAATCTTTTCTTAAATTTAACAAAGTACACACCAACGAAATTGGTGATTTTATCATTTTGTCATATTATCATTTATAACTGTTTTTGAAGGCACTGACTAAGAGAATACCAATCAATCAATTTCATTTACATGGTCCAGTACTGTTCTGGTTGTCATGATATTGTCCAGCATTGTGCTGTTGCTGTAAGTAGTGTCTTAAGTATTTCTTTGACTTCTAATGTTCTAGACTAGAGGTCATAGTTTTGGAGTAGTAAGGTGAAATACCAATGATTCCTGTGTGGAAATTTGGAATTGGGTCACGTTTTATTTATTTAGCCTATTTGTTTTGCCCATACACAAAACAGTGGTACTACAGTTGTACAGAATACCTTAGAGGTTAAACTTTTTGGCAGAAATACAAGAAATAATAAAAGAAAGTGCAGAAGTGTCTCAGTCTCAGACCTGTCTCAGTCTGCATCCTTTTCTGGCTTTGCTCTTTCCATCTCCTTTTGCTCTCATTGTGCACCCCTTCTCTCTCTTTTTTTTTTTTTTTTTTACTTAGTCTGCCTGTATGATTTATTCAGACTGCAGACAGCGCCTTGAGTCCATCAGAGTTTGAGTAATAAAGGGCCCCAATGCTGGAATAAAAGGCTTTTATTAGCTGCACGGTGAAAGGATCAAACCTCCCTGCCATACTGCAGACTTTAATAATAAAAAAAAAAAAAAACACAAACGTCTACAGAGACGAGCAGGCACCCAACATTAACGCAACTGTAGTCTGTCTGTTAGGCTGGGACTACCGATGTGAACACTCACACACCCACATACACACAAAGAATGCCATTGGTGTGTCATGAAAGAGTCTAGGGTATGACTGACTGGCAGCCTTAGACATGTTAATGAGCGTCTCTTTGGACCAATTCACTGATAGAGGTTCTTCACTTCTTCAGGAAAGGTTGGTGTAGATAAAGAGACAGTTTAAATCACCACTGTCTACATAATCGCAGCCTATATTCATACATTTGGCTCAGTGCTCATTGGGAGTTCGCTCTATTGCCAATGGTTTAAGCGAACAAGATGATGATTCATGTTATTAAATCCCATTTAAAACAGCACTCTGGTCATTATATATGTGTGTATATGTATAGGTTTTGGTGTATATTTTTTAATTTTAGTGTATTATCATGTGTGATCCCAAACAGACTCTGTAGACTTCTAAAACATTTGCTGTCAAGGCCTTGTTTTTGTTTGGACTAGTCCAATTCAAAAGTACAAAGGAGATAAAGAAACACTGTTGATTTCAAATGTGACGTGTTTACAGACAGAAATAGCACAGTTAATGAAAGAAATGCATATAGAAGCTGTTTTCCATCCCTCTTGATATCATGCTGTGTATGATTCAAATGAGTAGAGGGAGGGGGAAAAAAGATTTTCTACATAACCTACTTTATGGCCCTTCAGGCTTTTCATCCTGCTGTGCTTTCTCAACAGGTTGTGTTGATACACATGTGGGTATTCAGATGTCACCTTTAAAATTTGTATGACACTGACATAAAAATAATGGTTGTCAAGCAAGTCACCTTATTTTGTGGCATCTATTTTTGCTATAGACGGTTCATTTTTCTCCATAATTGAAAGTTCTGTAAGCCCTGCTCCTCTCAGTTACTGTCACCTGTCACAGCTTATATACAGTTTGCAGTGATGAAGCAGATTCTTAGTAATTTTTGAAACAATGAGTCGTTGATTTCACACAGAGGTAGACCAAAGCAGGCTTCTCATTTATAGCTGGCGGCTGAAATGACAACTGTAACCAGCAGATTTTATCAGCTGTAGCTAGCTAGCTAATAAACACTAGAGAGTTGACACTGTCTCCAGCTGACTTATTTTAAAATGTCAAATGTGTAAAGGGTTCTTCAATAGTCACTTGATGGCTGCATGCATGATATCATGCTAGAATGAGGCTAAATGTCCTTCACCTCATAAAAAAAGGAGCAGTATTGTTCCTGTATGAAAGGGTAGAGGTAGTGAGTTCTAGTATTAACATGCAGTATGATTAGAAAAATGAACAACCAGACAATCTTTTCATTCTGACATAATCCCTGTTTGGATACTTAGTTTACTATAGAAAAACATAATTGGACACAGAGGTTTGATTTTTGCTTGACTGTCAGTATTTTCACTTTTATGATAGAAAAGGCTTTGGGAATGATGACTAACCAATGAATCTGGCCAACATAAAGCAATTTCATGTAACATTTACTGGGGTTGCTGGAGTGTAAACTTCTCAAAATCCAATAAAGAGCGGTGCAGAGCCTCTAACATTACTCTAAAATCTGGTAGGACAACTACATGAGATGGGTGAATACCATACAGTGGCTGTTTAAGACCTGAACAGGGCTTTGTCATAAGTAACCTTTAACCCCACAAAATAATGTGACACCAGTGGGTATACACTGCTTGGTCCTGGAAATAACATTACGTCAAAGACACGTTAAGAGTGTAGGAAGTAAGCTAGTTAGCTGGACATGTAAGCTAGTTTGCTGGCCAAGACACAGTTCACTCTTTAGCTGTTGTATTAATAGTTAGTAATAGAGTAGAGTCTTGCTGCTCTAGCCCCAATGCGCACCGTCATAGCTCGACAGGCTAGTTACATTTGCTAAGCTATGATTGGACAATTGCGGTTCAGGGTAGGGGTATGGCAAATGGTCAGTTACAATATAATCAGGAAGTAATAAAGGTAATCTTTACTTCACACTTTTTAAATGTTACATTTAGTTTACTAATCACCAGTGTTTCAGGTTTGAATGCGGCTACTTATACTCAAATTGGCCTTGATCATAGTTGATTTTTAGCCCAGTTCTATAAATAATTCCATTAAATGAAATATAGTTTCAGTAGTGTGCCATCACACCATTACATAGAGATGAGTAGAATAAAATGGTGCTCTTGTTTTGACATAATCACTGGTTCTACTTTCATTTGGCATGAATGAAAGAAAGCTGTAATCTCTCTAACCAATGAGGGCCATTAGCCACTCCAGCTTTTATACAGCAGGGCCCTGAAAATGAAAGTGGGCTGGAAGTGATTTGTCGATACACACCAACTGCCTCTAAATTGAGTTTGTCTCTCTATCCTTTAGGGGAAGGGAGGGATTTTCCCCTCTGACATGGTTCAATAAAAGCAAAGAAAAGCATCTGTAACTCATCTCCTCTTACAATGAAGTTGGAGACTGAAACGAGCTTGGATGACCTTAGCACCTTACTTCATCTATTTCTTTGATTTTATAACTGCTCTCTGAAATCAATTGTCTTATCAGAAGTTATATTTTCAGCTTCCCATAAACAAGTAGCGTATCAATCAATTTACAAGAGACCCACCAACCAAACAGCAGTAGATCCATTTAAGCAATGGTAGAAGAAAGACTGGTTGAAGAGCTTTTTAATAAGTCTGATTGTCATCTTGTGCTTTAGCAAGTAGGTCAGACAGGTATTGATTGGATTGACAGGGATCTCTCACTCTCGAGTGAGACATACAGAGAGATATCCCCGGTTCTTCAGATGTCATGATAAGCATCTGGTGCCTTTTTGAAGCTTATCTGTCTCGAATGTACGAATCCATATAACGTGGGCACAGACGTATGACCTCAGAGAGAACAGGTAGAAAGAAAGAAGAGACATCAGTCAGGTGGGACTGCAAGACTGCAAAACTAACAGCTAAGATGGGGAGACAGTGACAAAGTGACAGAGGAGAGAGTCTTTAACTATGCATTAATGCAGTGACAGTTGAGCAAAGTAAATGTCTCTTGTTTCCTACAGGACACAACAGGAAACTGTGCCAACTGTCTTTAAAAGTTTCATCTATCAAGCTACAGACAAAAAGACAAAACTTACTCATTGAAGGTTGTTTTTTTCAGACATTCACAAATGTCTTAGTAAATGAATGCATTCATACAGGTTGTTCTGTTGGTCCATCACTTGGCTCCAGACTCAAATAGCTCAATATCTACTGGATGGATTGTCATAACATTTTATTCACACATTCCTGTTTCTAGTAGTATGAATCCTAGTGACTTTGTTGATTCTGACTTTTCCTCCAGTGGGCTAATGGAAAAAGCCTTTAAGTTCCAGAGAAACCAGGTTGCGTGGGTGGGAACCTGTTTCTGTACACGCGTGCATATACATGTTGCAACCATATTTCTTTCCTTCCCCTGACCTTATTTTGGAAGCACGGCTGTCTTATTTTAACTGTATTAGAGATAGAAGACGCTGCTTAAAGACTTTTTTTCTTTTCTTTTTCTTTTTTAAAGCATCTATCTGACTGACAGCACAATGACAGGAGAGGACAGACAGACACAGCAGAGCTTTTCCTCACACTGTGAAAGTGTCTGAATTTGACAAGAAGTCAAATGTTCAGCAGTGGAAACTTATTTATTTATACTTCTTCAGGTTACTTTATGTTAATTTCAGTTAAAGTTGAACTTTGGATGGAATTATTTTAAATACAAGGATACATCGGTCTGTGTATCGATCCACTCTTTCAGCCTCCATTCTGCACTGGAGGCGTCAAGTTTCCACATCACATATTAGACGGTGATTGACTTGCAAACAAATTGTGATGTTGCGAAAATCCTGCTCATATGTACATGTACACTTCAGCAGACACTTGTGAAAGCAGTCCTTCTAGTGTCAAACTCTGCACACACATCATTCCTCACAGTGCAGCTCAAACGTTCAAGTACAATAACAATGAGCATGAATCTTTTTTGAGTGGAGGGCGAGTTATTTAGCCTTTTGCAGCTCTTTGTGTGCAGTGACATGCTCAAAAGAGAACTATTGTGCATCAGTTTTCCTGTTAGAAGTTTTATCCACAGACCATGTATGTACTTTTGTGTGGGTGTGTTTGTTTGTGCATAATGTCACAGCATATATCAGCATTTATTCAATTGCGAACTTTGGTTTTGATTTAAAGACGCCGCTGCATGGCTGACATTGATGAAACGGGACGGACCTTGTAGCGTCTTTAACACAAATGGTTTCGGAAAATGAAATGCCTTTTCATAAACAACATTGCTTAAGATTGAGTGAGGTACCGGTCTGTGTAGAAATGGGGAGGGGCGGGAGGCGAGTGATGTTGAAAGAAAATATAAGAGAGGGGGAGAAAAACTGAGAGGAGCAAGAGAGTGTAAATGATAGAAAGAATATGTTAAAGTGAGAGAGAGAGTGGCTCACAAGGGGCTAGGTGCTCTATCAATATAACCATGGGGAATAAAAAAATGACAGTGAGGTAAGAGAGGGGGAAATGAACAGATCCACTAGAACTGCCGGCAGTAAAAGAATAAGATTAAGATGGATAGTTAAAAGGGGGGAAAAAAGAATTTAGGGGGTTTATATAGTATATAGGCAAGCGAAAGTGATGAAGGCTTTGCGGGTGATAAGAAAAAGACACGTAGTGAGGTTCGAAGTAAAGAAAGAACGTGTCTGTGGGGAGCTGACATGGGAACTGTAGTCTAATCAACTGCAGAAGCTCTTCACAGATGAGTGGATATACAACACTGGCACATAGAAAAACCCTGTAATTCCACTTGACCTGTTTTTTTTTTTTTTTCTTTTTGTTTCAAAGTGGAACTGTGTAAAATGGCCTCATAAATGTCAAGAACCTCTGAGCTGCAGAAACGCACGGACCAGCTTCAGGATCTCTGCAGTTCGAAGAAATTATAGCATGTTTATAGAACATGAAAATGTATTTTGTAGGGTTGCCACTTCTATCTGACATTTAAACTATAATGTGAATGCGGGAAAACATTAAGTATCAGTCTGTGATCGCCCAAAATGATCCTTTGATATTCAGTATTCTCAATATATATTTATAACAGCTTATCTGAATGTTTGCTTTGTACTTGCAGTTTGTAAAACTACCTTACAGTAATGTGAACCTGAGGACAAATGTCAATTCTACAAATGATCAAGATTCATGGGCTGTGTTCAAAACAAATTGATTGAATTACATGAAGTTGTTTTTTTTCATTCAAGCATCATTTTTTTTTAAAGTGCCCGATTATACTCGACAGGTCTTCTGTTTGCTCTGTCATAAATTCAATCTAATTTGAACTTAATCACTGTGTTTAGTAGAAGTACAGGATGGAAAAGATGATGATAATATCAGCCTGTTACCTGGTCTGAACCTGACAGGACCCGTCATTATTCACAGCTTAGGGCTGGATCCAGGCTCATTTTTTCAGTCATGCATGGTGTGTTCCAAGGTTTTGTTTCTATAACTTACAAATTGCACTATGTTTGTTGTTTTTTTACAGTTAATATTGGTGTTAAACTTAAAAATTGGCTTTTACTAACGCTGCATACTGTGACAGCACAGGGGACCTGTTGGAAACATCCTGAATAAAACGAGGAACACGGACAAGAAAGAAAATCAGAATATGTCTTTTTATAAAAGTTGTAGAGAAGCAGGGGGGCAAAAATGAACTAAAGACGAGTCTGCTTCTCACCGCAGGAGTGCTCTAGTTTCTTCCTGCGGTAAAGAAGAGAGAGAGAGTGAGCCTTTTTATATTGTAGCTGTGGCGTGTCTGGTTCTTCCACTAACAGCTATGATTGTTGGCTTTCTCCTCCTCCATCAGGATGTCCCCCTGGCTGTCCCCTGGGGGAAAAGTTAGGCTGGGTTCAGGGTGAATTTAGTCCAACTGGCCTCATTCATTTGCAGGGTTGTCAAGCTAAAAAAGTTGAACCCTGCTCAACCTTTTGCGCAAGGTCGGTCAGGTACACATTCCTGGTGGATTAGTTTGTAATATGAACACCTTTCTACTGTTTATTTTACCTGAAAACAACTTTAGGTTTAATCTGCAGTTATAATTTTGTTATAATCCGCTGACAAAAGGTGATTTAATAATTGATAGCTACATTACTGAGAGCTGAGGTTTGTGTTCAAAAACTCCAGCTCTCATCGTTGTTATATTTGTCGAGCACCAATGAAATATTCCCCCGTGAAACTGTGTGAAATTTATTTCAAAATCACAAATGCAAATGTAGAGTTCAACAAACCTAAATTAGAAGAATTTACTTTAGTAGTGCAGCCCCCAGGATTTTTTTTTGCTGTTACATCAGCATTTTGATAGATTGGCCGATAGATTTTTGTTACATAAACACATCACATTTTGGCATAATTGTCAGACGTTTTATAGTTGAAAATAAACCTGTCAGTATCCTCTGGACGAATGACGAAAAGGCAACACGGTTTTCCAAATTACATAACACATATCTTTGGCATTTATATCCTGCAACTTCTTGTGATTGGTCAACTTAAATGCCAGCGTCCATATTTTAGTCATATAAACCTGTGTTGGCTGATATGTGGGCCTGGCCAGTTTATTAGAGGGACCCTGTTTAGTTCAGGGTATTCCATCATGAATACAGAAAGACCAGTGGAAAAAATGAAGGAAGCTGAATACTGGAAATACTGTACCTCAGTAAGCCATATGGGATATATCATGTGTTAGTCACAGTTCATGTACATCTAATGCTGTAAATGGACACACATGACAATCGGCAGACCCTGGACCGTAACGTTATTACTCTACTGGATGGAGAGTTAGTTTAGCATACGTTTTGAACTGTAGCTAAAGGAGAGAAAAAAATACGATCTAGCTACACGCCTGCAGTCAAATGTAGTCCTCCGAGTATGAGCAGGAACTACATGTGCTCTTTGAAGGTTATTTGAGTTCATCAAACAAGCACCTAATGACAACACAAAGGTTTGCCCATTTAAGAACCTTGACTTTCAATGATCTGAGCTGTTAATTAAACTTCATATTCTCACTATATCATTGCTCCCCCCCCCCCCATCTCTCTCTCTCTCTCTCTCTCTCTCGCTCTCTCCCTCTTCTTTCCCTTTCTTCTCTCTCTATTATTCTTTACAGCCCTCTTTATCCTTTGTGCCTCTCTAGAGTAGACATGTCATTGAGATGGATCTGTACTCGTGATTGGCCGGGGAGAAACCTCGCTGCTCAAAAGGCAGTGGTTTGGAACAAATTGACATGAGGCTTAGTGGAGGCTTCTTGGCTGAGTGTGTTTGTGTGTGTGTGTGTATGTGTGTGTGGGTGTGTGTGTGTGCACCCAGACAAGGGAGGCCTGGCTGACTTAGCAGGCCTGGACACCACGTCAGCAGAAACAGTGCCCCCCCCCCACTGTATAAAATATAGACAAGATATGGACAACAAAAACACCATAATCATATCTCAAAGGCTTTTGTGAATGAGCTACATAAACAGCAGACCAGGTACCCTTTAGCTCAGCAAACACTCTCTCAGCTGCCGTACTGAGATTAATGAACAGTCACATTGACCTCAGTGTTGTACTGTATGTGGCTGTATGTTTATTTGAAACTTTTACTGTGCCACTCGTACACTCTGCCCCCCTCAATGGATTGCGGTCACCAACAGAAACGCAGGCTTTCATTGTGCTCTCTGGGCTCCCGATTGATATTTCTGTGAGTGTAAATATCACCGCTTGCCGGGGGACACCATTGCGTCGTCGTGTTGGTGTCTTTGTTGCCAAAATGATGGATTATAGCGGTTTAGAAGGTAAGGACCTGTAGGAAATAACGACCCGTTTATCAGGAAATAGTCGCTACGAATGTTATTTACATGATGGATGAGCCTATTCTTTGACTTAAGTATTCATTTTTATTTCAGTTTGTTTACATGTATAACCAATCACTGCTGGGCACAGTGAAGCGGTGCATCTCCGAACTGCTGCACGTAAGGAAATCCTGTTTACTGTGACACATAGCAATGACACACATGGAGGACGCCGCCGTTCACACGACACCTTGTGAATTATGAAAGGTTCCTAACTGTATGAGAATTAGCCATGTTCTTCTTCACTATAGGGCTGCCGCTCACAGCTCATTATTTTCAATGAATCTATCAACATTTCTCTCGTATTCTTTCTTCTTCTTTTTCAGCCTCCTATGAGAAATATTATTCATGTCTCCACCCGGTTACTGCAGTTACAATACAATTACACCGTCAAAGCAGCTGCCCCGTACTAAAATGATATTATTACAGTGTACATGAGTCCCACATGTTCCCAGTAAGACTCGTGTTGATGTCATTTGCTATGTGAAAATGCCAGAGAAATAAAAAAAGTATGCGTCCTAGTATTAGTTCAGTTATAAAAATGAAGCGTAGCATGGAGCGGCCCGGCTGTTGACAGCGCTGTCAGCCAAATATTCGATCACACTGGATGGTTGAAGAGGAGAAGGTAGAGACGCCATGTATGTTTTAACAGTAGTTTAGCCGACTTTGCTGCATTTTTCCCCTTTTTTTTGTTTAGAATTACTGAGGTTTCAATGAGCAGTTTAATAGTGTTTTATGTGTGCATTCACGAGGCTGATCTAGCGGAGACATTTGGGATTATCCTCGGTGACCTAAACTGTTGTGAGCTGTCATCTGTTCTCATTAAAACACCCTCACCACCTCGACTGGTGTGGGTGTGTGCTGCATTTGGGAGAAAAGTCAGACTGAATAAATTGCCAGAGGTGTAAAAGGAATACTTGTGCAATTCCTCAAGTGTAGCAGTTTCTCTGGTACAAGTGTTTTAATTACATGCATTCATATTCTCATATTATACAGATAGATGCAGCGGTGATATTATAAATCATATCGCTGCTGCCGTATCTTGGAAGATGAAAGCACCAGGGAGTGCGAGAGCCGAGCGGTGGTTGATGTGGATTCGATGATGGGGCCGTATCAGACAGACAGGAATAGACAGGCTTATTAGAGATAAGTGCTCTCTGTCATATTATGCTGCATACACTTAGCAAGTCAAATCCTGCATAAAATCTGTTAAATTGCTGCTGTAATCATCTCTATGGAGGTCAATCATACAATCCATCAGGCATTCCGACGTTTAGCCTAAATATTGCATGTGCAGCACAGTCAACATCACAACAGATTACAACACACCCATAAAACCCTGACGCATAAGCGTTGAGACTTGAGAATTATGAGCGCTTGTTGCTTCAGCTTTCTCTGTATGTATGAAAATATATGTTTAAGGATAAGCCTGGTGATTTTCTATATTTTTCTTATTGTGAATGAAGCTCATGTGCAGCCAAACCGACAATGAACTCATCCTACCTACAATTATCGTGTGTTTGTATCCAAAACCTGATATATATAATCTCTGTTGTCGTCCAAAAACGATTAAAAACACATCAATGAGCCGCACCGCTGCAGTGTGAAATGTTCCTCTCATGTCCTCTGGCAACGAGCTTCTTCACTCCTCTTCAGGGACGAAGGAAGATGTCACCCAGTGCAACTGTGGGGCTCGCTGATATGATTTTAATCGTTTTCGTGCAACAACGGAGGTCGACAGCACAGAGAGGGAATAAGATATACCAGACTTTGGATACACACACAATACTTCGTAGAGCAGTTAATTGTTGGTTTGGCTCCAAACATGAGA
Source organism: Euthynnus affinis (assembly GCA_029490765.1). Lineage (NCBI taxonomy): Eukaryota > Metazoa > Chordata > Actinopteri > Scombriformes > Scombridae > Euthynnus > Euthynnus affinis. The sequence continues at coordinate 27,268,835 of CM055848.1, read as the reverse complement.
TTTGTTGAAAATAATATGAAAAGTATAGAAAATTGCCAGCTTTATCCTTTAAGAGCTGGTGTGTGTGTATGTGTGTGCTTTGTCTGTCCTTTTTGTTGAGGGTATCAACAGATTGTTGACTACAGACAACGTTCACAATTTCTTACCAGAGGACATCGCTGACATCCTTTCATGTCATCCATTCAGCCTGTCATTGTGATCATTTTACTTTTATTCTTGTTGAAAGGAGGGGTTTTGTTTTGTTATGCTCTACTCATCAGTAGAAAGTTATGTTTTTGTCTCTCCAAGGTCATTTTGAGTTCACACTGAAGCTGGTTGGGGTTGTTAACAGAAGATGACTCCAGGACTGAAAAATGTTGTATCTGAAAATCATCTGCCCATAACAAGTTGTACAGCTGCATCAATCTCATCCATGCTTGTCATCTTTTTTTTATTTTTTATTTCTTTTGCTGTTTTTCATAGATGTAGCTACATAATTAGCTAGAAAGATGATGATATCATTCTTAATTCTAGCTTAAAAGCTCTGATTGGTTTATCGTTTCTCCAACTGACAGACATAGCCTTCAGTGGGTGATTTATACATTTCTGAAGAAATCATAAACGTAGGTGGTGATTCAGAAGAAATTGGGTGTGTCCTCAAGGTTAAAAACATTTCCTGCTTCCTTTTTTTCCTTTTTGAAACATGCACTGTTTTACATTGATTTCGTTCGATACAGGGACCTGTGCTCTCGACAAGTTACAAGTGGGGAAAAAAAAACAACTTAAAGTTGGTCAAGGACTTTGTCAGAATGCTCTGTGTCAATGTTTGCAATGGGATTTGTGTTATGGTCACAAAAAGTGAAGAGAATGAACGCACACAGAACTATATAATGGAAAAGTAACACATACCAAAAGGTTGTAGTGTGAGGTGCTGACCCAAAATCTCAAATCTGACCTCAAATCTACACACACTTTCTCCGTCAGTCAATGAACAATCACACGTTGCATCACAGTCAGCTTAGTTTGTACCCTGACGTTAAGCAGCTGATTGGGTTCCTGGCTGGCTTTGTTAAATCTCCTTGAGTTGCTTTTCCACAAAGTGATACTGACAAGGCCCTGAGTTCTGCGTTCTGTCACCTCCCGTTATGCCGCAGCCACTTATCCACATACAGTCACTTTATCAACACAAGCAGAAGTACGCATGTACTCGATGGAACAGGAATGTACAAATGAATGTGCTGAATGCTGAACATCTCACATGTTCTAGTTTTTATTTCACTCGGAGGGCTGACATGAGTCAAGGCCACATCAAACAGTTACTGTAGATGTTTAATACTGAAAATGTAGAAATGAAGGTTAGGAATATATGCTGATGAAATTACCTTTATTTTCATTGCTGCGTGGGTGCAGACCAATGAAACAAATTCAAAGCTGTTTTCATGTTCATAAATTAACAGGCAAAATTTGTGCTTGCTGCAATTGTAAAGAAGCCAAAGAATCCCACACACAGTCAATGTCTTTTATTAGTATCATTTGGGTCATCGTTACTTTTGTTTCATTGTTTCTTGGGAGTTTTTGATGTAATGCGCCTGACCACCAGACCTTATAAGAGTTGCAAAGTGGTTAGGAGCTCTTTCAGGCGCCTCTTGTTCCAGAAATAAAAGTCTCATCCATTTTTCCCAAGTTACTTGACTCACAGTTTGAGTGCTACTGCTGTTTGGATCAGCTTGACACTCTTCCAGTTAAATCATCAGTACAAGAGATGAACTGTGTTAGAAAATATCTGGTTCTTTACTTAGTCAAAAGCCAAAGTTACAAGACTGTGTACATAAAAATTCCAGGGTAGAAGCTGACTACGACTCCCAAGGTGCATTTCAGCAAGAAACAGCCAATCACTGAGTTTAAAATCCAGCGGGCGGAAGCTAAAGATTACCATGTGGAGAAAATTTGACAATCTGCAGAGTGAATCAGTTTACTTCTAATTTCTGAGTTACTTTTAAGTGAATTGAGCAACCATGGCAACCTGTTTTTGTCTACAACTTCAATGATGAAGTATTTTAAATTCATTACTACTCTGATTCAAGCCCATGGCTTCTTTTCCATAGCAACGGCGATTGAGGCTCATGGGTATTATTGTATTTTTAGCCGTCCGCCATGTCAAAATCACGGATGTTTCTCAGAAACAAAGATGAACTAATTGAAACTGGCGGTCTTTTGGTATCAACCTTTAGGATCATTGCGTTATTCGGGAAAGTTTTCATTTCAGGTTTCTCTTACTAGGTTTGTACTCTTGATGTCTCTTCACATAAACATAGAATATGTTGTGTATGTAAATGTATTCCTGTTTTTTCTCTCATCTCATTACTTGCTTTGAATCTCAACAACTGAAGCATTTGAGGATTTTCAGTGCTGTTATAAATCATAAGGTGAATGCTTCTCCACTACTTTCATGCAGACTGGAGTCTTTCTTTTCTACAAGCGAGAAGCAGCTAAATTAGAGAAAATTGAGTCAATATCAAGTAAGTCCAGTGTGACATTATAGAGAAGAGAACAAAGGGCACCTTTATTGACAGAGAGGGTTGACTGACAGCTACGATTGCAGGAATATTGATTGACAGGAAGTGCCAGAAAGCAGGTGGGAAACATGACATGAGGTTCAGCAAAGCATCTACATTCTGATTTGATTTAGAGGAGAATTCAATCACCGCAAGCAATAAACACAATCAGACCTTTCCTTTATACCGACAGTATATGACATTGCAGATTTTTAAACTGCTCCCAGAAACCTCAAGTGACAGCAGAAGGTCACTTTTGAAAGTTTGAAGGACTTCATTAAACTGTGGATCAGCTTAATGTTTTCTGTTTAGTGTTTGGTGGAGTTCAGCCATCATCTGAGAGTTCAGTGTGTCTTCACAGAGTTCTGTCTCTCTGCTGTTTTCTTGCTGTCTTAAGTTTCGATTTCTCACTTCCTCGCACTGAGCTGATTTCCCACGAGTATCAATACCTGAGACCAGAATTCAGTTTGAACAAATAGGATGAATCTTTCAACATTTTAGGACGGGAGGCGTTGGAAACTTACAGTCTTACAACACGGTTGCTTTTTTACATAACTTTTTTAGTGCGGCATCAATGAGCATCCAGGTTCAAAAGCACAATAACGTATCACACAGCAAGAAACTCCAATTAGCCAACTCAGTGCAGAGTGCTGATAGACAGAAATAGACATACAGTACAGACAGTACTTTGAGCAAATATTTCTCCAGGCTACCGTGACTGGTGGTTCCAGACAACTCAATTACATCCCATACTCAAAGAATAGCATTAACATGCAGGGTATGGCGGCAGAGGCAGGTAGGCACGTGTGTTTGCATATATCCTTCCTTGCACGTGAATATGAAAACAGGATTGCTACAATTATATAAAACCCAGGCAAAAGACACGTTTTTATGCCTGCTCTGCATTTCATACGCCAACACTTTGTTGTGTGTTTCTGTACAGTATTTACTGTGGTTGCCTGCAGCGGTTCTGTTGTTTGACAGCGCTTGCAGCTCCATTAGAGGCAGTGGAGGCTTTGGAAGCTGTCTAAACCTGATGTATGGTGTTTAAATTGACTGTGACAGAGGTCTGGAGACCATGCTAGTATGTTCATTCAGCAGGGCTGTTTGTCATTTTCCGTAACAAATCTGTTGATCATTAGTGTGAAACGTTGGATTGGAGCGGATGGGAATGCCTGCTCTGTTATTCTGGTTCTGAGGAGTTATGATACAGTTCAGTTTCCCAAATGTTTCTTTGCATAGCTTGAATGGTGAATCTGGACTGCAGCCACATCTGGACCTGAGTTCACTGTCACAGTTGTCTACAGTTCACTACAAAAGCAGCTTCACTCAAGTACTCGGTCAGGGTAAAGTGATCTTTCCTCAGTCCTCAATTGTAACTCAATTGTATTATAGTACTGATTATCAAAAACAGAAAGTATGAAAGCGGGCATATAATTCTTGGCATTAATTACACTGCAACATCTAGTATGATGGTCATAGTGTGAAATGCTATTGGAAGCATAATTTGTATGTAAATTAAGTGTGTATTATTGCATCATGCATACAGCATTGTTTCAAAAACAACTTTTGTGTACACTTTGAGTCAGATATTGTCTGTATCATATTTAGGTAAAGTTCTTATTTGTCTGTTTGTATTAATATAATGTTAAATATTGATGCATTTGAGAAGTTTAGTCTATTTTCTCAACAGGGAAATGTTTTGTAATCCTGCTGTATTGTTGGCACCAGCACTGAGGTTTCAAATTTTCTAAGTTGGGCTTCAACTAACAATTATTTTTTATTATCCACTACTACTGTAAATAAACCAGGAAATATTCGCATTTCTTTCTTGAGAACCACTGTGATGTAACAGCACTCAGACACCAGCACATGAGACATGTGGCTTTCACATGGAAACCATTTTCAAAATTCATTCAAAAGTAATTTTTTCTCCTTTGGTGGTCTGGGAGGTCATCCATCCTTTGATATTTTTCAATCTCAGGCTAGAGCGGTTCTGAATTTCTGACACAATCAAACTTCATTGGAACAAAAAATCAGAGATCACATTGTCCCCTTGAATGTCATGGCTTTAAACTCATGTTAACACGAGTGTAGAAGTCTTTGGTTGACACAGTGTTTTGCATTATAACTGTGTTTTAAACACACTTTTCTTCATATTCTCATTCTGCCCTTTAGTGCAGAATGTTATTTTTTCTGGCTCCAGACATGACTCATCAGAGCGATTTCAAATCCTGGCAAATATTTTTGAAAGGATATAACAATGTCACTGTCTACCTTTATCCCTCAAAACATTAATACAACTCTGTTTCCTCTTCTCTCTGCAGTATGAGTTCAAGGTGAAAAACATCAAAAAGAAAAAGGTCAACATCGTGGTGTCTGTAGACGGCGTGAAAGTCACCCTGAGGAAAAAGAAAAAAGTGAGTGACCTTTTCTTTGAACTGTTTGCCTCCCTTTTTGCATTTAATGTGTTCTGGTATTGTCATTTCTTCTCCAAAACGTTTTCTATACAATATGTTATACTCTTATCAGCCAACCAAACACCCCTTGCTTACAAGAGCAAAACCATTTCAGATTTATTTCCTGTATCCTGTATGTGGCAGGGGGGTCACGATCGATCCTTGTCTTAATTAGACTGCAGACAGGTGAAAATGGAGAGCCTGGAAGAGAGGACAAAGGGCCCTAGTGGGATGGAAAAGAGTGAGGGGAGATGTAGAAGAAAAGAGAGACATGTCGAAGAGCAAGGGGAAGACAGAGGGTGTTAAAAAGATGAGAAGAGAGCAGAGAAGACATGAAGAAATAGATGGTAGGGAGGGGGGTACTGAGCCTGGAGACAGGTGGATGTGTGTTTCCAGGTGTGGTGAGGCTGACAGCTGTAATCCACAGAGACAGACGGAGCAGAGTCGACTGAAAATCACAGAGAGTCTGAAAAGGAGGAAAACCAGTGGACAGAAACAAAGTTCACTTCATGGCCCTGTCCATTCTCTTTTACTGCCATTTAGTTTTTCATCTCATTTCATTAATCCAAGCTGCTCATCTGGACGGAGCCCTCTAAATGTATTTAATATTCTGTATGAAAGTAGAGACCTTCGTCTCATGTTTAAACTGCATGGGTGTTGCTATATTCAGACAGAGTATATATGCAAGACCTGAGGCTCTTATTATTATTGGGCGTTGGTAGGGAGATACGGTAGCTCACAAATCAGACTGACTGACACCTGATGGCTGTGAAAAGGTCACAACAGCCAGATTTTCTCAGCTGGTTTGCCATCTGCTCAGAAATCAAATTTCCCTGGTTGCTCGGGGCGATAGGGAATGAATGGACGTCCTGTGACTTATTGATCTTGTGTGGGATTAGGATGCAGACATTAATCCCTTTTGAATTTACTGTATGAAGCTACCACCACAGCAAGAAAACCTGATCAAATGCTAATGAAAATGTCAGATTTACTTCATACTTGAAATTTTAACCGGCATTTATTGGATTTTTTTTTTTTTAATCTAATTAAAGTGATGCAGTTTAAATGATAACATATATTGAAAGGTTTGGATCATCAAACAGTGAGTCCTTCATGCAGTCTTTCATGACGATCAGTTAATTTGCATGAACTAAAACCTAGCGCAGCAACTAAGGATTATTTTCATTATAAAATAATCTGTCCGTTATTTTATAATTTCTTTCCAAAGCCCGAGGATATGTCCTCAAATGTCTTGTTTTGGCCCGACCAACAATCCACAACCCATAAAACATTCAGTTTACTGTCATAGAGGATGAAATAAAGCAGAGAACATTGATATTTCTGACACTAAAACAAGAGAATTAGGGTATTTTTTCTTTAAAAAGTTTACTCAAAATGATGAATTGATTATTAAAATAGTTGGTAATTCATTTTCTGTCGATTTACTAGTAAATGTATCAACTAATCATTGCAGCTCTCCTAAAAAAATGTGTGTTTCTCTGTTGAACGGATGCCACGAAAGGAAATGAATTGACCTTGACTCTACTAGATGTACAGTAAATCACAGATAAACATTAGCGTCATTAAAATGGGGTTTAATTGAGTTGTCTAAATGGTCCTCTATGGAACAGTCTATTCATTACACCAATATAAATGCTCAATTTTCTAAGAGTGTGTGGACCTGAAAGCCTGTCTGCATGTCAGAGTTCTTCTGTGAGATTATGTGGAATATTATTGTAATGATCACATACCATTATCCTGATTTGTTTTTTTTTAATTTATTTAGGCTATTTTTTTTTTCATAACTGCTTGATAGCTGACGCGTGCCGTCATTTAACTTTTTCAGATTCAGCGTTTCACCAACATTTGCATTCAGATGGGTAGAAACATTTTGGAAATAACATCCAGACCATCAATCTTTCCAATAAATCTCAGACAAATGAAATTCTTTTCGGGTTAGTTGCTCCTCAGGGATGCTTGACCCACCACAGTTATTAAACTGATGGTGACGCTTCCAAAGATTTCATGAATTTTATAGGCTGTTTTAATTATAGATGTTGTCAAGAGGAAACTGTTTCTTATCAGAAAGGGTTGATATTAACATGCTGATAACTGATATTAATTAAAAGATAAGTATCGACTGAATATTTCAAATGATAATAGACACCTGTTGTGGATCCAAGCCAACTCGTTTGCAGTGGGGAAAATACTTTCGGTGGGGGGTTTATAGTCAATGAAAAGGTTTTTTTCCGCTGGTCCATTTTGAATTGGGGCCAAAAATTTTGAAGCTGTGACATCCTCTGCTTTGCATGTCTGAAAAGAGAGAAGATCGAGGTGATGTGAGTGAATGTCTAGCTAGCTAGCTGATGGAGTATACATTAAAACCATCATCTAAGGCTCAATGTCAAATTAATTGGTAGACTGGAATGAAAGGCTGGTCGATAGAAAGATGTGTTTTGGACAGCTGAAATGTCAAGTTTGATGGTCAGCAATTTATTTACATCTCTGAGTATGGAGGAGGCATTGAAAGACCAAAGATAGGAGTGATTGAATGATTGAGTCAACAAAGCTCAGTGGAGATAGAAATCAATATGAATAATTCCTTTGTGCCTACGTGTTGACATTTGGATTGTGACATTAAACTGGAAGGCAAATGTAATCAAATGGGCAGATGAGTGAAAGGAAAAAGGGAAAAAATGTAAATAAATGTCCTGAAGATGGGGAGGTTATAATAACATTTATAAGAAAAGACAGAATTTGATGCAGTTCTTTATTGATTATGATACAGAAGTCTATGTAGAAACCTGGTTGGCATGATGGAAAAAAAGAGTAGAAGTAGTTCATGCTGGTACAGTTTGTATTTTGGTTTATTAATTATAGATTTTATTATTTATTCAGTTGTCTTTTACAATTGGCTCTACATATTAACTAAGTTTTGTTTTGGTTTGTTTCCACAGAAGAAGGAGTGGACATGGGATGAAAGCAAAATGATGGTGATGCAAGATCCCATTTACAGGTAAGCTGGCCACAAAGCTCTCTGTTTATATATGTGTGTGTTTTTTTACATAACATGTTTCAGCTCAGCAATGCTAATTTATTTTGTTTTTAATTCCTATTGTATTGTCTTCAATCCTTATGGCTCATTGGGCCCTTTCCAAATTAATTTTAATCCAAACATGATTAAATACACTGCAGTGACTCAGGAAATGAGAATCTTTTGTCTCTGTCACACAAGTGTTGACATTTTGGAGAGAGAAGGATATTGTAGCTCATTGATAATAACTTTTATTGACTCCAGAATGGAGTAGCACAGTGATTTCAGAAAGATAAATGAGTTATTAGGATGTGTTGATACATAAATGTCGTCTATAGGGGAGTGGAGGACCACTGATAACAGCAAAATATGGGGAGGCAGAGATGGAGTTTTGACTGGCATTCAGTTCATTTCAATACTGCGTTTTGAGGAAAGTTATTTAGCAGAAGCAACAAAATGGGCATTTGAGGCGAAAAAGGATGTTAATAATGCATGTAATGAATAAGTGAAGCAATGACAATGAGAATAAATCCAGAAATGTGAAATTGATGAAGTAAATATCACATTATTGACACCCAATTTTCAGTTTTATTACTTTCTGCATCTATTTTGGTATATCATCACTTGTAGTGTTTACTGTTGAACTAAACATTCTCCATTTATGCTCATCATTTGATAACTTCTCATTATTCTTTGAACCTGAGACCTTAACCATGTATCTCTTACGATAAACCACTGCTGTTTTCACACAATGTGTCACTTTTTCTGAAGTTGTAGTTTACTTTTGTTCGTAACAATACAGGATCACGGTGTGATGTTTTATCCACATCTTACAACAGCCCGAATAGTTTCATGGCGGCAGCTTGAATTGAGGCACCTCATTTACTCCAGATGGTTTTTGGATTCTGTGTTTAGGAAGGTAGATAGGTACGTGTCGGGGATTTCTGAAAGCTCTGTGATTTGTTCAGGGGAGTAGCTTCATTTTCATACACAATCTGTCGTTACCACAGAGAAATCAGTCCTTTGAATAGTTTAGGATCTGCCTCTGTCATGGCAATTTTAGATCAAGACTTTGCTTTAGGGCAAGATTTCTCAATCTTAGGTTTGAGGCCTTAAGCAGGTTTGCAGGATATTAGAATATTCATGTTATTAATATTCATAAAACTGGGATTAAGGACACAAAAGCCTTAGCCTGGTTTGAAACCTTTGAAACTCTCCCTATAAATCTACCATCTTTGTCAATTGATTTTAAGGTCTGGTGTTGCTCTGTTGAATTAGTTACCTTCAGTCATCTTCACCGTCAGTCTCTGTGCTAAGCTAGGCTAATCACATCCTGTTCTGTAACATTACTTCATGCACAGACATGTTTGAATACTATTCCTTTAAATTGTGTCCAGGAGAGATGAGTATATTATGCAATATGAGCAGACAAAGACAGAAGAACACAGCATGTCTATATGAATAACATTTCCTTGCTCGCTACATTAGCTAATATGTTAGATAACGTGTATTAGCAATCCTTCTATTCTCCAAACCCACAGCTAATATTTAGTTAAATGCATTTTTCCTATGAGAAAACACTGGTAATAAGAATCAAACTTATCAAACTTTATCTGTATTGCACCTTTCACACCTTTCGTACAGATGACTGACGAGCTAATGATAATGATAATAAGACAGAACAGATGTAAGTAATTCAAACAATCTGAGACTAATACACACAAGAAAAATATGATAAAAATGTAATAAAACCATTTTGTATTTAAAATAAAAAAGAGCTTTTAGTTGTCAGTACATGAGCTAACTTAGCTAAGCTAGCTTTCAAAAGGTAGCCAGCATGTACCCATCTGCCTGCTAAAAGAATTACACAGTACAGGATAGAGGACGTTTTCAATAAACATCTTCCTGTGTCTCTGTGGTGAGACTTTTGTTATCTTATTTTGCACTGCGGAACTTTTTGATTCTGTCACATCTATTATTTTTTTTATATCTAGATGCCCTGTTGCATGTTTGCAATATTGAATGTCATTCTCTGTGATCTTGTTGAACAAATGTTGCTGCAGGCTGGCTAAAAAAAAGCTAACAAGATAGCAATGTCAGACTGAATAATGGAATGCTAACAAAATTATCATTCAGTGTAAATATCCAGCTGCAAAAGGTTGATAAACTCTGGTTTAGGTGTAACAGGGTCTTGTCTTGATTTTAGGAAAAACAGAATGAATAAAATCAATAGAGAGTCCTCATAACAATAGATTTATAAGGCAAGGCGAGTTTATTTGCAGAGCACATTTCAACAAAGCGATTCAAAGTGCATACATACATAAAAGATATCAAGATCAAATGTAACAGAAACACAATATAACACATTTAAATACAATTAAAGAGTTAAATAGAAAACACAAATGAGCTAAAATAGGATAGGAGATAAAAACAGGAGAATAAAAAGTACACTGCAGCTGCTGTGTAGCGTAAGATATGAATCAAAAACGAAGGATTCATATGTTTGTTAGTGAGAGTGACATGTCTACACTCTGCTCCATCTCACAGGACTGCAACCATTCATTCAGTCCATTTGCTGCAGGGGTATAATCCTCTGATTTGTACTCTTACCATGCTGCACACGCACACACGCACACACACGCATGCACACGCATGCACACGCATGCACACAACATGGTGAGTTAGTTCATGTGAATTTGGTGGCTCAGACGGATTTGTTGAGAAGTGGGAGGAATAGTTTGAGATGCCTGCAGCATTAATCTCTTTCTCAGACATACGCACTCTCATATATGCATTCAGACACAAGTTTGTTCCAGCCAGTGAAGGGTGTATTGAGTAAAATGGTAAAGAACCTTCATATTCTATAGAGTAGAAAGCAAACTGAAGACTGGTTTCACCACCGACTCATAGAGTTCATATTCTTAAATGACTCGTATATTATTCTTTCTCTCTCTTTCTCTCTCACACTCTCTGTCTGTCTCTCTCTCTTTACCCTTCACACACACATAGACACACACACATTCCCAGGCGGGCACAGCTCAGAAGTGCATCCAGGAGCCCAGTTGGGGGTTCGGGTTTTGGAAATGATTCTGTCAGAAAGATGGATTTTGCCCGGCTGTTTGTGTAAGCATCCCTGAGCACAGAAATGCAGAAAGATTTTCTTTCATTGGAGATGCCCTAGCTTGTCTCGCACATCTGAGCCTTTAATATTGCAGTCACAAAGTTTTCCCCGCAGGAAGCTGAGTAGTGGGGGGGGGTTAAAGCAAAGTATGATGGGTAAGCATCATCGATCAGTTGCTGTCGTCTGCTGAACAGAGTCTGACAGATACTGACGACATCTCATCTTTTATGTTCAACTTAGTTACTGGATGATGGTCCAAACAGTAGTCTCAGTCATGAAAAGTATAATCTTTGCTGTTTGAAATGGCACTAGTGCTCTTTTCACCTGAAGGTTTAAATGTCGTGCTGTGCTGTGTTATGACCTGACTAGAGGCTCGGGTTGGGTATCGTTTAGATTTGAACAATTCTCGTTCTTATCAATTCCTTGTTACACATTTTTGTACATAATTTTAGCAACAAAATAAAGAAAATGTTGAAAAATATTCTGTTAACATTTTTTATTTTATTTTGCAGCACATCCAGGCAAAAATGATGAGATCATTTTTATTCTGTAGTTTTTCCCCTACTATATCGCTACACAGTGCCCACATAATATTTCCTTCAGGGATCAGGCAACATTCGGAGAAGTAGCAGACTCCATCTGGTTAACTTTCAGTCCACAAAGCCCCAGAATGCACCAAGGGAATACCCTTTACCATGTGGAAAAGTTGCTTGTCGACTTTGAATCACTTTACATATTTTCTGTCAACAATGTTTTGGCGTTAGCCAGCCTGCCAAACTTTGCAGGTCTCTTGAACCACAGATGCCAGTGAGAATAGGAGACTTTCACTGAGAAACTCTCCAGCAGTTTAGTTTGGGAGCTAGTTAGCTCAGTGGCCAATTTGTATTTTTATACAAAATTTATTGTGCACTGAAATGCAATCACTTGTTGTTTTGTGAAGAAGATTACAACGGTTACCTTCCTGCAGTAATAACACTGTAAGACAAGATGGACAACCTTCACAGCCCTTCTGTTTAAACATGCATGTTCCCCACGATCAGCTGAAGCTAACTGGAGAATTCAGCAGCCTGAGTTAGCCAAATCGAATGGTTGTCTTCGTCCTGGCAACAAGCCCACATTTGACTGCTGGGATGTATCTACCTCTGTGGCAGTTCAGCAAGGAAACACTATCCATGAAAACTCAGGGGGATTTTTGTGAACTGTGGAAAATACCAACTCCTTCAATATCTGTAGACAGCGTTTTATGAAGATAAACTTGAAAAATCTGGAGCTATACTTTTAGAAATACTTTGTTTTCATTCATTCATTAGAATCGATTCCCTAAGAATGGGTTCTTGATAATTAACCCCACCTGAAGCGAGTGTTCATGTAGCAGAGGTGGTCTGCCTCTGCCGTGAACAGCTGTGGGAAACCCTGAGTTACCCCAGATGAGAGTAGCAGTCAATCTCTTGACCTTGTTCCTTCATCAGCCTGATTGCTTTGACTGATAAAAATCTAATTCATATTTGGCCACATTCTCATGAATACATGTTATGTTCCTGTCCTTCCAACTTTGAAACAATTCATACAATACTGTGAAATCTTTGTCCTTGGATTACTTCAAAGTTATTTTTTTTTTTGCAATCAATATGCAAGCAGTGCGATTTTTATCTCTCAGTTTGAGTGTGGTGTATCAGAATTTCATTTGAAAAGTGAACCCATGCAGTGTGCTGTCAAGTTATAGAGGAGAAGGGAGATTAGTCTGTAAATGTGAGAAAGATTTAGCATTTGCATGAGCCTCATGTCTTCCACATGTAAATCAGAAGGCTTCCCTCAACCAGTTGAAATCCCCATGTGAGTAAACATGGTGCAAATATAACCTCTCGGTTTTACATTTGAATGAATGTGCTTTATAAGCTAATATGATACATATCCACAGCCAGTTTTTTTTTCAAATGCAGAGAGGAAAATGCACATCAAAGACCCTTGACTGTTATAAATGCCTCTATGTGGGTTTTTCACATTCATGGTGACTGGACGCCGTGCGTCTAAATCATTTGGGAGGATTTAGCTGAGCACTTTGCATTTCTTCTGTGGATTCCTTTTCATCTTCCACTGCTTTCTTGCTGGAGCTGCTGGCTCTGTGCCACTGAGGCTGTCCAGCAGCATGTATGCAACATCAGCGCTGGCAGGAGTGGCCTGGCAGTGATCACACTCAATCACATTTAAACACATTTACTTGTAAACACGTCAAAGGATACTTGTGATGACCTTACGCTGATGACATTAATTTCCCAAATCTTAACTGCGATTCTGCCCCTTTACAATCTGGAGAATGAGTATCTAAAACTCAGCAAAGAATAGATGCACAAACATATACTGTATGGTCAAATATATAGTCAAAAATCATTGTTATAAACTTGCACACTTGGAGACACATACAACTTCACTCATACATATTCATTCAGACTGTCACAAGCATGCACACAGACTTGAATGATTTATGTACCATCCTATCAAGCAAGCCGCAGGGACATAGACAAGCTACACATGCTAGAAGCTGGTTAACAAGCTCTTGACAGCACAGTACAGTCTAATGCTGCACTATAGCAGTAAAAATGAACACTGTCACCACCACCTATGATCTATGGTCTTTCACGGCTCCTGCCATATGAAAACCACCACTTCTACTAATAATAGTGATCAAAATCAAGATAAAAAATCAAAAACTAACGATTACAAAAAACACTAACATTCAACCTCTTCGCTCACACTGTTTGATTACTGATCTCAACTGGTTTTGTCTATTGATCACTTTTGAACTTTTATTGAACTTGTGTGTTCCTCCACTTAAAGTGACAAAAGCTCCAAGACGAGAAAGGCCTTTGCCTCCATATAAGTGAGACTCTCTTTTTGGACTCATGGGCTTCACTGTACATCCTGCATACAATCTGAATTGAGTGTCTTTGTTATTGTGTTGGTGTATTGTCCTCTTTGTACCCACGCTGTGCTTCAGCTCCCACGAGTGTTTGATTCACAGCTGCTTTCAACTGCCAATGACATCCAGCTACTGTATAATCAAATGGAGTACTCATATTGTGACATTGTAGAACTGCTGTAGATTATGGTGTTTGAAATGGGTCTTGTGATGATTCGTCATATTTCGCACAGTGAGAGATGATCATCTCAATCTTGGTTGTCTCGACTTTTGCATGCAGAATGTGCTCTCCAGGTTTGACAAGTGTTGTTGAGCCTGTGTTATGTCAATACTTAAATAGTTCTGCTATGTTAGATTAGAAGATTGTAACTCTTTTGCTCTGTTCCACCAATGAGAATGTCAGTTTTGTCAACTTAATGTAGCATAGCAATGAGACGGATGTAATGCTCCTTGAGCTCTTGCGCTCTTGTTGTCTTCAGTGATGCTCAGTGCTGCTCTTTGCCTTTAATCATGTTTCCTTCTGATCATGGCTTTGTTAGAGTGAGTAGGTAATTTAGGTCATTTGTAGACATATGATGGTAAGAAAGACATGATCTAGCCAGTGGTACATAATCACAGCATCCTGCCACAGCTACAGCAAATGCAGATGTCCGCAAACAACTGTAATTTTGAATATTAGTCATAATTTCAAAGGATCATTTGTTTGACCACCGTATACAGAACTATTTTAAGCTCCACATTAGGCTTGACAAGTCTCAACTAATGTAGCAGTCAGTCTCAAATTACAGAAATTATTCAAAAGATGATTGGACACCGGAGGCTGAGCATCTGAGCTCAGTTTATTTTTCAGCATCCAGTTTGGTCCGAGATACTATTTTGTGCAGTTTTTGGTTAAAAATGGATAAAGGACTTTTAAAAGAGAGTGCTAGAGAGAAATGGAAAGCGGTGATTGATACAGCACATAGATGTGAATCTATGTATATGTAAGGGCTTAACATACACAGTATGAGTCACTTGTCTCTGGGTTTCTGTGACTGCTGTTAGTAATAAGCCATAATGTCTAAAACTCAGCAGGTCTCCTACTTTATGAAGTTATACTGCCACAAAAGACATATTAAGCTGTCACTGCAATGTTTCTCACAGATTCTATTTGTGGTGGTAGCTGACCGATATTGTTACCTAACTATTATGGAAAATCATCACAGAGATATTTAGAGACTCTAGAGTGGGCACTAGATAGAGTAATTGTTAGAAAATGCTGTAGTGAAAGAACAAGAAAGTAATGACAGATGTATGTATTTCAACAAAAGCAAATAAGAAAAATATAGAAGCTTTAACATTTTGAACAGCTTTCATGGCCATTCGACTATAGATTTCTGAGTTTACAAGGTGCACCTGAATGCACCACGCACTAGTCCCTATCGGCGCCTGCACGCTTTACCGTACAAAGCAATGTAGATGCGCAATCAATTTTTAAGTGGAGCTAGCGTGACCGTGCCTCTCTGAAGTATGGATGGTGTGTCTGTAGTCTTCTCTGCAGGGAAAAAGCCATCAACAATCCTTCCTCCCACGCATGATTGTGTTTTGATTCAGTGCGTGCATGGAGAGAAGGGGCTATTCACAGACGGGCTGTTTTCAAGATGTTTGTGAGACAGAGAGAGAGAGAGAGATAGATAGATAGAGCGAGAAGGGGGTAAGGAGGGCTGAGAGAATCAATGTGCAGTGCACAGCTCTACAATGAAATAAGATTTTACCCGTTTTAAATAGTAAAAAGAAAATCAATATGTTGCGGTCAGTGTTGATATTGTGGCAGGCCGCCACAAATATGTCAATGTATGGGAAACACTGCATTAGAAATGTCCTGGAAAATGATCTTTTGAAAAGCCTGACTCACACTTTGCGGGCGTTATGCTGCCCTTCGATGATTGAATAAAGCAAACTGAAGTGTTCTCTTTGTGTATTTTCCATTAGACTGAACAAAATGATCTCTTAACAATTAAAGACCAAATCTACCATAGAGAAGGTCATCAGGGATGAGATTCAGTTACACATCACAGGGAAATGTCTACTTGACTCCTTGGCTGCACACACCATCTGTTTCTTATTATTCACCCATACATCTATAGAAACTGCAAGTCATGAGATACTTGGAAGTGGACGTTTAAATCAAGCTTGGACATATATTTGTTTTTCTTTCATTACACCATGATTTAATGCACAGTAGTTTGTGCACCCAGGTGAAACACATTGTAAAACCTGGTTCGTTTTTTAAAAAAATGACTTAAGCAGTGATGTGAAATGTTTTATTATTTGGATAGAAATAGAAGTAGTTACTGAACTGGTGAGGCAGCTTTTGAGGACATCTGAAGCAGAAGGAAAGTCATTGAAAAGCCCACGACGCGGGAGTAACCGCAGAGAGGACGACTGTTGTGCTAAATGAGGTACACGTTCAATTAACTGAGCCACAATGTCATCCAAGTGCAACACTCTCCGCTGGAACAAGAATATTTTTTTTCCTGAAGCTCTTACGCCCTTGCTGAACAGGACCTTGCTGTAATGCCAGAGGAAGAAAGCGAGTGGGATTTTACTTTAGTCAGGCAGCAGAGCAATAATTATGGCAGAGCTGGTAGAGCTGCCTTCTTTGTTGTCATACAGAAACAACCCTGTGTCATAAAAATGATTATGATATTGTGGGTTTTTACGGCAACACATTGCGAACCAAACGCTGGTTGCTGCTGCAAACACTGGTTACTGTACGTACATTACAACAACGGCACAGGACATCCGTGATAGGTGGAAAGTTTCAGTCATGGGGAAGAAGTGATGAGGCTTTACTTTTAGTCACCTCGCTGTTGATGTTGTTAATTTACACTCTAGAGGTGTACGTCTCTCTGCTCTGGCTCCTAACACACATACAAACTGTGTATTTCTGTGTGTGTGTGTGTGTGTATTTCACATTCCACCTGCTAGAGAGCTGCTGCCGCCTCAGGGCAAAACCAGCAGACCAACTCAGTCAGAAGTGTATCAGAATCCCCTGGATCAAGCACATATACCCACCCACGCACATCAAACTGGCAGTCTGAACGTCTTTTTTTTTTTTTTTTTTTTTTTTTTTATGCTCACAGACTTGTAGGCAAACACAATCTGCAGAAAATGCATATACACACTCAACCGGTTTGACAAATCGAACACTAAAGCTTTCATCTTTTTTCTGAAGCAAATACAGACTCACACACACACACACACAAGATTACATGACTTCAGGCCACCAACCAGTTCAGAGCTGGAGCTACAGGGCTGGGAGCAAAGACCTTGCAGGGGTAAAACAACACCACAGCCATGTCCAGGATGCTAAATAACCTAATACTACATAATTTATGATCTTCACTGACTGGTTCATTTGGAAAATCACTTATTCTTTAAAGTAAGTACAGGAAAGCTGGAGCTGCCAAGACAATTTTACTTATTCCTGGACTCAAATGTTCTCTTCCTTGAGAATTGATCTTCCTTTTTATTCTGTCTCGTCTCAAGCTGTTAAACTTGTTTACATAAATTGATAATATGGTGTTGAAGAGAGAAAAAAAAAAGAACTTGGAAAAAGAGGTATTTCATCCACAAAGAATGATGGGCTACAAAGCAGCTGTATCTGTGGTTTTTGCTTTGAAGAGAGCAGAAGGGGGGAGGTGGGGGGTTGAAAGAAGCTCAGGTGATGAATCTGGGAAGCTTGGGTTTTTATTCCAAGGAAAACTGAAGTCTACATGTGGACACCAAATGTGCAAAACTACTTTTGTCTGATCTCTGCTTTGTAGAAAACACACTCCAGATCCTACTTAACACCAGTTTGCCAAATTCATAGGTAATAAACTTAGGAATGTCCTTCCTTAAAGCTGGAGTGTGGGACTTTTGTTTCCCCCCTTTTGGCAGTGAGAATAATTATAAAAACACTGTCAACATGTGCTTACGTCACAAGCTCCTCTGCAGCTTTCTCTGTCGCCACTGTTGGAGCTGTAAAACAGTGGATAAATTGATCAATTGTCTTGCAGGATTTCTTCTTGGGTGTATAATTGGAAAGGAGTGAGAGTTTGCATATCGACCGATATTAGGTTATTGCACATATATGGTATAGGTGTATATGTTAATAACAGAATTACAGAAAAAAAATATGGTGTCTTCATAACATAAAATTTCACCAAAATGCACTGAGAAGTTTATTTTTCAGCTTTGTCATAACTCTTTAATAAAACAACTTTAATGGATCCATACTGAGCATTTCTGGTATTTTGTTTTTAAAAAAATACCATTGGCCGATGTATCATTATCAGATTTTTTTTTTTTTTTTAACTCTAAAATATCGATAACTGTATCGGCCTCAGAAACCCAGCATCAGTCAAGTGTGTATATAAATATATATATCTGTCTCGGGTCATAACTCCTCTGGCCTTCATGTGTGGTAATTGCTGTCATCCTTTGAGAAGCAGCCCGTCCTCGCTGACCTCCACCTAACTGCCTGTGTTAGAAGTGCTTGGCTCTGTGCCTCCAATCCCACTTGAAACCCCACTAGTGAGAAGTTCACACCCAGGCAATTAAAGTCAATCTTATGTTTGTGTGTTCTAGAAAACGCCCTCATTACGTGATCTGGAAAAAAAACAAGCTTTGATATGGAATGTACACGCACATATTCTCCACACTTAGACTTTGATATTTCATTGTACTTATGCTATGCTGATTACACCGCGCACTCATTGTACACACAAAGACAAACGCATATATCCTCACACTCGAGCCCATAAAGTTTTTCACAACCTCATTCAGTCCCGCACAATCTCTGTCTCAGCAGCATCCTCTTCCTCTACGCTCTGAGCTAATGGACTGTCCAGTCACATTTGATAGCGCGCTCACTTCCCTGAAGGGGAAAAACTCATTGGAGAAAAAAAAAAGAAATGGAAACAATTTCCCCAGTACAGAAGCTCAAAATATAGCTGATAGCATTTAAAGGGTCAGTTCACTCAAATTACAAAAGAAGCGATCATGCCATGGCTCTGAAATATCAGTGCACCGGTGCCATAAGTTCACTATAAAGGTGATGGAAATTCTGCTTGTCCCCACAAAAATAGTAATAATAATCTATAGTCTCTATAATAAGCATATTAATAAATTCGTATACAAATATCAATACTACTGGATTCCTTCTAACTTTATTATTCATACCATGAAAATACAAATAGCACAAACAAAGTGAGCCGTATATTTTACACTCCAGGCCTTCAGCACTATCCTCCTGCAATTAAACCACCTTTGAATAACCTCACCATGACACCTGACAAAAATGCCGTAAAACACAAATAACACAATCCGGATTCAACAAGCTCTTTCCCACAGATTCCAGCCAAGCTGCTGGGCCTAACAGATATCACATACCACCATGCACACTTAGAGGCACAGCCAGGCCACTCAATCTAAAGCACTACATCTAAAAATCTAAATAAACCAGATAAAGTTACGTTACATGCTAGCTGGTTTTACTTCAGTTAAGCTGCGGGAGTCTCAGCCTGATGATGATGATGAAAACGCTGACGTGGGCGGCTAGACAAGCTAGAAGGCTCAGTCATATCAAAGAATATACCCAACATGGCAAACTCGAACTCTGATTGGAAGGTCTCCAATCAGGAGACAGAGCAGGTGAGTAATCTGATTGGATAAAAGCTCTAATTTATATAAGTGGCACAAATGAGGGAGAGAGTAGCAATGAAATTATGAAATAGACTGATAATAAGGAACACTGTAAAATGCATATAGCATTAATGGAAATTAATGTATTGTGAATTCAGCTATTGGTGAAACCAAACAACCTTTTGTGAAAGAAAAAGTCACCAATGTGCTTAATAGACATACAGGAGTCATACAGATTTGTTATAATAATAATAATAATAATAATAATAATGATAAAATACCCTGCCTTTTATGATCTAGCATTTAGTTTCCACTGAGACCAGAATTTCGTTAGTTAATTAAGTCTTTGTAATCTGGATCCTCTGACTTGAGTCACGAAACCAGCTGTAGGCTCTTAATAGTTACTGTGATGTTGAGGAAAAATAGTTTTGCACAGCCACTCAAGTCTCTTCCCACACTCAGATCAGCCCGTGGTTCTTTGCGTTATTACGGTGCCGGGGCGCTGTACAAACACTGAGAAAAACAACATGAGCCAGACTTAATCATTGATAGTCTCAACATATAACTGTGTCCCTCACAGCTCTACCAGCGTCTCTTTCCTCCCAGAGTGATTCATAAATGAGATGTTAAAAAAGAAGCCCCCCCCACCCCCCATCCACCCTCAAATCAAACATCGGTAATGCACCAGATTATGGTTTTGTAGCTGTGTTGACATCATGTATTACTCCTCTAACTCCTGATACATATTTTTTTAAAGTTTGTGAAACAAACTAGTGAAACATCTACACAGTGAGGCCAACTTTATCATTCCTGTCATGAGCAAACAAATGTCACCTGCTTAAATGACTGGAAACCCGTTGCTTTAATTTCCATAATAATGAAGGTCTTTGGATGTCTGATATCTACAATCTTGTGATTCAAGGTACACGACACCTCCTCAATTCAATCTATGTCCTAAAAATCCTACCGACAAAGCTAAACATAGGCTGCATACAAATGTAATTGTTGTGCTGTCCAGTGCGTTTTTGATGTCCCCCATTATAGTTGCAGAACTTAAGTTATGTTTAGTCGGTAGGCTGTTTTTACATCCTGGTTTCTCAATCACTACAAAGGTGATGTTTTTTAGCCTCAAATCAGTCCACCTGCTCGCCAGTTTAACTTTTGCTGTTAGTTTTGCTAACATATATCTCCAAGACATGTAACTGTAACACTAAATGACTTGTTTGGCAAAGAGGAAAGAGGCAGCAGAATTGCGGGACATTCATTCTACAGGCCCGTTATTGTGTCTAAAATTACCTTTAACTGTAAATTGTGGCTGTGTAGCTCGGTGGAAACGACACCAACTGGAGAAAATTGCTGCACAGCTGCTCTGGTTATTGGATTTACTTTCCTCTCTATTTCAAATAAATATCTGGAGAGGAGGAGCAGGTTTTTTTTTTTTTTCCATCATTTCCTACCATCTTAACCTAATCGGCAGATTTCAGTTTTTACTTTCTGTTGTTTTTCAGGGTTTTAAAGCTTTTCTCATGCAAAAAAGCAATCTGGCATATTTTAGATTCATTTAGAATATTGATCATCTCCGTCCTCAGCTGGACTTAAACTGCTCAAGGGGTATAGTACTGTGTTATTACCATTACTGACACTTAAAGAGATCGTATTTGCTGAGAGCATGCTTCAGTTTGTGTGCCTAAATTCATTTATTTTCCTCCACACAGCTCCGACCCTCTTCTGCTATAGTATAAAGCTCTCTCAATTGAATGTAAATGAAGATGAAGATGGTTCAGTTGTTTTTTCCCCCACCTCTTTTTGCCCACTCATCGCTTTCCACACCCTCTGGGTATTGTGTCTGTTTGTGTGTGTGTGTGTGTGTGTAACTCTTGGTGTGCTGTATGTTAGGTATGAGACCATGACCTTGGTTTGTGTGTCTGTATTACAGAGTGAGTACATTCTCCTGGGTAGATCTAGGTGTGGTAGCTGGAGATGATGTACAAGCACTCACATACAAACACAAGCACACATGGACACAGACACTGATCAGTATACAGAACAGGAAATGGTGATTTGTCTTCAGGAAGTAAGGGCTTGCTCTGTCGCTGAGTCAATTCTTCCTCTTTCTGTTTGTTCTCATCTTTACCCCGTTTTTCTGCACCTTTAGACACAGCTGTATTTTATATGCACTTTAGACTTATTGTTGTCATTTCTTACCGATTTGTCCTTGAAAAATACCTGGAATTTAAAAAAATGGAAGGTCAGTTTGAACAGTTTTTTTATGTACCAAAAATTGTCCCAGTGCCTGCTGCAAGATTTCATGCACTTGAATTGGTTTCTTTTGTCCAGTTTAACCTGTCTTCATTGTACTTTGGAGTATTGTCATACAGTGTTGGGAAAGCTTTGTGTCCCCATAATACACTGAAAACATTTTTACTTTATGAGACATACTGCTGTAGGTCATAATGAGACCAATTACTGCAGTCCATTATGCAGTCATGCTGTGCTCTGTGTGTGTGTGTGTGTGTATTTTCACATGTTTGTACTGTATGCTTACTCAAGGCGTGTGTGCTACCTCATCTTGAGGCTCTGAAGGTCTGTCTAAGGTTGTAAAGGAATCATCCTCCCTCTCAGCTGAATGTTTAGTCTTATCGCAACCACTCATGACAACCTTAAAAGCCAAACACACACACACACACACACTCATTCATATTTACACTTGCATGGACTCTGTAGAATACATGGTAAAACTTAATTGATATCTGACTTGACACATTTAACATGTTACTCCCTGCGGTTCATACATATTAAAAGAGAGAACGTGGATTCACCGCATTAAAGCCGTCATGCATATTCATTGATGAGTGTTGACCAAGTGTTAACTAAAACTAAAGCTGTGTTTTCTTCTGCCAAACCAACACTGAACTCATCCTACTTCCAAGTATTGTGCAGAGTTTTCCATGAGTGCATCCCTTGCCCAGCTGAGTGAAAATAGTAGCCTAGGCTGCGCTTAATTTGACGCAAGGCACCTTATAACAATAGGGTAAGAAGCAACTTACTATGAAAAAAGAAAACAGTAAGAAAGTAGTCAGCTGGAAATGTTTTGATGTCCAGCCATCCAGCTGACAGCCAGCACTTATGGAAAACTATCTTATTCCTCTGTGCCATAAACCTCCATTGTTGTCCAAAAACGACTAAAAACATGTCATTGAGCCACACCGCTGCCCTGGGTGACATGTTTCTTCACCCTAAAGGTAATGGTTACTGTAGTTTGTTTAGAAATGACTCCAAAGACAAATTACAACAATCACATTTTCAGTTTCAGGAAAGAAATTCCTGTTCCTGTTGTTCTTGCTTTCTTTTTTTATTTGGTGTAAAGGACTTTGAATTGCCCTTTGTATGAAATGTGCTGTATAAATAAAGTTGTCTTACCTTACCTTGCCTTATATTAAATGTCAGTGCCCATGTGCAGGTACATGGTTCAGTTTGTAGTTCTTCCCCTAGCTCGTTGTGCTACGTAACACATCTCGACTTTGTACTGACAATTTTTTTGAGAGAGATTTATAATGTAGCACAAAGTCTTTGGAAACATTTCTAAAAACAAACAAACAAAAAAAAAACTACTGAACTAACAAACCTTTGCCTTAGGGATGAAGGAACATGTGACCCAGTGCAGCGGTGTGGCTCATTGATTGTGTCATCATTGTTTTTTTTTGAAAACAGTGGAGGTCAACAGCCCAGAGGAATAAGATACATCACACTTGGGATACACACACAATACTTGTAAATAGGATGAATTCATCGTTGGTTTGGCCCTGCGTGTGAGGTTTGTTTACTATAAGAACAATACAGAACATCAGAACCCTTTAAAATCTAAATAAAAAGAAAAAAAATCTGTATATCTCAAAGTGTGGAATATATTAGAATTCTTTGTATGTAAAGTAATATGAGACCAGAGATTGTTGTAGCAGCCTACTGTGACTGAATTAGTTTAACCCACAGCAGACACACTTAAATTTATAACGACATTGATGAAGAATCTGTATTTAATGTGGATTGGTCACATCATGGTCGATACCCAATCCACTTCATAAGGTCAATATTGGCATAAGTGTACTGGTAAATATGTATGAGTTATTAATTTAGTCTATTATGTTTGTGCACGTTTACTAGAAACAGATTGCTCTGTTGGTTTATTGTGACCACAGATGCTCTGTATTAATAGTATTTTTTTTTTTTTTATTGGTCTACCCCCCGTCGCAAAGGCAGGAGAGTAGAGCAGCTGTGAGGAGCTTGAAATAAGAAAATAACACTTGCAGTGTTTAAAGGCTGTTAAAATGTCGCTTAAAATCGATATAAAAAATTGATTAGAACCACTTTCCAGTAAGGTAGTCACGTGTCCGTACAACACGCTAATTTGACGTATTTGGATGCTCCTTGATCAGGCCTTCCCCAGTTATTCCCCCTGACGTCCCCTGTGAAGGGCATGATGGATGATAACATTGATTTAAAAGAGAGTGGAAAACACCATTGAACAGAGAGGGAGGGAAGTTTGGGTGGAGGAGGTGTGGAAAAAAGGAGATGGAGGAGTGTTTGAACTGAAGTGTGATTAGTTTTGTTGTGAAGGGAGGGTAACGAGACAAAGTTAATGAGAAAACCTCCAAGTGCAGCTTATATAACTACGCTATGATAGAGTGACAAGGGCTTTCTGAGCGGAGTCCAGCAGTATTTCTCCAATTTTAAGGTGTCTGACATTTGTTGTGTCTCATCCTTGAATGACTCAAGTAAGCAATCATCTAACCATAAAGGAAGACGTCTCTGTCTGTATGTATGTATGTCTGTTATGTCCTTCGCTTTTCTCAACAACCGATCTACTTCACACTTGGAGGGTGTCATGCTGAGGACCCAAGGAAGTGCAGTGTCAAGTACCATTACTGATAAAAATTATTGATACTGATACTAGAACTGGTACTGGTTCGGCAGCCCAGGAAACTCAGACCAGTTGCATGTGTTGTAAATCATCTCACATGATGCTACTCAGGGGAGAGACGAGAAGAGAGACTGTCAGTTGGAGAAATAAGCGAGTCACGGAAAAGGAATTTCACATGGCGTGCTCTAAAAAGAGAGAAGTAGACACTGAAAACGGACCTCTCAATCAAGAATGGACGATCTTGCATGTTTCCACGGGCAGTTCAAAATCATTGATCGTAATTGTAAAGTGCAACTACGAGCCCAATATGATCGAACCACTTTACCGTACGACCTTACGATCACCCTTATTTTACTTGGACTGAGAAAAGAACATTCATATACTATTAGAGTGCTTATTATTTATGTCATCTGTTAGTTTCTTTCATGCTGTTGGTGTATGTATATACTCATTCACACCTCGCATCAACAGTATTGATTTTTTTTGTTGAGGCAGCAACATTGGAGGCCGAGCAGTCGGTTCATTCTGAACAGGCACATTTCGAACAGACGCTGCACTAGTTGTAGCAAAAAGGCTGACGGATGTCTCAGGTGTATGAGAGAGTGGCTGCTTGTCTTGGTCATTAATTATAAACGGAAGATAAATTCCAAGTTGTACACTCAAATAATACCAATATAGGATCTAAGGATGGGAATTGATCAGATTTTATTGATACCAATGCCATGTCCGATTCTTTATCGATTCCTGATCAATTTTAAAAGTGGGAAAAATACATACCTGCACAGGTTTCAGTGTGAAAAAAGCTCTGTAGCTTTTTGCCATTTCTATGCGATGTTAGTCAGACTGGATAAAGTATAAAAAGTGAGAATTGGGACATTGAAGCTGCATTGTCAACAGATCTTATGTCTTTTCATTTCTCCCTCTGTCTCTGTGAGCTTTCTGTCATTCTTAACTTGTTTTTTTTGTTTTGTTTTTTTTGGTTAAGCTCTCTTTCTTGTTGTCTGGAAAAGAAACAAAAACTGTGTGCTGTTTCATCTGTTACTGTGTCAATGAAAACTGCCATCGCTCTCTCACACACACACAAACACATCCACAAACACATTTGATCCAATCATTCTCCTTACAAGATGCCATCAATGCACAACATCATATTTTTGTTTCCATATTGCAGATAGTATGTAAATGTATGAGTCTCCTTTGGTGTTCTTGTTTTCCCTTGATGGTCATGTTTGTGGTTTTGTTAAAATTGTGCAATAAATGGCTTAAGCCTCTGCAGAGACGACCAGAGTAAACAACATTTTAACAAGGGAATAAAAGTAAAAAAAAAAAAAAATGCACAGAGTGGAAAACAGTGGGAATATGGTTGAAGCTAAACAAGCAAACTGCAGAATGGCAGTCCTCTAAGAATTTAAAGATAACAGCAGGGTGTTGAACATTTGTTTTGAATTATGATGAATCTAAAACTGTCCACCGTCCTGAATACCAGAACTGACTGATAGACCCACGGCACCCACATGGGTAGCCTTCAAAGCAATAGTCTATGTAGCATGGGCTGTTTTTCTCCTTCGACTCTCTGATGCCAAATACACAAATCATTTCCACTGCAAATATTCTGCTCACCAAAAATCACAGCTCTGAATGAAAAACGACTGCATTGAATAATCCCATATTCTCTCGTGAAACAAGGCGGACTTTCCCACCATCGCTCGTATCATAAAGTCAATGAAAGACTGTAAACACGGTTAGTGTGGGAAATGTAATTAAAACACAATACAGCTCCATCACGCATGATACGCCCATCTAGTGACGCGTTTGTGAGATCAACAGGTTAAAATCTGATGTTGAACTATAAATCAAAACCTACCCAGCAGGTGGTTTAAGTTTTTAGGGATTTGCCACTGGCAATATTGCTTTGAGCCAACATGAGAAATAACTCTGAAGTAAAAGTTTCAAGTTCATATATATAAACATTTTTTGGCTCATATTTTGTTCTCTCAGTTTTAAAGTCATTAAGGCTCATTTTGTAATTGTTCTGCAACAGTTTTGTCTCAGCATCTCGAACTCCTGACTCTGTCACACACACCCACACATGCTCACACACACACACTAACGTCTACATTTGACCAAAAACAAACTGAATATTTTAAATGGGTTGAGTTGTTACGAGGTTTGTGTTTGTGTGAGAGAAAGTGAGAGTTTTATTCAGTTTGTTTTTAGCTGAACTTGCCGAGTATGAGAGATTGACTTTGGGGCCTCATTTCTCATACAAGACCCAAAAATATGTTCATATACATAGCGCAAACTGGGGCGGCTCATCTTTTTTAGTAAATCGTGCATCATAGAATGAAAACAAGACAGAATCACTAAGTTCTCACCTTGATTTTAACAAGTGCAGGAGGAAATTGCCTGTCTGCAGGATGAATAAGTCTGTTTTTGTTGTTGTTACTCTCAGAATTGCCAAGTTCATGCTATAAAACTTCAGGGGTTTTCTTGATGTGGGCATGTGGAGTTTGGAGCTTACACGACAGCTTTTCTGATAATGAGCCTCTTTATCTTTTTCGCCCTGCGTTTTATAGTCATATTTAATCAGCGTAATGCCCGGTCAGTATGCTGTGTGATTAAGTCTGGTTTATCAGGGTGTTGTCAAATCCATGCTGTTCTGGGAAAGATTTTAGGTCGTGGCTATCGGAAATACCTGTCTGTGTTTAAAAAAAAAAAAAGAGACAGAGAGAGAACAGGTCTTGTTGTTATGAAGCAGTGTTTGTAACCCTATCTAAATGAAATAGTATAATTGATATTTATTTTTTGTGTCACATCTCAAAAGGCTATTCATAACTTGCTTTAATGTTGTATTTAAAAAGATACTCTAAATTTTACAGCTGAATTCAAAGTCATCTGTTGCAGTTATAATCCAAGAAACTCCAAACTGAGGATAACCCAAGAATTAACCGTCGAAAGCAGAAAGAAACTCAGTAATCATTCCTACACTGACATCTCACTGACATGGTGCTTAGGTTTGCTGTCAAAATGTAAAAACCATCCAAACAGTGAAAAACCACGAAACTAAAAGACAGTAGGCTTTAGAACTACTCCTCAAAATTGAAACTATAAAACAAATATATGCATGAGCTGCTAAAATAAACACAGCAGACACTGCATTTAAATCGACTTTCAATAACTTTTTTGTTATTTAATCTGAAAGATGTGAGGACCAGCTGAAACCTACAAAGACTGGACAAACCACATAAAACGACTGACTTCCTGCAGCATGCGCAGATTTTGTTAGTCTTGGCAGCCAGAAAGGATTAAATTCTTAACCACACAATAAATACAGAGACATGGGCGATAGGTAGACCCTGTGACCACAGCATTCTTGCATTTTACTGAGCTAGAACAGAAACTTGACATCCGTTAGAAAGAGTTGCTAATTTTTATACCAGGTTCTAACATTGTCCGATCATTTGTTGCATCCAAAACATATTGATTGATCAGCTTAACATCATTGAATGCATCCTCAACATTATGTACTTCCATTCATACACAAGAAAACTCAAAAATAGAGAGTCTGATGGATCGTTTAAACTCAAAAGAGAAGTCAAGTGAGGCAACTGATAATACTGTCTTCAGGTTGTAAAACATAAGGATACAGTGCACATTCATAAATTAGCAGTAGCAGTCAATAAGCTTCCTTGATTTACAACTATTTTGGCTCCGATTTAAGAAGTTGAGACAAATGTGACCTTTATGCAGTTCCATGCAGGAAACAAAAAATAAAGAACCACTACTGAACTTGCAGCGATGTCACATCTTGGCACTGCATTTAGGCATTTAAACACTTCTTACAAATTAGCCTAATGGTCAAAATGTAATTACTGGTCAGAAGCTCCGTGTTTTATAGGCTATAACTTCCACATTGTGCAGCTCATTGACACCCAAATTCAGCCATTTTTACTAATGGCGCTAATTAGCTTTATTAGGTCAGTCTAATTAAAGATCAGATTTTTAACACCCAGTAAATCAGACTGATGCACTGTACAAATCCGTCTCTCCTCACAGCCTATATTATTCAGTCCATAGAGCAAATCTACATGAACGCTATAACTCAGGAATCATTTATTCGTGGTGTAGAATATGATTTACTTCAACAAACTGTGTGGTATGTGATGCGTTTCTGGACTCTTGGAGGTATTTCTGCTTCGTTTTGTGTTCATATATATATGGGACAGTATATATCAGAGGTTAAAAAGCGCAGAGTCAGCAGTCTATGCCAGCAGCTAACTGTATATTCACATGGATCTACGCAGCGATCCACCCAATCGATGTTTTGTGAGGTGCATTATCCCATGTGTGTGTCAGATTACTGAAGCTGTTACTGGAGCTTTTATAGATGTCCGATAACAGGATGTTAAATGCTGAAAGATGATATTAATGCAGACATGTTTGGCTTTCATTCCTGAACATGACGCTCATACTAAAAATCTCTCACTAAAACAGACACACACACACACACACACACACATCTACAGCCTGAGCTGGCACAGGTGCGTTATATTGATCTTCAGTAACTGTGCGATTGTCAGTGCTCTCTCTGTGTGTGTGTGTGTGTGTGTGTGTGTGTGGTGCATTGCCTCTTACCCTTTGAATTATAGCAGCTGTGTTTCAAAGGCAGCGATTTATCAAAGGGAAAAAATGACCACGGCTCTCAGAAACAAGCCCACTTCATTACTCAAACATCACATCACAGCCCCGGCATGATAGACTCAGCCTGTTAACAAGAAGGGCTTATTAGCAAGGTTAGCCGTGAGAGTGTGCGGCCTTTTGAGAGTCGCAGCGTTACGGTGCCTGTCAAAAGTTAATAATTGCTTTGGTGAAACGCTGGTTTTCATGCTTTCGTATTCGCGCGAATGTAACTCATAGAACCTGACAGTTTCCGCTGGTTTTGTTTTGCTGATGGAGACGAGACTGCAGCAGGTTAAATATGTTAAATGTGAAGGAACGAGAGTGTTTTCATCAAACTCTTAATGCACTGCTGAACTTTAACTCGCCACATGAGTCATGAATCATCGACGTTGCTCCGCCGTCTCACACACTTTTCAGCTCTTTATTCATGCACAATCTCTGTCCCCCCCCCCTCCCTTTTCCCCTCCCTCTCTCTCCACACACACACACACACACACACACACACACTCTACTCTTTCTCTCATCCACTAAACTCTGCCGTCTCTTCCAGATCATCTCCTGTCATTAACAGTAAAGTGAATCTGATCACCACATGTCAGTCTTGATGTCTTAATAATCTGGTTGAAAGAATATTTAAAAGGGAACAAAAACTTTCAGCACCATTTATGGTCACTTTTCAATAAAACCTAAAAAATGACCTTGGCTCTGAAATGGATTTTGCAAGATAAAATTATAAAAAAATCCAGTTATATCTATGTAGCAATGAAACAAAAGACTTCTTTCTGTTATAACAGGAGTCTGACTGTGATGCTTGAGGCAAATATAAAAATGTAAAAGTACAAAAATACAGCAGCTGATATTTCATTTAAACTCAAACACCTGAAAATAAATATTTATGGCAAGTTCAACAAGAACGTTTAAAGGTCAACTTGCTAACTTTTTCTGGGGCTTTCAACTGCATCTCACAGTGTTCATCAGTAAATTATGACCACTGAGCAGGATCCATCGGCTGAGGATGAATAACACGCCATTGAAAGTGCCACAAAAAGCCGGTTGGCAGCGGACCTTCACATTTTTGGCAGCGGTCCCTCAAATTTTGTCTCTAAAGAGTAGCGACCAGTATCTGAGAAAGGATACTGTGCTGCTCAACAGTAAAGT
The DNA here is from genome assembly GCA_029490765.1 of Euthynnus affinis. Classification (NCBI taxonomy): domain Eukaryota; kingdom Metazoa; phylum Chordata; class Actinopteri; order Scombriformes; family Scombridae; genus Euthynnus; species Euthynnus affinis. The sequence continues at coordinate 27,238,344 of CM055848.1, read as the reverse complement.
TTAGTACACTGCAAATTAAAAAAAAAAAAACAAGGCTGATGATTCTGTATTTTTCTTACTGTCAACAAATTCTATGAAAAGACCAAAAAAGACTCAAACAGCTGGCCACTGTAGTTTTTACAAAAAAGTGCATTTGTTTGCTACCTTTTTCAGCTGCAGGTCGTACACAGTTCGCACACTAGTGAGAATTTCCAACAGCACTGAGGTGTGTGTGTGTGGGACTTAAATGACCTACAGTTCCCGTCTAGATATAGTGGTGGTGTGCCTCATATGCCTCATATATATGTTTCTAACATTTATTTGGACAACAATGGATCCCTGTGGCTCAGAGGAACAAAGGTGCTTTCAGGCAGTGAGTGGTTGTCGTTGCGGCTGCTGCCTGGCAACATTAATGTTCTGCATTTGCTACTGCTGCCGGGTACCTCTGATCCTGCCAGCCTCAGGCTGCTGCAGTCCACCTAATACAATCTCATCCCACTGCAGGTTGTAGTTTAAAGTAGAGGAAATGGTGAGCAATACATAGTACGTTTGGCTAACTAGTATCATAGATGTCGTTGCCGCTGCTCTGATCTGATCTTTGATCCGTCTGTTCTCTGCTGGTGACAGGTGCATCATTCAGGACACTCAGATTTGAGACTTGACCTCTGCATTTCTTCTACTAAAGCTTCTCTCTGTATGATTGTCGAAAGTTGCTGCAACATGATGAGTCCAGACACTGATGTAAAATCATTCACATTCACTGCTGATGTTTCCAAGAGATGATTTTGATTTAATTAAATGTCACGTTTAGATTTGTCTGAGGTTTAACCTTGTCTAAGGTTTTTTGGATCATCTGAAATTAGAATTGATTCATATTGATCATCACTGTTACAGTGGATGGGTAAATATTGGTAAATATAATCTCTAAAACTGCCTTTGGCAAAACAGTTGAAATCTTACAAATCCATCTTTTTCCTTCAGTGTATCTGCTTATCAGTGTATGACTGCTTAATTTCTTTCAGCAGCTAAAATAGTCACATCTCAGGCTTTGAGTGATTCAAAAATGACAAATATTTAAAGTTAACTATGCTCTGAAGAAAGCAAAGCATATTTCTACATGTCCCTCACCACTTGGCTGCATTGCTACTGTGTAATTTCAGTGACACAGAGCAGAAAAATGACATCCATTCATATGAAAATATTGTGGATTGTAACTAATGCACTGTAATTAAAGAGGAATCGTGACCCACTCGAAATACAAGATAAGTCTTCTCCTTTTTCACGTTGGCAGTGTTTGTAGTCTGATTTATTTTGCCGTTAACCATCTTTGGCGTCTTTCATGCCGAGCCCCGGCTCTCTTACTCTAAGATCTGATCTATCTGACGCATCTTCACCTGGATGTTCGGCAGCTATTCCTGTTAGAGACAGTTGATAGAGATGTATCGGAGCCGTCGTTTCTGCACTACTCGGGGATTTGTCAGCTAAACCAGTCAACTAAGCTCAATTTTTTTTCTCCCCTCTCGGCTAAGCTCCTCACTTGTCTGGTGACATGTAATATTTCTTTTTATCATTGCTTACAATTTATGAATAAGATTCGGTTTCCTGTAAGCAGCAGTTTAACACAGCACTAGACCTTTTTCCCATGCTTTAGATTTTGAAGGAAGAAATCCGCTGGGACAGCGATTTATATCACAGTTACTGGGTGTTTGGATGAACAGAAGGCAAAAAACAAAGTTGAAACGACTGAAGAGCAGGCGGATGGGAGCGGTCAGTTAGATGACACGGCTTGATAATAGAAACCCTGCTGGCTCTCTGTTTGTTGACATGGATATGTACAGAAGTGTTTCCACTAACTTTCATTAAGCCAAAGTGGTTTGCCACGCCTGAATGTTTAATGCCACTGCAATCCCCCGGGTATAATGTTTACTTACTTATGGATGTTTTCCAGTAGTACCTCATCACAGCAGGAGCTCTTTTTTTTGCTGTTTTAAGCTAATGGTAATGCCAACTCAAACACCTGCATGCATTTTGTCATGTTAGCTAACTTTACCAAAACAAGACTCGATACAGTTTTTATTTTGCATGATCAAATGTGGAATTTTCTTGAGTTTTCAACAAGTCGTTTCCATTGAGTGTTTCTCACCATAAATGTATTGTGCGTGTCCTGAAGATCAAACACGTTGAGTGCATTTCTTTCCTCTTAAAATATTAGCAAAGTCATTTTTTTTAAAAAATAGTTTAAATTGTGCATTGTTTCCATTTATGTTTGCTTGCCAGCAGTCTTCTTCTTCTTCACTGCCTTTGTTGGTGCATTGCTGCATTTCGTGGTACATGAAGCAGCAGGTATAGGAGTTGTGTTTCCCACGCACTGGTGTGCTCCACAGCAGTACAAGGGCTTTGTGTGTGTGTGTGTGTGCATGAGAGAGAGAAAGAGAGAGAGAGAGAGATTGTATGAGTCACTGCAGATAGCTGTGTCTGGTATTTTGACAGTCTGCTAAGCAGGGCTGACAAAGACACCATCCATACCACAGGACCTCAGTTGAACCGGCTACCAGAGAAAAGGCCAAAACAAATACCACAGAAATGTCACTGAGTGTATAGATGCGACCCCGCATTTGAAGTGCACTAACATACACACACACACACACACACACACACACACACACAAATATGCACATACATACAAAACCTAAGAAAACACACTTATATGGACGGAGACAGTAGGAACATTTGCATAATCTTCACCTAATTTCTTGCTTTTGTCTGGATGTCTATTGTGTCATTGTGATAAATCACTCCAAATATCCTTCCAAGCTCCCTAATACGGCACTAATTGCCCAATTAGGAAACTGTTTTGCACCGAGTTCCCGTTCCCTCTTTCAGCCAGTTTTCAAGTTCACTGTGTTAAATAAAACCAGCAACTGGTGTCATTTACTCATTAACCTTCAAAAGCCAGCCGTAGATTGCAGAACTTTTAAGTCATTTTGAAAAAGCACAAAGGTGGCGCAATCATCATGCTAATGAGGTGACTTATTGTGCTCTGATAAAGGCTTTCATGCTGCAGCCAAAACATGTGGGCTTAACATGGACGAGGCTGTTTTAATCAATGCCAAACAGATTAAAGTTCATTACAAACAGACCAACCACTGCTTTTGTCCGTCCAGTTTGCTAGACATGTAAAAATTGTGTTTATCAATGATGATGATGATTATTTTATGATTAACCAATGAATTGTTTAGTTGACAAAAATTTCACAATAGTAATAGCTGACCACCAACAGTCGCCAGAGCATAAGGTGCCCAACCAATACTTCAGAAACCCAAAGATATGAATTTTAAAATGATTTAAAACGGTGAAAATTGGAATTAGAACAAAAGTTCAATGAACATAATGCAGGTGGTGTTTACTTTTCTTATGCAAATTCATTTTAGTTGATATGGAGATCATTTGTAGTTGAGACTTTGCTAAAGTTCTGTTATTCACACAGCAGTCTTTGTGGGATACAGTACTGCTCTGCTCTGAACATCTGTCAGAACTTGACAATTTTCAGCTTCTTGGTCTCAGAGTCGTCGTCGTCATGGCGTCACCTGCGGTGCTCCAGTGGTGTTTTTTTGCCGTTGTAAATTAGATTTAAGATAGAGCTTAACTCATCCAGTGTTCTCTCCCTCCTGCAGGTTATTGTGTATGATCTCTTTTGCTCTCTCCGTTGCTCCCAAACTTATTTCTTCCTGTTTACTTGCTCTGCAGGATATTGTATATCTCTTCACTGTTGGTTGCACACAGTCCCTCCATACCAGGAGTATTCTCTTTTTGTCTCAAACCTAGTTCCCCCCTGCATCCTCTTTCACACTGGATCTTTTTTTTTTTTGTTATAATAGTATTACCTCCTCTGTCTCCTCGCGCTGAAATCTATCTATCACTGTTGCCACTCAGAAGTTTTTTTTTCCCTACTTGGAATTAAAGTTTACTTTGCTTTTAATGTGTGTCACTGAGCTTCCTGTCCCAAAGAAATTGAAAAATTTAAGAGGAAGTCTCTTCTTGCCAGTTTATTTTATTTAAATAGTATTTTTTTCCGCCTAATCCAATCACAACTTTCCTTCTTTTTTCAGCTTGAGACCTAAAATTTGGTCTCTTGCCTTCGGATTAAAACAAACATTAAATAGTGTTCATTTCTGTCACATGAAACCCCAGAGAAACGGGCTCAGTGCCTATTTTGTGTCTTAGGATACATTTAGAAACACTGCCAGGCTCTAATTCGGTTTTTGCTTCATTTTCCTTTTTTTTTTTTTTAACATTTTTGACCTATTTTATTCTCTCTTTCAGGATATTCTATGTGTCTCATGACTCCCAGGATCTGAAAATCTTCAGCTACATCGCCAGAGACGGACAGAGCAACGTCTTCCGTTGCAATGTCTTCAAGTCCAAAAAGAAGGTGAGCGAAAGAGAGAGAGCGCAGTCCTGTTTCAAAACTGTGTGAGAAAACAATGAAACACCTCAGAAATGTTGCACAAATGGGAGAACCTGAATCAAGCCTAGGGACTTATAGCTCATATTGAGTTATCAAGTTAGAGACTTGGCCTGAACTTTTTGTGTGTAGGCACTGATGCCAAACTGCACAAACTTTGTCTAAAACAGGAAACTCCTACTGGATTTCCCATGAGGTGTTATTGTATTTGATTGTTATAAATTAGTGCTTGAAACAATACGGTTTGTACATTTTGACATGTGGACTGAACTCGAAACACACCAGTGGTCCATTTACTGCCAATGTCAATGAGTACAGGTGCAACCCAACCAGCGTATCTTAACTTTTTAATAAGAGACGATGAAGAGGATCTCTAATAGTTAATACATTTGTGTGTTTTATAATATTCCAGCACATATTTGAGTTTAAATTCATACATCACACATCTGCCACTGTGACATAGTTTGTATTTTCACACGAGTCTTCTTTTCAACTTTGTTTCTGGATAATGGCAAGAGTAGAAAAAAAGTCGGCCGCTACAGTGTGCGGGTCATTTCCAATGCTTTCACAGTCTGTTAGTCTTATAGTGTTTAAAGCAAGTCCTCCTCTTCTCTTAAATCATATCATTATCTGAGTCACATCCTAACAGCCTCCAATAAAGAGACGCACAGCTGTCGAGCGGCGGTAAGGTCCTGTTCAGCCCAAATCAAGCGTTGCGATGTGCTTCTCCGAGGTTGTGCGGAGGTGTGTGAGGGTGTGGGCGGTTTGTTTGTAACCCCTGTGAAACAATCAGAAAATAATGTTTTGGTTTTCTCATTCACCTGCTTTCTTACTCAACCACCGCCGCTCTCTCTCTCTCTCTCTCTCTCTCTCCTTGTGTCACTCTCTCACGCTGGTGCTCTCAGCTCCTTTGCGCTCTCTCTTTTCTCTCTTTGTCTTCCCGGGGAAGCCGTCAGCAAAGCCCTAACTTTACTTTTAACACGATCAAACGAAGAGAAATGCACTCCTTTCGTCCTCTTAACGTCTATGTCCTCCCTCGTGGCGGGGTTGCACAGCTCTGATCAGTGATCGCCGGCTGTGATTGGCCACTGCAGAGCGATGTCCGATTCCATTTCTCCAAAAGTTGATTCTAGTACAACTCTCTCTCACCGCAGGACACAGCGGCGCCCCCGGCGGCCTCCGCCCCCGCGGCACTAAACGCACTACTCCCATTCAAATTAATGAGAGAACTGGTGTTTTAGCTGCAACGCCTGATTTAGTGTGAATTGAGCCTAACTCCTCCTGGCACCGTTGGCTTGTTATTGTTGAGGTTAGAGGAACAAGTTCGAAGCCCGTTTGGGGAGGAAGTGTTGCTGCAGAGCAGAGCGGAGGCAAAGTCACAGCAGAGTCTAACTGTGTGACATAGTTCATTAGAAAATGTGCTCCCAGTTTTCCACTTTAGCTGCCAATTCGCAGGACTTGCTGGTTGACTCCAGGGGTCAGCTGGGTGAAGCACACACTGCCTTATTATCTCTTACAGACAGACCGACTTTGACACATGAGCACACACACAACCTGACACACACATTCTGTTTGGAAGACAAAATGGAAAGTGACGCATACCAAAATTCTCTGGGGCAGCTTTGGCCCTGAGGCCATTAAGCTGGAAAACACTGTGTGTGTGTGTGTAGGGGTGTGTGGTTGTGTGTAGGTGTGTGTGTGGTTGTGTGTAGGTGTGTGTGTGTATGTATTACAGCAGACAGAGCTGGCATAGTATTGATTTTTTTTTCCTTACAACTGTTGTGGTAACCGGTAATAATTGCTTGGCTCTTAAAAGCGGTCATTTTCTACAGTGGTTAGCATTGATGCGACTGCTTGTTTTTGTGTTTCTTTTTGAGCTCCTTGTCATCTGTTACAGTTTTATTTGTCAGCTTGACATATTCCATTTCTGCAGCGGAGACGTCGGAAGAAGCTTTGGACTCGTTTTCACTTGTCATGAATTTTTAATTCCTCCGTGGCAGAAAAACACGTTACACGAGCCTTCAGAAACTCCTGCAGGTTAAACTGGACTATTAGTGCTGACTGACTCTAACACACTCACTATAAACAGACTTTAAGACACTCGGTATAGAAACATTAAGGCTATTAATGCAACAGGAGTAAGAGTCAGTTTTACACCGCTACTTTATCCATTCAAGAAGAAGACTATCTGATAATGTGAACATGTAATTGTATAAGACAGCCCCACTTTTTCAGATGCATTTCCAGAAGTCTTATATTCCGACCAATACAGTTAACTTTTTGAATGCATTTATTCTTGCAATAATCTACTTTTATGGCCTCTATAGTCTAAATGTCTCTTTATTCCAGTGTTGTCATTAGAGGTCGACTTTGCAGCAGGAATATTGCCGTTTGGCAGGCGCATCGTTTCTTTATGTCAGGCCTGATAGTAAAACTGGTGTCCCATCGCTGGAGCTGCTCACTCAGCGGTGAAGCGGTGATCAGCTTGACTCTGCAGTGGGAGTGACACGATTGTGTTACCGCGGTAATGCGGTAACCACGGCAGCTCTACGGGCAAGATTGTGTTTTTTTTTTTATTGACGATACTATTGTGTTTTAGAGTTACAACTCATTTATTACTGTCTAGGTCTAAGTTTCTTATAGTTGTTAAAAATGTAGTTGTACCATGGCAAACCAAGCTTGAAAGTAACTGCTATGGTTACCAACAATGATTTTATAAACAAATGGATTTAACAGTAAAGTTTATAAGACAGTATGTTTTTAAGAGATTGTTTCTAGGCGGGAAAACTTTGATATTATTGCAAGTAAACCGTGATTTTTCAAAGAAGTAAGTTTATTTATTTAAATTTGCATTAATTAGGGTTAGGTTTGTTACTATTGTTACTTTTGACTATTTCAGCATTATATATAATAATACAAATATAAGATACATTTATAGGACACCCTGGTGGTCTACTAGTTGGGATGCAAGTCATGTAGCCATGGTGCTGAAATCCCAGAACATTTAACATGATCAAATAACAATATTAAGTTCATAGCCAGCTGTCCTACCACAACAAACCACTGTCAGCAGGTAAATACAATTACTATGGTCATGGTCAAAGATTTTCAGGCATGTATGTAGCCAATAAACAAATGAACTAAGTCTGACAACCAAATAGTACCTGTCTTCTTTATGTGTATGCCAGAGCCAGATGGGCAAACAGTGTTCAGATTGAATTTGATGATGGGTGGAGGCTTCTGCAGTAATTGTAAATCTCATACTGCCGAAAATATAGAGTTTGTATATCAAAGATGGGCAATAATTTCATGGTTTAGTTCACTAAATCAGTTTGTGCAAACATCAGTTGAAAGAAATGCAAAAAAAAAAAGAGTATCATCCTTTAAACGGCTCTAAAATTTATACATCAGACTACAAGCGAAGACTAAGTGAGACAAGAGGAAGTAAAAAAAAAAAACAGTCAAAAGGCTAAATGATGAAAGAGGGCAAAGTTACAGAACACTGAGCAAGACAAAAAGAAGATGAAACACTTTTGGTATAATGAAAAATGAATGAGGATACACATATCAAACATACAATAAAAATGTCATCCAAAGCAGTGTGTGGTTTTGTGCGAGTGTGTTTTTGACGTGTGGAAGGTTGTGAGTGTGAGATTAAATAGAAGATTAAGCAGATTTTATTTCCCTCTTAACTACCAGCAGTGAAAGAATTGCTTGGCTTTAAATCACACTGGCATAAAAGGCTTTAGCGGCCTATCAGTTCTAACACAGAGACGGGCTATGCGTCTCTCTCTCTCTCTCTCTCTCTCTCTTGTTCTGACTTATACTCTCTCATCCCTCTCCTTCTTCCTCCAATCGACAGTTTAAGGAAAGCTAATGAATGACCTGGCCTCAATTATGTAAAATTGAAGTGATAGAGCAGAGACCAGGGAGTGTTCATCGGAATACACAATGCTGCCTCATCTGAGAGTTCACAGGGTGTGAGCGTGTGTGTACATGTTTTTGTGTTGTGTGCATCCTTGTAAAATGATTGTATTTTTTTAGTGTTTAGTTTTTTAGTATTACATTTTATCTGATTTGTTATAGTCAGAGTGAAGGATGAGGGCAGAATATCGATGAGTGTCACGTCTGGAGCCCTACTGGTGGATTTTTTAGGCTGACATCTGAAAATTTATCAGCCAATATTTGTTTGTTTTTTTACATATAAACACATAGAATAAACAAACATTTTTGGCAGGGATCTCTTGGTTATTGTAACCAAGTGTTGTATCAAAGATAGATGGAATATTGATTGAGCAATAATCTGTACTTTAACGACAACAATCCACTCAGGTTAAGATGACAGTACTTGAAAACTCAATACACCTATTTTAGTTAGTAAGTTACTGTATGTGTACATGTCCCATTCTACAGTGTTCATTACAACTGAAGTTATTTTCTATTATTGTGAGAAAATTCAATAATTCCAGTAGTTTAGAGTGTTGATCAGTGTTTGAAGCAAGTTTACATCCTCCCTACCACTCATTCACATCCCTTGTTCTATCTCTCTATTGCTGCTTCTGCCTCTGCTGAAGCCTTGCTAAGCTAGGCTAGCAGTTCAAAGGGCTTTGACCCACTATGTTGGCTGTCACTAAAGGTGGAAACACTTGAGGACTGATGTCACCGTTCCTGGGGTCATGTAAGTGAAATACGAGCCACTACCATTGGGTAAAAAGTGAAAAGGAGCATAATATTATGTAACTGAAGTTTTATGAATTCTGGGTGATCTTTAGATGGCATTAAAACAGTGGAAGACGGCTGAAACCAAGCTGAGATGTTAGGAGTAGTGGCCACACTGTGTGTTATGTGACGCACACTGGGCCAAAAAAACAAAGAATGGTTCTAAAGTGGTTTTTAACATCACAAATACCCTGAAATAAGGTTTTATATAATCAGAATTTGATCCATAAAGTCCATCTGGGGGGGGAGCTCGGGGTAGAGCCGCTGCTCCTTCACATCTAAAGGAGCCAGCTGAGGTGGTTTGGGCACCTGGGGTCTCATTTATGAAACAGTGCATAGGATCCATATTAAAAGCCGAAAATGGTGCGCGTCAAAAAATAATCCGATGTATAAACCATGCGTACGCACGAATGCACATATTATTCCCTTTATAAATCACAGTCCACCTGGAAATGTGCGCATGATCAACCTCATATCCTCATATCCATACATGCCCACATTCAACCATAGATGGTCAATGCAACAGTATTCATGATTATCGATGTACATGTGTTTCTTTTGCTGCATCAGTCAGTCTCTGTCTCTCTCTCGAGTCAGAGACAGAGAGAGAGAGAGAGAGAGTCGGCATATGTGCCCTCAGGCTCGTCACTTGTGCTCAGCAGCTGCAGAGGAAGGACCACAACAGCCCTGAATGGACTTTTACTGTTTTATTTCCCTGTTTTCGGACTTCCTGAAGTCATGCGTGCAACCCAAAACAACCACACACATTCCTGTGGATTGTAAAGTCAGACGTCTCTGGTTAAGTTTTTACCACATCCTGCAGCGGACCAGCTCCTTGTTAACCAGTTTGAAGTAGTTTTGACACCACGCGGTCGATATCTACAATAAACCTATCATCTATTTCTACTCATACCATGTGTGCAGGTGGTAAAGACGTGCCAGTGAGGTGACTGGAGAAGAGGCAGTGTGTGTGTGTTTGTGTGTGTGGCAGCCACCGCGGAGTCTCCAGCACACTTTGTGCTCCTGATCATTTTACACACATAAACTATATGGAAGCTACAATCATACCTGGTGGTATATATGCACAGTATTAGAAGATAATATTAAAAATATATTACCACCCTGTTCTCTAAATATGTTTAAATTACGTTTTAGTTAAGTTATTTGATGTGATCTTGGATTTCTGCAACCGATGATGATAAATTCATCACTTATTTAAGGTTGAGGTGAAAAGGAATCAGTACATTCACGCTTAATATCAAGCCAGACTTCCCTGCCACCTGCCACGTCCTGATATCGTCCTGACATCATTCATTTCAGCAGCTGCTACGCTGCTCCTCAGCTGACCCTCTCCTCTGCGCTCTGTGTGAAACAGCGCTGATGAAATGTTCAGACTTTGATCTGAGATTTGAGTCGGCTCATATCTTTTCAAAGTAAAAGGTGCTTTTGTGCATACGCAATGGTTATAAATGAGACCCTTGGATAGGATGCCTCCCTGTGGAGATGTTCCAGACACATCCAACTGCCAAGAGACCCCGGGGCAAGACCCAGAACATGCTGGAGGCGCTACATATCTGGCCTGGGAACGCCTTTGGATCCCCCAGAAGGAGCTGGAGGGCGTTGCTGGACTGAAGGGTGTCTGGATTGCCTTGTTCAGTCTGATGCCACTGCAACCCGGTCCTGGATAACTGCAGAAAATGGATGGATGGATGGATGGAAGTCCAATAAAACCTGAAAACTGCTGGGTCAAGAAAAGTTTAGGACGTAAAACCGGGATACCGGCCAGAAAAAAGTTGAAAAACACTGAGTTTGTGTATGAATCTAAGCCAGGTGATTAATAAATGACAAATATTGATGATTTAACTGCACACATATTATATTTATATATTTTTTTATCCACAACACTTTTGAGTTTTTATGCTGCCTGAAAATGACTCCTCTTTCTGAAATCAATATGTTGGTTGGTCTGTCCGAGAAACACTTTGATTGAGAGCCAGCGATCTTGAAAAACAGTTGAGAATCAGTTTCATCCCAAGGTCCATGCAGTAGCTGTTCTGGAGCTTTCAGTTGTACTGCACAATCTTCCTCAGCAGAAAGTTTTCAAGCTTTTTTTTCCGTCTTCTTGAAAACCGCCAGTCAGACTTGCTGTCCTGTTGTCATGGTCACCAGGGGATTAATTAGGGTGATTTTAGTGACGCCCTTACTTATCCGAGAGTGCCACCATCAGGCAGGGTTTCCATTTTTACAGAAGAAAAATCAGAACTTAAAGAGCATATTGCCATTAAATATGCTGTGCATACTAAAGCCAGCCCAGCTGTAGTCCACAGCACCCTCTGTCCAATCTTTATCCCGTATCTTCACCAGCGAGGCAAACAACACATTAATAAGCCGAGGACGGCGAGAGACATGCATGAAGATAAAGATGTTGCATGAATGCGGTTACGGCCTTTTAAACCTGATAATGAACAAGAACACAAAACATCCCATCACTGCTGCTAAATGGAAACCTTGCACCTGGCAGCTGTGCACTTTGATGTTGTTATTGTTATAATTACACTGATAGGCCACATGATTACTTTTTTTTTTTTCCAGTAAGGGAAGTTATGCAAATGCACTTCTCTCACCCGCTCGATTAAAACCATTAACAACATCAAATTATGGGCCGTGGGGTTAAAAACATTTTTTTTTGTTTTTTTTTTGTTTGGTTTTTATTTACTTACTTGTTTGATTATTTATGTATCTAATGGTTGTGATGGATACAGACTGATATGTCGTCCACAGCTGCTTGGGTGAGATGGAGAGTGAGCTAGGGTTATAGTGTCAAGTGTTAATAGAGTTGTCCCTCTGTAGAAGGACGCCGTCCAACCATATGCTGTCATTCACAGTCAGATAATGGCTTTAACTTGTTCAGCCTTGGACACAGATGATAAGTTGAATCTTCTACATTCAAGGATGATTGCAAAGCCATAATAATCATGAAATATACTCTGATTTTTTTTATTTACTGTGCTCATAGAATGAGCTACAGCACAAAAGAAGCCTGTTTTAAGTATTATATTATCACCTAAATTTACTTTTTTTTTACATTTTAAGTAAAAGTGTGGTTAATGTATATCTTAAGCGGTGTTTAAATAGACTCAGCCTCAGTTAAACTCCAGATTTCAGCAGAGGATCAGTGGTTTCATCACTGACGTTGAAGAGTGCTGATATAAAATGACATAAAGCTATTTCCAGACTTATCAATGATAAGGACTCGCATCATTTCTAGCACAGCTCGCTTAATATAATTGGATTTAACAGCCTTTCAGCGCATTTTTACTGAATATCCATGTCTCCTCTCACTCGCTCTTTCTCACTCTTAATCTAATTTATTTTTACCTCTCTGTCCAGGCTGCAGTGCACTTGCAGGAGAGGCAGAGTTGAACCGCAGTTAAATAAGTCGGATTCATTCCGTGCGTGTGATGTTTACTTGCTTTATGTTGTTTTTTCGACTGATGCTACACATCGGTGGTGTAATGCATTGATCATGAGATGTTAGTGCTGTGATCTTAACACAGATAGAAACCAATAAGCTGCTCTGTTGTGGTTGGTTTATGTGTACTTGTCATGAAAAGCACATCACCATCTCCTCTGTCTCTTGCTGAGTCTCTTGTTACAGTTTGTTGGTAACCAGCCGATAGGGCGGGCAAGCTGTCAATCCGTCAGTCACCGTGACTGACGGATTGACAGCCGTTGATCCACCTCTGTCATGAAACTTCGCCGAATCTCCTCTTGATTTTACACTTTATTTTATTCGTTTACACACACTGTTTGGAGGCTCTCTGGCTAACATGGATTGCCTGAATGCACCATCAGTTTTGATTTCTGCGAGTGCGGGCCGCCTCGTCTGGAGAGGAGGAGTATGTTCGCTCTGGCATTTAGGTCCTGTGAAGGACACGCCTTTGTCTGTGTTGTTATCTGGCACCTGAATTGGGAGACAGTTTTGCCTTCTGTCTGCTCAGTTGTCTGTGAAGTCACAGCTACGCCCGCGCCTGATGACATTAAACAATATCCACCCACCGGCGTTTTCTATACCAGCTCTACTGATGCAGGGAAGACTCTGGACTGGCTGCAAGTCCAGCACAGATATAGGGAGAATATAAAAAACCCCACACAAGATAAGCCAGAACCAGCTGGTGGATTTAAACTTTCACCAGGACCTTATGTTACTGAATTGGCAAAGTTAACCACAAAACATTTCAAAACAAAATTTTCATGAAACCATAAAGCAGCAATAATCAGTATTTTTTTTTTTCATATAACAACAGTGTGTAATGTGTTGGCTCTTAGTGATGAAGTTACAGAGCGTTATCAGTGTTTCTGCTGCTCTCCTGAACTTTACAGAGCTTTATAGCGAGTTTCATTTCATTGTTGAGCAACTTTACTGTTTTGGGTCACTGTCAGCAATTTCTTAGCATCGTTTTTGGCCACAGCAGGCAGCTGTTTTCAGAGAAAAAGCTCTAAAAACCCACTTTACTCAGCACCAAACAGCAACCAGACACAGTTAGGGACTAGCTGGTGAACATAGTGGAGCATTTAGCAGCTAAACGAGAGGGTGAATATTCGATTTACATTCACCAGGTGGAAAGAAACACGACTCCAAATGAATGATAATGTTGCCCGGTAAGTGCTGGATGTGGAAATGATCAACAGTTTGCCAACAATTCCAACAACTTAAAAGCTGATGATATGTCAGTGGCCAAAAAATCAGTTAATGCAGGTTTAAGTATAATTCCAAGTTAGAAATTCAACCTACAAGTTGCCCCTTAATCTTGTATTAACACAAGAGGTCATAAAGGTCGGAAACTAAGAAACAGAAATTATTAAGACAAAATAATCTCACCAACCAATCAATGCCGACTTTTGACACTTGACAGTTTTTAATACAGACACGTTTCCGTGCTCGCTCAAAAAAAAATATGAGGCTTCCGTATCCAGCCCCGTTATGGAGTTTAAATGTGTGAATTTGTGTGTGTGTGGGTGTGTTTGTATGATGTACCCTTGGTTTGTGCACAGGCTGGAACGCGAGCTAATGGTTCAGAAGAGTCACTGAGGCATCATGAGTTTATTTCATCACACTCCACTTACTTCTTGCTCTCACACACACAAACACACACACACACACACACACAAACAAACCCGTCCATTGATTAGTACTTATTTCAGTCTAATAAAATCTGCTTCAGTGCTGTCACACATTTATACTCCGCCTAGCGTTATCCCTCCCTGCTGTCCCACAGATCTCCTTGAAGCAATTATCAGGCTAGGCTTTGCCCTAATGATCAGTAGTTAGGTCAGGGAGTCAGCGGTGCAACTCTTTAAACAAAACTCAGTTAATAAGAGGGAGCAGAATGGATCAGTGGTGGTCTTTTTTCTGTAATCTCTTCTCTTCTAAATTACAAATACCCTGTGTTTACTGAATGATGGATGTGTAAAGATGGGTGAATATGTAAACACAGTTAGAAGACAGAAGACGAATGAATGAGCTTATCAACGGAGCAGAGAGACGCAGGAAAGGCGTCAATCAGAAGCGTCTCCCCTGCCGTCCTCTCATTGTTTACCCTGCTTTTTTTTTTTTTTTTTCTTCCCTAGATTACATTATATTATCCCTTTTGTCCCTTTTCTCTGCTGGTGCCAAGATTTCCACAGCAGACGCAAAAAAGCACCACTGAACCTCTGTGGCTAATCTGGGATAAATAATGCATCATTCTTTTGACTAGACCCTATCCTTTAGCCGCTGAGAGAGAACACTTTGCTGCGGGGACCTAGCCTTTCTGACAGCTTGATATATAGAGAAGACAGAGATAGAAAGACACAGGGAGATACATAGAGGGTGCATTTATTCAGTTGAACTGACAGAGAGGAAAATCGATGAGTGAGATAGAGACAGAGAAAGAGAGCTAGACAGAGATGGTGACAGATGTCCAACTTAAGAACTATTTCATGTCTTTACAGCAGGATACAGAGCCTTTGCATTTGAGTGACAAATCTCTTAGTGGCGTTGTCAGCTGCCACAATTGGTGATCCATTGGAGAATTTGCTCAGGGCAAAACATGTCTAGATACAGGACAAGTAGTCTGATAAAAAAAAAAGTGAGTTAACTGGAAAAGATGCATGTGTTATAAGTGAATATCCGTTCAATGAAGGCATGAATAACACTGACCGGGAACACCGAACAGGACCTCTCCCTCCTGAAGAGGTTTTTACAACAGAATAACAAATGAACTACTGTCGCTGCTGCAGGTGGTTGTTTGAAGAGGTCAGGAAAGCATGAACGCAGGTGTTTTTAAATGTTTGGACAAAATGCTGTTGTTTTTTCGGAGGGGGAACTTCCTCACACCATATCCTCGATGACCACAGCATTCGTTACTGTCTTGAAAAACGCCAAAAATGCAAATTAAGCTCAGGCAGGGCTAAACAGAGGTCTTAGTTATTGTTCCAAAAGGACAAAAACAGAAGCTGTGCTCATAATTAAATACACCAAAAATCGGGAGGGGAGGGGTTTTTATCATTGACTCTGATCTACTGTTCCAGTTAAATATGGAACGCGACCAAAAAGGCATTCTGTAAATTAAAGACTATTGCAAAGGTCATAGCTTTTCTATTCTCCCAGGGATATAAAGAAACCTGTGCATGCTTTTATCACACTGTTCTCCAGTCTATCCAAAAAGTATATAAACCAAGTATAGCTGACACCACTGCTGTTCTTATGTCCCTGCACTGGCTATTTTTAGGATAGATTTTTTTAAGACCCTTTTAATATAAATATAGTCAGAAACTTCCACTTGACTGTGTAACTGATGTGCTATAAAGACGTGCCCATGACCCGCGGAGAGCTCGGAGTTTCACAGACACCCTGCTGCTCACTGTACCAAAAGATTAAACTTCAGTCGGACTTCCTGCTGCAGTTCGGATCTGAAGTGCCTAATGCAATTTAACCTATAGAACCTGTTGTCACCAGTCTGCCAAATCGTTTTCTGTAATGATTAGTCAGTTAATCATTCTGTTGATTGAAGTCATGTTTTAAGAAAGAAAAAAAAAAAAGGCAGCTTCTCCAGTGTGAGGATTGGCTGCCTTACTCTCTCTTTATGTTTTCAACTGGATGTCTTTGGACTGATGACATCACCTAGGACATATAGGAAACATGATGGACTTTTTTCAATATTTTCTGACATTTTATAGACATATTGATTGATCAGAAAAATGATCAGCAGTTTTGCTAATGTTCTGATCAAAATCAAAGCATTTTTTGTACATTTTTCTGTTTCTATTTGGACCGTGTAGTGTTTTCATTTCATTTTTAAATGTTGTTTAAATTGTCTGCTTTTCCTTGTTAATTTTGTTGATATTTTCAGTTTACAGTAGCCTGGTTTTATACTCTAGATACTGTAGCTGCCAGGTCTTACTTACTTCAACCCACAAATGGCAAAGTGCGGTTTTATGTGACTGATGTGGCTGCTGCTCAGCCACAGTCACATTTGATTGGTTGAACTTTTGTAAACACATCTGAGTGCAGGATGAGTCATCAAACCTTTGAAACTGTTTAACAAGAAGCGAAAAGACAGGGATTTTGATGTAAAATACTCTGATACTGATTTTTTTTTGTCATATATTTGGCACATAACAAGAGATAAATGGACAATGAAGGCAGGGATTTAAAACTGGGATAATATATTTTTCCATTTAACTGAGTCTTTAAGGGGCCGTATGGAGGAAGAGAGTTGTGTTCACATAAAGGAGGCTGAGAGAAAGAACAGCACAGCATTGTGTTTTGATTGTGTGTTTTCCAATCAGTCAGCGTATGAGCCGGGAGATCTTGAGCCTTTGGTGTGTTCAATGTGTACAATAACACCAGCATCTGCTCTCATCCCCTGTATCAACTGCCTGTGGAAACATCTTCAAAGAAAAACACGTGTTTACTGTCAGACTGAAGACCAGCGTGGGGTAAAAAAACATGAATAGGGGGGTCTACAGACGAGGAGAAGGAGGAGGAGGAGAGTCGGGGCGATTGATGGACGAACGGAGGAGATGGAGATGGGGAAGAAGAGAACAGCACAGCGTGGAGACACTGAACGGCAGATCTGAGGAGTGAGAGAACGAGGGAGAGGCCACAGTGTGGGATGGGTTGCGCAGAAAACAGAGGAATTTCTACAATGATGAAATACCTGCATAAGTAGAAAACATACTGTATATTCACATGGGCGTTGGAACACACACATTTTCTATTGACCCCCTTTTTCTTTTACAAATAAAGCTGAAAAATGTGCCATCTGTTATCTGTTTCTACTTCAAATCACCGTCTCATTTTCTCAAGAATCAGTGGTCAGATTTAGAGCTGCAACGATCTGTTGATTAATTGATTAGAGATAAGAAAATTAATCTGCGACTATTATGATAATCATTTAAATCTTTTTTTTAAAGCAAAAATGCAAAGAACGTCCTGGTTTCAGCTTCTCAAATGTGAGTTTAATGCTTTTCTTTGTCATATATGGTAGTAAACTGAACATTTTGGGGTTTTGGACTGTTGATCAAACAGTCACCTGTTGACTATGGGAGATAATAACATTTTAACATCAGTGCTTTCTTAGACAAAACAATTATTTGAGAAAATAATCTGCATGTTAATTAACAATGAAAATAATTAGTAGATGGAGCCCTAGTCAGATTGATTCTAATGCTGGTTAAACAACCACAAGATTTCACTTGTAGCTCTCCATGAGAGTCTTAAACACCTGGATAACATATTATTTTATTTATATTTTACACCGTCTGTCAGTTTGATGTCTTATTTTAGCATTTTTCTGTCAGCTGAAGATTGTTTTGATGTTTCTTTTAACACCAGTCTGCCCCAAGGGGTAATTTTCTCCTCAAGTGACAAAAGGTTTATCTTATCTTTTCTTGGTGCCGGTAGAGCGATTCTGCTTTATCTGTCATGATATAAATACTTGTTTATATAAAATTACAAATGTCCTGTCTGTACGATGGAGTGCGGTGAAATATGAAAAAAGGGATCCATTTTTGGAGACACCGTCCGTACTCTGTATTTCTGTGTTTATGTAACTTGTTTGTTGAGAACATTTTCGCTTCAAACCAATAACAAATAACCATAAAGTGAAAGGTGGAGGTGGCTGCGGTGTGAATATGTGCAGGTTATCTTAAAGTGGCTGTGCAGGTTTGGTGTTGATGGATGTTACGATGCTATCGCCGCACAACAACAGCTATATTAGACGATTCTGCGAAACACAGGATTGTGTTCACTGACAACATTTATTTACGTTTTAAATACTTGAAACATCACAATATATTTCTCTATCATGCATGGCAACTGTGGGATGGTTAAGGTTTGGGAAATATCTTGGTTATGGCAAATAAACTATGTGACAGGATACAAACTCCAGCTTCTTTACTTTCTGTATTTATGGTCTTATTTTAAACTATTATACTCTTGTGAAGCACCCTGTGACCTTGGCCAGTGAAAGGTGCTATACTAAATATACTTTACTTACTTCCCACCTCACTACATAAAGGACACATAACTTCCCGCATTGGCATTGAACATGAGGTGCAGAAACATCCAAAATGAACATAATACCTGAGAAGTTAAGCTTTGAAACGATGCCAGTAGCTTCACTATTTTCATTATTGATTTGGTGTTTGAGTTGTTCATAAATTTAGAATTGTTTATTCTAAAATCTGTCAAAAAGTATTGAAAACTGCCTGTCACAAGTGTTGTAAAATTTTCTCTTCATTTATGTGAGTACTGGGACTGAGCAAAACACATTAGTGGATCCTGATTAATTTTCCCTCTAAGATAGTATTAAAGCTATCCATATGTATTATACTGTATATTTATACCCTTCTTAGTTATCATATATTGCTTGACTCTACTCGAAAATATGTAGTTATTTTCAGTGTTTTGGAAGTTTGTTGCTAAACCCTCTCAGACCCCCTGCAGACCACCATGTAAAGTTTTAACATTTAAGATGTGACAACATGCTGTCAGTGACATTTTGCGAGATGACTAAAGACAACAAAGTGGAGGCTGGGTTTCAGGCCACAGAGGCAGCTTAGTCATCATTGGTAGAAGATGTTGCTCCTCATAATGTAAGGGTTAAAAGGTACAATATAGGGCTGGGCAATATAACCAAAATCTTATATCCTGATATGTTTCATTTCATATCCTGATAACGGATTCTGTCCTGATATAACACATTTTAATTCATTGAATAATTAGTCCCATGCACCCCTCCTTGCCACCCCCCCACTTACATTAAAGTAATCAGTGTAGTTGTCATCAACTTGAGTATATTACCTTCACACACGGAGGTCTCACTCCCACCCACAGTGAACCATACAGAGCAAAGGAGAGTAGCGTGACCATAAATGACAGCAAAATGCAGCAGAGACTCTCACACTGAGCTGAAATTAAACAACTGTACATTAGTTTGTTAAAGAACATAAATAAAGACAGTCTCTACCATGTTTTACTGTCATTTATGGTCGCCGTCTCGCTGCTTCTCTCCTCTTCTCTGCTCTTTCTCGATGGGGGCGGGGCTGAGCCCTCCGTGTGTGTGTACAGCGTAGCAGAGGAGAAACAGACAGAGAGTTGGAGAGCTGACGACAACTAAACTCGCAACATTATTGTAAGTGCAATAAAAGCTTTGTGAGTAAGTAGCCAAGAAGAATAATTTATTAATGCAGTCCACGCAAAAGATACGCAGTCTCCAAATGACGAAAAATATTGTGTGATTTGATGATAGAGCACAATATGAAATGATAAAAGTTTTTCTCTCGTCACACGATATATATACTTCATATTGCACAAGCCTAGGACAGTATTGAGCACATTGGCTCTTATATCAGATATGGACATAAATTCTCTCTGCTGATATTGGCAGCTGCTGGCTAGACGCTGTGAAAACAACATCAGCACAAAATGAAGCTGAAGCAGCATGTTTTAATTAAAAAATAAAATAATCATCATAATTAATTACACTGTGAGAACACCAAGAAGGCAGCCAAACCTCACTTCTAAACAAAAAATGAATGATGTTGAGTTTTTCTGACTCCAGAACCAAAAACTTCTCTGAGCCGAGGCCAAGGCCCGACACCTCTGCCATTGCCAAAACTAGCCTCCGTTTTCAATGCAATAAAACACCCAATTGAAAGTATTCATATCAATGTTTATTTCTCTTCTCACTCTGAGCTTCTGGTAACATGATGTTCTTTTTGAGACGAGACTTCAGACTACTTCAGTGTTGCTAACCAGGGCAAGAAAGGATTTTGTCCTTTGGATGAGTCTTAATTTTGCTCTGGCTTTCAGGCCACACTGCGTCTTTTCTGCTCATCCGGCTGAGGATGAGTGGTGTTTGGAGGCTAGGTCTTAGTGCTTTAAAATGAAATCTCTTCTGCCTCTGCACCTCCCTGCCGCGAAAAGCCAGACAAGAGAGGGCAGATAGCAGACAGAAGTCAACTCAGTTGTTTTCACTTGACCTGCCTTTTCAGAGCAGGGCAGACGGAGCAAGAGGGCAGATAAGCAGACACAGCCTGCTCCATGCACCTGTAATCCAGTCAAAAGTAGAAATTATGTTTGGATATTCCACTGAGTTTGAATAGTAAACGCATTAAAAAGCCTCTCGCTGAAACCTAATGTGTAATATCAACAGGTGACTGTTGGTTGACACTGAGGGACGAATTCACAAAAGGATTGCACGGCAAAACCTGCACCAATGAGATGAAAAGAAACTCTTCATTCACAAAGCACCCACAAAGGGTGAAATGCACCGCAAACTTAAATAGTGTGTTGATGCTCCTTTGCTATTTGCATGTATGTAAATTAGAGATGAAACAAGGGCAAATTGCACACAGTTGCTGCAAAACCTTATGGGCGTGTTTGCACCGTTATATCACGTAGTGCAGTGTCTTTTGTGAATCGGACCTTGAGATGGGGCAGATAGTGGTTGCAAATGATGAGGCTATAAGCGGCCGCAATCTGTGCTAAGTAAATTCGCCCCTGAATTGGTAACTACTGTGATCTACATCAATGCTGGAAACTGCTCTTCCTGCCTGTTGTGTCCGTTTGGTACAAAATACATGTTTCTGGGGCAAATCTGTGCCCAAAGAGGTCAGAACATCTGGCTTCGTTCTTTCCTCTGGCAGAAGAGAAGTGAAATGCTTTACCTGCCAGAGCACCACTTAAGAAACTCAAATGTAATCAAGAGAAAATTCAGTACTAAAATATTACACCCCTTTTTTTTAAATGACTGCAGCAACAACACAGTAGCCTTCTGATTGTTAAAACTGTTTGTATTTTCTTGTCTTCTCCTCCTCACCAACCCTAGAGTCAAGCCATGCGTATTGTTCGGACGGTCGGCCAGGCGTTCGAGGTTTGTCATAAACTGAGTCTGCAGCACACCCAGCAGAACGCAGATGGACAGGAGGACTGCCACAGCGAAAAGAACAGCAACGACTCCTCCATCAACGGTACAGAAACACTCACACACACACAGCACAATGCACCTGCCACACAGTCGGCATCACACTCCGTTCGGCCTGCCTTGTGTGTAAATGTTTAGTGCTGCTGCTTTGCCCTCAGGGCTTTGTTGAAAATCCCGATATTTGTTCACTTATTTATCGCCAGCACATGGAGTGATCTGCGCTTATCGCTTGTTCACGTCTGCATTTAAGCTTTGAAGAATCAGAGGGTGACATTTGACAGAAGAGAGATTGCAGGCTGAATGTTGCGTGTGTGCATTTTTAATAGTGACAAATTTAAAGAATTGAGGTTTTAGTTTTGAAAAGATATTCATCATCAGTCCTGGACTTTCACTGAATCCTGATAGACTTTGTAGAGTGGGAAAGGTCAACGAAAGGTTGTGTTGTGTGCAGCACATTTTCCTTTCTGACACAAAACATATCAGGTGATTCAACAGAAGTACAAAAAGGAACGTATGTGTTTATTTTGGAACAAGCAGAACAATACAGGAAATACTCAGGCAGATATGTTTCAGTTGAGTCGATGTAAAGGTACATCTGACCATTATTCAGGCAATAGAAAAAAAAAACAAACATAAAACAAAAGAAACACAAGCATTGGGAACAACACTGATCCCAAAGATATATGAATGCAATTTACCATGAGTAGGACCTTATCACATCCTGTCAAGCGCATGAGTCAGCTCACTTCTGCTGGGATGTCGACCGTTTGTCGAGAAACAGTTTCCAGGTTTTCAGGAAGACGTGTTCCTTACTGGCAAGTTGATATCAAAGGCCCTCCATATGAATCGCATTTTCAAGTTTCACTCAGCCAATCGGTGGAATGTGGGACTGGACTCAGATTTCCATTGTTGTAGAATGAGGTGTTTCGCTAGCAGAGTGCAGAGTGAGATGGCCTGAGCAATGATTACTACTTAATTTGGATGTAAAACTAAAAGTGAGCTCATTTATAATGTTGCTGATAATCTCTCATTACACAGTAATGAACCGTGAGAACTCTCAGCTACAACAAATACAGTCGATACATGTTGAAACAGGAAGTTGGCCTGTAAACTGTGATGGTCAGCAGACAGTGTGGGTAATAATTTTACAATTTGCCTACCTATTCTCCGACTAGCTTGAACTTGAACTCCATGTTACCCAGGAGGAAATCTGTCTTATAACCAGGTCAAACACACAACACACACACAGACAAATGCTGAACTCCCGCCACACAATATAATATATCATCCAACCAATTCATTAATGTTAAAAATATAATATAATATGGAAGAGTGATCATCAGCTCAATCATTTTGAACAGTTTGACAGCATGGAGATGAAGTAATTTCTCACCCTGGCTTTGTTAGTCTGAACTCCCATCCCGAGGGGAGCAACTCAGACTCTCTGTACCGAGGATGAAGAGGACATTCTCTGACTTGAGCCTTTGAAATTGCTCTCATGTGGAAGTGTACTTGTTTTCTAAGAAGTTTGGTCAACCTGGGGGGGTTTGTGCACGACCCTGTGTACGTTTGATGGTCTGGTCACGCATGTTTGTTGGACCTATTTTTAGTCGCGTCGCAGTGTCTCAAGATCTCAACAATTGACTGTTATAAAGTTGTAATAAACAGCAGTTTTCTTTTAAAGAATTTGACTCGGGGGGGTTACATGAAAGCAGGACAGGAAGGGAAGATTGAGTTCCAGGAAGAATTTGCAGAGTTTTAGGCACAGCAGTAGTGCAGAGCATGCCGTCCCCCCTTTTGAAAAGACATTATAAACAAAGCCAGAAGGAAAGGCATTTTAAAGTCATGGAATAAAACTTAAAAAGTCATGCAGCTGTATTATCAAGGCCATGGTGGGAACTTTATATAAAGTCCAAAAATAATAAAAAATCCGAAGTCTTGTCAACACATATCCCAACGCGCACAAACACCTTCACACTTCTCACACATTCATGTCTTCAGATAGCACAAACAGATTATACTGCACAGACATACACACACACACACTCAGAGTCTCACTCACTCCTGCACCATGTCTGCATTGTACCCAAGTTGGCAAGCAGGACAGGGGTGACGCTGGAGTGAATGTCATGGATGAGTCAACCCAGAGAAAGAAGGCACCACACAACAACGCTGGTGGGCTGAGCTACTTTTATCTGCTGCCTCGTGCCTGGACAGGACGGACTCCACCACAAGCCCAGGGACACTTGGCTCTGAGTGGGGTCTGAGAGCCCAGACATGGAGATTCAGCAATTGGAAGACGCCTCCAACGGAGTCCTTTCATACCACCGTTCCAGTCATTACAGCGGCCGGCGTCGGTCACCCTCCCCGATCCAGTCTTGAGAGCGCCGAGCTGCATTATCTAACACAAGCCCCTCTAGCCTTCCAGAGTCGAGCTCCCTTTCACATGCTGATGAGCCCAGAGATCACCCACGCTCTATAACTGTACATCCACACATTGAGATGGGACCCCACATGCATACAAACTCAGGCCCGTACACACACGCACGCTCACTGTCACGGTGCGTTAAGCAACACGGGCCGTCACGCACAGGCAATAAGCTTATCTTGAGAACTACGGTAATTATCATGGCGATGAAAGGAGAAGGAGTAGAAGAGTGGGAGATAGCGGATTAGAGAAACAGAAAGCTGCAAGACAGCGTGGATAGCGGAGGGGAGGAGGAAGAAGAGATGGATATTAGAGGAAAAAAGGAACTTGGGATCATGGAGGACAAGAGGAGCAAGAAAAGACGGAATGTAGAAATGGATTTGGAGAGAAGGGGAGAGGACGTTGAGCAGATCTGGGTTGAGCAGCAGGGAGTCAAAGCAAAGAGGACGAAGTAGGGAGCGAAGTGATGTTTTTGCTCTCAGAAGAATCCTTGCGCAGCATTTCGGAACATTTGTACACAAGACCACGAGATGAGACGATATCATCTCATTAACAAACAAAACAACAATGTAAAGAATAGCTTACACATCCGAAACTAATAAAGCCCACTCAGTGGAAAATAATGCTTAATTAGAGCAGCGAGGTCACATTAACATAAGACATAAAAGTGCCGCAGGCAAGAAGTTCCATTCAGCAGTTCAGTGATCACTGAGTACAACACAGAATTAAAGCCTTCAGGGTGTAAAAATTAATATTTTCCCATTTCCTTTTCAACCTGTAAGCTAAATCTTAGTGGCGTCTGTGGAATAAAAATACAGAACAAAAAAAATGTTTATCAAAACAAACTCTTAAAGGAAGAATTCACCGCTGTGAATATGATGATTTCTTAAAACTAGGTCACCTATGTACTAGGAATGTGCAATTATTTTTGAAATTGGTGCCCTATGACTAGAGAAAACTGAGAGAAAGGCTGTAGATTCTCCATACTGCTCTTTAAGGGAGAATCCTACAACAACCCTGCAGAGGTGTGACGCAACACCTCTTTGGTCTGAATATGACCAAAGTCAGGTTGTAATGTCTCTCTGGTCCGATGGTCGCTTCCCTCATTCATACTGTTTTGTCTGATTACACAGCAATATATTCAACCTCATAAATTGTAATAGTGGCACCACGTCTCTGCTCTGACATTATATTGTTAAGTTAGTCTGTTTTTGTTAGATTCGGCTCCTCTGGAAGAATCACAGACAGTTTTAGCAGCGTAGCTTAGCTTAGCTCGGGCTGTAAAGTCGCTCCAGTCCTCCTCCAAAGACCACATTGTGTAACTGCTCTGTTTCTGTTCTGTGTCTGATTAAACAGTATGATATTCAGCCTCATATTAAACCAGTTTTCTCCCAAATATGCTGATATATTAAAGTATTGAATAGTATATTTTAGCGTCTGCTTTTTCCTATCACTTACGTAACATGGTACATGGGAGCATTTTGGGAGACCGTGTTTTACCATCCTTGAAGGCACCACTACAGAAAATGAGGAAATGTAGTTTGTAGTCTAAGGCGGCTCTCCAAAGTTTTTTGCCAGCTAATGAGCTGGGAGCTGTGGATGCAGGCAATATGGAGGGAAGTTAAACATTGTTCATTAGCACATACTATTTACATTGTATTGACACAGTGCTGGTTAGAAACCAGCAAAGTTTCCCTTTAAGACTCATTCAGTTTAGATTTTTAGTCTTTGTTTTTCTTTACATAAATAGCATAAAACGCATAAACAAAACACCTTCATATGTATATCCATAAATGCATACACACACACACACACACACAAACACATACTATATACTACACGCCTGTATATATACATACACATATATGATGATAGTGTACATAACTCTGCCTTCATAAAGTTCAGAATTCAAATAGTGTAAGCTAACACTCAATAAAGCTCCCCAGAAAAAAAGACAAATCATATATGTACACAAATATATGCCAAAATATATTAAGAGGAAGACACTTGTCCAGTGTCCTCAACCACTGTCGGCCTTGTAGACTATCATCAAGTATCGGAAAATACTGAAGAAGTGCTTCAGTTTGTCCTATAAAAAGTGCAATGTTATCAGCAAGAGACCAACAGCACAGAGAACAAAAAGAAACCAAAAACAGACAGACAGAGAGAGAGAGAGAGAGAGAGAGAGAGAGAGAAAAGGAACACAGCTGACAAGTCTTACACAGAGGAGATGCAGAAACGCAGAGGAGGTCTGAGAAGAAGTTTGGCTGGAGAGGAAAAGGAAGGAAAAACATCAGGGATGTTCTAAGTAGTAATGGAGAAAGAGGTGAGGGTAGTGCTGGCAGCATGTTATCAGGGATGTTTTTTCGGGGCGATGAAAGGAAGCAGCATGCCAGATTGTTGGGTTGGAGATGTGGTTTTAAGTGGAAGGAGAGTAAAGCACTAATAGCTAGGTGTACACGAGGAGGAAGTGGAGCATTAATGGAACAACATGCAGATGAGGATGAAAGTAAAATGTTGAGAGGAAGAGGAAAATGCAGCAGGAAAAGCAATAAAAGTGAAAGCGAGAGGGTGAAAAAAAAAGAAAAGAAAAGGAAACATGAAGAAAACAAACGTGGGCTTGAAATGCACTTTGAATTCCTGATTAGATGTCAAGTGTGCGAGTTAATCTGAAATGATGTCTGTTAATCTGTGGCAACGCAAATCAAACACACACAAAGCAGTTTAAACATTGGAACTAATTTCCATTTGCCTCCGAGTGAAGAGCTACAGTCAAGTTTCAGTCTAAAGAAAGAAATGTGATTTCCAAGTAATGACCTGGCAGCTTTATAGAGAGTATTACCAGAACTGGAGGAAGAGGAAGAGTACTGTGGTGAAGAGGGAATAGCATGAGCGCCTCCAGCTTTTCTTTACAGCCAGGCTTGTCACTGCTCTTTATCACCTTTTACCCGCTTCATTTAAACAGCTTCTTCTTACTCCCACCATCTTTTTTTACTGAAGACATCTTACCTGAAAAACACTGATTCTGCTGTGAACTGGCAATTCACATTTGAGGTTAAAGCGATGTTTCAACTTTTTTTTTTTTTTTTTTTATAAATACGCTTATTTGCTTTCTCGCTGAGAGCTAAGTGAAAATTGATACCGCTCTCATGCATCAAATATGAAGCGAGAGCCAAGAGGTGATTACTGTAGTTTAGAAGAAACATTCGAATCATCAGGGAAGCAGCCAGCTAGTTCAGAAAGATGCAACACCTCTAAGCTCTCCAGTTAATGTTGTATCTTGTTAGTTTATTTTGTACACAAACAGGAATGTAAAAGCTGCAGTTTAGTAGTTTGAAGGGGAGTAATGTACTGTACCGGTTTTTAAGCACACAGTCAAGTGCAGCCATGACCTCCCAGAGTCTCGTCTTCATCACAGACTTGACAGGCGAACAGAGGAGACGCCGCGCAAAAAGTGCTGATCTGACGAATGAAGAGGTGAAGAAATAATAACTGCACATAACTCTCCTTAAAACCATAACATGTCCTGGTCAGAGTTCATCGTTAGCCTTACCTACCATCCAAACAACATAGACTGTGTGTCCCTGAGACACCAGGATAGCTGAAGTGTTACGTGAACTTCAAATATCTTGGATTCATCATAGACAATAAACTCAGTTTTGATCAACACACCAGTTTTATCCATAAGTGATCCCCGCAGAGCACTATCTGTTGCCCACCACCACCAAAGAATAATTCAACCCACCCTGTTGTGCTGCTCTTCACTGCTTCTTTACTATGTTAACTATCTCCAAAAAAAAAAAAATCTTACCAGTATTAAACATTCCTCCAAAATCATCTTTCTCCTTGCCCCCAATCTCTCAGACATGAACCACAGAGCCATCACACATCTTGCACTCATGATAGCAAATGATCATGATCCTCCCCTCAAGCCACACTTCGCACTATTGCTGTCTGGTCATAGATACACGACTTAAAAATAGAGAAGAGCTGGATTTGGAGGAAATTTTGTCCCTTAGCAGCACTGACTAAATTGCCTCGCTCACATGGTATATAGATCCAGATTCATCTGTGTGTGTGTGTATGGGTTGTGATACAAGAAGGGGCATGAATGTTATGTATTTATGCGGAATAAGCACTGTGCTGTGGATAACTTACACTTTACACTGAAGCAAGTGTTGTGATGCTTGAGGCACCGTAGTCAAGGGAAGAAAATTTGCTGTGTTGTAGTTGTGCTCTGCTGAATCACCTGATGAAGGAAATGGAAAGCACTTGAAATTGTGAAATATTTCGACAAGTTTTTGACTGCTGGAGACGAAGAGGAGCTTGTAATTTTTTGTTTTTGGCGTTCATTAAGGTGAAAAAAAAAAAAAGACTTTCTCCTGCAAAACATTGTAGGTTGTTGACATTACTGGAATGTTTTCAAGTATTGGACAATTTTCTTTTTAACTTTTATTGATCTGTTATAAGTTTTTGCAGTTTCTGACAACTAATGGGTCTTACTGAATTAAAAGTGTTGTTTTCATTTGCCACAGGTATTTCAAAAGTTTAGTCAATAATCATTCTTTAACAAATAAAAGAGAAGGAATGTCTTAACTTTTTTACAAAAAAGTCAAATACAACACACCTCCAAGGTCACAATTTAAGTAGCGTGGAAGCCAGAAGATGAAGAGTAAGAGCGCTCATCATAAACTGTTTTGTTACACTCTGCATTGATGTGTCTCATATATAGACAATGCCGTTGTTCCATTGTTAATGATATCTGTTTCAGCGAAAACATGGACTGTATCCCATTTGCACCGATTTGTCCTATTAAAAATGGATTAACAGCAATGAGAACGCTCTGAAAACACAAAACAGAAACTCTAGGTAACAGAGGAGACACGAAGCTGGCAGCTTTGCAGAGTGTTTCGGCTCTTTTTGTGGTCATTTGAGGACTAACTTGAGTGTTTCTTTGCCGAGAGTTTTACCGTTTAACAGCTTAAACACACAGTCTAGACTTTTATAAAAGCAGCCAATCACATTGTGTATGCTATGTCTGTACAGATAATGCTCCTTACTAAACTGAATGTATGTGTGTCCGTCCATGTGTGCGTGTGTACATGCTCATGCCTACATGTGTGTATGCAGGCGTGCGTGCTTATCCACCTGTGTGTGTGTGTACTTTCCTCGGCTCAGCTCGG
Source organism: Euthynnus affinis (assembly GCA_029490765.1). Taxonomy (NCBI): domain Eukaryota; kingdom Metazoa; phylum Chordata; class Actinopteri; order Scombriformes; family Scombridae; genus Euthynnus; species Euthynnus affinis. Next base: position 27,209,094 of record CM055848.1, on the reverse strand, counting down.
GAGCTAACGGGCGCAGAGAAGGCGCCCATCGTCGCCGAGGAGACGGACATCGACGCGGACGAGGTGAGCCAGTTACCGGCAGCAGAGGAGTTAAACCTCAACCGAGGGGTGACCGATCTGGACGCCACGGCCAAGACACCTGACATAAACCACTCAGACAACAAGGTAAATCATCCCATATGTGCATATATGAGGGGTTTCGTCCCTCTGACCTACAGAGGCTCATGTCATATCTTCTACTGCGGTGATCTTTTTACTGTGTGGTGCCAACATGGCCGTGCAATGGACAAATGGCTATTCCAAAATGATATCAACCAGGTTAGTTTAGTTTAGGTTAGAAACGGTTTGTTGTGCTTTTCAAAGCAGACAGGAGGCGATACATGACTTCTTATGAAGCAGCAGGTTTTGTTTGGATTTCATTTCCTTGCACTGGTTCTGAACATTGACCTAATTTGCGAGCCTTTTTTTTGAATGTGTCTATTTATTATTTGGACCGTTGCAGTAATTGGGATAAATTGCGAAACATGCAGTACTCGGTTCAATGTCAAGGTCACTTTAAATAAAGAACGCCTCCGCTAACATCAGAAGATTTTTATGAAATATAATATTAGGCTAATTAATCTTCCATGCGCTTACCACCTCCTTCAACCAGGAACTTGGCTTTTGAAGTGTTGTTTTAATGGGTTGCAGTTGACAGAACATCTTTGTATTAAACATAATGCATGGCGCCTGGTTTCGTGTCCAGCAGGGGGTCTTTGTTGTCGTTCCCCATCTCTTGTTCTCCTCTTATTTCCTGACATCTCTTTACTGTCAGCTCTCTAATAAAGGCATAAAATGGCCAAATAAATGAAACAAAAGACAAAGAAGAATGTGACAGAAAAAAATATGTGAATGTCAAAAATGATTGGATAGTGGCTGTAATTAAAGCAAACAAAACATGTCTGTATTGGTTAATATTAGAGTAGGGGATCAGAGTAAAAAAAAAGAAAAAGAGAGGAGAAAGAGAGGTCACCAGAGGATGGCCATAAAAATGTGTCTGTGTATCAAAATCTAGAGTCAGGTCCGGTTAAGGTTTGGGAAGCTGGCAGGAAATCAAATATCTTTTGAGTCGCTCCAGGTCAAGCTGACCCCAGAGTGTAACGGTGGATTTCCAGAGTTTACACAAGCTTTCAGATTTCCTGTTTTTATTTCCTTGAGGCTTTACTTTGTAAAAGATTTCTTTGAGGCTTGGAATAAAGTCTGCTATATGTTCTCTTTGATTTGGATATTTTTACCTGTATTAACCACCGGTAAAAAAAACAACATCAAGTCTGTTTTCACAGTATAGGGTGACGTGATTAAGTGTAATAGCTCTCTGCCTGGCACTATTCAGAATCTGTCAGCAATATGTTGGCAGCTGAGCTCTAGGACTACTATGCTAGTCATCCAGTTTATGTCTTTGTGTTTGTTTTCGTGGTTGCACGGTCTCATAGTGTTAGAGATTTGATACAGCTCTCAGTGAGGTCGTCTGCTCTCTGGCCTGTGGAAACCCGCCGCCAGCAGTCTATCTATAACCAGAGACATGCTCTCTGGCCTGTCTGGAGGTGTGTGAGCATGGCTGTCTGGTTCAGCTGGCAGAATAGCATAGTAGTTGTTGTTTACTGGGATTTACAACAGTATGGAGGGGTGTAATTGTGTTTTTGATGGAAGCAGTGGTGGGAGGATGACGCTGCATGATGAGGGCACAGAGGGGGTGTAGGGTGTTTATTAAACTAGTGTTTGGCTTGAGACCTTCGGCTCTGCATCGAGTTGGCAACAGTAGTGTATCATAATCATTTTATTATGTTTTTGTTTTTTATTATTTCAGCTGCCTGGCTTTGCTGAGTGAGATAGAACCGTAATGGACAAAGATAGAGGAATGGCCTGGACTGTCTCCATGTATTGTTTTATGCCCTATAAAGCCATCTTAATCACTGTATGAAGATTTTTTGTTTGTTTGTTTATTTAATCGCAGTGTTCCTTCCATTCACAATTCATGTGGGGAGATGATTGCTTTTCATAGGCCCTGTAAACACCTGGCAGTAACATGCGCGTTGGGTGATCCGATCACAATTGGACAGCTCTAAGTACAAGGGTTGGGTTGGTTTCCTGTTTTGCCAGTCTGGTCCAGTGTAAGAGTTTAAACTGGTTTGGTTTTATGTGAACTGATTGAACCAGCATTTGTCATTATGAGATTATTAGAAACGTCTCACATGGAGGTTCGGACACTGACAGGGCTGGCTGCTGTTGCCCACCCAGCCGGAGCTGCTGGGGAATGTTATAAACGTGGCCATATGTGGCCGTATCTAGTTTTCTGCAAGCTGGTATTCATAATGTCATGCTAATTCATATATTGTGTACTCTTTGAATTTAAATTATTCATAGTCACTTCTAAGGGTCAGATTTTGGCCTGAACAGACACCTGTGTTTTTTTTTTCAAGTTGCATAATTTGCCAAACTTGTTTTAGCCAAGCAATTATCTCAAAGGGCAAATCTGCCAACACAACCAAGAAAATGTCTCAAGCTGTTTCTTTTACCAAACCCATTTAAGAGTTGTATTATTTGTGCTTTCTGCTGGTCAGATGGTCACAAGCACTGGAAGTCATTTTCAGTTCTTAAATGTTTTTCACCTTGCTACTAAATGCGTCGAAAATTCCCCTTTGCAGGAAAAGCCCTGATCTATACTTAACTCTGGGTAATTACGTCTTTGCTCCAGCAGTCTCAATTAATGGTAAATAATTAGTCAGACAATCTGTTAGGCAACACTCCGGGTCAAAAAACTTCTCATCAGCACCCCGAATGAGAACATTATGTCCTCTCAGGTTCCAGGCTCGCTAAAAAATACCTGTTAACTGACCACATGGAGACTCACCAGAGCAAGACTTTGGGACCCATCCTGGATCCTAACCCTTGGTTACAAAACCGAACCATTCAGCTGTTGAACAGTCCTTGGGTCTCATTAAAGTTAGAGTTATGAGACCTTTCATTACAGCATCTGATTGAAAGCAACACAGCGTGAAATCACTGAAACAATGAGCTCTCAGCGACGACCTTTATTCTCAGGTCATTGGAGAAAGAGTGTGTGATTTTGTGCAGCCGCTCTTGCACATACATGTGCGTATTCTTTTCGATTTTTGTCTTCAACGCATTTGTCACTCTTAACAACTTGACAGATTAGATGGGAATGTGCAGGGACAAGAGGGGAAAGGTTGCATTGAATAAGATGTGTGTGTCTGTGTGTGTGTGTGTGTGTGTGTATGTGTGTCTTATGTTTGTCCCCATGTGCATGCACTTTTTTTCACACAACTGTGTGTATATGTCCCTGAGCGGAGGGATTTGATTCACTACAGGGTTTCTTTGGAAGCTCATTAAAGGAAAAGCAGCCTGTGAATGTTAAAAGTTCATTCTTTTCCTGTCAGCTCCCGTTAGACTGACAAATCCCTCGGCGCCCTACGTTCAAACAATCCCTTAGGACTCAGAGAGCACACATCAATCCTACCTTGGGCTTTGTGTCCATTGTGTTGAGTCAGGAGGTTTACTTTAAAAAGGCTTGCCTCTGGGATCAGAAAGAGTATTACTACAAGACAAACTGGAGAGACAAAAGTCACAGATTATTTTAAGAGGTCGCATTGCTTTTTTGGCAAGAGAGGGATGGCCTCCTAAAAAGTGAGTGCTGTGCAGAAGTACAGAGAAGACCACAAGATCAAATTGAACATAAAAACAATGTCAACATGATTTCCATTGTGTATAGCCTTAAAACAGAACCTCATTTCTTTTTACATCTCTCGGAGCTCCCTTTTAAAAATAGATCAGTACAAGAGTTTAAGAAAGAGCTTTTGTTTTTTTTCTATGTGAATTATACAGAGAGAGAAGAGGAGTGTGTGTGTGTGTTCGCATGATTATGGTACATTTAAAGTGAGGCTGTATAACAAACACTTTTATACAGATTTTGCCTCCACTTTAATATGCTGTCAGCCAGGTGTAAACACTCTGATCTAGGAGTATAGTGCTACAGACAAGGTTCTCTTTCTCTCTCTCTGCATCTCTTGTCCCATCACTAGTGTGCCTCAATTGTTTTGGGCCTCAAATTAATAGTGCAGCCTGCATACGGGGCTCATTTGCTGGTCAATAATTCAGTCCTTCCAACACCTCGATCCATAGTAAATTCATTAGTCTGTTGTTTGGTCTGTCCAAACCAAGTGATAACTTCCACTTCTTGAGACTGAAGCCAATACAGAAGTACCTTAAAGTGTAACTTCTCTCTAGAAATACTAAGTCAATTATTATTTTCACAAGTCATTATGAATGGATGAATGTAACTATTATGGTCCAAATCTCTAAAGTCAAGTGTGCTGGTGGTCATTTTAGAAAATAGTGCTCCATTAATAAGATTTGAAGACTTATAGTAGCTTTTTTTTTTTTTTTTTTTTAATTTTTATTTTGAAAGTTTTGAAAGTTTTTCCAACAACATAAGACATACAACGAACAGGTCACAGCACAAACACAAACCACAAATACTGCCAGTCCATAAGAGATGCGTATCTCAACAGGTCAGTCCAACAAATCGTGAAAATGTTCTTGACAGGAAGCGTTCATGAGATGAGAACCAAAGTGTTCAGGGAGGTCCAGAGGTTAATGTCCCAGAGTCATGAATGTATAACAGTGGTGTAACAGGAAAACAGGCAGGGAAATCAGATATAAGTAAGGAAAAAAAAAAAAAAAAAGGCATACAACCATACAAAAGGGTGTATTACAGAATACTATAGGTACAGTTAGTTTGATACAGTGTCTTTATCCCTCTTAATATAATTAATAAAGGGACCCCAAACCCTAAAAAATGTGGTACAGTTGTCTGACATTGTGTATCGCAATTCTTCAAGATATAAACAAGAAACCATATCGTTCAGCCATACTTTAAAACAAGGTGTAGAGCTAGATTTCCATTCCCTCAGTATCACCCTCTTCGCTACAACCATACCAAACGCAAGAGCTTCTTGCAGTGCTTTCGGGAGAGTTAAGGAATATGTAGAGCAGTGTAGCATCGCAAAGATACCATCTGGTTTCAGGTGCTTATTATAAATAACACTGTATAAATGAAAAATGCCATCCCAGAAACCACTGAGCTTGGGACAGTCCCAAAAAAGGTGTGCGAGGGTCCCGTCACTTGTTTTGCACTTGTCACAGGTAGGTGAGACAGTAGGGAAGATCTTATTGAGTTTGGTTTTGGAGTAATGTAAGCGATGTATTATTTTATACTGGATAAGCTGCAGCCTAGCATTAATAGAACATGATTTAATCCTCTCCAGTGCCATTTCCCACAGCCCATCTGAAATCTCCACACCTATGTCCCTGATCCAGGCATCTCTAATGTGAAGAGAGGATATATGCGGGGTGAAGAGTGAAACGAACTGAGAGATGAGACCTTTAGATGTAGGGCTAGTAGTCATTAAACTATAAAAATTGTGCTGGTCAGGCAACCGATCAAGGGGTAAAGACTGCCTTACAAAATTTCTAATTTGTAGATAACGAAAAAGATGCCCAGCAGGAATCCTGAACTTCTCCTGTAGTTGTGCAAAAGAAGCAAAGGATTTATTTATATAGAAATCTCTCACTGCAGATAAACCTTTCACAGCCCAAGAAGCAAATGTGGGGTCCATCAGACCTGGTTTGAAAGTGGGATTCTGCCTTAAGGGGGCGTAACAGGACAAGCAGGAGAGCCCCAGAGCACCCTTAATTTGCTTAAGAATTCTGAGTGAATTGGATAAAATGAAATCAATTTTAGACTGTTTCAGTAATGTGGTGAGCAGGTTTGATTCCGAGAACAGGGCTGCTGGTAAGGATGCGCCTGTCAGCGACACTGCCTTATCAGACTCTAATAAAGGCCAGCTGGGGTCAAGGTTGCATTCCTGTCCAGCAGTTGCAGCATGATACCAGAAAACCCATGTTCTGGCATTACAAGCCCAGTAATAATGGCGCAGAACAGGGAGTCCAAGACCACCTTCAGTTGTGGGTTTCTGCAAAGGCGCTTTGGTTATGCGCGGTGGCTTGTAGGCCCATATGAAGGGCGTAATAATAGAGTCTACTGTCTTAAAAAAAGAGGATGTAAGGAAGATGGGCACATTCTGAAAAAGATAGATGAATTTGGGTAGCACAATCATTTTAATAATATTAATACGTCCTATCAGAGATAGTGGGAGGAGTTTCCATTTTTCAATCATACTTCTAAGTTTGACAGTAAATTCCATGTAATTATGTTTGAAAAGAAGTCTGGGATTTCTGGTGATGTTGATCCCTAAGTATTTAAAATGGTCTGTTGCTAGCTTGAGTGGCAGAGTCTTGAGAAAAATGGGGTCTAGGTCACCAGTCAAAGGCATGAAAAGACTTTTATCCCAGTTAATAGTGAACCCGGAAAATTGTCCAAATTGCTTTATCAAATCAAGGAGGGGAGGTAGGGATGTCTCTACATCTGACAAAGTCAAAATAATATCGTCCGCATATAAGCCAATGGTGCATTCGGATCTGCCACATCCTATCCCACCTATTTGAGAGCTAGCTCTAATAGCTATTGCCAGTGGCTCAAGTGCTAAGGCAAAAAGCATGGGAGAGAGACAGCATCCCTGTCTCGTACCGCGCCCAAGCATGAACTGGGCAGACCTGTCAAAATTCGTCAGTACAGATGATTTGGGGCATGCATATAGCATTCTTAAAAATGTTAAAAATTTGTCACCGAAGCCAAATTTTGCCAGGGCAGCAAACATATATCTCCATTCCACTTGATCGAACGCCTGCTGCGCATCCAGAGATATAACAGCAGAATGGAGTGGTTTAGTGGAGTACATAACATTCAACAGGCGGCGGGTGTTAGAGAAGGAGAATCTGTCAGGAATGAATCCTGTTTGATCCGGGTGTATTAAGGTGCCAATGAATTTATTCAGGCGATTTGTTAGAACTTTGGCTATAATCTTTTGGTCGGAATTTAGTAGACTTAGGGGACGATAAGATGCCACATCTGTATCATCTCTGTCCTTCTTTAGAAGCAGACAGACATTAGCATCATAGATGGTTTGAGGGAACACACCTTCCTCCAAAGAGCAATTTATCATACGAAGTAGCAGGGGGGCGACGGTATCAATATGTGCTTTATAAAATTCAATACCAAATCCATCAGGACCACAGGCTTTTCCGTTAGGGAAGGAGCGGATGGCGGTTTTAATTTCATCTAATGTGAAACACCCATCTAAAACCCGTCTAGCATCATCATCAAGGGACGGAATTTCCAGCGCATCAAGGAAATTCGCTATCTCTGTGTCAGAGGCTGTGGACCTTGAAGTATAAAGGTGGCTGTAAAAATCGAAAAATCTTTTGTTTATGCTTTTGGGATCAGTAATCAGCTGTCCACTAGCAGAGTAGATTTTATGTATTGCCCTGTCTGCTTGCACTCCTTTTAACTGTCTAGCAAGAAGTTTATGAGCTTTCTCACCCAGCTCAAAGTGTGTCTGTTTCAGCCTGCATATATAATGTCTCACCTGCCCACCAAGAATTTGATTGTACTCATATTTTATTTTCAAAATAGCATTGAGGGTGTCCTCAGATTTTGAATTTCTATAAGATTCTTCCAAGGCAGATAGTTCAGAGTCAATCTCAGAGAGACGCCTCAGTCTAGCTCTTTTACAGAAGGACTGATATGACATGACCTGCCCCCTCACAACTGCCTTCAAAGTCTCCCACAATATCGAATCTGAGACCTCGCCTGTGTCATTGCATTGTAGGAAGTCTGCAATTTTATTGGATAGGTACTCACAAAAACTTTTATCTGAGAGTAGAGTGGGGCTAAATTTCCAGTTATAATGACATATGTTCAAATCGAAATTAATATTAATTGCGAGAGGAGCGTGGTCTGAGACTAGGATGCTATGATATGTGGAATTGTCTACTTTTGATATTAATCTGGCATCGACTAGAAAGTAATCTATTCTGGAAAAGCTACCATGGACTGGGGAGAAAAAAGAATATTGTCTGTCAGAGGGGTGTTGAAGTCTCCATATGTCCACTAAATCAAGTGACTTCATTAAATTGTTAAGAGTGGGTATAGATTTTAAAGGTGGAGCTGGTTTAGAAGAAGATCTATCAGCCTGAGGATCTAGATAGCAGTTAAAGTCACCGCCGATAATAATATTACGAGAGCTATGGCTATCCACAAGGTCAAAAATTTTGCAAAAAAAATCAGGGCAATCAAAATTAGGTGCATATATATTTAAGAGGACTAGTGGGACAGAGTTGATTGTACCTGTGACTAGAACATATCTCCCAGCTGGGTCAGTGGACAAGGACTCGAAAATAAATGGAATCGTTTTACGGATGAGAATTGCAACACCCCTTGCTTTAGAGGAAAAAGAGGACTGATAGATGTACGATATCCATGGAGATCGTAATCGCCCTTGTTCGGTTGGTCGAATATGGGTCTCTTGCAGAAAAATTATGTCTGCTGACAGGGATTTAAGGTGTGAGAATACTTTCCCTCGCTTTAATGCTCCGCCAAGACCTCTACAGTTCCAAGATATGAAAGTAATAGGACCTTTTCCTGACCCTATTGAACAACTATCCTGCATCTACATAGAAACAAAAGTGCAGACTGACACAAAAGAACATAATGTTTGGCAGATTAACGAATAAACACACACCCCCCAGAACACACCCCAAGCCGCGCTGACGAACTATGCGGCGTAACATAACTCCTGTAGGGAGACTGCCGGGTAACAGAAGACTGACCCACGCCGGCAGCTCCGTGAGAACCTCGATACATTAAATCTAAACCCACTTTTTACTGCACAAATATTACCAATAGCCTTGCTGTATGTACATCACTGTGAACAATGCGAGAAATGCAAGAAAATTAGACCGGGCATAAAAATCAGAAAGTCACAATATGAATAAAAAGATCCGGTTCATAGGTTAGCAGCATATTGTCCTTAAAACAAAAAGCCTTGCTGCAAATATTGTACCAGTTTAACAGAGTGCTATGAAGACGCTTAACTGTATGTTTGATCATTGAACTCAAGCTCTATCAGCTAGAGTTTCTGCAAACCTCTCTGCAGCTGCCGGTGTCTCAAAGACATTCACGGTGTTGTTGTAGACCACATTAAGTTTGGCGGGGAAGCGAAGGGTGCACTTAGCTCCAGCCTCGGTGAGCCTTCTCCTCACGGTGTTGAACGACTGACGCTGGGCTGCCACCTCCGATGTGTAGTCAGGATAAATCGATACCCTCTCACCGTTGTACTTGAGCGGTGCATGCAGGCGACTGAGCCGGAAGATGTCCCGCACGTCTTTGTCATTGTGGATCTTTGCGATGATGGGTCTTGGCCGCTCGTTTTCTTTGGGCTTGGGCTTCAAACTGCGATGTGCTCTGTCCACCTTTACTGGTTTACTGAAATTGCCCTGACCAAATAACTCTGTGATCAGTTTGGAGATGAATTCGGTAGGTTGGCCCTTCTCTTCTCCCTCTTTAACGCCAATAATGCGTATGTTAAGCCGGCGGGAGCGCCCCTCTAAGTCACTGAGCTTGGCATTGAAGTTGCGGTTAGCCCCCTGCAGCTCCTTGCATGTAGCCTCCAGCGTCGTGATACGTTGGTCAGCGGCCGAGAGAGCCTCCTCCATATCACCCATACGGCTCTCAGCCTCACGATGTTTGCTCTGGAGAGTGGACAGGCATGACTCTATTGAGTCAAGGCGATCTTCCATTGATTTCTTGAGCCCATCCACCTGTTTGGAAACTTTCGCTAGCTCCGCACCTTGTTTAGTGATAGCAGCTAATATAGCTTCGTTGCTAGCAGCATTGGAGGCTGCGCCTCTCCCGCTCTGAGTTTCTTTTTCTTTGTTGGGCATCTTGGCTTAAAAGCAGGCTTAAAAGATTAAGGTAGAATTTAAGCAGCCTGCAGCATCAGAAAAGGTTTGTGTGCAGTAGTTAATGACTTTAAAATGAGGTAGCAACACGGAGCTCTCGAAAGGCACGTCTTACTCCATCACTGCGCACTAGCGCCCCCCCGACTTATAGTAGCTTTGATGTCGATTGACAGCTGTGGTTGACAGTTCAGCCCACCTGCTGCTCTCTTCATCTCAGGACTTGCACTGTGTCAGATTATTGTCTCAATATTTCAGTAAGATTAATGTTACTTGATTTTGATACCTGCTAAAGTAGCTAATGTCAGCCTGGTGCTCCCAGTAACCCAGCATCACTTTGGTCAGAGGTAGTGGGATGTGTTTGCAGAATGTGAAAGGCAACACCACAAACTTCTTATTTGGAAGATCCTGGCTCCAAATGGAAAAGATGGCGGCAACCATAAGCTGCAACTCTGGGCTTCAAACTGGCTTCAGTGCAAACCAATGGGTGATGTTACAACTCACTATGTCCATTTTTGTTCTCTCGAAGAATGTTTATATTAATTTCTTAAAATTTATAATGAAAGTACTCGGACACTTCACAATTTTAATCATCATTCACTGCTGAAAAGAAATAGGAATTCTATGTATTAATCTTGAAATGAGGCTACAAACATTAACTCCTCTTATCTAAATTGCTTTTCACCAAGTTTCACAAGTGCTGCTACTATGGATGTATTTATTGATTGTAATACATTCAATCAAAGTTGTTGTTTTTTTTTCAAAATCTTTTTTAAGTAAACAGTGTATCTCATTAACATAAATGGTACTAATATAAATACCATATGAAACTCTAGGGATGCACTGCATCACTATAAAACACTCCCCAAACATGAGCACACTGCAATGCAGGGTGTACATAACAAAAGCATGAATGTGTATACTTCTATTTTAAAGCCATTTCATTTATCCAGTGAGACTGTGAAAATGACAATAGCACCATCAGTGCCTTTTTCAAGTATGATTACTCACCTTGCTTCAGGACAGTATAGAACAATGAAGACTTCAGTGTAAGGAGGGTGCTGGGTTAGATGTGAAACAGTAGAAATCACAGTTTTCCTGTCTGTGTGAGTTAGAAATTGATGCACATCATGCAGCCATCGATCGAGAAAAGATGCTGCAGTGCCGGGAAGATCAAGGAGTTAGGTGTGGGATAACTTCCTAATATGCAATCAATATGTTTTTGCAGTAAGTTCACACAAAACAGACAACCTGAATGTGACTGTGGGTTGAGGAAATGAGGTCAGGGAAGGAACAAGTTATATGCCGGAAAGCATCATTCTTGTCTGCAAAAGGTGCTGAGGTTACTTTGTAAAAAAAAAAAAAAAAAGGCATCAATACTGAATTTACAGGGATAGACTGTTCACTTCTTACTTTGCCATCATTCCAAATAAATGATTACCAAGGATATTCTTGAAAAAACAAGATATTCGACAAATTCAGAGGGTTTGAAACAAGAGAGTATTGACATTTTTTATAATATTGACTTTGCCCATGAAATAAGAAATAAACATCATTTTAAAATGATTTATGTCCTGTATTATTTAGCTCATGTTGTAAGTATCTTCAGACTTACTAAATAGAAAAACAACATATTATGTAACTCAAATGTATATCTATTTAAATTTATATTTCTTATTCAATGGACACATATTTCTTATTTCTTATTATATTTCTTATTATTTCTGCCATTAATCAGTATCAAACTAATGAATTGCAAAAAATAAATTGAATACCTTACATTATATGAATAACATAAAGTGTCATCTGCATATAATGAAACTTAATGATGATTATTTGGACACTTAAATGTAAAAAATATGGAATGCCAAAATGCTGGCTATTATCTTATACATCACAATGAAATACAAACTTTTTTTTGTTTGTTTGTTTATTCTTTTCCAAAGCAATTTTAACTTTAAATTTCTTGGTAGCGTTGATTAAATTGTCTATAAGACTGTTAGCTGTGTTGTTGTCTTTCACATACTTTATCCTTATTATATTATAGAAATCAGAACATTGAAATTAAAATCAATGCATGTTTTTTTTTTTCTTTTAGTTCATAAACACAGCACATCAACACTGTAATTACTTAATGCAGGAAATCACATGTAATAAATCATAGGATTCATCCAAATTCAGCTGATTTGGCTATTTCATGGAAAGTACAATAGTTTTGCAAGTTTTAAACTCACAATCTTTGTGGCACTTTCACATTAACACCCCCATGGCCCTTCTTCCTGACTCCTGACTCCTCAGCAGTCTTACAGGACAAAGACTTATCTTTTCAATATTCTTCACACACAAGCAAGTAATGAAAATGCAGCGTCTCGACTTTACACTGATTGTAAACTCAGTGAGTTTGTGTGAGAGTATCACTCAACCCATTTATATTAAGGGAGATGGGGCTCAGGTTTTTCCCTGTGGGGGTTGTTTTTCTTGATAGCTTTGCAGTCTGATTGAATGACCTGTGATTTGATTTCTCAAAAAGTGTATCTGCATGTTTGTGTGTGTCAACTTATAAAGTTGTGATACAAGCTGCCAACCAATCCTGTCATTATACAGAACTTATTATTGTTATTGTTATAGCTTTACCCATACTTACCTCCTATGTTTCTGTCCATATCTGCTTTCATACATGCACACATGTATACATACATATCTAGGAATGTTGTGACCTGGTCTCATCCTGTGTAGGAGGTAGTTCACCCTGAGCCTTGCACATGGAAATTGAAGTTTGAGTTATTAGCTGATAACAAACAACAAGAAATGTTACCCAATCAGAGGTGTGAAGCAGTAACCTTTTGACCCGACACAGTTGAGTCAGTCCAGGGCTGGTCAGGATTGTTGCTGGTTTGAATCAGCTGGATGTCTGTTTTCATGAACGTAAACCCAAACATTTCTTGGGCTGTCTTTTTTGAGTTATCCACCGGCTCAAATGAGCAGACAGACTTTAACCTCCACACGTTGGCTTTGTGTCTTTCCTCTCTTTCTCTCTCTAAGCATCTATCACTAGACTTTCCACATCATTACGCTGCAGTTTGTGCTGACATTCAATATCTTTTTTTCCAGACTGGATTGTGTTCAGGCCAGAAATGTAAAAGTATTCACTGCAGAAGTCTTTCATTGAAGATGTAGACCAGCATAAGCCATTGCCATGTGCTCATCTCTCCAATGAAATCAAGAGTTGTGAAAATCTTTTTAAGGTTTGACCCAAAAGAATCTGGTCATACATAGCAGCCTTTAAAGATGCCAGGAAATAGACACTTCTTGGAAAACTGTGAATCTTTTATGGTAACTTAATGATCACCAATTGTGAGTCTAAAACCTAACCAATGAGGCAATTTAGTGACGGCTATGGCTACGCCTACTCTTTGAATCTGGGCTTATGCCATGGTTATGTTACCTAACCAACATTGTTGCTGTGGTAGCGACTATCCACATCCTAAAACATACCCTGCTTTATCGTCTATTTTACGATATTCAATTAACAAAATTAACATCATGATACATAGTGTAGTTGCAGTTAGAGTGGAGTGGGTGCTCTGGCCCAGCTTCTCCAATCTAAACAGAATTGGCACCTACATGCTGCTGAATGCCAAGAGTCAGCAGGTTTTCTTTATCATTAACTACTACAATAAAACCAATCAATTCAGTTATAGATCTGAATTGTTCCTCATTACTCCTTAAAGATGTTAGTTTTGTTTACCGATGTCTAAACTAGAGGTTTGAGCAGTTCCACCCATACCCAGACCTAGCCCAAACTTGATGTACCACAGTCCTCCTCCACAGGAGACAGAACCTGCTGTTTTTATATTCTAGCAGATAGTTAATTGCATTCACCTGGCTTTCCTGGTCCTAATCAGTTTCTGATTAGACAGCTAGAATCAAAACCAACGGAGCTTAGGGAACTGAGGATATCCACTGAGAACCACTGCCTTAATTATGAGGACATGCAGATGAATGTCAGCAACTGTGTGACTGTATGTCATCATTAAAAATTAATGAGGAAACCATTAGTTACAGAAACAAGAAATGGCATTTAGAACAACTTGGACAACAACAACACCTGTTGTGAAAGTGCAGCAATGCAGATAAGGTAATATGAGGACAAAAAAAAAAATTTGTTATTTGTGTGGATATTTTCTAACAACCTCTGTGCGTATTGTCTCCAGATGAGCATTTAAAAAAGCAACCACCTGATGTTAGTGTTAAGATGGAAAATAACAATGAAATGGTAGAAGAAATGGAAGGCCTTATTTAAAGGGTAACCCAGCTATTTCACAGCTTGTTAGTCACTGTGGCCTGGTGTGTCAAAAATATTTCTTAGTTTGACCAGCAGTCCTGTTCACACTGGGAAGCTCAAGGCCAATAAGATGCTCTATTTTTCTGTGAACAAAGCCTTTTTGTCTATAAGACCTTGCCAAGATTTCTGAAAGTGACAGCAATGCTTTTTAATATCTGAAAATGCTTAAACAATAACCTGAGGGCTAGGTTACCACTAAAAGTATTCTCAAGAGAGAAAGGACATTTTGCGTTCTACACTCGAGGGGCACAGCTCTTCAATTTTGCTCAAGCGGAAAATCTTTGTCCTTGTGTCAACCCTGTGGTCCGGGGTTTTTCAAAAGAAAATCTGAAAAGTATCAGAGTTCACTCACTGAAGTTGGACTGAAAAAAGAAATTATTATAATCTATTACTTTATCTCCCTGGCTGGTTAACTTAGTAGGCACTTTTCAAAGCGCTGTTAGCTGGAAAGAAAATAGTTAAAAGGTTTATAGGTCAGTTGAATTCATTTGGATATTTTGTGTTGTATTGCTCATCTTACCAAATAACAGAGACCAATACTCATGGAGTACATTTATCTTCTGATAATTCCCCTCTTAATCTAATTATATGAACCTGCAGGCCTCTTTTTTGAGTTAATATGGCAAGCTTGTTAGAGATCATTGCCTCCTTACACATTCATTAATTTGGAATTGTGTGTCTGCCTACCTGCCAAATGAACATCCAGTACTCCCCCTCTTTTTTTGCTCTGGTTTGGTGTCCACTAAATCCTCAGGGAAACATTTCGCTCTTAAAATGCTCAACTATGTTCGAAGAGGCTAGTCACTAACTTTATGTCTGCCATTTGGTGCTGGGCAGGTAGCATGCAGTGGATTTTTAGGGCTTTTTTTCGCTGAAACCGGCACCCTGCTGTGACTGAAAACAACACTATGAACCAAAACAGTGAAGCTGTCGACAGGACAACCAACACAATGAGCTGAAAGACGCTGTAAAGCTCCATACAGCCATGCAATAGGAACAATAGAGTTTGTGGGTTTATCACTGCCAGCGACCCTTTTCACATAGAAGTAGTCATAGGATCCATTGTAAAAAAAATATGCTGTTAACTGATTTATTTATAGATATTAAAATTAACTAAAGCTTAATGTGAACACCCTTCACCTGAATAAGACTCTATCTATTACTAGTGCTACCGGATAATGACTGTTAGAGCTGATGGCATGATCTGATATTACAGGCAAAGCCACAGTAGAGTTATCTCCCAAGGCTTTTCTCAAGAGCTCTTGATAAAGATGTAAATCTGGAGTTGAGGCTGTCAGCTGTGAAGTAAGCCAGACCATGTCTAACCTCTTGGTGTTTTATTGCCTGAGTGTATATGTGTGTTTGTGTGTGTGTGGGTGTGGGTGGGTGTCTGTGGGAGGGGATAGACTGTTTGACAGACAGAGAGCAGCTAGCGTAATCACAGCTGGAGGAGGAGAAATAAAGACTTCCTTTATCCTATGTCATCTATCTTCAGTTTCCTCTCTGGCTCACTTTCCACTTTCTTTTTCTGCCTCCCTTTTCTTCTCCTGGTTTCTCCCGCACCATTTTCCATCCCTCAAAGAGTAGAACGAGAGGCAGAAAGATAAAGGAAGACTCCAGCTGCCTGCTAAGAACCCGTATTAGCATGTGTATGTGTGGGAATTAGATGTTAATAGCAGAGTTTCCCTCTGGCAGACCAGACTCAAGCAGTTATCATGAGGAATTTCATTGGTAGGCCGTTTTTCTCCAACATATTTAACTCCCCCGCTCGGTGTGAATATTCTGCTCCGCTGTCTTCTGTAATTGGCTTTGATTATAGTAAACAAGTTAAGGATCCAGTGTGCAGGCAAGGATAGTTTCTCATCCCGTACAGTAAACACAGCACAGAGACACTAAAGCGGTGTTTGAATATGCAGGTCTTTGTTCAACAAACTTCGAAGGACTGCTTGTGTGTTGGTGCGTAGCCGTACATTAGCATTCATATAGCATTCATATTCATATTCAATGCATGTCCTCAGCTTTTTGTCTTTCAAAATGAAAATTGATCATAGAGTATAATTTTCACCCATCCATCCATCATCGAAGTTAATTTACTCAGTCATCCGACCCACATGAAATCTCAAAGATAACTAACTTTGAAAAATGATGGATCTCATCATTACACTATAACATTTTCTATCAGTGGAATTTTTATTGCCCAGTACCCATACACGGAAGGTTTACAAATGTGGTAAACTTCATCCAGTGAGCGCCTCAAACACCCATATTTTCCTGCCCTATTAAACATTCTTTATGGCATTTTTTTTTTTTCATCTGCTGCAACCCTTCCTTGCTCGGTCATTCGTTTTTGAAGAGGCACTCCAGGCATCACCCAGTCCCTGAGAATAATTTGCCATCCAATCTTCCTAGCTGTTTAGGCCTGCTTTGCTATGGCATTTTTAAAATTATAGGGACAAAGCAAGGTGACATATTTCAGTGAAAAATGTGTTTAGCCCCGAAGGAGAAAATGTTCACTGCTGACTTGCTGTTTAACACCTGACAAATGTAAGTCAAATATTCACTTTCCTGTTAGCTCCTGCTCCTGGTCTATGGTTCCAGGACTCTGTGTCGCTGCCCACATCTCCAGTTTATTCTCACTCTCAAAGATTCAGGCCTTTTTTTCACTTTGGCTCTCTGCGGTTTGATGCTGGGCAAGCAACATATACTTTGCTTGTTTTAGCTTTTTTTACTGAAAAGAGCTGTACAGAGGTGGAGATGAGATTTGAGTCTATGTAACCTTTATAAAGCAAGGAATCTCTATCTGTGTGTATGTTTGTCCTTCACATATCTTGAAAACCGTTCATCTGATCTACTTCATACCTGGTGGATGTATTGCTGGGGACCCAAGGAAGTGCAATGTCGAGTGTGAAGTTGTTTGGATGACATATATAAAAATACCTTATAAACAACAATGAATTGCTTCTTCTTCTTCCTGTGGAGCCAGCGAGCGGAAATATGGACAGCACCACTCTGCCATTGCAATCCACATTGTGGTCAGAGATGGGATTACACCCATACGGATAAGAACTACAATACTGAATTAATTCAAAAGGTTTAGAGAGTTGAAGCTCTATTCCCATTCCTTGTGCGCTTTTAAACGTTCACTACAGTTCATCCAATTAATTTCAGCTCAGCTCAAAATTGTAGTCTCCAGATATTCTGGGTGTGAAGCATGTAGGGAGCATTGGTAAAGTGTAGCATCTGCCGATAGTCTGCATGAGAGCTTTAGGGGACGGGCACTGTTTTCTCTAGATATTGAGATTATTGAATTGGCCCGTTTCAAACAGACACATTTTGAACGGGCACTGCACTAGTAGGCTAAAAGAGGCAAAAAGCAGTGTAGAGCTGCTAAGTTCGGTGTTGACTCTTAGTGGCTTTCGTACTGTAGAAGACCCTTTTTATATTACAGCTTTAATGTTTTCAGTGTTTCTTTCAAATATTGCTTAATGAAGTTAATACTCTGTACTACCCAGAAATCAAAGATCCACCCTGTTAAAGGTACTGATGCCTTTCTCACTGGATATTCTGATAGTGATGCTGGATTTTTGCAATAGCCGTTGTACTTTTATTGAATGGTTTAAGTTAAATCAATAATCGACTGTATTAAATAGTGAAGCAGGTGTTTGTTATTTTTATGGGACAATGTTGGCGATTACTACTCAAATGTATTTTAGGGTGGGATGGATTTCTTTTCCATCTGTGTTGTATCTCACTCTGCTGCTGCTGACAGTCTATTTATGTCCGTCTTCTTTTTCCATTTCTCTATAATTGAGAATATTTCCTGTGTCGACAGTGCTTGAATGAAAAGCACACCATCCTTTCTCCGCTCAGTTTGAGTGCTGAATCATCTTATTCACTTTTCTAGTTACCGAACCTGCACTATTTGCCTGACAACGCTCGCTGTTTCAAAGCTTCCTCAGCAGTCCTGTTTAGCATCCTACTTAGCAGGCTGAGTGTCGTTTCAGGTGTTTGTGAGTTGCTCCGATGAAAAAAAATGTTGAATAATGTGTCTATTTTAAAGATTCACTTCAATAGATAGTGAGCCTGTTTTATGGGGTTTTACATGTTTTCCAGGAGGATCTGCCAACATATTCTCTCTTGCTCTTTCTTTTATGCTCACACACACACTCACACACATGCTCTTTCCCTCTCATACAGACAAACACAAAGCTACTCGAGACTTCTGCCTTGCCATTCATTATGTGATGGCACCAAACAACCTGTCAACTTGGATAATTTCCTCTCATTAACCTAAAAGATCCTGCTCAGACAGGCTATCAATCATACACCCCTCTCATGGAGAGTGTCGCTGGGTCTGTCTGTGTGCACACATCACTGTCTGTGTGTCACCAGAAGGCGCTTAAGGAGAGACAGATGGTGAAGTGTGCTGGCGTAGATTCCTTAAGGCGGGTTCAGGTTCAATTTAATCAGGTGTCGACTTGTTTGCCGACCCCATCCTGCATCACAGCTACAGTCACTTTGAAGCACCTTCCCCTGTTATTTATGTAACATAGTTTGGATTCAGTCAGCGACTTAATTGTTCACTTGGCAGCCATGCAACTGTTTTCAGGCGTGTTTGATATCCAGCAACCAGTCACTGTGGATCTGACTGATGTAAGACAGAGGAAACGGAAAAGCAGAGATGACAGCAGAAACCAAGAAAGCTCAGACTGCATAGGCAATGATGTATATCATGACATATTAAATTAATTAGCTGTATACAATCTATATTAATAACCAACTAGTTCCATCTTTCCTGTTGTTGCATCAACTGAGACGGCGCTTGTCAGATTTATCTGATATTAATCTTGCATCACAAGGTGAACTCTGGGTCACATGCATGACAAAACTGCAAACAAAATATCAAAACAGCATGTTATTTTATTGCTTCCATCCCCATTCAATGTCTGACACACACTACATACAGAGCTGCACAGTTCTTACATGTTCCTGATAATGCATTCTTCGATTCAACAATATGACTTTAGGAATGAAAGGTTTCTGTAATCTGCGAAGTCTTACCTGAGAGCCTCTTCTAAATGTGGGCAGGTGCAACATGACCCGAGAGATTATCTCAACTTGAATCAGTCACTTGCTAGATGGCATTGGGGCCAGCCCAAGTCCCAGCCCTCTCCCGTCTAGCGTCAACAAGCATGATCCCTCACTGGCTTCCCAACATTGAACACTGCCAAATGTATTTCATAGGATTCTTGACTAAGGGATGCACTGCTGGCAGATATTGAATTTAGTTCTCAGCACTGGTAGCAGAGTGCTTTTTTTGTTCTCTACACCAACCACGCACCTTGCACAAAGAGGCAGGGAGCAGGGAAAGAGGCAGTTGAGTAGGTTCAATTTGGTTGAGAGGGGGTTGAGGGTTAACGGGGAGAGAGTAGGAGAAGCCCGGAGACTTACAGGCAGGAACACTCAGCTTCTTCTTCTTCAGATCCAACTCATATAGGGAACAGCTTCCGAGCATATCCTAAGGAAAACAGGCAAACTTGGGGATCAGCACACATCCTCGGCCCAGGATTGTTCAGGGTGACACAGGAAAATCCAGCCAGTTCTTTTTTTACTACAGGCAAGCTCTTTTACTTTTATGCAGTTCACAGTTTTTTTTCTGTAAGAAGTTAGGTAGTTTGTCTAGAAACTGGATTAAGTTTAATTACTTCCTCCTTTTCACTCTCACTCCTCCCTGCTCTCCTCCATGCTGCTTTTGTCGATTTTTCCATTCCCCTCCCAGCTCACAGGTGTGTTTATCATTTATCTCCTCTCCACCACTACACCACTTCCCCTCCCTTTCTTTCTAGGATGTAAAGAGCCATACTGTTCTTTTTTCCTCATCGCCTTTTTGCCACAGCGGTCCAGGCATATACTAGGTATTGACCTAGTCTTGTTTTATAGGGTAGTTAAAGCGCACTCACTATGTTCTTATAGCCACAGAACAATGGCAGGAAGAGGAAGATAAAAAACATTTGATTGTCGACTTTGGAAGTACTGTGAAAGGTTTGAGATATTTTTGATTGTACTTCTTCAAATGTTGCTAGGTTGGATCTCATCATTACCATCAAACATCAATTGGTGCAGATGTGTTGTAGCCCAATTGTGAATAAGGTGCTATATCTGCATAACAAAAAAAAATATTTTTGACTGGTTGAATGGTGGAGAGGGCACGATGTGTGACTGGCTGCCAAAGCCTTGAAACAATTACGATGCTTGATGGCGTTAGATAGAGGAGAGATGAGTCCCAAACCTCATTATTGTTGGAGTGGAGCATTGCAGTGCTGCTAATCTGCATTCATAGCACAGCTCACTCCACGCTGCTGCGACTAATCAACAAATCCACATTTCAAATTCAGATTCTTGTTTTGATGATAACTTGTTCTCTAAGGCATTTTATTGATGCTATTGCTTGTCCTGATTATATTTATTTTATTCACATGTAATTTCTTCTGGGTTGTTTTCGATGTATTTGCATTTGAACTCAGGTTTTGCAAATTGATATAGTAGCTCTCAGTAGTTGTTTTACTTAACGTAAGCTCAGATGTACAGTAGATCAATTTCATCTTCCTTTAATATGATAGATTATATTGTATTGTGCTTAAGTATTTAAGTAAAGGCAGTGATAAACTGTAGCCAAACCTTTTAATGTTTCTTCATAATGGTCCAAAATATTGATTTGCAGGCTTTAACACCCTGTTATAATTGATAATTAAAATAGTCAGACCTGCTTTACTTCTCTATCCTGTTGGAGACTTCTCTGTGGCAACTTGGCAATATGTCTTAATTATTTTAGGCAACAAATTATGGACTTCATTTCTCTCTCTCTATCTTTCTGGTGTCAGGCTTCAGAGGAGGCCTCCCTCCTGATGTCCAGCCCCAAGATGCTGCTCCCTGCATCGGGCGCACTCCCGCCAGGCGCTCCACTGTCTGTCCACCACCAGATCCAACTGCTCCAGCAGCAGCTTCAGCAGCAACAGCAGCAGACACAAGTAGCTGTGGCACAGGTGAGTTTAACTAACACGCACAAATATAACTTTTCGTATTTAAAACTTTTTTTTTTATCCAAAGACAGCACTGAGGATTAGGGAATGCTACGTGATACGGGATAGGTCCGCTGTCTTAAGTGTATTAACCAAAAAAGTGGCTAAGGGCATAGATTTAAGTTTAAAACCATTAATTATAGTACCCTGGCGGCAGAGAATACATTGTTCAGATTAACACACAGCTCTGAGTTAGTGATCTCATAATTGTGTAATTTAATAGCTAGAAGTAATGTTGGTGTAGGTTTTGCTCGGCTACAGCTGCTCCTAGATGTTGGAGTAACTCATTAATTGACAAACACAAACTGTTCAAACATTTAAAATGCATTGTTCTTAATTATATATGAACAGTCCTTCGATCGCTGGCGTTTGGCCATAATACAAGCAGGGTATTCCACTCTGAACCATGCAGTTTCAAAATAAAGCACGCTCTTCAGAGGCAAACCCCCATCTGCATTATTTCTCATTAACATCAAGGCTTGTCATGGATTCTCCCTTACATGACTGAGATCTGCTGTTGTAATCATGGCTTTCTGCCAAAGAACTGTTTAGGTCACTGGAGGTTTTGTGGACGTAGTGATAAAATCGCCCGCGTATATTACATACTTTGCAGATTCCATCTTTTTTAATGAGACTGCAGTCCAATACCTGCATGTAATGTGATGATCATTACTGTAACAAGCAATGCTGTGACCTTGAGTGTTTGTTATCTTTGGAATTAGAGCCGCGGCTATTTGTTGATTAATCAAGTAGTCGCTGTACAGAAAATAAACACCCAACTATTTTGTAATTATAAACGGAATATCTTTGGGTTTTGGACTGTTGGTCGGACAAAACAAGACGTTTGAAGACATCATTAAAAATGTATAAAAAGACAAAACGCTGATGAACTCAGGGATAATCACAGACCAAAGTACCATTAATTAATCAATACAGAAAAGTCTTAATTTGATTCATCCTCATCTAATTTACACTTACTTCAACTAAATAATGCACACACTGATGGTAACATATATTCAATATGTAAAGATAAAGAAATCAAATTCATCTTAATTGGAATTGAAAATGAGCTACATACAGGGACCTAAACACTGACAGTAACAGACTCTGACTCAGATGTTTTCCACTTCAGACTCTACTCTAACTTTAAAAATGGCAACATGAGATTCTGAGACAAAGCAGAAAATGAAATGACACTCTCGGCTCATCCCAAATATTTCACCTATACCAGACCTGTGCTCTTCCCTGTGAGCTGCGAACGTGCACTTCATCGAGATGGAGACTTTTATTCCAAGCGCTCAGAGGACAGGAGAAGGCTGACAGTCGTTGCAGCAACTCAGAAAATTACGATATGCGTGGGATGATTGCTTATAAATTTTGTTCTTGTGTTTTTTTTTAAAATGAAATATGGAAACAGTCCATTGAAAATACACAGACATGTCAGGCTCTGGCCTCCTCAGTGTGATCTGTAGCATGAATTTTCTCTTGTCAACACAAATAATTGAAATTCCATGGATAGTGTGTGGCATAAAAATCCAAATCCGTGCTCTCAAGTAGATGGTTAGGAATAAAAATAAATATTTGCTAATACATTATGAAAATACACCACTCTGATTAGCACGCTTGCCTCTCTCAGGGTGTCTTGAATTCAACAACCAGTCTAATTCCACACAAATATCTTAAAGTGAACACAGTACATGTAAACACATATTTACCTTCCAATGTTATTGTAAAAATCCATCCATCTATCATCTATACCCACTTATACATGGCGCATTGGTGGCTGGAGCCTACCCCAACAAAAAAACAAACAAAAACATTGTTGTCTTTATTAAAGGATGTAATTAGCTATTGATGACCACACTTTCCGGGAAAACGCATATGTGGATCATCAACATAGTGGCTAAGGAGAACATCGCCCATCTGCAATCCAATCTGGATTTGGAAAAAAACAGTTTATGTAGAGTGCATCCAGAATCAGACATCAATCACACAGCTTGAGTGGCTGCAATGTGAGAAATGACAAACAACAGCAGTGGCTTCAAACTTATGAGCTTGATCAAAACACACACACACACACACATGCATGCATGTGCTTAGTCAGCCTACTTGCAAAAGGCCTAGAGACTTGAAACTGCAATTTCACATCCAAACACACCCTCTCTCTCTTGCACACACTCCTGACCCAGAAGTGTCCCAGACGGTTACATACTGATGTTTCATGGCTTCCTGAGACGGACACAGGGGTCCTGATTAAACCGCCTGTTCGCACTGAACTTAGCCCTTCCCCTGTCCTGACCTGAGCGACGTCAGACAGACTGCTGCTACGACTGACAGCTCACACATTCAGACTGAGCGTGCCCAGAAATAAATGCTATTAATTATACCTCGATGAAGCCAGAGGTCAGTGCCCGCTGGCACAGACTCCGGTGTAGATTTTTAAATGAGTCAGAACTGCTTTGCCACATGAAAGCAGTTTTTCACCTAATATGTGATATTTCAAATGAGTACGAGCCACCATGAGATGGTTTTGTTTGACCTCGGCTCTTTTGCCATTTACTGTTGCAAGGTTTTCCCAGCGGTCGTCTCTGAGCTGCTGTAACAGTTACCTTCCACACAGCATCTAAATTAGTTTCCACTGAAACTGCAGTTTGTTTCTTTTCAGGCTTATTTGTCTACAGTGAGTCTGACTGTGTGTATGGCTGTTACTGTTGTCTTCCGTCTTGGTCTGTAATAGTAGAGCTGAATTTATTATTTAAATAAATCTGCCTCTGGTTTCTAATCACCGAGGCCACAAGATAAATCTGAAGCTTTAAAAGAAAAAAATAATGTATAAATAACCTCTTTGGGCCTCTAACAGTTATTCAAATGAGAAGTTTAGAGCTCAGACTTAAAGCAGTGGTTTAAAGCGACAGTGCGGGACATTTGTCTCCCCCTTCTGGCAGTGAGAGTAATCACAAAAACACTGTTGATGCATGCTTACGTCATAGGCACCGTTTTAGCCTACTCTGTCACTACTGCAGCTGTAAAACAGAGGATAAATTGTTTTGAGCGTCACAAAACCCCTGTGAAATGACCATTCAGTCCAACAACATTAGGAAAGTCTAGAAGAGCCACACGATTAAATTATTTTATCTCCATTCAAGTTAGCAGAGAGCTAACAAGAGGTTAGCTGCTCTGCCAGCGGAAGTTTATAGTGTGCATGTTCAGCCTATAGAGCATGTGCAGTATGCATTCATCCAGCTGGCACAGGAAAGTCAAGCCTGACAACAGATTAAAAACTCTATATACTGTGAAATACAGAGAGATTTACCTGGCTTTGATCAGGTTTAATCAGTATTGTGTGAACTCATTTGGCAAAGGCTTGAATGTAACGGAGGTTCATTTATATGTAAAAGTTCCACACTGTCGGTTTAAGTTCTTCATCAAGCAAAAATGCAAAAGGTCATTGGTTCCTGCCTTTAAAAAATGTGGCTTTGCCATGTCTCATTGTATCAGAAATATCTTTGGTGTTGGTCTGACAAAACAGGATATATGAAGACGTCATCTATGACTCAGAGAACTTCTGATGTCCTTTTTCCACAATTTAATCGACAAAATACCTGATCAGTTAATCAAATCAACTACAGAAAAACAGATGAATCAATGACAAAAATAATAGTAACTTTTTTGGTGCTGATTCTGATGTCGCATCATGAATGATTTTTAATTTACTTGATTTTGTGTTTTGTGTTATTTTTTTCACATTGGAATTGAATCAAACTAGAATTAATTAAAGGCATTTTATTTAATTTACAGGAGCTGCAGTTTGAACTGAGACCCTACTCTTCACCGTTTAGGTCACACACACACACACAGGCATTCAAACCTGAATGTTTTTTATGCTGCAGGGTATTTTCACTTAAGTACTGCACTCACATAAGTGTGCTGAATCTCAAGAGTATCAGCCATCATAATAGATTGATTGTTCGTTCAAACGTTTTTGGCTGCTCGCGCACATAAAATATCTACAGTCAGACAAACTCCCTCTACAAGACATACGAAACTTGCCTGAGGCTGCTTCTAACCAGCATTAATGAGGGAGAGCTAAACCCACTCCTGAAGGTCAAACAGTAGAAAGTAATAAGCTGAGTAGTTGTGTCCAGATAACGCACACTGTGGATGAACACACAACGGAAGAGAGGGATTACTCGGCTGACATACCAGTGCAATGTGAAAAAAAATGTGTGTGAGAACATCTTTATTTATGTGTGTATTACGTTATGAAGACTTCCACAACTTGTTTCCCACTCAAAACAAAAAGGCTTTCCCCCCCCCGGTGCCTTCGCCTCAGTTTCACATCAGAAGATAAAATAACAGTGATTTGTCTTCTCTTCGCTGGTTGAAAACATTTCAGGAGCAGAAAGTAACCTACTTAGTCACGTTTAAGGTTGAGATACTTCTTAAAGACAGCAGTCCCCAAAAGATTTTACAGAGTTGTCAGGCTTGAGTGCATCTTCCCCATTGTAATGTGGTCATAGAATAACAAAACAACAAGACCCACAACTGCGATAAACAAAACATAAATCCAGGGAAAGCATGTTTTTTTTTTAAGGAATATAAATTCTGGCTAAGCAGCAGCAGTATTCGTCTGTCTTGACTTAAAACGTTGGTTCACATAAATTACCAAAAAAAAAATTAAAGAAATCAAATCAGCTGTTGAACAGGATGCACTGAAACATGCCTTTTATTTAATGGTGTTTTGCTTGGCCAGGGTTGGAGATGTTTATCTGCAAGAAAATGGGTTTTTGCAACAAATTAATCTGCAGTGAAAATAATCATCAGTTACAGACGCGTTTTCTTTGTTTGACGATCTCAGCAGCTGCGTTGCAAAGCGACGACAGAAGTAATATGGTAGCGTTTTTGACATCCCAATGTACTATGAAGTAAGGATTATTTTCACTGGTGCCCCCTCCGCTCATGAAAATGTTTGCAACCCTTCGGTCCAACCAGGCAACTGTAAAAAAATTAGTCTTTATTTTTACAGAATCTGAGCAGAGGTCACAGTAAATGGAGGGAAATTAGCGAGCTGGCCAGAGCTAATCACAGCTCACTTAGGGATGAGTGGAAGTGGAGATGTTTAATGAAGTCGGGGAAGTGAAGGGAGCACATCGACTATCTGTTTCAAGACGGAGCTCAATCTGCAGATGCTGCTCTGTCGCTGCTTAATGAAATTTGACCTCTCTCTCCATCCTCTGTGTTCCTCACTCCGTTTCCCTGCTTTCCCTTCTTACGTCTCCTGCTTTTGTTTAGCCCACATTTCCTGCTTTTCCTTCCTCCCTTCTTCCTTTCATCCTGTTATGAGCTTTCTTTTTTTTTTGGTTGTTCCTCCCTATCCTCTCTTCAACCCTCCTTTCTTTATTTCCTTCCTCTCACACCACCTACGCTTTCCCTACTTCTTTCTTCTCTTTTGATTGATCAGTTTGTCCATTTCCCTCTCAGTCAGATTTCACACACCATTGCTCCCTCACTCTCCCTTTTTTTTTTGCATAGTCTTTTGTGGTTCCCTCTCATTTCATCAAGCACCCTCTTGCCGTCTCACCCACGTTACATGTGTAAGTACATTTCTAATGGTTTCCTTATCATTGCACCAGCAAAAATCATCACTTCCCCTTTTCGTCTTTTCTTCCGAAAAATGAGATAAAAAAACAGAGACGAACCAGTGTTGGAGGGGTTTCAAATACTTCCACATCAAAGGGGACGTGGCGTGGGCAGGCTGGATGGTAATCCTGTGTGAAGAGCACATCCTCGACAACCAACCCTGTGGAGTCACAGTGAACAACCAACAGCCCTTAATCCCCTTACACTACCAATGGGAGAGTCACTGTTTTTCAATCTTGCCTGAAAAGGAAAAGGGTATCATTTAAACAGCCTTATCTCTCAGTTTCTACAATTCTACATTTTTACAAGATTAGGAGGTAATCCACGAGGTCTTGGTGTTTTTCTTATGTTTGGCACCGCCAATTGCTTTTTTTGGCTGTAGTGGTTTTGCAGAGTACTATCTAGTGATGACAAGTCATCAGTGTCATCTTTTTTTCTGGATTTTCATTTTCTCTAAGTGGCACATTTTTCATTGTCTGACTCCTGCTGGCTTTCATCGCTCCCACATTTCAACAGCGTAACCTTACTAAATATAGGGCTTGTATTTGTAAAACCCAAAAGAAATGGTCTTTAAAGGGGGAGGCATCATGCACATTTCCAAGTCTATATTTTTATTCTGGGCCTCTACTGGAATATCTTTGCATGATTTTACAGAAAAAAAACCCTCCTTATTTATCTTATACTGGCTCTTTATGCAGCCCCTCAGTTCCTCAGCCTCTGTCTGAAACTTTGACTTATGTATGAGTAAAAAGTAGGACTTAAAGCTTTGCATAAAGAAGCTAAAAGTAATGCTTAGCAAAGTCTAAGTGTGATTCTTTGGTGCAGACTGCAGTGACTTTTAAGTATTATAATATACGCTACAACCATGTCTGCACTGAATCGGTTGATCGCAGGCACCTTGTCATGATTGGCTGTGCTTCATTTTGTCACATGTTTTGTAGCAACAAGGGCGCAGAAACCGGTTAAATGGAGGACCGGCTGCTCATGAGGCTGATGAGCTGAAAATTAAACAGCATCAAGCGGTGGAGATGCTCTTATAAACTTTAATTTCATCGTTTTACAGCGTGTACACATAAAAACACTGAATAAACTACTAAATACTGTTTTGATTCAGCCACTGCAACCTGTGTGAAATATGTTTTTATCGGTCCGTATCATTTACGATGCTGTCGGTGCTCTTGTTTCGTTGACTTGCCGCACAGAGCTGTCAGTTCAGGTCGAAACGAGTGCCGTGTGCCGATTTGTGTGCCAAATTGAAAGACGGAGACGAAACTACACCCAACCGGCACAAACTGACAACGCACCAGTCGGGTTTTTGAGAGCACCCTTTAAGACTACCATCATTCATTGTACACAGTGCTTGTATCCAAAGAAAGGTAATAAGATATTGGATTTGCATTGTAAAGAACGAGGTAGCGAACTGTCAAACTGTTGTGAAAGAAGTAGTTTGGAAAATGAAAAGTGTCCCTGGGCACTGCTCTGTTCTGGGGAAGAGTTTTGAACAAAGAAAGCAATAAAGAGGCAGAGAGATGCTGCAGCCTAATTAGAGCTTTAAGGAGTCATTTCAGTTGCTCGAAGCTCCTTCAATATTGTGACGCTCTGATAAGAGGGGGAAAAAAACAGCAGGTTTTCTACCAAGGGACCACCACAGTGAAACAAAAGTGGTGCACCTTTTAATTGGCTCATTGTCTCGGCTCCGCTTTTAGTGAGAGGCTGAAGTTTCCCACTTTTACATTTTGTAAAAGGAATATCGAAGTCATTGTTTCTAAACTGTGGCCTAAAAAATGGACTGTCTGACAGTCGAGGCTGTTCTGGACTTTCGTCGTTCTTTCTTTCATTTACTCTGTAATCTGACACATTTTGAAGAGTCGCTAGATGTGGTCGTCTATTCATTCATTTCAGCTGAGACCTGTCATTAGGCCCGTGCTACACCCAGTCCTCGAGAACGATGCTGCTGATAGGACGAGAACTCTTTTTTTTTTTTATCAGCATGTGTATTATTATGTAGCCAATTTTCCACCCATCATGTGTTTTTGTCTACCGGATATAACTGCATAAATCTGAGTAATGTTTACTAGGTCTAAAAAAATCTGTGATCTAGAGGAAATAAATGATATTCATTTTAATACCAATCTGTCAGCGCTGATTTACAACTCCATAGAAAATGAACCAGACAACATGACAAATGGAATTTGTAATAAAGCAGCATCAAAGGGGGTCTTCAGGGCATCGAGCGACATTTTTACATCAGAATTAACCACCATAGAAATCTAGTGATCAGAGAAATAACGCTTTCATTATCATATTATGTATTGCAATATGTTCACCAAAACAAAACACTGCAATACATTATTTCAGATGTAAATTATTCCCTTACCAGACTGGAAATGTTCTGTTTTCAGGCAGTTTAGCTCAGTGGGTTTTTTTTTTTGTCAGTTTATGGCTCAGACATATATACTTAGTAATAAAATACTTCATAATACAGTCAACAAATATGATTTGAAGTTAGTTAGTAGTAGTTAGATTATTTCCCCACCCTGTTCAGTTACAGATACCTTGATGCATAACAGATGGTCGTCTTGTAAAATATCAAGTACCACAGATTCTCCTGGACTGTGGTATCATCATTATCATAGGCAATGTATCATTATGATATTATATCTTCAGTTTCCTTGTGACTCTGCAAAACACAGGTCCAATTATTTGTCAGACGAGCTGGATCGGGAAATATTAAATGTTGGTGTTCTGCTTCCTTTGTGTAAATACGACCTCACAAAGAGATATAAGAATCTACAGGTGGTCAGCTGATTCAACTCAGCAGTACCAGTATAATTCGTACCTAAAAGATAGTGACAATGATATCGCTAACAATAATTATGGGTTGAATTGTTTAATTTCAGGTAAGGGCTTCCCACACACAGCCAGTAATTAATCAAAACAAAAACCACAGTTGTATGCTTTGTTTATTTATGTATTAAATGATATTCTAGTTCAGGTTGGACGACAGAAAGAAAATGAGATCAGGTCGCCAGACAAACATACATATTAGTGGGCGAATGGAAATAGCTGGCTGAGATCTCGCTGTAATAATTTAGAGCTTATCATTTCTCATCTTATCAATTTTTCATTCCGTTTTTTACATTTTATCTGCAGGACCGGGCTCTGTTTCCACAGAAACCGGGTCCGGTCATTTGCAGAAGAAAACCAAATTTAACCTTTTGTGGCTCCGTCAGAACGAGACGTGCTCTTTTTGATCAGATATGCACACAACAAAGCTGAGGTCCGACTTTCATTTAAAAAAAAAAAAAAAAAAAAAAAAAGTTTTCAATCTTGTCCTGCCTGTATTGCTTTGTTCACTGTCTGTGCACAGAATTATTCAGTGTCCTTTTATCAGCCGGTGTAGCTCGCTGAGACATTTAACATGGACATCTCCAGGACAAATGTGGCACTTGCTCCCAAGGCCTCAGTATAAAACCACGAAGGAGTGGCTGATGCGCTATTAGAGTTGTCAGCAGGGCAGCATATGTCAGAGACGAGCTCCACTCTTTTCATAGCTTAAGACTGGGGTTCTGTCAGCTGTAAATTACACCACCAAAGTCATCATCAGGTGTCAGTCTTTACAGATGAGGTCTGAAGAGGCAGCTTGGCCCAAACACACGGTGGAATCACCTCTATTTGTTGCTAAGTGCAAGGATAATGGAAGTAGATGACTTCTTCCTTCCTGTCTTCTTTGACATTTGTTTTTTTTCTGTCTGGTGAGTGGACGTGGGAGAGGAGGAGGAGGAGGAGGAGGAGTTGGAGGGGTTATTGAGGCCTTGGGACAGAGGCTGTGAATTGTGACTCCATCTTGTGTCCCTCCATCCCGTTGGCTCCTTGTTAGAGTAGCGACGGAGTGATGAGGTTTCATGATAGAAAACGCTGACAAGAGAAAGGGAGGAGAAAGAGAGATGGAAGAAGCTGAGATTAGAAAAGAGAGACTGTGGATTGTACACAGTTCGTGGGACAGTTGCTTTTAATTAAAAAAAAAAAAAAACAGACACATGAAGAGGATTTTCAATTCTTAGCCATAAGAATATTGATATTGAGATTTAGATTTAAAGGTTTAAAGGACTGTACAGCTGAAACAATTAGTCGTTTGCAAGTGTAGTCAGTATGCAAGTATAAAAAAGACAACACCAACAAAAACACTTTTCTAGTTGATAAAATGGTTGGATTTGTTGCTTTTCCACTTTTTTATACAAATTATAAATTTGCAAATCTCTATGCTTTGTGCTGTTAATTGGAACAAAACAAGCTTTTTGAAGATGCCACTTTGGGCACTTGGAAATTATGATGGGCATTGTTTAACTGTTTTCTGATTGATACTAAAAAAAAAATAAAATATGTACAAAAAAATAGAGTAGAGAAGTGTGCCAATATGAGGACATTATTTCATTTTTGTCCAGGCAATGACTGAAATATAATTATACAACACTAGGTCAAAAGCTAGTATATGGCTGGACCGTGTGACACTGTGGCCAGTTTGTTACAGTTAGTGTCTGTAATGTGAATTCCTGGATATTATATGCTCATCTGTAATTTTCTGTTGTGGTCCAAGTAATATTTGTTGTTAAATGTACTGAACTAACATCACATGACATGGTTAAGCCTCATTTGAGTCAAAAAAAAAAAAGAGAATATAAATGCATTTGCAAGAACAATACTTTCCACTCATATCTTGGGATGATGATTTGAAAAAAGAACTTATTCGAATTCTAATTATAACTATTCTAATTATCCGTTAACTCCCTCCGCTCTTTCATCTGTTTCACTCTGCGGATGTCTCTCGTTTTTCACTCTGCACTGAGTGTTTTTTGTGCTTTAACCGTGCCCCCCCCCCCCCCCCCACCCCCCCCCCCCGTTCCCCTGTGTGCCTTTTTTCCGCCTCTTTCGATGATCGTGGAGGCTGCGGTGGAAATTGTGAATGAATATGCTCTGGGTGAAAATTCAGGAGACTCATCTCCACCCGGTTGCAGCAGTTACAGTCAAATCAAGCGCACCTGCAGGGCAGCAGCCCCGCACTTAACTGATATAACAGCTACATGAGCCTCACATTTTACCCGCAAGACTCATGTTTTAATACTGTTCGTTGTTTGTGATGTGAAAATATCAGAGACATAAAAAGCTTGTTTGCTGGTATAAGGTCAGTTATAAAATCCAAACACACCCTAAGTGTTTGTTCCTCTCAGCAAACTCTGCGTCATGCTGCTGTCCTTCGCTCGCATCATGTCACGCCGATTCATTTTGAAAGAGAACGAGGAAAACAAAAACGACAAGGTAAAACATCTCATCTGGCTGTTTTCTATTTACATTTAACCCCAAATGTGAAAACGAAGGACCTTCTGGAGGGTTTTCTGCAGCACATAGCAGCGTTTCAGTAGGCTTAAGTGTCCTTGGCATATTGTTCCACTACCAGTTTGTTTGGTAGTTTTTCCTCTTTTTTTTTTTTTTTCTCTTTTTCTTTTGATATGTGTCACCATTGACGTCAGTAGCCAAAGAGCCAAGAGCCTTCATGCTACCACGGTAACAAGTTCTGTGTTACTACATCAAGCTGAAATGAGAAACCGGAGAGTCATTACGAGTTTCAATGACTTTTACCTCCACATGAGGTACCGTGATTCACAGCGCTCTGAAAAACACGCCGCT
Organism: Euthynnus affinis; assembly: GCA_029490765.1. NCBI lineage: Eukaryota > Metazoa > Chordata > Actinopteri > Scombriformes > Scombridae > Euthynnus > Euthynnus affinis. Next base: position 27,176,430 of record CM055848.1, on the reverse strand, counting down.
GCCCTTGTCAGCACTTCGCCGCAACTGCTTTCTTAGACGTTTTATTAGCTCCTGTTCAGATGGACTCTAGTATTTATTAAGCTATTTATATGAACAGCACTTTAAGGAACAGGTACAACATGGTTTAGTGACAACAAGCTGTCAGAAAAAGCAGCAATAAACCATTCTGAATTGTTACTAATATGCAGAACTGTGTCCACTATGTGTGGTGAATAGAGGTATGGTTACATTCTTTCCTTTAGTGGCTCTTTACATATCATACAGCAGACATTTGAAGTCCTCCTGGACCATGATCAAGCTCCAGGGGTTAAGCTTCATCAAATTATCGAGAGCAACGCCACCTCTCCTGTCAGAAAATCATTAGTAAGTGGGCTCCATCAACTCACCGGACTTCTTCTGAACCATTCATGTGATATGAAACCTTGAGAATTTCTCCTTTTTGAAATAGTTGAAAGCAATTATGCTCTCAGTAGGGGAGATGGCTGGAAAGGGGTTGCGAGAGGTGGGGCCACTAACATTTGATATGGAGAGTACTTTGAAGTAAAAATGGGGGAGTCATTGCTGCTACAAAGCTGTGTGAGTGTGTGTGTGTGTGTGTGTGTATGTATTTGTACATGTGTGCGCTGAGCTGAACGGCGCGTCTCCTGTTCCTTCTTCTTCTCTTATATAAATGATTCAAAGTGTTATAGAAGTTTTAGCTTTTCGGTCTTAAATTGAAATAGAGTCTCTGCTTTAATCTTGCAGACCACAGCAGACTGCGGCATTAAGCTTACATGAGGATCAGAGCTGCCAATGGAGCTCTGCTGGTCCTCTAATAAAAATGTAATAGAAGAATATTATTTGTTTTCTCCAGACGGTCGTGTTTGCATATTATTAAGTATACATATTGGAGAGAGAGCAAATATTTAAATATTGAGTCAAAATATGTTTTTTTCTTTTTAAAAATATCTTTCTGGCATTTTTATTCATTCAGTATAGAAACATAGGAAGCAAGAGAGGTAATTAACAACAACAAATGTCCCTGACTGGTATTGAGTTAAGCAAGCAAGACCCCAAAATATGTTTTTTCAACTGATTTAGTTTCATGTAGTCAACGACGACAACAACAAAAGTAGATCATGGCACACAAAGATCATTTTTCATCCCTGTAAAATCATTTGTACTCATTCAATAAATGAGTTTCATGAATTTAGTTTGTCAGTATCTAACTTTCTAACTAACCTCATTTCATGCTTTACATGAAATGTTTCTCCAAACTATTGCGGAACGAGACGAGAATGTCACACTTTATTAACGCTCAGAGCGTGGTACACAGTAGCATGCACGCAGATGAAAAACTGTTCACACCTTTTATTTCTTGTAACTCTTCCGTCTTGTCAGAGCTGCTTCTTCCAGTAAACACTCTTATCTGGTTTTGTTCCCATCCAAAGTATTCTGGCAGTCTTTCTACTGCCTGATGCATCATTTTAGCCTTGACCTTTATCTAAACAGTTAACACTTTAGCAAGTTCTCTGCTCACACTCCCAAAGACCAAGATATGTTTGGTCACACACACAAACATGCTTGGTAAGATTCAGAATGATCAAACATAATAGAAAGCCTGTGTTTTTGCTCACACATCCCCACCAGATTGTCTCCGATTGATCCGTTTCGTTTCCAACTGGAAAAACACTTTCTGTTTTTCTTTCCTTTGATGAATTACCGCACAGTGTGATTGATCAATCACTGCCATCTGTCGAGCTGAGTCAGCCAGATCCTGAATCAGTTCATCTCGTGATCAATTTAATTAGTAGGTAAAAGGCCTAAACAATAGCCACGCTCATTATAGATATGGCTTTTGATGTGTTTAATTGCACCTTTGTACCACACCACAGTGTACTAATTTACTACAAGAAAATCTAGCCAGATGTTTCTACCATTTGTGACACTGTAGATGCCAGTTCTCAGAAGCAGCTCGAATCAATGGCAAATGACAATGAATCCACCTTCAGCTTAGAAACTCTTTCTTTCCTTTTGCCTCAATAGAAAAAAATCACACATGCTCAAACCATTAAAAATGTCTGGATGACTCACTGTAACACCTTACATTTAGATTCAGTTTGCTTTAAAAAACAAACTGTCTGACTCTCTGAAACTGAAACAAACTCGCAGCTTGAAGTTATAACACAATCTACATTTTACACCTTTGTAATATTTACACTATCATACAAATGTAAAATGATATGAGTGAGTGAGATGCAGTATACTAGATAGTTCTTTTGCCTTTTCCTTTTTTTTTTTCCTCAGTTTATTTTGTTATTACTCCTTATGATTCTGATCTGCTTACTTACTTATTGAATGTCAAGTAGATACTTGAAAAACACATCTGTTGGCTTTGTAATTGTTAAACAGAGCAACAACTGATTCTTTTTTATCTGTGCACCAAACAGCTCAATAAAAACATAATTATACCAAAATTAGTGTACTGATTTTTAATTAGTGGAGGCAGTCTATATTTCCAACTCCAGTAAAAAGCTCTGCAGGAAACCCTAATGCAGTTCACTCAGAAAGATCCTATATTGAAATGAAAAAATAGTACCGTTAAGCAAACTTTTTTTGCTCAAAGTCCTTCCTTGCGAGGCTTCACACATTAAAATAACGCAACAGTAGTACACCTTAGTTAGTGTTGGCTCAAAATGATGAATCATTTCAAAAGAAATATCCATGTATCATGTAAAAAAAAACGATTAAATGAATAAGGGAGTTATTTCAGACACACCTCGAGTGGAGTTTGTGTTTGTGTGCTCAATACAAGCGTTTGCCAAACGCACAACTGATCATCTGTCTCTCTCCCTCTCTTGTTTACTTCTTCTCTGGCTGTCCATCTATCTCTTGACCCTCTCCCTTCTTCCTGTGTAGGTTCACTTGTTGAAGGACCAGCTGAGTGCGGAGGCCACGGCTCGGCTGGAGGCCCAGGCTCGAGTCCACCAGCTGCTCCTGCAGAACAAAGACCTGCTGCAGCACATCTCCCTGCTGGTTAAACAGATCCAGGAGCTGGAAACCAGGATGTCTGGACCAAACTCCAGTGAGTGGCTATGCGGGAGATAATATACATGAACGCAAACATTCGTGAGACACTTTTGGCAGAACACAAAACTGTGGAAAACTTTTTTTAAGATCAAGTGACGTGAATTTTGTAGTTTGTTACCTAAAATATCAGGACATTTAACAGCATCAACAGGAGTCTATCAGAGCTCCACAACCTTCTTGTCTCTTTCAGCCTCTTTTTCAGTGGCAATCTGGTTGTGGGAGTAAAGAAACAGGTTAGTTAGAAACATTTATTCAAACAGTATCACAAGTTGAATCCTCCACTTATTTATTTTGTACCATAAATATATTATTTCAACTAATTTCAACTGTTGAAAACGTGGTCAAGATCTGAATTAAAATAAACTCCCTGATAGATAATCATAGGATGCATGTGTCAAATCGTTTTTACATGTTAAATAAAGTAGTTAGTCAACAAAAAAACCTGCTCAAAATGTTACAGAGTCATTCAGCAAACGATTGCTTCTTTCTTATCAAAGATAATTAGTGAAAAGCTTTTATACTGTAGATATATTACTAACAATGAAACAAACAAAAATGAATTACAGCATGCGATTCTAAAAAAGGCTTTTAGTTTTTCATCGCATGCAACATAAAACACAGTGGGCTTGTTATGTAAGACCATTTCTCAAGGTTCACTGATGTTTATGCATCAAATGAAAGTAATTAAAGAGACTGCATAAAGCACAGTGATATAAAACACCAATCATAAGGAAAAAAACACAAGGAAAGTAAAACAAAGGACGAGACAGAGTCGTACAGTGTTGGAGAGGCATAATGTATTAGACGTGTCCTGTATAACGTGTTTAGTTTAGTCTGGCACCATCAACCGTAGACGCTCAGTGAACACAGAAGACAAACTCACATAGAAAACCTCTCAAGGAAACCGTTTTGAAGAAACCTTGATTGAGTTGGCAGTAAGAGGATATCTAATAAGGTGCCAGGAAAGAAAAAAAAACAATAAAAAGGACAATGACAAAGAGATGAGAAGGGGAAAGAAAGTTGAACAGAGTCCGCCCCACACACACACACAGCCATACAAAGCATGACCTACACACCGAGAGAGAGAGCAGACATTCAGCTCGGTACAGACAGGCAGATAGAGCGAGTGTGCTGCAGACCTAGACAAGCTTCTAAATGGAAATCCCTACATTAAAGTGTCTGAGTAGCAGCACGACTTTATGTTGTCGCTCTGTTTATCATGCCCCACGCACGCTCGCCGTTCTTTCGTCCACGACCCCCCTATGTCCTCTTCTTCTCCCTCCTCGCAGCCTCGCTTATTTTTAAGACCGTTCATCACTATTCAGACAAGCAATCTTCTCGGCGCTATCGCAGTCCAGCCTGCCCTCCAATTGTCACCCTGCGGGAAACAATCTTATCTTATCAAGCCAACATTTCAGAAATTCATATTTTCTCATTGCCGCCACTGCAGTGTTGGACATTTTAATTTTAATATGCACCTCATCCTGCACAAAGTCAGTCCAACTTTTCTGTGGAAACTGTCGGATTCAAAGTATATCTCAAATTAATCTTCAATACTTTTTTTTAAAACACATTTGCAACAATAAACCTTTCTCATGACGCCTTTGTCAAACAGAAGTGGAACTAATAACGTTAATAATGGCTGTGTCCAACGTTTTTAGTGTGTCAGATTCACACCTTAAATGGAGCAAAGCCGTCACTAATGTTATCAGTTACACCTGTCCTTTTCCTGCTATCACAAGTCACAATGACCCTCAATGAAAAAGGCCTATTTCACAGGTTTTTTTAAAGCATTTCAGAGTGTGAAACATTATTGTCTGGCTATAGATGAGAAGAGGTTTGGACTCCATGCAGAAGCTATCAGTCCAGTTCACTGCACAATCACTAGAAAAGCTCTTAAAGGAATACACCACTGGAAATTAGTCTTTTTTTAGTATCGTATACTGCCCTCCCTGTTGGCTTTATAAGGTGGCTCTGAAAGGTTTGTTGCTTTCATCCTGTCGAACCACAAACACTCCTCGCTGTTGATCCGAATGTTTTCTATCTTCCAAACAAATTGATGAATATGCTTTTTTTTTTCCAGCTGAGCATTGAAGCTCTGAGAATGCAATAGCACAACATGGATGTAGTGTTGTGGACTTTGAGTTGAACAGCAGAGAAGTTGACTGTGGTTCAGGAATGATTTGAGAGTTGGGTGTTTTGTTTGTGTTTTTTTTTTTTTTTTTTTTTGGCTTTGACTTTTTTTTTTTCAAATCAATTATAACTGCTGTGAACACAAGCTTGACTACAGCTGCTGTCCTCCACAAAGTCTCAAGCGACAAACTTTCCAGAGCCACATTTCTTGTTTACTGTGGTTAAAGTATTTAATACTGAAAAGATGAAGTATTCTTTTAATGTATCTTTCTCTCAGTATTTGAGCTGCAGGTCTGCACTCTGTTCCCATAAAGAAGGAAGCAAAACATGCTTCACTGAGCAGCCCTGATGATGATGAAATGCTTTGAAATATGTTTTTTTTTTTTCTTTTTGCTTACCCAATACAAAAATGCATTGATTTATTGCTAACTGAGTGATTGATTTTGTAAGAATTTTTCAAGGAGCAGTAATCTGCTCCCCCACAATTCACAGATACCTATATCACATACTGTACATTATTCTTCTTCTCGGTCCAACAGCAGAGGTGATAGCAGAGGAATTTAAATCAAGGCACTGTCAGGTTGTGATCCAGTAGAAGTGGAAGGAAATAAATAAAAGTTAGAAAATATAATTCTCTTTCTTTCAATTTGTCCATTTTTCACCGTCTCTCTCTCTTACACTTGTTTTCTTCTTTTCCTTCTTTTCTACCTCTTTACCTCTTTTCTCAGTGGGATCTCAGGACAGTTTGTTGGAGATCACCTTCCGTTCCACGGTTCCCCCGGTGATCTGTGACGTCACAACGCCTAAACCGGAGGTGTCCACCCTGAACCTTCCCCAGCTGGGCGCCAGCGACGGGACCAGCAACGTCTTCTCATCTTCCAACGGGACTCTGGGAAGCCCCCTAGGTAGGGACCAGTGTCTTCTCAAACTGGAGTGTTTCCGTTTCCTCCCAGGACCCCCGGGGCCTCCGCCACCTCGACTCCCCTCGCCTCCCCCGCCGCTCAAGGCCAACAGCCCAGAGAGCAAAGGCCAAGAGGTGTCCGAGAGCACAAACGAAACAAAGTTTTTGGCCAACGACATCAAATCTCTGAGCTGCCTGGACTTTGCCAGGTTTCGTGAGTCAGGTATCGCCTCAGAGTACGAGTCGAACACAGACGACAGCGATGACAGGGAGGACGAGGATGAGGGGGAGGACGAGGAGGATGAGGAGGACGAGGAGGAGATGGAGATCTTTGGCTGGGGGACAGACGAGGAGACGCTGAGGCTACTAAATGTTCTCAACAAACAGGGAACTCCCGACTGTCTGGGAGATGAAATAGCGGTGTAACACACTAACCTGCTCCCCTGAAGAACCCTACTGTGGAGATTAAACACAATAGCCTTTACCTGTCCATTCACTTCAGAATACTCTGTAGGAATAACATATAGCACACTAACCTCTGTTAAACGTGCACAGTTATATGTACAAGGCTTACATCAGTAAATCAGTTTGCCAGTATACCAGGTAGATATTGGACCCTTATTATTAAATAATAACCAGTCAGTGCTGTCCACCTGATACAGTGTGATGGACATCTTTAAATGTTTCTTTTCTTTTCATTTCAAAGGAACAAATCCAGCAGCTTTCCTTACTGACACAAAGTATCAGCTATTGGCATTTTCACTCTGGAGGTGTGTTCAGACTGAAGTGAATTTTAGGGGCTCTAAAGCATACAAAGAAAAGAGACACAATAAAAAGCTCAGTTCAGTGTAGGCGGCAATAACTGAGGTGAAGATGCAACCACTTAGTGATTCCCAGCTGTGTATGTACAACATCACAGTCCTGGATAAAATCCAGTAAGATTGTTGGAAATATGAGCTCACAGCAGGCAAGACAGTTTTCTTAGTGACTATTCAGGTGGAAAAATATCGATATCGAGTGGGTTATGAATTACAAAAATACATGGCTTACTCTGATGAAAGAGGAATGATTTCAGTAAAAGTCAATACAAACCATGTTCAACCGAAGATGGCTCACAATATCTGGAGTGCCTTGATGCCACTTTTAATGTAATTCTATTCTTCCAGTTACAAATATGTATTATTTTTCAAATGATATATTGTTTATTAATCATAATCACAGCTTCAATTCAGTTACACCTATATCTCAACATTCACCGTGAATCAGAAGGACTCTGAATGCAGAGAGATAGCAGAGAGGCAACATGAGTTTTAAACTCATTATACTCAATTTGATACCAAATTCATGTAAATACAGCAAGATGAAAATGTTTTTCACGTTCAGTCTGAGCACTACCTTAAAGTTACTACAAGTTACTAAAAAAGCAGTAGCTGCATTTCCCATGAGCACCAACCCCTTGCGTCATAAAGATCTTGATCTGTCTAGTGCGTGCATTTATTTTGGAAGCAAGTGAAAGAAAAAACACTATGCATCCTTGCACAGCTGTTTGCAGGATGCTTAGCTATGAGGTAACATGTATTTGTAGCTATGTAAGATTAATAATTGCAATATGACAGTGGGAAAAAAAGTAAACTTTGTTTACTTACAGTTCATACACCTACGTTACTTGTAAGGCTATATTCACACCAAATCCATCAACATGGCACCTTCCCACTGGGTTGTGCGGGAGGTGTGGGTGTGTTTATTTGAGCTTTAGAACATAACCGCTCTGAAACAATCAGAAAATTGTTTTTTTTTTCCCTCTGCTTTCACTGCCTTGTTCTCGCTATCGTCGCTCCCTCTCTTCGTTCAGTCTCTAGGTCACCTGATAACAAGTCTAACTTTACTTTTGCCGTTTTTCAAACAAAAAGAAATGTACTCTTCTTGTCCTAGTAATGCCTTTGTACTCCCTCATGCTACAATGCTAGATGTAATGTAAACATAGGCCGGTCTGCATGCCGTAAATCGTTTTGTCTCAGTTCACAGGGAATCCGACCCAGTGGTAGGCATTTAGAATAGCTACATAGAAATAGCCAGTCTTCTCGCTGATGGTCCTGTTGCTTATGTAGATCGTATAGAGGCATCAGTATTAAACTGAGACCGTTTCATAACCAGTTAAAACTTCCTTGTAGTTGCTTTAAGAATTTTAGCATCACCTTAAGTACCCCCTATTGGTCACACTCCTAATACGAGTCTCAAGAGACAAATATTTGAATCTAATCAGTAATCTGTATGCTTATTCATGCATATACTCCTATTTCTTCAAAGCTGTTGCTCTTGTTTCCTCCCTTTCTTTTTTTTGCCTTTTTTCTCGATTACACACACCGACCTCTTATTCACATATCACACACTCTCACTTACACACTCTTGAAATCTCCTCTAAACTCGCAGTTGCTGAATTTCAAAGAGGATTCAGGAGCTCTGTAGTAACACAATCAGGGAGTCCTTCCTTCTTTCAGCAGAGTGAACTTCCAAATGTCAGTCTGTGTGAGCTCTCATCTTCAACATGAAATCAAACCAAAAGTGTTCTGGTTAAAATAAGATGTACAAACACAACAAAATATCTCCTTTAGGTTAGTTCAGGGGCAAGCTTTCAATTCGTCAGACACAGCTGTCAGTCATGCTGGCAGGAAGAAAATGATAGAGTTTGGGACTGGACAGACTAATGAGCTCTTGTCCTCGCTGGAGTGAATGATTCCCGTGACGCCACAAGTGGAGTGAGGAGTGACCCTTGAGTCAAATCCGCAAAGTAACTTTGTGACTGTCCCTATGTTTGGAGAGCTCATATTTAATCAAGGACTATTTTTAGACAAATATCTGTATGTACGAACCTTGTTTTCTACGTCATTCCACAGAACTGTCGGAACTGCTCCGTCCTTGACTTCTGCAGGCAGCCCTCTTTTTGTCTCCTCACAATCTGTTGACTTGGTAGTCAGAGCATGTTTGCACTCTTCTCACTTGTCCGCACATTTCCTCGCTTTTTAATTTATGTAAAGCCGGGATTAGTTGGACCTCGAGGAACACTGTTTGTTTCTTTTATTCATCTCGTAAACAAAAACTCTTCCCTCGTGCCAGAACAGCGGCTCGCAGATGACAGCCAATAGTGGTTTCGTTTGTCAAAACCAAGCTCTGTGTATGGCCTCCGGGCACAATGCAGTATTAAAGTATTCATTTTGTTTCACGAGGAAAGCCACAGAGTTTTCTTTCTACGTATTGTTGCCTCAGTTAATCGGAACAATCAATGCACACAGTCCGATATTTGGCAAAGATAGATGCTGCAGAGATTTAAAGGAAAGTCAGTCCAATTTTCAATGTGTTCACTATCTTTTGCAAAGAGCTTTAGCCTGATAGGATCAATCCAATCTAGGGAGAATCCAGTAAACTAACTCCCAGTTAACCACTGGCTTTCAGAAGGTGTTTGCATTAAAGGATAACAGAGATTCTAACTGAGATGTTATTTCTATAAAGTTAGTTTAGAAACTTGTGGCAAGTTATGGGAAATGACATGAAAACTAATGTGTGTGTGTGTGTGTGTGTGTGTACTAAACAAATAAAACAACCTTGTAGTCCCTCCAGAATGCTTAAAGACCAATCGAGGCCTGTACTTTTACACACAGCAGCTACTAAACCAGGCAGATAGTAACACCTCCTGTCAATCAAACATCATCTATGAAGCAATTCCATTCACAAATTTGTCTTTCTTGCCTATTTGTGTGGGAAAAAGTGAAACAAGACAGCCACGCATTGAAATAAGCAATTCTTTTATTACTCATCAAAAACTGGAAAGGACGAGCCCCCAATTTGTACCAGCTCTAAGGCTGTGACAAAAGAAGGGAGATACTCACGGTTACACTGGTAAAAATCAAACGTATATATTTTTAAGAAATTGCAACAAAATATACCAATCAAACAGATGCAATGGTCAGTGCGTATGTGTGTTTGTTTGTTTTAGTCTTACTTTGAAAGTTTGTCCATGACAGCAGTTTTTAAAATTATTTCAGCACAAACAAGAGCCATGGATCAACTTTTAGTTGCAGGTAGAGGTCTGCACAGGTGGACGTGGCCTCAAATTGACTCATGGAAAACTTGTCTCAACCCATCGTGAGGAAGTGTATTTTCTAAGCAACTAAGCCAATTCGAAAGGGACCCGAGAGGCCAGACATAGTTTGAAATAGACCCGAGGATAATTGACTCAGTCCACAATCTGGTGAACTCGAACAGACACGGGCAGACAGAGCACCGACAAAAATATAATGCTACGCCAATTAAGGAGCAGCCGAGGATGAAAAGAAAAGAAATGCATGTAATTTAAAGGTTCACACTCTCCATCTTGCTTTAAAACACAAACATTTCTCTTTGAGTCCGACCTGGGTCAGATCCTGGACTGGGTCTTACTTATTAGGAACAAAGCAGCAAAGACTCCTAACCCCAGCTATCTTTACTGAAAGATTTCAGTTGTTGATTTAGGATTAAATTGAATATATTTCCACATTTTACATGGTTGTAATGACAATGAACCCTCAAATTGTGATAGTTATCACATTTTCCACTCGGGATGTTTGCTTTTTATTTGAAGGCCCTGCACAACCACATGCGGGGCCTTAGATATTGTGGCTGATTAGACCTCTGCTAAGGTTGAAGAGGGGTCTTTAGTATAGAATAAATTTTAACAAATGCAGCAAAACTAACAGAAGAATGGGTGAGCTGTCAGTCAAAGTCAGTCTGCACATGCCTACACAGTCCAGAAAAGAGTCAATTCAGGCACAGTAAGTGAAAATAGTTTTGTGTACCACTTAACTAAACATTTTCCAGAAATTACATCAAAGACCCTCAAAAGTTCCCGACCCCACATTTAGAACCACGGCAGGAAATAGACAGATCAGACATGAGGGTGTCAAACCAATAATAGTATGAAGGATGTCCATTACACCACACTTCTTCTCTTCCTTTTATCACCTATATTCTTTGTCTTTGTTTTTTTCTGTGCTTTCCTCTATTACTGTTTAAAATTCAGATCGACACTACTTTCAAGGGACCCAGCATCAAGACAGAAGATAAGCATGGAGCTCACAACTTTAAAACAGTAATAACTACAAAATGTAACTTAAATTGTGTTTCAGAAGCTGATGCAATCAGTGTCAGATAATGTGATGATACAAAACGTTATGAAAGAGCCCTGAAATTAGCCAAAAATATATTCACACCTGTTGCAATAAATCACCAGTTGAACACATCTCCACTTTGCTGTAATAATTTAAAAAGGTGACCCCCATCTCATGAATCAATAATTGCATTTAATCAAAGAATTTATTACATTGTCATGAAAGAAATTACTTTGCTATCAGGCTCAATCACATTTTTGACTGATGTGGAGAGAGGTTACCTGCAAGCCCCGGAGACCTGGGTGTGTCTGGAGAGCAGGCATTATGAGAATAAGAATGTGAAGACGATATCACTGAAATATTGTAATTTTAGCTGCTTATACCCTCCCTCCTTGTTGTGACCTTGACAGAGAAAGTTTTGTGGTGTGGACGCTAAATGTCTTGATGATTTGTCACCTTTCCTAAAGCTGAGGTGGTTGACGTGAAGAAGCCTTTCAACCCACACATCACAACACACTGCAGGAAATATGCCTCAGATGTTTCAGAAATGTAAGATATTTAAACTGTTTGTGCTATCTGTCTAATAGCTAAGAGTTTTCAGTGGTCATTGTATAAATCTCCGTGTTTCCGTTGCTTCTTGCACACAGAAGACCTTCATAAGTTTTGCCATCAGAAATGTGTTTGACCGATTAAAGGTGTGTCTATTTGAATGATGTTGGGGCAAGATCACAAGATGGAGGCAAGGTATCAATTCTTAACCTGCCTTATCCACATTTTATTTAGTGAATTATCTCAGACTGAGGTCACCGTGAACAACAAAAACCACCAGATGAAGCTTAACGACAAACAGGCAAGAGTCTTTGTTTAGATTGAGCAGCCCTGTTAACATAATACCATGATCTTACCTCGAACCGTGTTGCCAGTGGATGAAGCTCGCCGTCCTCTCGTAACCTTGCCAAGATTGAGTGAAGCAAAACTTTCCTTTGTTAAGAAGTTTGAGAAGCAATCAGCAAAATCATCAGCGCTGCTAGAGCTTGGACAGTCATGCAAAAAGAAAACAAACTGGAACATGATGATTCATCCAGCATCATCTTAGATCTTAGTTTCCATTGTTCCAGTGCAAAATTTCTGCTCACACATTTGAGCGCAGACCTGGTTCTTACCCTGCAGTAGTCCTCTAAACATGTGTAGGCCAGTTAAATTTTTCTCCCTTTATAGAATTTTTTCATTTTCTTCTGTTCCAGAGAAGACATTATCATAAATATAGAACAACAAAAAGTATGCGCGCAGGAACAATCTGTGTTGTCTCCATCGCTGTGTCCTTATTTGCATTCCTCTATTCTCGACCTTTATTCCTCATTCTTCTCTGTTCCTAACAGCCTGCACTTTTCTTGCCTCTAGGATAAATAGTTCTCTCTTCTCATTTTCTTTCATATCATCTATATTTCTCTCACATGTGCTCGGCCTTAACCTTATTCTCCTGTCATGTCCTGAACCCCAGCTCTCCCTCCAACCTCTCCAAAATGCCAGATATACCGTACATCTGCTCCAGTCTCTTGTTGCTGATTTATCTATTAGTGACTCGTGGTTGCAAAAATAAGCACAGCCCTCGGCCTTTTACCTTGACAGAGATGATGTAGGTCAGCAATCTCCATGTGAAGGAGGAGCAGCTTTACAGAAAATGTTGACTAATATTATCTGCCCACTCCGGGGTTTGTCGTGAATCAAACGCAGGAGCAGAGGAGAGATTAGTTTCTTTTTGTGAGTCATTTGTGTGGCAGGTTCAGCAAAGTTTGAAAGTTTGAACTCATTCCCACATTCTTAACTAGTTATTGATTCAGTCTCTAATGAATTTATAGGGATACAGTCGAATTCTGGCAGACAGAAAGTGTGTGCCAGTGTGTGCGGTTGCTGATGTCTGAGTGTGCAAATGTTTGAGGGTGAGGTCAATCATGTTCATTCACCATATTCCGGTGTCAGCTGACAGGTGGTACAATTGGCCGACACCATAATGGGCTTTCAGCATCCAAGGCAGACACTTAAGTAGTGGGCTCATCAGTCTTTCTGTCTTTCTGAAAAGCAAAAACATGTTTTCACAGTTGTTTGTCAGTAGTAAAATATTACTACATGAACAGTTATGTTATTTACAGGGTGACTGTAAAGGCTCAAATTTAAAAAGCTGGCTATATAACTGATGTTAGTCAGTTTAGATTCCAGTCAGGGACCACGTCTTTCTCTAATAGGTTTTAGCTATTGAACAAAGGCAAAATGATAAAAAAAAAAAAATCAATATTTTTCAGAATGTTCAGTTTTGCAAATACGAGGCCTTAAAACTCATCAAATCATTGTAAAAATGAGATTTTATTTCAGCAAGAACTTACAGTCATTTTGGTCCCTGTTTGTCTGAATTGGTCCCTCTTGTAAATAAATCTAATTTCTTATGTAGCTTACTTGTTGAGAGAAATCAAAAACAAATCCCTGTACCCCCATGGCTCAGGGTTTTAAAGGCCAGTTTGAACCAGCTGAATATCTTTGTTGCATCTCTCTCACTGTCATCTCTCTAATGTCACCATCTAATAAAAGCAAAAAAATGCCATCATGTCGTCTTGCTACTGAAAGCAGCGATTTTATCATATTCGCTCTCCAGATCAGTGTGTGTGTGTGTGTGTGTGTGTGTGTGTGTGTGTGTCTTAAACTTTAAATTGTCTCTCATCAACAAATTAGAGCCTCTCCAGACAGCATCACTTTAACAAATGATCCTAGAAGTGTCCCTACTTGCGGCACCTGTCGACTGAAACCTGTACGATCTGTTCATGAAGTGATCTTATAAATGAGCTTCAAAACGTGTTATAAATAATTAAATTGAACTCAGTGGTGTCTGCAGACATTATGGTTTAAACTGCTGAAGTGTTAATATTCAGCTTGCTGAGTCTACACCGATCTTAAATCTTTATCTTTGTCTCAGTTTGTCTCTCTCGCATTCCCTGAAGTTTCCTCCCTCCCTCTTCTCAGCATTAATTAATTGTCTGGTGGGATTTGACGTTGCCATCTGAAGGCCACGTTGCCAACCAGTCCTACCAAGCAGAGCGGGGTTTGGTGGCTTCTATCGATTTCCCCGTCAGAGGCATGTGTTGTTTGAAACTGGGGTTAACTACTAGGACAGCAAGGGAGCAGAACGGATCAATACGCTGCTTTACAAGCTCAGTCTGTCACCTTCAGGGACGCACTTATATACACACATAGATTCATGTATACCCAGCTTAGACTTAAGCATAACACATATCAAGATACCGTGGAGCTCTGTTCAGTCTGTAAGAAGTAGGACGGTGACACATTTCTCGTTATTTTGACTCTATACTCATTTGAAATGACTACAACTATTTTAGTGTTTGAAGGTCTTTTTTATGTCCATAATGGTTAACACTTCAGGACTTGTCACCCTTTTTATACACAGTGCTCCAATTTTTGGACAATGCAGCAGAACAATGATCTGAATGAATGAAAAATGAGAGTTTTCATGAGTTGCCTGAATCCTGAATTGTTCAGATCATATGTTTCACTAAATGAAAACCACACTAAAGGCAAAAATCACCCAAAATAAGTGGATGAAGCTGGCTGCAGATCAATTATAGACAGTCAACCTGAAAAGAATTTGACAGAAAATGCTAAATATGTTGATAATGTTTAAGTTATCCAATGCATTTTGACCTCAGGCTTCAATTCTTATGCTGTTCAGCTGATGATAAACATCATGTAAGTAGCAGCTGACAACTTTTATCTCCAAATCTAAAGTACTGGAGTAGAGCCCTTAGAACAAAACATTTGTTATGCGGCCGAAAGTTTGTGGACCTCCTTGCCTCGAACTGCAAGCTAGGCCTTATTGATCAACAGCAGTGCACGACCTCACTCTCGCTCTTGAGGCTGAATGGAGGCAGAACTTTTGCAGCCAGGTTTCAAAGTCTTGTAGAAAGTTTGAAACCCGAAGAGTGGAGGTTGTTAACGCAGCAGATCAATGTTCACGGTCTTGGAAAGAGAGGTTTTTAACATAACACCCTGTTATGTTCAAGTGCTCACAGACTTTCGTGGTGTACTTTCTGAAAGCACCGTACAAAGAGCGAAGGCTACCTGAAAGCATTAGTAAATATGAGATTCCAACTTTAGAAAATACAGCTGAAATGGAAAAAATCTACGAAACATTCATCCAAAAAAATAAACTGACTGACACACACGAACAGCCTCACAGTGTTAATTAAGCGCACCCCATGCTCGCGAGCGGTGGACTTAGGTTGTTTTCGTCACGTGAAGTAGTGCTGACAGAGACATGTACAGTCGGTGGGTCACGCTTTAAACAAACACACCACAAAACCAGCACAGTGCTCAAATTAATGACCATGTCTGGAGCAGAAGAGCAGGGGGGGAATGAAGGACTTTAAAAAGCCCAGCAATTAATCCTCCGACCTCAGCGTTAATGATCAGAGCCAAGCAGGACAAGATTCACACGAAGAATCTAGCAAACTTATCTCTTCTTATTGGAGACTCTTAGACTGTCCAACTGTAACATTTTGATTATATTTGTGTACATGTGTCTTTATATTTGTCTATGTGAGTCACATCATACTGTATGTCAAACTTATATGTCTCATTATTAATTTATCAAGCAAAGAAGCCAAACATTTAATGGTTGCAGCTTCCCAAATATGAGAATTTTGCTGCTTTTCTCTCATTTATATAATCATAAATTGCGTATCGTTGAGCTTTGGACTCTTGGTCGGACAAAAGAAGTCATCTTTTAGAAAAGTCTAAAATAAATTATCTCTTAGAATCTCTTAGAAATTGTGCATTTTATACTTTTTTTTCTAAGTTTCACATACGAATGATTAAAAGTTTAATCCAAAAAGTCTAGATTAATTGATTAGATTAATTAAAATAATCTTTGTTTTCAGCACCTTTGTACTTTTCCGAAGTTTTGTGTCTGTTCACTCATAGTTGTAGTCTGCTACTGTTTATACTGCTGGCTGCTACCCTCTTCAGCATTACAATCACAATCTCTGGTCGCATGTACCCACTGGGTTCCTGGATTGGAACTGGCGACCTTCCACTCGCTTCTCTAACCTCTTGGCAGCCAGTGCACGGTCAGATTAGACTTGCTTTTGGAGGCGTTTTTTTTTTTTCTTGCATTTGCCTCACAATTCTCACAAATATGCATATACATATGGAGGCAGCGGGGACTTGAGCAAAGCCCCCTCTCATGTTCTGACTAGATTTCTGTTGCGCATTGACATCTGGATTTGGTGGCAATCTCCTTTGATGTTCTCATGTTGAAAAGCTAGAGGCCATGCTGAGCAGCGTCTCGGCCTGGTACGTAATCTGGAACATGTGGAACTCCAGATGCAAACGGCTAAAAAGAGCAAAAGTGTCTTGAATCACAGTTGAAGCTTGAAGGCCTGTCTCAGCCACATCTGTCTGTCAGCCCCGTCTGTCTTGTCCCATTTCTTCCCCCTTTTTTTTTTTTTTTTTCTGCAGCATCCTTTGTGTTTCTTCACAGACTGGCTGACAAAAGCAAGCTGACAAATGTAACACACACACATGCTAAATATAAAATGGAGGTGAAAGTCAGCATCAACCTCAAAGAAAACATCTCCCACCGAGGCGAGCGGAAACTGAAGGCGAACGCCAGGAGACACCTTTGATCATTTTTTTTTTTTTGCTTTTAGTCAGTAATATTTTAACTTTTTTTTTTTTAGCGTTTGATGTGTTGTATTAAAAGTCAAAAGAGACATGTAGAGGTGTCTCTTCGTTCACTTTTTCTTATCAGGGATGAACTAAGATTATCAAATGGCGTTGAACAAACAAAAAAAAAAAAAACATAGTTTGCTTATGAGGCCCCTCATGCCTTCATTGAACTGTATGGCCAAAAGTGTGTGGACACAACTGTTTAATCTGTGGCTGTTTCTCATGGTTTCAGCTCAGGGAAATCTTACTGCACTGTCCATTTTTTTTTCCCAAATATCCTTCCAGGGATGAAAATTCAAGTCCAAACACACACAGACACACACAAATAGAATCACGGGCGAAAGTAACCAAGTGCTCGGAACAACAGATGCATTATTTTTTTCCTGCTGCTTCGTTTCCCTTGTTCTTTCATTCATGGCTACACTTTACTTTTGTCTCTCACACGCTCACATACTCCCCAGGGAGCGGGGAGAGGGAGAGGGTCAGACAGACAGTGATGTGGCAAATGGGTGAATGAATTATTGATCTGATGACTTTGATACGGAGGAGACTGAAGGCACCCAAACATGTCTGGCTACAACCTGAAGTCCTGTAGTCTGCTCTCTTCATACCACCCTGTTTATTTCCCTCTCCTATTTCTCTTCCCAGTCTTTGTCAGAGTGGACAAAAAAAAACAGTGTTTACGCTTACTTGTAATGTTAAATGTATTTCAAGAATTATTTTGTGATAAAGTTGAGTGATTTATTGCCTTGACTCCTCCTCGTTTAGTCAGTGATTTCCCAGAATGTTTTGTGAACAAGTGCCAGTAAGTGGAGTGAACTTATTCCATGCGGCTGTGGGTTTGACATGCATGTGGAGAGACTAAGCATGATATTACGGGAATAGTGTAGTAAGTAAAAGAGAGCAAGGCTTTCCCAGCTGCTGAGAAAAAAACTTTAATTTGCTCCCTTTAATTAAAACATAACGTGTGATGTGGCTGCACTGTGGTCTGTTGAGGCAGCTGTCAGGAGAAACACTGTGTCTGAAAAGAATGTCAACAAAACTAACATTTACTGTTGATGCTTTTTTTTTTTTTTGCTTTAAGACTCTTACAGAAACAGACTCTTTATTATAGCTGCACTGGGAATGTGTAAACATAATACCACACTGCAGGTAGGAAATGGAAAACAACATAGAAAGTAGACTTAAAATGCAAAATACATCATTATTTTCTTGTAGGGAGGATTTTTCTCTTGATGTAATTTGACATTTAGCCATGCTAGCAGCATAGCTCTAGGGATGGCGATGACAGTCAGTTGGTCTGTCCATCACTTTGATCCAGACTGAAATATCTCAACACCTTTTGGATGGATTACCATGAAATGAGTTACAGATGGCCAGTCCTGCTGACCTTGGTGATCCCCTGACTTTTAATTTAGTGCCAATAACAGGTTTAAGTTTTCACTTATCACTTAAAATATCTCAAAATTTACCTGATGGATTGGCACAAAATTTGGTACAAACATGTATGGTTCCCAGATGATGAATCTTACTGACTTCAGTGACCGCCTGACTTTTCATCTTGATTCACCATTGAAGTTATAATTTGGGGTTTTAAGTGAAACTTCTCATCAACTATCAGATGGATTGCCATTCAGTGTGGTACAGACATTCATGTTCCCCTCAGGATGAATTATAATAACTTTGGTGATGTATCTAGCACCATCATCTGGTCAAAATTTAGTGTCCAAGACTTCAATGTATGACCAAACACCTGCAAAACTAAGGACATTCCCATCAGCCACAGCTGCACTTTGTGTTTAGTGCTAATTAGCAAATGTTGGCATGCTAACACATTAAGCTAACATTGCTTAACATGTGCCAAAGTACAGACAGAACTGCTAGCAGGCCTGTTGACCCTTAGTCTTATTAATTTATAACTAACTTTTCAAGTGTTTTGGTAATAGTCAGCTTTTTAAAGAGAAATCCATATTCAACAGTCAGCAGCTCTGTTACTCGGTGGCCTGAGGTTGTTGACTTTTGCTTGATTTGACTTCTCAATGTCCCAAAAATTTCATGTTTCCAGTAAAAAAAAATGCATTCTACCTGCATGTCTTCACCAAACAAGCAACTAATTTGATGACGATGAGCCTGTAGCATACGTTCACACATTAATCTTTCTTGATTAGATTAGCATAGATTTCCACCCACAATCACAATCCCATTGATTTTCTTTCTCTTCTCAGTCTTCTCTTCCTGTGTCCTTTCCTGCCAATGTCGTCCACGTTCTGCTCTATCCTTATCTGACTCGTCTTCTGTTTTTCCATTCAGATGACACAATAGTACTAGCCTTCATGTTCATGTCATTGAAGGACATTTTAGTCATCTACAAGAATACTCTAGCTGCAGTTTGTAAAGAACAGCGTTATAATTAAATCACATATTTATAAATGGAAGGAGGGCATCTCAGGTATCTAATTGGGTCTGCAAGGTCATGAGAAGATAAGAAAATACTACATTTAACTGTAACATTAGAAAGCTGAAGTGAACCAGATAGTGGACATTTTAAGATTTTAATCAGGTTTTCCAATCTGTTTGAGAGCTGAGCCAGGTAACGAACTAGTGCTTTATGTCTTGCAATTGGAGGAAGAGCAGCAGGAAATGTGCATGTTAAGGGTTAGAGTTAGGACCATGGGTGCAACGGATCACAAAACTCATGGTTTGGATCGGATCAAGATTTTGAGTCACAGATCGGATCATTTTCTTAATATAACTCTGCTTTGCATTTATTCTGTAAAACAAGGAACTTTTGCCCATTGTCCTAATTGAAAACAACATTCAAGATGTCCAATGTTTAAATAAAATCTTAAAGTATATAAAATATTCTACACTCAGTTGTTAAAATGCAATATGAGGCATGATACCTTCCATCTTTAAACATGGCACCATTAGTGCATCACTAATGTCAGCTTGCAGCTAGATCGCTAATTAGCTGCTCAGCTGCAGCACATTAAACAGCATGTAAACATACCTGCTAATGTCACTTCGGACCTGTCAGATGCTGGTTTGGTTCTTACTCTTCAGAATCCCTGTTAGCAACACGCTGTCTGTCCATGACTTGTAGCTACAGCGGTTTGTTTACTTTGTCTCCAATGAGACATTCAATTTTGCAATTAGTCTGTGGTTTAAGTGTGTGCCGAATCCTCATGGATCACGGATCAACTACATTCTGTTAAACCTTTAGTTCGGAATTGAAGTATTTGCGCAGTCAGAGGCTTTTTTCAGAGTTTCATTAGTGTGAATTTCACTTTAGTTTTGGTACCATGTAGCCTAAATGCTACTTCTCCCAGTAAGACAATATCCCAAGGGGTAAGAGGTTTTGTGTGAAGAGGTTGCTTCAGGTACACAAGTGAAAAGGCAGAAGAGGAGAAGGAGAAGACGGGTCAGTTTTCTTAATGGGGCTTCTGTTTTCTCCTGGGACTGAAGGTCGGGCTGGAAGGCTCAGGCTGTCATGACAAGATAGATGCTGGTAGACTGATGTCTGGGGATGGAATTCAAAGTTTGTTGCCCTGCAGTGTGTACGATATGTTACTGTTGTTTTTGCTAAGAAAGCGTTAATAATACAAGTCCCAGAGTTACACACGAAATAACATGTTTATTAATCAGTGGGAGCAGTAAATGCACTTTGAGCAGCTACTGTGTCAAAAATTCAACAAAGGCGTGTGTCTGTTTACATTGATATATTATTATAAAATATATTTATGGATTACTTTTTTTTTTTAAATCCAAGGGGTGAAAACACTTAACACTAATATCCAACATGATGCTAAAAGACAAAAAACCTTTAAAAAAACACTTAAAACATGTGTGCTTTCAGTTTTTTTTCCCATATCAACCCTTCTGAAATATTTAAATACCCATATACATACTCTTAAACATATACAAATATAGCCGTGCAAAAAATACAGTTATCTTTCCTTATAAAGTCTTCAAATGTTTTTATTTAATCTTTATTTATTCAGGCAGTCTCATTAGGATTAAGATCTATTTTCCAGGAGAGAGCTGAGAACAAGGAACATAATTCATAATCAGAATCATAAAAAGCGTCAGATAATAAAGCTTTAAACACCCCAAGGGGAATGTAAGACTCAAGTTTCAAGGCAATTATCCTAAAATAAGTGTCTTAAAATATGATGTATAATATCTTACCTCGATGTCCTAAATACCAAAAAACGTCTTTTTATGAATATTCTCGGTGTTAGGATTTTGATGTTTCCTGCTGTAAACTGAAAGTCATGAATGCTATGGTTGATCTTCCATAAAACTGGAAGTGAAATCCAGACAGGGCCTATTTTTCAAGTAGGAAACGACTGAAAGCAGACAGTGATGATGGGGAAAGGCAACGTGTCAGTCAGGGTTCAGTCTGATAAATCAGAAACTTCTGCCATTAATCCCGTACAGTCCCCCCATAAAATAAAATAAATGTATTACTTTATCAGCGTGAGCCAGACTCCCAACAGTGCCCGCCCACTTGAATCATTCATGTTATAATGAACGCAGGTAAAACATTGATGAGCGGCTCTACCTATCGTCTGTTAGAAAGAATAAATTCAAGAAAAAGAGAGAGAGAGAGAGGTATATTTTTTTCTTCCCTGCTTTCAAACCTCTCTGATTGGCCTCACACACACACACACACCAAGACACACATGCGTATCTTTAATGTCGCCAAGTGAGGAGTTCTAATTTAATACATGAGTGATAATGACCCTGTCTGGCCAGAGGATTAGTGTGTTTGTGTGTTGGAGTGAGTGTGATTCAGGTCATCCTCTCAGCCCCGCCACTCGTCTCTCTCACATCTCCTCACAGCGTCTCGCGCCGATGCAGCTCTGCCCCCGATCTGTTGCACCAGAACATCATCACACTCTCTGCTTTTCTGGACGAACATGCAGGATACATAGATCTCCTTAAGAAAGTGAAGTGACAAAAAAAATACTGCAGATGGTCGCTCAGCAGCGGGATCTGAATTTGTAGATTTTTGCAAGCATGTTGTCCTCCTGAAAAAGGAAACAGAACAGAAACCGCAGCATTTCTTGCTCTCAGCATCTGTGTTAATCTCCTGATGAGTCCTCAGGACCGGTGGGGCTATTTTATTGTGAGTGGAGTTGAAGAGGAAAACATCTAATATGATTTTTCTGAACAATATTGCAACTTAAATTGTTATTATTTCTTACAAAATTAAACTAGATGCCTGTATATATGGTCTGCAGTGTATTAAATGAGATATGATTGTACCAAACATAATCAAAATAATCTAGTTTCTCCATGAATAGAATCAGCTCAAACAAGGCTTTTAGCTTGATGTCGAGGTCCTTCAAGGGTTATTTACTTTGAACCAGTCAGTCAGAGGCTTTTCAACAAATCTCATGAGCGGAGCCAAACCAACAAAGAATTGATCTACTTACAAGTATTGTGTACTGAAGTTATTTACAATGTAGCGCAAAGTCAAGAGGTTGTGTTCTGTAGCAAAACAAGCTGTAGAAGGAACTGTGTATGCTCAGTGACATCTGCCTTACACAGAACTACTCTCCGGAGACTGAAAACGTGATCGCTGTTAATAGTCTTTGGAGCCGTTTTCTGAACAAACTACAGTCACCCTGATCTTCATGTCGATGTCACCCAGTGCAGCGGTATGACTCGTTTGATGTCTTTTAATAGTTTCTGGAAAACAATGGACGTTCATATCAGGCTTTGGATACACACACAATACTGTGTAGGTCAGTTTATTGTTGTTTTGGAGCTGAACATGAGATTTGTTGACAATAAGAACATTGTAGAAAATTGCAGCCTTTAATTCTTTAAGAAGACAAAAGAATCAGTCAAAAACTCAAATACAACTGAAAGTCATCTAAAAATCTTGAAAAAACTATATAAAAAGAGACTCATCTATATGCTACAGTTCAGTAAAGAGAAGAAGGTCTGTGTGTGTGTGTGTGTGTGTGTATGTGTTTGTGTGCGTTCAGTGTGTGCTCAGTGTGTGTGTTCCCCCGTCTCGGTGACAGAAGTGGGTTACCCTCAGCTAAGAACAAAGTTAAGGGTTTGGCGCTTTGATCGGTGATGCCAAAGCGAAGCCGAGCTAATTACAACCTCACGCTGGTGTCGGAGTCACACACACGCGCGCTCCCTGAAGGGTGGTGGGAGCTGATCTTGCCAATTACCAGTTCCACATAATGAAACTATAATCTGTTGTGGGGTTATTAAAGCTGTGGCTAGTGGCTGCTTTACCACTGAAATAACACATTTCCCTCCTGAAACTCAAACATAACATGGCTCTGCTCATCTAAAGTTCAGTAGCGGCTCACACGACCCTGCAGTGTTACTGCTGTTGGTTGTTATTCCTGAAAATATAAAGGCAGTTAAGGCAGTTATTTTATACAAGACATTGAAAAAGTTGTGTACAGTGCACAGTTATTCAGTCTGGTATGTTTTTCCAGTCTAAAGCATGTAATATCTGACTATTTCTATGAATTAGCTGAGCGCTGTTCAACAAAAAAGGAAAAAGTATTGAGAGAACACAGATGAATAAATCAGACAGGGGTTCAATGAGTGCTTGAATTTGTTATTAATGAATTTATTGGGTATGTTTTTGATTTGTCAATCATCTACACGAATCTAAAACAATCTTAAATGATGACAGAAGCCTCTCACGTATAATAAATAATGAAAAATAATGATTTATTTATGTAGCAGCTTACTTAAAAACACTCTCACATTTAGACCCAGTAAAATCCTTGAAAAGACATGAACAGACAGTCCTTACAAAGCCACAAAACCTGAATATTAATTTATTCCGCCTCTGCGTCTGAATATAAAAACACTACTAATACAAGCGCTGAAAGGAAAAAAATGTTCAAATGGTGTCAGGATAACGGTCAGCATGCAGACACCTGTGAAACGCCTACGGTCTGATCTGCAGTTTGATCACAAAGACTTTGACTTTGACTTTGACTCTGAAACACAGCTGGTACTGCCGAAGTATGTTCTTGTCAGGATTGACTAGCTTTCCAAATGGAGAACAGAAAGAAAGTCGTCAGATTTGACAAAGCTGATATATCACTTAAAATTTGATTTAGCTTCAGTTACGTTGAAGATAAAACAGTAAGAAATACAATAGGACGTACAGATTTAGTAGCACAGACCCTAAAGCTCAGTTCCTGTTCCATGTTATTCTACATTTAATGCATAAAATTCAGTAGATTTCACTCTCAAATCTTAAAAAAAAAAAAAAAACAGACTCACAATTCTTCATACTTCTGAGGACAAAACAATCCTCCCAGGTTCAGTCGGAGTGGTGAGACTGTTGCTGGAGTTTCTCTGGACTCCTTTTTTTTTTTTTTTTTTGTTCTCCTGAGACGAGGCTCCTTCAAACACAGACTAGGGCAGATTTTCTGACTTCGTTAGTGTTGCAGAAGATTGCATTATCATTTCAGTTGATTCAGCCTCTCGCCGCCCGACGCTGGTATATAAGTGGGAGTGAGAGTTGTCTGGTTTAGTTTTGTTGACCACTTCTGTTTTGTGCTCAATAAATCTCTCTTTTTTTTTTTTTTTTTACTGCTCTGCGTCTCTTCCCGCTGTCTTAACCGATTATTTTTGCAGTGTTTACAAGTGACTGATTCCATGAGATGAAATCAGTGAAGTTTGATAACATATTAGAAGGTTTTTTTTGGGGGGGGGGGTTTACTGTACACACACTCAAACAGTGTGAAGATTGTGTCTCCGTATCTGTTTCTAATCTGGCTGTTGTTTGAATAATGCTGTTAATCCGCAGCTGCTCCTGAAGGATGAAAGAAAGAAATCCTCATTTCGGTGTTAATGAGAGATAATTATTACAGATGAAATTCTTCAGGCATGTTGGTAATTGAACACAAAAATAACACACACACACACACACACACACGCACACACACACACACACACACACACAGTAATCTGCCACACTTCTCCAAAACTAAACAAACAGGCTCCAGGAGTTCTCCAGAGTGAAATTCTCTGCAGATTTTATATTCACGCTGATTATAAGTTTTTTCAGATGATTATTCCCACAGTACCTAAACTCTTCACCTCTGTCTGAATACTACAGTGTATTTATTACCCTGAATGCTGTATTATACTCAAATTTAATGTGTTTTTATTGTGTTCTGCACATGAGAGATGAAGTTGGAAGCCCTCTGACGTTAGTCAAACTGTGACTTTGTTGTTGTGAGCCGTCATTGAAGCTGATCACCCTAAAATGTCCAAAGCCGTCATTTCAGTTTGTGTATTGGCATTGCCTCATTTTGTCAATTTTCAAACTTTAAAACATGGGCTGCAACAAGAAGTTGTTTAATGCATTTGTCAATCGACAGGAAATAAAGTCGTTTAAGTTATTTTTTAAAGAACAAATGCCAAAAATTTGCTGGTTCCAGTCTCACAAATGTCAGGATTTAATATTTTCTATGTCGTACCGGACAGTAAGCTGAATATCTTTGGATAAAACGGGACATCTGAAGAAGTCGCCTCTGACTCTGAGAAATTTTTCACTCATTTTTCACTATTTCCTGGCATTTAATCAATTAATTGAGAAAATAATCATCAGCTTAAATGATAATGGAAATAATCATTAGTTGCAGCCCTTAGGAAGATTTAGTATCTAGCATGCAACTGGGACACAGTGCTTCATTAGATTGATACTTTGATTCACATTGATATCTTAGTTAAAAACTTAATGTGTGATGATGATGTAGAACAGTCTTCACTGAAATACTCGCTGCTGCTGCTGAAGTTGCAGTGTGCAGTGGTTTAACAATTACTTCTCTAATTTTAATGCTTCACTAGGCAAGATTTGTCAAAAGAAAAAAAAAAAAGTCAACCTGTTTCATCAGCCTAGATCACAGCGCGGCAGCTGCACATCTCCACTAATTGGAAGGACATAGATTTGCTGTTTGCCCAAATGAAATTCTCAGTGGTGAGGTACAGATGCTGATGGGAAATCTCAGCAGAGGAAGTGACAAATTGAACGGGCCGTCTCTTAAACTGCAATGAACGAGCGTCCTGTCAGGAGGAAACAGGACTCACTAACATTAGATCTTTCAATTTGTGGATATTGAAATAGCATTATCTCTGGAGAGAAGTGGCAGAGCCATCATTTATGATTCAACCCACTGAGACAGAGAAAGAGAGAGAGACAGAGAGAGAGAAAGAGTATGTTCACGAGGCACTGTGATAGATTGAGGAGCTTTGCGCACAGCCATCTAACTGGAACACTTACCTGAGTCTGCTGGTTACACTGGTCAGCACATGAAAGAGAGAGAGAGAGAGAGAGAGATTGAGAATTAAGAAATGTAAGACAAAAGAACAGATTTAATGATGTTGGCATTGGGGGAAGTTTATCTGTCCTTTATTTTCATCTCCTCATTTCCAGGCGATCCATCCTATGCAATATATGCTAGACAAGAAGCAGTTCATGCACTGTGCTGTCAGACCTCATCAGGAATCTGAAGTATTTATAGTTGTTACATACAGCATTGCATTCGGTGGTTCACTTGAACAGTGACATCAATAGTTGTTGAAAGAATGGAGAGAAAAAAAAAGAGCTTGAGAGAGAAGTTCAAACCCTGTTTACCGTCTTATCTCTGCACATCACAGTGCGAGGTGGGTGTGAATGTCTGGTTGTCGGTTTTCAAAAAGCTGTCAGACACCAACTATACGTTAGCTGTAAGCTAGCTAAACAACAGATGTACCGACCGTGTCTGTGAGATGGTGCCTCCGTGTGTGCGTTCAGCTTCCCAGCCTCTTCACTCAAGTTCAAACATTTCCAACTCACGGACGCGTCCTCGTGTCAACCCACGCCACCCAGACGAATTAGCATCTAATCGCGTCTTTGCATTGACTTTCTATATAATCACATCACATGATCTGTGAGCTCTTCATTATAGCATCAGACATAGTTTTCAAAGACTGTTTCATTCGAAGTTCAGTCATTTTTCAAAATGAACCTTGTATCTTGGTAACCTTTAAGTGCGCCAATGAGAAGTCAGTCGTCCATGTAATCTGAAAGCGGCACATGACGGACAAAAAGCTTTTGATTGCAGGATGACATTTATGCACGCGGACCCTGATTGTTGGGCTCTAACACTGAGAAAGGATAGCATTTGTTTAGAATATACCAGAGCCTAAGAGCGATGAGTTTCAGTGTGGGCAGAGAAATGTTCATAGACAGTGACTGTACGCTGACACCTTGGGCTCATTTCCAGACAGCGGGTCTCAGCGATGTGGATTCCTAGAAGACGTGGAGAGAAAAGCAGCAAAACATGAAGCGTTTCAAACCATAACCTACATTTTACAGAGCACATGTTAGCGGTGTTGCTTACAACAACTTCTCTCCTTTCTAGTGCCCTTCACAGACCCCTCCAAGGGGCTTACTGCATTACAAACTCCATCCATTACCTCCCCATTAGGAGTTAAAGTGATAGGAATAATGTGGCCCAGTTGCCTGGTGGGATCAATAAGGATGTTTTATAGACCGTGCAATGTGACACGATCGATCCTGAGATCACTCGATGACCTTGATGTACAGTCGGCACACATGAATGACCTTGGTAGACAGGCAGAACATTAAACAGAGATTTAAAGCATGTAAGTTAAGCGTATTTTTTTATCACAGTAAGTGGCAAGTAGATATTTACAAAGGCCTTATTCTGTCCTTGCAATGAGTTTCATCCCTTTTTAAAACTGCAAACACAAATCAGGATCAAACCAACAGTCAAACATTTCAATGACACACAAGTCGCTGAGTCATATGACATTTGAGAAGCTGAAACCATCAAATGTTTGACCAAATAAACGACTTTAACAGTTACTCTCTGTCTTCCACTTACAAAAACAACATGGTGTATGTTAGTTTTAGTCTTTCTGCCAGTGTCTCTCTTTCGATGCTACATTCTGCACTGCACATAGTGGCTTTAAATGTCAGACAGAGGTCAGGAAAGACCTAAATCTGACTATCTACTTATGTTCCTTCCTCCTACGTGTCTCCTTCGGTGATTTGCAATCTGATGACTTCTATAAATAAGTGCCTGCATGCTGTAAAGTGAACGTCTCTCCATCTTTCTCTCTGTTCCGTTCTTCTCGTGTTTCTCTCTCTCTCTCTCTCTCTCTCTCTCTCCATCTCCTTGAAGTTACTCTGAACGTCCTCTGTGTCGTGTTGAGTCATAATATCGGATCACATTTCCTCTGGCCTCTGGCTGATGTGCTTTTGTAGATCTCTTGATTGAGACAGTTAATAAAATGCTTGCGCCTGCCAAGTGAAGTCAGTCAAGGTTACCTGTTCTGTCTGATTTTGACGCTCCATCTGATTCCAAATGGTGATATTTTCTCTCCGATTTCTCCGGCCAAGACGATGTATCTTTCATTTATGCGTGTGCGGCTTTCAGGCTTCACTCTTCCCTGACTTGTCCCCCTCATAGATCATGATTCAGCAGCATTTTTTATGACTGAGCAAATTCAGCTCAATGATCTGCTTCTTTAGTTGTAAAATGATCTGAAATCTGATACCTTGTGTCTCATTAAATGCCTTCCGAGAAACATTTCTCTCCATGAGGTAAGAATCTGCCGTCTTTCTTCTCCCCCTTTTGTTGTTTCTGATCCTGCATTTTGGTCCATTTCTATCTCATTTTCATTGGTATTCTTACAGTTCATGTGCATGTATGATGACCATTGCTTTAAATTTTTGCTTTATATATCATTGCTTGATTATTACCTACAGTGTGACTGTACTGCTTTGCTTTATTGTACTGTACAAATCCTCATAAAATCCATTTTTCTTGCCCTGATGATGCAAAGCTGCAGAGGAGCACAGATCCTTCAACCTTCAGGCTCTGAAAAGTTAGTAGCTCGCTCCTTTGTGGAGAACGACAGCTGTAATCAGCTTGGATTCACAGCAGTTAGGATGTATTACTCTATAAAAGTTCAAAGACACCTTTTTAAAACCACTTCTGCAGCATTATCCTCTTCTCCGCTGTTATTCCATATGCTTAGTATGCTCCGAATAATCGCTCCAAAAAATGCTGAATATGCTTCTTCCAGAAAAGCTTCAGTGTAATAATGAGGTGATAAGAAATCACAGAAGTAGTTTATTTAGCAAGTCAACGGTGTTCCTGCATTTCAGTGGAGTATTCCTTTCATTTCCCCTCCAAAAATGGAGGTTGTGCATCTAATCCCCAGAGTAAACATCCCATTTGTATTGTCTTGTGCTTGAAGCAAAGTCTGCAGCTTTGCAACATGTGCTCTTAAAAGCAGCTTTTTGTCCACATCCTCAGTCAAACCCTACCGTGTATTCACCTTTTCTCTCTCTCTCTCTCGTTCTCCTCTCTTCTCTCTTTTCCCCCCAGTTGATCAAAGTATGTTTGAGAACTCCGTTGCCCAGCAGCAGAGTCCCCAGACCTCCAGGCAAGGCCAGTCCTCAACTCGACGATCCCCAGCATCACCTAACCCCAACCTGAGCACAAACTCCGTCGACTCTCCGTCCTCCGGAGGTCAGCAGAGGCTGAAAAACGCCATTAACCTCGGCAAGGCTGTCGGCGCGAAGGTTAGCCTTACACAAGCAGAAATATAGCGTAAAATGTATTCTTTTAACCTTTTGATATGCTGCAGTTTATAGAGTGTTTCTGTGTGGACAGACGCAGGGACTGGGTTGATTTTCACATCAGTGGACTTGAAAGTGTTTCTGTCCTTCTGTGTTTGTTCCTTCCTTTTTTTTAGGTCAATGACCTGCTGAGAAGAAAGGAGCCCAGCCACCACGGGGACATCGGGGTCACCGAGGTCAATAAGAACGTCGGTGCTGTGTGGAGCATGGACCAAATTAACCAGACTACCGCAAACAGGTACACACACTGATTTCTTCTGTATTTGTGTGGAAATGACTTCCATACACACACACTTACCCTCACCTAAACCTAATAATACTCTCAACTGTAACCCTAATCCTGAACCCAAGATCATCATGAACTAAGCATGACTCATTTACTCTCTAATTAGCGGGCTTGTGACTCAGCGGTTGCTGGTTTGTCTCTGCGCTCTGGCTCAGTGCGTTTCGTTTCCATTTGACCTCTCTAATTGAGTTAATCCATCTTTGACATCATTCAACTTCATGATAAATCCACTGAAGGGCATGAAATATAGAATTACCTGAGCTGAAAGATCACTGTAAATTATCCACTGGTTCAGAAAAGTTGAATAATTTAAGATTTTTCCAGTGAAATGTGGTTTTAAATTAATAACGACACATCAGAGACCCACCTGCGAGACACCTGAAATTGAATAAGACAGATTTTCCTGTTTCTCATCCAGTCAAAGTGGAAATGCCTTTTTAAAGTGTTTGTTCGTCGCTTGCTTACAAACACGTACACAGATAAAGACACACACACACATATTTTGCAGGTTGTGTATGCGTGTCTGTATTTAGGGATTTGTTCCAGAAGCATTGATCTGTTGTCTCTCCAACTGAAGATCAGTCAAGCAAAAGTCATTTTTCAGCAGCTCTGCTCCCATTTGTCTCCATTTACTGCGCTGTGGATAAATTTACTTTAATTTACCATCTATGATCTGTAAAGATTTTCGCTGGACCACCGACCGGTTCGGATGGGTGGAGCTGAAGGTCTTTTTATGTAATAACCGACTGATTTCTCGCTGCTGAAACACTGGATGCAGAGATGAGGTGTTCAAGCCCAGAACTGGAAATAAAAAAAAGAGCATGACCTCATCGATCAGTCATCTAATGAAGTTTTATTCTTGCGTTTTGAGTGTTAATGACATTATCTATAGACGCATCAGCATACTGTATGCACAGATGAAGCCAGAAAAGTGAACTCACTCCGAAATACTTGGTAGTTTTCCTATGAAAACTTCAAATGAGGTCGTGTTTGTGACTTCACTTCGAGTTGTGACATAGTTGATGTTTTGCAAAAAGTCAGAGAGCATGAAAGTTAACTGTTGGATGTTTTTTTTATTAATTTGCTCTGTTGTGTGAAAACACAAAATTATTCATCGTTTTTGAAAAGTAACCAAAGCGATGTCTGTTTTTTTCCGGTTGAATATCTCATGTGCTTGACTTCAAATGTTGAAAATTCAACCCCAGTAGTTCCATTTGAAGGCAGCATGTGTACCAGAAATAGACGTTTTTGGTAACATACTTCATTATTTCACCTGTGATGGCCACTAACAGCTTTCGTTGTCTGTCTCTTGTTTCCACTTCCTCTCTCCACCTTTTCCCTCCTCTCTTCCAGTCACATCTCCTCCTTCGACTCCTTCCCTCGGCTGGATCCGCCGCCCCCGTCGGGAAAGAAGCGCCTCCCCCGGGCATTGAAGACCACCCAGGACATGATGATCTCCTCTGACCCGGTGGTCTCCTCTCCGGAAGCCGCCGACTCCTCCACTTTCCTCTCCTCCCCCGAGAAGACGCCCCTCATCGTCAAGGAGGAGCTGAGGAACAACGAGGAGCAGCAGCCGGTCGAGAGGAAGGAGGACGAGCCGGAGAACAGGTTGACGGTTATCACCGCGCCTCCGGGCCCGGCTGAGAAGGAAGACGCTGGCGATTCGGAGACGACGGGGAGCAACGGCAAGGTGGACGGAGTGATCGGTGGAGGAGAGGAAGACGATGTGAAAGAGAAATGCATAGAAGGAGGCGTGGAGGAACATCAGCATCAGCTCCAGCTCTCTGTGCCAGACCTCATCAACAAAGATCCCCCACAGGTGGAGCCCAGAGCCAAACCCTGCGACGTCTGGCAGAAGGCTCCAGGGCCGGACTCCAGGCTGGCCTCCACCCCTTGCTCAGGGAAAACTCCCTGTCGCATCAGCCTGGGCGAGGAGGCCCTGCTGGGGAACGGGGCCCCTAAAGGCAACGGAGTGAGCGTCGAAGACGGAGAGCCCCACCCAGACCTGCTGTCGTTCGAGTAACGAGCAGATACCACTTCAGTATGATTCAAAAAGTTTGGAACTTTTTCTTTTAATTTCCACTCAAAAGGCTACAAAAAATCAGTCGGGGTAATTCAAACAGACTGCAGTAAGTACTGCGGATCAAATATTCACTGCCACTTTTAAATATATAACTCGCCCTGCTCCAGGCTTTACTTTAGGAAAAGGGAATAAGTGCTTTCAGAAACCAGGGCAGAGGCCAGATCTGTTGCTTTTTTAAACTTTTTTAGCAGCTTCTTAGATGTTTGGACAAGTTTAAAGGGTCATGATGTTAAAATCTGGCCCTTCAAACATGGCCGATTAAGGGTCAGTCGGACACTACCAGCTCCTTCCTAATGATATGACAACAAAGCTGACCGGCACTGGATGATGAACGAGTAGCAAGAAGGAAAATGGGTTTTGAAAGGGAGGGAACATTACTGCACAGAGAGAATCATAATTTTTTAACATTTTAAGCAGAGAAAACACAGATATGGAGAATCATAATTTTTATCAGAATGTATTTACATGTTTTAGTTTTTATGACAGGTTCATGAAACATCTTGTCTGCTTTAGTAACGCAATAACTACCAGATAATGCAGCACTGAATGTAACGAGTACAATGAAATCATGTAAAATCCTATTAATGAATCACTGGGGAGTGTAAAAACAACTTCATGCTGATATCATTTTCTGCTGAAAGTACAAATTCTTATTACTTTACATCTGAAAAAATATATATATATATCATTACAATATCAGTATGAATTTATCATATTAATTGTGATCAATTTATGACATGTATGATCCATTTAAAGGGACGTTTTGTTACATGTTGATCAAAAGTTCATATTCATAAGAGAGTATAGTGAGAATAACTTAAGTTTTCATCAGTGCAGTCACATTTCCAGCATAGATTTATTGAAAACTGAATGCAGACTCAAGAAGAAGAAGAAGAAGAAGAAGAAGGAAACAAGTGAGAGAAGCTGAACGGATGTGGATGTGTTATAGATGGCGAGGTTTGGAGGGAGTTCATTTCAGTTCAGCCGGTACAAAATGTCAAGTAGCTGCCAGCAGTTTCTTTACAGAGATGACAGGCTTAAGAGTTTGATCATAACTGGAAGCCTTTTAACCCCTGACTTCATCCATATTAAAACACTTTTTTGGTCCAGTAGGAGTTGTAGAAGTCGCCCCTACTGCAGCGGCCTTTGGCACAGATCGTGATTGAATCCCGGCAAGGAAGAATACTGATCATTTACCCAATCAATAGGTGTCTAAAAAAAAAAAAAAAGAAATCTGGGGTTTCATGGTTATTTATTTTGAATGCCAGAAAACATAAAAAAATTGTGCTGATAAATGATGAAATATAAATGGTGCAAAATTCAGGTGTAAATCAGATTATGAAGTTGTTTTTTTTGTACTTTGTGGGAGTCCAGCATGAACTGCAGTAATTTAGCATTTTCGCCTGACTCCACCAGAAGACACTTTTTAGTGTAAAACGGTGCCCTCTGGCAGCAAGAAGCAGAGTGCAAAGCCATAAAATCCATATGAAAAGCAGATATTTCACTCTGCCCAGCCTAGAAAATGTTGGTATTTTTTGGTAAATGTTAAAAAAATGTTCAAAAATAACAAAGCTTTACCTATTAGACACACATCATATGATTTTTCTTGCCCTGTGCACTGAGGTTGCTAAGTAACTTGTTTGATACCTCATGTTTAAAACGATACATTAATTATATATTCAATTGTATCAAAAGTACCAAAGATATTTAAAAAACAGATCTACAATCAGATTTTCAATGCAAGGCTGCACAGATGAAACAATCTGGAAGAAAATAAAAGGGTCCTCAACCTGTGGCTGCTATGGCAGCAAACCCACCATGTGACTGGTGGGTGACGTAGAGTTAGCCATGAGACCTTTTTTTGCATTGAGCATTGAAGTTTAAAATTCTGGTACTGTGACAACCTTACTGTGCACCATAAAAAATATATCTTTAATTAGCAAATCAAAGTAAAAGCACAATTTAGCAGTTCAATGTGTGGGACAGTGTTCAGGTTATTATATTACATTGTATCTCTAAGCAAGTTAAATAATGGCTTCCAGGTTTTTGCTGCTGACAAAAATCATTTTCCTGCACTGGCTGAGCTGAAAGTGAATTCTTATTAAACCTGACAGAGAGCCCGGATGGATGGATGGATAGATGGATGGATGGATGGATGGAAGGATGGATGGATGGATTTATGGGCGGCATGTGGAGGGCAGGCTTGTGAAAAGTTGTTTTTTGAGCGAAACAGAGGCAAGATAATGAGCTGTCAACAGAAAGAGATGAAAGAGATGTGTTTTATTCGAGCAGATTATTAAGTGACAGACCAAAGACATTAATTAGCAGCTCAGTCAGACAAGTTGCTTTTGTCATATTGTTCTTAGCAAGCTGTTTGAGTGAAAAGAGAAGCAATAATTCATGCAGAAGAGACTTTTTTTTTTTTCTCTCCTTCATTTCTACTTCATCCGCTAACGAAGGAGTGTAAATCAAAGTCAAAGCATTTAAAACATTGAACATTGAGTAGTAATTCACATCCTTTTTTTGAATCTGGTGATTTTTCAGACTCATCAGAGAGTCAGGTGTGCCGGTGAGATGACATTAATGGAAAAAAAAAAACATCCATATTAATGTATCACTAGTAGAAGGAGCCAGATTGAGCTGCCATGGTTGTTTTAGCACAAGATCTTTAGAGACATTTTAACACACTAATCCCAAATCCTCAACCCTAGACTCTTTTTTTTTTTTTTTTTTTCCTGTGAGGTCCTGCAGCGGTTTCCAGAAGTGACCGCTGTGTCCTCACAGAGATTTCCTGACCCCAGAAACCAGCAGAAATTCCCAGAAGCCACAGACGGACACAGAGCCAGCTGTAGTTGTTGTGGTCAGGTCGTGTCCGGCAGAATGAGAGGATTGTGGAGCTTTTAGAGAAAGAAAAGCTTTGTCTCTAGTTTATCTCAGTCTGTCTCTGTCCCTCCTGTGTCTCTCTGTCTTTGTTTCACACACTATATAGTGCGAGTGTCTCGAAAAACATCCCCTTTTATTTTTGAAAGCCGTACAGCAGATGTCCCCCAAGAGCCAAACCATTAAAGGGTCAGTTCACGCAAAGTACAAAAATCAATTTCACCGTTAAACCACAGTAGTAACGAACCCCACAGAGAGCTTACAGTGTTTTTTTTACCATAAGCAATGTCCCAGTTACTCTACAGACATTGAGGTGCCAGTATATTTAAACCAAAGAGCTTGTTTGAGCCTCAAACAGTGTCTATGCTCCATCCAATCATTTCTGGGGGGGATTTTTACCCGACAATCCACCATTTAGATTGTCCGGCTGTATGAAAGTGTTCCAACTTCTCTCTCAGGCTCCTTTTTTCATTCAACAAGTGCAACATCCTGAATGTCAAGAGGAGAAATTGTAGGCTGTTATCCTCTTATTAAAATGATTATCTCTCCCTGGTAGCTCCGCTTCTCTATGAAGGCCAGTGGCTCACCTCGCCTTGGAGTGTGGCTGATCAGAACAGCTATAAGCACTCCTACGAGGTCGGACAACGCGTCATACAAAGTAGCTCTAGTTTGTACAAGTAGTTAGTTTTATTTTAGGTGTAGAAGGACTTGGTTTCTGGAAATCTGTTGTTTCAGAGAGCTAAAAACATCAGGAAATAACTGTCTGCTTGGTTCGATACGTTGGCGTTCAGGTGAACTGACCCTTTAAAATGCAGAACATCAGGTTGCAAGAGTGAAAAAGCTATTATGAAAATGAATGTGCTAAAGCAACCAGAGGTAGAAATATGGCTTTCAGTGACAGCAAGAGACACTTTGGATGTTTAAAACTTCATAAATCCATCACAAAATCTCCAATTTTTAATGTTTTAAATGTTTGAACTGCTTGAACTTTATTTTGATTTATTTCACCGAGGAGAGTACTGACGTTGACATCAATCTGTCTTCAAATTGTGAAATATATTTCAGGTGACACCGAGTTTTTCAGGTGACAAACCTGCTTGTCACTCAGCACAGAAGTAACTCCTACACCTGGATGAGCCGGGTATGGGAGAGAGAGAGAGAGAGGTTTTGACCTGACTGAACAAAACCACAATCAGTCAGCAGCTGCTTGTATTTAATGAAAAGGTAAATGCAATATGACACTGAGCGGCTGCTCAGACGCCGTCAGACTGTAAGAAATGTTTCATTTCTTTCAGCAGAATCACCACTGAAAAGAAAAAAAAGCTAACAGAATTTTCAAGACTCAGAATTTTTACTTTTTAAAAACCACTAACATAGATATCTTTTGTATTTTCTGATGAAGGAATGGTGGTGTACATTTTATGGAAATATCACTTTTTTTTTTTTTTTTACAATATCTGTGAATATGCAAATTGGTTCTTGCTGTAAGAAATGAAGGAAAGTGATTTATTTTGATATTTAGACATAGAATCTAGTTATGCAATCTGTTTTGATTAAAAGAAAAAATGATCTTGCTTTCTATTTCTTTTTGTTGAAGTTTATGTTTTTTGTGGGTTTTTTTTTTTTTTTTTCTATCTTTGTAAAGCCGGTCGACATAATTTCAGCAATTATGATGACTGAAGGAAGCTAAATGCTGTGCATGAAGGATTTTTTTAAAAAAACAAGGCACAAATGGACTGCTGGAAGCAAACTTGGGACTTTTTTTAAATCGATTTTTGTCTTCAAGCTTTTGCAAATTCAATGAATTCTTTAATTTTCTATGTAATGAAAATATGCTACAAAAATCAAAATGATTCAATGATTTTGCCTTTCAAGTTTTATTTTCCTAATGTCTTTTTTTTTTTTTTAAAGTGGAGATGTGATAACTCCTGTATGACTGTAATCTTTTAAAAAAAAAAACAAATCTGGAAATAGACCTAATCATAACCATCTTGTGTTGTGTCGTGACTTCTTAAAGACTAACGTAAGACTTTCCTCTCCTCTCCTCATTTATTCCGAGCATATCCTGTCTTTTATGTCTTCATTCAGCCTCCCACTCAGCCCTGCCAGAAAACTTCCTGTTTTGATGGAGCTGATGTCCTTGTCAGTTTTAGCAGTGTGTTTTTTTTTTTTTCTGTGTCAATCTTCAGCATAGACGGGCTCTTGTGTGTCCTCCCTCTGTTTGATAGATCATCTCTTTTTAAGAGAACCAAACACGGAGAGACGGCGGCGGCAGAAACTCAGGAGCCGAATCCGCTCTGATGTTTAATTCATCTGTGTTTGTCCTAATTCGGGGAAATCTCGCTCTTCCTCTTGGCGTCTCCGTGTGTCGCCGACCTCGTGTGTGTTAATGCGTCGAGATGAGTTAAACCCCCCTGTCGGGATGCGACTGAGGAGGGCTCCCAACATTGTGTGATGAGCTAGTTTATTTGCCTAACTTCTACACTGTTGGTGTAAACAACCAATCAGCTCAGACATACAGGTCTTGTCACAGTTTAATAATTTAAACATGATGCATATATTCATTCTCTACATAGGAATCTAGGCCTCCATGCATAATGAATCATTAAATGTCGGGGACAGTTAGCAGGCTGCTTGCTGTCTGCAGCCAAACAACATGAAAAGAGAAATTCTTGATCAATAAAAATGTTTTCCGAGATCATAAACAGGATGAGAGTCGCTGCTTTTCTCATTTAATGTTTTCCAATCAAGAAAAATACAGTCAGAGTAAGTTTCTAACTTTTCATCAAGTTAGTCAAATTCAGCGAAACTCACATGAGATGTTCATTATCTGACGGAAGCTTTGGTGATATCAGAACCAACATAAGGCTTAAAGGCACCCTGTGGCGTTTTCATGTAAACAAACACTTCTCATCAGAAAGCATTATTCCTTTTCTTGTGGTCTTAAAAAAAAAAAAAAATGTGTTGAATGAAAATGTCCTTCCTCTTAAAACATTTGCAAAGCTCCGCTGTGCAGGATGATGTACGTGCAGAGTTTGTTTTCACATCCATCCGCTGAAGGAGGAAAGTTTCTCTGAGTTAAAGGTGCCTACAAGCATGATTTGTGACATCACAGCTAATTTGGAGCCAGTCGTGGTGCGGCGTGCGACTTCCGTTAATTTCATGTGGAAACTTTGGACTTTGAAGTAGGAGATCTTGTGACCAGCAGTTAAACTTTTGAAATGAACAATATTTGCATGTTCATCGATTCTGGGGTTTTCCAATGAGATAGAAGGAGGAGTTCTTAACGAGGTAAGTGGAAAAAAAACACGTCCAACACAATTTATTATTTAAAGCGGAGGATTTTTTTTTTTTATGTCTGGAGGGGATCTTTAAACTTGCATAGTTTTCATCTGCGTTACTAAACTTAACTTTATTTGAACACATTTCGTCGTATTTAATTGCCTCTTTTCAGCATATTGTTGTTGAGGTTGTGACAGGAAGCGATGAGGAGGAAGAATACAGCACAAACACACTGCGTCAAGTTCAACTTAATTACTGCCATAGTTATATAATTGTTTTCAGGGGTTTTTAACTGAATCATAGTGTTTCTACACAGTGCAGAACAGATGTTCATTCAAAAAACATTCTTATTTGTGCACAATACATTGTTATCCGTGTAGCAGTGTTTATTAGCACGTGTACCAAGCAGAGAGAGCAGCAATCAGACAGAGTGAACTAAGCTGCTGCAGATGAGCTCCTCGGAGCTGTATGAAAATGAATAATTAGATGTTCTTTGTGATTGTGAAGAATAGGACCCATACTGAGTACAAGGTCTTTGCTGAGATGGTAATATCTATGCAATGTAAATTTAATATATTCTATTATTTGAGGAGGCAAGCCTGTATTGTAGCATCAACCTTCCTCCCTTCACACCAGCTTCTTGCAGCTCAGACAAGAGCAGAGGATTAGTAAAGTAGTCTGTCCTCTGAGGTGGAACGCAGTGATTCACCAAATGAGAAGGTGAATGTCAAACAGAAAAGATTTGAATAGCAGAGTAATGATTGATTTTTTTTTTTTTTTTTTTTTTTGAAATGCCATCAGACAAAAAAGATGTCGGATAGATAAACCAACTGTGACCTTTTCATTGTGCAGATCACCATTCTGTCTGTATGTTTTATCCTAACTCCTCTCTTTTGCCATTTACCAAGACTTAAGAAGAGGCTTCAACCACGTCAGCAGCTCCTGTGAGACTATTCAGGGTCAGTGAGCTCAATGCTTGCACACTCATGGTGACAACGCTAACATGTTGGTAGTTTTCACCATCTTGGTTTAGCCTGTTTTCGTGCTACCATTTGCTCATCGGCACTAAACACGAAGCACAGCTGAGGCTGATGAATATCGTTACTTCTGCAGGTATTTGGTCGCGCCACATGAAAAGTGAAGGAGTCACCGGAGCCATTAGGATTCATCCCCTTGAATGTAAATTAATTGTCACAGCAATCCATCCAATGGTTGTTGAGACATTTAAAGGATTTATTTGAGTCTATCTTAGAAGAATAATCAGGAGTCCAAATGAACAGTGAAGCCTGTTTTTCTTGCTATAGACCATTAGAAGATTCCCTCATAATGCACTTACAATGGAAGTGATGGGGGACAAACTCCACAGTCCTCCTTCTGTGTTGGAGCTATTATAGAACTAATATTTTAGATATTTGCTTTATTAATTGGATTTTGAACATAATTTCTTTTGCTAGTTACTTGCTTGATTGGCATATTTAGTTTTAAATTACTAGTATTAGGTTTTATTTTTGTTTTGCTTTGTGAACTGGACTCTGTGGGCACTTCAGGTTATATAACCAGGTCAGCAGGGAAGGTCTATCACATCACATCCAACCACTTTTCACTTTTTTAGTACGTACTGCAGCTGCCTTTTACAAAGTGCGTACTGTTTCATGCAGTATACATACAGTTGGGACATAGTGCTTCATCTGTCTTTGCCGCTTTCATCATCGCACTGTCAATGCGCTGTCATTGGTCAGTGGTCTCTCGGGCGACTCGGTCGATGTGACGGATCTTCTGCTGTGCAGAGGACTGTGGGTCAGAATAGCCAGAGCTATCCTAGCCTGCAAAATGTGACAGGATGTAGTAGAACATGCTGGTACATCGAGACATACTAAATCTTTTTTTCTGGCCTACTAAATAGTCTAAATAGTAGCAGAATGCATAGAGCAAGAGAGGCAGCAGACTCTGACAGCAGAGTTTGACAGTAATCACTATTATTGTATAGTTTTCATTTCAGAATTGACACTTTTAGGTTGAAAAAATCAAAGGATTACACACAGTATGCATAAGACTGACACATTTCTGTTTTGTTTTATAATTTCTGCCTGATAACAGTATCACCATCTCCCAGAACAGCACACACACATACACACACACCTATCCACAGTTTGTTGTGTTCCCCTCTCTCTCTCTCACTCACTCTCTCTTTCTCTCAGATCACAGTCTGACCCTCAGGAGAAGCCGCCTGTCTGCCGGAGCATTAGTCACTGCCAGCTGCCAGGATGGAGTTCTTATCAGGTTTATTGATCAGCATGGGGAATGATTACAGCTCTGTGTTTGTGTGTGTACGTGTGTATGTGTGTGTGTGAAAAAGAGAGACAGCCTGCTAGGACTCTGTTCTCTGTTCTGACCTGATCTAGACTCACAAAGCTCCAAAAAAAAAAAAAAAAAGCAGCTTCACCCACACAGCAAAAACTCAAATCTGATCATTAAAAGCCGCTGCTGCAAGTCGACAACAAGGAAACGCAGAACAAGTGTTGTAGCGAAGCTTTCAAGAGTTTCTAGTGATGGGATGGAAGGTTGCGGAAGGATGGATGGATGAAACTAATGGAAAAAATCTGTCAACATGTTCAGCAAATCAAACCTGCGGGAGCTCTATCCTCTTAACGAAATAAGTCATTTGATTTATTGAAATGTGTTATTTCAATGACCCTGGACTGGTTGTTAAATCCACTTCGAACTGAAAGTCAGTGCTTTTCTTTTTTTTTCTGTCTCTGCACACTTTGGAAGCAGAAACTTGAGAACTTGTTGGGGAAATGAACATCCATATTGACTGTTGAATGTTCTGACTGTCATGTTTTTTTCCTTTTCATACCTGTAAAAATTCTGTCTTCTCGTACTTAACTTAAAAAAAAAAAGTCTTGCTAAATTGAATCCCGGTTGGCCTCTCTGCTGCGCCATGGAAGCACACACAATATGTTTATTGTTCCAACATGAAAAACATTAATTTAACATAAGCTAAACTCTAACATTTTTCCCCTCAGTTGTGCATGCAACCTCCTGCGATGCCCTTCGTGCGAGGGCCCGCCTGCCCCACAGTTTTTCAGAAAGACTGGAGGACAAACATGAACTGCACAGTTTGGTCGGCAGATGTTCATTAAAATCAACATAAAAATGGAGAAGAGTAACCTCAGAGGAATCGGGTCAACACATTAGCCACAGTGCTAAATCAGTGTGCAAAGTATGTAATGTAAAGTGACGGTAACCATAGCAACGAAACCTTTGTCGATGCTAATAGAGGAAGGTGTTCAGATAAATAAGATTAAGAAACTAGAACATGTTTGGTGTCTTTCTCTGCGTCTTATCTTTCATATACATATATTAAGAGAAACTGAAGTCAAACTTTTGTCAGTATTGACAGATTTGAGGCAAGAAACGGGTTGTGCAGTTTCTTAAACATGCTTTATGTTACTTCTGTAACAGTTTATGTAATTGGCACGTTTTGTAGAGACGCTGAATGACATCATCATTAAGACACTTGCTGACAGGCTTTTCATCTGCGTGACAGTGAGACGTGTTTTAAGATTTTCTCTCATTCGGTGAATCCTCTGTAGACGTTTTTGTTTGGCGCAAATTTGCAATTACGACTGGCATGGGATAGAGGTCACCAGTGTGTTCGTTTCTTCACAGTTATTATGTAAAATATCAGCTCCTTACACGTGTCCCCTTTATATTTTTATTTTTGTGTTGCTGCCTTTCATCTCCCTCTGCTCGGATCCAAAGGAAGTGAAGGGGTCCCTTTTGTTTTCCTTCCTTCCCTTTATTCTTCTTCTT
Source organism: Euthynnus affinis (assembly GCA_029490765.1). Classification (NCBI taxonomy): domain Eukaryota; kingdom Metazoa; phylum Chordata; class Actinopteri; order Scombriformes; family Scombridae; genus Euthynnus; species Euthynnus affinis. Next base: position 27,134,448 of record CM055848.1, on the reverse strand, counting down.
CTTCCTGCTCCTCTCTCTCTCTCTTTCTCTCTCTCTCTCTCTCTCTCTCTCTCTCTCACGGGGTGGATGATGTCTCAGACAGTAATTGCTCCCGTCTCTCACAGCTCAAGTGTCTGTTCCTGCCCAACTTTTGACTTTTGTTTTTTGTTCACTCATGACTGACTAAAAGACAGGAACACGCCATACACATCTACTTTACTGCCTCGTCCTTCTGTACATCATCCAAACATCCATCTGTCATCCAAGAGGCTACTGCAGCGCCTCAAAGCCCAGACAGAGCCTCCTTTATGGGAGGAAGCTGTCAAAGGAAGCCCTGTAAAAAATGATGGGAGTGGTGGGACGCACAGACAGACAGACAAGCTGTTAACTGAGGTAACAAGAGTGTGTCTGCGCAGTGAAACAGGCCACAAGGGCTTTACTGCAAAAACTGTTGTTAGGTTTTTTAGGTATTTTCGCCTTTGTTGGGCAGTGAAGGAGCCAGACATGAAACAAAAGAATCAGACTAGGGACTTTGCAATAATGTGGCGTGCACAGAAACCATCCGGATAACAGGGAGCTTCCAAAAAAGTGCTATTTTAATAAGCCATTAAATGCAGTATTGAGTCTTTAAAGCTTATTTTTCTTCAGGGAAGAGAAGCAGAAATGTGTCAGCGAGGTATAATAGTTTCATTTGTTTCCAATGCAAATCAACTTTTGTTTGGAGGCGAAGTTCCCACTGGAGGGAAAAATGATTTTTTTGTGACTTGTTTTGGAGAAAAAAAAGGCAAAATATGAAGACTGAATTAGACTTAAAATGTTCTTTTTTTTCATCTCCGGTATACCAAGTTCCCTCAGGAACAGTGTAAAAATAATCAAGTGCCTACACACACACACACACAAAAACAACATAGTCAGTTAATAAATTCACACACCTCTGGAGCAGCTTTCAAAGAGCAGAGTGCACTTTTTTTTTTTTTATTTTGCACATGGAGGAAATCACATGGTTGACAGCAGAACACAGAGCTGACCTGTTATTTGAACTTCTTCAACATTCATTGAAAAGATCAACATACGGCAACAAAATATTCTCTTATCTTATTCGATTCCACAGATGTTCAACAACCACCCAAATTCACCCGACAACCTTTAACCTCCAGTTCAGCAATTTGTCAAGTCTGTCTTAAAACAATAGGTGCTCAAATTAACTGCGAAACACGCTCGTTTTGCTTGTTGTGATCGTTCCTCCTGTTCATACTGAACATCAGAAAGTCCCTTGTAAATGTGCTGTGATGGGGGACAGAATCCACGGTCCTTGTTTTGAGCAAATCTTAAGATAATATGGAGCTTCAGCAGACAGAGTTAGTCATATCAAGTGGATATCTGACACATTTGCAGCCTTTTTTAGAATAAAATTCCCTCTTTGTGTCCTGATAAACAGTGTTTTCCTGTTCAGCTGCAGTGGAAATATAACAATAAGGGGGGATTTGGCACTAAAAAGACTGTAACATTGAAAGATAATGACTTGATTTGACTCATTTGGGTGACTGAAGCTTCATATTAGCTTCAGTTAAACTTTTAAACACATTTTTGCACAGAAGGACAGTGGATTTGTTCCCCATCACTTCCATTATAAATATATTATGAAGAGATCTGCTAATGGTCAGTATGAACAGGAGGAATGATTACAGCAAGAAAAACATGTGTGAATGTTCATTTGGGTACCTGATTATTGTTTTAAGACAGACTTGGAAAAACTGTGAACGTATCATTTAAATGTAGTTGAAAATTCAAAAAGTGTAACTTTAACTAGTCTACTGCTCCTCAACTCTGGAGCAACATTGGGATTGCAGTATTGGTCTCGTTGTTGGTCAGTCCATTACATTGCTACAGACTGTGATATCTCCACAGCCATTTGATAGATTAATAGTTTTATAAAGTTTGTACATCTCTTTATAGTCTCCAGAGAACAAAGACTGTGTAATATTTCAATGTTTACAAGATGGTTTGACACAAAGTTTGGTACAGATGTTCACAGTTCCCAGATGAACCCTCCTGATTGTTGCTCTTATTAAGGTTTTATTAAGCTCCACCATTTGTGGTTCTGAGTGAAATATTTCAACAACTGTCGGATAGATCGCTTTGAAATTTGGTACAGACATTCATGTTCCCCTCTGGATAAACTGAAATAAGTTCGGTGATCCTCTGACCCTTCATCTCGCACTATTATCAGATCAAAAATTGTTGATGTTCCCATCAGCCTCAGCTGTACTTTACATTTAGTGATGATTAGCATTAATACATTTTTGCGGTCTAACAATGCTAAACTAAAATGCTGCACATGGCAAACACTATACCTGCTAACCACCTGCGTGTTAGCATGCTGACGTTAACATTTAGCTCAAAGGATCACTGTTGTCTTTCTCTTTTATGGTCTCTTTTTGGTTTTGAAACGTGCCATATAAAGTTACTCACTCACTGAAATATCTACATGTGTAGCTGAGAATATATAGTTGTAAGTATAACCCAAAGAAAAACATTTTATGCTAGATGGATCAACCAAACTTTGGCCTAAATGTAACTTCCATGTGGTCACAATAGAAATGCTGGTCTGAAGCCACAATGACCTCCCAAACATGGATAACTATGCAATATAGTGTGTCTGTTTATCTTGATTGGACAGTTGAGATGCAGCTAGTGTATTTAGTGATTTTTATAGGATTCTAGGGAAAGAGATGTGTTCAGTTTTTCCTTGTTTACAGCCCTCACAGTCAGTCATGTGCTCCCCACACAGCCCTCTATTACAATGTACACCGCTTCCTAGAGTGACGTAAAATAAATGCAAGTTACGAGATGTTAGGTGCTTTTTAGCCTGTTGGTCCAATTCTGTGATTGTTCATAAGAGGCACAATTCAACATTTCATCTTTGTCTAGTGTAACTTCATGGAAAACATTTGCTACTCGGCCTGTTTCATCTGACCAAACAGTTCCATCTAGTGGACAAATGAAATCAATACATCTGAGAGAGGCACACCAACCCAGAATACAATTTACTTTAAAAATTAGCAATAATCATCAACATTTGTGTGATAAATAATCAATAAGTGTGTTTTATAATACATTCTCATGCAAAAATCAATCAGAGCTTTACAAGGTAGGTACAAAGTCTCATAACTAAAGCTTGGAGCCTCACAAATGACCACAGAGTTGAATCCAAACGGACCTTGAAGTGAGAAAGTGTTTTGTCAGCTGCTGTTTCCAAACTCACGAATGAACTTTGAACCTCAACTTTTAAACCAATGTGGATGAAAAATCCTCAGCGTGCCCATAAAAAATTAAAAATTAATTATCTACGATTATGAAAACTAAGCAAACTGCTTGATCGGCCAATGAAGATCATGTGTGGAGCTGCAACAATTAGTTGATTAACTAAGTAATTGATTGAGAGAAAATAAATTGGCAACTGTTTTGATAATCCAATAATCATTTTAGTCATTTCTTAAGTAAATGTGTTGCTTTTAGCCTCTCAAATATAACGATTTTAAGCTTCTTTTTGTCACAGATGACAGTGAAGTGAATATCTTTTGGTTTTTGACTTTCTGAAGACGTTATGAAAATATGTAAACTTGGACTCTGACAAATGATTACAGGCATTTTCACTATTTTCAGACATTTTATAGACAAAATGCTGGTGGAAAAACTCCCACACCAGCTAAAGAGACCTTGCTTTTGTCAACAACATCTTTTAATCACAGTCTCAATAAAAAGTGAATATTATAGGCTCCACAAAAAACACAGTGTATATATTTATTTTTAGATTGCATTACAGTGTACACTTTATTTTTCTGGTAAATTCAATCTATAATAACATAATACATGCAGCACACTGGTGTTTGCTTCTAAGTGTTTTCTGCAGTCAAACCCAAACATCTCTCCTCCTTTCTCATTTTCCTTTCTGGAAACTGAGCAGTGAATGAAAGAAAATGTCGTCTTTGTTAAAGCTTAGTAACGAAACCCTGAACTCCAGCTGTCTGTCTGTGGCTGTAACTGTTGATTGTTGATTGGTGAAGGTTAGAAAAGGGTACAGATGTTAAATGACGACTTTTTTCTTCTGCAGAGAATCAATTTGTTTCTCTGGTCACTGTTTTTATGTTCAACCTTGATTTTGCACATCTCTGATTCTTATTTTTAAATGAATTTCAAAGAGTGTTGTGATCCTGCGTATCTTCACGACAACAGAGAGTCGCACTTATCTGAAACTCAAAGCAGCAGCTACACAACACACATGAATCCACCTGTATGTTATTTTCCTTTGCACATTTCTGTCCGCTGTCATGGCACACAGGGAGCTTTTTTGCGGATTGAAAGGAACCATGTGGTCACAGCTACAATCTTAATCAAACCACCCTGATTGGTCTGACAGCCGACTGGTGGCATTGGGGGAGCCTACAAGAGCATCAGAGGAAAGGTGTTCTACAATGATTTGCTGGTCAATCTAAGAAATAAGGTGTTTGATTGGGATTAAAACCTTTCAATCAAATGTTTCTGTCATCAGGAAGATAAAAGTTTCTTCTCTGTAAACTGGAGAAAAACAATCATAATTCCCCTGTAGAGCCTGTATTCTTCAGTTATGACAGAATATATGGTTGTGTTTGAGACATCCTGTTATGACTCAAATATACAGTATATGGTCTAGAACTGTAACCGTTTTCATCACTGATTAATCTGTCAATTTTTTTCATGGTTAATTCACAATTTTGTTCTATAAAACATCCATCACAGTTTCCCAAAGTCCAAGGCGACACCTTCCAACATCTTATTTCTGACCAGCGTTATCAAACCAAAGATTCAGTTCACTGTCACAGAAGAAAACCAGAAAATATTCACATTTAGCTAGAAACATATCATTTCAACGTTTCCTCAGACACAAAGCGATGAATCGATTATCAAAATAGTTGCAGATGATTTGATTTGATTTGGGGTTTGACTTCTAAAACCCAAGCGTAAAAAATTATTTTTAAATCGAAGCAGGTTTAGTGTTTTACTGTTGTCTCAAATGCAGACTTTGGAAAATTAAAGGACCAGTTGTGTGTAATTTAGTGACATCTGGTGGTGAGATTGCAGATTGCAAACGACTGAATAACCCTTCCCTTCCTGATGGTGGCCATGAAAAAGGTGAAAGGCCCTCTAGGTAGAAATAAAGGGCTCATTCTAAGGTAATGAAAACACAATTCTTATTTTCAGGTGATTATACACTAATTAAAACATACTGAGGTCCGTTCCACTAAACACCACTAAATTCTACACACTGCAACTTTAAATGACTCCCTGAGTGTTTGCAATTCTCTCCATGGATCAAATTCAAGATTCAGTAATATTTTCAGAGGTCATCCAGTAAGTGCAGGCTGGGACACAACTCTGACAGAGTCATGATCCACAGGTGGTGATGGTGAAGATGATTCCATCCTGCTCGCTGACCTGTAGGATCGGGGTGTTCTTGGACCACAATGCAGGACTGCTCTGCTTCTACACAGTGACACCCAGAGCAGTGAAGACCAACTTCAACCAGCCTCTGTACCCTGCAGTGTGGCTCGGATCCTGGTCTACCATCAGCTAATGCCCATCAAAACACCCAGATGTTATTTGGTCAGTAAATGTGTACATTTTAATGTTGTTAAATAGCTCAGGTACTGACTAGAGCCCCAACAACTAGAGTCAACTATACCTGTGTCAGTGTTTTTGGAAAGATGTTGCTGTTGAAATTGTTCAAATGTAGTTTAAAATTTTGTGAGCAGCACAAACAAAATTCCTTGCATCTCTGTTGTGCTACATACAAATCAAAAGTATCTTAAAATCCAAACAAACTAAACCAAAATATGTGTGTGATTTCAAACCACGGGAGGTGAATAAGAAACCGTTCTGTCCTTTGGATGAACTGACCTCACAGAGCCTGAGGATAGCGCACCAAATCTGCCCATCTGTTTTCCATTTCCCTCAACCACTGATATTCATGAGACAGGAGCTTCAGTGCAAGAGTTTCTTTTTATTATCATTATTATTATTATTAACCGTTGACACAATCAGCAGAGAAACAAGGCGTGACGAAAGACAGGAAAAGACGTACTGGAATCAGATCTTATTGAAAGCTGCTACATCGACACTCTGAATCTGAAATAGAAACAAAAAAGGGAGAAACTTTAATGAGTTACAGAAACATAGATTTTTAAAAATGTAAGAGCGTCACACCTGGAAAAACTTTGGTGTACACTCTAAAAAAAGGAAATTTCTCTCGCAAAACTAATTTATGTACTCTAATCTTCTCGTTAGTGTCTTACTTAGGCAGCAAGGTGCTTTTACCTTTGGTTAAATACACCTAGAGTCTGATACAACAGCACTGCAACAAGTCCTACCTTCATCAATGTTATAATAATCAGTTATGTCGAGTCAAATTAATGGTAGTCTTGAAGGTGTTGTGGTGCTGCCTATTTTTGCTGACTGGAGATTGGGTTCGTCTCTCTCATTTATATCCATGAGGACAGACTAAAATGACCATACAGATGATTCAACACTTTTCAAACAGTTTTCAAACAAAAAAAAATGAACATTATAACCATCATGAAGGTAGGATTTACTGCATGGATGGTGAAACAGACAGCATTAGTTTGAACTACCTAATAAACTAACTAACTGTGTAGTTTATCTGTGTGGATACTTATGTTGTTCAGTGTTTCTGAATTAAAGCCTAAAAGAATGTGCACCGTCTCGATTTAGGCAAAAAAAAAAAAAAAAAAAAAAAAGTACCTTTTTTCATATTTAAAGAAATATGTTTAAAGAGTAAAAAAATTAATAAAAACATCAACTGCATTATGCATTAAGCTCACAGCTGTAGTAGAGAAATAATGGTTTTATTTACTTATTTGAATGTGTAAAACAAATTGTAGGCTACTGAAAAACTGCAGTTTTTTTTAAACTGAAGTTTGAGATTAAATTATTCAGTAGCTGCAATAACTACAGTACATTACTGTCAGAACTTCCTGTGATTTGCATAAACTCAAACTGCATTTTCACCTGAATTGAAGGTTACAGTAATTCCAGATGTTCAGGAAGCGTCTGCTCCTCAACTGTGTGTGTTTATGTGTGTGTGTGTGTGTGTGCATTCACTTTAGTGTATTGAACGGTACTCACAAAGTCTTCAAACTTGGTGATCTCCTCTTCCAGCATGTCTGTTCCCACCTTGTCGTCTTCCACCACGCATGCGATCTGGAGCTTCTTGATGCCGTAACCCACAGGAACCAGTTTGGACGTCCCCCATAACAGACCGTCAGCCTGCACCGAGCGCACACACTCCTCCAGCTTCACCATGTCTGTTTCATCATCCCACTAAAAGAAAAAAAAAAAAAAACGAGAGACGATAAAACACAAGATGAGCAGAGAACACAGCAGGGAACAGTTTTCAGCTCCTGTCAGTGTTTTTTGGGGTTTTTTTTAGCAGATCCAGCTGACTGACTTACAGGTTTGACATCCAGTAAGATCGAGGACTTGGCGATGACACCGGGCTTCTTGGCTTTCTTCTCTGCGTACTCTTTCAACCTCTGCTCTTTGATTTTCTCTGCCTCTTCGTCTTCATCGCTGCCGAACAAGTCGATATCGTCGTCGTCGTCCTCCTCCTCCTCTTCAGCCTGGTTGCTGCTCTTCTGCTGGACGGTAGTGCCCTGAACAGAGCGAACATAATCACTCCTTACTGTAGCTGAATTCAAACTAGAACAGAAGATGAGTGGAGTGATAAAAGTTGTGTGAAGAAACTTACATTTGTGTAGGGGACTGAAGGAGTGGGAGCCGGAGTCACAGCTGCGGGAGATTTCTCCAAAACCGCTACCCGACATTCCAGTTTGGATAGTGCAGCCCTCAAGTCCTCCACCACTGAAGAAGAAGAAAAAGAGAGATCCTTTTTGAACAGTGCATACTAAAAACACCAGCTCCTATAGAGAGTAATGCATTATGGGTTGTTTGTAGCCTTAATGTTGCTAGGCTAGTCCGTTTTTAAGTGCGAGTCCATTGGATTCAGTCGAGTGTTTCTGAAGCTTCTGACGGCTCGTTTAATGTGTTTTTCTGCCGTCGTGGGGGGATATAAATTCATGACGAGTGAAAACGAGTTTATAGTGTTTACGTCTTTAAAAAACATCTTTACTGCAGAAACTGATTGCGGACTGGTGTGTCAAGCAGCGGCAGAGAATTATTGCCGTCACAGATGATGAGGAGATTAAATATACAGCCTGGAAAATTGTTATCTGCCAGAGAAAATCATTTCAACGCTTCCAGCTGCCAGATGGAGGAGAGAGCGAGCGTGTGAGTGTGTGTGAGTGTGTGTGTGTGTGTGTGTGTGTGTGTGTGACGGAGACGAGATACACAAACGTGAAATTTACGTTCTGTTTTAATGTTTATTATTTCACTTTTATGAGAGTAAAAGGCTTCAAGGATGAGGACTCTCCTTGGATAAACAGTATCTTAGAGAAACTTCAGGAAGTATTTTTCCAAAAACAGGTGTTGGTAGAACTTTTTTTTTTTAAAGCGTAGGGGGGTTATATTCAGGCCAATATGGTAATTACATAAATCATCAAGTATTCTAGATAACAGAAAACACTGAGATGAAACAAAAACACATTAAGATGTACATAAACATTTACTGCTGAAATAATTACTCATTTATTTGATGAATCTAGTTGATCAACAGAAAGTTACGTGAACTTAACTCATTAATCCTGAAAGTAAACACACAGTGTTTCCTGGTTAAAACCTCTAAAATGTCAAGATTCACTTGCTTTTATCTTTTTTGTATAATTTAAAATCAAATGGTTGTTATTCTTAAAGGTCATATAAAAATCTGAAATTTCTAGAAGTTGGGTTCTGCTATCTTCTGATCATTTATCATTATTAATGTCTTGAAAAATTGTTAATTGATTGCCTTAAAGAAATGATTGAATAAGGGCTCTAATTATGCAACAAATGTTCCCATAAAGCGTTTCCGATCTGTAGCATAAAAGCAGAAAATGAGGACTAATGCAGACAAATATGGCTTCTTACAATTGCTTATTTTATCTGAAGTTAAAAAACTAAATGTATTCTATTTGTAATGATGAACAGAGGAAAAAACTGCAAAGCCTCAAATTGCAGAAGCTGCAATCCACAAATTTGTCATTTTTATTTGACAAACTGCTTTTAATTGAGGCCTAACTTTTGTCAAAAGTAATCATGTAAACAACATTCTGCTGCAGCTCTAATAATATCCACAGAAGTGACCAGAAACGCCAACGAAGCGTCAGACAAACCCACCTTTGTGTAAGCTGTGGTTCTCCAGCTCCAGGCTCTTGATGCGAGAGATGATTTCTCCCTGATCAGCTGGGCTGCTGCTGCTGGTGCTCTGCACAGTGAACACACAGAGGAAAGAAGTCAACACACAGTGCAGAGGAAAAAAAACAACATCTAACGTTCAAACCAGATGATTAGTTCCTTCATCAAACCCAGGCCTGTTAAAAAGCAAAGCCTATAAAATGTGAATACACGGCACACAGCCGGTGTCCATCTCCACAGTTTCTGCAGCCAGACTGTAGCACAAATGGACCCGGATGGAAATATTAAAACAAAAAAAAGGGGTGACAAGCAGCTAATATAAAAAGGTGGGGTCCACACCTAAAACACTGCAAACACACACAAAAAAAAAGTAATCTATAACCCGAGGTAGGGTTCAAATCAGCTGAGTGTGGATGTCAGCGAGGTCCCGCTGACGGAGAGCATTCTGGCTGCAGAGCTGCTTCCAGTGACACACAAGGCGGGGCGGCACTTACGAGCTGCGACTGTTGGCTCAGGGAAGGTTGACCAGACCCTCTGTTACACAGTGTAATCTTCAGCTGGGAGGAGGAGGAGGAGGATGAGGAGGAGGAGGAGGAGGGGATTTCAGGCATGAAAAAGGAACAGGGGAAAGGGAGGAAAGGAGGAATGAGACTGAAAGACGTGCTAGTGAGGAGAGGAGAAAAGAAAGCAAACAGGGCAGCCAAGGAAACACTGTAGAGCTGCAGGGTTATGGAAAAGATCACTGAAAGCAGATGTTTGCACGCTAAAAAAAAAAGTCACATTTACGTCTCCATACAGGACGCTTCTACTTAAATTTAAGGAAAATCTGTATGCAAAGCGAATTATTTTAACATATCAGCAGCAAGGCAGCATTCGTAAAAACAAGATCAAATCTGTCAAACAACTCATATTAACAAATCCCATGAAAAGACCAAAACCAACAATGAATTTGTGCGTGTGGTCAAAAAAAGCCATAAAAAGTAATAAAAAACGCCCCGGTGTTGCACTATGACATCATCTGAAAGCCGGTTTTAAACATTTATATCTGTAGTAGCAGCTAATGGGTTTGGAGCTGAACGCCATTCATAAAAGTTTGTTAGGAAAGGTCTTCATGTGGGATTTCTGGACAGCGACGGGACGTTCACACATACGGGGCAGGAAAAACTGGGACAGCGACGGACTGCTATTTATTATGAATGAGCACCCAGAGGCCTCTTTTTACACATAGTTCCTGGAAACCTGGGATGTTTGCTGGGATAAGCTTTCAGGCACCACTAATGATTTTCACTCTTCACACATGCAGCTGTGTTCAAAAACATTTCTCGTCTCGCGCCTTTTCCATAACATGCCATGGCAACGCTGGAATAAATGGGGTAAAGGGGGGGCGGTCCAGCACATGGAGGTCATGCAACACTCATGGAGGCCAACCAGCAAAAAAATTCAAAAGAAGAAGAAGATGATGATGATGGGGCAAGACCGGACGTACGTGTACAGGAACATGGTGGGTAATGAGCTGTTTTTGTCTGTAATGTTTTTAATATTCGACAAGTTTGCGAGACAAATGGGCGACTTTATATCAAGTTGCATCATCAGTGTTGTGATTGGTTCGCTTGCTCTATGTGAAAGCGTCTTTCGTCAGTTGGATGGACCTCTTACGTGCTTGTCCCTGCAACGTTACTGCTTTTATTTTCCTGAAATGTTACTGAGGTCTCGAGGTGGGAAACCAAAGGTACAGATTTCCCTGAATATCGATCCCTGCTCCCGTTCACACAGGACCCCCCAATGCAGGAAATGTTCCTGAACATTTCAGGGATAGACTGCATGTGCAAAATCGCTGAAGAACAAAAATAACTTTAAACCGAAGTGGAGGAAAAGCTGATCGTCGTGGTCTCCGGGTTTCTCTCCGACACGCATCTTTACCGAGCTACCGGCGCCTCACAAAAGAAGAACGGGTGGAAACAAAACGCCGTCAATTGATGTGCTCAACGCAACACATACACACACACAGTACAATACTTACTCACTTAATAATGTTCTGTCTCTTTCTGCTAGGCGTTAAGCACCTGCAAGCTTTGTTCCGCTTGTCAGGTGGAGAGTGACTGCCGAATGAATAAACGTAATTAAGTGTAAATGTGTGAAAAGTACCGTGAGCAAAAAAAAAAACATAGAATCACTCCAGCTTTAAACCTTTAAGCATGAACACATCACCTGCTCAATATACTGTAACACAGAGGGCGTTAACATCAACTACACAAATGTTCTTATCTGCACCAGCTATGAAAAGGTCAAAGTGAAAAAACAAAACAAAACAGGATGTCACAATGACACACTGCAATAAATGCATTTTATTGGCCTCAGAGTGCCAAGAGGAGTCCACACAACATGAGACTTCAGATTACAAACTTTAATTAACCCCCGTCGCTAGGGGAATAATAAAAAAGGAAACGCTTGAGGAAAAAAAGCTCGCTGCTCTTTCTGCCACCGCAACCCCTCGACAGAAAAAGCAACTTGGAAAAAGGAGGGATGTGATTTTTAAGAGATATAAAACCTGTTTTAAAGCATAAGTAATAAAGTTTCTGAATGATACGGTTAAGCGGTGAACAATTATTTAATTCCAGGGATTAACTGGACATCAGCAAAGCGCAGTGATGCTCTTTCCTCTCGTTGCGGGTTTCAGATTTCAAGGCCATACGAGGGTAAACACCAGCGAGACAAACGTATGCAGCAGCAGGTGTGTTTGGAAGCAACTAATAAATGTTTCTGTAGTTTTTTCCAAATGGCCATGAAGGTGTGAATCCCCCACTTCTTCATGAAGCTAACTAAAGCCTGTATGGACTTTTTAAAAGCAATGAGCTTCGTCAAATGTGACCTTGATCGCTCAGGCTTCATGTACTCGAGTAAGAAGCGGAAAACGTGAGATAAAAAAAATGCAGATACAGCACAGATACGACACATTCAACGATACTTACTCCTGCTAGGGACTTCTGGATGTTCTCCCGGGCTCGAGCGATGTCTTGCAGGATGGTGTTGGCTCCGACATCCTTAAAAGAAGAGGAACAGAGTGTGAATGTTTGAAGACAGTAAGTGCCACGTCAAAAGGGGGAACACTGGGCGTGCTCCGATTTTGTTTCGAGAATCTTAAGTGCGTACCTGCGTCGTCTGCGAGGGGCCGTTCACGCGCTCATAGAAGCGTCTCTCTGCCTCGTCATAGCGAGGTTTCTCAAACCAGATCTTCTCCTGGGCCAGAAAGTCGACGGTGCTCATGATTCTACAGAGGAGAGAGCAAGGAAGGACAAGAGAGGGATGTATGAACAGGACACGGGAGGTCAGGGAGAAAGGAAAAAAAAAACAACAATCTGTATTACTAATGTTATTAATAATAATGATACTTAAAGACGTCCAACACAATATATTAGCTGTAATATCTTACAATGGCTTATTTTATCTACTCTTCCCACAAACAGACACACCCCAACACAACTATACAAAAGAAAACTTAAATGAACGATGGTTCATACAAACAGTCATCCAGGAAAATTAAATTCAGGACACAAGAAAGAAGAAATGAACCAAGATAAATGAAAAAAAAAAAAGAAAAACAAAGATGAACAAGGCGGGAAAACGTTCACGCATTCAAATAAAAAAAAAAAAAAAAAAAAAACATGATGATATGATAAAAGACAAACAATGAAAGAGGAACTGAAACTGAAGCGGCTCCATTCTCCGGGTTTGGTCATACTTGTCCCTCAGTGGGGCGGTGGAGACGACCGGTGAGGCGGAGACAACCGGTGAGGTGGAGACAACCGGTGAGGCGGAGACAACCGGTGAGGTGGAGACAACCGGTGAGGTGGAGACAACCGGTGAGGGGTCCGCTTCCGGCCTCCGACCCTTCTTCGCCACCACGGCTTCGCCCCCGCTGTGACCATGGAAACGGCTCTCCGCAGCGTCGTATCGCCACTTGTCCAGCCACACCCTCTCGCTGTCCGGGTGAAGGAAGTAGCAGGTTCCCGGCCCCGACGCGTCTTCTTTCTCGAGGACCTCGGCTGGTTCCTCCTCCTCCTCCTGGATCGGGTGCAGAGCGTGGAAAGCTTCGCCTTTACCCTGCGGCGCTGCTTGTTTTTCCTCTGCCGCCGCCGCTTGCTCTTCTTCCTCCTCCTTCTCCTCCTCTTCTTCTTCTACAAGGCTTTGAGGGGGGTCGCTACTTCTGGAGGCAGAGGTGCAGCCGGATCGCTTGGAGGAATTGTTGCCGTACAGATTTTGGTAGAAAGCTGCTTCGGCGCGATCGTACAGCGGTTTCTCCAGCCACACGTCTCTTAGCAACTCCACTGGGATGCGGGGCAGCCCGTTAATCGACTGCCGGGCTGTCGGCGTGATGGCTGCCTGCTGGACGACAGGAGTCACAGGAGTCGCGGGAGTCTGGGTGAGAGACTGGTAGCCTTCGTCAGGTGTCGTGGGCGCGTTGGAGCGGCTGGACGGGGACGGCAGGTCCAGAGAGTTCGGAACGGACAGATGCATGGATTCTTCGACGAAGCGGTGCTCCGCTTGGTCGAAGGTCATCTTGTTCACCCACACGTCTTGTACGATATGATGGCAAGCCACCTGATTGCCGTGGTGGCATGTCAGTCCTGAGGAAGATGGCGCCACAGCGGACGGAGAGTTTGATTGTTTCCCTGGGGCTGGAGGTGACCGGTTCATCTTGGCGGTACCGTTGGAGGGTTTCGCCAACCAGCATTGGTAGAGGCTCTCCGCACGCTCGTAGACGCTGCGCTCGAACCACACGTTGGCGCACTCGGACTGCATGCCGATCAGAGCGGCTCGGGGGTCGGGCGGCTGGCTCGTCGTTTTGTTCGGTTTCTCTTCGTTCTTGGACTTGTTGTTGTTATCGGCCTTCCCCTCCGGGCGACTCTCGGGATTGGATGAACGTTTCCTGCGGCGGCGGCGGCTCTTCCCGGTCGGCTTTCCATCTCCGTTCAAGCTTCCGCTCTCTGGGGAGGACGACGCGGTCTCGCCGTTCCTCTGGTCCGCGTTGGCCTTGTTTCTACACCCGGCTGCTATGTTGGTCGAACAGTCCACCTGACAATGGTTGGACGGCTGATCGTGTTCTGACTGATCGGCGGTAGACATCTTTGATCCGTTGCAGGGAAATAAAAAAAGAGAATAACAGGTACAGGCTTTTGGATTAGTTAGAGAGAGGTACAAGGGTTTAGAGACACAGAAGGATTGGTCTAGTAGAGTCAGTTATACAACTGTATGTATGAAGAATACAGTCTACAAATCAGTCCCAGAGAAACACAAGTAGCATGCAGGAAACCGGCAGACGCCCATGCAGGAAAACCTTCAGTGAATGGAATCTACTTGTTATTAGCTGTGACTATTATATATAAATAAATACGGAAGACACACCTTCACTTCCTATTGCTCAACAAAAGTGAAGCCAAAATATCTCCTCTCTGGGAGCGGCCATCTTGCACGTATGACGTCATGTTGAGTCAGTGCAGTCAAGGAAGCAGGATGACGGCCCGCGGGAAAAGCTGCCCTTCAGCTGTCCCGCCACCCCACAGAGGTTTGAGAGTGGCTGTCACAGCTGTCAATCATGATGTCACACCCCCTCTTTATATCGTCAAATAACTAATTAAAATCCAATCTTATCCGAAAAATTAACACTTGGCCAAACATCAGCGTTATAAGAACTACCTAAAATGACCGAAACCATCTTTTGGGAAAAATGTATTGACTTTTATGTTTTAGTTTGGCTCATGTCCCATCTGCTTAACATGGAAGGGGGCGGGGCTTCTGACCTATACTGCAGCCAGCCACCAGGGGGGGCGATCCAGATGTTTTGCCTTCACTTTTGGGGAGCTGTCATGACGTCCGTCTTTATAAAAACCGTCGAGGGTTATTTGTCAAGGCCCACAAGTTATTCACAGTGAGCATTTAAAAACTCTTGAACCAGGACTATCCACTGCTGAACCCACATGATAAACTCTAGTGTTTAATTCTACGTTGTGCCAGTTGGCCATCAAGCGAAGCCAAAATATAAAATGCCAGTTCGCCTCCCTGCTCTATAATTTCTAGAATTGCTTGTAACCACATTTTTAGCAAGCTATCATTAAGTCCTGCTGTAATATTTATGAACCAGCAAATACTTTTGCTTTGTATTGTGTTTGTACGTGACGAAGCCTTTATAGTAAAATTTCTATAAATTCATTTGTTTTGTTTCAATATTTTTTTTCCCAGTAAGATTATTATAGAAGAAAGTAATGTACAGAACATTTTTGACCATCAATATCCCTTTTTATGCCTGGATTATTTACAACATACTACAAACTTTCCATTTCACACCTCAAAAATGAGTCATAAGACTTGACGAATCTGAACACAACAACACGAGCATGCAAAAAGAAAGGAAAGGGTGTGAAGAGGTTAAATATAAAAAGAGACAATGGTGAATAAAACAAGCTGACAATACAGGATCTGTGAGAGACACTGACATGCTCATGCAGGCAAACTAACTGATACAACAGATATTGAGGTTTTGCTCTGTTAACAAATCAATCACGCATCAAGCAAGCCATGCTGGGTTTTTTTTTTGACATTTTAGTATTTTGTTACAGCACAGGAAATGCATTCCCTTCATGTTTCACTCGTGTGGAGGTTAGTCATATCGATCAAAACGCTCAAAACACACCATCGAAATGGATCTCTCGGAGACTCTGTTGGGAAGTCATTTCCTGTTGTCAAGGAGAAACTCATATTTCAAGCTCTTAACTCACCTTCCTTTGTTAAAGGTGTAAAACTCAAAATGAGTGTTAAAGTCAAATGCGTCAACGCGTTCTTTTCATCCAGTTAACCGCAAGCCATTAAAAAAAAAAAAAAAGAAAGAAATGTAACAATCACTATCTTGCAAAAATAAACCATAACAGATACAAATATGTACAATAAAAAAAAAGAAGCAAAAACAGCTCAAACCAAAGTACATGTCACCGTCATCAGTAATACTCACTTGCCAAATTCTGAATGCAAGATGAGAGGAAAGAAGCTGCGTGTTAAAATACCTTCTAGTAGTTTTGGATGAAGATGCATATAGTAAAATAATTTCACTATTATTTACTACAGGCTGTAAGATGACGTAAGAAGAACGTGAAGCCACAACTCGGATGCATCTGAAAGCTATTTTTTTTCCACTCCGTCTGCTTTGCTCTGCTCCTCCTCAAACAGAAGACGCTGGGGATGGTTTATTTGCCTCTCCGTTATCAAAAACTGACATTTTCTGTTACGTCGGCCCCGTCAAAAACTCCAGCCAGCCAAGCGAAACAGAAAACAGTCCTGCCATGCTGGGCTGTTATAGATGTGTTTATGTGCCGAATTGCTCTGCCACATTTGATCAATTTCTTTTCCTCTCGCTGAAGGAGACTTGAGGAGTTGTTGTCCCTGTGTGGTGGTTTGTCATAACTGATGTGTTTTTAAGAGTTTTAGGGACAAATATGGAGCTCTATGGGACAGAGGAATAAAGATTAGATTAGCCTAGATTAGGCTCAATTTCCTTGTGCTGATCAGAGATGATCCCCCTAATCGTCATCGTGATTTGAGGAAAATCAGCTCAAAGTAAATAACCTACAATATAACGCTGTCTATCCTATTTAACATCAATGGAGCATCTTTGAATACTGCTGACTGATGCCATCAAATACCATTTACTTTACCAATAATGTTTAAACTTGCGCTGATGCCTGTGTGACAGTGACAAGGAAATTAACTAAAGGGTCAGATAGAGAACAGCATTGGCAGGCAAGTAGTGGCTTGTGGGCCAAATCCGGCCCTCCAACAAAAACATTTGGCCCCGTTAATGATAACTTTCCTTTTAAACATGACATCAGATCCTTTTTACATGATTCTTTATAACAATGTTAACATAAGGTTCATGTAAATATATGAGCTCATAACGTCTTATAAGACGTATGAGATGAATAACTCTCTTTTACTTACCTCATTGTTTTTGTATTGTGATTTATGTCGAGCGGCTGCTGTAACACTTTAATTTCCCTTTGGGATTAATTGATCGATCAATCTATTTATCCTGCTGATCTGACTGGAACAGATTTGTGTGAGTGACAACACTTTGCTTCAACCAAAAATGAAGCAGGCCGCTTTTTACTGCGTGAGGAAAAGATATCAATCCGTCTTGAAATGTAACACGATATGATATGTTCGTGTTTATGAGTGTATCACAATATTTTTGACCAAACACTTTGATTTTTGATAAATCATCATCAGTAATGTGGATATAATGACTAGGTGGTTAAAGGAAAATAACAGAACAGCCGGAGCATTTTCTGGTAAGATCAGAAAATGACATCACTTTACTGTAATGCAGCCTTTAAAAGCAGGAAAAGACACCACTTATGCCTTATCACGATATTACAAATCTAAGACAATATCTGGCCTCATATCATGATAAATATAATATTGATATAGTGCCAAGCCCTACTTCAGATACAACTGTAAAACTGCTCTATAAACCAATTATATTCTTTAATAAATTAAAAAGACAAACACGTTGCATGTACACGTCAGCTCTTAATGAAAAGTGCTTTTAAAAAAAACTGGCCCATATGAATGTAATTACTGACCCCTGCAGTACAGGAAGGGTGGGGTGCAGTGATTTGCTCAAGGGCACTTCAGTAAGGAATATACCATTAATACACTAGTTCTTTTAACTTAAAATTGTATATTCCTATTTTCTAATGTCACATTAAATGCCTCTTAATAGCAACAAAGCACCCGAGATAAGAGCCCGGGCTCACTGAGATATCACACGTCATGTTTAAAAGGACTTCACACACACTTTCACTAGTGTGGTCACACACGTGTAATATCATAGAGGGGGGAAAAGCCTGTTAATACGAGATATAACGCAGGAGAGGAAAAGCAAATAAAAGCTGTCATCACCTATAATCAAAAGGTGCGCCCTGTTAACCTTAACATTAACGCTAGCCATCTTTCATTACGTTGAAGCGGATGAAATAATGTCTCGTTTAGCATTAAACAGGACACACTGGAGTAACTGTGGTTGTTTTAAAATGTGGCACTAAAGCATTCGTTTTTAATTCTGTCATTAATATGAAATGTCACCGTAAGACAGTGGGTCATTGATGCCGGTGTCTGGCCGGGGTGCCGATTGCCGCTCCGGGGCAGTTAGCACTAGCAAGCAGCCTCTCTCTCTGTTAGCCGCTTGCTAGCCTCGGCTAGCACAAGCCGTAAACCGCTAAAAATCCATTCATTTCCCAAAATGTCTCATAAACGACAATCCCCGGACTGAAACCCCAGGCTGTCAGTCAGCGTTAGCGTTACTTACTGCTGTGCTTTCTTTTCGTCTTGTCGGATCGGGACCAGGCCGGTGGATACAACGCGTGTTTCAGCAGCCGGGAGTGACAACGGGAAGGAGGAAGAAGAGGGAGGAGGAAGGAGCAGCGGTGACTGTGTGATCTTTGAAGGTGGGGGAGGGGGAGTTATGAATGAATAATGCTGCCCGACGCCACGTTAAATATCAAATATAATGCTGACACATCAGTAAACGGTGATCTCACAGGGTCATTTACAGCAGCGCTCTTTATAACACACATAATGTACAAAAAATGGTCCTAAATAGCTTCACTTCCAGCATTTTCAACCTTTGTTCCAAACCATGACAAGCTTTTACTGTTAATGACATATTATGCCAGCCAGTGTGTTGTAATACTTCACTCATTTCCTCTAATCCTTAAAGGTCAGGTTCACAATTTTCCAAGTCTGTCTTACAACAGGGCGCCAATATGAACACTGAAAGAGTCATTTTGTGCAAGAAAAATGTATTTAATAGTTTATCTGAAGCTGTCTGATTTACTCATATAATGTGGATATCTGCCACATTTAGCATCGAATTCCCTCTTTGTGTTTCCTTGTCAAGCTGAGGTGAAATATAGTAACAAAAATAGACAGACTTCGACACTAATAAGAGACATCTACTTGATTTTTACTCATTTGAAGCTTCATATTAGCTTCAGATAAACTTTTAAACACATTTTTGCCCAGGAGGACTGTTGATTTTGTAGTTTTTCTGGAGCTTTCAATCATAAACTCAGATATGTTGTCATTTCAGTTGCACATTCCACCGACACAAATGCGATCACACACACACACCTCTGCAGTTTTCGGTTGTCATTTATTGTGGATTTTACATCATCTCCACATTTGATCTGTGTCCCTTAATATTGCTCCTACAGTACTCGCTGAGATCCGAGCTTCTAAAAGCCAGCTCATGCCTGATTTCAAGTCCTCGAATTAAACGAACTTGAGCTCGAAACAGAAATAAGGCGATGCACAGAGAGCCAGTTCACATTAGACTTTATGAAAACCATTTCTACACACTTGGCATCGTAGATCATAAATTTTTTTTTTTTTTTTTTTTGGAAAACTTGTGTTAAACACAAAAGGCAGCAACTAGATGGAAACTACACCTGCGACAGAAACTATCATTGGAATGGAGCTGTACAACCAGGATCGTTCATCATCCCAAATTCAAGTTTTATGCTTCATTTGGCCAAATATTAAATATTATATAATAATACAATTAAATACATCAGCGTATTTAAAGTAATAATCTCGAAGATTTTCATTTAAACAAATCTCTGTTGAGTCATTTTCTATCGCAGAGTGAGGTAACACAATGGTGATGGAGCCTCTGACCCACTGATGACGCCCCTGCAGACATATTAACAGTCCTACAGCGAGAATTATATGTTGCACGTCTGCCATTTCAGAAATGACCGCTTCTGATGATCGTTCAGTGCTTTGCATTGTGGGACACAGTAGGCGAGGTAGACTGGTCATATGCATATTGGAGATTTTTTGTCCGAATCAGTACGACATCCAGGTATTGATAGCGTCCTGCAGATCTTGCTTTTGTTTGGATTTTACATACTACGTGCTACATTTTGGCCGAATCACACTGATGCGTTTTCCATCGCCAAGCAGTGGTTGGTGCATCAGAGAGAGGAGGCGGAGCTAACACTACAGACTTACAACATTTTTTTTTCTTTGCCCCCGTCTCTACTAGTGTTGCAAGTTACTGTGGACGAACAAAGAAAGAAAAGATCGATGACTACGGATTGACGTCACACAGGCGACACTCTTTGGATCTCACAACCACACCAGCAATTACAGCTTAATCACCACAGGTGCTGCCAAAGAAAATGAAACAGAGATCTTCGAGATTGTTACTTTAAACTCCAACATAATAACTTAATCATGGCCAGTAAGTTTATATGGGTTGTATTACTGCCTTAATCCCAAGTGACTGGAATATTACTGTACATGTTTAGTACCTTCACACGCATTGGTGTGCATTTAAATGTAGCCACTCTCTCTCTCTCTTTCTCTCTCTCTCACAAAAAAAAAAAAAAAAGTAAAATCCTAGTCAGGATCAAATAATTTACTTTCAATAAGATTAAGCTGATATCAACTTTTTGCTCACGTCAAATCCTTCTGGTCAGACATGTGAAACAGAAGACGAGAAGTATAAACTGCACTTATTTGGGGAGGGGAATAAAAAGTGATTAGTCCTGTTTTATCTTTGTGTTCCATGATGACACTGAGCAAAAAAAAAAAAGTCTATTTTGCTGTCGGCTTTTTTCCTTTTTAAATTAAAGTCCATTGAGCAATTATTTAAAAAGGCAACTAAAGCAGCCGTCATTTCTTGTTCCCCGCTGCCGCTGACTTTCGGCCAAGCTCTCTGGCTCTCTCGGTGGCAGATTCTACAGCGCTCATGGTCGACGCTCTCACGCCTCCTTGTTCCAGGGTGTGAAGCCCGTAGATGGTTGTTCCGCCCGGGGTGCAGACCTCAGAGCGAAGCTGAGCTGGATGCTTCCCAGAGTCACGTAACAATCGGCCAGCACCCTGTAACAGATGGCGAGTTCAAACATTGTGCTTACATACATAAAACGTGAATAAAAAAAAATAAAATATATTTTTAGCAACACTAAAATTGCTGATTTTGCTACAGTTAAATAAAAGCACAAACTGTAAAACGGACCAGAACAGTCTGAGACGCGATGCTGTGAGCCAGAGCGCTCGGCATGCCCATTTTAACAGCTCCTTCTGCCAGCGCCTCAGCAAACAGATACACCTGCAGAGAGAAGTCATGTGCATCACTATCAAAAGGTGAACAGAGTAGAAGGTCAGCAGAGGTTTTGATACAGTTGATGACTTTACATGACGTTATCGTACCATAGTAGAGAGAGAGAGGAAGAGAGAGCGAGAGAGCCAATGGTTTTCTTTTGTTTTTATTTCAGAGAGCAGAACTTTACTCTGGACTAAAATTAATTCACAGGGAACTATAGTTGTTAGGGCCGTTTATACAAAAGGAGAAACATCCTTGAAGTTTTTATTTTGAGGCAACTTGTGTCCACCCAGGAACTTTTGTTGCATTCTCAAACTCTCACTCCCCTCATTCCCTGTCATCTCTCTACTGCCTGCTTTCTAATAAAAGGCACAAAATGCCCCAAAAACATAAAAACAGACGTTTCAGAGTCAATATTTTGTATTTTTTGGTAACCTGATGTCAACTGGGAGTGAATTATGAAGCAACAGCCAGGGCAATGACCTCTTGCTTTTGATTGTTAGTATTTAGAACGAAGTATGTTATGTGCTTCTACATTTTTTTTAAAAATGTTTATAATGTTTATCAAGTTTTTATTTACATTCTGCACAAGTCTCAATAAAAACACAGACCTAGTTCTTCTTCTGTCTAAAGGGTTTTACTGAAAAGAGAGAAAACGTCGACTATATGAATGAATTCAAAAGCTTAAGAGGGCAAGTTTGATAGACAGAGCTCCTCTAACAATCATGTCTGCCCTTTTATTAAAATTGCATTAATATTGTGTGGTTAAGTCTTTTTTAAAAACTTTTTTTTAATAATGTACTGTAACCCAACAGTACTGTCACTTTAACTTCAAGAGCAGATGTGATGTTCCCTGTAATACGATGATGAAATGTGAGAATGTGTCATGTCTCTGCAAGTTGATTTTCACACTGAAGTTGATATGAATTCAAACCAGCCGTCTGGAAGGGAGGAAAAGGCTTTGAGAACATGAACAGAAATGTTGTATATTGTTTGCCTTTTGATTAATGCATAAAACTGAATTAACTAAAATCTCAAGCCTTGAATCTCATCATCAGTTGTGTGTCGTCTTTGTTTTTTTGTTCTACAAGCATTAACAAAAAAAAAACCTGTCCTACTTAATGAACCGGTTCTCTGGTTAACTCGTCCCGAGACACTCACAAAAGCAACTCCGCTCCCGCTCAGTCCGGTGTGGATGTCGATCCAGGCCTCGGGACCCTCTTCTACCAAACCGCAGCGATGCAACAAGGAGCGCAGCAGAGCTCCGTCCTCCTGTTTCGCATGAGATCCCCGCGCGAACAGGAGAGCGCCTTCCTGAACTAGACACGGGAGGTTTGGCATCAGTCGGATGACGACTGAATTCTCTGGCAGGAGCTTCGAATTCAAAGAGAGAGAAAAAAATATAGATACATAAGATTAAAACTCAACATCTGCGAATCAGTACTTGGTTTTAAGGCCATCAGATGTGGGCACTCACCTCTTCTAATGTTGCCAGTGTTACTCCTGCTGCGACAGACACGATGATGTGTCTGTCGGTGATGTGTTGCGAGATCTCATTGAGAACAGGTGGAACCAGGTGAGGTTTGACTGCCACAAAGACCACATCTGAACCGCAGACCACCTCTACGTTTGAGTGAGTGACGGAAATGCCCAGTTCCTGAAAGCAAACAGTTCATCTTGCTTTAGTTAATAAGGTATAAAAGGAGGTAAACTTAACAAAAGGGGACAACTACAGAGCCTGGGGGGTGTTAAAGGAGCACATTTGTTTCGTTATTTAAGCTCTCAAAATTAGCATTAAAAAGCAGGAACCGAATCTAAAAAAAAAGGTTGTCGTGGCACCCAGTGTGCCAACAGCAGGCTAGCAGCTGTGTTGTGGTGTTGAGATGTTTGCAACTATAACACCAGTCAGATTTGACTGCTTGCAGCTTGGCAGCAGTTTGGGGAACACTCTTGTGTAATTCGGTGCAAAAACAAACAGTGAGAGCTGTCAGGCTGTGGAAAATTTACTCTAAATGGTATTTAGTTAAGAGCTGAAATAACAAAACCTTGATCAGCAACTGTTTTGATAATAGAGTTAGATTAGCTTTAAGTAGATTTTAAAAAGAGCCTGCTCTAGTTTCAGCTTTGGATTAAAGAACTGTTTCACTTTGAGATATCTGGTTATATGTTTAGCCAGATAAGAACAATGTTGTATTAACGTTGACATCTCTTAAATATTTTACTGGATAACAGATTGTTGAACATTATGTTCTGTTGACTCATACACAAACAGGAAACCTAAAACATGAATTACTAATTCCTGTGCAGAAAATGACTAAACTGCTATGTTATATGCTCACAACAGATTATAGATTATTATATGCTCGCAACAGAATGAGGTCAGCATGACATTGGATTGGTTTGCAGTACAAACATCCAATCGCAATGAAGCTGATCTTACACAGTGTAATCAAACTGTAACTGCTCACTACCCTGTGAACTAATCATTCTTATTGATTACTGACAGAAAAATAAAACAAACATTAAAACAAAGTACCTGAAAGCGTCCCAGGTTCCTGGAGGACGGAGCGCTCACTTTGACGTTTAGAGGCAGAACATTTCCTACAATGACAACAACCAATAAGATCATTAACTCCTTCACTTCAAAATCCCTTCCCCGCTCCGTTTCGAGTCTTTACTGACTCACCTGACAAGATGCCCTTTGCGATGCCGAACGCCATGTTCCCCGCGCCGATAAAACCGATCTTCAGCTGCGAGTCCATCTCAGGGTCCATTTTGATCTGAAAGCGAAGGAGGAAGAAGGGTTACAGATTAGAGCGGAAACATCAACGATACTAGGAAACTAGGGGATGTGACTCACAAGACAAATCTATGACACATCATGACGACGTTCCCAACGGTAACAATGGTCACACGTTATTGTGGTGGTTATCATATATCACATATCACAATTCATGATATACAATATAAAATAAATCATTGATGGCTCGCAAGATTTCTGGTAACTGAAGATGAAAGCGTCCCACGAAGATGGTGACGCTTTCGAAAAACACAAACAGTTTTACATTTGCTCACCGAATAAAAAGAGCTTTTAGTGTGTAAATGTAAAACGGAGCTTGACTGGAAAAAGGGATGAACTGCCAGGAAGAATATCTGCAGATTAAAAACAATCTCTGCGGTATGGAGAAGACACGTTTCTAACATGAAATATCACAACACTAAACCAAATTGTTGTCTTGGTAATAGTGTGCGATTCTTGTAAAAAAAATCTTGACAACAGACCATGTAGGAATATTGGTGCCATTTCAAGACCACCAATCAACGCCACATGGCAACAGAAGAGCGTCTTGTGATATCGACGGAAGAAACCGGATTACTCTGAGAAATCAGATAACATGTTAAACCCCGGGAGACGGTTGGTGGGTAATCAGATTTCTTCCCCTCCCCCCCTCCCATGACTGCTGCTACAGCCTAGCTTTGCTTTGCTTTCCTGAGATTTGGTCATGTATCTGCATCCTTTAACTAGACCAAGAAAGCAAAGTTTCTGACACCTTCAGTCTGCCTGTAAAAATCAGATTCCTTTAACCTGACGATGTCTCAGGAAAGCCTACGGCGAGGGATGATCAGATCACTGGCATGCATTTAATGTGTAGAAAAAGAACGTATCATGATATATTTGCCGGTTGACAAGACATAAAAATAAATCACAAACCATTTTGATGGTAATCTAAATCGAATTTCTCATGCTAAATTCCACACAATTTGCCGGCTCGAGCTTCTCAAATGTGAGAATTTGCTGCTTTTCTTTTGTTTTGTTTGACTTTCTTTGTTTCGCTGCAAATGAATGTCATACGTTGCGGACCGTTGGATGGACAAATCCAGCCATTTGCAGACGTCACGGAAGAAAATCTAGATCAGATAGATAGATCAGATTTCGTTACGAGCGTAATGAATGAAGTCGAGTTGATGAAGTGATTGTTTGTCTCCAGTGCCAACCCTTCTCGAGACCAATAAATCCTACTTTTATGTCCGTTTATAATGACCGCTTTGAGTTGAAACTGATTTAGAGATGTTGCTGATTCAATTTCACTGTCATTTGGGAAGCTGCTGTTTTCAATCTGTATTGAATTAAACATATTTTGTCCTGTTAGCCAAAACAAAAAGGATAGAAAAACCCCTCCGATACTCTTTGTTCACCTCTCAACTGAACTCTGCAAGCAAAAGAGTGACATGAGAACAAATATTGTACCTGTAATCCAAATTTGGAATGTGTTATGATTTTAATATTCATTTCGACATTGTATTCATATCAGGCTTTTACATTCTTTGGGGTTTTTATCGTTTGATTTTATTTCCCTGCTGTACAAATGAAGTGATTGTTTGCTTGGTGATTCTAATATTCAGTCTACCTGCATTGATATAAATGAAATATGCATGCGTATGAGAAACACGTCTTATAATTGTGCCAGACACACAACAGCCTCCTTGAATAAACAAATCTCTAAATCAGTGTCAACAAAAACTGGACATCAGAACTTCCATGAGGGATTTATTGCAGGTAGAGCCGCAACGATTAATCGATCGACAGAAAAATTAATCAACAACTTAACTGATTAATCGTTTTAAGTTTTTAAGGAAAAAAAATACAAAAATTCTCTGATTCCAGTCTCTTTCACGGTTAATGTGGACACCTGACTGTTGTTTTAAAAAGGTGTAGTGTGTAGAATTTAGTGTCATCTAGTGGAACATATTTTCATAAATATGTTTTAATTGGTGTATAATCACCTGAAAATAAGAATTGTTGTCGTTTCGCTACCTTAGAACGAGCCCTTTATATCTAGATAGGAAGCGGGTCCTCTTCCACGGAGGCCGCGATGTTGCACCGCCACATTTCTACAATAGCCCTTTGCGTTTTCATCGGTCACCATAGTTACACACAGTCGGTTGGTTGCAATCTCCAACCTCACCGCTAGATGCCACTACATCCTACACACCGGTCCTTTAAAACAGATTTTTAAAAATGGTGAATCTATCCTTTAATTTCAGTCAGGTGCACCTAATAAACTGGCAACTGGGTGTTGGAGGGATATTCACAACAGGCACACAGTCGGCCGATGAATGCATGCATCTACACCACACATGGACGAAATGAAACCACACTGATGATCTACTTATGACAAACTACGCTGTATCCACGCTCATCACCCCTACAATTAAATCCAGGTTCTGGGTGGTATTGTCCGGGCAGGGCTGGGGCCAGTGCAGCATCGATGCGTCTCCATCCGAGTCTTCTGTCACTTCATCGTTCCTGTCAGAGTTGACCCCAGCTCCGACCAGGGGATGCCTGGACTCCATGATAGCGATCATTGTGTTTTCGTACCGCCACCAGCCCTGTATTTTGATCGGGGCCGGGGAGTCGGGCTCCCGTTTGCACTTATAATACGCACTTTTAAGAAGTTTCCAGCGAAACTTTAACTGGTCCACAGATCTGTGATAACCGGCCGCTGTCATTCTCCTGTGTGCCACCTTGAAGAGTTTGTTATTCCTCACTTTCCTCCCGTCCAGACATTTCTTCATGTCCAGCTCCTTGAGAATTTCGAGAAATAACTCCGTCTCCTTCACGTCCCAATTCTGTTTCTTGATGCCGGAGTCGTCCATTGTTGTGGCAACGTAGCCCCGGCTAGCTCAGCGGCGGCTAGTAAACGTTAGCTTAACGGTTGCAACGGTTATAACGGCAGCTTGAACCGTACCCGTATTTTTAACCTACAGCTCGTGAAAATGGCGCCAATTAAATAACAAATCCCTGCTATTTAGGAGCAGACGATAGCAGAAATGTGGCTGCTTCTGCCGCTGCGTCTAGCTAGAAAATAATCCAGGACAGATTAGATTAGAAACACAACGCACATGCTTCTTGTTGACGGGACAACCATAAAGTACCGCGGAGTGACACACACACACGATGCCGAGCGACGCTTTGAATAACACCGGCTAACGTTGGTTCTAGGAGATTTATTCACCTGGTGGGTTTCAGATTTGCTGGTGTCCATCGTAAAGTTGTAAAATCTCAAACTGCAGTTTAATTTCAACTGTCTGTCAGGTCAACGACACCCCCGGAGCATCCACGAAACCAACCAGCTGTGCAATGCGTGAACTATCGGTTGGTTCGTTTTTGACCGCTTCACCGCTGCAACCGGGCGGGGAGGCAACTGTAGCGTACCGCACGGACGCATTCCGCACGTTTTTAGACGACGAACAGTTCCGTCACAGCCCGGGTTAAGAAGCGAACACACCCTACGTCCGCCCCTTAAAAATGCGAGGACTTCCATTGGCTGCGACCTCGTCATATAGTGCGGAGAGGTGGTGGACAAAAAAATCGGCTGTCATTCCTATCAGCTGTGTGAGGAGCGACCGGGATGAGCGTTTTCTCGATCCTGCAAATTTAAACATCAGGTACTCGTTTCTAAAAAAAAAAAAAAAAATCATATTAAACATGTGCATTTAAAGACACGTGCAGAGAATAGTGAGGTAAATGTTTTAATCGTATATTGCTGTAACAAGTTGTCGCTGAGTGTTTTAAAAGTCTTGAAATCAGTTTAATTTAATTTGCAAAGGGGTTTCTGTGTTTCCAATGTTTTTACGCGCAGTGAAGCGGGCACAGTCAAAAGTATCAGCAGCCACTTGTGCTTAAGAATAAACTATAAAAAATAATCTTCATACAGTTCTTACTGATTTCAATGTTATTGAGTCACAATAATGTTACTAATGCGTTTTTTTCTTCTATTATTGTCGTTTAAAGTGTATGTTTTCAATTGTGCGTAAACGGTGCGTTCATGGTCCTCAATGGAGCGCCGGTGCAGCACAGAGCAGACATGCCTGGACAAAGCCACATGCCTATGGCTCCCATTCAAACATATTGGCTCAGTTTATGTCGCCATCCAGTGACATCCTTCAAATAAAACACGTTCTTCTGCAGTTTAAAGTCGTTTTTTTTTCATTCATTCATTTCATTTAAATCCTGCAAGTTAATGCTGAATTTTGCTAATAGAACATGATATAATGAGATCTGGCAAGACATCTATAGGTTTAGAGGAAATTCTGATCATCTTAAATAATCTATTTTTCTTTGTTCTTTTTACAACACACCCAAGGTTAAAAGTAAATTTAACACATGTTGTGTTGAGTGTGGATCATTTAATGTAGATCACTTTTTTTTTTTTTAGTTTTGAAATATGATATGATAAGTTGTATTGTATTTTAATTTTTATTGTTCTTAAGAAGTAATTTTTATTGTTGATTTTGACATTTATTTCTTTGATTCATTGTCTGGTCTATTAAACATCAGAAGACAGTGAAAAATGTGTTGTGTGTAAAATGTACTAAACAGAACAGGAACAAAGAAAAACAGCAGAAATGTGTATTCGAGTGGCTGGAACCGTGTAATGTGCAGCATTTTTGCATGAAAAACGACAAACGATTAACCGTTTGTCGTCAAAATAGTTGCAGATTAACTTTGAACTATTCAAACTGATAAGTTGTTGTGGCTCTAACAGTAAATGACATATTTGGTTATTACCATTAATAGCTAGTAAAGCTTAAATTCTATTTGTTTTCCTATTGTGCTCTTTCCCAGACATGGGCCATTTCCTGCTCCACCACCTGTATTTCCTGCTGCTCAGCATGCTGGCCTGCCAGGTTCCTGCAGTCAGCGGGCTGTTTGAGTGGCTAAAGCAGACAGACAATCCTCCAGCAGCAGCACCTCCTTCACCTGCAGCAGCTGTAGCTCCAGCACTTCTTGCTAAGGATGCTCAGTTTGAAATAACCACCGCTGATGAGAAGTTCTTGGCTGAGGCAAAACAACTGGAGCTCAGCCCCTTGGACGGCTGTCATTACAGGGTGAATGGACCTCTGAGCTTTAAATTTAGAGTCACTCACTCTTGATCTCAGGCTTCACTTAGGGTCACTTGTGCAGACACAGTCACGGGATGTAGATGAATAGTATCAGTCAAAAGTTGAGAAACACTGTCTCATTCAAACAAATGGAAAGGTATCCAAACCTTTGACTGATGCTGTATATGTTGATTTGTACATTGGCCATTTGCAGCAGCCTCAAACATCAAATCACAGTACAACATGAGGTTGTTTTAGGACTAAAAAATGCATTTGAAGTCTCAGACAGTTTGAGAAATGCTGCTGTAAACCATCTTTGCTATCAAATTGGATCTGGTAGCGTTCCTCACAAATTTGTCTACAGTAGTTGTCCTCACTGTAGGGTCACAGTGAGCGGTGCTACACTTTCACTGGCTTGTCAATCATATTTGAATAAAGCATTGTGCTCCATCGTAGGTGGTTGCCAGACTGAAGGCGAGCTGTGAAAGTCTTTCAGAGGAGCAGCTTGCGAAGCTTGGAGTCGTTCTGTTTAACTGCCAGGCAGAGATTGAGGGGCGCAGGACGTACCCCTGCACGGAGGAAATGGTAAACTTGCAGTGATTTTTAGAAGGAGACTGATAAGAAAAAGAGATAACAATAATTGCCTTTTTTTCCAAATTATCTTGATTTTTGGCTTTCACTGAGCTTTTGTTTGATGTTCCAGAGTTTAAAAGATTGTACGGCAGACATGGATTCAGACACATGGAACGCATACCACATAGTGAGCAACAGAGCGCGCTCTGTGTGCTATGCGACTCGCCAGCAGCTCTTCCGTCGCAGGGCAGAACACACCGTCAACACCCTCATCTCCACAGCCACCAGCCAGCTAGATGCGATGAAAGACCTGAAGGTAGAGACGGATTTTATTTTCCCCCTTATCTCCATGTGCACAGCATGTGATTTAGATCGAGCTCAGATTCTGCTTTGATTGCATTTTTATAACAGGAGGGCCAGTTGGAGCTGAGGGAACTGACCGCAGCCTCACTGGACAAGGTGCTTGAGGGCCACAGCGCCCTGCAGGCCCAACAGGGGAAGCTGCATGAGGGCCAGGAGCAAATGGAGACTTCACTGAAGCACAACCTAGAGCGCCTGAGCCAGGAGAAGGCGCTCATCGCCTCTGGACAGGAGCTGGTAGCCCAGCTCATTCACGGCATTACAAAAAGAATGGGTGAGACTCTCATGTATTCTGTTAACACATCACATTGTGAAAAATTCAGCATTTTGCACATTTTTCTCCATTTTGGTGTTGTTTGACATAATAAAATTATGCATTTGGACTCTATTCTGATTTAATTACTGGAAAGGCTTCATGTAAATGTTACTACAGTCATTTAAGTGTGGAAATATTTCTCTCTTCCTGCCGGTCTTCCTTCAGAGAACGTCAGTGAGAATTTGCAGATCCAAGGCTTGGAGGTGCAGGACAGCCACAAGGCGATCGTTAAAGACCTGGCAGATGTCAGACATCAAGCTCAGGACATCTACCAAAAAATTGGTGAATGAGTAATAGTGTCATGAATCAAAATTCATCACAGCATTATTGAATTTGTAGTTCACAGTGCTATCATGGCTTTTTGTTTTTTTTCTTCCCTCTGTGGCTGATCAGACCACAGCATGTTGGAGTTCCTGCAGTACCAGGACCAGACCTCCCAGTACTACACTGACCTGATGAACAAACTGGAGCGCATGAACAGCACACTGGGGGTCATGCTGCACTACCTTGATAACATGCAGAGCCGCATTGAGGAAAGGCTTCACATGATCCAGGGCTACCTTGGCTGGGCAGGTGAGACTCACACAAAGTTTGTACAACCACTTATACCTTAAAAAATATATTAATAAACTTTTTTTTTTCACTTTTTAGTATAACAGAAATAATTTTATAGATTTTAAGACAGTTTTTGAGAAGGTTTTAAAAATGTATGAGCCACAAATTGTGCAAAAACTGATTGTGTTGTGATAGTTGGCTACATTCAATCAGTCCTAGTTGTCAATATTCTCCTTGTAGTCGATGAGAAAACCATAAATCTCTAAATATGAAAGATTAATGAGTCTTCCCTGTGCTTCTTGTGATTACAGGTTTGAGCCTGACAGCCATGTGGACATGTATGATACATTCAGGCTATTTCGTCCTGTGTGCCGTCCTGCTGACATTCCTGCGGTGTCCAGGTTTCTCTCGTGCGATGCTGCTGTTCACCGTGCCCCTGAACGCATTGGCCGAGATCAACCAGCAGCCAGCGCTGGATCTCACCAGCCTCAGCCTGCTGCTCCTCACTCTTTCTCTGGGTAAAGCTGCTTACAAGACAAATGCATATCTCTCATATGATCAGTTCTCTCATGTTTTTATTTTCTCTCATGATGTCCACAGCTCACTGGTGTGTGAATCGGTTGTGGGAGTGCTTCCAGATCAGAAGAAAGCCGGCCGCCCCGCTGTCACTGGCCCCCTGTGAAATAGTGGAGCCACAGAAACCAGTTTCATCCAGTCACTCGTATCCACCATCTTCTACACCGCAGAAGTGAGTCTGTGACAATGCTGCAAACAGGGTCGAAGAATTTCAATATTTGTTACGGCAGAAAATTAGGTGCCGTTAGGACATGTGCCAAGAAATGAGATTAATTACATTGAAGTTTTGGATCCAGAGATTTTTATTTAACATTTTTTACTGTACTATTTTCATTCTACATGCATCCCTTGATTGTGTATTTTAATGCAGAACCAGATCAAAATGTAAAAACTCGCTATTTAAACAAATTAAAAGAATTTTACAGCCTTGCAGGGACGTATGCACTCTAAATGCTTTCTAGTTTAATTTGATGTAATTTATCTTCATCTCTTTGTCCTCCAGAGATGAAAAAGACGGTTTCATCAACCAAGACAACCTGCTGAATCAGGACAGCTTCATATCAGGTGTGAATGATAAACCATTAGAGTGAAATATTTCAGGAATAGTCAAATGATGCCTTTGGGTTTTTACTAAACTCAGTCATTCACACTTGTTTTCATTTATGTCTTGTATACAGGTGATCTCGGCATGTCGGTCGTGTCTCCCTCTCACAGGAGACCGATACCGGAGTCCAGGTTTACGCCGATAATTGGCACACCCAACCACTTCACTCCCAGACTTATACCACAAGCAGTCCTGTCATCGGTGAGCACACTGAATGAACGTTATTGGAAATATAACTTAAGCTTTTAAGCACTTAATGAATAATAAAGAGGTTTTATTCTTATGTTTTTAGGCTCTGATCGATGATATCCGCCCGAGGAACCAGGGATGTATTTTTGACGCAGTGAACGACTCGCATGATTTTGCGAATGACTCACGAAGTTCGAGTCCTACTCCATCACTAGTCAGCAACAGGTCAGTGCTTTACACTTTATCTTCTAAGTGCCTTAAACATGTTAAGTATGTCATGACTATTTTTTTTTTTTTGGTTTATTGGAATTGGTCCTTTTTTTACAGCTCTCTGTCGGGTCGTCAGCTGTGCAACGGCGTCACAAAAACGGGGAAGGCTTGTAAGAAGAGAGCTGTACCAGGACAGGAATACTGCAGAGTTCACGAAGGAGGCCACAGCTCCTACATTCACTCCTGAAATGCACAACTTCCCCTCTCGGCTTTAGTCTTTCTGTGCAAAAAAAAAAAAAGAAACCCCGTCATCAATTGTTACTGTCATCATCTGCATGCTTCGCTTGAAAATATGTTTGCTTATACAGACACTACATTGGCAGCATTTTTTTTAAAGATTTTTTTTATATTTGTATTGACATTTTAACTGTTCATTTTTAAGTTAATAAATTATTTCTGTACCCATAAACCTGTTTGTGTATTTAAACAGAAAACTAGCGGTAGTCCCTAAAGTTGAGTTACATCACGAGGTTGTTTTTGGCCTCTTGATTGGCTTAAATCAGAAATCAATTCAGACTCCAAACTGTACAAAACGCGGCAGCCAGACTTCTAATACAGACCAAGAAAGGAGACACTGACCTCCAGTTGGTTTTAGAGTAGATTTTTTTAGATCCTACTCATTTCATTTAAAGCACTTTATAGCCTGGTCCCAGACTACATCTCACAGTTACTCTCCTCATCAACCTGCACACAGTTCGAGGTCCTCAGACAGGAACCTCCTGGCCGATGGAAGGACGAAGACTAAAGGAGACGGAGCTTCTTCTGTCAAGGCGCTGCTATTATGGATTGACCTGACCGAAAATCTCAGACTTGCAAATTCACCATCTTTTAAGTCACTTGAGGGAAAACTCATTTTTATCATAAGGCTTTCTTATAATCTTTGTCTTTGTTTTTAATAATGTATATGTGGGAATGTGTGTGTGTATTGGGCATTATATTCTATCCTTTTTTTATGTCTACCTTGCAAAGCACTTTGTAATTGTTTGTTTTGATAAGTGCTATATAATAAACTTTATTATTACATTGAGGAATTATGAAAACCTACAAATATCCCTTTTGTAATCATAAAACATGATCAGAAATATCAGCCTGTCACAAAACCTGAAAAGATTCAGGCAACATATCACAGGTACAAAACATCAGGGCCCATAAATTTGAGTAAAAAAAAAAAAATTGTTTATTAAATCAAGTGAATCTATACCAGGTTACTTAAAAGGTCCCATAATGTAGAACAGAGAGATTTCCATTTCTCTTTTTGATCATAATGCAGGTTTAGGTTCCATATAAATACTGTGAAAGTATCAAAACATTCATGCACACAGCCCATATTCAGAAACTGCCTTTTGCATAAGGTTGTGATGTCACGCTCAGGGTTTACCTCGGAGGGGGAGGAACAAAAGCAAAATATGTTTATTTATGTTATTTAGCTAATTTATGTGCACTCAGCTCAGTGTGAGTCTCTACTGTGTTTTGCTGTCATTTAAGTTCATGCTAGTTTCTCTCCTCTGTGTCCCTAAAGCCTTCAAGAATGAAGGTCAGCTGAAAATGATTCATCCTACACAGAAAGTTACTGAAATTATTAAAAAAAAAAAAGTGCCAACACCTGGATTCTGAAGATCGAAGCAGTCAACTGACAACCAAAATGATCAACACTATCATAGTGAATAAAAAAAATTGAAAAATCTAGGCTACATACAGATGGTAGAAAATAACGTGAACCGTTACAGAAGTATTGTACCTAAAGAGAAAAGTCTACAACATGATTCAGGAACCTGACACAGTATAACGTTGCAGACGTGAATTCAAAGTGAGACATTCAGTCCAGCTCACTAAGTGCACAGACGGGAGTGACAGACAGGATCGTGCCCACAGACTTCTTTCACTATTGAGCCTTCTGCTTGTGTAGATCCACCAGCTGTTTCCATTCCCGCCAACATCACCACTCTCTGTTCTCCTTCCCCCCCGTCAACCAGAACCAGAACGGGTCGTGGATCGACAGACTTTGCGCCTACTCGTTCGGGAGAGTTTTCACTTGCGAGCTGTGTCGTAGTTGGCAACGAACCAATCACAGGTTTCCTTCAAAGCTGTGAGGGAGAAGAAGAAGAAGAAGAATCCAGTGAAGATAGACAACTGATGCGGTCATTATAACACGCAACGCTGATGACATTTAATGTTTCCTCACACTTTTTCATTAGCAAAGAGCAAAATTTCAACATACATGTAGAAGTGGTTAAAATGATAAACATCACCAACAGTAGATTAGTTCAGCTGGAGCTAATGAATGTTAATTCTGAGCTGAAAAAAATATCATATTTTTGTCTGTTCACTGGTAAATATGTTGTATTCAGCCAAAGATAGCGTGTGAGTGACAAGATGCATCACTCTGTAACACCAGAGTTTGACTGTGGTGTGTTTTTGTAGTTTCGTAGACTGTTCTCTAGAAAAATGAATGAGCTGATGTCCGGGTGACAGCTTTTAAGTTTTAGTCGTTATAACCTTTAGTTGCTTGCAAATCAATAATATTCAATAAGTGGATTCTATACTGGGTTTCAATGAGATAAAATGTAACTGAACTGCATAACTACTCACTCACACACACACACATATATATATAAATCAATAAGTCAGTCCCACCTTGTTTAAACGGTGTGAAGGTGAAGTCTGGCAGATAGCGGTGCAGCTTTGCATTACTGGCCGTCTTTTTGAACTGGCCGTCTGCTTTACTGGTATCATACTTCAGGGTGAAGGTCAAGGAAACCAAACACAACTGATCACACCATTTGCAATATTTTTAGTAACCACTAGACTAACCCTGATCGAGGTTTTGCAAAGATCACTTTAAAGTGTATTTTATGACGGCTGTCGGCTGTTTTTCAACAAGAATTCCACGTCTCTAGATCAAATAACCATTTATTTTAATTATTTTTGATATTTAATGAGAATAAACCTGCAGATTTGGAGAGATTTCCATCCAAGTAAACACCTAAGTTCCCTTATTTTTTTTTAGAGAACATAATGACAAATGTTCGTTACCCATATTACCAAAGTTGCACAGTTGCTTAAGATCGGATTACAAAAACTATCAACCATCCTTCAGTGGCAGTTGGCTGTGTTACTTAAGTTTCTTTCCTCCATTCCCCTCACTTTCTCTCCCCACAGCACACAGTTTGTTCTTTGGTTCACTTAACTTTTAGTTTTGTGCCCCCCGAGACAGATTTTTAACACAACAGATATTTGCATACATGTTCCAGGAGTTAACAGGTGCGATGACATCAGTTAAGTTCAGCATTAATTTAAGGATACCACCACTTCGCCTTTAAAGCCCAGTGCCTGCACAACTGCATCTGCTGCCTCTTTGATAGACACTTCATCTTCCTCACCAACTGGAACAAACAAGACACAACATAAAAAAAAAATCACACTTTACTTTGAGCTGAAAAAAAAAATTAGCTTTCACTATCAATATATGATATGGTGAGGGACTCACCAGAGAGGATGATTGGATCAACCTCCGGATACTCCCTTAGAACCCACAGGAAGAGCCGAGCCAAGTCCAAAGAGTAAATGAACTGCCTTCTTGGAGTGCCGGAGCCCCAGACCACCAAGGGCTTCCCCTCCTCTAACCAACAAAACAACATGCACATACACACAAGAGTGTTTTGTTTAAATTAACCCATGCATCCCTACTGCTTATATTTTTGTATCTGTACTTGCTTTTAGAGAAGGATCAGTACTCAGTCTCAACCTGACACCTTTCATTTAGGTATCATAGCGGGAGAGAAAGTGCTTACGTGTTGAAATGTGACTTACTTTGAGCAGTGTAAGCTTTGTGGATGAGGCCCGGCAGCACATGACCATCCTCAATGCTGAAGTTGTCATGAGGACCAAACACATTAGTGGGGATTACGGCTGTATAGCAGCGGCCGTGCTGCTGGAAATACGCCCTGTGCAACATCAACACACTTTACCAGACAATTCTAAATCATAAGACTGGGCACACAGAGCACACTGCGTTACATACTATACAACAGCAGCTGCAACTGTGTTAGGTTTGGTTTGGTTTTATTCTGTCATAAAACAACCTACACATAACAGGAAAACTAACCGACAAACTAAAGCACAAAGATTCAAAGCGTAAACATAAAAGATGGACATGTAGAGACATAAAATAAACACAATTAAACCAAGTGTTGTGCAAAAAAACGGAAGCATGACACAGGATAAAAACACTAAAAGTGAACTCTCACAGTGGTTCTGATTACAAACCTGTTGTGAACGTCAATCATTCTCTTTGCGTAGGCATAGCCAAAGTTTGACTCATGGGGTGGACCGTTATGGATCTGGTGCAAAGAGGTAAACGGAAGTTAGTCGCCATTTTCAAAAACGATACAGACCACAGCACACGCAGAGATTCCTCTTACCATCGTCTCATCGATAGGATACGTGGTCTTATCTGGAAAGATGCAGGTAGACAGGCAGGAGACGACCTTGACCGCGCCCACTTCATGTGATGCCTGCAGCACGTTATCGTTGATGTAGATGTTGTTCCTCTGGAGAGGAGAGACACATCAGTATCCCACAGTCACAAATCTGAAAACAATCGTCAGAAAACTAGATAAAGATAACTGTTCTGTTATCAAACAAAGTACTTTCCAGTAGGGCTGCAACTGATTATTTTCATATATATTTTTCATTTGATGTCATCAAATGTCCCTTTTCACATGATCAATAGTCCAAAATCCAAAGATATTCAGTTTACTGTCAAGTATAAAATATAAAAGCATCAAATTCTCACATTTGAGAGGCTGAAACTTGCAAATGTCTGGCATTTTTCCTTAAACTCCTTAGACTAAAGCAATTAAATTATTAAAATAGTTGATAATTTTCTGATGATTGACTGATTGATAAATCAACCAGTTGTTGCAGGTCTACTTTCCAGTAAATGCAACTTTTGCAAATATCTTTATGACAATAACAGTGGGAGTGGAACATCCTTTATACCCAAAAGTCCAGGTTAAACTTCATGTTCTTGAAAAGCCCTCCCACCATAGCAGCCAGGTGGATGACATGAGTGGGTCGATGTTTCTTAAACACCGCCCGTGTCTCCTCCATGTTCCTGAAGAGAGGCCACACAAACACATATGAGAGTTATTTGGTGCCAAAAAGTCTGTTTGCATATTAGAAGCAGCTAATGGACATTAATTCTCACATGAGGTTGGCATCTTTGGAGGAAAGAAATACCCATTCTTCTCCCTCTTTGCCTCCCCCCTCCTCTTTGACTACATGCTGTATGGCCCTCCCAACCAGGCCGGACCCTCCTGTCACCAGCACCCTCATCGGGCCGGTGTGATCCCCCTGACAGTTCATCTGGACAAAGGAAGAGAAAGACAGAGGTTACACCATGAATCCACCTTACAGCACAAGTGTTTAAATATGATAGTAAGGCTAATATCATTACACAAAGGAATAGTTAATGGATGGGTTCACAATTGTTTAGTCTTCCTTAAAACAATAGACAGATGTCCAAATGAACATTGAAATAGATTTTCCTTTCTGTAATCATTCCTCCTGTTCATGCTGGCCATTAGAAGATCCCTTCATAATGCACTTACATTGTAAGTGATGGAGAACAAAATGGACAAGCTTCCTCTTGCATCAAAATGTATCTAAAGTTTATTTGAAGCTAATATGAAGCTTGATCCGTCCAAACAAGTCAAATTATGTTACAGTCACCAACTGCACTGTTCGCGAAATGAACTGATGAATGACTGCCACGTCATTCATCAGTTCATTTTACGTGTCGAGACACTTTTTTCTGCCGAAAATTTATTTCTCATCGTCATTTATGTCGAGCAACTCAAAAGTGTGGAGCGACAGAAAACGTATTTTCGACAGAAAAAAAGTGTCGGTGGATACCTTTCCTGTCGCGCACCTGGAGAATTTTGTTACGTCGCGGACACCGTCATATTTTGTCCCGCAATGTGATTGGTTAGGGTTATTAACGTCGCCATTGAGGTTGTAGTTTTCACTAAACTTCCTAGTTGATATTTGGGTCTGTAACTTTAAATAACGTATAACGTCCATGTTTAATTAGTCCCGGTTAGGATGATATAAGGAAATTTAACAAGCCGGCTGAAGGACAGCGTCTGGTTACCATGGAGACGACTGAACCCTTTCCCCGAAGCATGCTTGAAAACATCGCGTGGCTCTTGAATTTCTGCTGAGCGACACATATCAAAAGTGTCAAGTTACCTACCATAAATAAGCCATAATGTCATCTAACTAACTTGTAGCCAATAAAGTAATTTATCTGTTCAGGCAAATGTATGTCAACATCTCAAAGCCAACTTGTTGGTTATCACCGGCTTGTCACAAAGCCAGCTAACGTTACTTTAGCTGAAGTTGATGTTAGCTAGCAGCTGCTCGCTGTCACATACATCCGTTTCAGCGACTGTTAAGTGATGTAGCAAAGCTAAACATTAATGGCTTTGTGTGAATAATATATCAGGTATATAAGCATTTCTCTATTTCTGTCAGCATTACTCTGTAAAACATCTAACAACTAACAAGACATATAAAGTAGTCTTACCGGTTAGTTGTAACCAAAGACAGCAGGAAAGGGTTTTACCGATCTGTCGTCAAGCTAGATAACATGAAACACTGCATTTCCGTTTTGTACTTTCAAAGTACAGCTTTACTGACGAACAGATTCCTATAAAAACTAATCCTACTACAGTGAAAGTACACAAGTATTATCAGCTTGATGTAGTTAACGTATTGCAATAAAAGTAATGGTTTGGTCCATCTGACTGATATATTATTATATATGACATAATTAGATTATTAATATTAAGGCATCAGTGTGTAAGCAGCATGTTACTGTTGTAGCTGCTGGAGGTGGAGCTAGTTTGAACTAATAATTCTCAGTACTTGAGTAAATGTATTTGATTTTTTTTGTCTGTAAGGGACAAATCTTCATAAGTGAAGAGCAGCAACACCGTCCATACTTCAGATTTTTCCAGTTGTTATGAAAATAACAGAAAAGGCACAAAAACTATAACTTTCATGTAAAACACTGTAAAGCACATTTGAAGTTTTGCCTTCATTCTTCCTTTGGATTTTATTTTACAACTCTAAATATGGTATGCATATATGGTTTTTGTCTGATTCATACTCGCCTGTTCATTAGAGAAAAAACACAGCATCTTAAATCCTTAAAATGACATCTCTTTCTCCCTCCAGAAACTACAAATATGCAAATACGTTCATTTCAGAAATGTAACTGCTGAACACAAGATGTCCCCTACTTCACTAAAAAAGTTCCATTCCCAGTGTTGGTGTACTGGAGGCTTCAAGTTTTCACATCACACTTGTCTAAAT
This sequence comes from Euthynnus affinis, assembly GCA_029490765.1. NCBI lineage: Eukaryota > Metazoa > Chordata > Actinopteri > Scombriformes > Scombridae > Euthynnus > Euthynnus affinis. Next base: position 27,094,257 of record CM055848.1, on the reverse strand, counting down.
TGAATATTGGCTCATTGTGATGATGAAACTTTCCACTTTAAACAATTGAATGTGAAAACAGCCTTTTAGTGTCCAACTTCCAACTGAAGGAACAAAAAGTGAGTGAAGGGGAACTTTAAGAATTGCTGTGAAACTGTACTTTAATTTTAATAATTATTTTTTTGCTTGAAGATGTTTTTAATTTGGTCCAAATTCCAATATAAACTGATCCAATATGTACATTTTAACAGATTCTGACCATTCTGTACACTGCTATAGCTACTTTATATTCTGTACTACAGTATGTCTCAGAAACACATTATTGTTAGTCTCTCTAGTGCCCCCAACTGGACAAAAGCAAAGCTGCACCTACTGAAGCTGCTGTTTTCACTTTACACCAATCTTGAGCAGTTGGCAGGATCACTTAAGGTTAACAGGATGTACAAAACTGCTTCTGTTTATGTTTTACTCTCCTGGTTGCCATTAGTGAAGCATGCGTTTCCTGCTGTTGATCTATCACTTATTTTACATGGATGTGTCAGAAGTTTATATGGGTTGGTTTCAGATCAGTGTTTGACTTCCACAGGGTAATGGAGGTGAATTATTGTTTGCAATACTGAAATTGCAATTCAAAAGCTCAACAGCAACTTATCCTGCCCTGATTCATCTTAATAATCCACAGACCTAAATGTGAATATTTGAACTAATAGTGAAACTGTGCTTATGAAAACTGTATGGGTAAACACATATGTTCCAGCTTTTTGTTTCCAGTTATACATCATATTCACTGTAAAACCCATTTGCTTTATTTTTCTTTTACTTACAGTACATCAACATGATATTAATGGCTGATTACATAAGGTCATTTGATTAATAATACCAAGCTAGTAACCCAATAATGCAATCAAGAATACTCTTCAATAAATGTATGTATGTATGTAAATAAATCTATGATTTCAGTGCAAAAGCAGACAAAAATACAGTTCTTTCATTAGCAAGCCACAGTCATTGGTAATTAATAAAGCTGTCATTTAAAGAATTTTGCAGATTTTATTTGAATTGGTCCAAAATCTTCTTTAGCTGGTTCTACTAAGGAGAGGAGAACCTGCCAAAGAAGAGGATGGACTTGGTCTTGTTGTGCCTGATGAAGAAGAGGAAGGGGTGGTCCGCTGTGAAGTGTTCCTCACTCAACATACATAACGCTATCATGCCAGCAGTGGCTGCAGCCGCCTCTGTGCCTTCCTCGTTCACCTCCACAAAGGCCTTGTGGGCCACAGTAGACAGATAGAGTCCGCCTTGGCCGTTCATGCCAGATAGGTCAGCCTTTCCTGCGCAGAACACATCTTTCATACCCATTTTAGCCAGAGGCTCGTTCAGCTCATAGTCCTCCTCCAGCTTGAACTTGGGAAGGTGAACGTAGACTTCTGAATGGGTGTCCATGTTTTCCCTGTTGGTCCATTCGTCCAGCTTCTCCTGTGTTAACTCTTTCTCCAGCTGGAACAAAACACAAACATTTAACTGCATTTCAAGCTCATATTTACCAAAAAACAAAAGGAAACAAACATCAGTTTAAGAGGTTCCTATTGGATCCTACAATCATTGATTTAATCTGCTGTAGTCTCATTTGTTGTGCATAAATTATGTTTTAGATACATGTGATTGTTAGGTCTCTGTTAGATAATGAGATAATAAGAAAAGTTGTCGATTAGCTTATTAATTATTTGTCTCAGTACTAATCCAGAGTTATTATTCACTATTTTATTAGCTGAATGCCTTGTTCCAATTGGTTAAGATTCAGAGTTGGTATGGTACAGCTTCCATTACAACCCTTCCACATGAACCAAAGCAAGACAGAATCATCATGGAGGGAGTTGTTCTCAGGGTTACGTACCTTCAGCAGAGGGTCAGAGCCATCAGTGGACTCTTCTGGCAGCAGGATGAACATGCTGAGCTCATTGTCCATGTATGGCAGCTCCAGGATCTGCAGACCAAGCTCATGGATGTAGTTGAAGGGAAACTTCTTCATCTGGTACATCATCTGGACCGGCTTGGTTTCATTCTGACACACAAGAAGACAATCAGAGTTTTAAAAAAGTACAGTTCAACTCCACCTCTGGTTGGGTTAAACTGTGTAAAAACTTTATGTCACTGCATCTGCTTAGTTTTCACCTTGTTGACTTTAAAGGGCATCTCTTTGGTCTGTGTCGCATCAAAGCGGTTCTTCCAGTTTCCCTTGAAATAGATGGCATTGACCAGAGCCAACCTCGTCATAGCACTGACTGTTCCTGGCTTCAGCAGATCTTTAATCTTATCTGAAAGGAAAAATAGTAGTTGATCATTTATTGATGTACAACTTGTTGTAATGATTTTTTAAAATTTTTTGTGAATTAAATTCTCACTCTCTGTCTGTTGCTCAACCCAGCTGTTGATCTCCGCTCTGCACGCCTCAGGAGCCCCGATGAAATCAACAGTCCTCAGGTCCGCCTGGTAGTACTTCTGTGTGGCATCAAGGAATTGCTGCAGAAAACAGATAATATCAAATCAATTCTGTCTCATAAAAAAAGTTATGTTATCAGGGTAAAATTATGTGTAAAAACTGCCAACTCACAGTGAGGAAGTTGCTGGTATTTTCTCCATAAAGACGGTTGGCTAGTTTCAGGATGTATGATGCAGATGGTGAGTTGATATCAGCGTTGAGTGTCTGGAAGTCGGCGTGGACGACTTCACCCGAGCTCAATGACAGGGCCTGTTTGGAATTTGAATCAACAGAATTTATTCTGGGATCAAAACATTCACTCTAAAACAAATAACGGAGATGTTCCAGATGTCGAAAATGGAGCACAAAGCAAGAAAGAAGAAGAAGAACATTTCACTGGTGCTTACTTTTGCTGCAACATATTTTGGAATAACCTTTAACTTGCTCTGTAAAGCTTATTCATGATACGAGCAGATTATATGTGATGTATAATATTGTCAAGCCTCTAGGCTGTATATTGTTTGAAATCCTGTATGTGATTTACATATTGTATATATTTGCATAGAACATGTGGCTTCAGTTTGTTTGTTTAATGTCTTGACAAAGTCTTGTCAGTTGTTTCGATGTTGTTCATGTATGTGCCTGCTTTACCTACTAGACTATATATGGCCAAAGGTATGTGCACATGCCTGTCTGAAGGCTCTTGTTTACTTCTGGTCTAGAGCTATTTTTTTTATATTTGGCCCAAATTAATGTTACAACATACTTTGTGGCCACAATTGCACAACCGTCTTCACTTCCCCAATGCACAAAACCAGGTCCATAAAGAAGTGGTTTTCTACACCGCCGGATTTGGTGTGAATGTAGCCTAAAGCAGAGGCCGCCAAATCACGCTTAGCCTTTGCTGAGAAAGAGATGACAATGAAAATAGAAAAAGCACATCTAGAGTCAACAATGGACATGCTGACCCTAGAAAAAGGATGGATGTGCAACTGGATGCCACAACCCTCTACACCGATAGTAAGGTAGTATTAGGCTATATCTACAACGAAACTAGGTGTTTCTACATCTATGTTAGCAATCGAGTCTTGAGGATAAGGAGATCTTCTTGTCCAGAGCAGTGGCATTATGTACCAATGGATGAAAACCCAGTAGATCTCGCCACAAGGTCTGTCACTTCCACTCACCTCTCAAACACCACCTGGCTTTGTGGGCCTGCATTTCTGAAAGGCTCTTCAAAAAGTTCCCCTGATGAGATCTTTGAGCTCTCTGGATACAGAAATCCACCCCTAAGTCTCCACACTGAATACAACGACATTAAACAGGCAACTTGGATCTCAGCACTTCTCCAAGTTTTCCACTTGGAAGTCATTGACTTGTGCCATTACACGGCTCATTCACATCGCTTGTCTCTTCCACAAAGATTCAGCCACCAAGAACGGTGACTGCAGAAGCTGGCATCACTGCCACACAACCTACACACTTGAAGAACTCATGAAATCTAAGTACACTGTAAACCGTGTAGTTCAGGAAGAGGTTTATGCTCAAGAGTATGCGTGTCTTAAGAAAGAGCAGAGGCTTCCCAAACAAAGCCCACTCAGGGCCTTCGAACCCTGCATCGACGCTGATGGTCTTCTGAAAGTCAAGGGTCGCATTGCAGAAGCAGAACTTCATCAAGATGAGAGGAATCCCCAGATTATACCTGGCAAGCACCATGTTGCAACCCTTCTGGTCAGGCATCATCATCAACATGTCCAACATCAGGGACGCTTATTCACAGAAGGGGCAATACGTGCTGCTGGTTTCTGGATTATTGGTGGAAAGAGGTGAGTGAGCATTGTTATTCATCAATGTGTCACATGCTGCAAGCTCCGTGGGTCACTTCAGTCACAGAAGATGGCCAGTCTCCCACCAGACAGTCTCGCCATGGAACCACCATTTACAAATGTCGGCAGACATGTGCAGAAGTACCTCCTGGAACAAGGCTGCACCTGGACATTTAATTCTCCCCTGCACACCTCTTGTGTGTATGGCAGCATTGTCCATATGTATAATTCCTTTCTATGGTTTTCTAGAGTTTCATTTCATACAATTTGATCATTTTGTGAGTGTATAATATGTTGGCCTCATCCTTTATCAGTTCATACACAGCAATAGCTACAGCTATATTTTCGCTATAGTAAGTTCATAGACTTGTTTACAGTGGTCTGGAGATTTAATTGCTCCATCGTTATTGTAATTCATGTTTATATACAGTTAGTACTAAAAAGATAACTTAATAAGCTAAGTAAATAACAGCTTGTTGTTGAATTCAGTGCAGTTTAAGTAATTTACACTCTCTGTATCTGTGAGTCTTGGTGAAAGTAAGGAGTTTATCTGGCTGTCGAAATACCCCACTCACATATGGAGGATAGCACATGCACTTCTGCATTTTATCACTTGAGGTCAAAGTACAGGTGAGATTACACATCTCTCTGTCAAGGCACACCTTTCAGTCTGTGCCTACATACATACCTGGGCCAATAGTCTATAGCCACCTACTGCAAAGAACAGGCACACTAAACTTGAAAATTCACAAGCGGTTTTATGGAAACAGGGCAGGCTGACGGCATTTCATGATATCTATGACTTTTTATTAGTGGGTTAGAAGTCACACAGAGAATATCACCTGATGGAGGTGGTTTTACCTTTGCCATCTGAGAAGCAGTGTCTCCTTTAGCTCCCAGGTAGACCATCGCCAGGGCTGAGCTGATGCTCAGCGGGGAGATGAAGATGTTCCCGGTGGAGTTTACCTGGCTCAGAGTGCGAAACAGCTCCAAGGCAAAACATGTGTTTGAGTTACTGAGGGTGGCCATGGCTGGTGATTTACAGATTTCCTGTAATGAGCGAGAACCAAAACGGTGTTTAATTCAGCAAAATGCACTTCAGACAAATTTCAAAACTCATAGAAATGCAAATTATAATTATACAAAACACAGACAACGAAAGAGAACCTCTACAGTTCCCAACTTATAACAATGTTAAACCTCACAATACATTATGAATACTGTATAATCACACTATATATGTACTCCCCGGCCTTTCCACTTTTGCTCCCAACACCCCCGCCCCCTTTTTTTACTTTTCTGTCTGTCGAGGTCTTTGCAATTTATATCTGCCTCCTCAGATTTTACAGACATTTTATTGTACTCAGCCGTCTCTGTCCGAAGGTAACAGAATCCTCTTTCTAGCATCTCTAAGCTTTACTGAGTAATACATTATATCTTGTTTGTTTATTCTGTACAAACACCAAAGTGTAAAAATAACAGATTGTGGTTATACAGGGAGGGGGTTATGTGCCACACTAACCAGTCGCGGTCACAAAGAGGTTGCCAGGCAACCAGCAGAGACCCCGGGAAGTCACTACGCCCACCCAAAAATAGTTTGGCATATAACTCCTGGTAAAACTACAACCTGTCGCTTCAACTTTTGTCCAGATTGAACAAACAAGAAACAAGATATGACATGTTTTTTAGTCACTTTCAGAGGTGCTGGCAGGTAGATTTTATTACAGGCTGAGACAAGAGAGTGGTATTGATCAACTCGTCTAACTCTGTGCAAAAAAATGAAAAGCGTATTTTCCTTTAAGATCTTCATAGGCTGGAAGTGTCTTTGTAATGTTTAATGTTGTCTCCCTGTGTTTCCTGTCCATCTCTACTGTCCATAATACCAAAAAAATGATCTCTAAAGGACCAGTGAGTAAAACTTAGTGGTGTTAATAAAGTCTGAGTCAAACATATTTTCCCATATGTCTCTGATCTAGGGGTGGAAAGTAACTAAGTACATTTACTCAAGTACTGTACATAAGAACAATTTGAAGTACCAGTACTTAACTTGGGTATTTCCAGCACTTGATGCAACTTTATACTTCTACTTCTATTACTTTCTTCAGATGAAGATTTAACACAATGGATAATATAACAAGCGTTTAAAATAAAACACATTGTTAAAGATGAAACCAGTGGTTTCCAACCTTTTTGGCTTTTGACGTCTTACAAAAAGCAGTGAGTAGTCGGGGTCACATTTCAGATGTCTATGAGTTGTTAACAGCTCCACCAAATAGTGATTTTTCTCTCTAAACTACTCACATTCTTTCATTTTAGTAAATGTTCAAATGACGTTCAATGATCAAAAAGTAAAAAAAAACTGAAAACAGGTTTGTGTATCAGAACTTTGTTTTTTCTTCCTTCTTCTCCCATTAATCATCTCCTCTGAGGACCCTTCAGATTTATCTGGTGACCCTCTGGAGGGGCCCAACCCCTAGGTTGGGAACCACTGGACTAAACTAGCTAACTGTATATACAGTAGTTGAAACTAGCTCCACCTCCAGCAGCTACAACAATAACATGCTGCTCTAACACTGATGCTTCAGTATTAATAATCTAATGATGTCATATACAATAATATATCAGTCAGAGGGACCAAACCACTACTTTTACCGCAATACTTTCACTACATCAAGCTCGTAATACTCACGTACTTTGACTTAAATAGGAGTATTACTGCAGGAATTTTACTTGCAATGGAGTATTTTTACATTGCTGTATTGGTACTTTTAGTTAAGTAAATGATTTGAATACTTCTTCCACCTCTGATATGATCATCATTTTCAGTGAAGCTGGTTTCGGATTAGCCAAGCAACCCGGAAATAAACCAAACGCGTCTGACGTTAAACCATGTACATGTAACTATCCTGGCTGTTATGACACATATAAAGCATTATGCATGTATACAAATAGTGTACGACACGGTGCGTGGCTTGTGTGTGTGCATTATAGGCCCGTCAGCGACATTACCTGATCGTCGTCCCGCAGTGACTGAAGCACGCTCTGCTCTCACGCACTCAAAAGGGAAATCGAAACGTAAACAGTCAAATGTATTTTTTAAAAAAATCCCCTAGAAAGAGAGAATCTGTTCAGTCCCGGTGCAGTGATTGTAAATTACAGGAGTGCACCGCAGCTCGTATATATAGTCTACGGAACACTGTTTGTGGACTGTCGCTGTTTGTGGGTGTGACGCGTGACTGGGCGATAAGTCAGTCGCCTGTGACAGCACATGCTATTATATTGAGAAAGACCAAAAATGTTCACAAAGGCAGCGCTGTGACAACGTTTGCACAACGTTCACACAACTACGAGTGTTGTAAAGTTCAATGGAGAAATAATAAAATGTCTATGCTTTGTTGATACTACACATGGGTGGGGAGATTTTTAAGAAGAGCAAGAGTCCAAACTTTCCCAACACAACTCCACCCTTTTGTTTGGCCACCAACCAAAACCCTCAACAATTTTCATAGTATTTAAAATGATACAATTTCACGCACAAATTATTTATAAATTTCACTTTTCTATCAATTTCATCTCCCTAAATGATGCTCTTCACTTCCGAGTGGAAGCAGGTGGAAAATATCTAGATATTGAAATTGCCTTTATTTTTATTTATTTATTTGCTTAAAAACAGTCATTCAAATTTTGTATTTAGAATCGTAATTTGTGTGTAAGCCTATAATGATAACTGCTTATGTCATTAAATCCCAGAAATGTCTAGAAATCATTGCTGTGTAACCTCCTGTTGCACTAAACTAATGAAAAAGTTTTTATTATTATTATCATTATTATTTTTTACTTAATTTAATAAAACAGTGATAAATAAATAACAGTAAATAAATAAACTTCTGGTGTCACAATGACATTTATGTAGGTCAGAATACGTCAAAATTTCCAATTTTCCAATTTTACTTTTTTTTTCAAATTCGTTATATTCTCTTTCTGTCTTTATGGACACTGGAAAAAACAGAGTTTAGGAAAACAGAAACTGAGACAGAATACATTTTAATGCCTGCCTTACTAAAAAAAACATTTTAATGGAAAAGCTCAAAGAGTGAACAAATGTCCTAACAATGATGGAAATATAACTTTTTTTTTTGATGAATGTGACACTACAAGTAATCAAACTGGGATATATCAAAATAAAAATATTAAATAGATTATTGAACATCACTTTTTTAAGTTTCACGATCTGCATATTTCATGTTGCATTGCAGATCTCTCTTTACAGCAGTTTATTCTGGCTCAAAGTAGAAATTTTGACTGTGAGATTTCATACAGTGATTTTTTTTTTTTTTTTTTGCATGCAGCATTTTTCTGTTGGGGCGTTGGTAAAGTTAGCCTGTCTCAGCAAACAGTGAACAGAGGTCACTCTTTTGGAACATTTCATGTGTAGAAAGGTGTGTCTGCATGATTTATGGCAGAGATGATATCTTGTTTCCACCCATGACAGAACCTTATAGTATAGTATATATGGTTCTACTAAGGAGAGGAGAACCTGCCAAAGAAGAGGATGGACTTGGTCTTGTTGTGACTGATGAAGAAGAGGAAGGGGTGGTCCACTGTGAAGTGTTCCTTACTCGATGCAACATTGTGTACATGGTGGCTGCAGCTGCCTCTGTGCCTTCCTTGTTCACCTCCACAAAGGCTTTGTGGGCCACAGTAGATAGATAGATAGAGTCCGTCATGGCCGTTCATGCCAGATAGGTCAGCCTTTCCTGCGCAAGACACATCTTTCATACCCATTTTAGCCAGAGGCTCGTTCAGCTCATCAATGATTTTTTTTATTTTTAGTGAATTAAATTCTCACTCTCTGGAAGTTGCTGGTATTTTCTCCATAAAGACGGTTGGCTAGTTTCAGGATGTGTGATGTAGATGGTGAGTTGATATCAGCGTTGAGTGTCTGGAAGTCGGTGTGGACGACTTCGCCCACGCTCAATTACAGGGCCTGTTTGGAATTTGAATCAACAGACTTTATTCTGGGATCAAAACATTCACTCTCAAACAAATAATGGAGATGTTCCAGATGTTGAAAATGGAGCACAAAGCAAGAAAGGAAGAAGAAGATCATTTCACTGGTGCTTACTTTTGCTGCAATATATTTTGAAATAACCTTCGACTTGCTCTGTAAAGCTTATTCATGATACGGGCAGATTATATGTGATGTATAATATTGTCAAGCCTCTAGGCTGTATATTGTTTGAAATCCTGTATGTGATTTACATATTGTATATATTTGCATAGAACATGTGGCTTCAGTTTGTTTGTTTAATGTCTTGACAAAGTCTTGTCAGTTGTTTCGATGTTGTTCATGCATGTGCCTGCTTTACCTATTAGACTATATATGGCCAAAGGTATGTGCACATGCCTGTCTAAAGACTCTTGTTTACTTCTGGTCTAGAGCTATTTTTTTATATTTGACCCAAATCTCTAGTTCCAATTAATGTTACAACATACTTTGTGGCCACAATTGCACAACCGTCTTCACTTCCCCTATGCACAAAACCAGGTCCATAAAGAAGTGGTTTTCCCAGTCTGGTGTGGAAGAACTTGACTGGCCTGCAAAGAGCTCTGACCTCAACCCAATCCAACACTGGGTTGCAACACTGGGATGAACTGGAATGCCGACAGCGAGCCACCCAACATCAGCCTGGATTTGAGCAAATCCCTGCAGCCAGGCTCTAAAATCTGATTGTAATTTTTGTCCACATACTTTTGGCCATATGGTGTATTTCTATATTTCTGTATAATGTTGTGTTTTAATTCATTGATACATCATAAACCAATCAAGAGACTGTAGGTGAAAATGTCTCATTTGGCTAAAGCTAGTATATTATCATAATAAAAATGTCAATAATCTAAATTAAAAAAGAAGAAGGAAGACCTGTCAAGTTTAATGAACTTACACCACCGCTCATGGTCCAACTGTGGATTTTTATGCTCTTCTGCATTTTATCACTTGTGGTAAAAGTACAGGTGAGATTAAAGGTGAGATGTAACACAGTTTATGAAAACAGGGCAGGCTGACGGTATTTCATGATATCTATGACTTTTTATTAGTGGGTTCGATGTTGCACAGAGAATATCACCTGATGGAGGTGGTTTTACTTTTGCCATCTGAGAAGCAGTGTCTCAGGAAGATGCTCCTGGTGGAGTTTACCTGGCTCAGAGTGTGAAACAGCTCCAAGGCAAAACATGTGTTTGAGTTACTGAGGGTGTTTAATTCGGCAAAATGCATTTCAGACAAATTTCAAAACTCACAGAAATGCAAATTGTAATTATATAAAACACCAACTAGGAACTACGTTTCTACTACACCCACCCAAAAATAGTTTGGCATATAACTCCTGGTAAAACTACAACCTGTCATTTTAACACTTTACTTTTATCCAGATTAAACAAAAAAGATATAACATGATAATTAGTGAGCTTCAGAGGTGCTGGTAGGTAGATTTTGTTGCAGGCTGAGACAAGAGATAATACCAAAAATTGATCTCTAAAGGACTAGTGAGTAAAACTTAGTGGTGTTAATAAAGTCTGAGTCAAATGTAACTAAGTACATTTACTCAAGTACTGTACTTAAGAACAAATTGAAGTCCCAGTACTTAACTTGGGTATTTCCAGCACTTGTTGCAACTTTATACTTCTACTTCTATTACTTTCTTCAGATGAAGATTTAACACAATAGATAATATAACAAGCTTTTAAAATAAAACACATTGTTAAAGATGAAACCAGTGGTTTCCAACCTTTTTGGCTTTTGACGTCTTACAAAAAGCAGTGTGTAGTCGGGGTCACATTTCAGATGTTTATGAGTTGTTAACAGCTTCACCTAATAGTGATTTTTCTCTCTAAACTTCTCACCTGCTTTCATATCAATAAATGTTCTAAATGAACGACCCCTCAGATCTGATGACCCTCTGAAGGGACCCAATCCACGGGGAACCACTGGATTAAACTAATTTACTGTATATACAGTAGTTGAAACTAGCTCCACCTCCAGCAGCGACATTACCTGATCGTCGTCCCGCAGCGACTGAAGCACGCTTTGCTCACACACTCGAAACGTAAAGAGGCAAATGTATTTTTTAAAAAATCCCCTAGAAAGAGAGAAAGCGTTCAGTCCCGGTGCGGTGATTGTAAATTACAGGAGTGCATCGCAGCTCATATAAAGTCTACGGAACACTGTTTGTGGACTGTCGCTGTTTGTGGGTGTGACACATGACACATTTTAATGCCTGCCTTACTAAAAAACATTTTAATGGAAAAGCTCAAAGAGTGAACAGATGTCCTAACAATGATGGAAATATAACTTTTTTAATGAATGTGACACTACAGGTAATCAGACTGGGATATATCAGAATAAAAATATTAAATAGATTATTGAACACCACTTTTTTTGTTTCACTATTTGCATATTTCATGTTGCATTGCAGATCTCTCTCTACAGCAGCTCAAAGTAGAAATTTTGACTGTGAAATTTCATACAGTGAGTTATCGTTATTTATTTATTTATTTATTTTCATTATTATTATTTTTTATTTCTTTTTTTTTGCATGCAGCATTTTTCTGTCGGCGTGTTAGTAAAGTTAGCCTGTCTCAGCAAACAGTGAGCAGAGGTCACTCTTTTGGAAAATTTCATGTGTAGAAAGGTGTGTCTGCAAGATTTATGGCAGAGATAATATCTTGTTTCCACCTGTCACAGAAGCTTATAGAATAGCCTTGGCAACCACTGAAACACGATAAACACTTGTGATTCATGACAACCCTTGGACTCCAGACTCTCTCTTACATAACTACCATTCCATATCCTGTACCATTATAGAAGTACTCCTTCTCTCCCTCTCTCTTTTTTGCACCCACATTTTTAACATTTATTATGTGACAATACGTGAGATGCAGTCAATGCTTCTTTTTAAAAACAAAAAAACAAAACCTTACCTTGGGGAATATAAACACATTTGAACCTTTTCTATCAACAGAAAGTGTCAAACTGCTCAATGTATCAATGTTAGGCCATATTTAGACCGAATCAGGTGGCGTGGCCTACCGCCGCAGGGTTGAGTGGAGGTGTGTGGGTGCCTTTCTTTGTGCTCTAGAATGTAACCGTTGTGAAACAATCATAAAATGATGTCACTTTGAGCGCTCCCTGTCTTCATTAACTCTTAAGTTCACTCGACCACAGCTGCTCTCTCTCTCTTTTTATCTAATCTTTTTTAAAATGAGTCGAGAGGCAGACAGCAAAGTCTAACTTTACTTGTAATGCCAAGAAACAAAGAGAAATGTCCTCCCTTCCTCCTAGGAACATCTTTGTACTCCCTCATGGCAGAGTTCATAGATCTGATCAGTCTGATGTCCGGCTGTGATTGGCCACCACCACACCCCATTCAAATGAATGGGAGGACTGGCATTTTCACTGCACCATCTGATTTGGTTTTTAACACAGCCTTAAATCCTTTTTAAGGGGACCTATTATGCTCTTTTCCATGCCTATATTTTTATTCTGTGACTCCACTAGAGTAGCTTTGCTCCATTCAGTTATTTTTCCCCCTTATTTCTCTTATATTAATCGTTTATACAGCCCCTCAGTTCAGCCTCTGTCTCTTAACAGGCAGTTTTAGCTCCTGTCTCTTTAAGGCCCCCCTCCCGATGAGCCCGCTCTGCTCTGATTGGCCAGCTTTCTGGAAGCCTGATGAGGAACAGCTGTATCAGAGTTGTGTTAAGTTACTGCCGATGAAAACCCAACATTTCCTGCTTTTCTGCTTCGTATTAAAAGCTTTTATTATGAAGAATTTAAAGGAAATGAAATGTGTTCCTCACCAAATTAGCAGAGATTCATCAGCAGCACTAAAAGCCAGTCGAAACAACAAGATATCAAGATATTTGGAGCAATACAGGAAAGAATGGTAAAAACAGAAACAGACACAGTGATGATGATGTTTGATGAAGAGCTGCACCAGCACACCTCCAACAGGTAAACAACTTATTTTACTTTGCCCTGCTGTGTAATGGGAAAACACTCATGGCGTGCCAGCCTGACTGGAGTCATGGCATAGTGTGATACCGCCAAAACAATGGAAAAATGCCCACAATGTTAGCAGAGTGGAGCAGTGAACTGACATGCTGTGCGTGGAGTAGATGACCATAAGGAAAAGCATAATAGGTCCCCATTAAATCAAATTTTCTTATATAAAATACAATCTAAGGTTCTTGATTTAAATTTGATTAGACTAAATAAAAGAACAAGATTAAAAGAATAAGTAAACAAACCAAGCTTATGATGCCAACTTTTAATACATTACACTATGCTCACATATTTCAGCTGCATTCAAACAGTATTGAGGTTTGATACAGATCTTTGATACAGATCTAGTTAAAAAATACAAAAAGAGACATTTATTTCATGTATTTGTTGGCATCCTAAATAGAATTTCAAGGCTTCAGTACTTAAACTACAAAAAAGCTTAAATAATGAAAAAGATAGAAGAACTAGAAAAACTCATATCTCATATTTGTAATTAATGCAAAAAAGTTAAAATACAATCTTCTTTCAGAGATAAGCAATTAAAAAAACAGAAGGAATTGCAGGAGAAACTGATGGCTGTGGAGGCCCAAAATCTGCATGAAAAATGAACAAACCCTGCAGTTCTCCACTACATATGCAAACAGAGTGGATTTAACATCTATCTTCCACTAGAGGGAGCCAGAGAGAAGTGCAGTGATGTGCTTATCTCATTTTCAAGTTTGAACTTGATGGATCTGAGCATTTTTATTATTAAACTGCAAGTGCACAAAGCCACACTTCAGCAGGAATCATGGAATAACTTAAAAACAGTCTTTAATCTATATGTTTTTTTCTCTTTTTTGTAGTTTTTTTGCTCGATTGTCTTTGTTTTAATAAGCAAATCAACAATTTAAATAAAGTCCACCTTTGGGAATTATTTCTATGATAATGTTGCATGATTTTAAGAAAGGCAAAACATGTCCGCAGCTTAAGAATAAACATGTCTTAAACTGTGGGCCTCCATTTCAGTCTTTCCCAGCTTGTCCTCTCTGTAACACCCCTCTGAGTGAGAGGGGAACTCACATGCCATCCTCACCGCCTCCTGCTGTGAGGTGTTGTGTTCTTGCAGTTGACGCTGGCATTTCCATTAGCAGCAGCATCTTTGTGTCCTGTCAACGCATTGGCCCATCATCACACAGCCCTGATCCCTTCACGTAGTCACCAGCCATGTCGTTTATGAGGGGAAAGTGAATCCAGAAAAAAAAGGGAACAACCTTGAAGAAGTTGAAGGCAATGTCAAGCTTCACGTGAAAAAGTGCATGTGCAGGGTAACTACTGTGTGTGGCAGTGATGATATTAACATTACAGTATAGTAACTTACTATAGTAATTAGTGTCTATAGTAACTAACTTACTATCACTAACTTCCCCTCAAGTAGTAAGTTATAAAATCAAATTTTCCAATCTGTGTATTCTGTATCTACTGATGATGATTTTCAGAGGGAAATATAGTTTATATTACATTAGTTTATATATTTTTTTCTATATAATTCAGCCTGGCCTGCTTGGTTTCTTTAGAAACTTTTTTTTACTTTGTAAGAAGTTAAGTTCAAGTTCAGAGAGTTGGAATAATTTTTGTTCATCAACATATAGTATTTATACATGTATAGTATATTAATGACTCCTTGGAGGGTTTGGGACTATAATTACTGTTTTGACACATTTTTTAATTTTAACTAAAGATAATTTAAAAATAATAATCCATCAAACCAAATTTCTGCTTACATTTATCCTGCTGTAACCATTAAATGTGTTTACACTCATCAGTTATCTCTCTATAAAGTACTTGCATTGTCAGTGGCAGAGTCCACCATTCCCCTGCTGATACAAATGACATGTACATGCGCAGAGTATTCAGAGAACAGATGCACATAGCGTATGAAATTCAGCAGACAAGAGCTGGTGCACATTGCGTACATACATCACATAATGACATCATTTGGAAGAGGGAATATGGATGTGTCTGTACAAGTATAGCTACAGTATTTTATAAGGAAGACAACAAATTTTCATCATGCCATGAGTATGATATAAATAGTTTGACAAGTTGACAAGCTGTTGTCTCAAAGTGATTTTTATGCCCCCAGTGATTGATAAACTATATTTTGAACTGAACTCTTCGACTCTGGGACAGAGAGTTATCACCAGTAACAACAGCCGTAGCCAAATCAACCAGAAATTATAACTTTAAAGAACCAAACAATATTTTTTGTTCTACTATATGACTTTTAATTCCCATAATGCAACTTTATAGCATCTATTTCTTAAACCCTCATTGACTGGTAAAAGTTTTCATCTTTCAAAAGTCAAATTCACTCAATTTGTAAACGTGTTACATGATGTCAGACTCAGCTGTTTTGTTTTTTTTTATAAGCTTTGTGACTAGTAAATTGCCTCATATGTGAGACCAGTCAAATTCAGCATTTTGTGTGTTACTCAACTAATCCTAATCCAAAATATATGCTAGTGTTACTCGTGCTGTGAACTGACCTTTTTAAAGCATCAGGAAATTTTAAAAACTTGAGTTTCAATTTTCAATTTAGGTCATGTGGCGATCCCTTTGTTTTCATTTGGATCACAATGTCTTTTGCTGACCTATAATTTGATGGTGGCACACTTC
The DNA here is from genome assembly GCA_029490765.1 of Euthynnus affinis. Taxonomy (NCBI): domain Eukaryota; kingdom Metazoa; phylum Chordata; class Actinopteri; order Scombriformes; family Scombridae; genus Euthynnus; species Euthynnus affinis. The sequence continues at coordinate 27,078,254 of CM055848.1, read as the reverse complement.
CCTGTTCAATATGTCACACTTGGCAGACCTTTCATAAATCTCATCATTGACTTATTTACAAGCGTTATTACGAGTGTGAGATGAAAGCGATGAAAGCATGCCAGCTTTGAGGGATGTGTGTGTGTGTGTGTGTGTGTGTGTGTGTGTGTGTGTGTGTGTGTGTGTGTGTGTGTGTGTGTGTGTGTGTGTGTGTGTGTGTGTGAAGGGGGTATTACACATTGTTTAACATACTTTTCCTTTGTCCTTCAGCAGTCACATGGAGGACACTCTAATGCCCCAGACTCACTGTTAAACAGTTATAAACTCTGAGGGACCATAGCTTAAATGATCTGGTTCTTCTGGAGCCTGAAATTACAAAACAAATAAAGGCCTGTATCCCCTAAAGCCTGCTGGGTTGTGGCAGCCATGACACATGAGGCCACAGGGGGGGAAAACATTAGTCTGAATAAGGTGGTGATGTGGAAAAAATGTAAGAGAGAAAGTAAACAGATGCAACGTGATGAGCTGTTTGTTCCACAACAACGTTGGGTGTCGGTGTAAAGTGAAGGTCCAACAGCTGACCTGTACTGACCATCGTTTTATGGGAAATCAAATATAACTTGACGCAAACTCTCAGCTGTCCTCAGCAAGTTCGTCCTGAGTTCTTGGACGAAGGTTACAGAGTTTGGCCGATCATTGCTTTTCCCTTTTAAAGCAGCATTAATTTATTGCTTTTGGCCACATGGAGGCAGAAGAAAGCCAGAGAACATGTCCGCACTAAGCCAGCAACATTTATCAGTGCATCTTTTTCTCCTATTTTCCACCCTCCATCCAGGCTTAAATTACGCTTCTCTCTAAAGTTAAGCTTTTCCAAAACACTCTTGATTACTCACATTAGATATCGATACAGACATAGCTGTTATCTCTATTCATGTTGATTTTTTTTAAGACAACACCCACACCATGCTGCATCTGTCCCACAATATAGCACTATTTTATTTAATGTTATCTAATGTTATCTAATTTTATTTAATGTATTGTTTTCTATTGTAATGCATCTGTTTGTTCTTCTGTGTATGAACATGTGTACAATAAAGAAAGTGAGCAAAAAAGGATGTAACTCCAGTTCTTTGACTACAGCACAGGACAACTAAATGCCATGTGTGAGTTTCCTATTGTAACTGTCTATTTTTGGTTAATAACTTAAAAAAAAATAATAATCTGAGCAGTGACATTATGTTTTGAAAGCAGCAGATCAAGCAACAACTGGTCAATTTTGTGCCTTGTATATACAGGCACAAATGAAATAATTTAAACTACAGTGAAAAGCAAACAACAAACTAGGATATAACGCCTGTAGTTGGGCCACAACATTGTATTGAAGTACAGAACAGCTTTTTTTCTGGAATAAATTGTCGTTTTTTTAAAGGGCCGTGAGGCTGGAAATAGGACAGTTGCGTGAAGTGTCATAGGGTGGTGAGTCGACAAGCGCTGGCTTGTGCCTAGCCGCTACCAGTGTGGGGTTGTACATAGAAAATAACAGGGGCAGCTGTTTTGACGTCTGAAGTTTGGTGGCAGTGCATTTTGGCCTTAAAGGTCCAGTGTGTAGAATTTAGTGGCATCTAGCGGAGCTGACATGGCAGAAATAGAATATAATATTGATAAGCAATTTTTTAATTAGTGTATAATCACCTAAAAATAAGAATTGTTGTGTTTTCTTTACCTTAGAATAAGCCCTTTATATCTACACAGAGCCCGCCGTGTTGCACCATCGTGTTTCTACAGTAGCCTGGAACTGACAAACCAAACACTGTTTCGAGAGAGGGTCCGCAGCCGCCATAGATTCTCCTACAGGCTTTGATGGTGAGTGTGAGGGGATTGCTGTTCAGTTGGTTGCAATCTGCAACCTCACCACTAGATGCCACTAAATCCCACACGCTGGTCCTTCAAGTCTATCTGCATGTACAGGATGTGTGTGAGTTGGTCTATATGTAGTCTTGCATAGTCAGATCTATGTCCATACTTCATTTTGGTGCTGTGACTAATTACATGCTGAACACACACAATCATGGCGAATAGTTCAAGACATGATACCACTTTTGGCTGCATGTTCACATATCCTGACCTCAATTTAATGCATGGCTCTAGACTTAACGCTCCTTTTAGATGTAATTAAATAAGGTGTTAGTATTTGATACAGACTTGAGAGGGACTCAGCTGCTTGTTTGAACCAAAAGAACGTTAACACTGTGAAACAGCTCTCACTGTTTTCTCAGATTTCTTGGCCCATCTAGCTGAACATTCACACCTTTGTCAGAGCGTGTTTTTAATTACAAGCTCCTCTTTGCAGAGTTGCATCTGATGTTGCTCCTGCAGAGTTTATTCCTTAGATCGTAACTTCTGCCATGAGCCACTGATGCCAACACGCTACAGGGGTTTTCCATACGCATGTGCAGGCTTGGCTTGACTCGATTTCACTTGGCACGTCAGCTCAGTGGCTTTTGCATCTCCATCTCCATTACAGCAGCGCTATCAGCTTGAAGGTGTGTCTTTTACTGATGTTGCGCTTGCCTCGCGTCGATGACGTTTAAAAGCAGCGCCCTCTTTAGTGCTGTTGACTCCAAGTACATTCAGCTGTAGTATCTACACTGCACACCCGCTTTACTACATGATGCACCTACTTGGTTAGGTTTAGGCATGTGTAGGGGGATGGTTGGGTTAGGGGTCGGGGTGTGTGTCGTGCTGTTAGGGTGAAACCATCAGGGTGGTAAGGTAGGTGTGTTGTGTAGGGTTAGGGTAAGTCTGCAAGACTGCAGTTAGCCCCTTCTCATTTACTCATCTATCCTCAGCAATTAGAAAGTTATCAGGTTGTCATGTCATGTCCAGTAAAGAAAACAACAACGCCATAAGAAAGTAACATATGAGTCTGAGGGGAAGAGCTTTGTGACACAAAATTAAGTGGTGTCTATTGAGTTCATTATTTTCTATATCAGGACAACTTAGAGAGCATTATTGTGGTCATACCACGGCCACATAGCAAAAGAAGTAAGCAAGTTGTCGGCAACCTTTTAAAAGTTTGTCTGTAACCAGTTTAACTCATGGTTAGGTTACTTTGACCACTGACATTTTCATGAACACTTGTCAGCCAATCAAATATGTGTATTTTGCCATGGAGTCTCTAATATGTTATATTAAAATCACTCCCTCATTAACTTCTCCCTGTATGATAGACACTTGATTGTTTACTCTATGGTAAGCAGTAAATTGAGCTTTCAGACACTTAAGGATCATCATTTTTTTGTGTCATCACTGGTATAATGTTACATGATCAGGGAGTAATGTACGTTCCATGAATAATACTTATATCGCTTTACGTTTTACACTCATCACAGACTTTGGTGATTTGTGTAGTTATTACTGAGTGATTTCTGGTATTTCAAACACTTCTCATTAAAACTATGTTATTTCATAATTAAGATGTATTCACTTACTACAGTCTCTGACCCTGTCTGCTCATAAAGTAACCAACACATAGTCCTGACCCATCAGTTGAGAAACTCTATATTACACTATCTATTAAAGCTGGTCATCAATTTCAAATGAACACACTGAATTTCTTTGCAGTGTGAAAATAATGTTAGAATTTCATTATGCTGTATGTATACTGTTCAGATTGAGGAAATGATTTCCCTTTTTTGTCTTTTTGGCTAAGGGGAAAAAAACACAGAGCATAATATATTGGGAAAAAATATATGTCTGTGCAAAAGGTAGAAAATGTGTGCAAGCCTGGTCATTATGATTTATAGTATAATGGAAGTGGAATGTAGGGAGCTACATGTCAGGGGTCGTTCTGACAGTGTAGCAACTGTCCCTGGTCCACTTGTTCACAATAACCAAACATAAAACAATTTCTTTCTACGTTGAAAGGTCATTCTTGACCATGTAAACAACAGTCTGAAAGAAAATCTCCCAGAGCCTTCAACTCACAGTCTTCCTCATTGGATGGAGTGTCAGAAAGCTCCTGAAAGTAAACCTTGAGTTACACTCCACTTCTGTAACCATTGCACACAGCCAATCGCATCTCCTGTGTTGTTCCAACATGGAGGAACAAGTGCCACTCAACTGTCACCCCTTAAACTCTGTGAAAACTCCTATTGAGTTCCTGGTAGTGACTAGGTAGCGTGGCTGTAAAAGGCCTTCTAGATTTCTAGACATGACAGCATGCTGCTGTAATGCACTGACCACCACCACTGATCACCATCCTCCATGAATTTCAGGTCAAGGCAAACATCGGTGCCCTCAATTCTGCCCATTGAGGCAAGTAGCCTCTGCAGCCGACCGCGATGGTCAGCTGGCATACCAGCCTCATTGTGTGCCCACACAGCTGTGACCTTCTCATGGATCACCAAGGAATCTGCCCTCCTGATTGAGATTCCAGGTAAGATTAAGCGAGGCCCCTGGAAATCTGTGTCAAGTGTACAGTGTGTCGCCTATCAGCCCCCAAAGTGTGCGTCTTTTGTTTTGCAGTTCGCGTGCAGTCTGCTCCTGAAAGATTTACACTTCACGTGATGTCAGTGGCCCTCACAGAAACTGTGATATGATATATCTTTAAAAATGTACCGCAACCATACCACACGGTTTATGTAGCATATTAGGCTGAAAATACCTCGCAGTAAACGCCGCTCTTAAAATTGCCCTCACTGTGCGCCACAGGTCACTCAGTGTGTCTGCTTTATGACTTCTTGTCTCGGAAACTGTGTTGCATGGCTGAGTGAGCTATGTATGACCCTAAAAGGGACCATTTAGGGACATTTTGTGATGGCGGTGGCATTAGTTTTCATTTTCATTATGTTTTTTTTTCTCACAAGATTGTCATTTTTTTAGTGTAGTTTTATTAAGTTATACTTTTTTGTTTAAATAATTGTACTTTCTAGCAGTAAAAGAACAGGTTTTTTATGTTTATATTCATTTTTTGAAACACAATAAATTATTTTGGATAACTTTGGATAAGTAAAATTAATCTGTTCTTTGGCCAAAATATATTGATTCTGCACAGAACAGAAAAACAACGGCTCTGCGAGGCTTTACGTTGACACAGCAGTGCTTTGAGCTAAATGCTAATATCGGCAAGTTAATATCAAAATGCTGGTGTTTAGCACGTATAATGTTTACCATCTCAGGTTAGTGTTTTAGCATGCTAACATTTGCTAATTAGGTTTCATTTTAACATACCTGGATCCACGTTAACATATGCAAATTTAAATGCAATGAACTGCTGTTGTTACATTTCCATTAAAAACACAGACTTCTCTTCTCTTTTTAGTGCTTTGTTTTTGTCAAAATGTGGTCTTTTGCCAAAATGCTATGTCATGGAGGATATTTTACTGTATGTGTAAATGAATAGAAAATGTTTTGTGGCTGTCTAGTAAAAGCAGACATGCTGGTTCTTGAAAGACCCGGTTTAAAACAGACTAGGGCACAGGCGCGCATTGGTGATTAAACCTACCAGCTGCTGTCTGTTTTTCTGTGCAGACATTTGCATGCTTTTTTTTTTAATAGTAGTCTGATTTAGCATTAGCATTATGTGATTTAACATTTACAGATAAAGATTTTCCTACTGTTGTAGTCACTGAACAATTTAGTGTCTGGAACAATTTATCTTATCTTATAAGAAGTTATGAGGCTGTTCAAGGACGCTGTAGGCTTGAGTGTTCTGGTCACTGTAGACCTGTCATGTGGGCATTACATTTACATACAAAAAAGTATTCATATTGATTGCTGTAGAATGTGTGGAAATATGAACTTGTCACACAGGGCATAAGCAGAGTGTGACACTAGTCTGTGTTGTCGTATTTCCTGTGGCAAACATTACTATTGTCCCAAGATAATTTTATTGAGGACAAGCTAAATATAGCAGAGGTAGAACACAAACATTTGACCCAGGGCAACACTCAAGAACTGATGTAAAGCAATGTTAAACCCTAAAGCAACAGACACCAGTGTAGCTCATTAGCACAGAGGAAGAAGATAGAGGGACAGGAGGGCGACAGAAGAGTGAGGGAGGATTCATTGTCACGGCTAGAAGACTAAAGACTGAGCTCACTAATGGGAAGGTCAGGAGCACAACAGATGATGGTGATAAACATGAGAGACGATAATGAGAGTATCCGGTAGAGTCTGATACATGATGCAGGGGAAACTCGTGTTTTGAAAGTCTCCTTGCAAAATGTTTGTTATTGTGGGGCAATTTTGTTGCTACTGGCTACTAATCCATTAATCAGTAAGACTAAACTCAACGTACAGATGAGGCTGATGGGTATTTTATTGGTTTTGAAGATATTTCATTTACCAAAATATTGAACAAATTAACATTTGGACCTGATGATACAGGTGGTACAAATGAAACGTTAAGGGATCAAAAGTTATTACAGTTCATTATGAGGAGAACATGAACGTATCAACGTTCATGGCGGCCCATGAACTTTGGTGACATGGCAATACTAAAAGTCTGCAGTTCACAAAAGTCAGTGAGATTCATTGTCTGACCACCTGATAGGGACAATGAATCTCTGTACAAAATTGTGATCCATTCAATAATTGTTGAAATATTTCTGTCAGGACCATATTGATCGACCAACCAACCAACCGACTGACATTTCCATCTTCCATCCCTTCAGCCATGTTGACTTCCAACCGGGTCCAAGCTGAACTAGCAAAGGTGTTGTATTTTTGATATTTGGCAGACATTACTTCCTTCCTGTATTTATGTTCTTGCCATATAAAATCCACTCTGGTTCTTGCTCCAGCCCCAGTCAGATACATCTGACCAAATCTGAGTAAATGTTCTCATGTGGCTGGTAGTGCATTTTGGTTTGCTTGTATTTTTTCTCTGTATGAAAAGAAACTGAACCAACAGGAACTGCACCAGGTTTACCAAGTCATCTTCTCATCTGGATCACAGCAAATGAGCTATAGGTTTGAAAACACCCCTAATCTATCTAATGTCTTAGTATGGTTGTGTGTGTGTGTGTGTGTGTGTGTGTGTGTGTGTGTGTGTGTGTATGTGCCACTTGAGATGACCCTTGGGGTTCTCTCACATGACATGGGAATCTCACAGCTCATTCCTCTCTCTATATCTTTTTGATTTACTGTCATTTTTTTCTACACTACACAAACGTCGTATCAGCACGCAATAACTTCCGTTTATTTAAATCCATTTTTATTTTATGAATGTTACTAAAAAAAAGTACATGTTTTATTACATAGTTTTATTGGGAGAAATAATAAATAAATCATTTAGTGGCGCAACAAAACATACAAGAATCCAAAGGGTTTACAAACTTTTTATTGCACTTGTTCCCTCATCATAACTCAAAAATCCAGAAAAGTCTGTCACATTTCAACAACTGAAACACACAGGTACAATTGTTTTATTGTATTTTTTTGTGACGGAAATTGAGTAATTTTGCATTTTAAAGCCTTGCTTAATTTTTTCTCCTTTTGCTTTTCCTATAAATGCTGTGAATTAGTTTAATGTATTCATTTGTTATTATTTTATTGATTTATTTATGTTTATTTTGTACAAACAGATGTATGGACATAGAATACTCACTAAATAGACTGATGCTATCATTTATAGTTATAGATAATTTACAATGCTTGTCCATGGATTATACTGTTATTATTGGTAAACACTCATAACACAGAGATTCCAGTCTCAAGAGACCATCCTCGTTAAGCAAAGGCTGAAAAAGTAAACAAGAAACAAGAAACGGATACCTTAAAACCACAGTCTCTTCCTTCATTTCAGTCCCCTGCTGCCCCCCTCTGTATCTCTCCCCCTCTCTCAGTCTATCATCCCTCCTCTTTCAGAGACACATGGCACTCAGGCATACCACACGTACCATTATAACAAGCCACATTCCCTGGAACACTTCCTCCGCTCTGTCCCTGCTTGTGGTCCCTGGGTCCCAGAGCAGACTCCCCCCCCTCCCACCACCCCTCTCACCTCCCACAACTACCCCCCACCCTCCCACCCCCGTCCTCTCATCCACCACACACATACGCACACCCTCTCTCTCCTTCACCCGCCCCCTCCTGGTGCTTATCCCTGGACATCTGTGGCTCCCACTGCAGACTCACAAGCAGCCAGAGCTTCTCATTGAGCTGTCTCCCCTGATCTGTCTGTCAGTCACACTGGATCAATCTGTCCCGTAGCTGTCTGGTCTCTGAAGGGAGCGAGAGAGCACCCAGCATCAGGACCTAAACACAAACAAAAAAAAAAACAGTGGAAAAAGAGGGGAAAACTGGAGAGACGGACTCCATCATACCCATCAGAGACATGGGAGGAAAGGAGAAGAAGATTTTGGTGATCGCAAATGTGCCCAACTATCAAGGGTGAGTCCCATGTGGTTCTGGTTTTACCTCTGCTGACGGTTATGTGCAGAAAAGTCTAGTATGTATGAAACTTTGTGTAGCAAATTCTCACATATTTTTACCGTCCCTAATTGTAATAGTTTTGACCTGCTTATACTGACTATCTGTGTTATTGTTCAGAAGTGCAAAGCAATCTTAAACTTGCATAATGACCATGTTTTGAATTCTAACACCCCTTTTTCAGTGGTGTCAGTTACGTCCAGTGCAAGGTGCCACTTGTCAAGTTACTTGACACACTTATCACACGTTTGCCCTTTAAATGGACTTGATTTTGAGATAAAATTGTAGAAAAACGCTTCCTTATCATCTATTTAGAATATGATTAGTTTAAAGACAAAAAAAGAAATATTATTTCTGGTGCTGTGATTATCAAACTCTCCAAAAAGACCTCTATAGCACAATGTCAGGGTTGTGGCATTATGGTGATTTATGTGCCATACCTCTACAAATAGCGCAAAATTTATAGATTCTTTCCCCACGAAATGTATAAAACGTAGAGTCAAATCAAATTGATTATAGTATATACTGAGTCCAGAGCTGATTCATACATAATTTTGGTGCAAAGCAGAATGCAACTCTATCTGCCATGGACTAAAATAAGGACTCTTTGTTCTTGGCGAAATGGAAAAGTACATTGAGTGGAGGTTCTACAGTTACACTCTTCTGCAGAGGTTGCTGAGTTGTTTGTCAGTGTGTGAAGGATTGGAGGGGCTGTGGGCACCACATATGTCTGTCGGGGCACAAATGGGTGTGTGCAAGTGTATATCTGAGTATACTGTGTGATGTTTGCGTGTTTATGTGTGTAACAGTAGCGTTCTAGGTATAGCGTGATGACTGTGCAGAGTTCGTGCATTTTCTGAGAAGCCTGTAGGGAGCTACTGTACACATATGTATGTGTTTATTTCTGCGTGTTTATTGTTTATGGCAATTACAGCAGAATTTCAGGGTTGCCCGGGTTCGGTAACAATTTGGCCACGTCCAAAGAGAACACCCCGGTTCAAAGTATTTGCATCGGACACTCCAGAGAGCAACGGTGATGATACGTTGATCATGACTTGGCTTAAGTTGTGATGAGAGCTGCAGCGAGTTGGCAGGCTGGAAAGGAGGGAATGCCGACTTTAGATGGAGAAAAATAAACCTGTTGATCACTTGATATTATGGTGTCGGGCAGTCAACACGTTTCATTTGATGCCTATTAATTTGAAAAGTGGCTTTGGTCACTTGAGTATCCTCACTAATGAAGGAGTGTGGGCAGGGAGATATGTTCAGCATTTTTCTGTCTTTTTCTTTTTTTCTCTGGTGGGACACTTTGCAATTAAACAGAATGTCCTTTAATAGAGGCAGTTTGGAGATCTGCACTTGAGGCTCCAAGAGAAATCTTCTGACTTTGTGTTTTTGTACTGTATTTTACTGAGTTTTGGATTTGATATTTAAAAGTTTTTCTTACTTGAGGTGACACCAAAGAAAAACTTGGTTGGATGATCATGCTGCGCTCAAATCTATTCTCCGTACACACGCACTCAGACACCTCCCCCACATTCCTATGGTTTATAGGCTTTGATGGCTTTTTCCACACGACTACTAAACCAGGACAGCAGAGGCCCCTAAGAGAGATAGCTCCCTGGGGTGAAGATGGTCCGTTTGGGGTTGCCCCTCCCACTCGGACCATTTAGGATGAGACCCCCTGTCCTGTCCTGATACTTAAAAAAAGGCCTCTAATCTGCCCTGTTGCTGTTTCTGTACCATCATCACATGTAACAAACAAAGCCTAGCAGAGTTAGGCCTCGGATTACTTACACAGTTTTACATAAGTATGTACCATATACATGGATGTATGCACACGTGCACACAACACAAGCGAACACACATGCAGCAGACTCTGTGTCTCCCCGAACCACTTAATGTTATCTTAGCTGAGAGTGACTGCAATGTCTGTTTACTTAGCAGCAGATACACAAAGCACAACATGAGATTATTTCAGGATTTTCATTTCAGAATGGGCTGAATAAAATGTTGAATGGGGAGAACAAATTAGCCCTTACTCATTGTGTAACATTTGTCCTATTATTGTCCACCAGTAAAGTAGTCATTAACTCAGCGTTGTACAAACACAATGAATCATTATGACATATTAACGTGACATATCCTATTTTTGTTACCTTTCCATGCATCTGTTAGTGTCAGATAACAGGTTTTTAATTAGAAATATGGTTGTTTGTCATTTTACTCACAGTCCGTTGAGAATACTGATGTTTTTTTCTTTGTGGGTTCACCACTGAAGGTCCAAGACTTGTTTAGCCTAGCATAGCCAAAAACTGGAAGCAGACAAAGAGAAAATAAAATAATTAAAAAAAAACTCTTCCTATGACTCCAGAACTGTCTTATTTACATCTTGTACCTTGTTAGCTACAAAGCCAGTCACCAACACAAACAAGAGTCGGGTTGGGTTTTGATTAAAAGAGTGCTAATCTGTCACTGTGCACAGCTGTTGCTAATCAAGAAATAACTGCAGTGCGTAACCTAATTGCTTGTTAAATCACAGTGTCTCATTTTCTATTTCTACATGTGTTAAATACACAAGATACAATGTGTAAATAAACTAGCTTAGGAGTTGTTTCAAAACCGCTTTCATGCAGCTAGGCTAGCAGATTCCCCCTGCTTCCAGTCTTTATGCTAGTCTTGGCAAAGGTGTCCTAAACCTAGCTTTATCTCTCCATTGGACACACCAAGATGAAACCATTTTGCCTCTTGTTATGTAAGACAAGTATTACCCAAACTTTGGCATTGGTTAAGCTAAATTAGTTTGGTTGTAGGTTCAGTTTTTTGTAAGAATTTCACTTCACTAAATATAAAAAAGGGCTCAAGTCCACCATTATTGTACACATAATGAAGAAAAGGTGTCCATTGTTGTTGTAGTCAGATTAAGTTCATTTTGTAATGTAGATTGTGTTTCTTTAAACTGTGGGGAGGGTTAAAAAGATAATACAGATTTTACTCACAGGCATGATTTGTACTAGGACTGGGCAATATATCGATATTATATCAATACTGCCATATGAGACTAGATATTGTCTAAGATTTTGGATATTGTAATATGGTGATATAGCACAAGTGTTGTCTTTTCCTGGTTTTAAAGGCTGCATTACAGTAAAGTGATATAGTTTTCTGAATTTACCAGACTGTTCTAGCTGTTGTACTATTTACCTTTAACCACTTAGTCATTATATTCACATCACCAACAATTATTTATCAAAAATCTCATGGTGTAAATATTGTGTAAAAGCACCAATAGTCATCCTGACAATACTGTTGCAATATAGATAACAAAGTATTTGGTCAAAAATATCATGATATTTGATTTTGTCCATATGGCCCATCCCTAATTGGTACCCATATATTTGCTCTACAGTAGCCTTCTTATAATAACTTTTTATTATCAAAGAACCATTTATTGTCCTTGTAATCACTCAAGAAGACATAAAGAAGAGTGACACTGAAGTGTGTGCTGTTGTCACCTGTTGCTACTAACTTTGTATCTCTGTCATTGCCCCCAGCTTGTGCCTTGTGCAATTAGCCTGTTAGAATAAACCCACAGCTATGTATAGACTTTGATACAGCATTTGGCCACAGTCCTGAACATGGAGAAATAATTTTACAATACTCAAAACATCCTGATGGTATCTCCTCCTAAAGCATCGTGCATATGGTTCTGAACTCCCATCGAGAGCCATTATAAATAGATTTGGAGATATTTAATGCCAGTGGGTAGGTTTGCAAGGGCCAGTTTTGACAGTGATGTTTCCTCTCATCACTGCGCTCTCGTGGCACATTTGGCATTTTAGGGAGGGATTTGAACGATGCCAACCCTCCCTCTTTTTTTTGCTGCTGCTCTTTACTCATCTAAACATACACTCGTGGACGCACACAGTCCTCCGGGTCTTTATGATTCATTGCTACTTTAAGAGTTATGAGACACATGCAGTTCTTCCTATCAGTTACATACAAGGATTATGATGGAGAAGACAGATAGGAACCACCCTGCTGTTTTATAGAGGGGATTACCAAGTGCCGCCAAACAAAGTAAACCTACACAAACTACAGCATTACTTGGACAGTGACACACTTGCTACTAGCATGCATGCACACATAAAGCACAGCCACATACCATACACAATACCCTTATGTAACAGGTGGTTAAAGCAACAACTGCAATGAGTCAAAGCGACAACAATGGAAAGCAATCTATTCATCTTAAACGCCCATCTGCCTGGAAACCAGCACCGTGACGTCTCCTGCCTCATAATGGTTTTTCACCAATGGAGGTTTTCCATTTTTGGTGATAGTGTGCCCCTTGACCTCACCGTGTACTACAGTGCACCCAAAATAAAGCCCTTTAAAGTGAGTGACCCAGGGTCAGCCAGACTCCCAGGAGCATCTGGGCTCTCCAGGGCTGTGAGCCATATCTCAGCGCCAGCCGACACCGTCAAAACAGGCATGAGAGTTCTTGAAAGGCCCTCTTCAAACCACCAAATTTAAAGGAACTGGCTGGGTGATGGTCAGGTCGGACAACTGTTGTGTCTCACAGTGAGTGGTGGAGGAAGTAGTCAACTCCTTAAAAGTAGAAAGACATAAATGTAAAAAAAAAAAACTCTATTACAAATAAATGTCCTGCTTTAGAAATTCTATATGCAAGTATGAAAATTTGCGAGAAAATTTTAGAGTAGTTGGATTAATTATCTGCTGTTCAACAGGTTTAGAAAATGAATGACAAATACATTGGTATCACACTTAAAGATGCATTTTTTATAGTATCTAAAAAATTGACATTTTAGAGATAGAAGATTTTTTACCAAACAACAGCAATATTTTGAGACCTCACTGTATCTTATATTTAGTGTAAAAACCATATGTGCTAAAATCTTCCAAAGCATAAATGTAAATACAAATGTAATACCTGCTGCTCAAAACTGTACGTAAGCAGCATGAGATAAGTACAGTATACTAAGTTTGTAGCTCTACTCGCAGTCGTCTAATGCACGTCCTTATATAACTGACTTATGGCATTTACAGACACACAGTTTGTGAATAGTGGCACTTGCTGCCATGTTAGTTTGCATGAGGCTTGCAATGGCAAAAATGTCAATGCAAACAATTACACAGTATATACAGTAATTATATAATCATATAATTATACAGTTATACAGTATATTGTTATTGTCTGTGTATGACATGGCTATTTGTTGAACTAAACATTAACATGCATCAGTTTTGTTAATTTTAGACTACATTTGGCCATTCATGGTAATGTCTGTCCAAAGATCAGTTTACACAAACTTTCCTGTCAGATATACTATGAAAAAATGCTCTCATTACAACTTCCAATATGCCTTTTGGAAATGATCAATTAGGGCACAAACCCATAGAGATGTTTTGACTTCACGGCTTCATACTACATTTTTCATACACTTTTTATTGTTTTTACTATAAGAATTTCAAAAATTGTTAAAGATCATATGATACTGTGATAATTTATATCAACTATTTTGATCCATGTATGTTGTTGAAACTTTCAATTAACAGTATAAATCAATGAATTGAGTAAATGTGTCTGGACAGCTGGTGCATCTACAGCCTAAACTCATTTCTTCCCATTCAGCAGGAAGAAAAAGAAAGAAGAAAATTAAAATAAAACAAAACAACAAAAAAAACAATTATAGAATTTGAAATTGTGTAAATAAATCACCAGCTGCATTTGAAATTGTGTAAATAAATCACCAGCTGCATTTGAAATGTGTAAATAAATCACCACATGTGAAAGGACCAACATAAGGAGCAATGACAGGTGCATCCCTGGCGAGTCTTTTGGTTTTAGCACTGAAACTGAAATCCTACCCTGAGAAAGCCCCTGATGCTAAAGAACAGTTCTGGCTGCTATACAGTCTATATCAGAGGCTTAGGCACTGTGCTGAAACTACAGCCACTCTCTGACCTCTGTAATTGTCAAGCAACGGCAGGACATTTACACTCGGGAGGTATAAATATCCCCAGTGATCTTCCATGACTCCCCCAGAGGCTCAACAGGTAGAGCGCAGCAGAAAGCCAGCTGTCGCCTGCAGGCGTCAGAGAGGATTTCTCCACCACATCATCAGTCAACCCATTTGGATCGGAGATATTGATGTCCTGTTGGAGGGCTGGATCAAAGCATATGCAGTGCACTGTTATTTCAACAGCATAAATTAGAGTTGGGCAAAAGATTAGGAATTAAAAATAGCTATACTGTTTATAACAAGGTAATGACCCTTTTAATATAAATGGCTGCATTAAACACCTATAAGCAATGTTGCAAATTAGTGAACATGGTAGTGTTAAATTAACAGGATATTTTTTATCAATGTGACGCAGTACCTTGATACCTAACATATTAAGGTATCACATATTGATATTAAGATATATTGTGTAATTACCTGATAGAAGATTTTAACAGTGCTGCAAGTAATGATTCATTTCAGTCAGGACTTTACATTAATCAATTAATATTTTTCCTTTATAAGATTATGTTATTAAATAATGAAAAATGGCCATCAAATTTTCCCAGAAGCCTAAAGTGCAACATTACGTCTTCATAACACATATATTCTCTGACCAACTATTCAAAATCCAAAGATATTCAATTTACAGTTATTTAAAACAGAGAAAAGCAGAAACTCTCACAATTAGGAAGCTGGAATTGATAAATGTTTGACTTACAGAATATTAATCAAATGCCAAAATTTTTGTCAATCAACTAATTGTTTCAACTAATCGTTTCAGCAGTAGATTTTTTTTTAGCGCTAACACCTTTTATGAATTAATACATGGTGGTATTGACTCATATTGTTCACAGTAATGATACATTTTGAAGGATAAAGGTTAATGAAAAAAGCTTGTCATAATTGCAGGTCAGACAAGACTCCATGTAATGAGTCTGTTTCTGGCAAGAAGAATGGAAAACTCAAGCCATCAGCAGTACCGCCGCCGATACCCATGTCCCCCATCGTTGAGAAGATGGAGGGGCTGAAGGCCATCCGCAACCGCAGCAACAGCCTTCGTCTGGGCCGACTGGCTTTCTACAGGCACCTGGAGAAGGTGGAGACCATGCGCTGCTTCTGGGAGCTCAAACATGTGGAGCTGGAGGGAGGCAATCAACAGGTAACACAGTGTGCCTTTGCTCTTTTCACTCTGATTGTCCACAGAAAACGCTCCTTGAGAGTTAATCAGAAAAATCATTGATCTCTGGAGAATCATTTGCCCATTTGCCCTACAGGTGTTGGTTCTTAAATATAGTATTTACAGGAGTGTTAGTTTGAAATGAAATGAATGTCACCATGATTGCCCTGAACCTCAATCAGCAGCAAGAGGAATAAAGAAACCAAAAGAAGGCAACAGCAGAATCTATTCCAGTTCACGGCACCTGTTTGCAGGCACGACATGCCCTGACAGGTGAAATGCAACAAGCTCACTAGAGGGAGCTGCAGACCTTTTAGTGTTTATTGCCAGTTTGAACCTCCTCAACTTGCAGTCTGCCCCCCCCCCGCCCCCCTCCCGCACACACACACACTCACAAAACCGCAGACTGAACCAAATATTTGGCGCTGAGTCAAGGACGCATGCAGATCTAGTTGCCACAAGATGGCGAACCTGAGCCAGTTTTCTGATTCAGAAAATGAATACAGGACCTGAGTCACTCTGATATGACTGAAACCACAATTCATTTCATTTTATTGAAACTTTTTGATGTTTTGACTTTTGTTATTGACTTTTACTGTTAATATCAGTGAGTGACATCAGCTGCAATTAAACAACTGTAATGTAAAGTAATTCAGAACACCACCCTGCATTTTGTTTCTTAATATTTATTGTTGTAATTAATCTACATATAGTCTTCATTCAGTTATTATTATAAGTGCTTCCACAATACTAAAGCTCAGGTAATAAAACTTTAAGGGACTATATGCAACATTGAAATTTCAGTAAATACTATTTCCATAATTCTAATTACTATATTGAAATATTAGGCAACATAAGATCCAAGACCCGAGCTTCTTTGGTTCTGTGTCACCTGCTTTTCAGTTTGGATTTGACACTGACGACCAGACATGAACTGGAGTCACGTGACCTCTAAGGTCAAAGTGTAAGGACACTGGGTCAGAGAGAAAAAGAGGATGAGTTACTGCATGATCGCTTAAAGGTGCAGTGTGTAGAATTTAGTGGCATCTAGAGGAGCAGACCTTTATATCAACATAGGGAGCAGGCCCCCTTCCACGCCTGCCATGTTGCACCACCATGTTTACAGTAGCCCAGAATGGACAAACCAAACACTGGCTCTAGAGACGGCCTTTCACGTTTTTCATGGCCACAGTAAGTTCTTCTACACACTTGGAAGGGAAGGGGAGGGGGAGGAGAGGGGTACTCAGTTGGTTGCTATCTACAACCTCACCACTAGATGCCACTAAATCCTACATACTGGTTCTTTAATACAACTGTGAAAACAGTGACAAGATGACAGCTTTGA
Organism: Euthynnus affinis; assembly: GCA_029490765.1. Lineage (NCBI taxonomy): Eukaryota > Metazoa > Chordata > Actinopteri > Scombriformes > Scombridae > Euthynnus > Euthynnus affinis. Next base: position 27,061,288 of record CM055848.1, on the reverse strand, counting down.
AATTCCAGCTTTAGTGCACTACTTGATTTCTTAATGTTACTGCTGATGATCAGTGACATTTTGTTTTGTTTTGAACAGCCTGCATTTCATTACTTGTTGATATTGCAACAAAGTGTGTCTGTCAAGGCGAAACATTTATCACATTTAGGAATATATAAGCAAATTTTATAAAGGAGTCATGATATATGATTTCAATACTTCTAATTATTTCTCTGCTGTTGTTAACATCTCAAAATGGCATTGTGATTGTTTAGGATTCTGAATTTTGGACATAACTTTAGACTGACTCAGTGTCAAGACTTTCAATAGTCAAATGATTAAAGTGCATACCTACATGTTCCTGGTTCAGGTTCAGGTTTAAGGCCTATACTGCAGGTCATCCCCCCTCTTTCTCTACAACTAAATCTAAAAATATAACTTGTTGCCATTTCTTCTGCTGAAAGTGTGAAAAAAAATGTGTTTTATGTGTGTTTATGTTCTTTAAATGAGTAAATGGAGAGAGGTTATGTGACTAGAATAAATCTATTGCAGCCATTTTTTTTTCCATTTTTGTTGCTCAGGAGGTTCGTTGATGCTGATTGTTTTCATATGTAGTGTTTTACAAGTGCGGGATAGTTCTGAAATGAATGTTGTGTGAATGTCTGTAGGGAGCTGCTTGTGTGTGATTGACACTAGGAAACCTACTTTATGTGGATGTCATTGTTTATAGTGGGTTTTTATTTTTAATGAATAAGTAAAAAAATGAATAGATGTAAAGTGTTGCCAGTTTACAGGATCGTAAAATAAACATAAAATATATAAAAATTAGGTCTGCAACTGATTATTTTCATAATTGATCAATCTGTCAATTATTTTCTCAATAAATCAATTAGTCATTTGGTCTAAAAAATGTCCAACAATGGTGAAAAATGTTTCCCTGTTTCCCAAAGCCCAAAGAGACATCCTCAGAGACAAAGTCTAAGAAATTTGGCTTTTTTTCTGAAGAAATGATTACAAACAATAATTTGATTATTAACATAGTTGTCCATCATATAACCTGTGAAAATGAATTTAAATTCAGTTGATCTTAACCAGATGAAGAAGAGTCACTGACAATGTTTACATTGTGGGCACTTGAATTTCATGTTGCGAATTTTGTTGTATTTATTTTTTGCCTGGTTGAGCTGTAAATCTGTGGTGATTTTGCAGTGAATGTCAGGCCGAAGGAAATGTTCCAATTACACGGGACGCTCCGTGTGTAATTTAAGCTCCTCAGTCTGTCACACTACTCAGTGAACACCCTTCTCACCTTCCTCTCTCTCATTCCTCCTCCTCCTTGCTCTCCCTAAACTCAGCTGATCTCAGCTCCACCTCTGCTCCACTATCTCTCTTTCAGTTCTCTCATCTTTTCAGTCTTTCCTGTATCCAACCACCTGCCTGCAACTTGCACTCTCCTCAGTTTGACTTCTCCAAACTGTTCGGACCAGAAACCTGTCAGCCAATCACCAGATCTTCCAGCTTCATTACCTAAGCTGTCACTCCACTCCTGCTCTATGTGAAGGTTCTCCTCAGATTCCCACTGAGCAAAATTTACCTCCTCGAGGTCCTGCTCTATAACCCTTGTAACCCTTGAACCCCCTCAGCTGTTGCTGTTTGTTATATGAAGCTTGTTTTGGAGTGCTGCCTCTAAAAAAGTCTACTTCAAAGAATCTTGGAAATCTTAAAAACTATAACAGAGGAATTTCTGACAAATTGTCTTTGTATTTATTTATTACCTTGTTATTTGAAATGATGAAAAACACCAGTTTTAGTAGAATTATGCTGTTTTGTTAATTAACTTAATAAAAAAGGAAATTACCACTTTCTGCAGAGGGATACTTGGTGGAAATAATGCAATTTCATGTCACCATTTATATCAATTTTGGGGCAAATCTTAAATTTAACCGAAAACATATTCCTGTGTCATTTCCTGATGTTGTTCATCTATAGAAATCATGTCAAAGAACACAAAAATGTCTCATAATATCTTAAAGAAACGTGTAAAAGCACCAAGGTTAAATGTCCTTAATACTGTACACCGACAAGTTTAGCAGGGAACAGGGAGGGATCTGATCTGCCATACTGCAGTGCTCACATTCCACTATCCAGTATAAATCATGGGCTCCATCCAGACAGATAGCTGTCGCATATACAGAAGCACTCGAAGTCCAAAAAGGACACTCCTCTAGTCCTCTCCAGTCCCCTACTGACAACACCAAGAGAATCTGTACATGTTTATCTAGCAAGCAGTGGTGTGTGCCAAACATACGCAGGATTAATACGGAAAAATTGTTCTTTCTCTATTTCTTTCTGTGTCAGTGTAGTGTCATTTAACACACACCTAAACCTTAACCTTTGTCTTGATCTACTCTGTGATTTATACAATGAATGGACAGGGAAAGTCACCTTTCCTTTTTCTGACTCACACAGTGTGGATATAGTAGTCCACTGAATGAGACGACTATTTCGGCACTTGTTTTGTTTTCACCTGCGGAGCACGTGGCCACAGAAAAGATAAAGTCATTGGCACACACACACACACACACACACGCACACAAGAGTTTGTTTACATGTGTGCATGCTGGTCTGCTTGTTTCCCATTGTATGCATCTGCAGTGATGTATGCACATACAGTAATTATGGCCTGTGGTACAGGGCCAAGGAGTCTGCCTGACAGATATACTTAGGAGTATGCATGCATGCGTGAAGTGCTGTGTCTGAAGTTAAAGGATATCGCAGGGGTCTCGCTAACATGCCAGCAGCAGGCATCTGATTCTGCGTACTGCAACGACACCCTGAACCCAACACCACCTGTCCTGTTCTCGTCTCAGAGACGGCATGTTCTCTCCTTTTAGGTCCAGGGGTGGGAGGCAGGGAGGAAGCCGGGTAGAGGGTGAATGAGTGACTTGGTGGGCGGGTAGCAGCACAGCACAGATCCTTGTTCTTGTCCAAGTCTGTAAGAGAGCAAGACACTCTCAATCAATGCACAGCTACAGAAGCCCGTCTATTCGGCAATCAAGGCCTGTCGTTTCGCCCCATGTCAACAACTCACCACAGACAGCAGAGAGGCTGAGATAAGACAGACGGCCGGTGCGGGCGGACAACAGGGACAGGAAGAGGTTTCCATCATGGAGAACTTCCTGAGGGATAAAGATATTTGGATATTAGGGAGTATGTGTCTGGTGGCTACTTTTCTGTGGCGAAGGCTGTGGAAAGTATTCTCCGTCAAGAAGAAGGGGAAGACCGCACCATCTCCAGATGTACAGGTAATACTGAGACAGGAGTTTGGAGTCTGTGCACCTGCGCTACGTGTGAACAGGTGAATCTTCCCTGTTGACATACCAGGACACGTGAGAAGTTCATTCAGTACGAATGAATAGCTAAATTGTTCATTATATACTAAGAAATCAACGATTATTTGTTTAATGGATTGACCTGTCATGCTGTGGAGTATGACAGAGGCCGACAGGCTGCAGGCCTGCATGAACCGGAAATGAATTGTGTTATCACATTATCACCTCTTCTGATACTGTGACGCAACCCAGATAGTTTCTGTTGCTTGCCTTTTTTTAAAGGGGCATCTTTAAGTGTTGCGAGTCTGTAAGAAACAGAAAATATCTACAATTTCTCTGCCTAAGCACCTGGATATGAAAGGTGTGTGTGTGTGTTCTGCATACTGATTATTTTGACAGATGTGACCATCGCTGTTATAAGCATTTGTTAGCTCGGAAGTTAGCAAGTAATTTAATTAATCTGTTTAAACCAGATTGCGGTGAAACTGAGGTCACTGCATGAAGAACAAGCAATTAGGTTTTGTTTACAATGTATTTCAAGGAAGTCATGGGAATTTTTGAATATTTTCGCTATTTTCTCATAATATATATACATATATTAGTTGTGATGCATGACTGAATCACGATGAATCATTTAGACTAAATCAACGAGTTCTTGTCAGATAATATAATTTTTCTGGACTATTAGTGAAGGTGTAGGAGCAAGAGCAGAATTGAAAACTTTTATTCATCATTATTATTAATGAAATGACATTTAGGCCTTGGTACTTCATATAAAAACCTCTTGCTGGTTGAGCAGAAACATTACACTGCATGTAGATGGTTTCATTATTCATATCTCTGAGTTTGGAAATCAGACCCTGGAATATTTGACCTCAGCTATGGTGATGTTATCTGTGGATGGCCTTCTGCTTTCCCTCAGAGGAGGGGAGTTGTGTATCTGGTGATGTGAAGGCTGATCTTCTCCGGGATCAAGTAAAGCATTATTGACTAATCAGGTCTTTGTGTAGATGTGACAACTGGCTCAGCAGAACTAATCAGCAGAAGTATCTTTGGCATCTGTAACATTCTCACTGTTGGGTTTAACTTCTGAAGTGTACTGAACATGTTGCTGCAACAAAACAAAGCAACAACAATAGAGTTTGGCAAGCGAAGCAGTATTTCATCTATAGCCAGCTTCTGTGAGCTCAGTGGAAAAGATAACGTCATCTTATCTGCGTCACACACTTGTCATCAGCAGTGACATCTAAATTCTGCCCAACAGCACTTAACTCCACCACTCCATCAAGACGAGCCTTTGCCCTCTACATTACGCATACCGTGTCTGGTATAAACCAGTTTATTATGCTAACATAATCCTGCAGGAAGCAAATGTAATTGACTCCTCATAAAGTGTGAGAGCTGTGGTGCTTTTCAGCAGTTAAAGCCTGTCAGTGTCAGGTCAATAATTTTATTAGTCTTCTTGTCTCCGCTGACAGTGGACCCTGTTGCTGCCAGATTTATAACTCTGCTTATCATTTCCGCTACCCTGGTAGTTTAGACCAAATGTGCCAACATGTTCTTGTCAGCTGAGTCTTTAGATGCCATAAATTGAGATAAAATATTAGATATGGGATGGTTGAGTGGAAAGACTGTGTCAAAAGTTCAGGAAAACTGAGTGAGCTGCATGGTGTAATTATGTTTATGTGAGATCTGTCCAAGGTGCTGAACAACTCTCAAGTGACTTCTAGTTAACTTTGCTAATTTACACTTTATTTCTGTAGCCATGTTCCTTTCATGTCAAAAAAACACAACCTTAAATACAAGGCAGCATTTCAGTTCAAGAGCAAGATTGACTCAAAAAGCCGGTCTGCAGCGTCTTGGATATTAATATATTATGAACATGTAAAAGAAAAAAAGGACATTAACCTGGTAGAAAAGCCCAAATGTTGCTGGGAAACATTCAAGTTCAAAGGGGTAGAATCTAAATCTGACAGGTGTTTAAGTCTTCACAAATCTTATTATTCTATTATTTTAAAATAATGATTTTACTATTTAGTGCTATTACAACAACAATTAATCTTCCAATCAATTGTATTTGATTGAATTGTATTTGATTGATTGAATTCAACACCATGAATATAAAATTCATTATGGTTTTTTTTTTTTCATTCTTTTCCTCCCAGTTGGACAAAATGAGACAACTTAATGAGTGAAAAATAATTTAATAATCAAAGGTTTAAAAAAGTTTAAAATAAGCTTGGAGGGGATCATGTGTTTGGTCGAGTGTGTATCTGTCCGCAGCTAATCTTGAATACTACTGGACCCATCAGTCTAATATTTCTTGTGCACATTTATAACTGTGTGCTCAAGGACCTCTAGTGGTTGATTCACAATTTTTGACAAATCTATTTTATGCCACCATTGACTGCTGACTCCTCGCTCCTGTTAATTGGCTTATAGGGCCCACAGGTGATCAACAACAGCTTCAGTTTGGAATCTTGTTTCCGTTGGGGACAACCAATCCTGCGTTGTTGCCACATTAGATCAATCGGTCCAAATTGGTCAGCTGTCCTCGCCATTTTGTGATATTATGACATAGTAAAAGGCCTTTCTGTATATCAGGTAGGCTAAAAACAAGCCTTACTTAGTCTGCTGGAGGCCACGTTTTGTTTTGGCCTTTGTTGTGGCTCAAAAGCAAGACATCCATGGAAAAGTTTGGTCTTATCTTGAACCAAAGCATCTGCAGATTAATTTCATAACTAATATGTTATGATCCACTAATGTAGGCACGTTACAAGATGAATAAATCTCTGTTTTTGTTCTCTCTTTTTTTGTTCTCTGACTGTAGACACCTGGTGGAGATCTGCACTCTTCTAGTTTTTAAACAGTATTGTTTAAAGAAAACCGTACTGTAACAGTAAGATCAATTTCTAGAGACAGATACTATAAAAGGTTAAATTTATTGCCTTATTTGCACTTTAAGAGTTGTTTACTGCTTCAAGGTTACATTGTGTACTTGTTGTACAAAACTGAGCAACAGGGTAAACAAGTTTGCCATTTTATGTTTTACTATTTGATAAATAAATAGTTAAGGGAAGTGTGAATATATTCCTGTATCAGTTGTAAGCTTCATTTGCATTTAGCCATTAAAAACTGTATTCACTGCCGTCTTAATGTCAATGTGAGAGGGCTTTCTCTCTCGGACAAAATGTGTCTAAAACTGTTTGTGACAATCTGTTTATGTGCTTTGTGTCACCTTAAACTGATGAGAAGTTGAGGTTAATGCGCTGAGTGAATGTCTTAGACATTAGGACAAGTACCAAGAGTTTTGTGTGAGGCTAGCACAGAGTAAACTGTAGCCTGTGCTAATGCGTGTGAGCATGACTAATGTGAGAATGGCTTCTCCTGCCTCAGATTCTCACACTCACATAGCTCAGACAGAATTAGCACATAGACAAATAGAGGAGAGATAGAAGCAGAGAGCTGCTGATGGTTTCATATGATGGATTAAAGAATTTAGAAACAAAGATCAAATATAGAGAGACAGATAGTTCCTTTTTTTGCAAAGAACATTTTTTTTATTGATGCTTTAGACAGAAATAACCTTCAAAATGATTCACTCTTTTTCAAACTTTTATTATATTTAGGACTATGTTGTATTTCTTCAACTGTTGTTAATGTAGATAGTTGAAAAATGTTTGTATGCACACTAGCATGTGATGAAATCAACCATGAACATGTTGTGTACTTGTGTTTGATATTACAAATCAACATAAATCAATAATAATAAAATAAAACCAGTTTGGAATAAATGAAATATATTTGATGGTAGAATTAGATAAACATTAGGAAATGAAAAGCTTTTACTTTAAAGTCAAATTCTTAAAGAAACATTCAGTGTTGATGAGAAAGTTAATGGATGAATCTTACTCCTCAGCATAGGACAGTTTTCCAACAACATTTCTGCACTTTGAACTTTACAATGAATGAACAGTGTGGTACAAATTAACTTTATTATTATGTATGTATCATTAAATGCATATACTGTACTTTTTATCTTTGCTGCATATTTGGAAGCACAGTTGAGTGATGCTGGGTCATTTTTGTGACTGGCCTTTATAATTCATATGGTAAATACTTGTACTTGACTTTGATCAGTTACACTCAGTGTCTCATTAACTACCTGCATTAAGTATGAAGTAAAAGAAAGTTGAGCTGCAGTTTGAAGTACTTTATAAAACGTTGAAGTGGGACCTACGCTTTCACTTCTGATCCTTGGTTCTCCTTAGTCCTTGTGTCCCCCTCTGGCTCACTCTGGTATGAGGACTCCCCGGGAATGTGCTGTTTTCGCTTGGACTCCTCCGGGATCTTGGCTGGTGTCCACTTTCAATGGTTTGCATAACTCCTTACCAGCACAGTGCTGGTACATAGTGGTGGAGCCTTTTGCACACGTACAAACAAAAATACAAACAGTCTAAGTAGACTGAGCAAAAGTGCTTGCTGCCTTACTTTGTGTGACAAAACATCATGTGCAAAACCTCTTGTGTTATGGCCTGAGCAATAAAATGATTATGATGATTTATTTATTATTACTGCCTCCTTGCGTCATCTCACAATCGAAAGTTAAGGTCTATCTACTAAACTGAGATGAATACAGTAGCAGTTCAGTAGCAGGTGTGTAATCTAATCAACAAATTCTCAATACTTAATACTTTTGAGTCAAGACAGGCCTATTTACATCTGTAATGCCAGTGTAATCCTTTATTAACCCTTACTAGAGACTGTGTTAGGTTTAAAACTGTAAATAATGATTATTTTCATCACTGGTTAATCTGCACATTATTTCCCAATGAATCTATCAATAATTCAGTCAACAAAATGTGTCACTTTTAACAGATTACAGACTGTCAGACTGTCCTTTTTTCAGTAAAGAGGGCATCCATCCAAACGTCCAAGGTGCTCGTTCACTGTCAACAAACATTTTCCATGCTATTAACATTTCTCCTTGCTCATGAAAACAACATGCCAATCAGCCTGACATCCAAAACAACTACTGTCAACTCCTCCTCTCCTTACGTCTCGCCCCACCACTAAAGAGCAAGTCGGTGATTTCAACAGTATTTCAATAGCTCAGTCTCTATTGCTCCTCCGAGAGACAAGAAATCTGCCCTGGTTTGATGAACAAACTTGAGCCCTGAAGTGCATCTGTAGGAAGGCTGAACTATCATGGAAGGCAAATAAACTACATGTTAACTTTTAATTTTGAGAGAATACATGTGGACATATCAGACAGCGGTTAAGGAGGCAAGATCGTCCGATTTCACAGATGTCATCTCTCAGAACTGCCATAACTTTAGTTGAGTTTTAGTGAATGTAATTCAACATGTCAGAGATCGAATCCTCTCCTGAAAAATGTGATAAATTTTTAAATATACTATGATCTTTCCAAAAAAAAAAAAAAAATGCCAGTCAGTGACCAGCAATTATAAAGTATGATGATACTTAACCTTATAATACATTATAAAATGCTTTATAATGTATTATGATTACTGTTATAAAGCGTTATGAAGATTTATGAGTGCTTATAACTATACTATACAGTGCTATAAGCAGATTATAACACATAATTTTGTAGGCTACGGTTCATGGCCTACATGGTGTTGGAGGACTTAGATGATTAATTGTTTTTGTCTAGTTTTTTATGAATACAGATGAGGATTATTGATGCACATTATATGTATTTTCCATTGGTGTTATATGTACATACATGCATTTTCTAAGTGTTAGTGTGTAAATTAATTGGTCACTTATCTGGCTCTTGCAATAACAGAATGTGATATATATGTTTCTTCTTATGATTTTTCTTCCTACTTACTTATCTTTTGATGATGTCGTTTTGTCATTTGATTTGTATCAGCTGGTTGTTAATCACCAGCAGGTTTCTGGCTGCTGTTTAACAGAGGTCACACCCACATATGTCTCAGAAACACTGACGAAAGCCTGAGACACGTCTGTTTCCTTCTGCTGCTGTGCACTATTAAAAGTGTTACATACTTATTTGTGAGTGCTGATGACTTCATTTGCTATTTTTGTACCTTTGAAGACATTTGAGTTGAGCCTGCCCGTTCTCTAGTTTGAACACTTTATGTTTCATTTATGTCCACTAATATATCCTGCACCAGCTTCATTTATGGTTGATTGAAAGCCTGCTGTTAGAATCTGTCATGGTCATATTGGCTAAAATTGTGTAATTCATGCTTAAAAATTCAGTTTGGTAGGTTAATTAGACTTAATTTCTGCATCATACTCTGTTCAAAAAACATTATTATAGCATATTGATTCCTTTATTTCTCTGTGGACAAGCTTATATTCATTATATTCATATCTACAATAGATTTGTGAGAAAATACATAAAAGTTTCAATGTACACTACAAAAGTCGAAACGTCAAGGGCCCAAATGTTTTCGCAGGAGGGCCGGATGTCGCCCACTTGTCACTGTTTGCCTAACACTGCTTTAAACTAAATTTGGTTGAAAGGTTAGAGTTTGTTAGCACATGTCACATGTTATGGTTGTTACATAATCTGTTGAATGTTGTTAAGCTCAATCAAACACGCTACACATTGAAGTATAGCTATTAATCCTATTGAAAATGTGAGTACACTCTGGTACACTGGTTCATACTCACATTAACGTGGAGTCTTCTGAAGTTCAAGTTCTCAACTAGATGTCTTCAGATAATTAATTCCATAATTAGTGGAAGGATTTGCAGTCCAGGAAGAGGCAGCCTGAATACACTGACCTTTTGCTAATGATGTATTGGATATACTGTATGTTGCAGTGGAGAAAAATAACATTGATTGATTTTTATACAAAATTAGTTGCAATCAATCGGTGCCTGAATGAAAGGAAAAACCCATTTGAAAGTGTAAAACATGTATATCAATAATCAATAATTGGAAGTAAAATTGGTGCAAACATGTAAAAAAAAAAAATACAATTTTTCAGGTAATAATAATAATGATAATAATGCGATCACAGAAGTCAGCTGAATCAAACTTATAGCCAACATGAAGTCACAGCTGACTGTCAAAATGGTATTTAACTACAGGCCAGGTGGTGTTTATGATCTGTCACCATGTACAGTAGATATGAAATGGCAAACATTGATACACTGGGTGGTGGGGTGTATGTGTGTGTGTGTGTTTTGGGGGGAGGACTAGTAGGTCAGGGTTCATGGTACCCAGATAAATAACCAAAGTTCTCCTGTTGCTCCTGGATATCCAGATGGTCATCGGTAGATTTTATGGTCTGGAGAACTGCGGAGCAGGAGTCTACAGTCATGTTCTGCCATCTAGTGGCAGCAACACAGAAGAACATCTTCCTTATACTTAATAGACCATAAACATAATCTACTGATGGAGATAACATGTTTTAGTGTTCATATATAGACCTTAAATTTACAAAATATACAACAGACCTTGGGGTTGTTTTTTTATATCAGCCTTATTGTCAGAATCTATCATAATAGATTAGTGCATTACAGACTTTTGAAAATGATAAAACTCAATGCAACAACTAATGTCTAAAAACTTATTTTAACAATACAATTTATTTTACACATTTTCTAAATCTAACAGATATGTACACATCCATAATAGAAGAGGAAATTTTAAAAACACAGCACCAGTCAAAAGTTCAGACACACTTTGTCATTCAAGTGAAAGGGAAGGTGTGTCCAAACTGTTGACCGGTACGTGGACGCTTTTATCCAAAGGAACATACACATGAGTCTGATACATCATAAGCAGGGATCTAATCAGGAAACAACAACATGAGTGAGTGCCATAGAGCTTAGGTTTGTAGGTTTGGGCCCAATAGGACGTAAATGGCAACAGGCAGTGCAACAAGACAATGATTAGAGTGCATAGAGCACTCCTACAGTCCATTACTACTGGTATTAAATGTTCATACATGCAAATGTGAATACAGTAATTTATAAATGTTCAGATACATAAACATTCAGAAAGAAGTAAACATTAATCCCTTCTGATTTTATTTAAACATTTCTTCATTTGTCTATTAATTGACATTTATTTAGTTTCTCAAACTTCTATGTATTTATGCGTTTTTTCAGTGTCAGGGTCTTGCTCAAGGGAACCGCAGCAGGGCTCAACTTGAACCATCATCTCTAACCACCAAGTAATTATGATTGTGATAATAGCTTTCAATTCAATCAATTTTTGCTCCTATTTCATCATCAAAGAGGCAAAAAAAATTTAATTATTATTTTTTTTAATCAAACTAGACCATCACTTTGAACTGACACTGTGACACTAATAGACTGAGTGAGATACAGGATCCTCTGCTCGAATTCTCCGCTAAGCTGTGCTGGTTTTTGTGTGTCTGTGGATGTGTGTGTATGTTTTGAAGCAGTAGGATTCACAGTCATTCCGCAGGGTCAGAGGTCACCATTTATCCAGAATCCTCTTTCAAACACACCCAGTTGTCTTCATGTTATGTAACACAGACAGCCAGCAGCAAACTCAGGGTAGATGTTTGTAGCAATACGGTGTCATGAAAATTGTAAATAGACTTTTAGAGCGTCTCTTAACCTGAGCTGAGCTATTTATGAAAAGATTTCGGAGACGACTGAAGGAAGTTGTTTTACGTGCATCTATTTACAAAGGAGTCTGTGCACATAAGTGTGTAACTTATGTAACCTAACCCTCGCAAACTCACACACATACATATAAACACACTTTCTTGACGTCACACACAGTACCTCAACTCCATTAAAGGAATTTTCTTAGTGTCTGTCCGAGGTCATAACAGAGAGAGTTGCACGCATGTTATCGCGGCAGCTGCACTGTGAAAGTACAGACTGTCATCGGCCAGTGGTGACACAAGTAGGTTTATACAGATAGAAAAGCAGCAGGTGGAGCAGCAGAGATAATGTGCAGCCTTCTTTCCATTGTTATGTACTCGCCAGACATCCATTCATTCCAGCAGTCCTGGAAAAACACTTGAAAATTAAACACCATTAAAAGGAAAATTTAACTTAACCTCCTCACCCTGGAAAAACAGGCATGTTGCAATGCTGAGTGTTGTTTAAACCCTCAGATGTTTATTTTAAATTCTAGTCTGTGGTTTGCAAAGATATCAAATATGTCAGGGTGGATTTAGGGAAAATTTGCATAAAACGATGTGCGACACGTGGAATATTTTGATTTCTCGTTATAGTGCAGCTATAAAAACAGGATCTCTTGGGTTTGAATATTTCACTCAGTGTAAGCATAATCTAGCTTCTTCAGTTAAATGTTGGATGATATTGTTGTAGAGTAGAAAAATACTTCTTCTAACTTACTTGAGGTGGTAATAAAGGATTCGAAATGTAAAAGTATGCAAGCATTCGCAGTGAAATAGTCAGTTTTATTTGTATACCTGAAAATCACAAATCATACATTTGCCTCAGGAGGTTTTACAATCTCAGTAGACAAACTCCCCTAAACATGGAAGAAACCTCAGGGAGAGCAACACAGGAGGGATTCCCCTTTCAGGACAGACGGGCATGCAGTAGATGTTGTGTGTACACAATAAAACAGATAGCAAAGTTACAGAAATATAACATGGAAATACAAGGAATACAAAATTATAGATGGATTGATAACGTATACAAAGAAACGGATAAATACGAATAAAATAAATGCTGTCAAGTACCAAATGTTCAAGTGTTTGTTTTGAAGAATGGCAATGATTCAAGCCTAATATTAGGCCAGACAGACTGAGCATCCGCCTTAAAATGAGGAATGTCAGCAAGTTATAAGGAACTCCAAAGTTTCCCTTTCACTTGCCAAATTTTGGTATCAAATGTTGAATTCAGTCTGTCCATGTTAACATATAAAGTTCGGTAAATTTAAACTCGTACAAACCCAAGTGTTTGCATCATTCCCAGGTAAAAACCGTGCAAAAACCTTAAACTCATAAAATCATGATAGAGAGAAGGAAGACGATGGAAGACTTCCTGGTGGTGAACTTGGAGAGGTGCAGCATCACGAGTCTGTAACCACCCTGTGATTACATTATTTTTGGTCTTTGGGAAGCTGTGTGGGATGAGTCATGATGATGGTATGGTGAGTCCTTTGTGGGCAGGGATGCCATATGGGGGATCCTGGATGATTCAGGGGTCCCACAGCTGGACCGGGGCCCTGGAACATGCTCAAGATCAGAAAGCTGTAATTGAACTCTTGTCGGGGGGGAGGGGAGGGGTAGTGGGGGCATAATTTCTAGTGACCACAACATTAGTCTGTTGTCTCATTGGGAAGAATTTGCAGGTGCAGCTCATGAACGTCCTTCGAAATATTCAGCCCCCTAAAATGGATCCAATTTATGGCGGTGTATAAATACCCTGACTGAATCTACAAATAAAGAAACAAATTCACTATCTGCAAATTTTAAAACATTTTGTGACAATAAAAATGAAGCCAACACAATGTTTACTTTCTATAAAAGACAATACAGAAGTAGAATACTTGAGTATCTGTATTTCGTTACTTCTCACCTCCTTTTAGCTCTCTGTTGCCAAGCTATTGTTAAATGAGGACTCAGTTTACCATAACAGCCGCCATTAGCCTGAGGCGCACGCTTGTTGCATGTCACACGCTCTATTATTGTGTCTCTGGGCTAAAGCTCGATGCATCCGCGTTGTTCAGCCCTTTGTGTTGGAGTGATATTGGATTACTGGACCGTCTGTGGCACTAGAATAAGCATTATGTATTGTCTGTGTCTTCCTGCTGAGTAACTCTATATGTGGAGAGAGTGGTGAGGCTGCGTCAGTCTCATTCCTACTCCTATACCACACTGGCTCTCATCTTACCATGTAACCTTTTCTGACTGGGGATTTCAGAGATTGTCCAACAGGGTACAGTTAAACCTCCCACGGCACTCAACACCAGTTCCAGACCAATCAACCAGCGCCCTGCTAATATCCTCCGTCGTTCTCTGTAGCATCTATTTCGCTAGATTCTTTTCATCTTTTAAATATATGACTAAAGTTTTATCAGCTATTCATCGCACATTGTCAGACACCTAATCCGGTGTTCGTGGTGTAATCAGAATCCTGAATCCTGAAGTGGAAGCAAAGACTATGACAACCTAGAGTGTAATTTCTGTAACTATATCACAGCCACTTACGGCAAGAATAAAAGCACAATGTGTTTAAAGGTAATTTTCTATATTAACAATTGATCATATGAATATGTGTAATGTGAAAGGGGTCTCGTGTAGTTTCTCCCAACTTCATCTGAGCTAATATTAAAGAATCTTTCAGCTTATTGATTTGGTTTTACAGCCTGTAACTTTGCTGTATGCTTCAGTCTCATCGCTCTCATCCACATCATTTCTAGCCGCAGCAGGCAGCTGTTTAAAGCTCTGATAAACTCGCTGTACACTTCCTGTCCAGCACTTTGTCTGTGGACAGTCCACACAGACAAAGTTAGCAAGTATTTAGCGGCAAAGAGACAGACATTTTCCTCAGAAGTTGATGGAGAGGCTAAAAGGAGAGTGAATAATGGACTTTCATTCATCAGATGGCAAGAAACACAATTTCAAATCAATAAATCAATTAATTTTGCTCTGTTTTTGCTGGATGTGGAAACAGGAAACTGTTGGCTTTTGGTTGGTTTTTCATGCTCGAAGTGCAAAAACATTATCCCAAAACAACCCATCTTTCCAAGTAGAATAAATATGTGTACTTACTATAATTGTGAACAATTATCTGAGCTGTTGACAAACAAATATTACTTAACAGCAGTTGTCAGTCATGGATTATAGTTATTAGCTCTGTGCTTAATGGAAACCATGTTTTACTTCAGTTGTTCCAGTATCATCTTCTTGCTCTTGGAGCATCATGTCATTAAATGCATAGTACTGGGCTGATTTTGGGTGAAATGGCCCTTTAATTTCTAGGGTGCCTACACTATTAGTTAAAGTGATGATACAGTGTCAGTATTTTATTTCAAGCAATGGTTAATGCAGGTGTATCAATGTTTACAAAGCAGCTTAGTGTAAGAACTCTTTTCCTCATCAGTGATCTCCTTTGTCTGTTCAGTGAAGAAACATGTATTTCCACCGTATGAACTGTACTCTGTCTGCACTTGCACAGTGTCCTCTTTCATTCTCACCTTAGCTGGTTAATAGGCACATGGGGATACGAGTGTTAAACCTGACAGCTGACGAGTTGTCTGTACTGGGAACAGTGCGAGGGACAAACAAAGTATAGGTCAGGTTTTTCCGGTGCTGACAGATGGGTGCCAGTATATAGGCGCCGACGCTTTGTCACCCTGCCTACTCCAGATACCAGTGTACTGAGACGTGGAAAAGTCTCTGGTCAGCGTGCAGAGTCAGACACGTCTCAATAAGACCCTAACTGAGAAGTATGAACTTGTGTGCTGGTAGATCTGTGTCAGTTCGTTCTCTTTATTCTGTGTCACAACACATGTGCACACAAGTTTCCTCTCCCTCAAATCTCTTCTTGTTCTCCGTGTCAACAGTTGGTCAGTCGGTCTTAGGTGTCAGTAGTATCACCTGTTTCCTGCTTTCTTCTGTTGTCCTCAAGTTGCACGGACGGAGAGCCTGTAATAGAACTTTGCTGCCTCTTTTTAAACTGTAAATGAGACCTATCTTTTTCCCAGAATCCATACTGCATCCAAACATATACTGGACTAAACTCTTTACTCTTTGCAAAGTGTTAAAGTGATCACCTTTACTTCACCTTACTTTAGATTCAGGATGCTATCTTTATTTCATGAGAAATATTTATTTGCTCCAGCATGGAAACAAGTTATTTTGGTAACACACACACAAAAAAAACACGAGCAATAATAAGATACTTGATTTTACTATTAAGACAAAAATCCTTTATAGCAATAATTCATATTTATATTTAACCGTAAATATAGTAAAACCAAAAAATAGATATCAACTCTCAGCATAGGGGGTGATTTGGTAAATTTACGCTTACTTGTAATTCAAAAAGCTGCCTCATATAAAAAATGTTGTCAAGGTTGTGATAATTATCACAAGCACAATGCACAAAGTTAAATTTCAGGTTCAAAAACAGGTTTTGAGTTAATTTTTTTTTTTTTTTTTTGAGAAAGTCTCAATCCTGAGAGCTGGAGGCAATTATGCAATGTTCTGCTGACACAACCGCTGGGTGAAAAACAAGTCATGTTGTGAGAACCGAGTGGCATTTGACGAGGTTCAGAAATACTCACAATGCTTTAACAGAGGTCTGAGTGGTTAATAAAGTTTTTGCGGCCTTGCACACGCTTGCACCTGTCAGCCCGCTTCCTGTTGCAGAACAATGGGAAAAGCCATTTAACTTCCACATAGAAATTTCCAAACTAGAACCTTTGTTGAATATGTAGCGCCTACTCTTTACTTCTTCTTCTACTATATTACTGATACTTGTCATGAGCTGTTGTCGTTTTCGATAATCAGACTTGGCGTTCCTCTGTTCTTTCTTGTTGGCTGTACATTTTATTTGTTTGTCTTACTTTTTACGGCGTCATATTTCAGTCCCAGATTCTTGGGATTGTGACACCTGACTGAAGGGCTTTTGAAGTGTCTCAAATGTCACATAGCGATACTCTCAAGCATCTCCCCCTAAACCCCCATCAATCCCCAACTGCACACCCGAGCCCTCAGCTTTTATCACTGGCCACTCAGTGCCTGACGTCCACAGAGGGCTGCTCTTTAATTTGGAGGGCAGCCACTTGCTATTCTTAAAACTCAACTCAGAGCTGCTGCATTGAGGGAGAGATCTCTGTTCTCCCTCCACTTCTTTTCTTCTGCCTCTAGCTTTGTCTGGTAATATGGTTTTTGTTGTAATTTCTGACAAGTCTGCATGAGGCTTCATTAGTGAGGGAAACAGTTTTTTTTTTGAGAGGAGATCTACTGCGAAATCTATCATGAGCTCCAGCCTGGTCAACTCTTTAGCCAAGGTCTATGATCCCAACCCTCTCCACGGTCAGAAGACCGGAGGAAGGAAGCTTTCTCTCAGTGGATCAGACAAGTCCCAAGCTTCTTCATCCTCTTCGTTCTCTCACCACGATGCTGCCCTGCGCAACGTGGAGAGCCGTATGGACTCCCTGACCTCTCAAATGGAGTGTTTGCTCAACATGCAGCAGACCGTCCTGACCCGACTGGATGGTCTGTCCCAGGACGTGAGGGGTATGGGTCGCGATCTGGCCTCCATGCGTGAGGAGAGCCGTGGCGGTGGCGGTGGTGGTGGTGGTAGTGGTGGACGTCGTGGCTCAGAGGTGGCAGCGGCGTGTAAGGAGCTTCAGTTGGTGGTGGAGAGGGCCACTGAGCGGATGGAGAGTCAGGGGCGCAGGCTGGACGGGGTGGAGAAGCTGGTGGAAGGCACCCAGCAGGTGATCAGCTTCATCGGGGAGGTGGTGAAGAGCTCCAGGCTGGTGGAACTGCTCTTCAAACAGCCTGGAAACAAACAGAACAGGAAGGTGAGAGGTTTAATAATATTACCGCCAAGGTTTTCCTGCAAGAAAAGGCCAAAAAAACCAAACCTCAAAAGGGAACTTCAACAAACATCAACTAAATAATAGATTATATTGCCGTACAGTGTCATCTCTTGCTTTGAATAAGGGGCAGGGTGATGTTTCCCTACTGGTTCTGTTACTGTGAGTTGTGCATGTCAACATAGTGAGAAGTCTAATTGCATTGTGATCATTGCAGCAGATGCATTTAAGCGTTGTCCGAAAGGTCACACATGGCACCCTCTTGATTGTATATGATGTGAAATGTTTGCAGTCATATTATTAATATCTGGCTATAAAACATGAGGATCTGTGGTTGAATACATCTTTAAATGGCTCTTCACAGGTTTCTGAATTCCTCGTCTGTGTGTAAAACTGCTATCAAAATGTCTCCTCGTACATCTATTATTAGTTCCGTTGTTCCCGAACATGTCGTTCTCAGATTGTTCGTAATGTTAAGTGGTTTTCCTTCTTGTTTTGGAGGTGCAGATGATTAGAGTCAGGCTGGTTATCTTATCCAAACCATGTCTTTATCAGCGGTGGGTTGGACTATAGCTGCACAGAGTCAGTCTAGCACTCGCAGTCTGGCTTGTTCTGAATAAGTGACATTACTGCAGTGATTAATGAGATGGGCTGGTGTCCTTGTATGCAGCCACACATAGTCTGCATTAAATCGTGCATGCTTGTTATTCTGGGTGGACTGTTTCATACTGTGTTTACTACCCTATCTGTCTATGTAGAATATGTGTGTGTATGTTTGTGTGTGAGATGGAATATCTTACATACTTGAATTCTGCTGATTCAGAGGCTGTTTTTAGGAGTTGGAGTATGGTTAAGGAAACAGATTTATTACTCCAGGTGGCCACTTTAAAGACATATTAAATGACAGAGAAACTGTAGCAGGGTTCACATAAAAGTTGTCTCTATCATCCCGTAAATATATTAGCGTCATGCATCGAAAATAATGTATTTTACTGATACTTATTCTTGTTTCACTGTGTAGTATACTCCATTTGGGAAAGCGTGCATGCATAAATTAGCGTCTCCTATGTTGTGTGGTATGTCATCTGCTACAGACGATATGTGATGACATGACCTTTCCTCTTTGTCGAAGAGGTATGCGTCTCACAGATCATACTTGAGTTATGGTGGCAACCATAGCAACAGCAACAAACAACTTGGCTTTCTGTTTGACTATTGTGCAAATGGGAGCATATATATGACCACGCTGTTGCCATCAGAAATAGGACTCCTGGCTCCGTAACTGCTGAAATGACTTTCCAAGACTCTTTTGACAAGTGAGGAAAAATTGCTGTAAATATGAGACATTTGTGTCTGGTTGAAGATTTGTCCAGATCTTTCACTTTGTGGATGCAGTATATTATTTTATATTGAAGTCCAACACCACATGAAGGAATACAGTACGAAGTCTAATGCTTGATGTTTGTTTCTTCTTTCTACAACAAGGCAAAGGATGACAAGGATAGAGCCAAACTGAACCAGAAGGGCTTGAAGGCCCAGAAGAAGAGGAAGCCCCCGGACACGTCAGGTAGTCTCAGACAATCACCTGCACAGCATCTTTGTGTTTAATAATCTGCTGGAATAGAATAGATATGGACATTAAATCTCTAAAATAGTTCATTGGATGGAAGAAAATTGGAGAGACAGCTGAGCTAAACTTCTCTTTGTCAGCCTCAATGTAGATTCAGCTAAATGCTAACTGTAGCATATAACTTAGTTGTACTATACATATCTTTAATTGCTAGCTATTGCTTGCCATTGTGTTAAACTAGTCTAGCATGTTTGTATTAATCCAAAATACAGCAAACTTTGATAGGAATTTAGGCATTATATTAAGAAGTAATCCATTATGGACTATTTTAGAACTCAATTATTCAATTGACGTGTTTGACAAGTGGAAATTTTGACCCATTGGTGGTGCTACAGAGGATCAGTAAGTCATTAGGCTTCATCCACGAATGTTTGCACCAAATTTCATGGCAATATATCCAGTGCTTGTCAAGATAGTGGTGGACCAACTGATCAACCAACAAGCTTAATGAAAAACATGAGTCATGAGTGAATTTTATCCATCCCAGGACAGGGTCATTAATTATTGGAATACATTCAAAACTGCTGTTTTCATGTGATAGCATAGATAACGCTCATAAACCATTATTTATTCTATCTTTGTTTTTCCCATGTCAGACTCCCTGAATGAGCCTGTGCTGCAGGAACAGGTGGAAAAGCTCAACAGGCAGAATACGGAGCATTCTCATGGAAACACGGAGGCTGAAGGCCAAAGAGTGGAGGACAGGGGAAGTGGAGGACGAAGACAGGATACGGCAGAGCTGATCCTGGATGGACCACACGCCTCTGCCAGCCAGCCGGAGGAGGACAAGAAGAAGACACCTAAGGAGAGAGAGGAGACAGAGGAGGGGCGTCGCTTTGAGGACGCGGAACCAGAGGAAGAGGGGAAGAAATTAGAGAAAAAGACAGCAGATGTTATTCCAGAGCAGACCGCAGCAGTGGAGGATGATGGGAAGAAAAGGCGTAAAGGAGAGGCAGAAGTGTCGCCTAAATCCACAAAAAGCGTCATCGCCGATATTCCCACTGAGATCTGCAAGACTTCTCTCCAAACACCGGAAAGGTACAGAAAATCTTCATCATCATCTAATGTTTTGGTGGCACAAAGAAAATAAATTTTTATATTTAATTATCTGTTTCAATCTCTTTGGTGCGTGTAGCTCAGATGAGGTCGGCGATGTGGCCACTTGCAGCAAACGCCGTGTCGCAGAAGAAGACGTGGTGAAAGACGACCTGAAAAAAAGTCGAGTGGAAGACAGCAAGGTGGAAAGCGCTGACGGAAAGTCGGTGGAGAGGGCCGAACCACAAGCCTCCAAACCCGATGATGTAAAGACAAAGGTGGAAGAGGAGGTGAAGGAGGGAGAGTCAGCAGTGAGGGAATTCATCATAGGTGAGACATTAAAATTTTATGACGCATGATTGCACGCAAAGCAAAAAGTGAACTTGTGGCATCAGGATCATAGCTTTCACCACAGAGGTCATGTCCTCAGTTTTGGGGTCAGTTACTATGTGTAACTTTAGATTTAAGTGGAAAGATTTTGCCGGGATTAGTGACAACATTAACTTTTATTTAGAAATTTAAGCCTTGGCTCCAGTATCCTGCGGTGTATTTGGCCTTATGGCCTTTATTTCAACCACACCAACATTTGGTGTGGTTGAAATAAAATGGCCACTGACGCCAAAATTGCTCAATAAAATTTAGAGCTGCAATAATATGATCAACTGAAAACCATTTTGAATAATCATTTTATTCATTTTTTAAACATAAATGCAAAAAAAAAGCTGATTACAGCTTCTCGAATGTGACGATTTTAAGCTTTTCTGTGTCATATATAATTGTAAATTGAATATCTTTGGATTTTACACTATTAATCACACAAAACAAGACATTTGAAGGTGTCACTATGAGCTCTAAGAGATTATAAAAGGCATTTTCCACTATTTTCTGACGTATTGTAAACAAAACAATTAATCGAGAAAATAACCACAAATTAATTGATTGTTAGTCGCAGCTCTAATTAAATTAAATTAAAATAACAGTGTGTAATACACTTCAGTAGTCATTTCAACAAGTGTTTCTCTGTAACATTAACTATTCATGATTAAATAAGCAACAGTTAAAGATAAAGTTCAGAAAAATGAGCATTACTTACTTGTTAAGAGTTCAACAGTCAAAATCAGCTAATCTGATCAATTTACAGTGCTGGCAACATAGGCAACAAACCTTTCAACTATCAACACATTTTGATTCAAATGTTGCTAAAACCTGATGTGTGAACAGGAACATTTGACATGACCCTTTTTCCCAACTGAGCCCACTTCAAACCAGTGAGAAAAAACAAGGCAAAAACACAAATACAGAAATCTCTCATGTGCAACATCCAAAATTGTTCCAAGAGGAACAGCCAAGAGGCTGATTTAGAAAGTAAGTTTCCACTGCCTTTAAGAAACTTGTTTTCTTTGCTTCTACACTCACATTAAAATTCAAGAACTTTAGTCACCATTTAAGAAATATGTCTGGGAATCATGAAGTAGTTTAACTGTAAGATCGGTCTTTTTAAATTAGATTTTCTAACCTTGGCAAAAAAAACAAACAAACATTTTATCCACAAAATTTGCATGTAGGACATCTACACTTCTAAAATCCTGGCTCTGTATAAATCTACCTTTTATTCCAAATTCATGTGTAGCAAGCTGTCAGTGCAGACTCAGCTTAGTCTTTAGTTGGTGACATTTGACTTTTTGTTCCTCACACTTTGAAGCAGATCCAATGTCATAACACCATGCCTGTTCAAGCGTCACTAACATGTCAGCAGGCACAGCCAGCAGAGCAGATAATGAGACGTTGGCATGCTGCTATTTTGATCCGCTTGGTTTCTGGGGGCCTGTGGTGGTCCCTTCCTCACGCTCTGCTTAATCACGTTTTAAACAAAAGCTAACTCTTCTTTTTCCTTTGCTTCATCTTAATTTCTTTTCCATCTGCTCTCCTGCTTTCTTCAGACTCCAGCCCTCCGCCATCGGCACCTTTTGACCACCGCATCGTGACACCCAAACCCCATCAGATAGCCACCTATTACACTATAAACAGAGACGAGGTCCTCGGCGGGTGAGTGAGAAGAAAACCGCAGAATACTCAGCTCTCATAATAATAAGGCAGAGTTTATTTTCATTACAGATACAACCACAGACACTTTAATACATCAGTCTTCTCTAATGGAGTAACAGAGGATCTCGCGCCCTGTGAAGGGACAGCTAATAGTTTTTTCCAAGACCTTTTTATTGCGCCCTAAAGGGCAGATGATTGTATGCCTGAGAGGGAGGCACTTGCGAAATAGCAGGTCTCTCTGATGTAATAGACCGGTGCTAAATCCTGCCTCTCAAACTAGAGATTACCCCTCAGCACGCAAGCACATTTCTCAGATTACTGCCATAATGGCACAGTACATAGCACTTATTACTGTATGTATGAAAGACCTTATTATAATGATGTATGTATATGAATGACTAAGGGCCCCATCTAACGATTATTTGCATTTTGGATTAAAATTTGGGAATTTCTATGATAATATTCATTAATTGACCATCATAAGTCAACGTCATCATCTTGAACTTGCTTGTTTTTATCGTCCACCATATATAACTTTGGGTTTGGGATCAACCAACAGTTGAAAGCCCAAAGATATTCACTTAACAATGATATAAAAAAGAGTAAAACTGTAAATGCTCATATTTGAGAAGCTGAAACCAGCAAATGTTTTGGATGTTTGCTTGAGAAATAATTGATTGGTTATCAAGATTCATTGTGATCGTTTTAGCACCAGAGATTGTGGTTTTAAATGAACCCAAAATCCACGTCTATGATTATTATTTTCTCTATTATCAATGTGTTTGACTCATCTATGTGTTTTTGTTTTTCTGTGATTAGGGGGCGTTTTGGACAAGTCCACAAATGCATAGAGAACTCGTCTGGTCTGACATTGGCTGCCAAGATCATCAAAGCCAGGAGCCAGAAAGAGAAGGTGCAGTAATAATCAACCAATCAGTGATGAATACGAAACAGAATACATGTTCAATAATGGCACTGGGATGCCAGATTCTCTAGACAGCCTAATAGATGGTTACTTTTATCATTGCTAAGCACCATAAAGGATTACTTTTTTTAAAAATAGACACAGCTCAACAGTGGGTATGTGACAATTTGTCAGTCTCATTGTGTCTTTCTTTCTCTCAGAAATCCGTAAGCGATATGAGAGAGGTCACATGTCCGAGCATAGCTCTGTGGTTACTTTATTATCTGAGATATTCAAAAAGCTCAGAGCCAACCAAAAGCCCACCAAAGGCACGGCCAAATCCTCGGCTGGCTCAGCTTGGCGTCACTGATCATCCGTGCAAAACCAACAATGTTGCCGCCTCCTGCCTATCTGTCTGTCTATGTTTAGTCAAATTTGCATTTGTGATAATGTTGCAATATAGATGCACTATACCATCCATTACATCCATCCATCAACCATGTGTGTTGGGACTTTGATATTGGCCAGAACTTCAATAAGTACCTGATACAACATCACAGCTACAACTTGAGCATACCTTGTTGACCAAATCAACATTTTATGTAGCTGCTGCACAATAAAAGTCTTTTTCAGTAGCTTGTAAGTTCAAATTTAATGTAAAGCAGGAAGCAAGAAATGTTCCGTTTGTAATAACTGTAGCACAAATCAGAAAATAGAGAAGCTTCCTTACAATAATAAGAATACGTGTTTGGTAGTTACACCTTCGTTGCATAGCAGCAACACAGGACAACATGGCTAAATTCAGAGTGGCGATCATTACATTTTGTCCCTGATCCCAAGCAGGAACAGGTGTTGCTAACAGTTTTTGGCCAACTTGCTTTAACAGGACACAAATATACACAGCATGTGGCTGCTAGAGTTATATGTTAATCACAAATTAAAAAGCTGATAAACCGCATTCAGAAGCAGCCCGGTGTTACCTGGGAGATGAGATGACGATGTTGCCATGTCAAATTAGCAAGTTTGCAAAGGTACACGGCCAAAACTGAGTGTAACTTTGACAATACAGAGCAATAGAAGCCCCTTTACTCATCTCTGGTTGTTCTCCAAACGTGTTTTGTCCTTGGATGCTCTCGGATCTTGACTTGCTGACTGATTGCAGTTTTGTCACTGATAAACTTCCATAAATTCAGTCTAAAAGTCTTATAAACCAAAAGTCAATGCAATTATCAACAATTGTGAAAAAATGTCAAATACAAGAAGCCAAAACTCATCGTTTGTTTTCAAAATGTCATGTTTTGTCCGACCCAAAACCTTTATTGTAGTAAAAGAGTACAAGAACCAGTGAATTTTTGCTTTAAAGAGTGTTTAAACAATTATTCAATTTTCCTAATTACAATTATTATTCAGACTGACTGATCAATTACTCAAGTGATTGTGTCTGTGTGTGTTTATTGACTTGTACTGAATGTGTTTTACAGGATGTGGTGAGGAATGAGATCCAGGTGATGAACCAGCTGAACCACTCCAACCTCATCCAGCTGTATGCCGCCTTCGAGTCTCGCCATGACATCATCCTAGTCATGGAGTAGTAAGTCTATCTCAGGGCATCTTTCTCTGTGTGTGTGTGTGTATAGTTTCTGTCATCATGTATTAACACAGCAGAATTAAAAGCTCTTTCTGGCTGTTAACATATGTGAGTGCTTCCTTTTGTGCTTCAGTGTTGAGGGAGGCGAGCTGTTTGACCGCATCATTGATGAGAACTACAACCTGACAGAGCTGGACACGGTGCTGTTTATACGCCAGATCTGTGAAGGGCTGCAGTACATGCACAAGATGTACATCCTACACCTTGACCTCAAGGTAAACCTGCTGAAAAAATCTACTATCCTATCAGTTTTCTTACTCATTTCCTTATTTTAAGGCACTTTCCCACCTTTATTTTTTTACTGTATTTTAACCCAGACCCGATTAAAATGTATTTTTTGATGTATAGCGTCATCTCAATGTTAGGTTTTTAGAGTAAACAACATAAATGCAGCCTCGAAATAGGCTAAAATAATTAAATTAAACAAGCATAAAAGTATAAATCTACTTTTGGATGACAGGAAGCTCACAATATAGTCTGATATGTGTCTTATATGTATTTGTCCAATTAAAAAAAGGTTGTAAGTCTTATCTTTTTGTTCTTTTTCAGCCAGAGAACATTCTTTGTGTCAGCAGAGCTACTAACAAGATAAAAATCATTGATTTCGGTCTGGCCAGGAGGTAAAATCTTGACTTATCTTATCTTTCATAAGTGGCTTTTTTTTTTTTTAGCCCTCTGTGTGTGTCTCTTATCGTTGTGGTGTCGTGTCTCTGACAGGTATAAACCCAGAGAGAAGCTGAGGGTCAACTTTGGAACACCTGAATTTTTAGCTCCTGAAGTCATCAACTATGAGTTTGTTTCATTCCCCACAGACATGTGGAGCCTTGGTGTCATTACATACATGCTGTAAGTCGTGGATGCTCTTTTAAACATACACACACACACATGTAGACACACACACACATAAACATACAGACAGCAACATCCCTGACCCGTGTTTTCTCTCTTTTCAGACTCAGTGGCTTGTCTCCGTTTCTGGGGGACGATGACAACGAGACACTAAACAACATTCTGGCCTGTCAGTGGAATTTTGAGGAGGAGGAGTTTTCGGACATCTCTGATGAGGCCAAAGACTTCATCACCCGTCTGCTGGTGAAGAGCAAGAGCTGGAGGATGAGCGCTGCAGAGTCCCTCAGACACCCCTGGCTATCAGACCGGAGTCTGCACTATCGACTAAATCTGAAGGTAAAATCAAAATCCAGTTTTGTTTATCGAAGGCCAAGAAAAACAGAATTGTTGTGGACTGAACACACGTGACTCCTGCCAGCTGTTCCTACATGCAGCAGAGGGACGTAGCACCATGCAACACGTAGCAGCTAGCCAATCAGAGCGACTGCTGCTGCTTTGTGGGTTGGACATTTAATTTAAGTGGTCATTAAATGGAAACTGTAAATGTTAGTAGAGGAGACAAACTTTTAGGGGATATGACACATTTTTTTCAATTTAAAATGTAAGATTGATTTTGTCAAGTTAAATAATTAATCAGTAATTATAAATGAGAAAATTCAGTTGCTAATTGGGAAGGTAATTTGGGGTTTGTACTTGGGTTTTTTTGTCAATTAATAATGTGAAGGAATAGTTCAACATTTCTTTCCAAGAGTGAGATGAGAAGATTGAAAGCAGTCATGTCCGGAGTGGTTAGCCTAGCTTAGCATGGACTGTAAACTGTCCAAAGTTAAAAGAAGACAGTGACTTCTCAGAGTCTTCTCATCCAGGTTTTTGCATAATTTATGTACGGGGACCAAAACCATAACCTGTGCTCTCTGACCGTCTGTCAACCTGTGCTGTAAAGCCCTTGTAGGTAGGCATGTTTTCACAGCGAGCAAGGCAAGCTGTTTCCCCCTGCCTTCAATGTATATGCTAAGCTAGGCTAACCATGTCCTGACTCCATCTCCAGACTGATTGACATTAACTTTCCCATCTTACTCAACAACTCTCAAAAACTAGAACTATTCCTTTAAGTGTCTATTTAAATTTTCGTTTTATACAGCAATAGCTTACTTTATGTAACAATTTATTATAATTAGACATTGAAAAAGTTGGCATACTCTAAACTCTCAAAAACTTTTCTTTTGCTGCGTGTTAGCTACTAGTGTTTATGAATAGAACTTTTTCACCACAGACATTTTGAAATGTCATGGGAAGAAAAACACAAGTGTAACTAAATCAGAAATTATGGCTCCATTCAATTCCAGTGTCCCAGTAAGCAGCGTCACTGAGCCAACATGCCCTGTGTCCTTCACCTAGAGCTGGACGTCAGCTAAATAGAATGAAGTCTTTATTAAGGTTATGATGAGCACTTGTGCTTTTTCTGCTGCAAGAAGTCTACTGAGAAACTGTGTGTGTTAAAAACAGTTAGGATCATTATAAACAGCTGAAAAAAGGCACTACACAAATAGATGGACAAACAAACCAATATTTATTTTTGTGCTACACCTCACTAACTCACTGTATCCTCTCCAATTGCAGAAAAACAAGTGCCACTCCACACATGCTCTTTCTCCAGAGAGCTAGACAGGTAAGATACAGACATTTTTCCATTTAGCCAACATACAGTACCTAGCAATTATTTCTCAACTTAAATGATCTGTTTTAAAGCTATTCTTCACCATCTTTAACCCCGAAACCTGCTTCTTTTTTTTTTTTGTTTCCCTTCAGGAAACACTGTGAGGCCCTCAGCATGCCTCTTGACAATGTAGGGCCCTGGTGCCCAACACTGGACCAATGCTGCTTTACCTGTATGGCTACTGGATAACTACTCTCTGCCTTGCATCCTCACATTACCTCCACAGCTTGTAGTTCTGACCTGTAACAGAATATTGTGAGGTCAACAGGAAGAAACCTGACCTTTTTATCCCTGCCTTCTAGGTAGAAACTGCCTGCTAGCATGGTTACCGTCTTGTAGAGAACAATACTTCAGACTGAAGCTCTGTAGTTCTGTGGTATTTAGTGTTTTTTTTTTTTGTAGCTGCCAAGGTAAAAAAAAAAAAGACCTGTATTGCAATAATGAATCCAAGATATTAGAGACAAAAGGCCTGTATTACTTGTCACTTCTACAACTGCCATTTCTCAAAATGAAAATCTGCAGTTTTGCATCAAACAAACACTGTTGTTCTCCCTCTGACTTGTTGTTCTGGTTTGTTGCATGCTTTGCACTTTTTGGCCTATTTCTCCAAGATTCAGCAAACAACACACGAAATATAGACTGAATGTTACCATTTAAATAATATATTTTTGTGAATACAGATTGTTTTCTTTCTTTTAATTTACAAGTCTTATGAAAATTTTATTCTTTCTTGAACATGACATTAAAAAAAAAAACATTTAGAATTTGCTTGATTTTTGAAGTCACGACCTGTTAATTTATTTTGTATATAACACAGCTCTGCATACTTTTATTCCCCTGAAAGTAAGAATATCTCAATGACTGTAAAATTTCTGGTTTGTGCCATATTCAACCCACATTTCTGGTACATTTTCACCGTAGCCTGGATTGCCTTCTGTATGCATTCATGCCGCTAGCTTGCCTTTGCTTCGGCAGTTTGGAGTAGCCCTCTCACCTTCCGTGAAGGCATAACGAACAACAGAATACTACCTATGAATGATTCATGTTTATGACTGGAGTGGATTCTTATGTTCATTTATTTACTGGTTCAACACCAGACTGTACTTGAAGTGCAAAGCTTTTACTCAAGATGGGATTTTTCTTTTCAGGGGAGACAAATAGGATTTCATTTAGTTATTAACATCCTTTATGTGTAAAATGCACAGTTCAGCTTGATGAGGTGCCAACAACAGAGCAAAGAAGACGTCGGTCTGTGCAGTATTGTCCCGTTTCTCGTTAAGTAATGGAAAGTTGGATGAATATTCGTCACTCAGTTGTTGACTGTTCCATTTGTAAATGGAAAAGCTTTGTGATTTTGAATACTTGTTTATTTGAATTTATGACTACTTTTTTTCAAGTTTTCTTGTGTAATGATGAATAAATAAATGTAGAATATGAATAAGCAAATAAATAAAGCACACTAGAAAATAATTTGTTGTGTTTCTTGCAGTGTATTTCTACAGGCTGTGATGTTGAAAATATATCTTCAGATTTGCACTAAAGTTATAATGAGGTTTTTAAACATGTACCAAAATGTGCACATGCAAACTGATATTGTAGATATGTATCAAAGTTGGAAAATGTAGGTCATGTAACTCAAGCTTTATAGCATTGTATGGAAGACCTAAAGGGTAAAAAAAAGTCAAAGTCTGTGCACATGAAGTCTTATGGCATGAACATCTTGCACCCAGCATTAGAATTGCAAAAAGAAATATTTTAATAGTGAAGAGATTTCAGTTAATACTTAATCATAAAACATCATAAATCATAAATTGCTCCAAAAGTACAAAAGTTATCACAACAAAGTTTGAAAGGGGTCTGTAGGAGAAGAGATATCTAAGCAGTCGAGGTTTCAACTCAGTTGGATCATTTGTCCCGTAGATTGTCATGTTTAAAAATTAATATAAAATCACTGGAATATGTAAAGTGTATATACTGTATATACACTATAGTGGTAGTGTGCTAAATAGCACACATCTGCTGAATGAGCTGCACAGTTTGACATTTTAATAGTTTTTCTAGGACAAAGTATATAGCAGTAAATGTACAGCATGTGGAATAAAAAGTAGTGGAATAATAAAAAAGTGAGAAGGAGAGATAAAGCATAACATACATACAGACATAAAACAGAAAGAAAAACAGAATTAAATAGAAAATAGAAAAAATGCACAAAGGCAAGCCTGAACAAATGGGTCTTTAACTGCTTTTTAAAGGTCCAAAAAAGAGGCAGGTCGTCAGATACCACAGTTGAAAACAACAAAATAACAAAACTGACGATAGATTTTATGTCAAAATTTTATGACATTTTATGGTTTAAATTAGCTACAGGCTAGGCCACAATCTGTTACCTGTGGTTGACCTGGGCGAGTGTCACTCAGAAAACGGTCAGCCAATCAGCTTCTTCTTGGTAGAGCTCCAGAGAGAAGCATAAGGGAGGAGACTAATTGAAAAATATCTTCCTATGGATATCAAATAAAATACAGGAAATCAGTGAAATATGGGACCTTAAATGTCAGGGCGAGGTTCCAAATCTCAATTAACAATTGAGATTCCTGTATGTTCCCCTCAGTATCATCCACCTGAAAAAACAGACACCTCTCTATCCACAGCGAGGGATTTGGGGATTTTTCTTTGGGATTAAGAAAGAGAGAAGGAGAAAGGACAGTTGATCTTGTGGGCCAAAGTAAAGATTGTCGAAGAGAAAATGAGCATTTCTCTCATCACTTGTCAGCAGACAGTTCCAGTGAAAGCTCACTGGGTCTGTCAAGCTGAGAACCAGAGAGATTTCCTCACATAACATACCTGATAACTGATTATTGGTTGGGATTTAGACTCACATTGCCATCTCCTTGGGTAGCTTTTTTACAGTCATGAAAATATGATATGGCTGTCCTAACATTGACCTTTGAAGCAACTGAGGATCTCTGGTATCAGGAAGCGAAGAGGGAATCTGCTCCATGCGAAATTCATTTAGTTAACAAATAATTTCACAACCTCATCTTTATTAAATCTTTAAGATCTGTTTATTACTTGCTGTTCACCAGTATGAATGAACACATTTGTAGAAGATATTACTATAAAAAACAGAAGTCCTCCTTGTAGACTAACATTACTGACGTCATTAGTACAAAGTGTTCATTTATGCAACACTTTTTGCTCACACAGCTAGATTATATTGTTAGTTCAACTTAGTTCACTTTAACTGGAACTCAACAATGATGAGTGACCGTTAAAATTCATAATGTGGATTTATATTCGTTTGGAAATTGGCATAAATTAGATGAATAGTGGAATCACCATTAAGTCAAAGAGAAGACTACGTTTTTTTTGCACCTTTTATACAAAAAATAACCCCTCTTTTTTGTTCATACTGTTACACAAAACCCATGGCGTAACATTTTTGTTTATGCACATAAGTACTAATTTACACCACTGCTGTTAGAATTCAGGAGATAATGAAAACCAGCTGGTTGCTTCAGAGCTTAAGACAGCAAATAAAGCTGTAGATCTTCTCAGGGTGTGTCAGCGTCACATCTAACAAACATCAGAACATCAGAACTGCAGCTTGAGAGACTCAAGTATCGAGTCAGTTGTGTGTCAGCAAGGAGACTTGAACCTGGAAACTCCTGATGAGCAACAGTGTCTCTGACAACTGTTTCTCTGTACTACGACGGTTACAACTTTCTTTTTTACACCATCCGTCTCCTTTTCTCTCAGTTGAACTTAACCCTGCACTGTTTCCTGTTCCCACACATGTGAAGAATGAAGCTTTCTGCACAGCAGTAGACACGCTGTCAGAGTCAAATACCTCAAAACGCACAGCAAGACACCTGCCGCCAAAACAAGAGAAGAGAAGAAGAAGAGCCCCGAGTTGACACAGAGCTGTGTGTTATTCTCTTTTGATCCGGCAGGGTGGATGAGCAGACTGCTGTGGTTCTCAGGACCCCAAGTGCTTGTTTTTCCCTTTCTTTTTTTTTTTTTTTTTTTTTTAAATCTTGGAAAGCCTGTTGGATGATGTTTACTTTAGATGGTAATGAAATCACACCTCCCATCACGCTGTGCACCCTGGGAAGTTGAAGAGTGAGAGAGAGCTTTGACAAAGCTACTGACACTCTCAGCTGGAGCAGATGTTGTCATAAACGGTCAAGTGTACAAGAACAATAAGAGATTAGCTCTGAGAGTTTGATCGCTCCTGTTAAGATAGTGTCTCAAGTGATGTGGTTGTTCTTGTGAAACGAATCTCTCTGTCAGTCAATATATCAAGTTCTGCTCCTCAAGTTTTGTTTATTTTGGCATCCTGACCAATGGCCAACTATTTAACCCAGATTTTCCCCTTAAAGTTCCCCGAAAGTCAGAAAAATACACCATTTTCCACACTATATGAGAGTATCACATACTATGTACAGTACTCAACACTTCATTAAAGCTTTATGGAGGTTAACACTTGCCTGATTAGCAAACCAAACCCAAGAATGTTTTTTTATGGCTTCACCTTTTGTTTTTAATTATACAATTATTTCACACTTATTCACATATTTCTAACCATATTGATATTCCATATCAGCCTATTTTGCAGGTTTTTTTTGTAAATATCTAATGATTTTGTATATACTGCACTTACTGTAAATGCTTTACCCAGTCATCCAGTCATCTGACCGGCATCAACAGTTTTGCACTTTTAGTGTCACTTTTAATCATTGCAACTTGATATTTTTTCTTCTTAGATTTAGTTTTCTAGTTATGTTGCTACTTTCTCTGTATGTGCTGCTATGACATGTGAATTTCCCACAGGATAAATAAAGTATTAAACTATTGTTCTATCCTCTCAATAATTCAAGATGACACATTTTGGATCTCTGGAAACCTTGAGGTGTTCAATGCAATTAAAAAAACATTTCTGCAGGTTTGAACAATGCTTTTCTGACAAACATGGATTGAAAGAGAGGAGTTTTGAAATCAGCGTGTGCTCCTTTTGCAGTAATACTCATTATACAATACTCATTAAACAGAAATAATGTTCACAAAGGGCTGAATCAGCATATTCGTCCTTAAAATGTGCAATAAATGCATGTGTCAATATTACTTCTTTCACTGTTCTGTTTGAAGAGAATGTTTAATGAACCACATTTATACAAAAGTTTGGGAGGAAAGTGATGATTTATTTTTATATATTTCACTTTTGCAGTACCGCTGTGGGTCGTAACCAGATACGGACAGATCATATATGTATTCACACACATTCATCCATCTACAGACACAAAGAGAAATGTCCTCTAAGGACACGTCAGCA
Organism: Euthynnus affinis; assembly: GCA_029490765.1. NCBI lineage: Eukaryota > Metazoa > Chordata > Actinopteri > Scombriformes > Scombridae > Euthynnus > Euthynnus affinis. The sequence goes on along the minus strand of CM055848.1, from coordinate 27,028,301 downwards.
TTGCTGCTACTGGAAGAGAGTAATTCATCACTGGATGTTTGTTTTGTCTTTTGCATGTTTGCAAGTCTTATATTCTTTATTTTTGTTGGCTGCAGAAAAAACACTTATGATGAAAAAGTAATGGACATGATGCAAATACACTGCTTTGAAAGGCTATTTTTAATGCAGTGGCTGAAAGAATACAGAATGTGTCTGCCTAAATAGAAAAATGGATATTTAACTTTTTTTTTTTACTGATTGATGGCTTGAAAAGAAAATATGAATTTTCTGGAGAATATTGTGAAAATATTATCAAGTTGAGACAGACAAACAAATGCTGACCAAAGGGTTTGACAGAGAAATTTAAGATACAGTTAAATAATTATTAATTATGAATTAAGGGGAATCAAAGGTGAGTCTTTAGCTTGCATTTAAAAGTGGTGATAGATGGGGGAGAGCTTATATGTCCTGGATTCATGGCCATGTTTCTCTGCATATGGTGAAGATGATATTGACGAACACTTTTGTTGAATAAAGCGGGATGTACTGGAAAGGAGATGTGTTTTAATTTTGATGGAGAAAATTGTTGCCAAAGTATTAAAAGATAGATTTGCCATTTTTCAAGTCTAATTTAAAACAACATACATACTGGCTATTAAAAGATTCCCTTCAAATGTGCTTTCAATGTAAGTGATGGGGGCCAAAATCCACAGTCTGTCCACACAGTCATTTGGCGCAAAAAATTATTTAAAAATTGATCTGAAGTTTATGTTAGGCGTCAGCAGTCTGAGTTAGTCATATCAAGTGGACATCTGCCACATTTACATTTGTTTTTGCATAAAATCCCCCTCTTTGTGTTTCCTCAGACAGTGTTTCCCTGTTGAGCTGCAGTGGAAGTATAGCAACAAAAGGAGGGACTTTGGCGCTAAAAATACTGTAATGTTGACAGATATCTAATTGACTTGACTCACTTGGACGCTGAAGCTTCATATTAGCTTCAGATAAACTTTTAAATAAATTTTTGCACAGAGAGAAGGTTGTGTATTTTGGCCCCCATCACTTCTGTTGTAAGTGTATTCTGAAGGGAATATCTAATGTCCAGTATGAACAGGAGGAATGCTAATGGCAAGAAAAAATAATTTCAATGTTAATTTGGCCTCCTCACTGTTGTTGACAGCCTTGAAAAATTGTGAAGCCATATGGAACCCAAATGTAAATCTAGACATCTGCCCTTGAATACACTCCTCGCCTTAAGAATAAATTGGCTAAATCTATGAATTTACAAAAGAATACTGCATAAAACAAGGCTTTATATAAATGAGGTAATTTTAAGGTATTTCTTATCTATGTTTTTTTTGTCTAGATGCATACATTTGTTTAACATTCTAGCAATATTTTATAATTTTATAATATGTTTCTGTTTCATATATTAAGTTCTCCATAGAATGATTAAAGGTTTTTTTTTGTTCGTTTTTTTTTTTTACTGTTATTTGACGGTAAGTGTTTGGCAACTCTTTTTACCTTTTTTTTTTTTTTTTTTTTTACTATTTTTTTCACATTAAATTGAAAGTTTTGCTGTAAAAAACAGAAAGTTGCCTTAATTTTACATTCAGTAATAGGAAGTGTATTTTTTGTATTTTTTGATGTAATTTAATATTCAAAACCATTAAGTAATCGAAGAATCCTGTTAAAAACTAGAATATTACATTTTTTTACAGTCTTCATTTTATTATTATTTTAATAAGAAAATAATTTACTGTGTTTTTATGGCATTTACCCTTAATGTAGAAAAAACTAACAAAAATTGTAAATAATACATTAGATTTCTGTGAAATAACTTTTTTAAAATTTTTATTTATTCTTTTCTTCTTTTTTTTTTTTTTTACAGTGTAGAGAGGGCCTTTTGCGCTTTTTGTGAGTTTGACAGTAGGTTCTCCTACATGCCTGGAAGGGCAGGGTGAGGGGTTCATGGATGTATAATAAGACCTGGATAGGACTCTGCCACTCAGCTTCGCAGCCAATTTTTCCCAGTGGCCACTCAACGGGAGACTCACTGCAACGCAAAAAGTATTTTCCCCATATACCACTGTTGTAAAAGAGATGTCTGTAAAACTGATGACAGGCCACCTGAAATTGCAAACAAGGTGAATTCTATTATGAATCTTTGATCCATGGAGGTTTTATGTTTGTAAAACTTTCCTTGAGCTGAGAAAAGCGATTTAAAAATCAGTGATATCATCACAATGTAAAGTCTATGGGCTGAGTGGGAACTTGTGGGTGGGACCAGCGGGCCGCACAATGTGGAAGCAAACCTGGAAGCTAGGAACTCTTTTTGTCGTATGCAGCCATGAATGTATTATAAGAGCTGGATACCAGACTAAAATTGGTGCCCATTCAGTCCTATGATATTGCTTGCTTGGTGCATACGCCAAAAAAAGTTTCTAGCTTTGGGGTTTGCTTCCACATTGTGCGGCCCACTGAATATGTGCAGTAGTGTTTACCCTGCTAGCTCCCACTCAGCCCATAGACTTTACGTTGTGATGATGTCACAGATTTTAAAATTGCTTTTCTTGGCTCAAAGAAAGTTTTACAATCATAAAACCTCCATGGATCAAAAGTCCATAATAGAAAGAGTCATAATTGACAATGTTTGCAGTTCGAGGTGTCCTGTTAACAGTTTTACAGACATCTCTTTTATAATGGTGGTCTATAGGAAAAATCCTTTTTGTGCTGCAATACTGTGAGTGGCCACTGGGAAAAATTGGCTGCAAGGCTGAGCATTGGGTTGTATTCAGCTCTTATTACACATTCATATAGCCAAGAAATTCTCATTGGATTGAATGGGCGTCATATTTGGCGTGGTCAACTCTTCAGTGAAAAAAGTGTCCAGGAACCTTTGATATCTTATACTGAGAATATTTATAACTTGGCCAAGGAGAATGGGGACATTATCAGTGCAGTCGTCTGTGCATGCAGCCGTCTCTACTCTGACGATTCAGTCCCAGGTGGTCACTCTTTAAACCCCTCCAAATCATACCACAAATCCTGTACACCCAGAAACTCAATGCAGCTTTCGTATGCAAAGTTTAGCTTATTGACTCATTAATTTCTAAACAGGGAAATATTTTTACCTGTGCTCGTCACGTTTCATGGAGCTTCAGGCCACCATCAGCGCATCTGATCTGGAGCCGCTGTTGTCTGATTTTGCTGATGGAATCTGCATAATCCCCTATCTCTTGTGTCTGGGTAGTCTTGGGGCCATCTCCTCTGACCTTGATAACAGTGACAACGCCGTTTTACACTCCTATTTTCCACAAAACATCAGCTGCTCTGTGTCTCAGTATCAATCTCTGTAAGACATACTGCCGTCTTCACTGTGACCTCAAGGCCCACGCTTGACCCAGTGTAACCCAATTTGTAACCCCAAAAGTTTTCCATAACACTTATCATACATCCACAGAGGGGATGCAATCTGCAACCTCACTTCTAGATGCCACTAAATCCCAAACACTGATTCTTTAAATCAAAAAGACTATATAAAGTATATAAACAGTCTATGGTCTGCACCATAAAAACGTACAGCTGTATTTCTCCCTCCCTCCTGCGGGTGAAGCTGTGACAAACACATCTCCAGCCTTCTGCCTTCTTCAGTGAAACCTCCTCTCTCGCTCTCCTCCCATTGGTTTATTTCACAGCCACTTCCTGATACGTATTACCCTTTGCAGTAGCGGTGTGTGTGAGTGAGTGTGTGTGTGTAGTTTGGGAGACGGATGCTGCAGGGTTTCAGACTGTAAACACACACAGAGACGGTTTTTGTCGGTTTCTATCGGTCCGTTTGGCATCACACTGTGAACCTCCAGCCGGTCAGAGATGGCCCAGTGCTCCGAGCCTGCGACCGTTAGCTCCGCGGTTAACGGAGAGCTGAAGAAGGAGAGGAAGGTGGCCGTTATTACCGGCATCACCGGACAGGTAGCACTCACGCACACTCACACACATATCTCAGTCAGCATCCAGCTACACTGTCGGAGCAAATGAACGACTTCCTGTAAGGCTAAATCATGCATACGTGTTTATTTATCTTGGCATGTTTTTATCGCTTCTGCTCAACATGCCTTCAGCGTCTTCTTGGATGTGATTTAGTTTCTGGAGAAAATGTTTGTTTTGTCACTGCCGGTGGCGTTTACACCTGTGTCATGTGCAAACTCACTGCTCCTTTAATCCCAATTTGCCCTCAGACTTTGCTTCCGGCGTTTGATGTGTTGTAAAACGCGTTTATTGACGTAGAGATCCCTTCCGGACATGTTTGAGGATATGAAAACTGCCCCCAGAAAGCTCAGTTTATTAGTTTAAGTCAAAAATGTGCTGTGCTTATTGTTGCTTCAATCAGATGTTTGAGCTTCACTGTGCAGAATGATGTGCTGTATGTGCTTAGTGGTGCTGCACCTAACATTTAAGTATGCATTAATCTGTCGATTATTTAATCAATTAATCGTTTCGTCTATATAATGTCAGAAAATGGTGAAAAATGCCCGTTCTAACCTCTAAGAGCCTATGATGATGATGTCTTGTTTTGTCTGATCAACAGTCCAAACCCCAAAGAAATGCTGTTTACTTTCTTAATAATTAACTCCATCAAAATAGTTTCTAGCAGATTAATTTGATAGTTGACAGCTAATTGATGATGATGCAGCTCTAGTGCAGATTGACACGAGAAGTCTGTTTTCATATTCACCTGCTGAAGGAGGAAATTTAACACATGGCCCCTCAAACATGATTAGTGACATCACAACTAGTTTGGAGCCAACTGTGGGCCAGTATGCTGCTCGCAAGTGTGATGAGTAAACTTGAACCTCCACTGAACAAACACTGAGAATGGACTTCAACTTTTAAATGAGAGAGAAGTAGTAGATGCCATTTTATGGATTTTAATGTGGTAATTACACTGGTTTTGTGAAAAAAACCCCATACAATATCAGACACATTATTATTCCAAGTAGAGTGTTTTTATGTCTTAATACATGTCTTTAAACTCAGATTTAAAGTCCTTATTTTGACAAAGCAAATCAAGACTTGCATAAAGTGATAACGTGGTGATCTGTCATTGGCAGAGCAGACGGTCACACTGAGCCTGACCGCATCCTGCTACACAACACAAGAGCCACAGACTCTGAACAACAATCCACATTAGCTTTCCTACTAAGGTCTCCTCATTATCTAACTTACAAACATGAACTCACACGTCTAGTTAGATGCTGGTTTGATGCGTTTCTCTTCAAAATCCCTGTTAGTGACACACTGTCTGTCCATGACTTGTAACTACAGCAGTTAGTTTATGTGTCTCCATTGTCTCCGTTCTCTACGGTGCCTGCCAGCTAATGTCAATCACATCACCGTGAAGTAACAAACAACAAACACATTGTTGAGTAGAAGAAGACTTTAAACTAGCTAAAATTACACTGAAGCTGTGCATGAAGCTGTTGTCTCCCCAAAATAAACTTTCTTTGGAAAAGAAATGTATATTTTCCAAGAACAAACCTTTTCTTCTCCTATTATCTCAAACACATGCTTCCACTGAGCCTAAAATTAAGTTGTTAGGTTACACATTAGCCACCTTTCCATTATGTTCCTCTGTAGCATCAAACAGAGCAGAAAGCAGCTTTTTAGAAGGTTTAAGTTTTGGCACAACGCTCCGTCAGTAATCAGTCCATCTAAAGCTGTACTATAGTAGTTAAGTTAAACCGAATACAGAAGGAAAGCAGTAGAATAAGATGAGTGTAGAGGTTGATGGATGTCTAGGTGAAAGTTAAAGGTGAGTCTAGTATATCTTTGCATATATTTGCATCACCATTAGTGGTGCAACAGCCGTCCATCTGAGAGTCCACAGGAAAAAACAAAACTAGTGTTCTCATGTAAATATACAAATCAATTAGAGCTGCAACTACCAACTATTTTCATTAAATTAATCTGACAATTGCTTATTGATTAACCTGTTAATCGTTTAGTTTTTAAAATGTCAGAAAGTAGTGAAAAATGGCAGTCGCAGTTCCCTAAAGCATGAGGAAAAGGTGACGTCTCACTTACAGTTTGAAGATATTCAGTTTACCATTATTAAAAAAACTGTAAATCTGCAAATCCTCACAGCTGGAGTGATTAGGTGTTTGACATTTGAAAAGAATTGCTGATTACTTCTCTGTTGATCAATCAATCATGTAAATGACTAAATCATTTCAGCAAATAGAATAGACTCAGATGACGCTAATGGGGGTTGTAGAATATGGCAGGTAATCATCCGTATTGCAATGTTATTTACTGTATTTATAATATATGGGTTAAAATATGGTAAGTTATGCAAAAGAACCAAAATAAAATAACCAAATACTCAGTATCCAGAAGAATGAAATTGTCTTCCATCAGCGCCATGTTGTAAACAATAAGAACAGATACAGTAAACAGTAAAAAACAGACAACTAGATTAGTATTGAGTGCAGTAGTGTAAATAAAGTGCCCCATTAATAAAGGATATGGACAAGAAAATGTCAATAAAAACACCACAAAACCAAACTCTTCACATGTGTAAAACAAAAACAGCTTGTTCAGAATCGTGAATTCGAAGAACGGAGATTTGTAGGACAATAACATGAAGAGATCAAAACTTCAGTGACACTTGTTGCTTGGTGGACATGTTGTAATATCACAACATGATTCCACCCAAAGTCTTGAAAACAATAATATTTTCATTTTCCAAGGACCTTGTTTAGAAAGTAACATCTGTTGGCAACTGAGAGTGAAATTAAGATGGAGTCAGCTGTAAGTTTCAAGCATTGTACATGTGATTTTAAGAGCGTATACCACCTTACCAAACAGTAAAGTCTGTTCAGCATATTGCAACATATGGATTTGCAATCCAGTGTTATTATACATACTGTACATTCAGTAAGCGAAGAGGAGATTACAGGAAGTGTCTCATTCACAACGCCTGCTTCCTTCAAACCCTAAAAGAAGAGATAATAGATTCCTTGTTAAAACAGTGAAATCTGTTTTGAGGACATTCGCTCAGTCAGCCATCTGTCAGCACACACATATCATATGCACAATATAGCTGATATTACTGGTTATTTAGATATATGTGCATATGCAAGACTGTTTTATTGCTTCTTTCCTGAAGCTATTGTGCAATCTGGTGCTGTTGTTGTAGTCTCTTCTTTGGTATCTGATTTTTGCAAAGATACCTAAACTTTAAGTGTACGTTGCATAGTTGCTGTTCATTTCTCTCAAGTGGACAGTAAAGCTCTGACAGTAAAATAAGAGATATTTTAGTCCAGTCTCTCTGGATTAATAGTATATTTTTCTAGCGCTGCAACAATTAGTTGATTGATCGTTTAGTTAATCGATGGATAAGTGATCAACCAGCTATTTTTTTGCTAAAATTCCCTGCTTCTATGTGAATATTTTCTAGCTTCTTTAGTCCTCTATGATACTAAGCTCGATATATTTGGGTTGTGGACTGTTGGTCGGGACAAAACAAGGCATTTTAAGCCTACATCTTGTACTTTGGGAGACGGTGATCGATGTTTTCTGACATTTCAAAGGCCAAACAACTAATTGTTAGTTGCTAAGTTTTTCTTTGAGGTGGTTAAGTCAAACAAATGTTGAGTTTGATAAATTGCCTGCGAGGAGGATGAAACAGCCGAGAGGATGTTCAGGTTGAGAATCTTGACCCCGAGTCAAAACTGAAAGTGTGATGAAATCCAAAATGAATTAAAGTTCCACTGACGATGTGTGCAATGTGTCTTACAGCCGTCGTCGCAGTCATGTGCTCTGAGAACTTTGTCCCATTTATCTAAAGCTGTTTAATCATCTTCACACAAACAGCCAGACAAGAACTTTGATTAATAAACATACAGTATAAGATGAACAGTTTAAACAAGACAAAGTGTTTAACTATAGTTACTTCACAGTAGTTAAACCACACAGCTGTTGAGTGTCAGTACCAGATGCTTCAACTCAGTAGAGCATGTCCAGTTTAATAATCGGTTTCAGTACAGAGCAGAAAGCTTTGCTCACTAATGGATCTGCTGTGGTTTGTGTTTCTAGACAAGACGTCAGCTTGATATCTGCGGACTGCTGCTAGCTAACGTTAGCTACCCATCAGGTAGAAACAGACTGAACAACGTAGAATCTGGAAAATGTTCAGACGACTTCCAGCGCTTCAGCTCTCCTAACCATAGTTGATTGTGACGACCCCCCAGAAAGACCATAACCAAAAGAGTCAAGGAGTAGCAGAAAATAACATTTAGTTTTATGAACAACATAACTATAACCACCAAACAAAGTCTATAACAGAAGACTGATGGGTTAGACCAACCCACAAAGGGTTAGTAGGATCTGGTGTCTCCCTTCTAACTGAAGACGACATGAGAACTAAACCTAACAGAAATAAAGCCGCAAAAATAGGACAACCAGACCCACAAAGAAACAAAAGAAACTAACAGAGACAAAACTAAAGCAAATAGAAAACAACAGCTGCTGAGGCCAAGGCCGAGAAGTGAGAAAGAGAGAGAGAAAGAGAGAGAGAGAGCGCTCAGGTTCTTTCCTCCTCTTTATTCAATCAGGCTAGACCAGATACACCTGATAGAGAGAGAACACACAAGAGATCATGTGTCAGACGCATGTGAACATCATAACCAGCAGGGGGGAGTGTGTAACAGCCATACCTCATCGATTAACACGAACCCCGAGCACAGACCAGCATGCTCGGTCATCTTCGGTCTGTCTTTCTCGTAGATGAGACCGTTTTAATTCATTCACGCGATAATTCGCCACCTGGAGTAATGACGGTCCCGTAAACGGCAGCAGGTGTGCATGTAGCGTCATTAATCACATCCCAGTTTAGAGGACTGTCGTGACTCCAAACGGCTAATGTAGCACCTGTCATCTACGTTACTTTTTGACTTAAAAAACTTTTTTTGCGTGTTGTAGACGTTTCCTTCTTCACTGTATTTGATACTCTTCTTCGGACATAGTTTGGTTTCTACTCAAACAGTATTGAAACGTCAACGGGATCTTCGGGAAAGGGAGGTAGTAGGTTGACCTCCTTATGACACTTAGAGTTACCGTTTGACTTCATGCTGCTACTGTGGCATGAAACATTCCTCATGATTGAGATCCGGCACACTGAATGTAGCATTCACTTAACCAGAACAAAACACCTGTTCAATGGGCAGAGAGGTGTGTCAGCTTGGCAGAACTGGCCGTACTGGTATTTGTGTGTGCAGAGTGAATGATCATCAGCATGGGTCAATGAGAAAATGACACTCCTGGAGTGATGATCCTGTCACGGAAGTTTGTTATCACGTTCCTCTGAAAAGCTTTGTTTGAAATTGTTTCATAGCCCGGAGGTCGAGAAGTTTCGTCATCGTCATGGTTACAGTCGGAACAGTCATGCACCCATAATTCATCCTGTCATGGAAATCTCAAACCTGAAAGTTCATTTTGTCTTCTTGACAGAAACTGAGGATGAAATATTGTTGTTTTGTAAGGAAGACGTCGAAAAGAACACTTTGACTTTTGAGTGAATGATTTTTGTTTTTATTTCAGTCAGTTTTATTACCAGACTTTGACTTATATCAGCAGGCTGATACTATCAGCTGATATTTGCTTATCACAGATATATCAGCAGGTGTTTACACGAAGGCAGATATGAAAGAAAAAAGACAAAATTCTTCTTGGATAGTAAAGTTTATATTTCATCTGTAAAATGTCCAACTCCAGCACGTATCTTTGCCACAACTTTTTAATATATCTAAAAACCGAGGGACCCTTGGTTTATTTTATCTGTGTAATATAAGACTAAAAGAATTTTGGCAAAAATATCTCTATCAGATTATTTAACTCTCAAGTATCGAGATTAGTATCCGTCTTTTTATAGACCGAACTAGGCTCGGTCGGGTTTTAGTAGAGCTGGGATCATCTTACAGCTTTATTCCAGTCATCTCAAATTTGCTGTGGACAGATGGACATAAATCAGTCAATTAGCGTTAGAGATATTTACATGATTCATGGTTTGATATGTAGGTCGTTGTTTGGGATCAAAGCCGTTTTTCAGTGCATTTGGGAAAACAGAAGATGTCATTTCTTAGAAAACTGTCAGTACTTAACAGCGGTGTATGGGTCATAATTCTTGCTGTAAAAATGATTTAAAAAAAAAAATACATGGTTAAGATGTAACGAGTTGGACAGTATGATACTATACTGTGAGTTAAGGTTTGTAAACCTGTTGCAGTTTGGTCTTCAAAGATCTTCAAAATATCTTTGCTTTAGTTGGAAATCATTGAAAAAAACTGTCTTACGCAATATTGGATATACAAGATTTTTGACTCAGTTGAACTTCCATAGAATTGACTAGATTTTGATACCTATGTTTATATCTTGAGTAGAGATGCAACTAATGATTTTCATTGTCTATTAATTTGCAGATTATTTTCTTGATTCATCGTTTTGTCGATGTCTTGTCTGTTCTAATCTCTTAAAGGTCAAAGAGTTGTTTTAAAATACCTTGTTTAGACTGATCGGCAGTCCAAAACCCAAAGAAATTAAATTTGCCATCATGTGTGAAACAGATTGATTAACTGACTAATCGTCGCGGCTCTAATTAGGAGTGAAAAACTTGAATAAAATTGGATATGCTAAGATAGATTTGATCCATCTGATCGTCTGTTCTTTCAATCAACACCTGTGTAATGCACGAACAGACATTCAGTATCTCCATCCCTGCTGTTTTTTAGTCATAGTCATGTTTTCTTTGACAGTCCTCATGTCTGTTTCTGCAGTAAAGAACTGTCACTTTTGCTCCTGGGAGTGAAATCGAAAACTGCAGCACGTCGCGTTTTATTTTTGCAGCACCTGAACCTGTCAGAAACATTTGCGGTGGTTCTGTGTGCGTGCACGGCGTTTTCCATGTGAATGTGTATGCGCTTCGGATGTCCTCGGAGGTGATTTGCATCAGAGAAAATAAGCGGCAACGACTTGAGAAATGTTTCATGGCTTGAAGTAAAAGTTGTCAGTCGACCGTTTCCAGAAATGCATCCTTTGAGAGACAACTATCGGAGGTCTTGGAAAGTCATTTTCAACATCTCGCATTCCTCTTTCTTTCCTTTGACAGAAAACAAAGAATAACAGTGTTAATTCATTTTTATTCTGCTGGTCGTAGCGTTACTGTAAAACACTCTTTTGAGAGTCCATGCAGGAGGCAGTGCAGGCATCTGGATACATCATCTCAGGAGTCACTTGCACAGGCCACGGGGTCACAGTGATGCCATAAATTGCCTGGCTAACTACTGTTCATAAATTTCAAGGCAGCATGCTGCTCAGTCTGAATACCTTTGACTGCTGTCTCAGTGTGAAGTATTGGGGTGAGAGGGTGTGAGTTATGAGAGACCACCTGAGTGCCAAGGCAGAACTGCAGAGGCGGGCAGGGCCTCCGCTCTCTGCCTGATAGGACTGTTTTACGACACGGGGTTACAAAGAGGACAGGTTCGGCCTCTCTGTTCGACAGTAAAACTTTACTTTGGCTTTGAGGTTCGCACTTCTCTTTCTCCGGCTCCTCCGGTTGGGAAAACAAGGTTGCACCGCGATACGACCCCTCGAGCCGTTTGATGTTCATCCTCCAAGCCTCTTTTTTTCTTCATCCTTTTGTTGGCGTTCGATTCACTCCTCCTCATTCCTTCCTTCGCCTCCTTCCTACAGACTCCACTGTTAGCGGAGCAGAATAGAGTCGGAGCGAGTGCCAGTAATAATAATCATAAAGCTAAGAATCCGTGCACACATCTCCTCTGTCGCTCATAATGGCCGCTGATGGCTCCTTCAAGGCTGATTCTCCCTCTCAATGAAGTCTGGCCACTTTTTCAACAGGAAGAGTGCAGTTAGTGGTTAAAAAGCAGAATTAATTTAGTTAACCACAAGTGAACAGCATGTGTTTAGACTCAGCTGCGGAGTTTACAGACTAACACATGATATGACGGTGTAATGATAAGGTGATACTGCAGCATATATTTTAATAGGGCCGCAAAGAACAATTATTTTCATTATCGGTTCATCTGGCAAATATTCCTCATTAATCAATTAATCATTTTGTCCATAAAAGAAGAAAATAGCGAAAAAAAATCGGACCAACAATCCAAAAGTTTCAAATTCTCACATTTGAGAAGCTGCAATCAGCAAATTTTTGACATTTATGCTTAAAACAATTATTTCAAATAGTTGCTGATTCATTTTCTGTCCGTCGACTAATTGCATTAATTAATCGCAGCTCTGTATTGCGAGGCAGTCATCTTTGATAGGTCACGATATCTTTGTAGCTTGAGAGAAAAATACCACGAGTCAGGAAAAGATCTTTTTTTTTCTGAATTCGGGAATCATTTTTGATTTTTACAAGTGTTTTCAGTTTCACTGCTTTTCATAAATCTGAGAGGAAACAAAGCAAGAAAAAAAACATGGAGTCTGAGTGCTTTCAACTGTCAAACAATTCACATTCAACATCATTAAAATGCCAACGTTAACCTTACAGATGGCTGAGTAAAACTATTTGTAATAAAGGAATTACATGTTTATCAACCAGTGTAATAACATTAAGCTGAAATTTATGGAATGACAGAAATGATAAATGTCTAAATGAAATGAAAAATCTATCGTATGGTGAGAGGCTTGCTGTCCGTAGGCCACTCTGAAAAGTTTATCACAAGTCCTTCGTGGATTTACGAAGGTGGAAACTAACGATCGACTCGAAACAGAAACGTCTTCATCCGCCGTCGTTGTATAATATATATATATAACCTGTTTTATGCTCATGTTTGAAACAACCATCGTTTTGTCTCTCCAATGATTTCAGTTGTAAGTCGCTATTTTGTGGAGAAAGTTCACCTTTAACCCTTTTGATCTGGAGCCTTTTCATGCTTATGATGTAGCGACAGTATAACATGTTATATATTTTTATATCATTATCATTTGGCATTTGAATGATAATACACAGATGATATTGTAGGAGATTTATTTATGTAGTAAAAAGCAATTTGATGCAGAGAAGTTAAAAAAAAAAAAGAATATAAAGAGATGTAATGGTATCACTTTTTTTTTTTTTACTCTTTCAGATATCAAAAATCTGAATGAATATGATATGATTTGACTGTAAAGACTATAAAATAACTGTAAGAGCAGCTTAAGATGTATTTTGTGTGAGGAAGTTATGCAGCAGTTTACTTCCTCTGCGCAGAAGAAGCTTCCTCAAGAGTTTCTGATTCCTGAATCATATCGATACCAGGAAGCTCTGTCCACTCATTTATTTCACGCCTGAGTGGTTTCTGAAGAAGGGCGGGGGTGCGGTGGCATATTCAGGCTGCACCAACTGCACACCAACTGCTCCTACTTATTGCCGCATGCGTATGTTTATGTGTGCGCGTGATGTGCTCATGTGTATTTGTGGTCTGTGATTACAGCTTCATTAAACTGTATCAGGCTTAATTGCAGAGCAGTGGCGTGCTTGGCGAAGCCTCCGACTGCGGTCTAAAGAAAGCACATTAAAGTGATTCATTTGGAGCTTATACATGACAAATAAACACAAGTACGGCCGTGAACTTCAAGTTTACATTAATACATGCATAATGCTCGCAGGCCTGCAGACTGAACCCTTTTAAACTTTGAACTGGGTCACAAGTTTTTTTGTTTTTTTTTTCCCCACCAACAGGTTATTTACTCCTTAACATTAGACAGATTATTTAACCGTGATAATGAGGATTCAAATCGATGCTGTTGGTGAAGGTCTTGTAATTCACTCTTCCACCACAAGGGGGCACTAACCCCATAGTGCTGGGGTTTGTCCAAAGCCATTACTCCCCCTCACATTTTTATTAGTGCACACTGATCAGCGTGCTGTCTGCACCGCACACACGCAAGTGGAGCTGAAATGATCAGTCGGTAACAATTTTTATATAATCAGTTATTCATTTATGATGTTTTTTTAAGCAGAAATGCCAAAAGTTTTTCTTCTGTGATTGTGAAATGAATATCTTTTTGGTTTTTTTGGGGGGGGGGCTTTTGGTTGGGATTCTTAAATTACAAATTGTTAAAATACATATTAGAATGAGTTTCCAATCCTCCAAGTTTGTTTTCAGTTATTGTTTGGATGATTTCCCCTGAGTAGATTTGTTATAATGGGATTTATTTTTTTTTAAATTCTTTTTATTAAGTTCTTTCTCAAATGTCCTTTTTGTTCACAAGGACCGCATCTCACCGTTTTTTAAAGATTGAGTCACAGAGGAATTTGTGCCATCTTTCCTCTCTAAGACTGGTTATTTAAGGAAGTGGGGGATGTCAGGGAAGTTAACCCTGATTAAGATTAAATGATCAAACTGTTTTTTTTTTTTTGTTTTTTTTTTTTATTTGCACATTTGATGGAGAACCTTTCAGTGTTGCAGACATGATGTGATACAGTGTGTACGATGTGGTTGTGGCTCAAGAGGTTTAACTAGTCATTCTCTCATCACCGGTTTGACGGTTTGATCAAGAGACTCTGAACCCCGACTGAACTTGAACTCTGCACTCCTCATCCTTTTCTTTTTTTTTTTTCCCCCAAGTGGGTAATAACAAAGGATTATGAGAAAGTTGTGACTGCAAAGACCATCAATTACGTAATATTTCAGCCCGTGTTGTAATCGTACATAACTCTGACATGAGTTTCAACCTTTTTGCATCAGTGTCGGTAACAACTAGTGGACTCAACTTGCCAGGAGACATGACTGTGTGTTTCTTTCTTCTCCAGCTCCGCGGGAAAAACGGCGAACGTTTACTTCGCCGTGACACACAGACAATGTGCAGAGTTCCTCTTTTGTGATATTGATGCGTTTCCATCCCGTTAATGAAACCGCACGATGATGGTGTGATGATGATGATGATGATGATGATGATGATAATGGCGGGAATGTTGATTGGAGCTAATGATAGCAGTCGAGGGGCGGTTCTGATGAGCGAACATTGTTAACATTTTTCAGTCACATGGATTGATTTAGTCTAACATCAACACCAGCTTTAGTTTTTTTTTGTTTTTCACCCTTTCTTCCGTCCTTCCTCTATTTACTATATTCTTTCTTTTTTTTACCCTCTATCTCATCTCACATTAATTTTCTTTCTATTTCTCAGGCTTTATATTGTACTGTACTCTTGCTTATGAAGGCAGTGTGTGTCAGTTAGTCAGGAAGGAAGGAAGGATAGAAGGAAGTAAGGAAAAAAGGAAGTAAGGGAGTGAAAAAGGAAGTAGGAGTGGAAAGACAGAAGTAAAGAAGAAAGGAAAGAAGGAAGAAAGAAATATGAATCATTTTTTATCATTGTAGTTAAGAAAAAACAACACAGGTACAGGTGTGATCGTCACACCTAGTCACACATGTGATAGTCACACCTGTACCTGTGTTGTTTTTTTTCTTTTTTTCTCTTTTATTCTTGCTCCCCCTGCAGACGACCCTTTTCTACTGCATCCATCTACACTCAGAGAGGATGGGTTCAGTCAAGACATCCGTAACACCGGCGCTCTAATACCACTCATTCATTGTCTTGTACTCGAGTGACCAGAAACCAGGACCTTTCTGGTTTATATTCGGCGTAGCTGCCGAGTAGAGAGATCATATTGTGTCAAAAAGCTGAAATGAGTCTACGGGGAATTTGCGGTGTGGCATTGACCTGGCAGGTGAGCGTGTAGTTATGTGTATGTGTGTTTGTGTGTGTCCGCCCCCTTTAGCTCCCACCAAACGCTCAGGCTCCCCATAACAGGAAACGGCGAGGTGAGGCCAGGGTTTATGGGCTAATACGGCCTCAAAGGAGCCTCTTGTTTTGAAACAGAGCTGCAGCTCTTCAGGCTTGTTTTCCATATTGGTCTGGCGTGGAACGCTTTGACCCTGGCACGGGGGCAGGAAAACATGACACCAGCCGGAGCTTTGAACGCCGTGGGGACGGGGGCTGCCAGGTGCCCGTGCCCATCTCCCTCCCTCCCCTCCCCCTCCCCCACACCTCTCTCTCTCCACCTTCCCCACCCTCCACTTCTCTCTGGGTTAGACAGAAACAGGTTGGACATCAGCGCTACCCCGACCCCGAGAGAGCTCAACCTGCAGATGTTAAGAATTATCTTCAAAAGGCATTTTAGAGTAAAATATTTGCTATTTAGAGGAAAGAAGCAGCGTTTTAGCATTTTTTGAAGGCGACAATAATAACAAACATTCTTCTGGAAGTCCAAATGAATAACATCTTTATTCAGTAGTGCAAAAATAGGTGAAAAACTCCCACTTCTTTTGACTCATTTCTTCAAAATGTCAAAAATATCACAAGGTAAAGAGCAGGCATGAGGCTCATAGAGACAAAATGACCAGCCCGTTTACCAGCCTGTCAACAGAAGGGGATCAATATGCATCAGTAAACAGTCAAGCCAGAACAATACTGGATTTTTGATGCTGATAATTATATTTCAGAATAAAAGAAACCCTAATAATTATAAGTTTTTAAGTAGGATCTCATACGTTTGGTTATTAAAGCAGTCTCTCTGGTTGACCAAACTATGTTTTAATAAATGACCTCAAACACATTTTTGGCATTTCTTTTTATTGAAACGTGTCGTTACTTATCAGCTGATATATATGTGCTGATGCTTAGAAATGTTTAATGAAACTAATATCGCTGAAAACCCGGGAATTTATGACACGACTGGAAGGATAGATCTTTTTTTTCAGACTACAGCAACGCTTCGGGTTCCAAGAAACGGCGTTTACATGAATAAGTGGGCTCAGGCACAAAGAAGGCAGCAAATCCTCATAACCATCCTCAGTTATATATATATATATATATATATATATATATATGATGTTATACAGCAGCAAAAGGTAACAAAAATAGCTTCCTGGACACATTCTTAGAAATCACTTCGCAGCATATTCTCTATATGGTCCAGCACTCTCATCGACCCCGTCTCCAGCAGCGGCAGGAAGCTGTCCCCACTCCGTACACGACCAGCAATATACAAAACCATGAAAAGTTTAGACACGCGGACTCATTCAAGGGTTTTTTTTTTCTTTTATTTTTACTATTTTCTACATTTTAGAGCAACGCCGAAGACATCACAACTATGAAATAACACACATGGAATTATGTAGTAAACAAAAAAAAAAAAGGTTTAAACCAAAATATGTTTCATGTTTTAGGATTCCTTAAAATAGCCACTGTTTGACTTGATGACAGCTTTGCACACTACTGGAAATATCTTAACCAGCTTCATGAGGTTGTTACCTTGTGGCCAAAATGGGCGTTAATGCAGCTCACAGGGAATGAACCTCAGAGATAAATCTTCTGCTGTTTCTCATAAAACAACCACCCGAGTTGTTCCAACTAATAGTTCCCCTGTTTTGGGAATACGGCTCATTCTGTTATCTTTATTCCGTGGTGGCCTTAGCCAGACTCTGTGACGGTATCTCCAGGAGCAGGGCCTGCATACAGCCTAAAACATGACCATCTATCTGGTGACTGAGTGCAGGTCCTGGGTGTCCTCCAATCTCCAACACCCCCCCTCCCACCCTCCCTCCCTCCCTCACCCCGCTTCCCCCTCCCCTTTCAACCTTTCTCGCCCGGCTCCTTGCCCTCCCCAGACCTGGAGAGGAAGCATGGAGCTGGCATGTTGGCAGTGTGTGTATGTGTGTGTGTGTGTGCGCGCGTGTGCGTACGTGTGCATGTACATATGTGAGGGGGTTTGAGGGATGAATGCCATGACTGGTTTGGAATGTTCCAGAGTGTTCCAGAATGTGCGGTCGGAAAGTCTGAGCAGGGAAAAAAGACGAGGAGTAACATGGGTGAAGGGAACAAGACCTTATTGACAGGGCTCGCTCTCAAACACACATATGAACACACACACACACACACACACACACACACACACACACTGGTTCAGCATCTGCCCAAAGCTCCTGATTCATGCGGATGTTACACCTAATGATCTCAGGACTACAGCGTGGATGTTTCGGGAAGGGATTTAGTTTTTGTTGTTTTTGACCTCTTGTGTCTGTTAATGCTTCATGGAGTCAAAAATATACAGGTGTCATTCAGTTAAAAAAAAAAAAAAAAAGACATATTTGGTTCACTTGTCCAACAGAAAACAAGCATCTTCAGTGTCTTCTTCAGCTTTCTGTCATATCTGCTGTTGCTGATCTTCAAATGTTTCTTTTGTCTCTTTTTCCTCATATTTAAAACTTCATTGTCTCAGTTATAAGATATCATAACAATCTTCTATACGTGACTCTGTAGCCATCTGTTCTGAACTTGGGCTACGACTAACGATTATTCGCTTTACCGACTAATCTGACAAGAGTTTTCTCGATAATGAATTCATTGTTTAGTCTATAAAGTGTCAGAAAATGGTGAAAAATGGCTGTTTTATAATTTGTAAGATCTTGAGGTCACCTATAGGGGTGATTTGTCTGATCAAAAATGCAACGAAATTCAGTTTACTGTCATGTATGACACAGAAAAGTTTCAAATCGTCACATCTACAGAAGCTGCAACCAGCAAATGTTTGGCATTTTTACTTAAAAAAAATGACAAAAATGATTCTCGCAAACTAAATATCGTTGTAAACTAAATATTTCTGGGTTTTGGTCTGTTGGTCAGATAAAACGAGATACTTGAAGATGTCACTTTGGGCTGTGGGAAATTATGACAGGCATTTCTTACTATTATCTGACATTTTACAGGCCAAACGATTAATTGAATGATTGAGAAAATAATTGGCAGATTAATCGATAACGAAATTGTCAGTCGCAGCCTTACTGTGATCCAGTCGATACAAGAAATCCCAATCAGCGTGCCTGAACTTTACACTTCTGTGTGTGCAATGTCCAGTGTGCTAATAGACTGTCATTGTATCTTGTCTTTTGCAGGATGGGTCCTACTTGGCTGAGTTCCTGCTCGCTAAAGGCTACGAGGTGAGAGAGAGAGACAGAGAGAGAGAGAGAGAGAATGAGAGAGAGACTGCGAAAGAAACTCAGACAGCACCAAGAGTCTAACCCTTTTGGAAATGTAGACACACACGTACACACAAATGAATCCAGACATCCGCGAACGCCAACAAACACAAACGCATGCAGAGCGACATTCCGTCGATAAGCTGCATCCAGCCACAGCAGTGTGTGGGAACTCCTGAGGGATCGTGACGTAAACGTGGCAGTCAGATCCATGCGTGGACTGACTCACACCTCACCTCGATAAGACCCCCTTTTGCATTTACAGCGGGCCCGTTCACCTCTGACCCTTTACCTCTGGGTCAGACCATTAACAAGGAAATGGGATGTTATAACGCGGCCGTGTAACGTTCACCTGCTCCGCGATGTGTTCTTGGATGGATGAGGAGATTAACAAGCTGTTTGTGACTGACTGAGGCGATGTGGGGCTTCAGCGGTGGTTTCACACCCATGAAAAGCCTATATGTATTACCCTTATACACACACACACACACACATGTTGCACCAGAGATCATTTGTTTTCCCTGACAGTAGCTGCATGATTTCATTTCCCCTCAAATGTGGGGCAAAAACACACACACACACACACAAACACACACTTTCATCGCAGCATGCCTGGTCAGCTTCACCCGCCTGCCTTAGAGACAGCAGAGAGGAAGTAGACTAGATCCAGGTTGTGGGGATGCTGATGTTGAAGGGATGGTGGTGGGGAAGGGGGTGGGAGGGATGGGTGGGTGGGTGGGCGGAGGGGTGACGCGGTGGCATTAAAGAGGAGCGCACAGGCAGGCAGGAAGTGCACAGTGAATAAAGGAAGTGAGGTCAGGGCACAGCGTCCTCCCACTAATGGACTCCCCTTGGATCAGGTCCTGTTATCTTCCCCGAGCAGAGCTTCCTCACACATCCCCCCCCCCCCCTTTCCAGAACATGAAGTACAGATCACAGGCAGCGTTAAAAAACACAGCGAGCTGGAGCCATGAGACACAACATTGTTGTATCAATGTTTGCTATAAAAATATTTTATTGGCACAAAGATCTTCGGAAAGATAAGAAGCACTTTTGAATAAAGCACAGTTTAGCCACTAAAGTATATCATGTCTGACATCTTTTTAAATGTTTTTTGTCACGTAAAAACAAAAAACCGTTGAGCAATAAAACTAAGTAGAAAACAGGAGAAACACGGGGACTGCAATAACGGCCAATGGAAGGACCGACCGGATAGGAGACATCACATCTAGATCATTAACCCCCCGAGGTCACCAAAACGCCACCTAATAACTCAGTTATTTAAATCGCGTTAAATTCGTCTAAAATCAGATAGAGAAGGAGTGTTTGAGGTGTCATGACATTTATGTCAAGTCTAAATGACACACTGTTTTTTTTTTTTTTTTTTAATGCTGAGTCAAACACAGCTACGGCAAAAATGATTTATGCTTCTATTCAATGTTTTGTAAGAGCACAATAGCGCATTTTATGACCATATTGGCCCAGCTTAGGAGGAAAGATTTCTAAAAAGGGCCTCCCTCAGCTCAGTGTGAGGCAAAATTAGGACAGAATATTATAGAGGCTTGAAATCAGTACAGGAAAAGCGATGTTTACTTTGATTATGTGTGTTGGAGATGGGCCAGTAAAGCTCTCCCCCCCTCGCTTACTTCACTTGAATCCACGATGAAAAACGCACAAATGAGGATCCACGTACGCCAACTTCTTACATTCGGTTAACACATAACTAGTCAGCTTCCAGCAGGCAGTGTGAGTATACTTCAAACATTTCTTGCAGGATAACCTGTTTTCTTTACTGGAAACAGCTGCAGGAACTGTTGAGATCATTAGTGTAAAATATCCAAACATCCAATCTTTGCTCACACAGAGAGTTGACGTTTGTCAGTCACAGTATTAAAAAATGTTCCTTTTTGTTTTCGTTAATAAAACCACCTACATTTTATATTAAACATCTTGAAAACATGGTGTTTTAAAGCCTGAATGTGGATACATATTATGTATGTCAAGGCAGAGGCTACTGTAGAGTTGATGTGAATGAATCTGCTTGTCTTCTACCTCAGGTTCATGGTATTTTGCGCCGTTCCAGCTCCTTCAACACGGGACGCATCGAACATCTTTACCAGAACCCACAGACACACACTGAAGGAAGTAAGTGTCCGGTTTACACCAGAAGAGTCATAGAGTTATGCTGTTATCTTAAAAAAAAAAAAAAAAAAAAAAATCTGTTTCATTTTAATCAATTGCAGTAATGATAATAATAATAATGATGACATTTCATGCTGGACGCTCTAGGTGGTCTGTTATTAAAACAGTGTGTGATTCAGCTGACCTTTTGTTCAAACTTAAAAAGTTAACTAACAACACAACAAAGTGTTTTTTTTTCCCTTTTAATCAACTTAAATAATCAGAAAGTTTCCACATTCAGCGTATCTTTTCAAACTAAATTCCAGGGTAAAGGGTTTCTTGCACTCCTTCCATGGTGGATGGAGAAAGAAATGAAGGCTTAAGGGGTCAAGAGTCCAGCAGGGTCCGCGGTGGTGGCTGATGAAGGTCACAAGCCCAAATGTGTGTGGATCTCATAGTATAAAGAACAAGTTAATTATAAAGTGTTGCTGGAGTCTTGACCCCTTCAAAATAAATCCCAGGGAAATGTGTATAAACTTTGCTATTTTACATTTGATGTAATGTTGTTTGAATTATAAATGAGTGAATAAAAGAGTGAACCAAGTAGCAAGTATAATCACACACTATAATCCAACTTGTAGGACAACATGAATGAGAACTTTGTACCATATAGAGGAAGACTTCCTCCAGACTGTAGCAGCTCTACTTCATAAACATGCACCATCTGGAATTTAATCAGTAACAGCATCCTTACTGATAGGAAAAAAATATTCCAAGGAATTGCCATTATACCAGCATATAATTAACATTTCACCAGAATCAGTCGGCTCTAAGTGAACTTCTAGGAATTTTTAAAAATCATTTATTTATTTATTTATTTTTTTGAAGATCTGATGGTTCCACTTAAAGTACACAAACAAAAACAGCAGCTGTTGAGTTTTCCTTTCTCATATTAGTCATCTATAAGTTTTAAAAACAAACTTCTCAGGAGAAAGTCACATGTGTATTGTATGTGTTTGTCCCCCCCACCCCCCTTGTCAGACATGAAGCTGCACTATGGCGATCTGACCGACAGCACATGTCTGGTGAAGATCATCAACCAGGTGAAGCCCACAGAGATCTACAACCTGGGCGCCCAGAGTCACGTCAAGGTAGCGTGATCCCGCAAACACACATGTCTTTCATTGATGTTGTTAGTCTAGAGTTTATGCAACACGCCGTTGCTCCAAATGAAGACCATTTCTCTAACGTAGCTTCACTGAAAAACATTGCCTACTCACCTCCCGTTCCTTGGAATCACCACACTTGGGTTTGTTTTGGAGATTGAGACAAAGCAGGAAACTTGATAACAGTGACTATGCATTCCAGCAATCTGCTGTATTCATAGTGAATCTGAAACCGTGCAGACAAGAGAAGCGTGAATAAAGCTAATGAAACACCTATTATCATTATTATAATAAACAGATTTCCAGTGAAACCGGTCTTAACGACTCACAATGAAAAATGAGGCAGTGGTGGGAGAGGCCACCAACCTCTGAAGTGACGATCAGGTTGAATTAGTTTGTCTGTTACAGAGAACCATTTGTTACATTTAATTACATCTTTTATTCATGTGATAATGCATTTTTTTTTTTTTTTAATCAGGGGCCATTATTATAATTCTCCTGGTCGATGTGTTCAAAGACAGGAAATGCTCATATTAACGTAATCCTTTAATGGCATTCATTTTCTCTTTGTTTCATTTTCTCATATAAAAGCTTGTGAATACAGTTCTTTATAAAACTATACTGACTTTGTAAGCCGAATGATCCCATTTTGAATTGTGAAAAAAGTTCCTTTTAAAAGTTGCATTAATCGATTTTTTTTTTTGGCCATTAACTTGCAACATTATCGTCCCAGTAGACTTGATCAGACACCTGATGAACGTAAGTCCAATCTATTAAAAAATATCTGATTCTTTAGCCGATGCTCTACTGTTTTCACACACTGGAAATCAAATGTGTTTATAGCTGTTCCAAACGGCTTCACTCAAAGGCGGAGTGAAAAGCTGAGAGTGGAGGTGAGTGGAGGACATGCAATGTCATTCAAATACAAGGATAATGGCACATATTTTCAGACAGTCTCTCCTGGAAGGCAGTCATAGCGTCGCACTCGGACGTTCTTGTGAGAAGTGATGCACATTTTTGCGTCAAGAATGAAAAAGGAAAGCTAGAGTGAGAAGATGAAACCCTGATTCCTTTCTGGGTTTGAATGTCGGCTTGTCCGTTTCGTAAAGTTACAGAAATAACCTTGTGTAGCCCTCCTTAGCATACATCCACCTTAATTTTTTTTTAAATTGTTTTCATGTAATTGAGAAGACTAGATAACAAGTCAACAAAGATGTAGCCTCTTAACATCCACTATTTTTTTGGAGTTTTAACCTATTTGACATGCCCAAATGGAATAGCCTATCATAGATGAACTGTGAAGCCAAAATGTATGTATGAAGCTTCATTTGAAAGGTGACATCTTCTAGTGTTTTTGGCTAAAACACAACAAAAATTACATCTGTTTAAATATGGCTTAAGAACGTGTTTTTGGTTCTAATCTATAAAGAGTCATATTTGAATAACAATAACTAGAACATGCTTTATGCCAGAACTATGCACATCACCACATACCTTCCACATCTCGTCAAGCACACCTGTATAAGAGGTTAACATCTAACAACCCCCTCCCCCCTTCCCACTACCCTGACAGCAAGAACTAAATTAGACTAACAGCAAAAATAATACACACACTTAAAACAAAACAAAACCCATACGAAAGGAAAAAATAAATAAAATAAAAAAGGAGGAAAGGCGATATCTCTGGATGTTGGTATGAGGTCGGGAGATAATCGTGAGTGAGTTAGACTTGAGGAGTGAACTCGGCGCTGAGAGACGAGAAGATAGAAGTGAACGGTTTCCAGTGGTTTGCTTCGCTTCGTCATATATGTCTAATCTGTCCAAGATGCAAGCAATTCCTCAAATCACTCATCCTTCTGGGAGTTAGAGAGGGGAATATTTCTGGGTGAGAGGCCAATGAGAGCAATGAGTGGGGAAAGGTCAATGATAGTTTTTAATGCTTTAGAAACAGAGTCAGAAGTTCAGAACGTAAATAGTGCAGGACAACAGCCACATTTTTTTTATCTTGCCTGTCTCACATTTGGTACAGAGCAGGTAACATACAGGTAGTTTATCAGAACTTGTTTGCTGCAAACAACACTGATGAGATGCTGAGACCGATCCGTACAATAAATGTGCTGTAAAACCAAAATAGCTAAAAAAAAAAAAAAAAGCTCAGTAGGGCTGCAGAGTTGGATGCTAATTCTCTGCGGGTTTGTCATTTAACTTGATGTTAATATAAAAATAGTGACTAATGGAAGAATTGGCTTTGTATCTTAAGCGAGTTTCATGTTTCTTTCAAGTCGATTTTCATAGCATAACTAACATGAGTTTCAGCCAGTAAACTGCCTGAAAGCAAACAGTTCTAAAAATGTGAATTATTCTCTGGAAAATCATCTGCAGTAATTTAAGGAATGTGTGATTTGTTGTTCGTGGGTTTACACCATGCAGAAGAGCGACATGGCGCACCCTCAACAAACAATTTTGACTTTGAATTTTTTTTTTTTTTTTTTGGGTCATTGCTACATCCAGTAAATGTCAAACAGTCTTTTGTCTATTAACGTTCCATAAAGTCATTTTGAAACTCGCTGGATGCCAGTTCTAAATGTAGTTAACTGTGTCTGCATGTGGTCAGTATTTACCACGGCTGTGAATGGCTACCGGTGGAAGATGGAGAAAAGGGACTTTCAGTTCTGGGAAGAGAGCAGCTCATGTGCGGAGGATGCTGGAGCTGATGGGACAGGAAGTAATGTTTTCTTGGATGGGTCAGTCTGTGCCACAATGTCCCTTTTGTCTCGGAGCTCCGCAGTGATCCCAGGAGATCTCTCGGCGCCGCCCCCTCCACCCTCCCCCCTCACCCCCCCTCCTGCCCCTCCACACTGGGATCTGACACACAGTCTCCAGGCAGCACTGATCCTTCTTCACCATGGCGGTTTGGGAGGGGATATGGAGCCAAGAGCTTAGTCAGATCATAGATAATAAGGCCATTTGTAATGTGTACATGAGACATTGCATTTAAATAGTACTTCCTTCATAAAATCATACCAAAACTCAGTCTGGCTCAGTTTTTTTGTACTCATGAAGACTTAGAGTGAAACTCGACAGTGCTGACCTGCACGTCACCGGTACTATCAGCTCACTGTTTTATTAAAATGTTTATCCTTTTTTATCAAGTAAAAACAAGCACCAATCTGCTGCTGGATTGTTTCACTTTCCTTTAAAGTCATTATGAAACTAGTATGAAACATGAAAGAGATGTTACAGCTGCATTCATCACTTCTTTGACCACTTTTTGGGGGGGGCAGAAGAACTCTGAAACAAGCTGACAGACATTCAGTTTTGCTTATTTATGAAGCGATTGTGACAAAAATGTCAGAGGTTGTTTGCAGGCAACAGTTTGTCATTTCGATTCTGTGTCAATCTGAAAATATTGATCCATGTAGCTTTAAAATAAGGCTGCAACTAATATATCTCCATTATTGATTCATCTGTTTTTTTTAAAAATAATTTATGGCCTATAATACATCAAATAATTGTGAAAAACAAGACGAAAGATATTCATTCATTAGATTCTGTATCACTATTTAACATATAAACCAGCATTTGAGAATCTAGAGTCAGCAATTGTTTAAATAGGACTTTTATTTGATTAATTACTTCAAAAAAATAAACGTTGGTGATAGATTTTAATCAACTAATCATTTCAACATCTTGTAGTGACGTTTGTAACTCCCTTTTGTTTCTATAGGATTACTGTTTTAATTTAGAAACCGAATCCGGACGCCACTCACTGATCCGGATGATTGTTTGATGAAACTTGAAAGTGCGTACTTGTAAAAAAAAAAAAAAAAAAAAAAAAATGAGACAAAGAATAAGAAAGAAATGGAGTAAGAACCAAAATATAGAAAATGTTATTAGAGAGGGGGGGAGGAGAGGAAGATCGACAGACGGATAGACAGAAAGAAAAGAGTGGGAGAATAAGTGAGAAGAATGATGACTCCTCTCTCCACATCCTTTTGTGGTCAGAGGCTGTGACTGTTTCCACCTCCCACATGGAAGATCATCCACAGGCCACACACACACACACATGCGCTCTCGGAGTGACAGAAAACCCCTGTACCTGTCCGAGGTTCTTCTGTGTTTATTTGTTTCTACACCAATAAACCGTGCTCTGGTAGCCCCTCACCACATGCTGCCCGCTCTGAACAGCTGAACCCGCTGGATTACTGGCAGTAGTGGTGTGGAGCAATTTCCAGTCTATCCCGCCACAGAGGAAAAGATCACTCACACCGGCTACTCAGCATTTCTTTCTTCCTTCCCAGCAGCCCTTCTCCCTGCCGCCACCGTCTTAAAGGGAATCCCTTCTGAAGCCAGCTTGTTCATCAGACTCGCCCAGGGAACTTGGAGTTTGTAGTATTGATGGAGTGTGTGTATGTGTATGTGTATGTGTGTGTGTGTGTGTGTGTGTGTGTGTGGGTGCGCCGGTTTCCGCTGTAGAGAGTCATCACAAAGAACAGAGTGAAGGTTATTTTCTGATGCTGCAGGGGCGGAGGTGGACAGGGAATAGTGGACGGACACTAGAGGGCCAGAGAAGAAGCCAGCTGCAGTATCAAACAGACCAGCACGCAAACAAAACAGAAGAGAGATTTTTTTTTTGTCTTTTTTTTCGATGCGACCCGAACAACAGAAGAGTCAGACACATCAGTTTGGCCTTTGTGCTCAGTTTCCCAAGAACAATACTCCAAAAAACATTATTAGTCAGCCAGCCGGTATAATGTTTACCATACCCACCCACTTAATTTAGTGCGTCTGGATTCTAGCATTTGCTAATTAGCACTTAACACAAAGTACAGCTGAGGCTGATAGGAGCGTCACTAGTGTTTATTGCTTAGTCGAATTTTGACTTGATGATGGTGTTCAAGCATGTTATTAGTGTACATCCTCTGGGTACAATGAACATCTGTACCAAATTTCATGGCATTATATCTTATAGTTGTTGAGACATTCAACTCAAAACCAGAAAATTCAACCTTATAATGGCGCAACAGGAAAAGTCGAGGGATCACATAAATCAGAAGGCTTCATCCTCTGGGCAACACGAATGTCTGTACAAAACTGAATGGAAATCCATCATCCTTACAGCATCGTCTATAGTGTGGCAAAAAAAAAAAAATCAAGCCTCAGTCATTACATACAAACTTACTCATGTAAATCTGTAGTGGAGAGAACTTTGTTTCTTCTTCTCAAACAGTGCTTTCCCCTAATCTACATAATTATTGCGCTGACCCAACTTGGCTAACTGATCTTTTGTCATCTAAAAGTAACCATTTGGTTTAGTTGTCCTACATAACATGAGAGGAAAAGTCACCTTATAGACAACTGATAAGTTTGTCATCAGTGCTCAGAAGAAGCTGTCATGTACAGGAATCAGAATTATGGAGTAATGCAGATATTTGAAATGTGTCGGCTTCAATAAACAAAAGAGGCTAACCTGGTCAAGACAGTCATGTTGTATGGTGGTCTTCAAATCGGAACATCTAATGTGTTCCTTGCTTTACATAATGTTGTAAATGTGACGTTAAAGGGCGGATCCATTGTTATATTTTATTTTATTTCGTTTTTTGTTTTAACGTCAAAGTGCCATTTTCGTCACTTTTTCCCCCCGCGTGACCTGACCTACGTTTCTACACGATGACGTTGCGACACACAAACCGGCGTAAAACACCCCCCCTCGCCTCGCCGGTAGCCATAGGGACGGACAGAACCCTCACTGTTGCCGCTGCTCTGCTAAACGTGCTAACAGACATGCAGACACACACACACAGATGGAGCACTCACTGTTGCTGCTGCTCGAAGTTTAAAAAATAAACTCTGAGCTGTCCTCGCGCCAGTAAACCGCTCCAGATATAAACATCTCGCAACACTCAGCGCCGCGACATCGCTCATAATATATCTGGTTGATTTTTCATGCTCTTAACATTCAGCGAGCGAATATGTTAGGAAGACACTGTCGGTGAACTGTGTGTGTGTGTGTGTGTGTGGTTGTGTGTGTGTGGTGGGGGGGTCACTGCTTCTTGTTAACGGCTGAGTGGGTGTTTCCATTTGAACAACCCAGAAAAAAACACAGATGGGTTAGGGTTAGTCGTCCTTTAAGGTTTTAGCAGGAAGTGCTAAAAATACCAAATCTCGGGGATATGGGGATGATTTTCATGTTTTTATTCTTGCAACAATATTTAAAGGATACTTTAAGTCCATGTCTGTCCTAAAACAATAGTCAGGTGCACAAATGAACATCGAAAAACATGTTTTCCTTTCCTCTAATTGTTCCTCCTGTTCATACTGACCGTTAAGAAATCACTTCTGTCAACGGAAGTGATGTATAGCCCTCCTTCTGTACACAGATGGATTTAAAAGTTGATGTGAAGTTAATACGAGGCTCCAGCTGTCCAAATTAAGTCAAATAAAGTAGATGTTTTGTCTCTTTGGAACTGAATTTCTTCTTTTTGTTACGATTCTTCCACTGGAGCTGAACAGAAAAACATTTTATTTGACTAAGACAGCCGAGGCCTCATATTATCTTCGGATAAACAAAACAAGGACCGGAGACTCCCATCTCTTACACTGTAAGTACATTATGAAGGGATCTTCTAATGGTCAGTATAAACAGGAGGATTTACAGCAAGCAAAACCTGTTTCAACGTCTATTTGATCACCTGAGTGTTGTTGTAAGTCAGACTTGAAAAACTGTAAAAACCCATTCTTGAGCAATAAACTGACTAAATAGGAAAAAAAAAAAAAGAAAAAAAAAGAAAGGAGAACCAAATGTCTGAATAGGCCTAATTCATGAATAATGCATCTTTCTGACAATAATAAGAGCTGAATAAGTTGGAAACTACACTTGTGAAATATGCATGAGCAACGAACCCAAATGGGGAAGTGCTTACAGACTGCTCAGAGTAATCTGTTCTGCATCTGAGGGTTCAACACGATCCCATTGTGTTCTCCCACTGAAGCGCTTCACAGGAAAGCCGTGATAAAAAAAAAAAAAAAAAAAAACCCTCAACATCGCTCTTTCTGTACGAGTTCTCCCACCTGCAGCTGTCACAGCAGTCACACGGGGGGAGACGGGCTGAATTATTAACACACCTCGCTCATGACAAGAAAAATGACATGATGGAAGGAGAGGAGGAGAGGGGAGGGGAGGAGAGGGGAGGGGGGGATGAAGAGACAGAAAAGAAAGATGGAAACAGTTTGCGGAGGTGAGAGGGTATATAGCGCAGCAGCAGCAGTAGGTTTCCACTTCATTGTTTTGGACGGCTTCTGAAAACAAAAGTGCAGATTGCATTCAGGAGACAGACTTCCTTCATCTATATCCTTCATTATCCATATCCGAATTCCTCCTCAAAGACTTATCATCATCCCATTATCTTCTTACAGCTCTCTCTCCCTCTCTCTCTCTTTCTCTCCGCTACCCTTTGGTCTCTCCCCCATCCGGGTTTGCAGAAGCTCCCACGCTAGAGACACACACAGGATTTAACACGCCTGTTTCCCCCACAAAGCTCCACACTGTTTGCTCGGTGTGTTGATGCGTTTATAGTCCTAAAGCGGCTACAGTGCAGCCTGCCAGCAGTTTACTCTCACACACACACACACAGGCGGTAATACCACCACTTAATACAGTTTGTGGGCATGTTATGCAATTCTTGTAACGTGTTAGCAATGCGATTCTGTTGTTTTGACTCGTGTGATGTGTGGGTAGAGGGTTTTTGTAGTGAGTTTGGGACCCGTCATTTCCTGCCTCATTAGCCCTTTAACTGTTGAGGATGCATTTATACACGTAATGCTCGCTAAATCCCCCCCGTAAAAAAAAACAGAGTTAAAAAATAATAATTGGATTATTTGAAAAATGGCTTTGTCACAAAGCTTAAAACAAGATTAGGCTAATGAAAGCTTACAAGCTAATTATATCTGTGCTCATCAAGTGTAAAAAAAAAAAAAAAAAAAGAAAGAAAAAGCTGTTTTTTTTTGTAGTTTGTGAAAAGTTCAGATCTGTAAAAATAGTTTTCGCAGGACAGCAACTATATTTTTGTCAACATTACTTCTTCTTTTTTGGAGTACGAAAGTTCATTCTTGACCTTGGGGACAGTAGTTTGACAAAAAGTCAGCAGAAAACTGCAGAAGAGTTTATAAGATGTGGTCGAAAGCTTTGGGGAAAAAAAACAAATGAGATTTTCTTTCTCTTTTTTTTGGGACAAACAAATTCTACTTAGGATAATAAAACCCTTCAAAAACACATCACTCAAGTTTTTTTTTTTTTTTTTTTCTTGATTCATGAAACATTTTGGAGAAACATGGTTTTGGCTTATTTAAGTTAGAAAATTCCTTTTAAAAAAAACCTATTATGTTACCTCAAATATGCATTGTTACAAAGCTTAAAGCAAGACTGTTTTTCTTTAGTTCATGAAAACCTGACGTTTTGGAGAAGAGGACTGTTGTGATATTTAAAAAAAAAAAAAAAGGCAATTTCTCATTCTCCTGTGTCTTTGGCAAGAAAAACAACAAAAAAACTTCAGATTATGTCAAAAAATTCATCGACACGCCGCCTTAGAACAAGACTTTTCCTTCAGTTCATATAAAGTGTTGGAGAAACGTGGTTTCCACAAGACAGCGACGATCATTTTCTAAACCTCTCCGTGAATGATGAGCGGTCTTGTCTCCTTAACAGCTCATTGGCCGGGTTTACTCACTCTCTGATTGGTGTTTACATAAACGCCGTCCAATCAGCCCTCAGTGGCACGCTCGCAGCGGTGTGTGTGTGTGTGTGTGTGTGTGTATCTCTGCGGGATAAAGACTCGCCTGGAACCAAATTATCGCATTCCCCATTGAAGTGTGTGTTTTCTGTCTCCTAGGACTCATTAGCTGCATGTGTGTGGTTTGTGTGTATTTAAGGTGCCATGTTTTCCATTGTTTTAAAATTGCCTTTCAGGATTTTT
This sequence comes from Euthynnus affinis, assembly GCA_029490765.1. Classification (NCBI taxonomy): domain Eukaryota; kingdom Metazoa; phylum Chordata; class Actinopteri; order Scombriformes; family Scombridae; genus Euthynnus; species Euthynnus affinis. The sequence continues at coordinate 26,997,023 of CM055848.1, read as the reverse complement.
TTTCTTTTTGGACAAATGGAGATGCAGTATAATCTCTGTGCCCACATGTTCTCATGCATCCCGCCTATTGAATGAGCAGAAACAGGACTGTGTTGCGTTGGTGGCCTGGTAGTCAGCGGTCAGAATGGCTCCCTGAGCAGGCCGATCCCTGTTTTGAAAGGTTAGGCCTTCACACAAGGCAGTCTGCATTGCCTAGATGGGTCGAAAGTGAACTTTATCTTAAGAATAGGCTGCTCGGTGCCAAGAGAAACAAGCCTGCACTTTCCTCATTCAGAGTCAGGGAATGTTTTGTGGTCGTGCTTTGTGGGTCAGATTTGTTGCTCCACTCATGAGTCAGTTCTTTTTCTGTTTTCCAGCAAGGTTGTAACACATGGAAACATGCAGTTTGGGGACGGGGAAGGTGGGGGTAAGAGGGGGAGGGGGTGTAGGGGGGGGGGGTGAGGGGTGGGGTGGTGGTGGTGGTGGTGGGGGGGGGGACTTTCTGAGGTTTGTTAAGTAAATACATTGAGTCAATAAATAGTATCAGAAAGCTAAATATGATCGCATCCAAGTCTGTATCTTAAATCAAACCCCAAATCTTGCAGATCAACTGACTTGTTCGTGTGACATACAGAAGCCAAAATAAACTGTGCAGATGTAGTTTGACCTGTGATTTATAGATGGCAGCAGTGAGCCACTGTGGTTGAATCCCCTGATAGCTTCAGACAGGACTGAGTTCAGGTAATCAACAAAAAGTGGGTTCTCAGTCAAGTCACTGAATCAAAATATACAAAAAAAAATCTGCTTCTGTTGGATGCAACTTTATCAAAAGTTAATCCAGGCTTCTTTTTTTTTAAGCTTTTTGAAGTGGTTACTAATCAGACCAAGAAAAGAGACAATTAGATAAACATCAACAACAAAATGAACACAAGTAATCCAGTGGTTTAATTCATATATTTTAGTGATATCTTACATTAGCTCTGTTTGTTTCATCAGTTATTTGATTGACAGAAATTTAACAATGATTTTAAATAATTAATCATTCATCATATTTTCTTGTTCCAGCCTCTCAAATATCCTTTTTTCCCCCTGTTTTATATCCGTGTAAATTGAATATCTTTCGGGTTTTGGATTCTAATTCAGACAAAATAAGCAATTTGAAGACTTCACCTTGGATTCTGGCAACTTGTTTGGGGAACGTTTTCTACTCCTTTATTTCCTGACATTTAATAGACTTCAAGATTAATCAAATAATCAAAAAGTAACAGACAGATTAACGACTCCACTCCGCACAGGAACATCAATCCAGTAGGAACAGTTGATTTTAACTGTTGATTAAAAGCAACTATTTCAATACTCTTATTTTTCCATATTTATTTTTCATTTTTCAGTTCAAACTGCCTGATTCCAACTTCTCAGATGTGAAGATTTGGTGCTTTTATTTTCTTTTTTTTTGGGTATAAACTGAATAACTTTTGTTACTGATGCTTTGATATTTGCTGGCTCTGGGGGAAACTCTAATCTCACAATCTTCTAACATTGTATAAACAAAGCAATCAATTGATTAAATGAGAAAATAATCAACATATGAATTCATGATGAAAATAATGGTTGCAGCCCCAGAAATGTGCAGCATAATCTCCCCGAATCTACAAATCAAACACAAACTGAAGTGAGTTTCCTCAGATCTGTTCTGCACTGCTCTGCACCAGTGGTCCAGTGTGTGTCTGTGACTTTAACTTGGAAGTGATAGAGGCGTTTTTGTCTGAGGGGACGGCGGCTCGGGACGAGGCCCTCTGCAGGTCAGCGCGTCCCATTGCAGCTCTTCTCGAGTTCTGGATGGAGAGTTCAGCATGATTCAAGCTTCCTGTTAGTGTCTGCTGTTCAACTTTTTCAGACAAATTAGTAAAAAAGAAATAAATAAAGGAAACAAGAGGAACAATAGATATGAAAGTTGAACAGGAAAGAGAACAGAAGTGGTAAAAAAAAAAAAAAAAAAAATGTCGTCACTGAGGACATTTGAGGAGTTTTTTTTTTTATTTTTTATGAATTGTTGGGTTTTCAGGTGTATCTGCTGCATCCTCCCTCATCCTCCGGTCTTTTCCCTCCCTCTAAATTATATCCCTCACTCTTTTCTGTCTCTCTCCGTGAATGTTGTTTATTCGATTTTTATCTCCGTGATGAGTGACTGACAGTAGCCCTTAGCATGTTTCGATACAAGACTCACCACAAACAGACAAAAGCTGGGATCGTGCGCTTAATTAGTTTTGTGTAGTTAGTAAGAGAGGGAGAGAAGACGGTAACCAGTGATTACACTAAATATTTATCAAAACTCATCAATCTCCCCTGTTGCTATGTCCTCCAGGGTAATAACACTCGGCTTCATAGCGTCACACTGGATGTTCTGTAATGATTTATCCGGAGCTCTGCCGGTCGTGAGATCAGTGAAGAAGGCTTAAGAGGTTCTCCTTTATCTGCTAATTCCAAAATAATCTGCCTTTGTGCAAACGTATGGCTGCGTAGAAAAGATGTCTCTCCTGATGATTAGTCCTGTAACCTACAATTAAGAGCCTCACGTGTTTGTGGTTTTTCAGCTTCTTGTTATATCTTAAGTATATACTCGTGTAGAAGATCTCCTTGAACCCTGTAAGTTTGAAACTACAAATAGGAACGCGTTTTCCTAAACTGGAACATTTTTGAACCGAACGAATCAGCTGATTATAATATAATATGTAGTGACAGCACTAAAATCTCCACGTAATGGTCCACTTACTGTAATTTGTCTTGTTATGACATTCAGAAACACTTCACAATTTACAATCATGGCCTCATGTTCTAATAAAAAATGACTTAGTCTTAGTGTATCTGGGTTCCAATCAAGAAATATATCAAAAACAACCTTCTGTAGCGGCACTGCATCATACCGAGTCATATGCTTTGTATAGTCATTGTTTCGTTGTTTATATGTTTGTTTATTATCATTATTCGTATTATTACTGATAGTCATCATAGTTGTTTTCTTTGTATCTGTTGGTAATTTATTTATGTGATGCAATAATGTTTATATCTGGTGTATTGTATCAGGATCTGTGTGTATTATTCCAGCTCTGATGTCTTTGTCTAAGAGTCTTTTCTAATATAATGAGGTGACTGATTGTTCCCTGAACTCATCAAATTAAGTTTGTTTAGAAATATTGTTAGCTTATTAGCGTACTTCACAACATGCATACATGTATTTGAGGGTAAAAAAAAAAAAAAAAAAAATCTCTTCCCCTTAATTTTAAGAAAGCTGCCTCTTTTTATTAAAATGAAAACAATGCAAACCACAATGGATATGGAAAATGAATTAACACCCTTTTAATGATGGCTGTAATGCACAAGCAGACTTAAAACTGCAAAAGAAATGACAAGCAACAAAAGAACTACTGAAAAAAAAAGTAAGTAAGTAAGTATGCCGTACCCTTTTTAAAACATGCCTTTTATTCTGAAATGAGCTCATGTGCCAGTTTTTTTTAAAACGATTGCCACAATGTTTCGGTCCATTTCCGTCGTTTGGACGATTTCGATGTTTTCTGCAGAACTTAATACAATCAGCTGCTGTATGATCTGGTTTTGGTATTGACATTGTGGTTTCGCTGACGGCCTCTAATGCTCCATCTGCAACTGTAATATCGAGTCAATAGCACCCAAACGTAACATTTCTACAGTTTGTGAAGCATATTAACTTCCCGCTTCAGTATATTTGAACTCTGCATCAGGGAGTCTCATCATCACCTGTGACGAGTAAAAAAAACAAAACAAAACAAAAAAAAAAAACCCTCGTCACAAATCTGATTTAATCGAATTAAGTTTACACAATGAACCCACACGGCTGAGTTGACACAGAGATTTGTGTTGTGTTGGTGTTTTTCTCTAGTGTGCATACACAGCGGTGTTTACACAGATATTATATTATTTGTACAAAGGGATTTCTGAGAGCGGACTCACTGACTGTGTGTGTGTGTGTGTGTGTGTACACCTACAAGCACAAAGGCTTAGCGAAGATGCAAGAAAACATGTGCGCCTGCTGTATTTCTGATCTGTTCCCACTTGTTTTTTTTTTTTTTTTTTATTCTGAGAGGCAGCTGCCACCAATGCACAGCGACTTTATTATTGCACCGTGAATAAAATCAGTCATAATATCTCATCCTCTGTCATCAGCTCACAGCCTCTTAATTACACTATACCCCCCCCCCCCCCCCCCCCCCCCCCCCCCCAAAACACCCACAGTGGCTTTGAGCGACAGTGAGAAGATGCAGCCTCACTCACTAAAGTGACATAAGCTCATTACTCACAGTAAACATTGTTGCTAATCTGTGAACACAAGTCCTGACTGCTGCTGCCCACTCTCTGCTGTGTGCTCACGCCCTCATAGATACAACACACACACACACAGACACACACACACACACACACCACACCAACACTTCCCCCCTTACTAATGGCATGTTTGTGTAACTCTGCAGTTTTGTTTGGAGTTTTTCTTCCCAGCGTGCAGAGCCATTGTTCCCTAACTGTTTCGAAAAGAAAATGATGATGTTAGATTCCTATTAGGGATAAAAGGCAGGGCACCCGGACAAAAAAAAAAAAAAAAAAAAGTCGGTGTAATTGTTATTTCACAATCTGTAAATTCCCTTTTAAGAGTGTCACAATCTGTAATGCTTCCAAAAAGGCTCCGTTCCCTGTATTATTTTGGTTAAGAGACGCGTGTGGGTGTACTCCATGTTCTCCGCATACAAACGTGTGTCTGTGTGTGTGTGTATGTGTGTGTGTCTGTTGGGTAATTTGAGGATTGCAATCTATTTACAAAAGCCCGCTGTAATGAGCTATGATCTCACTTGTTTGGATCACATCATGGAATGATGATTGGGGAACAAAAACAAGAAGAGGAGAGGCAAGAGTTTGAATCGAGGGCAGTCGAGAAGTGGATGAGTTACGACATTAGATGCTAATCTAGATGAGTGTAATTGTTTTTGTCATAAGTTGACTTAATTAAGGTGTTATTGTACAATGTGGAATATGTTTTTTTTTTTTTTTTTTTATAATAACTGTACCTGCTTTGTTTATGGGCTGCTGTCTTTTTTTTTTCCCTCTGTGTGTTTTAATTGAAGCTTTAAATCAGGCTGTCATACCTGCGTGAAGGGTTGGGCCACTCTTACCTTGTCTCCTGTCAACCAAACAAACAGGCCTTTATTCTCACAGAGAGAGAGAGGGATGTTCAGCTACAATAAAAAATGAGCACAGCTGCTTAGTGAACTATTCATCAACAGTGAGCCATGTAAGAGACGTATTCTTTCAGATGGCCTTGTTTTTTACCTCTTAAGATGTGATATTTTTGGAGCATGCGGTGGCTTCGGGGCAGTTGGTACAACTTGAATTTCATTTTGAATCAATAACAAAAACACCACTTTACTGAGACGGAGTGTGTGTTTGGATATCTGATTAAAAGTTTTTTTTCCTCCGTTTTTCTGGCTGTAGACACACTGGAAAGAATTTTGCCAATCATATTCTCCCATGAATCACCTGCAGTGGCCCGCAGGCGACAGCAGTCACATTCACACGACGATATTTTTGCAACAAAGAAAATTAATGAAAGTCAATGAAATGCAAGTCATAAAAATGATAAGTCTGCTGCTAATTATCAGGTGCAACATTCATGACGTTTTGCTCTTCCGACACCAGAATATCGCCGAGTTATTCCTGTTATTGCTGTAAATTTTGATTATCTGACTTTTTACTAATATTAGAGTTGACATTTATTCATATAACACTGTTCAAAACCAACTTTTGAAAGAATAAACAAAAACGACATTGAGATAATACTCACATAAAACACAAAGCACATAAAATATATAATAAATACACCACATGGCCAAAAGTATGCAGACACATGAACTTTAAACCCATATATATTTGTTGAACGTGTCGTTTCTGTTTCTATGACAACCTCCGCTCCACTGGTTTCAGTCTTTCCACCGTATTTTGGAACCTGGCTTCAGGGATCTGCTCCCATTCAGCCACAAAACAATAAGGGAAGTTGGCCAATGATGTTTGGCAAACATGGCGTGTGTTCTCATCATGCGGGATGGAGGGTAGAGATGGAAAAGACGAGGTTAGCGACCGGTGAGATCTCACGTCATCGGACGACTCATGACAGTTGTGTGGTTATTTATTTGTTTGTTTATTTATGAGGGACGATAAGAAAAAACTATTGTAACAGGTTGACATAACAGAAGCAGATGTGCTGCATGTAGGATTTCTAGCCAAAGCTCATTTTGCGACCTCTGTCCCATTTTTGGGCTTTTCTACTTAAAAACAGTCATAACAAATCATAACATATCACAGAGTCGGTCATGCAAACGTTAAAATATGCTGCACATAGACAACATAACACAACATCCATTAAACGTGTTTAAACTATAGCTAAGTGGTTGTCAGCCACCTCTTAACTTCCAATTTCTTTTTTGGAAGAATCCAGCTTTCCCTGTTATATTTTGACATGAACAGCATTTACAACAACTCCAATATGACATGAATGCTGCTCCAGTGATGAAACCATTTTTTAATGGATAAGGTATCATCATGTATGTGAGCATAGCCATGCTGAAACAGGAAAAGGACTTCCCCAACCTGTTGCTACCAAGCTGGAAGCAGACTTTTGTCTAAAATATCATCAGTAGCATTCAAGTTTTCCTTAATTTGAATCATCAGGCTTTGTGAAACAAAAGTTAAACACATAAAAATCATACTGTATGATTCAAACCAGGATTGTTAAACCTCTGTCTTCGTTTACTTGTGTGTGTGTGTGTGTGTGTGCAGGTGCTGTGATTACGAATCAGGGGGTCTGGAGTATGAGTCAGGAGGTTTGTGTGGTGTCACACACACATGGCCCGTGTACCGGTACCTTCTGTCCAGCAGTTTGGTTTTGCCAGATGTATGAGTGGCAAATAGAAAAATATGATCATTAATCAAACTATCAGCACTTGTTCATTGTTTGTCTCGGCCTTCCTGCCTCAGTCATCCTGCTTCTCACTTTTTCCATCTTAGCACCAGTGGAAAAAAAAGTAGATTTTCTTTGTTCGAATGAACTCGACACGTATCTCTGGATCTTTTTTTTTTGAATGTGCAAAAAGTAGTTAGACAAATGTTTATATGTTAATTGATGTTTTTCAGGAGGTACTTCAGTATGAATTGTTTTTCAGACACGTCTAAGAATCACACAGATGTGACCGGAGCTCCAAAGTTGCCTGCTTGTACTTCAGTCTTTTTTTTTTCTAAGTCCTTTCGTCGGTTGAATCCCGGTCAAACATCTTAAGCGAATAATTACTTTCATTCAAAGGAAAGAAAGGTGAGAAATTAGTTTTTATCACCACCTCCTTTGTCACCCGGTGTACCTGAAAACCTGACTCCTCGCCGCTCCTTGCCCTCAGGCGGCTGTAGGACTGTATTTAAGATCATGATTACTCCTCCTTATTATCATCATTAGCGCGGGTATCAATGGCGGCGATGAGAAATGTCTCTGGCAGTGTGAGAAGCCGGTAGAAGAGTGTGATAAATGACTCCTGCCGTGTTATTTGTGAGAGTCGATTCTTGTCATTGAGAAGAATGGGGTTTTAAGTTTTCCATGCTACCATCAATTATCCAGCCTGGCGTCTGGTGGGGCAGGTTAGGCGGACGGACAGACAGGGCGAGGCTGACGGACAAGAGTGACTGACGAGCGCTATAAACTGTCGAGAGGACGGCAACTTCCAACGCTTCTAACCTCTTGGCCTCTCTGAGCTCATGCAGACAGATTACTGTATTTGTTTTGTTTGAATCTAACGTGGTTTTTTATCATCATTATCACATAAATCAGCCAACAGCACGCTTCACTTAACCTAAAGAGAAGCTACACTAAGGTTATCCGTAGGGCTGCAGCTAATGATTACTTTGACCTCAATTGTTCTGCCGATTATTTAGATAATTGTAGTAAAACTGGGCCGATAGTGGCTGAGTTGGAGCTGATAAATAGTAAAATTTAAGAGTTAAAAATTCTGTAAAAATAAATCCATCAATGTTATTTTTTTAAACGATGCACAACATACAGACAGGAAAAACCAACATACATCTGGTCACCGCGAAGGTCATAACATATGATTGACATCATTTTCATACTCAAAAGCGACCTCTGGTGCCCTATGGATGGGGACGTTGTCACCCTTGAAGAGGCCGCGCCCATCAGGATAGAAATGTGTCATCCTAGGTTAAAGGTGATCACTCGGAACAACTCTGTATTGATTAGCAGCGACTCTTCCCTCTAAAGGGACAAGTGGACCCAAACCAAGCCAGCAAAAAGCCCCCCAAAGCGTCACAGAGCCACCAGATCCCCTCACTGTAGGGGTCAAGCATTCTGACCTGGACCAGTCACCTGTCTGTAAATGAACATTATTAATTAGGGTCCTTAAAAGTCCTAAGCGGGAAACTTGCTGGTGCTCTTTGGTGGACAAATGTAATGGCGTTCCTAAATGACCTCAAACTTTGAGATTTTAAGTTCATTTTTGACCTTGGAAACAGCAGTCGACGAACCAGTCTCACCACAAGGTCCACTCAGTCGCTGTTTTGGCGCTTTTGATTAAATCGCATGGTCTTCATCATTTTCCATGGTCAAGAATGAACTTTTAATATCAACTTTTAAACTAACAAAAGTCCTTTTAAAGTAGCAAAGAAGAACTGAAATTTGAATATCTACTAACAAACTCCATCTGCTGATGAAGGTCATGCGACAGGATCGGAAGCTCTAGAGCAGCACGGAAATGGACTTTAATGGACGGAGATGGATTTGTCATCCACCTCAAACACATCTTCTATCTTGTGCTGATGCGATTAACTACTTGGATCCAATAACAGGTCTTCAAATGTATCGGAAGGCTGTTAATTATAATATGTAATTAATCGGTAATGCTTTAAGCTGTAGCTGCAATTTAACTTGATCAACGGAACAGACGGTTTTAATAACCAAGTAATTTTTCATTCAAAAACTCTTACTACTGTATTTTCTGACGTTTTATAGACAGAACGAGTAATTGAGAAAATAATCGTTAGTTGCAGCTCCAGTTTAGCCAATGAAAAGTCAGAAAATAGTGCTCAATCATGCTAATCACACGTTCCCATAGGCCGAGGTGATAGCTTCATATTGCCAGCAGATCAAAACTTAAATATATTAAACTTACAAGGATAAAAAGGAAAAGTCCTCCTATTTAATCAGCTGGTATCGCAGCATTTGTGGCATCGATGCTTGATAAAAAGGCGACGACCGGTAGTCGATTGTAGTTTAATTACTTATCTGTCAGTTCACAAACTGATGAATCGAGCAACAGCAACACTTTAGCAAAATAAACTGATGCTGGGTCAGAGATGTGCAGAAAAACCGTTTTGAATTCAAAAACATCTCAGGGTTGTTTTCTTTAGGATGAAACCGTGGCGGGCCCCCTCTGAGGCGTGTAAATGGCTCCTGAAAGCGCCCTCTTAACGTCGTAGACATGCCTAAGCTGCAGTAAGTGACCCTGAGATACGAGTGATATTTGTGTGTGTGTGTGTGTGTGTGTGTTTTGCAAAATGTATCAACTGTGTCGCTGTGTGTTTATGTGCAGACATTGGGGGATGCCTCAAGTGCACTCAAGCATATGTTTGCATCCATTCGTGTGTGTGTGTGTGTGTGCGCACGTACGATCGGTCGTGCATGTGCGATGATAGTGATGATGATGAAGATGATGGTGAGGAAGGGGTGAGTGGGTGATGATAAGTACCATCTCACAGAGGACAGAACACGATTAGTCAGGAGATAATCTCTCCTCTCCTCCGTCTGTGTGTGTGTGTGTGTGTGTGTGTGTGTGTGTGTGTGTGTGTGTGTGTGTGTGTGTGTGTGTGTGTAGTGTGGGCAAACTCCAAAGAAAACACTCTACTGTTTTCTTTACTTTTCTGTGCTCTCCACACAGACTCCACACACACACACACACACACACACACACACGGACACAAAACGATTACTGAGAGTTAAGCAAGAAATGACAGTGGGAAGAGTGAGTGTTAGTTTTTTTTGTGACTCTGCTCTGCATGTGTGTGTGTGCATGTGTGTGTGTGCGTATATCAGTCTGTGAACATACTGAATGTATTTCTCCAGTGTTTCGGGGTTTTTACTCTTTCTCTCTTCGCTGTAGGTGAACCCGTCATGATCGCGGTGTAGCTGTCGCCAAGCGGCGGGGCTTGAGGGTCCTCTGACGTTCCCAACAGTTTCCCCCAAGCATTCCATCCTCCAATTATGAACATAATGACGGGAAAAAAGCCATAGATACACAAACACTGGCCAGGGCAGTATTCACACTTTCCTCTGACCGGCCAGTCATTCTGACAGTGACGACTATTACACACACACACATCCATACACCTGGGATTTTGATCTTCCCATGCTAAATCTTTCCTATGTCCCTGTGCCACTGGTATGGTAATATCTGCTCTGGCACTGAGCGGCCTCAGTAATCTAAGCTCAGAGTGTTTATACATGTGTGGCCGGCACAGGCCACCACCACAGCTAAACGTTTACAATAATAGTCTCCAAGTGATGCCTGTTGTAATAAAAGTCAAGCGCCTCGCCCGGTGCAGTGAAACCAATCTGTCGTGCTGATCTTATTATAGTCAAATTAAACTGTCCTGCCTCGGGCAGCGAGGCTGTAAACCGTGGAACTTGAATAAAAACACACTGGCGCTCGCCAGAACCTCCACCACCGTCATTGTACACAGGTGTTAGTGAGTCTGTGTACTTAAATATATACACACACGCACACACACACACACACACACACCGAGAGTTCAGCGTGTTGAGACACCGTAGTGGAATAGACCGAAGTAGTTTCGAGCACATAACTCTTCTCGTGCGTTATCTTTTTTACGTCACGTTGCCGTCCCGTGTGTTGCATCAAGTATGTGAGGCAGGAATGCTCGGTGATGTTTAGAGGTCGGCCGTTTGACGTTTTTTTTTTTTTTTTTTTTTTTTTTTTTCCAGATACTAGCGCTGAGCTCATACCTGAGGTTTGGTACAGATACCAAAACAAACTTTTTGATGCCTTGCTTTGACAAATACAAAGATGTGTTTTTACAAAAGCCTCAAAAACGTCTCAGTTAAATTGTTGTCTTAAGAAAAACGACCGTGAAAGAACTTGGATCGACAGAAACGGGCAAAATTTTGACTTAGATCAGGAACTTTTTATTTCTTCGTCGAAGACTAAGAATATCTAATGCCAGCTTTCTGTATGTAGCAGCTTCTGACACTCAATGCTACAGACACATTTTAAACAGTAGCAAAAAGTACTGATGTCTGATACCCAGCCTTGGTAATGTGTGATGATTTTGACAAAACAATATTACAAAACAAACACATTATAATATCAATCTGTATACTGAAATACTTCTACTCAAGATAAATAGTTACTAAACTATGATGAAAGCCTTTTAAACAGTGTTAAAACACGTAAACACCTTTTTATTTGAACCACATTCTGAATCATAAATGTCACTTCATTTCTGTCTCCAATTTCTGCCATTATGAATGTGTAATGCAAGATTATCATCATGTCTAGGTTTGTAACTAACAATCATTTAATAACAATGAATCTATCAATTAATCATTTAGTTAATAAAGTTTATAAAAATGTTGAAAAATGCTCAAATTCTATAAAGAAAAGTTTTTTTTTCGAGTCACAGGAAAATGTCTCATTAGAAAATCTGCCAAAAAGCAAATGTTTATCAAAAAATACATTTAACAGCCAACTGAAACCAATTTTTATTTTCAGTAGCACTCCCACTTCCTTTTTAAGAAAATATTTGCTTTAATTTGTTGTATTGCCAATTAAAATTGTATCGACATGGGTACTTATCTTATTACAGGACTAAAAGAAACATCTTCTCACCACAAGCTGCAGTCTAAACAAAACAAATCACTAAAAGCTTAAAAAAAAAAAGACAGCATTAGTTTGAGTTGTATTGATATTTTAAATGATACAGGCGTTCCTAATGGTCTGTCTACAAGAAGCATATATAACCTTCCCAACTGCAATCAAAAACAGACAAATAACAAACATTTTTAAATATCATTTTTCAAATAAAAGCGACTAATAACAAGCCCACAATTACTTAAAGCGACCTAAAAGCTTTCCGTATATAAACGTTATTATGAGGTACTGTTTGAGTCTCCACAGCTGGCGATGCGTGCTGTTGCAGAATAGTTTTGGAGTCTGTTGCAGTGTCTTTTGTCTGCTCTGGATTGTGTCTTAACTTGCATCGTTTTGGCAGCCGAGGCCTTAGAGAGCGAGAGAATGTCTCAGAGCCAGATGTTCTCTCTCTCTCTCTCTTTCTCTCTCTCTTTCTTTCTCTCTCTCTCTCTCTCTCTCTCTGCGCTGTCAGTGACATGTCTTCATTCAGTGTGCGGACGCTGCTGCTCAGGTTTAAGTGACACGAAAGCATTACCAGAGTGTCAGTCAGCACCTCGCTGCCCCCATCACACACACACACACACTAACACACACACACTGTTACATACAGTAGAGTTAGCCATGGGTAACTGTATTGTTGCTGTTCTGTTTTATGGTTAGACTTGGTTCTTCTCTCATTTATTGACTTTGACTTGTGGGTTAAGTAAGAAAATATGGCCCATCATAACCACATGTGAAGTCTCAACGCTACTGTTCCTTATTTCTGCAGATTTATGGATCGCACTCGGTTCAGTTTTTTTTATTTTTTTTAATATTTTTTATTTTATTAGTCGTATGTAGGTTAGCTGAGGGTCAACGCTACAGTGAAATGTCTTGGACGAGAAAAAAGGTCAGCTCAGCAATAAGAGCACCAGTCATAAAATATAGAACATATGATAAAATAAAAAAAAAAAAAGATGAGGTGATATAAATAAAATCTAAAACTATATACATATGTGAAAAGGAGGATTTATTTATAGAAGTAAAAGTGACGAGTGTATGCAACAGTATTGCACAACGGTTATGTAGCAGTCCTGCTTCAATAGCAGCAGTCATGGTTGATAGTGCGTTTTTTTTTTTATGTCAGCAGTGCAGTACAGTAGACAGTTATGGAGTGACTTACGCTGAAAGATGTAAAACACGTCTTTATCGGCCAGTCTCAAACAGCGAGTGACAGCTTGGCAACGTCCACGCTTAGAAAACGGGAGAGAGAGTTTCGAAGACCACGGAGAAGACAGAGAATCAATGCGCAAGTATGTTTGCACATAACTTCTGTCTTAGTAATAGAAAGAATGTTATGTATTGAGATGATTGCGTGTAGATCTGCTTTTGTTTGACGATTTGCGTCCTTTTGTTTCAGGTGGGTCTGCGGCCCTCCCTGTTCGGTCTGTATAAAAACCCTAAAGAGGCAGCGAGTTGTCAGAAAGGGAGGAGCAGATGTGGGTTTGTGATTAGTTGAAGCACTTTGTGATGACTGAAGTCGGTGCGACGGGGCAGGGTAGTCAAAAATAGGAGGCCGCTGGTTTCCTGGGGACAAGAATGGTGGTGGATGGCTTTAAAAAGTGGGTGGGGAACACAGACTGACTCAGGGAGAGGTCGATGATGTTGGTGAGCACGTCTTCCAGTCGATCAGCCCGGGCCCCGAGAGCCCGGGCCAGGAATACGGTCAGGCCCCGGAGCTTTGCAGGGGTTGATCCGTTTGAAGGATCATTTCACTTCAGTTGTTTCTAGGGTCAACATGACAGCCTCTCCACCCTCCTCCTCCTCCTCCCCCCCTCCACTTTGGATGTTACTGTAGTTGTTATAATTCAAAGAATGCTTTCTATTAAATTTAAGATCATGACACTGATCCTATCATAAGAAATTACTGTGATGAAATTATAGAGTCTGTGTTTAAACACGGGAAACATGCAGAAACATGAGCTGACCACTTACAGTCAGCACAGCACCGTGCTGAAAAACAAAACAATGAGTTTTGGAACTCAGTTTAGGGAATTTTATTTTTTTGACAAGATCTCACTATTGTCAACAGAAGCTGGAGTTTATGGGAAGGGATTAATTTTATGTGTAGAGTCACTAAATGCGAGTACATGTAACACTACTGAGAATAGCAGAATATAGAAGACATTATAGTTATAATACTTGGATTTTTGTAATTAAAACAAAATTAAATTATATATCACTAAACTAATGTCAGGTTCATGGTTTTTGAGCAAATTAAATTAAATTTGAGGAATAAATGACTTTAATTTGTTTGTAAAATAGTCTTTTTATTGCTAAATCTGACACATCTAAACTTTTTTGAGTTCAGTGTTTAGTGATGAAGCAATATTTTATTTAAATTTGAAAACATGTATGTCTAAAATGTTTTTTTGTTAATTAAATAAAAGTTAGTTAAATAACAAAAAAATGTAAATGGGAAATATTTCAAACTTTGCAAATAGTGTACTTGCAGCCTTTTTAAAAAAAACTTCATATTTCTGTATGCTCTGGCAGATTATGAATAATAACATTGCAAAACATGAGCTTTATTTTGGGGGCGAGCATGTATTTTAGATAGATAAATATATTGAAATAATCCTAATAAATTTCAGCGAACCTTGTCAGTCCTCAGTGTTAATAGCGTCTGCATAAAAGAACTCGTAAAAACTGGAAACGTTACATAAAATCCCCTAAACTGGTGGAATCAAAGAAATAAAAGCAGCAAAAAAAAAAAAAATAACAATGGGACCAGAAAAAGAAACACAACCACAAACGCAAAACCCCAAAAACCTTTTAAAGTCATCGGCACTCGGAGAGAACAGGATACAGGCTTTCCTCTATTTAAGAACAATGCGACTGTTGGCTCCAACTGTGAATAAATATCCACTGCATTTTATTTGTATGTCCATCCGCAATCTCCAATAGCATTAAAATTATTATTCTGTGGAAGGAGGGCTCAATCTGGCTGGAGGGTCGTACTGAAGTAGTTCATTAATCTGCATTAATCTGACATTATATTTATCAGATTTCCAAAGTGACTCTTAAGCTTCCCTCAGGAAATAAGATCAATTAGTCAAAGTCTCACATCAGGACTATTTTAAACCCTGCTTGACAAATCTGGTCCAACAACACACTTCAGTCTAAGAACTGGGTTTAATTCCTGTCTGGGGGAAAAACCAGTCTTATATGTTTGTGACACAAAGATACAATGTTCTAAATCCTGTTCAGTATTTACAGTATGCGATGTGCGAAGAGATACGCAGGCCGCGTTGTCACTTCTCCTTTCAGGGCCACCTGCGCGATGACTCCGGTGTAATTGTTTATCCGCCAGAGACATTTAAAGAATCCAGAAGATTGTCATACTGCAAGAGACAGGTACCCCATGAGAAAGAACATGAATGAAAGAAGCTGATGGCATCAAGCAACGTCGACTGTTTGAACACGACTGGAATGCCGCGAATGAATGCGTCGATGTGTATTCTAGTTATTGCAGACATTTTCCACACTGAGGGGGGGCAGAGGGAGGGGGGGAAGCAGCAGAAAGCGCTATAAAAACCATCAACGGTGATTAGCTGAGTGGAGCAGCTGCCAGGGCTGACTTGGCAGAGCACCAGGAGTGTCATTGTGGTATGTTGTTGTTTGCTTACAAGTGTAACCGCACTGAGAGATTGTCACAGACACAATAGTAGCTCTCATTTCAGTGGTGATCCGTGACGGCTATGTGATGGGCAGGTCTCAGCAGAATTCCTCAAATGGCAGTTGAAATTTTTTTTTTGTTTTTTTTCTTATTGCTTTCCACAACAAATCTGTGTCTGATGGGAAACATTAATGAAGTACATCTATAAGCTTGCAAAGATCAGTTTTCTGTCATCGCTATACCTATAATTCTGATATTAAAGTCTCAGCATCGATGCCTACCTGGTCTGAGGAGTTTGGTGTGCGGAGGCTTTTTTGGCTTTGCCCCTCAGTTGCTTTTCCAAAAACGCACTGACAAAAACTCTTTGAAAAAGTAATGAAAACACACCAACTCCGCCTGTGCCCAGTTTTTCGCTCTATCTCGCACAGACAGGAAGTAAGCACCGGGATCTTGAATATGTGAATATGCACATGAAGTGTAAGGTATCACTGCAGAGGAAGAGATTTCATATGCAAGACTTTGAATGGGTCTCTGTGAGCCCGTTTCGGTATCCGCTCCCACGCGGTAAATGGGTAAGGCGACCCGGGGGCTGGACGGGTTGTGGTCAGCCTCGCCGGGAAAAGGCAGAGATCCGAGAGAGGAGAGAGCTGTGTTACTCCGGCTGCTGTGGCGGAGGAGTAGAGGAGAGGTGAGGACAGAGAACTCTGAGGAAAGATAAACAAGGGGGACACCAGATAGGACTGTATATATATATATATATATGTATATGTATATATGTGTGTGTGTGTGGACTCAGGCCTACAAAAACCGGTAGTTGTGCACTTGGTAATGTGTACCAAATCTGGTTTAGAGCAACTTATGATCTACGCATAATTAGAGATAAGACTGTAAAATTGCAAAGTAAAACATAATTTTCTTTCTTGGAAAGTAAACACTCAGCTGCCTGATAACATACTGTTACACTCAAGTGACAGCTTTGGAACAACACCCGAGTGTAGTGGTGCAATACAGAAATGCTCTCTCTTAAACTCTAAATGTTATTGGACGGTGTGATTGACCCAATATTGAGTTACGGAATGACCTAGAGCCACACGAGGAAAGTGCTCCCTGTGCTGGTTAAAAGCTTAAAAACAAACAAACTCATATGACGGTCAAACACGGAGGGAATGCATTGGCTCCGTTGTTGTAATAATTATCTAAAAATCTACACTCAGACAGTCTTTCAGGCTACGTGCAGGGACTGAGTGGGTGTGTGTTAAGGTGTGAAAAATGATGTCCAAGTGCAGCGCAAATGATTTCCTCCACACTACCTCCTGTCCTTAAATGAATCCGTCTTTCCTGCCAGAGATGGTGTGCTTACAGAGGAGAGATGGGAGGAGTGCTATCACATGGAATCAACTGCCAGGAGACATCTGCTCTGTTTCACAGCGGGGGTGTGTACTCTTCGCACACCTCCACTCATTGTGTATTAGCCTATTTATTGATCTCTTATGTTAACACCTTTTGACTTTATAGTTCATCACCCACCAAAGGGTAGCGCCTCTCAAAATATCAAGTCTACACAGTTTGGCTTTTTCAAATATTACGGATGAGGCGTTGTTAGACTTTACACTGAGACTATATTTCAGCCTAAAGTGTAACTTGATTCTCAGACTCCTCCCTGCTGATGTGTGTCTCTGTATGTGTGTGTGTGTGTGTGTGTGTGTGTGTGTGTGTGAGAGAGAGAGAACGTAATGATGTTTTCTGGAGCAAACAGCTGGATAACCAGAGGTTGCGCTTGTGGTTTAACCAGGTTGCTGCTGGATCGTGGGATAGTTTGGGTCAACTGACATTCTTCCTACATGTTCTCCTGTGGGCTGATCGTGATCTGTCAATCAGCTACTGACTGTATATGTCTTCTTTTTCACATCAACACTGTCAGATTTAAGTCGAATAACTTCATTTTACAGTGTTTAAAAAAAAAAAAAAATGTTACATAGTAGTTGGATATTTAGTTTCCTGAAGCATATTCCTCCTCAGGGATTGGATTAAAGTCATTTAGGCTGCCCCTTCCTGGAAATATTCCTGCTACATGTTCTTTTTGACTTTCTCTTTCCATTGTTGTGGGATAAGTAGTGGAGGATGAAGGGAAGCTGCTCTGTTGCCCTGCGTAGCAAAAAGAAAAAGCCTTTCCATTGATATCTAAAACTTCCAGCAGATATCTAAAAAATTCCACCAAAGCACTTCCCCTTCCCGAAAACCCTTCCCTGCCACAGGCCTCCTTCAAAGACCGGCCACTCCGCAACGGTCCGACCCGGCATTCCAACCCCTGCTCCGATGTTCCCGCCCTGGTGAGAGAGGCGGGTGGAGCTGAGCTGGACTTGAACCCAGGCAATTGTCTTCTGCTAACCTTTCGGCGTGTGTGTGTGTGTGAGTATGTGTGTGTATTTGTGTTTGTGTGTGTGCATCCACGTGGGTCTGCAAAAGTGTGAATCATGAGTTTCTGCTGATGATATGTTGATGGTATTTAAGGTCAAGTGAGACAGATAGTAAAGGGGACACAGTAATGAGCTCAACAGAGAGGGCCACACAAAGGCACATTGTTGTTAAGGTGATGATGAATAATATTTTAGGCTTTGGAAAAGATTATGTTCAGCTCAGACAAGTGTTGGCAAGAACCAAAATGCAGCGTAGGTAACACTTTGGTTTCTAATATTCTGGTCATATATATATACATATATATGTTTAACCTATTCCTTATTATATTTAATGTAATATGTATTGATAAATGTAAAAGGAAACCTTTAGCTGCAGAGGCCCACACAGACGGCTTACAAAAAAGGAAAAACAACAAACTTCTCAGAAAGCAGTTGCTTATTTCCACATCCAGCAGTTTCAGAGCAACATTATCATTCATTTGGAGTCATGTTTCGGTCCGCCGGGTGAATGCTAGTCCAATATTCACTCTATTTTAGCTCTGTTTTTGCTCTCTATCAACTCCTGAGGGAAATATCTGGCTCTTTAGCTGCTAAATGCTCCTCTATGTTCACCAGCTAGTCTATAGCTAACTGTGTGTGTTTGCTGCTTGGTGCTGAGCAGGTAGCGTACAGTGGCTTTTTGGAGCTTTTTCTCTGAATACAGCTGCCTGCTTCAGCCGAAAACGACTCTTTAAGAGCGCTGAGAGTGAATTACACTGCAATAGTTTTAGCTAGGTGAACCTAATAAACTGGGAACTGAGTTTACTGTGTTTTAAGTGTAATTTTAAGTAGCACTTGATGGAGCTAACACTAATGATGTGATACTTTAATTGTGTTCTGGTTAAAATGTTTCTCAACATCATTTCACTACTATATTTAAATCTGTATTCACTGAGTTTTGGTCACCAGGCAGCAGACAGAGATAAGACAGACAGACACACAGCCCTGACATATATAGCAGATATAGCTAACCTGTTAGCAAGCTGTTGCCTTTATTACACACCCAGCAAACATGGGGGAGCATAAGCATTCATTTTGTTCACATGATTAATGTACTTAATGTACAATTACTCTCCTTTTAGTTCTGGTTTTGGTCTACAGCAACTCCTGAGAAAAATACCTGGCTCTTCAGCTGCTAGCTGTTACAGTTCCTTCATTAGCTGTTGGCTAACCTTCTATGTTTTGTTGCTGGGTACAAGTAGTGTACAGTGGGTTTATCAGAGCTTGTTGGTGAGAACAGTTGCTGGAAATGAGGTTGTTGTGAACCCTGATACTGACCCATGAAATACATATGCCATAAAACCAAAACAGTTTGCCAAAAAAGGTTAAAAAGCTCAGAGGGGCTTCAGGGTTGGTGAGAATTCTCTGTGGTTTAGTCTGTACAAGCAACAAATGTCACTCTCATTCATTTCATGTATGAATGTGATGTCAAACATTAAATAGCCCAAAGAGTGTACTAATAAAAGACATAGGGGTTGCTGACTGGACCAGAAAGATGACGTGCTTATCTTTGTACTGAAGGGAAAGTTGTAAAACTTAAAGTGATCCAGATTAGCGGAGACATTCTTAAACAAATGTTCAGCAGGATGCAGTCGGTGGTCACTGTTTAATACGCAGTTTGTCTGTTTTGTTGTCAGAATAGCACATGCTCATCGCCTCAAAATACTGTCCATGCATTGCGATCTGTGACTCAAACAGTCAGACCAGTGTCAAACCTATCAGCTATCTGGAGCCTGTTTTAATAGAGACAGATGACCGAGATTAAATTCCCATCACGGCCCAGGCTCTGCAACACGTACTCCCATTAAGCACATTGTAATATCTCTTCCCAATATGGACAACCTAACATGCCATCATCTCAAGATTGATGACTGGTGTTAATGTGGATTACCAGCTGTGTGTATGTGTTTGTTTATAAGCGCCTGGATAATTATAGCCTCTGTGCAAGTACTCCTGTAATATCCATAAGCCTCCTGCACATTCCTTTAAAAGATACTCACAAACACAGCTTGGTGTAGATATTGTAGTAGGGTCACGTTTGATTATAGTGCACATCATCTGCATAGTGTGCGTATGTGTGCACACCCGGTGTCGAGGTTGTGATTGATCAATCTCTCTTCCCCCGTAACTGAGCTGCATACTTTGTGTGTTCAAACAGAGCAGAGTGGACTTGGCCGGTGTTCATATGAAAATATGAGCCTCTGTGCTGATTTATGTACTTGAATGAAATCCAGATATTTCTTAATACAAGTATAATAGTTAAACAACAGCCTCTAATAACAGTGTAGCAGTCCAGTTTGTCATCCAGGATGTTCACTCCTTCTTTATCAAGCTCTTAATACAGTAAAACTTGTTTTTTTTCTTTTTACATAGCACCTTTTTCGGCGTATTTCAAAAATGCGCGATTATATAGTTGGAGAAATAAAGGCGGTGGGTGGGAGGCCAGAAACAGGAAAAGGAGGGAGATGGTGAAAGACTTGGAGGAAGGCATAGAGATAAGAAAGTGCTAATGTCTCTAATCCGCTCCAGATGAAAGCTGTTGGTGTGACTGGGTTGGGTAATGATGGGAAAGGTTGGCCACTCCTACATCACACCATCTTTTCTGACTCTGCCTTCTCGTGCTGTCAGACAAGCCATCACCATAGAAATGGAGAGAGCAACACACACACACACACACACGCACAAGTGTGGTCACAGACATGCACCTATCTGACTCTGTGGGACGAAGGAGGTTTGCCAGTTTTGCACAGCCAGCCTTCGCCGTGTTCTCCGGTTTATCTTTCGTTTTAGAAATGTGCCAATGTAGGATGGCTCTTTATTATCCAAAGTGTAGTAGACGCACACATCCAATAAACATCAAACAGGTGCTGGACCAGAGAAACAATGTAAAAAAAACAAAAAAAAACAATTTGAAAGTCCACACACTGTAGCTCACTTCGATGCAGCTTACATCCATCAGTGGTGGTTGGCTCTGTATTATCAACAGATGTCTTTATCATTCGTTACGTTTACATGCAACAGTTTATTGGAAGCCAGGTTACAGCAGTTTATGGCAGGAAATTAAAGAGCAAGTTTACATCCACTGCAGTTATGTGATTACTGTAAAAACCTGTTTACATTGACGTTGTCAGGAATTTAATTTCTCTACTTCACCTGGAGTGTATTTTCTAACCGAGGCTGGCTTATTTTTAAGTGTACTAATGACACAAGACGCTGATTTATTAAGATTTTTATGTCACTGCAGTTTGACTGATGGCACAAGACTAGGCTTTGTAACCAGAGCCACAGATTTTTCCTTGCAGTGTGAAGGAAGGCTGAGCTACACATTTAGACTTTAGACTAGAAGCTACTACAGTTTTTTTCTGGTTTTGTGCTTTAATTATTTCAGATTAAAACACACACTCCTGTGAGTGGTTCCCCATCTGACCACTGTTTACATGTAGCAGGCCAATAATCAGATTGCCCCTCTTCCTTTTACTTTTCATTTTAACTATATAAGTTTTTTTTTTAGTTTTCTTTTCTCTTTCTTTTTAGGTTCCTATGTTGAGTATTTGAAGTGACGGAGCACTGAGAGGACATGGTTTGTAGCGAGAGCGCACGGCTTTTCCTCGAAGCCATGGAAACTGACTTTTTCATAAAGGCTACTTGATGTCAGTTACAGTTATATTCAGACTTTGAAATACATTATTTTGAATATAAATAATGCAATATGCATAACTGTAATGTAATCTTTCCTTTGGTACCACCGCACCGCTGCCACAGCCATACTTTTAAGTTTATGTCAGGCACATGTGCGCGTAGAAAAAGCTGTGTGGAAGATAATTTCCAAATCGAGGGCTGTGACAGATGGTTTAAAGCTCAGGAAGAAGGTAGTAAGTGGGCTTAGAGTTAATTTTTTTAAATATTTGATTAGAAACGTGATTACATGTATACATGGCCTTTAAAAATTGGAATTTGGGGATTTCAGGTTTCTCTAATCTTCTCACCCCAATTACAGAAAACTGGTTTCTCGTTTAAGAAATCTCATTACTGTGAGCTGCTCTCATAATTGAATTTAAATGCACAGTTGTTTCCAACCTTCCTCTGTTCAGTCTCACGCTCTGCCACACCTTGGTGTTCATTACCAGATCAGTCCTGTTTCTTTTTTTCTTTTTTTTCCTTCTCTGTCATCCAAATGATCTCACAGGATTTCTCTCAGGACAACACACACCCCGTTTAAAAAAAAAAAAAACAACTCCAAAAGACACTTTCAGTGACTCTGCAAGACAGACGAGAAGGTATTTATAACTAAACAGGCACCATGTAACTGCCCGGCTATAACCTGGATCCTGGTTACGCTCCTTTCTCTACAACACACACACACACAGCTGTTGTGCTGCTCCTGTCCGGGGGGTCTTGGGTGGGCCAGAAAAGACTGCCTGGGGTTTGAGGTGGCAGTGGAGCGCAGAGAGAGAGAGAGAGAGAGAGAGAGAGAGAGGGTAGAGGTTGTGTAAATCGGGCATAATGTTGGATCAGAATCCCGGCTCCGTTTTGGTCACATGGCTCCGTGACAGCTACCAGTGCAGCCAGCGTGTGCGTTGGTATGAGTTATTGTGGTCGACTGTGGTCTGTGAGTGTGTATTTATGGGACTGTGTTCTTGTGGAGGTGTATGTTATGCGTCTGTGTGTAAAAGAGAGGTAGCACCTGCAGGGGCGGTGGTCCCCAAAACTTCACTTCTATTTAAAGATCACGCAAGCAGCGCCCACGCAGAGATGTGTGTGTGTGTGTGTGTGTGTGTGTGTGTGTGTGTGTGTGTGTGTGCATGGTTGTGGTAGGGGGTGGGTGGTGTGACGGTGGCTTCCTCTGCTCACAAGGATAGCATTCATCAACTGAATGGTGGAGGGGTGAGGTGGGTGTGGGGTCGAGTGGGATGCTGCCAGATTTAAGTGGGGTTTGCGGGTGTGGGTGGATGGGGTAGAAGGGGAATGGGTGGAGAAGAATGTGCCAATTTGTCAAGTCTTACCCCCCCACCTCCCCACCACCCCCCACCTTCTCTAATCAAGGATGAGACTGGGTGCTGATTACAGCCAAATGGAGCGTCAACAACAGCAGGAACAGCAGCTGGAGTTGGGGGAGGAGGCGTAAAGGGGGGTATTGGTTTGGTCCTGGCAGGGGGTCTCTGATGTGGGAGGTCCTTCCTCACCTCTCCTCTCCTCTGAGTGCTCACTTTGAAGTCATCTGGTCCTGGTCAGCTGATAAAAAGTGTGAGGAAATACACCCAGAGAGAAATGAGATGTTATCTCGGTGACATTCAGTTGTCTTCCTGTGTCGTGAAAAAGAGTACCGTTTTTAGATAG
Source organism: Euthynnus affinis (assembly GCA_029490765.1). Taxonomy (NCBI): domain Eukaryota; kingdom Metazoa; phylum Chordata; class Actinopteri; order Scombriformes; family Scombridae; genus Euthynnus; species Euthynnus affinis. The sequence continues at coordinate 26,973,591 of CM055848.1, read as the reverse complement.
ACGCTACGTCAGTCGGTGCGGAGGGGAGGGTGGTGCGGGGGGGGCGGGATGGTTAGTGGGCTGTCACAAGTTAAACCCACAAAATAAGTCATGACTATAACCATATGGAAGGGAAAAACAAACAAGTCATTCACCCTTAACAGAAAAGAGAGAAAAATCCACTTCACAAATAAAATAAAGTATACACAGCCATGAAACTCCACTTACTGGCTAATGACAGTTAGTGTATTGCAACATTAGACTCAAAGTGCATCCGTATAAATGTGCAACAAGCTCAGCTACAAAGTACTTTTAACTACTAAACTACTCCAAAACTCTTTTTTTTTTTTAAATTGTATAATTTAGCAGCACCACCACTTCTGTTAATTTCAACACAGTAAACAAACATTTCACAATGATTGCAGTTACCCAATAGCAAACTGTACAATGGACCAGAATACTCTGCAGGATGTTGCTTTACTCCTTTTATATTTAACATCAGAAGTGAGAAATGTAGGTGGAAAAAAGGATTATAGATGTATTTAAATGAGTGTAATAATGAGTCAACTTGTGAATTACATGTACAGTTGACATAATATATAATGGTTAAATTAAGTCATCCTTTGAAGTGGCAGTCATATTAAATATTAACACTTAAAATATATATATAATTTTAGTCAGTAAAGACATTTGAAAAACCATCAAAACTGGGAAAGTAGAGTAGATGGCTCTAGTAGGTGATAAACTGGAACTCAAAAGATTTCAAAACTGAAGATTTTGAAGATTTAAAGATAAAATTAGTGATTTTAAAGATGATGTTTCAGAACCTTAAGTTAACTCCAGTGTGTCCAGTGTCTTCTGTTCTTTGGATGCATAGTTTTGTGATGCACTTCATTTACTGCTGGCGGTGATGAAAATTTAAGGCCCGAGCTGAAGTCTCATTTACATCTGTTAGCATTTTGCATTGAAATGTACTGTACATGTTGCTTCATTGACTCATTGTTGTTTTTTTTTCGAAACAACACGTTAGATTTTCAAAATCACAAATTATGTCACACTCATGTCCACAGTAATAAAAATAAATTGAAAAACATCTTTGTCTCCAGTTGATCAGCCATCCCTAGAAACAGCGCTTTACAAAAATACACTCCAGAGTGGAGGAATTTGAAAATGCTGATCTCTCATTGTCTTGTGGACAAGCTTTTCTAAGACAATGCTGTTGCATGCACAGACTTGGTATGTGGTTTTGTAGCGTGCAGCCAATTTTCTGTCCCATCCAACTTTGTCTGTGATCTTTCATTTTGGATTTATTTTTTTTAAAGATAATTTTTCTTGGCATTTTTTTGGCTTAATTGGATAGTGGGCAGTGAAGAGAAAGACAGGAAACAAGAGAAGAGAGAGAGAGATGGATATGACAGGCAACAAAGGTCTTAAGATGGAATCCAACCAGGGACATTGCCATTATGTAGCAGTGCCACATAACCATTTGGCTCGGGGTGCTCCGTTAAAGGCTTTTCAACTTTCTGTACCTCGATGAAACAGTGTGCTTTGGGGGGGATTTTTTTTCCCTTTTTGTATTTTTGTTTATGCTGTAAAATGACTTTTCAAGATGTAGCTTCAAAAGGTCATTGAGAGTTTCATTGCAGCAGCAGACGAAATACTGTTCCCCTTCATTTAAGGTCAGCATTAATAACTCGATCAGCACAGTCGACTGGCAGCATCCGCCCCCTTTCTCTAGCTGATTGTAGTGCGGACATCACCAATATATCTGCTTAAATCCCCTTTTAAAAGTGTCACTAATGACAAAACAATTTCTACCTGTGCATTCATGTGTGTGTGAGTGTTTGTTTGTGTGTGTTGGTGTGATTGCTCCACACAGCCCCTGGGGCATGACCGCAACCCACTGCAAGTAAGATCTGTTGCCATGTTCACACGCGTGTTTATATTTGCGAGGTAGAAGTGATTGATTGGCGGTAAATGTCTGCAGGCTAGATCAGGCGATCGAGGGAAGGGAGGAATGAAGGGGTTCTTCTTTCCTTGATTGACTTTTCCAGGGAGTTCCCATTCCAGACGCTCTTATCCAATGCTAAAGGAATGGGGTGTAAGACTGCACCTCTGCTCTCCTAATAAGCACTTTTTTTTTTTAGACAGATGAGATTTTCTTCCTTTTCCTGCCTTTCATCTCTTGCTTTTTAAAATTCTTTCCCCCATAAATGTTTCTATCTCTCTCTTTTTTTAATACTTTCTTTTTTTTTTAAGCTGCTTTCATACGTTTCCAATTTCAACAACTCATGATCCCAACAGAAAAGCCGAAGCATAATCAAATTAAACTAAAATATAAGTCGATTTTGATATTACATACATGTAAACATATACAAATATAAGCTAATTATTTATGTAGACACATATTTAACTGGTTCTATACTAACATAACAACTGGAAGTTATAAGATTAGACTATCATCTGACTAGCTGATACATGACCTTGTTCTTTACATATACTATAATTATACCCATTAATGTTTCTAGAAAGTTTTTAGTTATAACTCTTGTTGCAGTCTCATTTAAATTAATGCTGTAATTCCACCATCACTAAACTCATTCAAAATGTCATTTACATTTACACGCTAATAACTAAAAATTCGGCCTTAGAACAGAACAGATCTCAACAGTGTGTCATGTGGCTTGCTTAATATATTTACACAAGGATTTATTTTGGAATTATCTAATATTGTTATTAATTGGTAATTATACAATATGTATTTATTTTAGCAGCCTTTAACAAATAGTATTCCTAGTAAGCTCTAGATGTTTGCGGGCTAAATGTTGCAGCTCAACAGGAGAAGCGAGTCCATGGGTGAGTGGAGGGGTCACAGGTAGCTCAGACATGTCAATAATAACAGCAGGACAGAGAGGAGCAAACTCTGTAGATGTGTTTAAAGATGAAGTACAGATTGCAATTAAGAAGTTGAAAAAATGACTTCATAAGGAAGTGTTGTAGTTTTTTCTGCGGTCACAAAGTAATTGTTTAACTTTGTTAAAGGTCTCCTCCAGACATGTATTAAGACATAAAAATACTCTTCTTGGAACAGTAATGTGTGTCTGGTTTGGTTTCTCCACAAAAAAAAGAATAATTACCATGTTAAACTCCTTAAAATGGCATCTACTCCTTCTCCCCCATGAGAAATTCCCCAATCTATAAATATGCAAATATATTTCATCTCACAAGTTTAACTGTTGAACAAAAAGATGTCTTCTTCTCAACTGTGAAGTCCATTCTCACTGTATGTGCACTGGAGGCTTCAAGTTTCCATATTACACGTGTGTAAGTAGAATACTGGACCAGGATTGGCTCCCAAACTAGTTGTGATGTCACAAATCATGTTCATAGACCCGAACCTTAAAATCAGATTTTCAGTGAGTGCAGGTGAATGTGAAGACAGCCCTCTAGTGTCAAACTCTGCGCATAAAGTATTCTATATAGTGAAGCTCAAACATCCAATGAGAAGAAAAACTTAAGTTTTAAGTGGAGGTTTACTTTAAAATCTAAAAGGTTTCAATTTATTAAAGGAACTGCTGCCGTGGATGCTGAGTTGTCTTAGAATATGGAAAATAAGCTCCAGGAACACGCCTTATTCTTTCAGAAAGACCAATGAATGAAATACCGAGTGAGAGATTGCATCGAGTTACAGAAGCTAGTGGAGCAGAGGCTAGCCTGGACGTGATGTCATTACTGTGGTTGTCATTTTTCCATTGCTTTCGGGGTAGTCGCGCCGAGCCTTGCTGGCATGCTGCAAGTGTTTTTCCATTACACAGCACAGCAAGGTAAAAAAAAGTTGTTTACCTGCTGGAGGTGTGCTGTCTGACAAATCTACAATAAGAGCCTGTTGTCTACAGCTCTTCATCAAATATCATCATCATCACTGTGCTATCCCTCCTAGAATTCTTTATTACAACTGATCTGCTGAACAAATACTTCCAAATATCTCAAGATCTTGTCTTGTAGATCCATTTTTTTTGTAGAATAGCACTGCTAACAAAGTGCTGCTAATTTAGTTATAAACACAGTTAATTTATTTTGCCATTTAAAAGCTTTTAATTTGAAGCTCCAAAAGAAGGAAATGTTGGGTTTTCATCAGTAGTAACTTAACACAGCTCCGATACGGCTGAAAATGTTTAGGAAACGGTAAAATAAGGCAGAAAGCAGGGATGCAGGAGAGAAACGAAACTTCAAACCATAAAAAAAATAGTTAGATGCTACAAAAGTACTGAGAGCTGAACACAGAGACTTTTAAAAACAGCTTTCGCTCTGGTTTCCCGCACAGACGTGAGTTGAGTCTAGCAACACACCACTTGTTTGAGGGGGAGAAGGGGGAGGGGGAGGTCATCACCAGTTGGCAGCGGTCGGTCCTGCCAGCAAGCAAGCAGGACCGCAGCAGCGTGGTTATGCCCTGCTGTGAAGCTGTAGTGGAGACACATTTCATCGCGGGTTGGCTTGGCTCGGACTACAGGAGATTTATAATTCTAACTGATTTTGAAATCGGGTTGCATCATGCACAAAAGGAGAAGCTTTACAGATACTCTTCTCTCTAATCTCTGATATACACACGCTACAAGATTTGAAAATAATGGTGCATCACACGCTACAGGTTATTATTAAGATTATCAGTCCAGAGGGAGCAATGCACCTCATCACATGATCTTACACGATCTTACGTGGTTTCATTGGGAAGCAAACCATCAACTTCATCAACTTCCTTTAGTAAATCTCTTCTCTGTGTCCTTACAGTTATATGTCTTGGAAGACACATTATATAGGCGATCATGTTCTTGCCACATATCGACCAGCCTTTCCTCCATCTCGGCCTTACAACAGCTTGTTTCTGTTTCTTCGTGGTCACCACTTCAAAAGTCCTCTCATTCACTTCCGTCTTCTTGTAGATGTGTCTCTCTCATTGGCTATTGTGGTCCCGCTCAGAAAGTAGTCATCCAGATTTTAAATCCTAAATATCAAACGTGTTTAAAGTTCGGGTTGGCCCTGATGAGTCTGCAAGAAGTTCTGGAGGTTTAAGATTGGCTCTGTAAACATTACCAGATGGGCCTAACATCGGTATAACCAAGGTCCTGGACCAGATTTCTCCTATGAATTGTCAGGATGGGTGAATCGGGGATAAATGGGCCTGAAAATCCGGTAGTCTGAGCTCAGCTTAAGGCGGACCAACCCTGGCTGATGTTAAAGCCCTATTTGGTTGAACAGTCTGTTTCTAGTAGCAACTGCTGCTGGCCCGCAGTTCTATAGCATCCAGAGTTTTATCAGATCTGTGATCAAGCAAATACTGACAGGCAGTTTTTAAAATTCTTTTCCTCAAGTTTCATAGTTGCATCAGCGTTTGAAGGTTTTCTTTAATCATTGCTTTTTTTTTGATGGCTGATGTGTGATTTAGTGATTCAGTTTTTCTGCGATCGGTGTACAGCTTGTACAAAGCTAGCTAGCTTGTACCAAGTGTTATTGCAAACTGTTACATAAATCATTCCACTCTTTTTATTCCTACTCTTTTGTTTACTAGATGAATTACTGTGTTGTACTTCCTGTGATAACTCAATATTATGTGGTAATCGTTTGTTTCTTTCTGGCATGAAAGCACAATGTAATTCATTTGACAACTAGTCTGTACTTGTGAATCTAGTTTCCTGGGTACTCGAAACTGGATTCAGTTTCGGATCCAGTTTCTCTTTTTTTGATTTATTATCATGGCATTTTAATAACTGTCTGTTATTGTCATTTTCTCAATCTCATAGCTACTTCAAGTGAAATCTAAGACTAAGTCCTTGTCCTCAACTTCATTGGAAGTGTGTTTGATTGCATGGTGAGGGTAGAAGAAATACATGTGGTTTTTGTAGTTTTGTCTGGTGCTGGAGTAATTAATTGGTTAATCTGTTAGTCAATTGAATAGAAAGTTAATCAGCAACAAGTTCGATGATCGAAAAATAATTTAATCAAAAAAAAAAAATTGGCAAAAATATCAAACATTCATTGGTTCCAACCGTTCTTTTTCTTGTTTTATATCATTGTAAATTGAATATAGGAGGTACTGTAAACCGCAAATTAATTGGTTAACCAAAAAAAAATCAATTTATTCAACAATGAAAATAATATGCAGTTGATTTGTCCTTCACAGAAAAAGGCATCTGTTGTCATTTTGTGTCATGTCAGTTATAATTGATTCCACTGGTGAAAGAGGCAGAAAAAATATAATAATACCACTGAAACCTCCCTTAATACAGCAACATGATCATCACTCTTCACTGTCACACTGTATGATCATATCCCAAAAGATCTTTATATTTCCAAAATAAGGTTAAATATATCACTTTTTCAGAGCTTCAGCACTTCAAGGAGGGCGATATCACCACATGAAAGATGTGTTTATCCATATTTTGGTGAAAATGTTTGGAACACACTGATCTTCCAGATGGACATTCGAGCAAAAGGACCGTACTGGAGGTTTCGTTGGCGAAATTTCTGCAAATGTTTTGATACGTTTTCATGTGGCTTGAAGTACGTCTTTGAGTGAATTCTGTCAGATTGGAGTACGTTGTAACATGATACTTTGTAGGGATGTGTGGCTGGCATTGGCACTGGTAGAAATGTCAGAATAAAATGATGGGATTTTGGTCCACAAATTGTATGCATTGGCTCAAGCGACCTCAAATTTCCTGCGTTTTGATGCTCTGAGAGAACGAGCAGGACAGCAGCAGCGGTGGTGGTGGAGAGATTGGCCACCACCTGTTCATCATATTGATGCCATCAAGAAAAAAGAAAAAAAAAAAAAAAAGAAAAAGAAAGATGCAGAGAAAAAGAGAGAGGGAGTGAGAGAGGAGAGCAGTGCCGGGAGGCAGACAGGGACTTTCCAGACTCCACTACATAAATCCTGAGTTTGACAGCCCATCTCCAACTCTCAGTCTACCTGCCCTGACATACGCTCTGGCTGCACACATCTCTCTGCACGAGAGCTACCCACCCTCCCACGTCCCCATCTGTCTCTCTAAGATCCACCTGATCTGTTTGACTTGTATTTGTTCATTGCCATAGCTGCAGCAGCCTCCGCACTAACAGAGCACAAGACGCCTGTAATTAGACACAAAAACGCAGAGATCAAGATATGATCGTAATGATGAGTGAGCATCAGTAGGGGAGATTAGTGGGTGGATGCATGCATGTCATGCCTGGTAAATATATCTAGAAATGCTGTTGACCTTGAAGTTGCAATTATTTTTCATGTACTTAAATTTCTTTTCACGGTCCTCACAATCTTTTAAGCTCTTTGTAGGTTGATCAACATTTCAGTGCTTATTTCAGTCTCAGCACTTTTACTGCCACAATAAAAAAAAATAAAAAAAAACATCTGAGTAAATGATGTGGAAAATCTGTTTTGAAAGCATGCTGGTACATTTTGCTGACATACTGTAATGCACTCAGCCCTTCTGTATGAAAGCTGGTTGCTAAGAAACACAAAGCCAGTTTCATTGAAATTTTCACCTTTAATGGGACTGAATCATTTACAGGTGTCGCTTTATAAACATCTGCCCATATCAACAATTCTCTGTTGGATGAGCGCTTGATGCAAAGGGTTAACTGGAATCCTGGCAATGATAGGTACGGAGTAGGTCTTGATTTTGAGTTAGGCGTTGGATTTCACCTGTTGATGGTATACCGGCAACACTACACACAAACATAGTGTATGGTACGAGTCATCTGCTTTAATTGTGTTCCACAGAGCAACTGTATCTACATTTTCAGAAGAGATGTCGTCGTTGAAAGAGGAGACTGCCTTAATGTTTTCATCACTCTCAACAATCTCCACCGCCATCAGAAACGTCACCGATCACAGTTCCTGTCGTCTCCATGTAGTAACTCTGTAGCCCTGATGTGCAGTTACATTTCAGGGGAGGCACATGTAGCTAAAGAGGCTCCAAAGCGACACCGTAACCCCTAAATGCACAACTATAAAGAGCTTAACATTGAAATAAGAGAGAAGCTGACAAGACTTAAGTTCCACCTGCATTGGGTCTTTAGTCTGCTTCCACCTTCGTTGGAGCTTACAGACCATTTTAGGAACTCAGGAAACTTACTTCCATTTTGACCAGAGGAACCATTGTTTAAATTGTGTTTCTCAGCTGTAGTTGTCATAGTAGCAGGTGATGATATTTATGTCACCACTGCAAGACCGCTGCAGCTATGCGAGCACAGAAGGTATAATTTCTGCTTTTGTATTGAGTACCTCTCAAAGGGAAATTGCGACTCTCTCATGCCTTTGTTTAGACAGACAAGCGTCTTTTTGTATCACCCACTTCCTTCTAGCTTGTAAACTATATAATAACTAGTAATCCTTCAATAACCCAACTATGAAAGAACTCGTGTAAACCATGTGAACCTGTTATGCTATTCTGGGAGTACAGGTTGAGCATACGCTCTATTTATAAACTAAATATTTGGACATCCCTCAGGTGTGTTCATTATAATTAAAAGCTCCTTCGAGGCTTGTATTGTTTCCTCTTGTCACCGCGTCTGTGACAAGTCTTCAACCTTTCGGATGTCACTCGTTGAGCGCAAAGTCACTCGGGTTACGAGAAAATTCTTGCGATGACGTGGGCGTGAGTGTGTTTGTGAAGCGTACGACGCGATTTAAGAATAGTTGGAATACTGATGATGTTTGCGAGCGGCGTCTGCAGCACTTTCACTGTCGGGAGGCTCACATGTCAGGTTGTCGTACCTGGACTTTTACCAGGCGTGCGCAGGGCCGGGGATTAATACTGTTATTCTGGTAGACTTTTAAGAACACTCGGTTCTCGGCGAGAAAACTCACGGATCAAAAGAGCCAACGCATGTTCCCGTTGGACGAGGCAGAGCGATACATCCACGCCTCCGTCTCGCTCTCGCTGTCACTCACCGTTCACCTCACGTATCTCTCACTCTCCCTCTTTTTTTTTTTTGTATTTTATTGTGTCTGCGTCCCAGGGAAAGGCGAATTGGCACGGCGTGAAGGAAAAATGGTACTTTTGTTTTTCTAACAGGTGTGTGTGTTTATGCGTAGATGAGCTTGAGTAACACACTTCCAACAAGACAGAACTGGAGGTGGAAAGATTCTTTCTGAAGTTTCATCACAACACGGCCATACGCGATGATGGAGATACAGCTCTGTTTGGAGAACGGGCTGTTAGTGTGGGCTCGCATACAGCAACAGTAGTTTAGGCTACAACAGCTTGCTTGTGAAGACATGGAAAATTGTAGAGTAATTTAGAACCTGCTTAGTCTTTACGCTCCCTTAGATCACAAAAAAACTCAAAGCAGTGTTGACTAGTAACAATCATGTCTCTATAAAACGTCGTAGTCATTTAAATTCTATTATATTTTTAAATGTTTGTGAAGCAGTTTATTTTTTTATGTACAATAAATCTCTTCACACGTTGTTGGGAAGAAGCCTTTAATGTTTTCAGCTACAGTGACATTATTTTTTTTGGAATAAACAGAGGATGAGCTGGTTCGTCGGTTGGCACGAGCCCTGACAGCCAATAAATCTGCACTGTGTAGGTGAAACTGTTGTTTCCTTAAAAGAAAAAATATCCCGGAAAGAACATAATCACGCTGCTGCCCTATTTAATGTTAGTATAATTGCACGTTTGTAACCAGGTTATCCGAGGCCCTCAGCAGTTTTTCCAGATTAAGAATGCAAAACGATAACGGCGAACTCGGCCTGTACGCAAATACATATATTAATACCGTCAGAGCATTTTGGCTGAGTCTGAGTCAGAGCTTGTTCACTCACTACAACCTCAACCGAGTCAGAAACTGCTGACCAAAACCAAAATACCCCCGAAAACAGAATTTGATCTCCTCTTCATCTCCTGCCCTCCGTAGTAAATTAATAGAATCTGTCGCCGTGACGTACGTCATCGCATCTAGTCTGCGTTACCGCATAAGTGCATGAGAGAGAGAAATCTGATGACCGGCCTCCTTGTAAATCGGGATATTTTATAGTAGCCAGCCAACACACATCTATAAAAGCTGCACCTCCCACTAAGTCAACAAATACGAGCAAATGATTAAGAATAATTACAGGCTTCAGCTTTAATTTTCTATTAAATAATTAATTCCCAAGACGTCTTTTGTGTTTGTTGTTGTAGCAGCTGCAGCCGCAACAGGCCAACCCTTCAAAAAATTTTGTGAATTAGAAATTACGACTTTGAGACCGACTGCATTTTGCTCCTTCTGATTAGACGATGCAAAGGAAAACATCATTTTCCAAACCCTCGGTGGATGAGTGGCTTCACCAAAGCCTCATGTTTGCAAGTGGAAAGTGGACTGTGTGTGTGTGTGTGTGTGTATATGCAGGTACTGGATTAATAGTGAGTGAAACTGTAGTCGAGTTGATGAAAGCGGAGTAATTGATCTGTCTGGTAGTGCGTGGGTTGCCAGGTTGGGTCTAAACCTCCCTCTCCTGCAGGGAATTCAGCCTGTTTGTCTTTGCCCTGTTAACACACGACTGCTCTAATTTCAGTTGGCCTGTAATGTGATGAGTAAAGGTGTAATTGACTGTGGTTTTTCTCCACAAACCCCCACCCTTGCTCATGCACACACACACACACACACACACTCGTACACACACTTTCTCTCCCTCCTCTGTCTGTCTCTATTTTTCTTCTCTTCCATACCTGCTTCTCTCTCTCTTTCTCTCTTTGCCTTTTCTCCCTCCAGGGCGTCTTAGTGATTCCTTTATTTGAGTGTTTGCGGTTGGCAGGAATGCGCCGGAGTTTCAGTGTTTGACAACGTCGTCCACGATAATGAGAGCGTGATGCTCGTAGAGAGCCAGTCCGTCAGCTTTCACTAGTTTGTTCAGTAATTTATCTGAAATCTGAGGCACAGTGACGGTTTACCACAGAGGTGATTAATCAGCTGCATCAGAGTGTTTCACTGCGTTGATGCCTCTCGACAAACAGCAGTGTGGACCAGGCAGCACGGTGGTGGTGCTGCATGGGGCTCGTTGTTTTGGCTTATTAACATATTTTCTGGTTTCTTTTTTTTTTTTTTTTTTGGTAAAAGATCTTTAAACGATTCAACATGGTAGCTTGCAGGACATAAAATGATGTGTTCATTATCTTAAGGTATCCCAGCAGAGAGGAGGAGGAGGAAATTAAAAAATCAAAGTTGATGAATGTACACATTCATTCACAAACTTCACCGCAGGTTACGGTGACACTGTTTTCAGGTAATTATAATAATGCAGGTTAATGATATATAATTTCTGTCATGAATAAATACAAATTCAGAATTTAAATACTATGAAAACCCTCACATGAGCTGTTTATTCTGAAAAAAGAAAAAAACAAAACTGATATTTAGAAAAAAAAAATTTGAAAGAAAAGAAAATTTGCTGTATAGTATAACATGTACAACACAAATCTTTTTGCATCCTATCAAAGCCATAACCTTTCAACATAAATGTTTACGACATAAATGACTGATGTTAAAATGACCTGCCAGTGTGTCCCAGATCAACTGCATTCATATTAATGAGAGCATATTTCTGATATGATCATCAGCAGGTGTCAGATTGGTCGATATATATGTATTCTTAAATGGATAATTGTTGAACAAAGAATGGTCTCTTACTTTAAAAAAAAAAGATACATTTGTATGATCTATTGCCAAATAAACTGTACAAGCTGCTAATCTCCTTTCTGCAGCTCTAACCAGCAAATATCATCTTAAATTTACTGAAATTAGCATTCAAATTGCAATAATTTCAGCATTTTGCTTCTGCACTCTTGAGCAATTGACTTTCCTTTTATCTGATTGCACAATACAACTCCACACTACTGTGTATATACATCTTAATGCCTACACATTATCCTGTATGGAAGGCCATGCAGGTATGCAGAAAGAGGCCACGGCTAAATAACTGTAGCTCATATTTATATATCTGTCAAGACACACACCGACACTGCTATATGTGAACACACACACACACACACACAACTCCACACACATGTACAGAGAAACATTCCCCAGTCTCAAGCATGCATTTCAGCAGGCCTTGTGTGAGCAGGAAAGAAATGAAACCACCAAATGCGGCACATATATCCTGTACATTTAGAACCCTTTTTAAACGGATCGCTTTTTTCGGGTCAGGATATTTTCCTCGTCGGCGGACCCCCAATGCTGACAGAGCCTGGCTGGCTTCCCAGAACAGAACAATATCTGCCAGGTTGACCGAGGGGCCCAGCAGCCAGCGCCCCCCCCCACCAGACACACACACACACACACACATACACACACGGTGATGTACACAAACGTCTGGCCTTTAAACCGTCAGCGCTCAAGCCCTGCCTTACATAATGACAGAGAATGGAGGCATTAAGGCAATTTGTTTGATTTAAGCTGTCAAGGCGTCCTGGACCCTGCCCCTCTCAGCTGGTTTTGATACCCGGTGTGTGTGTATGTGTGTGTGTGTGTGTGTGCGCCACAGACCTCTTTGGTGGAAGAAAAACAAGAGGAATGGACAAGTTCACACACAGACAGCAGGACAGAGAAAGGGGGTTCTCAGTTAGGGAGGTAGCAGCATGAAATAGAGTTTATGAGGTCCAGGGAGAGTGAGCAGTGACAGAGCAGGAGGAGAAACGAGCAAGGAAGGAAAAGGTGGAGGAGAGGAGGAGTTCCGCAGTGACGGAAGAGGAAGAGATGAAGGTGGACGTGAGGGACCTGGGGTTTACATTTTGTCTGGTTTGCTGACGAGGGAATCAGTCTGTCCCCTCCCCTCCCCTCCCCTCCCCTCCGCTGAACATAAAAGCAGGTATTGTCTGTTTTGGGTTTAGGCTTCATCAGGAGCCAACAAGCACCACTGCTGGCTGCAACATTCCTGACCTGAACAACTCTGACATGACACATTGAGATGAAAAAAAAAGAAAGAGGAAGGGAATAAAAAAAAAAGAAAACAAATGAAAAGGAAAGAAAAGGATCAACAGAACCAGTTGATTCAACAGGTGACAGTCTGTACATCAATCAATCTTTCAGATACATTTTAATTATAGAATTGAACTAAATTGATTTCTATTTAGGAGTTAATTAAATCAGCAGCTGGCTTATTAGCAGCAATTGCCTCAGGAGCGTTTATAGACTATCAATATATATGTATATATATAAAAAAATAAATAAAAAGGCCTGGTATCATTTGCATTTTTTGATGCATGATATCCAATTATCATACAGATCACAAAATTCAATATCTCACTTTTTTTTTTTCAGTAAGAAAGGCCAAACTTCTCAAAAGCTAAAAGTATAAACATCAGCAGCCATACAAGAACTTTGTTTAAACTTTTAATTTAAACTTCTGCACATATGTGTGACCATATACATTTTTTTTGCTCACATTTCAGATCTACTGCATCTGACACATCGTTTTATCATTTGTAAGTGTTTAAACCTGTGTTTGGGCTGCAATCATTATCAAATATATGATATTATATATACATATATTAATATATATGGAAACTGAATTTCCCTCTGGGACAAAGAAGATTAAAAATGAACCAAGAAGTTGATTAATGAATTGCTTTAAGATGCAACCGCAGACAAATTGCTTCAGGTCAACATAGACTCTCGAGATCTCGGTGGATATCACATGACAGCGCCTTCGTTAAATAACGGCGCGCTTATGTGAAGCTCGTAATTAGTTTTCCTCGAGATTAATTTCGAGAGATGTTTATTTAATTTTCGAAAGCTTCGGTTTGTGGAGTTTACGCTTTGGATTTAATCGCGCAGGTGTTCGCTCTAACCGTGTCCGCCCCTTGTGTTTCGCTGTATTAAAGCTGTGTAGAAAACGTCATTATGTAACGGTACAGTATGTGTCAGTGTATTAAGTGTCCCCTCTCTTACTCCTTTAAATGATGTAAATGAAAATGCCAGAATGCAAAGTAAAAGTGTGAGTGCAGCGTCACAGGTAATTACACTGAGCAGTGGAGTGTAATTGAACCTGATCAAACCTGCTCACTGTATGTGTGTCGGGTGCATGTGCGTGTGTGTGTGTGTGTGTGTGTGTGTGGACTATGAGTGGAATAGAGGCCCAGTTGTTCTTGGTTCCCAGTTTCAAATAAGGGGTCTTTATCTGGCCGTGTGTACAGCGCCGGCATGGAAGCACTAAAGGGCCAGAGCGTTTCCTCGGTACAGACGGAGCTCATGCCGCTCGCTCCAGGTGTGGTGACCACTAACCGGCAAAGCTTTTAACCGTCACGCCTGATTTGGTGCCTGAGGCCAAGCTGGCACACACACACAAGCGCACACAGAGCAAGCACACACTCACATGCACGCACACAGCCATTTCTAATTTAAACTTAATTTCCCCCCAAGTGTTCATTAAGTTACCTCCCCTCTTGGCCCTCGACCGTGGAAACGGGCATTGTGGGAGTTAGAGTTTTTAGTTTGAGGTATGAGCTTTCTGATTGGCTCTGATGGACTCCAGAAACAACACGTAGTCTGCCTCCCACCTTTCTATTAGGGAGGAATTTGTGGACTTTATGTGTAACGTGACCTTTTAAGTGAAAGAAAACTTTATGTGGTTTAACTTGTGCGTGACCTTTTGACCTTTTTAGACTTTTTTTTTCTTTAAAAGTCGAGTATTACTCTGTTTGCATTATTTTATTTTCATATCCTACATGATTTACATGTTGGTGTTTTTTTTTGTGCTGAAACAGTTAATTGATTAATCGATTAGTCTGTTGACCAGTTGTCAACTATTATAATTAGAGAAATAGTTTGAGTCATTGATCAAAAATCCAGATATTTACTGTCTTCTGTCCTTGTTGTGTATTTTTGTAAATGTAATATCTTTGGGTTTTCATCTGTTAGTGGGACAAACAAACAATTTGATAACATCACCTTGCAATGTGGGAACTTTACATGGGTGCTATTCACAAATCTCACTACATTTTAAAGAATATATATTAAAAAAAAATTGAGTCCTGACAGGAATAATGGTAATAGTCATCTCTGCTAAAGGAGAGGGAGATAGAGAAACCTCAAAATTTAAATGTAGAAGACATGACGAGTGGCATCTTTCCAGTGTAAATACGGCAACATGCCAGATATAGAAGATTTAGTCAATGAAGCCAGGAAAGACAAAGTCCATTTGGAACATTGTCATAGCAGAGCGTAAGTCTTTTGGGATTAAGTCCAAGTAAAGTTTCAAGTCAATCGAGACCAAAACAAAAGTCTCACGAGTCCTCGTTAACCGAACGCAACGTCGAGCTGAAAGTATTTCAGTTCGCTGACTGTTGACTGTTACGTTCTTTTAAAGGTGAGTTAATTAATGATTTAAAATTCTTGGCATTTTATCAGGGTCAAAAATTGAGACTTGAATGTTTTTGCTTTCAAGCTTCAAGTCAAATCTTAAGTCAAATCCAAGCTTAAGACGTCTGACTCTAGTCCAAATCTCAACTCTCAAGTCTTCAGATTTGGTTTAAACTCTACTACACTGAATTAATTCAATTACTGATCATGAACAAAGTTTGCATGAATAGAAAAACAAATTTTCATCTGTCCATGTTAACGTTGACCTCTGTCTCTGTCTCCCTCTGTCTCTGTCTCCCTCTGTCTCTATCTCCCTCTCCTTTAGATCTCCTTCGAGTTGGCCGAGTACACGGCTAACGTGGACGGCGTGGGCACGCTCCGTCTCCTGGACGCCATAAAGACGTGCGGCCTGACCAACAGCGTGCGCTTCTACCAGGCCTCCACCAGCGAGTTGTACGGCAAAGTCCAGGAGATCCCTCAGAAAGAAACCACACCCTTTTACCCTCGCTCACCTTATGGTAATACACACATACAGTATATAGAACACAGATCCATGTGGAAACACACACTCACATGATTACCTAACATTTTCTACCTTGCACCATTCGTCAGACGATTGAGTATGACCATGTATGGGCACACAAACACAGATTGCTTGAGACCTCTGCAGCACTTTTTCCCTTGTATGAATGTTTGTATGAGTGCGTGTGTGTGTGTGCATGTTTGTGTGTGTGTGTGTGTGTGTGTGTGCAAGTGAGTGAATAGAGGGGGGCTTCAGTGCTCAGGCAGCGTTTGAGCCTCTCCACACACCCTGAGGCCAAATGTCTGACTGAAGACTGGAGTGGCTCTCACTTTAACAAAGACACCTTTATATCCACTCAGCACTCACTTTCAACACACAGACACACACACACGCACACACACACACAGGTTGTACACGTGTGTGAGCGATCAGGTTTCATGTTCTCTGTTGTCTAAATGCTCTCCTCACTGACACTTTCCCCATCTGTCAGCACTCAATCTGAGGCTGCATGGGAGGTGCATACCATCATGAGGAGGGCTGCTCCTCTATTAATTAGACTTGGGAAGGGGGGGTGGGGGGGCGGGGGGTTACCATGGCGACCTCCCTTCACCTCCAGTGTACATCCTGACCTACGGCTTAATCAACAGGCGCCTCCCTTTGCTCACTCTGGTATTCCCCTCATCACAGACGAAGGGAGGAGGAGGAGGAGGAGGAGGAGGAGGAGGAAGGTTGTGAGAGGAAAAGAGGGGAGAACTTTCTGTACAAGCCCGCTTTTGGTCAATCAGCAGGAGTCTGCGGTTAATGTTCTTGACGGTGAAATATGATCTGTGGTACTGCTGTGTTCAAATATGACATGTAGCGTAGTTGCAGCACCGAATCTTTCTCTCTTTTTATGGTGTTTCTGTAGCTTTGAACAGAGAAGATCACTGTTTCTATCACTGCTTACATTGTCATTCTATATGATTCAACAGCGTTGATAGCTGGAGCGAAGATTTTATTTGTTGATGGAGTTGAATAAAATCATCACGACGCCTTCCACATTGGACCCAGAGTGTGAAAAGCCTATTTGTGCACGGTTTACAGCCGATACGGGAGTGACTGCACATTTGAATGGACTGTTGGGTTTTTGTGTAAAGTGATATATCTTCTCTTTTTTTCTGTGTGAATGTGCCAAAAACAACTGTCCTAATCTGTTTCTGTCTTGTTGTTTCTTGTCTTCCTTGTGTCACTCTGTCTCTCCTTTCAGGTGCTGCTAAGCTGTACGCCTACTGGATTGTGGTGAACTTCCGAGAGGCCTACAACATGTTTTCTGTCAACGGGATCCTCTTTAACCATGAGAGCCCGAGGAGAGGTGAGAGCATTGCACGGCATGCGTTTTGCTCTCCCACGTCAACCACCAAACCGTGGTTGTTTTTCATCCTAATGAGGGAATCGGGCTGTTGCAGCATCCGATAGTATTAAAGGATAAGGGAGTATATGAGATGTAAAAACATTCATTTCAATGAAATGATTGCTGACTGTTGTTTGTAATGATCAGGTAAGGTCACAGTACTTTATTTAGAATAAAAAAAAATTTACAGAATATAACTTTAATTTTAAAATTTCACATACATGAACATCAGTAAAAAATACACTATAATTTAGACTAGGATAAGGATATTTATTTGTTTTTTTTTATTTTTTTAAAATATGGCAAATATAGCAAATAAAATGATAATCAAGGGTTGGAGTTTTTAATTGGTAAACACTGAAAAATTGCAAAAAAATGGAAAAATTTCAAAATTGAAAAAATGGAATTCATACTTAAATGTTACAATGCATAGAAATGTACATTGTAACATTGCAACATATTAAGATATTCATGAAATCAAGCCTTTTTGATGCCATTTATGGTCTGCATTATTTCTAAATTAGTCATTTAATGCCTTTCTTTCTGTCTCTCTGTCAGCCAGAGATTTGTTTTCTGTTATATTTCTGACAAACAAGCTGCTCAAGAAACGTTTGCTGTCGTATCAGACTGCACTTGTTGAGACCACCGGTAACCACGGATGTCACCAAATCAACCTTGACTGAACTCTTTGAAGGAAAATGTACTTTCGATTCATGAAATCAAATCCCACTCTAAAGCCACAACACATGTTCAAATTTTATGGAGTTCAAATGTAGGCATACATCATGCAATTTAACATTGTTCCATCAAAACATCACCATGAACCGTCTCATGGTTTATGTTATTGTGATGAAGTGAGAGGAAATCATTTGAAATGTTTTTATCAGATGGCATATTAAATAATTTATTCGCTAATAAGAAACAATTATATCATACATCATGATTTTTTTTGTGAAGTAAAAAATCACACATTGCAAAAAAAAAAAATGTTGACATCACTCACACAAACCTTCACAGTAAAGCAGTGAAACAGAATGTAAACCATTGTTGGATTGTATAAACGTATTCAATTACATGCTGTATATAAAGTCATATTCGTTCACCGGCGGGGCCATGTTTCTCACAACTACTCGACACACACACCCGCATACACATTCTGACACATAGTGAGTGGGTTGTGGTCACATTTTTAATATGTGCTCTGAGCCCTGAGGGTCGCAGGCGCTGGTTTAACCCAATTTACACGCCACCGCGACCCAAAATGAATACCACATGACTGCATCTTTAGCGCTGCACCCAGGTCAGTCGCTCAGGTGTTTATGATTTATCCCCTAATGAAGGCCCTGGCCACGACCCCAGCCAAGGTCAGGGGTCAGCCAGTAAACCCTAATGGGTTACTACATATAGATAGGTGTGGGAACTGGTGTAGTTTACTGCCAGTTCAGCAAACATGGTATGTTCACCACTGTGGTCTTGTAACGGAGAGTGGGTCGGTGGAGACGAGTGTGGAGGGGGATGATTCTTGATGAAGATGAACGAGTAGAAAGAAAAAGGTTGGATGACAGGAGGAAGGATGGAGATACAGTACAGCAGAAATAATCTGAAAGTAACTGTAATAATCTAGTCTCTCAAATCTGAAGATCTACTTTTATAAATTAGATATCTTTGCATTTTAAAGACGTCACTTCAGGCTTCAGAAGGTTCACTGCAACTGACAATTATTTTTATAATTGATTGATATTGATTGATTGTTTTAACTAAAAAAAAATGTCCATCATATGTCACATGTTCCCAGCACCCATGGGGACATTTTCAGATATCTTCTTTGTCCGATCGAAAGCACAAAACCCAAAAGTATTCAGTTTATCTCAAAAACAGCTGGAATGGATCGCATGCTGATTATTTGCCACTTTTGCTTTAAAAAAAAACAAAAAACAAAGTTCAAATATTAATCAGTTCTTAAAATTGTTACTGACTAATTTTCTGTGAATTGACAAATCACCTAATATCTTTCAGCTCCATTTCTCTGTCTTTTTATAGACTTAGTGAATAATCAGTTCATTGTAAAAAAATATGATTATATAGCGATAAAGAAAAGAAACATCCGTTGCTGCCCTGCAAATAAACTGGCGGACTGAACGAGCGGCCCTGTGAAACTGTGAAATCAGAGATGCTTGAGTCCTTTTTCCACACATACACCCAGAATGACCTTATAAGGGTAAAGCTCGCTGCCCACCCGATAACACGTCCTAAACCTTCTGGTCCTTGGTCAGCTCTTTCTCATCTCTCTCTCTGACTCTGCTTCTATCTTTCCTTTTCCACCACACACTCTCTTTTTGCTCTTTCTTCCTCTCTCTTGCTTCATTCCATGTCTTCCTCCTCCTTTCTCCGCAGTCAGCATTTCTCCAGCAGGCCATTGGGTTTACTCCTGCCACTTCTATTCTCAGATTACGGCTGTTGTTGCTCATAAAGCAGGAACGCTGCACTGTGATGTGGCCAGATGTCCCACGGCTGCCTTGCACAACCCAATGTGGCGCTTGTGCTGGCTGTGTTGGCCAGTGTTTACCCAGGCCCCCGGGGCCTGCCATGACCCCGGCGCTGCCACATGGAGGGGGCGTTTGGCTGTCCACTCTGTCACCCGCAGGACTGCTTTAGAGGGAAGAAGTTGGTGCTTGAGTGGCAAAACACCCCCGTGACACATTTTTTTTTCATTGTAAGGGTGTGAGGTTGTATTGTAAAGCATACAGGGTGAGATATATAACTACTGCCGACACATGTTCATGTACGGACAGACTTTAGGAGTAATTACAGTATATAAATGTCAAGATTGCTGCTCCACCAGTGACAGGTATAAGAAAGTAGTGAGTTGACCTTCATCAATGTAAAAGTTGCTGCGTTACTCATATTAACATCCACTGTCAGTTAGTGTTGAGTAGAACTGTGGCCTAACTGCATGCAGTACATAAATCCAAGCTGCTGATTATTTTGTACGTTCTCACTACAAGAAAATATACTAACACGTACTTAATATGCCAACCTGCATATTGAAGCCTCTTCATTTTTCAGTTGGTGTTAATTTTTTTAATTTTTTTTTTTATGGCATGTCTTTCATCATGAGGCAGTGCAACACAAAATGGGAGAAAAGTGTTACTCTGTGCTGCAGTTACTCCAGCAACAGCTTCGTAAACAAAAACATGAACTGAAAAAACAAAAATGATTTTTTTTTTTTTTTTTTTTTTTTATCACATCTGCCTCACTGCACTGACAAATAGCACTGAAAGTGTCAGCACCTTCTTAAATGATACAGTTTAGCATTTCTTGGTGTTAAGAAATTACATGGAAATGAGAAGGAAAAAAAAGTTGTTGTCAGTTTTGTGATTTCATTGTTTTTTTAAAAAATTTTATTTAATAGTGACAGTAATGAAATTAAAGCAAATGAGAGGGGAGGTGGGGGGGTATCTGGCAGCTAGACACAAAGATGTCAGCTTCATGGTTAGTGCCTCAACCCTTAGGTATTGATTTTTATCTATTAACTTGAATAATAAAAGAAGCACCACCCTTTTTTTCAGGCAGAGGATTTTTCATCTCTCTTCTCAACCACACCCTCTGCTCCATTTTTTTTTTTTTTTTTTTGAACACTGTCCCCACACGTGTTAACATATTTGTGGCAGAGAGAGAGAGATAAAGGGTTACTCATCACCTGAGTGCTTTTTCTCCCGCCCCTATAGCGCTACTTTTACCTTTTAGGATAATTAGTCACTAATGAGGGAGGAAGTTCATGATGTCAGTATCAGTGGACCTGACATCATCACTCCTCCGCCCCTCTCCCACACACAGGAAAGACTCTGATGTCATTGTCCCAGGGTGCCAGTGGATGTGTGAGTCTGTGTTTGAGAAACAAATAGATGTTTGCCTTCATGAGGGAGTTTTTCCCTTTAACAACAAACTTACTGAGACTTGCTCTCAAGGCATCTGCCAAAGTGACTTACCAGCGGCCAATCATCACCACGGCGCAATGTGGCGTGGTGTGATGTGTCACATAGGACAGTCTGGTGACTTCTGGGAACGGCTGGAGGGGGAAGAGTGAATCGTAACAGCAGTTTTCCTCAGAATTACTGTCCCTCTGTAGAATTCAACAAGGACCTCTCTCTCTTACAGAGCCCAGGATGACTTAATCCCAGCAGGAATGCGTTTCTGGTTTCTCTTACCGTTCTCGTAAACACCTTACCATTCAACCAATAAACAGCCGATCTACATTGTTCTGCACTGAAAGGTCGGAATCGGACAGTCGGGAAGGAAAAATAACCCGGTGGAAATCCAGCGTGAAGAAAAGCAAACAGAAGCCCGCATCTGCCGGCCGGTTCACACCGCGGCTAGCTCCCTTCTGGTTAGCTTAGCTGTTAGCCATAACAAACAGCCCTCACACTGACTCTGAAGAGGGGGATTAGCGTTAGCAGGGGTGCTAAATAGACTCCATATTGCTCTGACATATGAGACAGCGCAGTACTCCGCAGTCTCTTGGCAAGAATGATCAGCAGTAAAACCTGTGCAAATAACCAGTTCATATGTTTATTTGGTCATTCTATTCAACAAACATACAGCACCTCAAAGTCCCCAAAAATCTCATTTTGACAATATGAAAGAAAACCCGAGTTTAATTTATAGTTATTAGCAGTGTGTTGATCTAAGGCTCTGTAGTAAATCAGAGCAGTAATATGTTTTGTGTCTGTATCCACCATTGCTACTACTGACCAGTTCCAGTTGTAGGCTAATCCCCTGGTTTATTTGGGGAAGTCCCATCCATCTCTCCACCCTGAGAGCTCTGTGGTTCACGCTTGGCAGTATAGAATAATATACTGTTATGTTAGGAGAAAAGACCAGTTAGCATTGGGGAAGTTAGAATAGCACTGCCAAAGTCAATGCTGCCCCTTCAAACACACACACACACACACACACACACGCACACACACATACAGCTGCTCAGCCTCTACATGCCTTGGCTTCATCTTTCTGCTTTTGTTGAGGTTGAGCCCAAAAGGTCAGATCGCATGATAGATTTGTAAAAGGATATGTTTTCCATTTATTGGGGAGGTTATTTTCAAAGGAAACCTTTAGATGGGAATGACTTGGTCATGGGGTGTCAATATGCGGGTATCTCGTAAGTCGGAGCTCGGCATGGAGTTGGGCGCTTTTTGTTTTTCGGGTCTTTAGTTTCATCGGGCGTCGGTGATCAGCTGAACTGCGGCCAGCTGATGAGCAGAGTCTGACGCCTCAGCGCGGAGATGATGACAGAGCCCTCGCCCTCCCTCCACGCCTTCCAACACCTCGTGTCACGTGCCTCAGCCTACCTTGGCTTCAGACGCGTCACGTGAGCGTTGACGTTTCTATCTTCACTCATCTCCGTGGCCGTCCTCAAATCAGTGTTTGTTTTCCTGTATCTCCACGGTAACCAAGAATCCTGTTGACTGAACGCGCTCACTTTGAGCGGCGCTAATTGCACCGAGAGATGAGGGCACCCTGTCCTTTAAACCTCTGCCAGACCTTGTCACAGTCCTACAAGGAGGACAAGCGAACCCCCGAAATGTTGCTGGAAGATCTTCTTGCACCGGACAGCGTGTCAGTGTTTACAAGATACTGCCAGACTGCGATTACGTCGATGTTTTCGATACCGGTGTGAGACCCTTTGTCTCATTTGCTCTCGGTTCTGCAATGTGGAGGTGGTACTGTCAGTATGTCAGCTCAAGAAAAACATGTATCATCTACTCCCCTCTCTTTCTCCACACCCTCCCTTTCTTTCCCCACACCTTTGCACACTCTGTGCCGTCCATTTATTTTGTTGCATCACGCCCAATTTAACAAAAAAAAAAAAAAAAAAAAAGTGACTTTCTTAGTCTACGTCTCTGTATTTGCAACCCTCCAGCACCATTCCAACCCTCCTTCGCATCACATTTCTTTCTCTCTGCACCCTCCCTGTCAGTTGAGTCAGCCCAGAACGAAGGCAGCAGTCTGTCAGGTGTGAATAGACGCTGTGTTGGCGAAGCCGAGCGCATGACCTCTTTTGGATGTAATGCAAATATTCTCCCTTCGTCAAGGCTCCAGAGATCAGTCATAATGTGAATTGTGCAATGACGGCGATGGCAGACACTGACAGGTCTTTGGCCTGGGTGGAATTTGGCCAACCCCAGACCCAGGGAAGATTCCTCCTGCAGAATCACTCAGTGTTCCTGCAAGTGTCTTTTTTTTTTTTTTTTTTTTTTTTCTCCTATAACTCAGCACAGATAAAGGTGATGGTCATGAGTCGGGTATGCGTTCATTTTGATGTAAACAGGAGTACAGTGTCGACCTAAATCTTAAAACATGTGGGAGTGGAGATGGAAATTAAGAGTTGCATTTTTCACTTCAAATCTACCACAAAGCCTTTCACTCCCCTAGGCCATTGCTCAAAGACAGAGTGGGATTATGGGATCTGCAGTTCTGGTTGAATTCCAAAACAGGTGTGTAAACCCTGTGTTGAGGTAACCTAAGGGTTTCTATGACAACCATGAAGCAATCAAAATTAAGTCTCGACTATTTTTTTTCTTTACCACGTTCAAAACGTGGCCTGCTCAGACAAGCTCACTACAGAAATGACTTGACTGTCAAATATCTGGAAAATACTTGGAATGAGCCTTTGCGATCGTCTTTTTTAATTAACGTAGGCGATCTGGAGTCCTATTTTTGGGAATTCGGTTCATTGAAACAGCCCGGGTTAGCGAGCACTCTCACATTTCTATCAAGAAAAAGGGAGAACTTCGAAACATCTTGCAAAATCACCTTGGAACGGCTTTACTCGGTGATGAAAAAAAAATACACCAAATCTAAGGTTGGAAGAAGGAGTCTTGGCTTAGGAAGGAAGTAAATGTTCCACCTATACAAATGTAACACTGAAGATCAACTTGATAAATGTTTGACACGATTCAAAACTTTGCTCAGCTTTTCAGTTTTTCCAGAGCTAATGTGCCATACGGCTGAGCCATGACCACACATTGTCTTCAAAATAAATGTTACAGAAGAGTGATCGGAATTTATCACACTGCGGTTGAATCTCAATCAGGAAATGCACATACGTAAATACTCTCACTGACAGTAATATAAATGAGTGTGAGTCAGACATTATGAGGTCTGACTGTGCAAGGGCTGGACCGTCACACAGTTTGAGGATAGACTTCATAAGTCACCTTCCTTTAGCAGCACGACTCTAACAACAGAATCTGTTGAGTAACCCAGGCCAGTCATGCCAAAATCCCCTCAAACCCACAGTCCCCTCCCTGACTCCCCCAGACCCGAGCCCCCAGCTGACAGTTCCCGTCCCCATCCTGTCTGGGCCCACATGGCCTGGCTCTGGATGGGAGACATCTCCACACATTTCTCCTCAACCCCCTCCTCCTTCTTTTTTTTTATCCCCATACTTTAGCCCAGCTGTGCCAACGAAGCCCGTGTATTACGTTTTTCCTGTCGCTTCCCGGGCCAAAAAAACGAAAAGGAATGATGGAAAAAAGAAAAAGAGAAAAGAAACGGTTAAGTGAGAATGAGAGGGAGTGAGTGTCAGTTTCTGGCATGGGTTTTGCTGTCTGCTCAGTTTTCACGGCACGTGGTTTTATTAGACTTTCCGCCGGGCCGCGGGCAAGGTGAAACGGCCACTGCTGCCCCGTTTGGGCTCGAAACCTCCTGTTAGCCCCCCCCCCCCCCTTTGACTCCCCTCGCCTGCCCCCACCCCCTCATCCTGGCTGCCCTGCGGTGCCGCTGCCAGTAAAGGAAACACATTAACACCCGGGCCAGTAACAGAGCAGGCTTTGTCCGCAGCCAGGCGGGCCGGTCCATTAGGCCCACGCTCTGGTCCACACCGCACCAATTAGAGAAGGCAGGGAGCAGAGCCACTCCAAACAGAGGTGTGAGCTTTACAAGGAGGCTACAGGTGTGCCTGGGGGGAAATAATGGACTTTATTACTGATTGGGGGTACTGTGCTACTCTGTATCCCTCTGCCACCTTTTTAAGAGCCATCACGACTGTACAGAGTTTTGACAACCTGTGTTTAACCTGCAAACCTGAGTTTCCCTTGGATGTTGGATCAAATCAAACCCCTGCCTTCTAATTTAATGTAGGTACCAATCTGGACTTGTGCCAGATTGGTACCTACAATCGGGCCCTGATATGAGAGTGAATAATTGTAGACATCACAGATAAATCTGATAATTAAAATATTGATTTTTTTTAATTTAGAAAATGAAAAAGAAAACATATTACGATGCATCATGTTCTAGAGCCAAAGGTGATAAAATTATAACTGTTTGTGTTGGTGGAGCAAACAGTCCAAATCCCAAAGGTATTCCTTTTACAATTATATAAAACTTGTGAAAAAAAAGAGATCAGGATGCAAAAAGTTTGATGCAAAAATGTATTTGGTCCATTCATTAGTCTTGAAATGGTAGTTTGTAATGTTGTAAAACAGAAATAAAGAAGCGAATGCTCAAATTTGACAAGGTAACCAATGAAATGTTTGGCACTTTCACTCCATAAATGACTCAAAATGATTCTGGGGCGTCAGTTGGCCTGGTGGTTAAGACAACCATACACCAAACAGCTGCAACATCGCTGGTTTGATTCTGTTCAGGGACTTTTGTTGCATGTCATAGCTCTCTCTTTCTGTACTGTTCATATCAAGTAAAGGCAACGTACCCTCTCAAAATGGAAAAAAAAAATTACTTTTTAAAAAAAAGAACACTCAAGTGTTTCCATAATGTTCTGAGAATCGAAAGAGACAGCAAAAAAAAATAACGATCAAACAAAACAGACTCAGCAGAGACAGAGAGATCCTGACCTTTAGTCCCCAGTATGTGTTAAGCTCCCAAAACACTGGATCTTTCACTTCCATAACGCAACTCAGTGGCCTCTTTTCATTAGACCGGCTCTGCTTTGCCGTATAAGTGCAATTCCCATGCCTTTCAAACTCCATGCACCCAATTTGTAATGCGGCCTTTACATTAAAAAGCATGAGCTGAGATAACCCTGATGAGGATCGTTTTCTCAGCGTTAAGAAAACTCCTCCGGGGTCACACAATACATTACACAACTGTTTTCACAGGCTGAGTCGCACTCCCCCCTCGACTAGTGAGCTGATCTTCACGTGTGTAAAAAAATCAGCGGAGTTCCCCCTTTGAAAGAGTCGTCGATTCATTTTTCAGTCGATTGACTAATTGCTTAATCGTTTTAGCAAACAGAAAATGAGAGTGTTAGCTTTTGCATGGATGGCGAATATCTCAGTCCCTGGGACATTAGAGCAAAACTGACAGTCATGGACGCACTGACAGCCGATGAATAATTGCTGGTTAACATTTGACTACAGTTAGCAGGAGCGATGCTACCTGCCAGAACAGATGACCTGACAGATTAGAGAAGGGCCCCGGAGCCATATGAGACGATCAGGCAAAAACAGGACAGGCCTGACATCGGAGGGGGTTTCCATCCACAATTTATCTACGCTCTGTAGACACATGCTATTTCCTAATAAATGTGTCAATAATATTGATTCACAGAATTAAGAATAATAGATGGCTTTTAAGATTAAACTTCATATACATTCTCTTTTTTTTCATTTAGTTTGGCTTGTGGTGCTATCTAGACAATTTATCAAGGCTACACATCATCAAATCTAAACTTTATGAAACTGCAGCTCGACATGGCGACAAAGCGGCGTTGACATGGGGGCCATGTGACCCCCCGACTACCAACACACACACAACATGCTATATTTTCTCAAATAAGCGTGTCTAAACCTTCTCTGGTCTGTTTTTGCTCAGCCTGCCCAGGGCTGTCGCTTTCCTATGAAATAATTACTACAAATTTGGTGCATTCGCATGATTGGGTTCATGGGATTTTCCTGCGTCTAAATGGAGGCTCTGCTCCATGTCAGGGCAACAGTGATACAGTGTCGAGACAGAGCCACGCTATTATGGCCAGGATGGGCGCAGAGGAAAAAAAAAAAGGCAACATTCATCTCAGACATGATGAGTTAAAAAAAACAAAAAAAAAAACAGCATGTAGTAGCTCTTAAGAGGTCTCAAAGAGGTTCACGCAAGGTTGTGGGAGATTTATGCACAGTAGGGATGTTGTGTGAGCTAAAAATAGCCAAGTCTTTGATGCAAGCGGCAAACTCTCCTTTGAAATGATATTTTCACATATCCCTATCTGCCATTTCAGCTTTTGAACATAAGACAGAAGATAGAAAGAAGAGCCAAGCCGAGAGTTAAACCTCTCAAAACTCTAATAAGCCGTTTCAACTAAGATGGTGGCGTTATTAGACGTGACACCCTGATATTTAGTGTTGATTTCCATCTGTATAATGCTGTGTTTTGCTTGGAGGATTGGAGCGTTTATTTCTCAGGCTCTCCAAAGCATCTTTTCCCCCCGCAGCAGGAACAGAGAACATGACACCGACCCCGAATGTCCTGCCAACACCCAAAAACTTCTCTAACCCCGCTAACAGCGCAGAAAATAGTCATTAGGAGCTCATTTGTTTTCCCGCAGATAATATCGCCACGTGTGTGTCAGCTCAGGATGAGGAGCACCGCTGGGTGATCTGGCAGATACGTCGGCTGTCGATGTGGTGCTTCTGGACTGGACACTGCACCGGCAGAGCCAGGGTGGTCCTGTTTGGTTGTCGTCCTTTTTTTTTTTTTTTTTTTTCTTTGGAACTTCCCCGTTTGCTTTTTTTTCGGTGTTGATAGACTGATGCTCTAAGATTTGTCTTGGCATCCAGCCCAGATTTGACACCGAAACAGTGAATTAGAGGAAAAAAAAAAATGAGAGCGAAGGATTCCAAAAAGGATCTAGTGGCTGTAATGTGAGGTGGTAAAGAATTGATTTGACTCAGGGTGTCTTTTTGTTTTAGATTTTTTGCTTTGGCTAAAGAGCAATTGGAGCAGTAGTAGGAGGTTTGGAAGGCCTCTGTGTGTGTGTGTGTGTGTGTGTGTGCGTGGTGGTGTTGGGGTGTTTTGTAGAGAAGTTTGGTAGGGATCTCTCTCTCGATCTCAAACGCGGAGGCCTCGACTTCATTTATCTGCTCCACGTTTCTCTCTTTCTGACTGTGTTTGTGTGTGTTGGACCAAGCCGAACCTCTGTAACATTTATATTCCGTGTAAACTGTAATTGAATTCAGAAGATGCCAACAAAGCATTTTTAATGTATGTGTTTTAGGTTCAAACTTTGTGACTCGTAAGATCAGCCGTTCTGTGGCGAAGATTCACCTGGGCCAACTGGAGAGCTTCAGTCTGGGCAACCTGGACTCCAAGAGGGACTGGGGCCACGCCAAAGACTACGTGGAGGTAAAACACACACACGACCATAACCAGAGAAACACACACAAACTCTGCGAGCGCTGCTTGAGAGTTGAACAGGGTTCAGATGTGCACATAGCATTAACCGGGCTTGTTTTCCCAGATCATTTGAGGCCGCAATATGCGATCTGCATGAAGCCTCCTATGATTCTCTGCCAAAAGAGAAACGGAGATAGAGAAAGAGAGGGGGAGCGGCAGGAGAGGGAGAGGGCCACATGCTGCGAGGCCACAGACTGCACTCTGGTTTCCCACAACTCACCCATGTCCCAGATCCCTCCAGGCCCCCATCGCCATTCCCCGAACGCCCGCAGAAGAAAGAGAGATATTAAGGGAATGCCGTGTCCTGGGGACGATGACAGAAATACGGTGTTTTTGTTAATGTAATGGTGCCAGCAGCCAGCAGAGAGAGGAGTGGGGAGATGAAACGAACAGTGGGGTCACCACATCCAGGAGCAGACGGAGCTCAGTGTTTCTAAAATGTGTGTTTTCCCCCCATGCATGTGTGTGTGTGTGTGTGTAAGGAAGCGCACATTCCTACGAGTGTGTCAAAGTGTGCGATAGGTTAAGGTTGGAACACGTGTGTGTGTGTGTGTGTGGCTGTGGGGATGAAAGGCTCAATGGGTTGCCATGTCTGACAGCAGACCCCTCACGGCGGACCATGTTATTATTAGGAGGTGATGGTGGCGAGGGGAGGAGGGAGGGAGGAGGGGGGGCGGGCGCTCTTTGAGATGGGAGCGGAGGTGAGGAGGTTACGGGAGGGAAGCTCAGTTAAACTGCAGATCACAGCGCGGGGTCACCGCGTCAGAGCCGGGGGCGGTAGAGGGGCGGAGGCTCACGCTGTTAAGGTGGGACACGGAGGCGTTGATGGCGTCAGCAAAGACATCGTCACTGCCTGATACGGGAAGACTGTTGATCAGTCATCCGATTGTAACCGCACTGAATAATTTTTCGCCTCCCGTGGTTTTAAGTCTCATTTGTTGGAAGTGAGACGGTGTTGGTTCAATGGAAACACAAAAGTTTCAGTTTTAAAAATACATATATATATTTTTCTAAGCGTTTTATGCTTTTAGGAGGCCAAGTAGAAAGATAACAGGAAACGAGGGCAGAGTGATCCAACAAAAGTCCCCGGGCGGTCTCGGATCGGCGACATGGCGGTTTATGGTTGGCGTCTTAACCCCTTAGCCACGGCGGCGCCCCCGAATTTACTGTTTTTGATACAGAATCTGTTTGTGTGATGGTATGTCCCCATTAGCAGATTCACGTCTAATAAAATAAACATTGGTTTCTATAATAATGTGTCAATGTGGTTTTGGAAATAAACCGTCCTATTTATTTTTTCTCAGACAGATGTAGGGTGACAGGCATGTGTTAAAAGGACACGCAAAGCCAATTTTAGAAGCACAATTGCATACAAAGCCAGTGGAAAAACGCCAGTAGGCATGAACAGACACAGGCGGAGCGCATTGCGGTGAGGCGCAAGTTGACAATGTTATAACGTGAGTGAACGACTCGCGCTTATCACGAAACCTGCATGACTCAATGTCATGAACGTTACAGCGCGGAGACGAGGGGGAAAAAAGAAGAAGAAGCAGAACCTGGAGGAAAATGAAGGAAAATAAATTTTTAAGTTTTGAGATAAGTGTGAGTCGGAGCTGTCACACACAAACACACCTCATACATACACACACGTGGTTAGCTACAGCTAACATCTGCACAGTCAGTCCATTCGCAGATTGTGGTAAATAAACACAGACTGCATAAACATCCCAGTGGTCAAAGTTGCTGAAATAAAGCAGGTCAAAAACTTTTTTGCGGGTGAAAAAAAAAAAAAAAAAAAAGTAGGAATGAAAGTCATCCATGACTCCCAGCAGGCATTGCTATAAGACATTCAGTGTCTGTGTAACTAGACTGAACCAATAGATTGCGCTCTGTAAAAACCTGATGATAACAGATTCAACAGTTCAAATAATTTCACTGTTTTGAATTTGCATGAATTTAAAAAGAGCAGGTTTGGTTCCTGATTTCAGATGAACTGTTTTAACTTGGGCTGATGGGTAACGTAGTATTTGCAGCAATGCCCCCCTACCAAACTGATGGAAAAGAATGTGATTTCTCAGACACTATTGTAAGCTAATATATTATAATGTGAAATACATATCAATAATATGATTGTCATACCGTATCCCCAAAAGTATTGTGTACGGTAGGTGCAACTCTATACAGCTGGATTTGTGTGTGTGTGTGTGTGGACGTCTAGTGCCTGTCCGGGGCACCCTGGCTTGAGACGCTCCAGGTTTCCTGTGGGAACCGCCGACATTCCAGCTCTAGTGAATCAGGCACCTCCTCGCTGAACGTCTCCAGTTTCGGAAAGCAGCTTTCGGGAAGCCAAACAGAAGCCCGAGGTGCTGAGGGGAACTGAGGTGGAGTAGGGAGGGAGAGAGAGAGAGAGAGAGGGAGGAAGGTAGGGTGGGGTGGGAAGGTGGGGTGGGGTGGGGTAGGAGGGGGGACAGACGCGTGTTTGTGGGACGTTTTTTACATTATGCATAAATGAACCATCTCTCCCGGCTGGAAGTTCACCCCGCCCTGCAGACCATCAAAGGCGGCGACTGTCACCGCGACCCCCCCCCCTCTCTCTTGCCTCTCTCTGTTTCACTTTGAAATATTCACCCGGGCAGCGTCAGCGGTGTGTTGCCATGGCAAAGCCAAACAACTGGCAATTTGTAAACAGAACCATGTGTGTCTGCTTTAGGCTGACAACTGCTTTTCCTCCCTCTGTTTCTCCCTCTCCTCACCCCACCCAGGACAGGGAAATTGCTTGTAATTGGCTGTGGATGGATTGCGGGTGGCAGGAGGGGCGTGCTGTGTGTCTGCTCTAACGACGTCTGAAAGCGTGCGGCTGGCTGGGCATCGTCTCAGCCGGGTATCAGGTGTCTATCCCAGGCAGGCAGACAGACCTGGAGCTGCACAGCTACTCTCAATGGAACCCTTTATTATTATTATTATGGTATTATGGAATAGATGCCGGGAGCTGAATGCTTTAGTATAAAATCGGCAGATAAAATAATTTAAATCCTCCTGACCTCATTTTCCTCAAAGAGGTTAAGCGTTTAAAGTTTTTCAGTTCTGTGACGGTATTTGAAACGGTTGGATCGTCTTTTTTTTTTTTTTTCTTTTTTTTTTGAGTGCGGTTTTCTGGGATCAGCGATATAGAACGAAATTTTTTTAAATCCGAGGACGCGAAGGAGAAAAGGAAACCCACAACAATCACTCACTAAAGCCTCTATCTGAACACATAAAGATGTAAGAAAGAGTAGGCCATCTTTACTAAACACTGCCCTCCTTCCCCTCCTCCTTCCTCTCCTCTCAGCCTATGCCCCCACCCTGAGTTTGGCCCATGGTGGGTACAGCTGTTTAACCCCCCCCCCCCCCTCGCTGCTCCCTCCACCTCCCCAGCTCCACCCCTTCTGGATGCAGAGAGCCATTTCCTGTGCAGAGAAGAGGGCTGGCTGGGAGGGAGCAGGAGCAGAAGTCGGGCCTGGTGGTTTTGGCCCTCTCCTTCTCCCCTCAGGCTTCATCCTGCTTCACTTTCTCTCTGTCTTTTTGTCTCTTTCCTCTCCCATCTTGTGTTTTTTTTTTTTTTTTTTTTTTTCTCTATTCCTCATGTCCCTCCTGCCTCTTAACCTCTTACTGTTTGGTATTTTGTTGCTTTGAGGCTTGAAAAGCTGCGTCACCAGACCGAGTGCTCCACCAAAACTGTCTTTCTCTCTTGTCCAGCGCTCCTCTGGCGAGTAGTTACCACCCAGTTACCAGATATTTCCCTCTGACATCTAATAACTGGCTCTTAATTTTCCCTTGACTGGAACTGGCGTTGCTGTTTTCTCGCTGCTGAAGCGGGACTGGAGTGGGGAAACTGTTGCCAGATGAGATGTGGCTGACCCGCTGACACACAGTCCAGACAAAACCCTCCTCCCTGCTCTTGTCTTGTTCGCATATTTATTCTCAAAATATAATTACCTGTGAAATTCGGGTCTTTGGGAGGTGTTTCCTTTTGTAGCCTTCAGGTGTGTGCGGTTGCCCCTGTGTGGCGGTAACTGTCTGATTCCTGGCATTGTGTGGAGGCAGCGTGGTGACAGGACAGGCCCTGACGGTGTCATTTTTCACCTCCTTTATTTTTCTTATCCCGTTTTTTTTTTTTTTTTTTTCTGCCGCAGCTGCCTCTCCGTGCAGTAATGGTTACAGATGAGGCTAATTAGCCAATCACAGCGCAGATCAGGGCCAATCACAGATGATTGATGAGAGTGGTGGGCCATTCATCACATGTTTTTGGCCTGGGAGGTGACAGTGGGGGCAGGCTCAGGAACTTGGTACTGTAAGCTTGACATTCATGTCTTCATTTTAAACCTTTGCTGAGGCGCCTATCCAGCGACTCGGCATGAAAAATGGCTCATAATATATATTATGTGTGTTTTTTAAGATGTCAGGACAGGCTGTGAAACTGCTGATGGACAGTGAATGTTTGGCTGTGGAGGTCTGACGTAAGACATGTCAATCATGGGTGTTTTTAAGACACCAGAGTACAATGAACCAATTATGTGTTTTTCTGAGAGAACCTTTGGATATATCATCAAATTATAAATATCTAGGAAGACATTGTGTGAGTAATATGATTTGATTTTTATCACTTTGGCTCCTTCCTGTGCTGCTGACTGACATACTGGCCGCTGTATGAAACCTGCGCCGTTTTAAACTCCATAAAGTCTCAATGGTGCACTCTGCCATGTCGTAGAGGGCGCTGTCCCCTTGTTACATGTGCACTCTGTGGTATAGAGTGTGTGTGTGTGTGTGTGTGTGTGTGTGTGTTATATGCATGCCTGGATCTTTACAGCGGTGATTCGGGGAGCTGATAAATACCTTCGCCTGCTCTGCAAGGTTTTAATAAACACAGCTGGAGTGGTAAAGAGCTAAAACGGGATCTAATAGGGCAGAGGAGAGGGAGCGTTGAGTTTCATCACCCAAACCTCCTGACTACAACTCCAACTCCGTCACCCCTGACCCATGCTGCCCTAACACACCCACCCTGGCATATTCCTAATGTCATTTCTTGAGATTTGTGTGTGTGTGTGTGTGTGTGTGTGTGTACAAGCTCTGCAGGGGGTTAGGCCCAGTGAGAAAGACTGTGACAGAAGTTACTGTCATGTTGACTTGGCATCCCACACAAGCGGGATGAGTAAACGACAGCAGCTGTGTGCATGCACAGATGTAAGTCTGTGTGTGTGCGCGTGCGTGCGTGTGTGTGTGTGTGTGTGTGTGTAGGTTTTGGGGCGTTAATTACAGGTGAAATTCGACCCATGGCCTTAGCAGCAGCTCAATAAACTGGGGTTTGCCCCCCTGTGGCTCAGAGCAATAAAACCACACTGAACCTCCTGCAACCTTTTACATGTATGAACACACACACACACACACATGCGTGCACACACACACAAACACACACACACACGCTTATTTCAAGAACATGTACATTTACACAGAATGATGCTTGAACATAACAAAACATTTCATGCCTTTTAACTCCGATATGCTATCTGATCCCAGGTCTGAAGAGTTTAATTGGTTCATGGAGCCTTGTTTAGAGTTGCCCAACCACAGACTTTCCTTACAGTAGACTGGTTCTCAAGGGGTACCAGCTGTAACAGTGTTGACTTTTTATCTTTCCTCTGATTTTATGTGTTAGTCATTTTAAGGAGAAATACCTGGATTTTGTAAAATCGGCACAAGATTTTACGTCCCCCCCCTGCACGCCAATAGTCGTATTCTACTTCAAGAAAACGCTTACATCCGGCCTTCAACCTAAAATTTTCTCTTGCAACAAGCACTTCTAATAAAGACTGCAAAAAGGACGTTTCAAAGTCATAATTTCTTATTTTAGGATCATTAAATGTTATTTATTTTAACAAAAGACAAATAGTCCACTTTTGAGCACCAGTTTTCAGTTTCATTGCTAATGTCAAGTTTTATTTTACTACTTTTGGGGTCAGATAGTATTTTCAGTGGCCATATTTTAATTGTAGTTCCAAGAAATATTATGTCATTTTTGGTCACCTCTTTGGAAGATTTAGTATTTTTTTTGTACAAGCAAATTTCAAATTACAGATAATTTTCGTGTTCATACATTTTTTTTTGCACTGGTATTTTTGGATCACTAAGATTTTATTCACCACTATGATAATAATGTTTTGTTTTTTGTTTCTGAAACTGAAGACCTCTTACCCTGCAAGATCAAGATATTTTACCGAAGCGGATAAACAACTCTAAGCAAAAGACTTTCTGTGGGCCGTGTTGTTTTTGTTAAGTGGTTGATTAAGGGGTTAAATTGGAGAACGAATGATTGACTCCTTGTGTGCGTATATTAATGTTAGTAATCAACACATAAGTTGAGGCTCTTGAAATGGGCTGTTGTTAATAAAAACATTGCACATACAGGTAGATAGATGAAAATTGTACTTTGATAAACACAGAGGGAAGATATGTAGGAGGTGACATATGACGATAAGAATAATTAATTGGGTTAGAGGCTTAAAATGGATTTTGAGGGAGGGTATCTTGCCCCATCTGTGTCCAAATCCTAAATCATCCAACATGGGGTGAGTGTTTACTGTGGCATGGTACCAGCGGGACAGAGAGAGAGAGGTGCAGAGCCACGAAATGTTAGATTTTCACAGTCTAGATAATTTAGAGGTGAGGGAAGATAAATGGAAAAAAGGATTGTGTAAAACTGACTCCCTCTCGCTGCTCTAACAATAGAAGAGCAGATAACAGTCAGATCCATGACCGAAGAGATTCTATGGTTATTGCTTTTGTGAAGGGGCCACAGCAGGGTTACACTGAGTGTGCATTTCTGTATGAATGTGTACGGGCCCAGAATTTCAGCTGGAACTTCTGCTTTTTTTAAAAACAGAAACCTGACCCAAAAGGTGTCCTCATTTCTGGGGTGAGATTCAGGGGTTTTCAGGGAATGTCTGTCGTTCTTTCTTCCCCTCCGTTCCTGTTCTGTTCATTTCTCTCTGACCTCTCTGTTCTCCCTCCAGTCGGTATTTGGCAGTACTTTACAGCTGCGGGTGATTGGCTGAAAGAGTTTGGTCAGAGCTGTGATTGGCAGGGACACAGCTGGTGAAGAGAATGACAGAAGGGTTGATGGAGGCTGGAATGTCTTTCTGCGCAAAGCAGGCAGTTTTCTACAAACAAAATCAATGTTTTTTGTCATTCAATCAAACTTTATTTATTTAGCACCTTTCAAACAAATCAAATGCAATTTAAAATACTTTACAAGTGATTCACAAAATGTTGTAAAAAATAGTTAATTAAATAAGATAACAATAAAAGATGGGTTAAGATAATAAAAGATAAATAATAAAAATATAGTACAAAGAATAAAATTAACAATAAAAAAAATAAAATTGTGAAGTACTGCACAAAATAAATAGATTATATTAAAAAAGTAAAATAAATAATAATAAAATAAAATAAATGATAATGATTGACAGGTAAATGTTGATAAAACAAAATGGAATAAAATAAATAAAAATGAGAAGAATAAATAAAATAAGTATAAATAGTAAAACCATTAAATTACGAAACACTACATAAAAGCTAGACTAAATAAATGGGTTTTTAGTTTACGTTTAAAAATATCAATATTTTCCGCTCCTCTCAGATCCTCTGGAAGCCGTTCCAGTGGCTCAGAGCGTAACGGCTGAAAACAGCATCACCAAATGTTTTCGTTCTGCTTTGTGGAACAGCTAAAAGAGAAGAAGCGGAGGATCTGAGGGGCCTTCCTGGTTCATAAACCAAAAGCATTTCTGAGAGGTAGTCTGCTGCAAGGCCATGTAGTGCCTTGATAAACTAATGAAAGAATGTTAAAATCACTACGAGAACTAGTGAACTAGAACAGGAAGCCAGTGTAAAGACTCTAAAATAGGCACAATGTGTACTCTCCCTTTGGTTTTTGTCAGCACTTGTGCAGTAGAATATTTAATTAATTGTAGCTGATTTATGGTATTTTTCAGTAGACCAGAAAGGAGAGACCATAATAGTCCAGCCTGCTAGCCTTGAAATTAAGATCAGAATCAAACATCACTCCTAGATTTCTTGCTTCTGGACTTGGGTTGAGTCCTAGAGTGTTTAGTCTGGAAACCAGTTTCTCTTTCTGACCTTTGGAACCAGTGATCAGCTTATCTGTTTTATCCTTAGTGAGCTGTAAAAAAAAAAAACTTCAGTGACAGCTTCATCCAGACCTTTATATCTAAAATACAGCTAGAAATTGAGTCAGTCGGCCTGGTGTCACCAGGAGACATGGCCACATAGAGCTGAGTGTCATCAGCATAGCTGCGTAAAGAGGTGCCATACCTCCTGATGACACTGCCCAGGGGCAGCATGTACTGATTAAAAAGTAACGGTCCTGAAATTGATCCTTGTGGTACTCCACAGGTAACCTCATAGTATTTGGAAGAGTGATCATCTATAGATACAAAAAAAATCCTCCACAAAGATATGAGGTAAACCAGTCATAAACAATTCCAGACAGACCAACATGCTCACTTAATCTATGTAAAAGACCCACAGTATCAAAGGCAGCACTCAAGTTGCACCAGAACCGAAGGTGTGTTGCTGTCAATTTTTTCCTCTGATATTGTTCACTACTTTTACCATGGCTGTTTCCGTTCTCTGTATGATGAGTCCTAAAACCTGATTGAAACATTTCTAATTTAGTGTTTGAGTTTCAGAAGGCACTTAGCTGATTTAAAAACTAGTTTCTCTAAAATTTTGCTTAAAAATGGGAGATTTGCTGGGAGTTAAAATATCCAGGTTGCCTTTCTTTAAAAGAGGTTTTACTAAAGCAGTTTTAAAATCAGTGGGGAAGACACCAAGCTGTAGAGAGTGATTTATTATGGCAAGGATGTCTTCTGATACAGAATTAAAAATAATTTTAAAAAGGGAGGTAGGACTGTACAGAGGATAAGAAAGATTATGATCATTGATGTCATCAATACAAACTACTGCCGTTTGCTAATTCCCTTATATGTAAAAGAGCCATTTTGATTTCTGTCTGTTTTGCAGCTGAAAATGAGTTTCTGTTTTTGGGAAATATAACCAAGTTATTAATGTGTGGCCCCTTTATAGGTCTGTTGGCAGTGTTGTGTAGGGTTGAAATGATGGGTTTTATAGAGTGAACAGGAGTGGGTGGGGTAGGTAGTCATGGTGAAATACATTGCAATATGTTGTGGGCGAGCACCTGAGAGATCCTGTGGTTGGGGTGCAGTCCATCGCACTTAAAAAAACGCAATATAGCCCCAGAAAAGATCAAAGTTGTCTATAAAAGTGACCTTAAATTTGTCACATGGAGTTTTTAGCCATGAATTTAGGCAGAACAGACGGCTGAATTTTTCTATGCCCCTTTTGTAAGTCGGTAGGGGTGCTGAAATTGCAATGTTTTTCCAGTTGCTTTTAGGGTGGTGAGAAAAGTTTTAAAATGTTCCTTTAAAGTTTCAGACTCGCGGTGAGAAATGTTGTTGCTGCCAATGTGTGCCACCACAGTACTCACATTACCGTGTTTTCCAAGCATGGCTGGAAGCTGTGTGCTGAGGCCCAACGCATGGGCTCCGGATAAACAGTGGACCGCTGCAGCGGTTCCGTTAGAGGGGAGCGAGAGCCACCAATCGATGGAATCGCCGATCTCCATGGCGGAAGCAGGCGATGGTGTAGCGGTGGATGCATTGGAGGGACGGCGGTTGGGGGACAAATCTGGGCTCAGCGCTGTAAAAAAAAAAACGGTTTTCCAGCCTTAGCTCCAGATGAGATGGAGGATTTCCCTCCATCTTCTTGACTCTGTCACCCGCCCTTTCCACTGATGTTCCCTGGGGCATTGTGTGGAGCAGGAGGCCATCGAGCATCCCACAGCAGCTGCCATGTCGGTGGTCAGTGGTGGAAAATGCTCCTCGGCCAGTGTTTCCAGACAAAGAGCGCCGAGTTTCGTGTTCCCACGCCAGCTGATCCAATTAAAACCATGGCATTAAGTGTCCTGAAGTTTCGATGTCTCTTTTCAAACAGCGTTTAGCTCTGTCATATGACTAGGGATGTCGCAATAACCGCAATATTGCAATACCACGCCATAGCCAAACCAACTGCGGTGGATGGCAAGCGACTGCCACAACCGCGCTATGTTCATGTTTTTTATTTTTGAGGCTAGGCCCTTCTTGTTTTACACCTCACTTCATGTTTACTGAATTTTAGGCGGCTCCCTCGGTCCAGTCTGTCTCCGGCGGTTTGAGAGAATCCCGCCCGATGTACTGAGTTCTAGCTCATGGGTGTCCATGAAGTGTTGGACGAGCCTCCCTCAGATAGCAGCCAGACTCGACTTAAGGGGACTCAGCTGTAGGCCAACGTTATTTCCTGCCACAACGCGATTTAATGTGTTTATCAGGTACTGCTGCTCCATTCGGCCGACACTTAATCAGACTGGCATACCTAGATTTTCTCACACACACACACACACACACAAATCATCCTAATACCGCATATGACTGCATACCGCGCTGTTGAACCACCCTAAATCACCACAGGGGAAATTCCTACATTTGACGGAGTTTCTTGTACAAATCAATCTATTTCTCCTGCAGTTCTTCTATTTAACTGCATCATGAACATGCTAAACATACTTGCTAATCATTAGCATGTTAACATTGTCATTGTGAACATGCTTCAACATACTGGCGTTAGCAGTTAGCTCAAAGCACTGCTGTGCCTTAGTAAAGCCTCACAGAACCACTAGCACAGCTGTGGGCTCATACAGTGTATTCTGAAATCTGAGAATTGTCATTTGAACATAATGCCAGAAAAATCTTTTTGTTTGGCTGTATGACATTTGGTGTGTTTTCGTCATCTGGTTGTAACTGTTTTTACCAAATTAACCAATCTTCTTGGTCAGCGTTTATGACCTTTTGGGCTTACCGCTCCCCAAAGTGAAGCTGGTAGTACTCAATATTCCCCCTTTTTACAGGAATAGGCAATGAACGTCATTAAAGTTGACACAAATAATCACTTTACTTTCCTGTTTCAAGGCTGTTTCACTCAATAAAAGTTTGGAAGTCAAGAGCCTACAAAAATAATGTATCAAATCGTTCTCCTCCTCCAGTTTAAGAATTACTTTTGGAAGTTGTCATGTAATTTTATGTCAGATTTGACATTTTTATAGTAGTATTGATTGTGAGAACCAATCATTTTTAAATAATTGGAACCAAAGATTAATAACATATGCAGTACGTATACCAATGACCCTTTTCCGTCTGAAATAGTAGAAAACACCCAAGTAGTGCTTGTCTTTGCTTTTTAGAACAAACTAGAACAAACTCATACCAGCTGTGACGGTTCTGGTACAAGGATTGTCTTTCTGTCAGTCTTTTTTTTTTTACGAAGAGAGGGAAAAGTTGAAAGTCGTTTTCACATTGGAAAGAACTTTTTGGATGTATGGGAACCTCTACTTCGCAGTATGAGCCTTTCCCTGTATATTTTATAGCCTCAAATATTAGGAATATATCTTTATAATAGTGAAAATAAGAGAAACAAGCATGCCACTGAGCTTTAATGGTTCTCCAAAATATACACTGTTGTTTTTCTAAGTTTGTATCGAAGTTCGTGTGTGTGTGTTTGATTATATATATGTGTGTGTGTGTGTGTGTGTGTGTGTGTGTGTGCACCCTGCAACAGCTGGCTGTCTCTCTCAGACTGACAGGCCTAAGCTCTCCCCTGCTGGGTTGAGGATGAAAGCAGATGCTCTCCTCCTTCTTCTCCCGCTCTGTTTTTCTCTCCTTTCTCCTCGCCGCCTTGTGTAACCAGAATCCTCAGCTTTCATATGGAGCCTGCAGGATAGTTTGCACCTCGGAGTCTCGTAGAAAGCAGATACCCACACGCACATAGACAGGCTGGCAGGCAGATAGGCAAAAGTACATATACAGAGACAGAGAGACAGACAGACAGACAGATAGATGTACATAAGCACATTATTCATATGAGGAAGGAAACTTCATGCAACACAGAACTCTGGTTGCAAACTTCTTTTTTAAACATTTCTTTATTGAATTTTTCCAAACTATAAACAAAAAGATCCAAACATTCAAAAAGACAAACAACAAATTACGCAGATTATTTCCATCTTCCCCAAAACCAAACCCAAGTGACCCTAACAGGCTACGACAGTACAATGAAAACACAAAATAATAAAGGGATAAGAAAAGGAAAACCAAAATTACTCAAAAATACTTAAAGGCTCAAACCATTTTACAAGTGTTACATGTGAAAAATGAACACCATACTTCCTATAAAGCCTGTTGTTTCCTGTTACAAAGAAATTATAGAGCCTCCCTCTTCTTGCCAAGTTTTGCTTTGTGTGTATTTGTTTTGAAAACCAAGAAGAGGGATAAGAGCCAATTACAGTCCTAAATGATAATGGATGTGTACTCAGACAACATGAGTTAATGTGAAGTTTCAGTTCCGCAGTTAGTATCTGAACTGAAATTGTGTGTTTCTCTCGTAATGAAAAAAACATTTCTGTGCTGTAAAGTAACCTCACTTTGTGGCAAACACATTTTTATCTGGCCTGGTCCGGCAGCCCGCTGGTTAAGATGCATGCCACATAACCACAACATTCACGGTTCGATTCCGGCAGCGGAGCCTAGTTGCATGTTTTTCCCTGTCTCTTTCTCCTCCTCCAAAAAAATATTAAAACAAAACAAAACCTCAAACATTTTAGCAGATTTTTTCAGAAAACCTGAAGTGGTGCATCACATTTTTTTCCCTTATTAGTGTCAGTACGATATATATTCTCAGCACTGATATCAACAGCGCTTATTCTTGAACATTTTCTTTAAAATATGTGAACATGTTTTGAGCAAAACATTTTATTTTTCTTGCCAAACTTACATCACACACTTCAGTGTTTAATGCTAATCTTATTACAAAGATGCTGTGTAAGAACTATAAAACAAACTACAACATAAATGATGTAAATCAAGAGATATCTTATAAAGTAAAAAGAGGACAAGTACAAAAAGAAGGGAAAAAAATATTCAGTGACATGAGTCGTTACTCAAAAAGTGCGGACGATGCAATATTCAGTGGATAGAAGCTGAAGCTGCCAGTGATTATTGATGTTAACATGCTACACTGACTTTCACTGCATTTATGTAGTTTATAGATTTTCAGTTGTCTTGATTTAAAACAGGAAACAAAGAGCAGAAAGTCTATTTTCCAGTGCGTTGTCGGCTCTGTTGTCCTGCGGTTCAGCACTGTGTTTGGACAGGTTTGTTAGGTGACGAGTGTGTGTGTGTGTGTGTGGGATTTTACCCCACACACACACACACACACACACACAGAGCAGCAGAGTCATACCTCCCACCTGGACAGAGGGAGCAGAGCATGAGGGGAGAGGGCAGGAGAGGGTGAGGGAGCAGGGGAAATTGATGGGCTTGACGTCTCCAGAGCAGGGGGGGGGTAGGTGGTGGGAAGGTTCGGTACCCTGCTGAGGGTTTAATAGGCTGGGGCAAGAGGGAGACTGATAGCTGGGGGTGGGTGTGTGTGTGTGTGAGAGAGAGAGAGAACAATTGGAAACAAGAGGCAGTTTTTCTTGTAGATAATCTAAAATATAAAGTCTCAAAGCTGGTTTAAGACAAGTTTGATTCACCTGAGACCACAAACCCAATGCTAAACTAAATGTTAAAATGTGGTGTGTGGATAACTGATTGTCTGCGGTGTTAATATGGGATTAGTTGTCTTTTAGTCTTTACTTGTTTTTTTGTTTTTTTTTTAGTTTCATACTTATCATATTCAGATGTTCTTTGTTAAGTCTTTAACTGACGACCGTGATAAAGACCACAGGCCAGAACAGGCTGGAACGCAATACAAGTGTTGCAGAAACTTTGATATTTCAAGATTACTTCCATTCTCCATGCAACTTACAAGTATGTGAAGTGGTGCCAAAATGTCTGCTTTACAAAAATATTCATTAGAATATAAAAAATTTTCCCTGAATTTGGCTCCAAATTTCCATTCCTATGTTTCCATTAAAAAAAAAAAAAATTGATTCAAGCTTAGTAGAAAGTGTTCATGTGACAGAACTGGAGCGGTAATATATGATTGTTTGTCAATACAAGAAATCATTTTTAACATGGTATACTTTTGTATGTTGAAGTCCTGAATCGACATGAATTAGTGCTGCTCTCAGGCTTTTTGTGTATTCAATTAATGCATTTTTCTTTTTTATCTTTGGCAACTTATATATTTTTTTTTACCAAATATGGGATGCTTAGAATCTGGATATCATTTGAAATCCTTAAACAGTGGTGCGGTTTGGGTTCAAATGACAAAACAATGTCTTAACACGAGGCGAACAACAACTTTTACACACTGTTAATGTCTTCAGTAAAGCAGTTTGAATTGCCCTGTTGTTGAAAGGTGTTACACAAATAAAGTTGCCTCGCCCAAATAAAATAGTCTTAAAAGTCTATTGACAAAATTATGATGTAGTTTTGTAGAAGAAATACTGACTCCATACCCGACCGTAGTGATGCCAGTAAATCTTTATTGAATGGAGAGAGAGAGAGAGAGAGAGAGAGAGAGAGAGAGAGAGAGAGAGCAGCAGTAGGTAGGGAGTCCACAGCTGGTCTGTGAAGCTCAGACACTCCCTGATTGGAAAGCACAAGTGTTAGAGGCACCCTAATGCAATAATTCCTCCCAGGCTTGTGTGTGTGTCTCTCTCTCTCTCTGTGTGTGTGTGTGTGTGTACTTTGTCATCCAGAAAAGGCTGAGTTTCATATAGTGACATTTTAGGGAGTATCAGTGTGAGCGAGGGGAGTGAAGTGAAGCGTTCACTGGTCCAGCAGACAGGGACTGATGGAGTAGAGGGATGTTTTGGGGTCATCTTGTTTTTAATTGTCTGAGGAGTCTGGCCTACTCTTTGGGACTGGAATGTGTGTGACCTCCTCTCTCGCTCCCTCACACTCCCTCTGTGTGTCTCTCGCTCTGTCAGACGGTCTAGCGGCTCGTGGGAAGATTCTCCGTCCAGACTGCAGAGTATCGAAAATCGAGCCAAATATCACAAGAGCTCAGTCACAGTCTCAACTCTTTTTCTCTCTCTCTCTCTCACAGCATTCTCTCTCTTTCTCTCTCTCTCTTGATTACATTTTTGTCTGACTGACTGACTCACCCCCTTTGATACCCGAATCTTTATGTGCACACG
Organism: Euthynnus affinis; assembly: GCA_029490765.1. Lineage (NCBI taxonomy): Eukaryota > Metazoa > Chordata > Actinopteri > Scombriformes > Scombridae > Euthynnus > Euthynnus affinis. Next base: position 26,929,698 of record CM055848.1, on the reverse strand, counting down.
CCGCGTTTGTGCGCATATGAATGTATGTATGTATGTATGTGCCTTACATAGGAGCGTTGATACCACTCGCTCTATGAGAATAAAGATCTCTCTCTGCACATCTGACAAAATATTTGTTCGCATGTGCGTTCGTGTTTGTGAGATGTTGTTTTCCCTTTAGGTTTCAATATACACTGTGCCGTCTATCTTAAAGGAGACATCATCAGGGAAGCTCCTGCTAGAACAATTGAAGACATACAACATACGAACCAGTTTTCAGAGGCTGAATCGTAGCGCTTCTCAAGAATTTTCATGTGTAAAATCGATGCAGTGCCCTTTGACAGAGCAGTAATTCACTGATCTCTCTGGGTGAAAGTTTCAAGTCTGTTTCATGGCTGATGGGTGTGGTCATAAATGCGCTATGTCGACACACCCAACAGCAACGTAACAGTGTTCAAGAGTTCACTTGTAGCAAGGTGAGAAATGGCAATAATGGGGGTCAGCAAAAATGAGAATTCGAGGGGGTATTGCGTTACTCTTTAAATCAATTAGTAAAGTTGGGTCAAGTGGCAAAGGAGTGGAGAGACGAGGTTTTATGAGGCCAAAATGTTAGGTTTCAGAAGTGTTTTCATAAGTATTATTATTACACAGTTAAAGTGACATTAAGCCATAAGCCAATAAGTCATAAGAGCAATCCTTGTTAAGTAGCTAAACGTATTGTTCTGGATGGTATCTACACCAGACAAAATTACAGTGGGTGGCTTGTAACAATCCAGACAACAATCCAGGACATCAAATCCATAGATGGATAGATTTTTTTACCCGTTGCTCACATCACAGCAGTCCATAAACTGTAGCGCCTTTCCAACATTTTATCAGCTTTTCCTTTATACATGCAGGGTTCCTTTTTTGGACCATGTGTTGGTGTAAATGTTTTTTTAGCCATCAGGTTAGCCAAAGCAAGCGTAGGTATTTGGAGCTGCTGTAATTGGAATTGAAACGATTGAAGAGCTCCAGCTAAAGTTAAAATCAACCAAACCATTGTAGAGAATACGTTCTGTTCACTTTCAACTCTGCTACACAATGTATTTGATGGTATATATTTTGTTTATTTATTTTATGCTGCTTTTTGTTAAAGGGTAATTCTGGTATTTTTCAACCTGGACCCTATTTCTCATCATTTGGGTTCTAAATGACTAATGAGGACAAAAAGCGTTGGGATTGGTCCATTACTGAGTGAGAGCGCTAACCACAATACAGACTGCAATGTGATCCCTTGGGGCAGTTGGGCCTGTCAAAGTACGTCCACTAAAAGTTCTTGTTTTTGCCACTGACAGGTTCAGGTTGTTATTATAAGTATCTGACAATGAAAGTAAACACAGGAACTAGCCACCTGTAGCAGCATTGTGGCTAACTGCATAGGGAACTACATCCAGGGCAGTTTGTTTACATCTGGATAGCTCAGCTCCTGTTCATACTAGAGAAGTAGGAACTCAGTAGATGAAATAAAAATGGTTCATGTCTGCAAGTTTCAAATTGCAAGGATAAAATGACCAGATCCACACTGTGCAATTTTCATGGATTACCGCTGGACCATAGAGACTTACATACTGTAATTCCTCACACAGTTTACATATTGTAATCTCATTTTTCTGACCGTGTGGAGCTGAACGTTTGGGTCCAGCCAGCATCACTCTTTTCGTCCGGTTGATTCTGTGGAGGTGAAACAGTCTCCAGGACAACAATGTTGATCAGCGCTGTAAATCCATTTGTAGTAGTTACACAGCTGGGATTACTCTCATCTGTGGACACTTCTAGATTTTCCAAGTCTGGCAGCAACACGTCCGACTCTGCAGAAAAAGTTTTTCCTTCTCACTCGTCAGGAGAGCAGCGACTGCAGGATCACCAGCGGTTTCTCTGAGGTAACCGTTACTGTAACGTTTCCTCATGGTCCTGTTGCTTTTCTACTTTCATTCTTTGTTTTTTTTCCTTTTTCAGTTGTACTCTGGCTCAAATAAATACGGTTGGCGATCAACCTCATAATAGTCCACGGGACTATTTTATGTTTCCTTACAGCTGTGCCGAAAGTCAGCCTCATACATGTAAACAAACCCGGTGTGCGCGGATGAATATGTGGGTGGTTCAGTTAGCTGGAAAACGGCCCCAGATGTAGTTCCCTATGCGGTTAGCCATAATGCTGCTACAGGTGGCTAGTTCCTGTGTTTACTGTCATTGTCAGACACTTATAATAACAACTTGAACCTCAGTCAGTGGCAAAAACAAGCACTTTCAGTGGACATATTTTGACAGACACAATTGCCCTCAAAGATCACATTGCAACCTGTTTCATGGCTGCTAGCTGAAGCGATCTCGCTCGATACTGGATTTATTCCAAAACTTTTTGTCCCCATTAGTCAATTAGGCCTCAGATGATGAAAAAATAGGGTCCAGGTTGAAAAATATAGGAATTATCCTTTAAGTTGGGTTTGTTTTTTTTGTTTGTTTTGTTTTTGTCAAAAGACAACTGGCGAAAACTGTAACTATCCTTTTAAGGCCATTTTCTTTTTAACAACTCTTAGTACAAATATCTTACCTTGCTGAAAGTCTTATCAACAGGTGTGATCATAAATTCTGACTGTGAAAAACCAAAACAACCTGCATACTGTCGGTCACTTGTACTCATTCAATGTATTTATTTATTTTACTTTATTTCATCAGGTGAAATTCTTAAATTTGATCCCGTAAAGACCTGAGAACCAAAACGTTGTAAATGAAGTGAGGATAAGTGTGGGAGGACTTTTTGGTTCCTTTTAAATCTTTAAATCTTTTTGGCAACTTTCAAAGCCAAATGTGGTCCTGCAGTGGATACACAGAAAACCCCTACACCATTCCACAACCTCTCCTTTGTTTCTAACCTACCGAAGCCGAATGAAGGCAGACCCCCAACGGTAGCACCACCCACCCTATTTTACTTCTGTTGCCAACCGGGGATATAAGGGGCAAAAACTAAAGAGTCTGAGGATGAGAAAGAGTGTGTTTAAGTGTATGTGTGTGCCTGGGATATGAATAATGTATGAGTGGCAGGTCTGATTGATGTGGGGTATAGGGTTTCTAGCCAACCAGTGGAGGGGCTGTGCGTCCGTGTCCAAACCCCAACACACTGCACAGCCGACTTCAAAGGGTGTGGTCTGGACTCACTCATATACAAACACAAACTCTCTCTCTCTCTCTCCATCTCTCTCTCTCTCTCTCTCTCTTTCTCTCTTTCACCCACACACACACTCAGATGCACAAACTCACTCACTCATTCAGTCACTCTCGGATACACTTTTGCTTTTACACACACACACATGCGCTCAGCAACTCGCACGGATTCACATTTGCACACTGTCTCTCCACACAAATGTACACACTCACTCAGAGTCTGGACTTCCTGTGCTCCCAAACAGGAACACACAGGGTGCTGTGTGCTGGACGGTGGGTCTAGAATTTTGGGCGGAGGGGAGGCCTGGCTTTCCACACCTGTGTTTGCAGCAGTAATTAGAGGCGCATGCTATTTTGGGGCGGTGAGCGTCGGTGCGCTCACACACACACACACACACACTCCGAAGCACACAGAGAAAGCTCTCAGTGGCCGAGACGTACAGTACACGTAGACTGGTGTTTGCCGTGCAGCAGCTTGCGTTTTCTCTGGTTAGAGAGTGTGAATGCCAGTGGAAAGCTCTAAATGGCCTGTAAATACAAACAGTAATATTTCCAGTTCCAGGCCATTAAAGAGCTCATCATGGTCTGCCCACGCAGGCCTTTATGACATGACAGACAGCGGAGGTCCAGGATATTAGCTCATCATGCGAGCAACACGTTCAAAATGAGGAGAGCTGCTCGCAAACTGTATCACATCATCGCGTCTCTCATTTCAAAGCATTAGGGTGGGATTATTTTACTTTTTGAAATGTTATCAACAAATTTCATTAAAAGCCCAAAACCATCAATAAATCTGTCCTGCTAACAATAATTCTGTGTGTAACCATAACCTCACAAGTTATTCTTCCATGCCATATAACTCCTTCCGTGTCATCTAAAAACCATTAATGGCCCGTCATCAAGATTTTTTTTTTTTACATAAACGATGAATCAAATGACTACATGAAATGTAGTCATTAGCTATGTGGTGCTTTTTAGCCTCTTTCAGCTCATAGTTTTGGTTTTACAGCAGAGTCTCAAGGCTCTCATCAAGCTCATTTTGAGCAGCAGCAGGCAGCTGTTTTTTCAGCAAAAGCACTCTGATAAAAACCTAATGTACAATACCAGACCAGCACCAAACGGCAGACAGAAAAAAGTTAGCGATTAGATGGTGAAGAAAGTGGAACACAAATATTTTTTTTCTCAGGAGGTGGTGGAGACCAAATCGGAGCTAAAAGAAGGGTGAACAATGGAGTCCTGGATGTGTAAATGTTCAAACAAATTTGTTTTTGTTGTTTTTTTAGACTTACTGATAATAAATAAGTCCATTATTATCCATTAAATCATCATGTAACACAGTATACTATCAAATAGCAAATACCGAGCGTGAATTTAACACAGTAATCTTGACACAAAGTCTCCTAATTCGACTGGACTTGAAGCTTTTAACTACATCTCACGGTCTTCATCACCATTTGCTCTGAGTCAATTCCATTAGCGGTCTCCGCCATCCACTGAGATGCAGTCGAAAGCCCTGAACAAAAGCTAGAAAGCTGACCTCAGGAAGTAGATTATTTTGTCAAACATACTATCCAATAAAAAAGGAAAACAAAAAAAAAAAAAACATTTAAGGTTTTTGAGGTTTGGGTTAAATGAGCACTGTTCACCGGTCAAATGCTGGGAAGAGCTTTGTGAAGTTAATTATCTCCGTCAGCCTCTTCAGTAGATAATCACACATTTGTTATAGCATCTATTCTATTCTGACTTTCTAAATTCGTATCTGGTGTATTTTTGAATCCTCAGAGCCACGTGGCCAACACATGAGAGACTACGCTGCCCACCTCGAGGCATGTCACACCAGTCTGCAGCTCAACATCTCAAGGAATAAAACAAGCATGACAGGCCGTGACAGTCACCAATCTGCGAGGTCTATACTTTGAGGTTGCGCTGGTTTGGAGAGCAACGAAGCAAGCTATTGCGCTGTGAAAAATGTAAGATTTGTAAAGACGGGGAGTAAACACAGTCAGGGTGAAACGTGCTTATTCATTCTCTTTCCTCCTCGCTCCCTCGCAATCTCGTAAACACATGCGCACGGTAATTACGTCTCATTAGAGCGCGCGGGGCCTTTCATGTCGCTGCTGAACATGGCCACCATCTCTCCCCTCTGGCCCACAGACATAAACAAACACTTCAGCTGGCCTGCCCCCTGGAGCCATGGAGCCTCCGCTCCACAATAGAGAGCTAGGGATTCCCCTTCACCAAGGCGCATGTCCCCACTTCTCACTCCACAGCAACGCTACCCACGTCTTTTTCTTTTAAGGCTCGATCTTCCTCACACTTTTCTTCCGTCCTGTGCTCTAAAAAAGACAGATGAACAAAAAATCGGTAAGAGAGTAATACAGTTGAAAACAGAGAAGGAAGGAGGGAGACACAAGTCAGAGAGCTGCCTGACTGCTGTGGGTCGGTAATGATATAATGAGAGGACTTCAGTTTTATGTGGGTGGCTCTTTTTATAGCAACTGTCAAGACAAATGTGCAGTCATTCACTTTGATTGAGTGAGTGCATGCGTGTGTGTGTGTGTGTGCGCGCACGCGCGCTAGTGTGCACGTATGTAAATGCGCACGACTCTATGCGCAGCTCCATGCACGTGTGTGACGGGAAGCTGACTAAGGGATCGAGCGGTGGGTGAAACAGAGATGTGGAAAGGGAGGGAAAACGAAGAGAAAAGGAGGGAAAATGAAAGGAAAGGATGTGACCGGAGGAAAAGTAAAAGGGAAACGGAGAGGTGTCACTGGAAAAAAAAAAAAAAAAGCTTGGCCCTGGCATTGAGCGGAGGGTCAGAGAGAGGTGACGGCCGGGTCAGGCTGAGGTCAAATAAGGTGCAAAAACCAGTAACTCTGGTGCAAGTTTAGAATGAAAACAAACCGCTGCTATCACTGCAGGTCATAGACAGGGCCTCCCCTCAGGTTACACACAGACACACACACACACACGCTCTCATATTGCTGGGGCCACTTAATTAAAAAAGAGATCCCTGGCACTCCCTTTGAAAGTCCCACCTTCTAAAAGCAAATACACAGCACTCCATCGCGGCTGTTTTAATAAGGATAAAGTTCAATACGAGCAGCGTGGAGTGAAAGCCTCATTGTGGCGGAGAAAGAGCCTCTGAACACCATGTCAGTTCTCTCCTCATCCATCAGACCAACACCTCGACGCAGCATTTCCTCACCAATTATGAACAGGTCTCGGACCCCGATGTACATATGCGCAAGTGCGCACACACACACATACGTCTGTTGTTTCGTATAAAGTCTGTAGTCGTTTATATAGTCGCAGCATACAAGTGTGTCGGAATGTGTGTAAAACAATATTAACACAAGTACAATGTATCGTTTATTATCCTGCCCTTGTTCCTCGAATTGCCCCCATGGCATATTGCAAACATGTGTGTTTGCGCATGTCAGCATGTTTGCAAGTGTAAAATATATCTGTGTGTGTGTGTGTATATGTATGTGTGTGTGAGAGCTTGTGTACCGTACAGGGACGTACGCCTGGTTTAATATCATAAGCCTGTGTGAACGTGGATCTACTATAAGTCTAATAAAAAACAGACAACATGAGGAAGCCATTTGGCGTTGTGCGATGAGGGAAGACAAGCTTTCAGTGCTGTGACCCAACAAATGTTTCCATTCCATTAAAGCCATCAGGCCTGTTTGAAGTGGACGGGTTGGGATGCTGTCTCTGCCACGCTCAATAGACTACAGGCAGCTCTCAGCGGGCCTGGCGGGAATGCTGCTTGAACCTGAATCGCCCCCCCCCTCCCCACTCTCTCTCTCTCTCTCTTTCTCTCTCTCTCTCTCTCTCTCTCTCTCTCTCTCTCTCTCTCTCTCTCTCTCTCTCTCCCTGTACCTGGAGTTGTACTCGACTCATAAAAAACACAATCAGGTTGTTAAATGAGGCAGTTCTGCATGAGTAGGGAGCTCTAAATGGAAAGAAACAAGACAAAGGCAACGTTCATGAGTTGGACATGGAACGAAACCGATGGAGTTTTTAGCCTGTGACGCTGCTCCGTCTTACAACTGGATTCTATTACTATAAAAAGTTTATTTACTCCCACAGAACTGATGCAGGTGCTGATTAAGTTCATGATATAATCACACTAAGAATACTGCACTTTTGAAAACCTGCATTAAAAGGGGTTAAAGAGTAATTCCAGTATAGACCCTATTTGAAATTATTTGGGGTCTAAGTGACTAATGGAGAAAGAAAAAAAAAAAAAAGTCTAATTAGTTCAGTATTGTGAGAGATCGCTTCAGCTGGCAGCTGTGAAACAGACTGCGATGTAATGCAATGTGATCTTTGAAGGTGATTGTGCCCGTCAAAGTATGTCCACTGAAAGTTCTTGTTTTTGCCACTGACTGAGGTTCAGATTGTTGTTATAAGTGTCTGACAATGACAGTAAACACAGGAACTAGCCACCTGTAGCAGCATTATGGCTAACCGCATAGGGAACTACATCTGGGGCCGTTTTCCAGCTAACTGAACCACCTACGTATTCATCCACGCACACCGGTTTGTTTACATGAAAACTACGTGAAATGACGGATTATCTTGTGAACTATTATGAGGATGATTGTGAGTCGTTTCACTTTGAATAGCCAATCCTATAATTCTGGCGGGTGTACACAGAGAGGAGATAAAACAACTAAAATGCAATGTAAGCAGAAAGACAACGCACAGTACCGGTTACCTTGGAGAAACCACTGGTGATCCTGCAGTCGCTGCTCTCCTGACGAGTGAGAAGGAAAAAACTTTTTTCTGCAGAGTCGGACGTGTTGCTGCCAGACTCTAAAAGCTAAAAGTGTACACAGATGAGAGTAATCCCAGCTGTGTAATTACTACAAATGGATTTACAGCGTTTATCAGTATTGTTGTCCTGGAGACTGTTTCACCTCCACAGAATCAACCGGAAGAAAAGAGTGATGCTGGCTGGACCGAACATTCAGCTCCACACGGTCAGAAAAATGAGATTACAATATGTAAACTGTGTGAGGAATTACAGTATGTAAGTCTCTATGGTCCAGCGGTAATCCATGAAGAGTGCACAGTGAGGATCTGGAAACTTGCAGACACAAACCATTTTTATTTCATCTACTGAGTTCCTACTTCTCTAGTATGAACAGGAGCTGAGCTATCCAGATGTAAACAAACTGCCCTGGATGTAGTTCCCTATGCAGTTAGCCACAATGCTGCTACAGGTGGCTAGTTCCTGTGTTTACTCTCATTGACAGATACTTATAATAACAACCTGAACCTGTTGGTGGCAAAAACAAGCACTTTTAGTGGACGTACTTTAATGGGCCCAATTGCCCCAAGGGATCACATTGCAGCCTGTTTCGTGGCTGTTGGCTGAAGCGCTCTCGCTCAGCACTGGACCACTTCCAGACATTTTTATCCCCTTTAGTCACTTAGACCCCAAATGGTGAGAAAATAGAGTCCTGGTTGAAAAATACTGGAATTACCCTTTAATACCTTTTTTTTTTTTTTTTTTTTTTTTAAATGAGAATTACACATTCATGGAGTTTGCTCAGTTGTCATGGAGATAGTTCCCTTATCATCACATGACTTCATTATGGAACATTGGTCGTGTGATAACAAGGCAGAGGAGTCATCACGGGATCAACATTCAATACTCGAGGTCACATGATGTCAAATTTTATTTAAGATAAAATATTTTTTGGATCCAATGAAATGAAAATAGACACAGAATGAGCTTTCAACTTGTGTATGTGTGTGTGTGTGTTTGTGTGTTATTTTTGTCATCTTGGCCGTCACTCCTAAAAGTCACAATTGTACTCACATAGTTGTAATTACCGAGGAATGTGGCAACATCATTAAAAAGAAGTCTGACGGGGATAAACAGCAGATTTAAACTGAGTTTCTTGTCCCGTCGGTCCGTATTTCAGCTAATGTCACAGTTCATTGAAATAAACAACAAAAACAAGTCTTAAGTTGTAATAAACCAGGATTGTCCCATAATGCTGCATCCAGTTCGGAGGGCTTAAATGAAGCACACAGCAAATATGAATACTTAAAGCCAAGTCAAATCTGTCGCCATGTCTGTTTATAGCCTCTGGAAAATGGATGGGCCCTCTATGGAAAGCTATCTATCATTCTCCACCTCTGACAGTCTCTCTCTCTGTCTCTCTCTCTCTCTCCCTCGCTATGTATCTGTCTCTCTCTCAGCCTCAGCTGGTATTGTGTCACTCTCAGCGAAGCCCAAAATGAGCAGTTTCCAGGCCACGTTTTTTCTCCTGACGTCCTCGTCGTGTGTCCTGACATTCTCAGACCACAGACCAGATTCTCTCTCTCTCTCTCTCTCTCTCTCTCTCTCTCTGTTTTAGCTCTTAGACGTCAGTGCGATGCTCGAGCAGATCGAAATCAGGCCTCCGAGGACGAGTTGTTATTGACCTCCCGCTGAACGCCAAACAACTGACATTGCCAGTGGAAGACAGATGTAGACAGAGACAGAACGCGACAGAGAAGCATTAGCTCTTCCAGGCGGACAAGCAGACGGGAGCTGTGAGAAAGAGCTCAGTTTGACATGAGCATTAGCTTTTGTAAACACTCGGAGCAGTCAATGTCAGGCTACTGACACCCTGGGGTGTTCCGTTCTCACATCTTCAGAAGAAGAAGTTTGAATTAACTGCACAAGATTTATAATAGGATTTGAATATTTTGAATGCAAACTGTAGACGCATGACATCTGTTTGGCTGCGCTGGACTGGCTGTGCTTATTAATTTTTCAAAGCCTGTATATATTCATATGAAGTCACTGTTGAATTATTGATTAGGGGAAAAGTGTGAGGTGGGCATGTTGGTCTATTTGTCACCGAGGAAGGGTGTTTCCTGCTCGAACAGCGGCACATGCCTGTTCGGCTGCTCTGTCTGTCTGCGTCTCCTCTCTCCCTCTCACTCTCTCTCTCTCTCTCTCTCTCTCTCTCTCACTCTCTCCACGTCTTTCTTGGTTTCATTCTCAGTGTGCTTAAGCCAAATGGAAAGTGACCCTTGGCAGGCAACACCATATTAAACACAGTGGGTCACTGTCGGAGAAACATGCTGGCAGCGTTTACCATAACGCACTGGCAAGCTATTCAGACGACATTGGACTGTTTTACTAAGCAGTTGTACAAGCTTTGGGAAAGTCATACCGAGGTACGCCCAGAGATTTAGCAATTTAGATTTAGAACAGTAAAGCTGGGATTTTTTACAGTGACAAAAATATCAATTTTGACAATCGAGCCCAAGAGTCATTTTTTAAAAATACATCCTGGACACAGAAACAAAGGGCATTGTTGATGGAGGGATTTGAGTGGCTCTCACGACTGCTAGAGGAATGGTTTAACAGTGTTACAGTAGCCATGGGGCCCCTTTTTGGGGTGGGGAATAGTGTGTATGTGTGTATATGTGTCTCCATGTTGTGTGTGTGTGGGCCAGGGCAGGATATGAGGAAACCTCTGAGCAGCTCAGTGGATATTTGTTCGCATTAACTTGGAACGTTTAGTTTAAACAGACACTGAGCTGGGTTCAGGTCCAGTTCGCACTGTGTGTGCATGTGTGCGCACCTTGTTTACAGAAATTTAGGGACGTTTCATGCCGCTTCTCACCGAAACTGATTAAAGAAAAAGTTATTAATACGCGGTGAGTGCGTGTAATCTTGTGTAATTAGTTTGTTGTGAGACCACCAGTGGTTTCGAGCAGAACCAGATCCTCTCGACGCTGTTGAATCTCCAACCCGCCCACTCCCCTCTTTCCTCTGGGCAGGGCATGGCTGAGGTTTACTGTAGCGAACACACACACACACATACAGGATAGCCAATAAGGCATCGATGTCCTTCCAAAGATCCACAGATGGTCCTGTGTTAGACGGTTAGTGTATTCAGATGGGTCAGATATGAGAACCGCGGCTCCCAGGTTGTTGTATATTTACTCACCGACCAGAGACTCCAAGACTCGTCCCTTGTTCATATTTCTGGGCATTACTCGGAGTTATAAAGAGATTATGGCCGATTGAGCGCAGATTATGGACAAAAACCTGACCTATTGTGTTTCATACAGCTCGCTGTGAACAGACTAGAACTTATTAACATGTTATCCGTGTCTCGCTCTTGTCTATTTTCACAAGCGCTGCTTAAGAGATCCCTTTTCCCAGCATTAAAGGGGGGTTTTGTGCTGCTTTTGTAGCTTGGCCTATAGTTCATATATGTATGTGTTACTTTTTTTTTGAGGTAGTAAATGCCTCTTACCATCAGTGAGTGGCCAGACAAATCTGCTACGGCTGTTATTACTTTGGCTATATGTGATTGTGGGAGAAAAACAAAATAATATCTAGAAAAAGTAAATGTCAGTACCAATCAGCAATGATCCATACAACATACAGGGCACTCTGTGGTCTGTAGACGTTGGAGTAAATCATTATTAAATACCGTTACTGTGGTGGCATGCCACTTAAAACTGCACAATAATAATGTACATTATGTACAGGGTTTATTTGACTGGTTCATTACTCATCACACATTCAAATAACAGAAAACAGGTACTCAGCTGTGTTGTTATCAGCAGCTCCGACATCAAACTTCCACTTCGGAATAAAACAAAGTAAAATCCACAAAGCTGTTCTCCAAGTTATTAATTCAAATCCTCCTGTCTAAAACCCAGTTACCCAATTTTAAACCCAATTCTCTGGTCACAAGGAAGAGAATTGTATTTTTTAAATGTCATGTTTTTAATATTTTTTAATAAATGAAATATTATATGTACAGTGCAAGGAATTTATTTGGTGATTTATGATCATAAACTACCTAAATCTGAAAAATAAAGCCAGCTAGGCTTTATTTATTATAAAGCACTTTCAAATCTGTTTATGGAGGTCAAAAAAAAAAAAGGAAAAAAAAAAGTGTGTTATTATAAATGTTATATTTTCTCTCAAAATCCACATTGACACTGGCTGCCCTTGTCCATTGAAGTGGTCATTTTCCAACTGTCATCAATCTAAACATCTGTGCTTTTACAGCCAGTGAAACCGAGTTCATTACAGCTGTGCTGCTGCAGTAATGCTAAGGTTGTTATAGAGTACAGTACATTAATCAGCTGGCATATTAGTCCATATGCACATTATTTTTTTGACGCTTTACAGTAAAAAGTCATACAGGGAACAGTTAACATGGATTTAATTATCCAAAAATAATTTTTAAAAAAATGCAAGTGTAATGTACCTGACACAAACTATATATACAAATTTCAATACGAGGATTCTAATAGATTATTTGTTTCTCTTGTCCTTGTCCGTGGATGTGAATGCACTGTTGCCAGATGCTGACTGTTTGTTTATCACTCTGGGTGGAAAATGAGTGTCCTCTGGTTAGCCTTGTCCACCTGTTGTATCCCAGCTATTAGCTCGCTATGCTCTGAAATAAATGTTGTAAATTAGCCCGTGATGCGACCCCGCCGCACTCGCTCGTGACCCCATCCATCTTCATTACGCTTCAATTATTGGCTATAATTGTAATTGTCATGCCTCTCAGTCTGCATGAGAAATCCTGGCATGTTCACCCATGTCCTTGCTCGGCCCATATTTCACCGCCGTGGCCTCCTCACCCGTTCGGCTGCCAGTACCATCCTGAACCCCAACCAGAGAGGCCAGAGAGGAAAGGTTAAAAGGTCGGGCGGGGATGGGAGGGGAAGGAGGAGGTCACGGCTTCTCGGTGAGAAGTACTTCCAGAGTCCACTCCCAGAATGCTGAGCTAGAGTCTGCTGGCCACGCTGAGAATCATGGGAAAGCACGTTAGACAATCAATCACGGCCAATGAGGTGGAACCAGCTTGCTTGAGATTGCACTGACAGCGATTATGTGTGTATGTGTGTGTGTGTGTGAACAGGAGAGTGGACATTCGCGGTCTAACTGTGCGATTCTCTCTGCATGCGAGCTGTTAAACCACTGACATCATGTTGACCAAAGTGTCTGCTGTGATTCTCTCCTTAGTTACAACACCGAAAAAACCACAAAACAAAATAACGTCTAATAGAGTTAGAGCTGATTATTTTCGTCTGACATCGAAGGGCTCGTCTTACCATGTGACCTGCGCTGACATCATCCTGATCCCCTCTGTCTGTTATCATTCCTCCGCTCAGTTCCTTTTACAGTAGAGAACGTAAGGGCAAAACAAAATAGTGTGTTGTTTGAACTGAGAGTTTGTTGAAGACTTTGTTCGAAAGCAGTTGAACCGTGCAGCGGTGTGGCTGCTGGGCTGAAATGTTTTCCTGTTTTTGTCAGCACACCTGGCTGATTTTTATCATGTAAACGGTAAAAATGTTCTACTTACATGACATTGAATGTTAGAATTAATCCTGAATTTAATTTAATAGGCTTTAAAGTCAAAGGGTCAGCTGAGCCAAACTGGAGATGGCCAAAAGTATGCGGACATGTGATTATCACACTCCTATGTTACTGTTGTGCATTATTATTCTGCTATAATCACCTCCACTCTACTGCTACAAGAGCGTTAATGATGTTTAATGATGACAGTTTGTGTTTTAATTCATCCCAAAGGTTTCTGTTAGTAGTTCGAACTTTAGAGACCAGCTGGAATCATGAAAAATATCCCAAGAACCAAATGTAATAATAATAATATACTGTATAATGTAACATGTAGACATGCAGGCTGTTTGGGAGTTTGTTTATTTTCTACCGAACAAATAGTCCAAATGACACCTGTCCACACTCGCCACAGTTGAGTTTTTCTAAATGCAATGAGCACCGCAAACATAATTGTAATTACTTTTATTGTATGGTGGTTTCAGTCAGGCAGAGAAGTCACATGTTCCGTGTCCCATCCCATGAAATACGACCGCAATTTATCTCTTGACACCAGGCGGTCCAGATTCCTCGTATATTAAATTATATTCAGCATTTATAATGTTTCTTTCGATATGTTTTGATGTTTATCAGAAGTTGTGTTTCTCGGCTTCTGTTTGGAAGTCTTAAATCAGGAGTGTCCTGATTGGATTTGGATGTCAGCAAACATCACGGATGAGATTCACAAACTGACTCTTTAAATTTCAGCCCTTTGATGAAGAATTCTGCCCTCGAATGTCAGAAAAACTAAATGAGGACAGGGAATGTGCTGTAAATGTGTCACTGCAGCTGCAACTTTCTAGTTAATGCCTGTAAAAATATATTGTTTTTTGACAATATAAATAATATAACTATACTTATCAATGCTAACCGCTGCTCTTTTTTCTTTTTTTTTCCGGTCTCCTGTCTCCTGTCGTCCCTGGTCTGGTATCACATTGTGTCTCTTCCATTAACAGGTAAGATGTGACTCCTTTCTTTTGATCTGCAGCTCGCTATCAGAGTGAATGTTGAGAGTGAATGTGATATAGTAGAACTCTTTCATTCTTTTTTTTTAACTAAAGATCTAAAGCTTTTTTTTCTTCTATTTAAGTGTGCATGAAATGTGAGTGCTTTAGTGCTTCTTTTTTTTTCACCTTAAGTACAGTCACTGAAGGACTGCTTCACTCTGTTTTACAATAACCTTCTATGGACGTACATGCTGGTTAGGTGAAGACAGGTGTGTGTGTGTGTGTGTGTAGAAGTGAGACACAGAGGAGACCACTGTCTTTTACTAAGTGCACAATAGAAATGCTTGAGTGTGTGTGTGTGTGTGTATCGCATGGTAGCGCGGTGTTGACTGGCACATAGACGCCTCCAGCAGAATCCAGGGTGCTGAAAGCAGACCAGTGAATTGTGACGGGTCTGCAGCTCATCTCTAACTAACAGTCTTGTGTCTGTCTGTCTGAATATTAGCACCTCTCCGTCTACTCCGCTACTCTCCACTTTGCCACAGACACAGACCCGATGACAAGTCGCCTGCAGCAAAGCATGTCGACACACATTCGACAATTACCTGAGAGCGCTCAAACATCTCTGGCTGTCTTTATTTAAAGTGCTTTACTGGACACCGTACAATTTAGGTTTAGCCTTTTGTTTATTGTCTATTGTTTTTTTTTAATCTCTACTTTCCACACGCCTCATAAAATTTAACAAGGAGTGCCCTGGTTGCTGAATGGTTGCATCGCATGCTGTGTAACCGTAACATCCCCGGTTCAATTCCAGCCAGGGACTTTTTGTTGTGTGTCATACTCATCTCTCTCTCTCTCTCTCCCCCTTTATTTCCTGTCTGCCTCCTCACTTCCCACTATCTAATAAAAAGGCAAAAATGCCACAAAAAAATTAAAAAAAAAAAGTTAAAAACCACAAACCAGATATGAACAACCCAGAAATTACAGTAAGTTTCCTGCTTCAGCGTCCAGACCATAGTCTGGAAGCCTTTGGGTAGACTTTGTGTTCTGCTCCAGGACTGGAATTGTTGATAACTTCAAGGCTAAAGCCCTTCACTTTAATCAGCAGGTGGCAAGCAAGACAGGAAGTTGGGTCTTGAGGAATTGGAGCATTTATTCACTGATAGATAGCCTGAACTGTGCTGCGTTCACAGCTATTACTGCTAACTTCATGCTCCGCTCCGGTCGCCAATCTCACCATCACACACACACACACGCTCTGTCTCTCTCTCTCGACTGCACACTCGCTACACACACACAACCTACACACAATCCTTTACAGGCGCCACACCACTTGTATAACACTATAGTAAGTTAAATTAAAAAGCGCCTTATTATTGGCGTAAGAAAAAAAAAAAAAACAATCGTCGATATACGATCTGATCACCAGTTGGCACAAACCTCGCACACACTTGTCCTATTTTCTGAAAAGAAGCGCCGAAAAGTCCAGCTGTTTATTTCTGAGCTTAACAAAAACAGTGACGGAGTGAATGAAAAACTTGAATGAGAGAGACACTCCATCCCATCATGTTTTCAACACAGTTTGTATAAGAAATTATGGAAAGAAAATTGCTTTGGTGATTCATCTGTGCTATGATTAAGCTATGTTTGTTGCTTTTTGCTGGTTTCTTGGATGGATTTGCAAGTCGGTGGTGCTGCTCATCAGTCCTTCCCAACCCCTTTTTTTTTTTTTTTTTTTTTTTTTTTTGCTTGTGACTGAAGTCTCTAAAGCTGGATTTTTAGTTATGCTACAAAAGGTGACAGCGTAGCTACGGATCCTATGGTGAACATGCAGCCAAGTGTGACTGGTGACTTTCTGAAGACAACATGAAGTAAGTTTAAGAGAAAAAAAAAATGCTCCTTTTCTGTAACACACGTGTAGCAATGTCATCACCATTGCAAACACTCTACTCACCGTGATCACAACTCTCCCATCACAGCGAATGAAAGAATGTAAACACGGCGATTTCACGACGGGAGACTCCTGTTCATTAACGAGACAAGGCCGGCTGTACGGGCGGCGTGATTTCACGGTGAAGATGATGCGGATCTCCGTGCCTCCCGGGCCTCACGCGTGACACGCATAAGAAGTGTGTCCAGTGTGTTGTTTGTTGCTCCCCTGCGACTCCAGAGAT
This sequence comes from Euthynnus affinis, assembly GCA_029490765.1. Lineage (NCBI taxonomy): Eukaryota > Metazoa > Chordata > Actinopteri > Scombriformes > Scombridae > Euthynnus > Euthynnus affinis. The sequence continues at coordinate 26,913,000 of CM055848.1, read as the reverse complement.
CATGAATCATTCCCGTTTGACGGATTTCGGGAGTGTGGGTGCCTGAGAATGCGCGTTAGCATTTGTGTGTAACAAAAAACCCCCCCATCTGTCATCTCTCGGTCGGGTTGGTGGAGGTTATTTGGCGCACAACCTCCGTCCCGACCCTCCTCTCTCTCTCTCTCTCTCTCTCTGTCTCTTCACTGCTCCGGAGTCTTCCGTTTGTCCACATGTCAGAGGTGACGACGCGCGCGTTAGTATCGGACACCAACATGGCTGACGTCTGCCATTTGTTGTTGCATGTGCTGGCTTCATTGTCACCATGAAACCCCAGCTCCTGCAGGAGTGTTTAGGGGTTACTGTGCCCCCCCCCCCCCCCCCCCCCCCCCCCCCCATCTGACTCCAAGGTTAAAGGTCACACTCGCAGTTTTAAAAGGACAGTAGTTTGTTTTGTTGACTCTCTTCTCACATGTCAGGATGGAGGGGGGGGGGGGTTAAGTTTGAGGGCTGAACATCTTGGGCGGATGTTTGATTTGTCTACTTCAGACGGTTGTCGTAAATCCATTAGCAATATCAAAAGTTATTCATGTTATTTCAGTCTAATAATATCAATGGAAACAACATTCTCAGCTTTTTCTGTTTATCTCACAATAATTTTAGACTACAGTATGAAAAGCATTTATGCTGGGTTCAGTCAGCACATGATTCATGATGATGCAACATACCGGTTGCGCTTAAGATATTATAGTTTTAATGAAAACAAACAAAAAAAAAAAACTGACTGTATTCACTGAATTTATTGAAAATTTGTAAATAATAGAATGTCTTAAATGAAAAATAAAGCAGAATATTTTACAAGGAGATCCATCTAGATCTATCTAGGTATGTGTAACTAAACGGAAGAATGGAAAGTTTAAACGGAAGAACGAAAAGTCTAAATGAAGATAAAGAACAAATGTCTGAACTTGTTTGGAGTAACATTCTCCAAAACATGTTAGGTGACCATGATATTTCCTGGTATTTAAAGTATGCGCAGTGAACATGTGTGCCATTTGGGACTTGATATCAGATTTAGTAAATATTGCCATTCATTTATAGTTTATATTGTGCCGTGATATATCGTTACACCCATATCTTATTCTAGTTCACATTTGTCATCCTTTGCTTTGGATAAATTCCAGCCTCTATGTGAACTTGAACTAAACTAATTATGCAGTGAGAATAGATTGATGAATGTTTGTTATCTATATCTTCAAGAAACAACAATACATATTTATACATTTGGCTTTTTTTTACCTCTTTATTGACACATTTTTGGCCATTTGCAATGAATCAAATCATTTTTTTAGTTATTTTTTTAAGCAAATATTCCAAAGTGTTCTGCTTCCAGCTTCTCAAATGCGATGCTTTTCTTTGTCATACATGACAGTCGACTAAATGTCGCACATAAACAAGACATTTGAAGACATCACCTTTTGACTCTGGGGAAATTATAAGGGGGCATTTTTCACTATTTTCTATCAATAATTAGCTGCAGCCGTTGTATCGACTGGCAGCAGAGTCACGAGGTATCCGCAGCATAGCTCAAGATCTGCAGTCAGAACTTATTAGGAATCATTCATCAAGTTATCATACCTCATCCTCCCACTAGAATAATAATATGCCAGCACAAATTTCCATGGTTAGTCTTCCATATCAAATGATTTTGCTGGTTCTTTGAAGAGTGCCGATGCAGTGCTGTTTGACAACACGTTGTAACACGGCCAAGCCGAGAGGAGAGTTTGGCCGAACACACATCCTGGCAGGCCAGAGAAAGAATGACACCATTTGTAAAGTGATTTCTCACAGTTGGTCAGGGACAGGTGTGGGTCTGTCTCTGTGTGTGTGAATGTGTGTGTGAGTGTGTTTGAGTGAGTGATGTTACCAGCAGGATCTCTGGCTAAGGGTCGGGGTCATAAATCAGGGTCGGTAATCTCCATAGCGATGAAGTTGGTGCCAGGGTCACAAGGATGGTATCAACCTTTAAAAGAGTAATGTTTCTCTGCGCTGGCCATCGACTTACCTACCTACATTCCCATACAAGACAAGACACACACATACACACACACACACACACACACACACAGCAGTCCATGCAGGAAAATGCAATCTAATGCGACATGTTATATGAGATAGGGGCAGGGAGGGAATTCCTTGCACAGGTGGGAGAGGAAAGAGATAGCGGTCTTCTTTATTCTACTCCTTTTTAACAAGTTTGAGGATGAATTGGTGGGCGGTCCAGCAGAATTGGAGGCGTAAGGGATCGGTAATATGTGTTGTAACTACCCTTTTGAAGTATCATCCTCAGCGCATGCCATGGTTATGAGGAAGGGGGGAGGAGGGGAGGGGGGAGAGGGGGGCAGTTCATGGCGGTGATGGCAGCCGTCCACTGAGCGGTGATTTGTGCTCGTGTCTGGTCAGATCGTGTTTGGAGGGATTCTCACAGCTCTTGTAAATCATCCCCAGCTCTCCTCCTTAAAATGGAACAACATACCATTCTCTCTTTTGTCAATTTGTCTTCCGCTTTCTCTTTGACCCTCCTCCTCCTCCTCTCTTATTCACCTCTGCTCTCCTTTTTTATTGTCTCTCCATTCTCAGTCATATCTATTTGTGCTGTCGTTTTTTTTTTTTTTTCTTTCCTCCTCTCGTCTGTCAGTGCGCCCTCCTCCCTCAGCTCTCTGTCGACACCGTAGCCCCTCGCTTACTGACAGACAGAGAGCCCGTGACTGCGGCTCTGTCACAGGGCCCAGTGGCACACAGTGGCCCCGGCTCCCACACTGATGAAATGATAAATGACTTAATGAGATTCCTCTCACACCTACGAACTGAGACCTGAGGAGGATTCTTGCTGCTCTTGTGTCGAGATGTTTCACCGGTCCTGCTGTAGAAACCATCTGTGTTCATTTGACATTGTTGATTGTTGTTAACAGGAATCGTGTTTATGAATTTGTTATAAACCTTTGTGATTATAGAGCAGTGATGGGAAAGTTTGCTCTGGAAGTGGCTTTACTGGCTAGATCACAAAAAGACAAATTTGTTGAGCCACTGGAAAGAAGGCAATTGATGTGCGCTTACAAACTATCCGAAGTAATTGTGTTTACATTTTTTCTAGCGCTGAAATGATTAGCCGGTAATCACTCTTCAGTCAACACAAAATTAATCATTTCAATAAACGACGAACCATTTAGCGAGCAAAAACCCCAAACATTTCCTCATTCCAGCTTCTAAAAATTGTCAATTAGCTGCTTTTCCATCATTGTAATATTAATATGTTTGGACTTGGCTTGCACTTTGCTTTTTGGGAAAAAAAAAAAAAAAAAATCAAGCACTTTAGAGATGTCATCTTGGGCTCCGGATTTGTTTTCTTCACAGATTACTCAAACGACTGATTAACTGATAATAAAATTGTTAGCTGCAACCCTTTTTATTATTCTGTTCTCTGTGCGATGCGAGAATGATGATGATATTGGTTCGAAGGTTTATGTTAGAAAATGGCATTTTAGATCACAAATTGGGTGTTCAGTCCGGCATCAGGGAAAAGACAACAAGCCTACCGCTGGGAACTTGCAAAAGGAAAACATTAGAAGCTCAAACTGACCAATCACAGTTCTCGTGGTTGCCGCCTGGTGTCTTCATTACTCTGATGTATGGTTCAGTTTTTTTAAGGGAGGTGCTTATGTCCAGTGGGGCGACAGAGCTCTGGAGTCAACACTAAGAAAGCGTGACGGGGACGCACCACTTTTTAAAAATATTTTACCCAAATCCTGATCTTTTTATAACTGTAACCAAGTGTAATAAAAGCTTAAACCAAACAGTGCAATATATATATATATATATACAAGGCGTGAACCTTGTCTGTGCTTTGACTCAATTTTTCAATTTATTCCACCCCCCTGTGACTTCTCTGCAATATAAGGTTGTCACACTTCCTGGATTGGAAAATATGCCTCCAGTGAACATAGAGTAATTTTATCTAAACTGTATTTGGCGAAGTAAATGAATCATATAGATATATATATTCTTGGCTGTAGGGTCGCTCATTCACACTGCAAAGTCCTAAATATAATCCAGTCCCCTCTGTCCTCTTCCCTTGTCCTCCTCACCACCACCCTGCTCCTTTTATTCTCTGCTTCCGCCCTCTCCCCTGTCTTCTTCAAACTATATTTATGTGCATCCCCCCCCGTCTTCGCTCCCCCGTGATGGATTTAGTGCCGCTATGCTCAATTTCACCGACCGGTCCATCCCCACAGCTCAGAGCCCTCCTTTATGGTCCTGCTACACCGGTGCAGTGCGCTGGCGAACTGACTCCTCCTGAAACACGGCCCTGAGAGAAGAAAGGGCCTGCTGTGTGAGCAGGAAGCTCCGAGGAGGTGGAGTAAAGAAGAGGGGAGGGGAGAAGAGAGCTATCTGGGTGTTCCATGAGAGTGGACCTCTCGGCTGTTATGCTTTCTAATTCCCCTCAGCTCAGAGCAGCAGGGGGGAAAAAGAGAAGAGATGGAGCAAAAGGGGGTGAAGGATGATGAGGGTGAAGGAATCATGTTTTCACCGATGGGAAGCAGGCGGGTGGGCTGAGGAAGAGTCTCTGTGTATATAATTGGACGCCAGTGATTTTATCTTTGCTTAAGGCGCAGCACTAAATGATGCTTAAAGTGAAGATGGTGAGAAAGAAATTCAAGGAACAAGCCTTAAGGGATAATTTCAGTTTATTACTACTCGGATCTTATTGTTCGTTGATATCTATAATAATAACATAACATTGAGTTCATTGCTGAACAACACTGCGAAAAACAGTGACATTGGACAGGAAACACAAGCAGTCAGGCAGGTTGTAAACGAACCCCTGGTTAGCAACACTTATTTAAAAGAGAAAAAGAAAGTGAAGAACAAAAGATCCCCTCAGAAAGAGGAAAAGACTCGTCTGATCACCTGACCAATCTTTCCATGTCCTGTTGGTCTTTGTTAGAGAAACATAGCCTTGTTCCCAGATCTCAGTAATTACTTTAATGGGTGCAGTGCCACCACAAGTGACATAAATAATGGTCAAAGCTAAATATAGACCCAAGATAAAGGATCAAACACAGAAACAGCAGATATATACAAAGGACAACACACTGGATGATTTGTAGATTATGGTTGGTGGTGTTCTTAGGAAACACCTGAAATCCCACCAGGTCATGAATTATCTGTGTCAATGCAGAGACAACCATCCCTGCTAATGGATGCCTTGCTAATTTATGCAGTAATTTCATCAGTTAGGTGGTTGTTAGATGGATCTCAGCACACAAGGAAGTAGTAACTTCTCAGTGATGGAACATCCCACTATTTCCTGATTTCCTCTGTTTTCAGACAGTTTCATAACTATCTGGGTGTTAACACGTGAAGTCGTCAGTTCCAATCCCAGTTGGCAAAATCAAACATGCTCTAAATTAGGACACTGGGCAGGGACCGGGATCAGAATGCAAACAATTTGAATCATTAGACGCCACACAGTATGATTTTTTATATCCTCACTGTCAAAACCGTCTGACCAGGACTGGAACACACTCAGTACAACTTGTTCTGCTCAATCATGACACCCAAATCATAACTATAATCATATGTAATCAATGATAATGTGAGTCCCTTAATGTAATATATACACAGAGACTCACACATATTCAATACAGACATACTCACACATCCTCCTCCTCGTGTCTGGATCCAATATACTGTCATTTAGCTCTGGGTCTGGAACAGATTCACATGAAGGGCTCCTCTTCTCCACCCCCCCACCCCCACCCCCCAATTCCCTGCTTCTTCTTGTCCTACCGGGTGTGGCTCTGCACCCCCACCCTGACCTTTACCCCTTGACTCTACCTCCCTGATGGCCAATACACCCTGGTCTGTACTGCCGCCTTGGGCGCCCGAACACAACCTCCAAACACCCCATCATCTGGTTCTGCTTGCCCATCCCGCAACCCTCCCCAAGGCCACAGGAAATAGCTGGAGAGTTTGTGGGCCCGTTTCCCTGGGGGTGGAATTAACAGGTGCACCAGTGTTTGTTTCAACTTTTCCCCATTACCACTGGATAATGGTAATAATAAACATAACGAGGCCAGGTGGGGCGCCGGCCGTGGCTTTCACTTTGGTTTCACTCTCTTTGATTATTTCGGCTTCTAGTTTCATCCTTTGCTCTTCTCTTAATAAGAACTTAATTTAGCATCACATTCAGGGATCCAAATAGATGGTAAAGTTCTTTATTTTATGTTTTTTTCCATTTGAAAAATTGAATTCAAACCGACAAGAAATCAGAAACCCTACACGTCGATTAAGTTACAATGTTTTCCTGGCAGAACTTTATCAGACAACTTAAAACCATTTTTCATTGGATTTTATGTCTTCAAACACCCAAAGGCTTTTGACATACCCCAATCATATTTACAATAAATGTCCTCTTGCAATCTTGGAACCTCGACAAATGGTTTCATCTCAAGGAAGCGAGAAAAATGGGGGGGGGGAGTGCAAATGAGCTGCTAATTGTGCGCTAGATACCCTCAATATGGAACAAACAGTAGATGGTATGCAAAAGTGCAGTGTTTATACAGCAAAAAATCACATTTTCACACTAAATCTCGGTGTTTTGTATCCAATTTCCTTTCTGTATACATAGAAATAAACAAATTCTTCTCTTTCACCCTTTTTTTTTTTAATAAACTTGAAAACAAAGAAACACTGTGTTTTCCTGTGCTTCGCTGGCTTTCCGCTAACACTTCTCACACTGCAGATGTTGCGTGAGGTGCCAGTGGGTGGTAAACCACAGCGAAGTAAAATGATAGTTGTGCAGGCATCCAAGAGCTCCTGATGATCTCAGAGGCTTCAGTCAGCCGGAGCCTCTCTCCACTAACTGGCTGCCATTTTCCTCAGCTGCCATTATAGCAGGTACATTTGCCATCTTCTTCTCATATTACCTGGGCTCCCCCTTAAATGAGTCATCAGATTGGGTAATAGCGAGAGAGCGGCAGTTTAATGGCACCCGGGGTCATCGCGGAGGGTTGAAGGTGGGGAGGTCAAATGTTGCCATAATCCCAGGCTCCAGGTTCAGACCATAAATAAGAGCTCAACAGCTGGAAGGGAGGAGGGAGTAATTGATTTGGAGGGAGGGGGAATATTTCACCTGAAGAGGAAACGAAGTTGACAACCGTCCAACCAGTTTACAACAATTGTTGGATTAGCACCTCTGGCGTGGGAGTTGGTGGGACACATTAATGTGGGAGAATTTTAGAGATTAGTGATGCTAGGAAGACCGAAATAATTCCCTTAAGAGATGCTACTGGGGATTCTGTCTTTATGTCTTATAGATGTCATTTCTCTTTCACGCAGATGCACATACTAGAAGCACCAGGTGCTGATTGTTTGCAGAAGGCAGGAGTAGAGTTTATTGTTAGCGCCCCATTTCATTTTATGTTGGCTAATATGTTTTTTTGCAACAAGTAACATGAGACTCAGTCTTGCTGGGAAAATGTACAGATGAGGTGGAGTGATTGTAAAAGAAAAAATAAATTAACAGAAAAGGAAACTACTATAGGTCTATGCTGTGGAGAAAGAAGAAAAAAGACGAGGGGGGGGAAGAGGGAACAAAGGCAAGCTGTGTAAAGACAGACTCTGTGAAACTGTGTGTGGGAGAGAAAAGATGTCTGATTTGAACTTCATCGGATGCGGCCACATTTTGCAACCAGCCAGCTCCCTTAAGGCTTTGACATTTCTGTGATTGGACAGTTTATGTCTCATTGGCTTTTATTGCCTTTCTACTACATTCATAACACAACATAATTCAATCTCAGCGTTTGCCCTCAGACAACAAATGACTTACCGATAAGGTCACATTCCTGTGCTTGTTTTCATTGATAAACATGTTTTGATTGGCAGAACAATCTCTCAGACAGACTGAGACCTGCAGGATATCAGGAGCAAGCGAATGAGTGACTGTTTCCTGTATAGACAGGAAGTGAGGGCTTTTATGAGGGCAGTGCATTGATTTCCTAGCATGCCAGGTCTGGGAGTGCAGAGAAAAGAGCCGCTTCCTGCCGAGAAGAATGCCATGCCAGCTATCTGACTCTTAACAATCTCGACACTGTTAGTGTGAGAGGTTGTGAAATGAAAGTTGGACCGTTGCCTTCTGAGCTGTTTTCTCATCAACATCCACGCTGATATAGAAAAGAGAGGACATTTGTTCAGTCAGGTCTGTGGAGAGGGTGTGTGCTGTCCGTACCTCATCAATCAACTAGATGACCAAAGTAACAAGAGAATCAAATGTGAAAAGAAAGTGAGCAACACTGACTCGCTGGAGTCTGTGTTTTTATTTTTAGGATATGTGTTCCAGCACAGAGCCTTTACAGAGCAGGTACGAGTCTCTGTAGATTATCAAATGAGTACGTAACACATGCATGAACAGTGTCTTAAAGATGCTGCAACTCATATGCAAAAAATTTAAAATATAAGCAGATAAAATAGTAAAAGCCAAGAGAAGTGGAAACCTGAACAATCTTCCAAACTCTCTTGGATATAAACTAGTTTAAAAAAACAACAACTTATGTTCCATATGTACCATTTTCTGTTATTTTTTGATGTGGCAGTTGCATTTATGAAATTCTGTTGTATACTTCTATCTGAAATTTCTCCACTGGAGTCCCAGCATCCTTTTAGAAGGTGGCCGTCTATTGCTGAATCCAAATAACCCACCATGACCACTTGTGGACAGCAGCCTTTGCTCGCAAGTGCCCAAGACGTGTCTGAAATGGCAAGGACTAACACACTGTGCGCACTTTGGGTCATTCGCACCACAATGTGTCCGAAGTGCTCATTGCCATCACTGCCGTCAAATCTGCAGTGATGCTTCGCTGTGGGAGGCTGTGACGTATGACGAGACTGGACCTCAGATCTCAGCCGTTGCTCTGAATTAGACCAATAACCAGTTCCGCCAACACCAACACCAGTTTTCCGAATAGTTTCTTTACCATTGGGAACATCGTGAATGCCTTTGAAGAGAGAGAGAGTCTGAAAGTGTGTGTGGTTTATCCCCATTTGTACGATTCGTCTTGTCCAGACTAAAATAAAGGCAAAAGACTCAAAGTCCTTGGAGAGACATAAGGGAGGCGATGGGGATGCTGCCAGGAAGAGGCTAGGATGGCAGACTTTATGCACCAGTTTCAAGTGTGGCCTTTCTGTAAATGTATAAATACTTTTCCTTCATACATGGTCAGACAGCATGCCATACAACCTATTTATTTTCAAACATGCTGAGCTCGACACTGCTAATATTAGCATCAAACCTTCAGCTGAGGATCTTCATATTTGGATCGATTTTCTAACTCTGAGGATCCTAATGCACAAATCTAAATGATTAAAGCATATTGTATACGTGAGGGGAGAAAAGTCAGCATAAAAGTCTACATTCGTCTTTGTCCTCAGTGGTCCTTACCTGTCCTGTAAAACCGACACTATGCCGAAACAAGTTGGATGAACAAAACACAGTCTCATCCAGTGAGTCGGTTAGTGTTGCCAAGGTACTATCCACATTCAGAGATGAAGAGAGCAAAGTAGCATTCCTACACATTAGGACGTCCTGTACTAAGTTTGTTCCCTCGAGACCTCCTCCATCCTTTCCTTCCTCCTATTTCCCCTCCCTGCTCTCTTTACTTCATACTCCTCTCTCAACTCCTTCACTCTCATATCATCCTCTCTCTATTTCTTAACACCTCACGTCCGCCCCCCCCTCCCTCCTCCTTCCCTTCTTACTCTCCCTTTACCTTCTTATCTGCCCACATCTCTCCCTCCCTCCATCCCCGCGTCTCTCCACCCATGGCTCAGGGCTTGAACCGACGTCCTCCTCCTCCTCTTTCTCCTCGACAGCTCCTCCATGTTAGCCGGTGGTCTCTCGCGAGGTCCCGGAAGGATTGATGGTATTCTCCTCCTCATCGTCCAGCAAGCTGGAATAGATGGCTGACGCAATTCTCTCAATTACCTCAGGGAGGGAAAAAGGGCAAAATGAGGAGAAGGGGGGAGGGCTGCCCCCACATGCATGGAATATGTATGTATATACAGTATGTGCAGATAAAATGATACAAGAACACTCCTCTACATCATCACCGGGCTTTCATTTCAGCGAGGCCAAAACATTAGTTAAGTCACTCTTGCATGTGCCGATTGGCTGTTTACATTCTCTGAGCTCTTCGCGGGCCCCTCCCCTCCCCTCTTCATCCCTCAGGTCAGGGGTGAGAGGTCAGAGGTTGAAAGGCGAGGTTGTGGGCTGCTTCTCCTGGAGGAGAGGAGCTGGTGTTGGAGGTCCCCTCGCCCAGCCCCTCAGTTTAGTCTGAGAGGAGAGAAGCCTCCTCCTCCTCCCCTCCCGCACATCTGGCTGCCCCCAGAACGGTCATTTGGAGGAAAAACAAGAATGTTTTTATTTCCCAGGAGAGAAGAAGAACTCCGGAGTGAAACCACAGACTTAAAACACAGAGAGGCATCCTGGGCCCTCACACAGCCTGCTGCTAGGCTGTGATGGCGAGAAGTTTCTTTTCTCTCTCATATACTCGGTCTTTTGTATTTTTTTTTTCTCCCCCCTCTCTCCTCGTCTCTGTTTTATTTCTCTCTCGATCAATGCATCCCTTTTACTTACATGCAAACCGCCAGGCAGATATCCAGGACCAAACCTGTCTACTAAAAAAGTGGGTTCAAATACAAGAAAATGTAATACTGCCTGGATTATTTGTTTAATCAACATAATTTGCTTGAATAAACATTAACTGTTCACTGTCAACGCGGAATGTTCGTACTGAACATATCTGTAAAACATTCACGTAGACATCAATATATATATATATTGAATTTCTTACAATATCCACTGGGCTTGGTCTTAATTATATCAACTTCAATCCTTTTTTGGTGCCGACCGAGGTGTATCCATAACAAAGTTCTTCTTTATTTGCTGTGTTCTTTCATCAGAAAGCATCTGAATGATTTAACTTAGTAATTTAGGCAGGATGTTTATATTTAGACACTATTTAACATTTTAAAAGTTTGGCTTTTTGTTAGACTACATGATTTTTTACATTCTTCAAAGATGTTGACATAGGTATTATTTTTGTGTTGGTACCAAAACTCGGGTATATCGGCACGTGTATTAAAAAAAAAAAAAAAAATTATGTAATAAAATAATATCAGCAGTCTTGGTCTGTATGATTATGTAAAGGCAACTCGGTGCACTCAAGTTTAGGAAAAGCTTGTGTTCTTAGTAATATTTTGAAAAAAAAGTGCAAACTGACCTTTATGGGTTGCAAAGACTTTTCCAATATTTAACCAAAACAACAATGTTTCCCCAACTGAACAATCTGTTGGACCTTCATCAAAGTCCTGCGCTTTCTTTGTAAACCTGACCATCCACCCCAATCTCATCTTATTGCAGTGAAAATATGTGACACATCCTGGAATGGAAAAAAAAACAAAAAAAAAACGTTGTGGGTAAAAATGCCAGGCATCAGTTACGTATCAACCAAATCCTGCAGTATTTGGCAAAGCAAATTAATAATATTTCAAATAAACATGGAAGGCGATGCAGTGAGGTTGGAGGGAAAGTTAGAGGGGGTAAACTGCACTTTGTGGCAGATAAAGACAGAAAGATTGTAAAACATGAAGACTTTTTTTTTTTCTTTTTCCTGATTTCCCATCAAAAGGTGATTTGCTTTGTTTCAGCTGCAGCCAAACGCAATCAAAAGCCAATTTCTAAAATTTACAGAGCAGCACGCCAACCTTCTCCCTCCCTCGAAAACACACTTGTCTGAGGAACCTCTCTTAACACACACACACACACTCATACAACACACACACACACACACTCATACAACACACACAGCTGTGCTTTATTACAGCAATGTACAGTAGCCATCTCTCCGCCCCTCGCCTCCAGCCCTCTCTGTGACTGTTATTGGAAATGTAGCGCTGCTACGGGAGCAAGCTCATGGCGGATTTATATGACACAGGTGCACGCTTTGGAAAGCATTCATGTACGCGTGCACAAATACATACACGCTCCCACACACACACACACATACACATACTCACACACACACACACACACACACATATCAGGAGGCACGCGAGTGGACCAGCCCGCAAAGACTGGATCTAATGTCAGCCACTTAATGTCTACACCACTCACAAGTCACAACACACTTCAGACACACACACACACACACACACACACACTCACATATGTGTCTGAACCGCTTAGAGCTGTATCCAAACCAGGCTGAAAGTATCACCCAGCTCCTCTTGTTTCTGCCGCCTGGATAACCTCATCTGATTCTGATTTTTGACTTTGCGGATTGAATATGACAAAAATGTCTTTAATTTTAACTTAATATATTTTCCTCTTTGCCCTCAATGTCTAGATTGCTCCTTTTGTTCTGGGAATATGCCAGGCATTTCCTCCGTGCGCTATCCCAGTTTTCCAATAAGAGGGGAGGCCGGAGGTATGTGCTGGGCGGGCTGGGCTCACTTTCTCTCTCTCTGGCGTTCCGCGATGGTCTAACGGAGGCAGGAATACCGGGGATATGGTTTCCCTCTGGAAAAAAGACAAAGACATTCCAAGGAGGAACGGCTTGAGTGCCTACACAGCAATATGTCTGCTTAAAATTCTAGCCACGTAGACTAAACTACAGTACCTGTGTATCTCGCTGGGTTTAAAAGTTATGTAGTAGCGGGTAAAGATATACCAAAGAAATTAAAATGAAGATACAAGTCCTAACTAACTCCTCAGAACCCAACAACAACAAAAAAAACAAACCCAAAACGTCTCTTTCTGATGGAAGAACTGTATGTTTTAATAAATCTTACTCCCAGAGCATCACTGCTTAGACATAATTTGGATCTCAAGCTGAAAATTTCGAGACCCTTGACCCGAAGAGATTGCTGCTGTAGACAAACATGTGGTAATGTAGTGTTAGACATATGTATCTCGTCAGCCCATCCTTTCTGATGTTCATCCCACTATATTGAAGAGCAGAGGGCAGGGAGGCTCCATGCTCGCCCACATGGTACTGATTTAGCCTGTTAGTGCCGATCGCTTCTTTTAATGAACAAGCAGTTTTGTGATGTTTTTACTTGTGTAACTTTTTGTGTGTGTGTGTGTGTGTGTCAGAAGGGTGGAGTTAGGTTGCTTTAAGTCGCTTTAGGGCCTGCATCTGGATCCGAGGACAAGAATCTTTCAGGCAGTTGCGGGCGGCAGGCAGGATTTTTTGTGTCTGCGCACACCTCCGATGCAACAACAGCACACATCATGTGTCGTAGATCGGCCGGTGAGATGAGCAAGTATGCCTCACCGCAATGCATCTACTTTTTAATTTCAAAAACTGCAAAATGATTACAGTTTGGCTTCTTGACAAGAGGTGTAACAGTGCAGGAGCGGTGAAGGAAAAAAAAAAAAAGTGGAACAAATTTGTAAGAGTACAAAACCTTAGCACTCAGACATTACCTACAGAGGCATGGCATCCTCTCTTGAAAGTCAATTTTTACCTACAAAAGTACAGTTATGCTCACATCCTTAATGACCGCATTGTACCAGGGCATAACATGGCAACGTGAAAACAAAAATATTAAAGAAACAAGTGTTAAAAAAAAAAAAAAATCAAGCTGAGAGTCTGCACCAGTGTAGTGATTGTTGTCAGAGCTTGAAAGTTTTTTTACTGTGGAGCAGCTGCAGGGCTGTAATGTAGATGCACAGTAAGTGCAAAGTAAGCTGTTAGCCGCTGAAGGCTAACTACTCAATTACATATGTTATGAATCTAAACGTGTACATGCTTTTGCTGCTTTTTTTTTTTTTTTTTCCGCCCGTGGATCTGACGATGCAAAAGAGGCCCGAACGACCGAACGTTTTCTGTCTCTGCTCAAACTTTCCAAGAAGACACAGTAAAAACTAAAAGATTAAAAAAAGGAAAGAAAGAAGGGAACCAGAAAAAAATGTATTACATCATGAAAGAAACGGGAGAAGCAATTCAGAAAAAGATAGATTACAAAAGAGATTACGACGAGAACAGTGAGGCTCTTGTGTTTCAATTAAATGTCAACTGCAGTAACAATAAGAGTTTGAAGAAAGCAACAGTGAAACCTGTGTGAGAGCCGGAGCGCTAATAAAACATCTGACGTCTGTTTGCATGCTTGTTTGTTTTGAAACTGCACCTCCACTTTGGAGCACAAAATGATCGTGTAGTTCTGAATGAAAAAAAAAAAAGGTAATGAGAGGTCAATGTCGGTATGTTAAGAATTGCTCTGGCTCCGCAGCGTGTCGTGTGTGTGTGTGTGTGTGTGTGTGTGTATGTGTGAACAAAGGCAACGGAAACACTGAACTTGTTTGTCTTGTTCGGGTTTTATTTAGTCATGTGAAAACAGAGACAGTTTATCAAAGTGAAACACAGATTCAACTTTTACTGCTGTGCACATTAAAACTTTCCCTTTTTTATATCTTTATAAGATTAGATATAACTCTAAAAAGAAAAAAAAAACATGTGCATGTGTGTTTTGAGGCATCAATCATTACTTTTCTTTATACATATTTACTCATCATATATCTGCAGATGCGAAGGAAACGCATGCCATCCCATTTTTTTTATCAAGATAGGAACGTAAAGGAAAGTTATCTTGTCTCCTGCTGCTTTTAAACAAACTTCAGCTTCAGATGGCACTGCAGCACGCCCTGAAAACTCCAGATATGAAGGGTGTGTCGTAACATGTCATTAAGAAATATTGCATCTCCCAAACCACGAGCATTAATGCTAATGTAGTCTATGTTTACATTAAGTCATAACCATGCCTCTGCCAAGTTCAGGCTTCCAAATCAACAGAGATACTATTCAATAAATGCCGGCTGACACTCGTCGACCGTGCCAAATGACTGTAGGATCTGCGTGCGTCAGTGTTGATTGGCACCGAAAATTGTTTATCGCAAACCTTTTTTAGCATGACACCCATGCATTTAGCTGTTAGCTGTCACCACACCTGTATGATGTCATTACCGCAGGTGTTTCTCAATTCTTTTTAGGTTTGTGTGTGCTTATCAGATGCTTATCTGCAGATGCCTGTTTTGCATCATTTTTTTTTAATAGCTCTGTGGGTGTGCACTTGAGCAAGAGAACGACATAGGAACATACTGTAGATGGTTATCGACTGGGCCCTAATCACTACCATGTGCTTTTATGGCCACTTGCTTTATTCGCTGAGGCTGTTGGAATCCCAGCAATTAGGCCTCCCTCCGCTTTCACACATGGGTCCCTCTCGTTCGTCACATAAACTGTCCCACTGAAAGAAGACCCGGTCCAGTTCTCCTCGACTCTGGGCTTGTCTCTTTTACAAGGCCTGGAGGTTTTTAACTGCCTCGGAGCTCGACCCATTCGCTCTGGTGGTCCACGAGCCTGGGAACCAGCCTCTCTGCTCAGACACACACACACACACTGAGAATATTTTTTTTTTTTTTTTTTTAACTTGAGCTCATATTTCCTTTTGTTCAACGTTATCTCCTTTCATTTTTTATTTTGGTAGAAGGCAGAGCTGCTGATTGGGAGTTTCTGTTTAATTTATCCTGGATTATTATTTTGCTTAATTGGCTTTTAACAAGGTTTTAAGTATTTTAAGTCGATACCACCCACCCACAAGGTCCACTAAAGGTTAACCCTATCCAGATCCGCATCTTTGCTCCCTTGTTCTCCCTCCCTCTTTCTATTTCTGTCTACAAATTGCTTTATTTGCATGTCTGCAATTAAATGACATATTGCTAACACAGGTTGTACAAACTCTATCACATAATCTGCCTGACTATTAAGTATTAAGGCAAAGAAACTAATTTATATAACTCAAGCACTGCATTTTAATACAATTATGACCTGAGTAGTTTCATCATATGTTTGTTTTAAACTTCTACTCCATTATATTTGAAAGGGAAACATGCTCTACTGCCAACTGACAATATGATATGATGAACTTGTTAGAGAAAAGTAGCTTTTTTTTTTACTCATCCAGCAACATTATCATCCCTTTGGATCATGTTTGTTGCCATCCAGCCAATTAAAATCCAATATTATTTTTTTTTTCTTTAAGCCATAGTTTTGTCTGTACCGGCTCCTGAGAAAAACATTCCTCTTCAGTTGCTGAACGCTCGTCTATGTCCACCCACTGGTTGCTAACTGTCTGTCTGCAGAGTGCGGTGATAACTCGTCGTCACAACAACCAACACTTCTCAGATTATATGTAGTCATTTGATCCATGATAACAGTTTGAAGGCAGAATCTTTATTTATTAAAGTGTATTTTTTTTTTTACATTGTGGCTTCCGTATTACTCTCCTTTAACTATAACGATTCAAAAACAAAAGCAAAAAAAACAACTAGAATGTATTTCTTACTCTGTTTCCTCCAAAAGGAAAGAAAAAAAAAATTCTTGTCTCTCTCAACCTTGGGAATGTCCCTCTAGTTTAACTGCCACATATCACCATTTTGGGTCTTGGCATTTGCATAAATCACTACCAAATAAAGACTGGATGCATGAATGCTTTTTTTTTTTTTTTCCAAGAACAAACCCACAGTTTGTGTTTGTCTCTTTCAATGACAGATAGCAGCAATAACAGTAATGGTCCCGCTTTTATCAGTAACAATCAGTGTCACAAAACGCTACTTTGATTTCACTTATAATACTGTGACCCGCCATTCTTCTTCAAAGGGCAGATTGAACTCAGATTGCTCAAAAAAAAAAAAAAAAAAATATCATCAACAACCCTCAATTATATGAGGATTAGCAGGAATGTTTACTGGCTTTTCAAGTGGAAGTTTGCCAGCAGCTTTGATTTGTTTCCCCCCCAGATCACTTTGGGGTTTGGGAGAGTTGATTTTACATGACAACATGATCCTGATGGTAATAGAGGCTGCAAGTGCCAGTTATTGGGTGTAATGGAAAAGTCGTAGTCGTGGGTGATTTATAGTGAAACAGAACCGAGGTATAATGAGCACAACACTGGTGTTTATGCCAGGGAGGGAAATTAGTAGCAGCCACCAAAAAGCTTGTTAAATATGAAAGCGGCTGGTAGGTTTCAGACACTCGGTAATGATTTACTATGGAGCGGCCGGTGAATTGGAACATTTTTATCTGTCGGTGATCGGTAGATGTTCACATTTTGGGAAAAAAAAAAGTCTTTTTGTTATCAGAGTTCACTGATACATAAAGAGGGCATTGTTGTTGTTGCATTAGTGCCTCATTCAAGCTGCTGCCTCCCTCTGAGTCTTAACTGTTATCTTATCAAAACAAAAGGATTATTTGAATATTTAGATTCAGGGAAACACCCTCAAGCAATTGTGTGTGTTTGCAAGTGTGTGTGTGTGTGTGTGTGATAGGAAGGAAAATATTTCCCACTAAGTCTCAGCGAGTGTGCCTAGGGGAAATTCAAAACACTCCTGTCGTTTGTTCTGCGTGGTGCGCCCTGCCAACTGTCACTAGCATACAGAAAGTGCTTTTGTTTCTTTGTGAATTTCTTCATGCTCGCATGTATAGAGGAGTGTTCCAGTTTGTGTTTGGATGTAGTATTTTTGAGGTTTTTGTACAATGACGTGTGGTGTAGAGACAAGAGAAGTGTGTTTTATGTTTGGGGAAAGAGAAATAGAATGAGAATGACAGATTGTTTTTTTTTTGTTTTTTTTTTTTTTTTCATAGTACATACCTCAGATCACACTGGCTCTATTGTTCAGTGGCTGGTTGCAGAGTAGAAGAATTGTTAAACTCCGTCTCACTGCACCACTGGGTTGACTTTATAGTTTGGTGTACAGTATTTTTTTTTTTTCAGTGTGTGAGCATGTTTATGATGTGTATGTGTATATGCGTATGTGTGTGTGTGTGTGTGTGCGCGCGCAGGTGCACATTTTCATTACTCAGAATGTTTATGCATGCTCATACAGCTGAAATGCTGGAAAATTCGTGGCTGTAGATGCCAAGGACTTTGGCCAGCAGCATCAGACGAAATATTAAGTGGTTCCACTGATTTATGCAGCATTACCGAGAGTTTGACAGAAGTTGTACTCAACCGTGATGAGGAAACAATGAGGTTCCTGGATAAAATTTACTAGTATACACATACCCACATGCATCGAACACATGACCACCCACCTGTCGACTGCCCAGCCGCTCACCTTTCTTTTGGCTGTGTTTGCAATGACTTTAAAATGAGGCGTTTTTTTTTTTTTTTAATTTGTGTCTGTTCCCGATATTATGCAGGACATTGGAATTCAGGTCTTGTCAAAGAACAACAACATGTTGTATTGTTTTTGTTTTTTTATACCAACCACTATCTTCTTCAATCTTTTTGTTTTAGTTGCATAAGCGTAACCATACCTAAATGATAGTTTATGTGTCGCAAACCTCAGTCTTTATTTAACCTTATAAATACAGAAGTTGTTATGAGGAGATATTGTAGACATGAATAGTAATTGTGTAAATTGCTGGCACTGGATGTTCAAGTGGGATTTTTTTTTTTTTTTTTTTTTTTGGCAAGAACGCTGGATGTCAGTGTTCAAAGGTGAATTTGCAAATCGGGGTGTTGCAACTTAAAAACCAGTGAGTTTAAACGGATTGCAACATCTGTTAGAGCCACTTCAGTCCTGTTCTGCAGCAATAAACAGCACTTCAAAATATCAGTGGTGCCTGAAAAGGAGATTATTTTCTACAAAGTCGATCCACACTCCTTTAGATCCGCAGGGACTACCATCTGCTATTCTGGAACCACAACCTTAAAAACATAATGATCTTGCTAATTTTTTTTGTCTGTTCAAACATTTTTTTAATCACCTCCCTCTTTTTTTATAAGCCGATTGCAAACACATCACAGGTCTGGAGTTAAACAATTCAGTATTTACCAGTCCGACACTTCCATTCTTTCACTCCCACTGCTCAACTTCACCTCTCTTTCTCTGGAGGAAGTGGGCCGTCCCTCTGAGATGAAGACTTCCTGTAGTGACTCCCTCTGCAGCTCCACAGGAAGGGCTGGAGCAGAAGTGTAGGGGCAGGAGTTAGTGCACCCTCAGGCACCATCACTGCGATGGATCCATTTGGTTTGGCAGGAGGAGGGCAGAGATGGTGGGAAGGGATGTGTCGAAAGAGGGGAGAGATGGAGAAAAGAAAGAAAGAAAAGTGAAGCAGAGAAAGTGTGAGAGGTGGATGAGGGGAAAGAAGGAGGGAGGAAGGAGGGAAGAGATGGAAGCGATAAATCATATTTTGTTTATTCTCACTGACCAGAAAAATGAGAGGTTCCTGGTCAGTTTTGCGCTCGGCGACCTTTGGTGTTTACAGCATAATGATTGTGACACGACAAGGGACCTGTTGCACCCTAGACGTTAAAGCTGACTATTCAAATATCACTGATTCATGCAGCTGGTAATAATTTTATGAATCAAGGCTCATTTCTATGATTAGTCCAGTACAGTTCATTCCAATATGTTCAATAACTAATAATAGTTGAACTGTAATGTTTCTGCATTGGTAGGGTTTCTTATTTCTGCCGGTCATTGGGTGTACATCGCTGATCTTCTTGTTGTAAGGAAGCAAAAGTGCTTAAGGTACCATATTTACATGCTTTTGGTCTGTTGTGTAACAAAGCCTTTAACTATAAGGGGTTTAAATGTTGTGTTTGTAGTCAGTTTATCTAGTTTTATCAGTAACAATCGACTAAAAAGCTGGAAATTTATTGATATGGTCACCTTTTGGTTGATATATTCTGTGCAATGCTTCATAAAATAACATTTTCTGTTGTATAAAAAGATAATAGTTTTGGTCGAGACTGTGTGTAGTCATTTTTTTAGACTGTATTTTGTGGTTCTGATGAATGCCATTGAATTCTAAAGAGATTTCTAATATGTTTGTCTGCTTTTAATCACATGCAGCATGTTGAACTGTGGGAGAGACATCGCCCTGACAACAAAAATCGACTATCATCTCCATAAATGTTGGATTTTATCATAAGGCAGTTGTATCGGATAGCACCGGATTGATTGATTGATTGATTGATGTCCCCGATAATGTATAATGTTTGTCGCCCCGGGTGCCACCGCTGGAAAGTTACAGTGTCTGCGTTTGCCAAAAACAATAAGCAAAGTAGTGCTTTTACTAGCTGGTGAGTCACACAGGAGGTCATATCTGTAAGCTGTTGTGAGTCACCTCTGCTTCAGCTACTGTACCATTTTAACTTCGCTTTCCTCGCGCGTTTCACAGGCGGAAAGTGCAGACTGTGAGAACCTCTCTGGAGAACCTTTGACGGGCACGTTGCCATATGCGAAGAATTTGCAAAGGTCAGCACGAACCACTGAAAATGGCCGAACTTCACCACTGCTTTATTATCCGTGTACCCCTCTGGGTGTCTGTATGGAACAATGTGGAACAACTGCCACAAGACTGCAGAGTCCCAGCTGAAAAGCTCCAATACAAACAGAGCCTCTCTCTCTCTTTTTCTCTTTCTCTCTCTCCCTCCCTCCCTCCATCTCTCTTTCTCTCTCTCTCTCACACTCACACTCTCTCTCTCTCATAGCCAGGGGTGAGGCATCTGTTTCCTATGCTCAACATGTGGAGGCACTACATCCAATACACACACACACACACACACTCTACTATTTACACTACTCTTGTCTTATCTTACACATTTGGACACATTACAGGAACATTTTAAAAACACACACCTCTGATGGGCTGAGAGATTGTGTGTATATCTCTATGAAGTGAGTGTGTTGGTTGGTGTGTGTGTGTGTGTGTGTGTGTGTGTGTGTGTGTCACTACAGGGCGACCATGCAAAATGTTTTGATGGTACTGGCTGGTAACCGCTTGTCCTTTTTCAGTGTCGTTTGGCCCTGAGTTCTTGTGTTGATGTCCTGATGTTATCGCCTTTGTATCAGCAGGGACACCGCTCTCATCTGATCTGGTCTCCCAGCTGATAACACTTGTCACATCTACTTCATGCATTGTGTGTGCGTGTGTGTGTGTGTGTGTGTGTGTGTGTGTGCGTGTAGGTGGATGGATGAATGAGATACTGCACGGGGTTTGGCGGAGTTCTGTTTGAGCTCTGTGCTCGTGTCGGTGCTGCAGAGCCCCGAGGGCAGCGGCCTTATCTTTGTTTGCACTGTGCATGTTTTGCTGCATGTATTTATCATAAAAATCATGATATGTTTTCATTGATATTTCTGTGTTGTCAATTTAATTAAAAAAAAAAAGTAACACAATACAAAAATATGTTAAGCTCTCATGGCCAGACTTTAATAATGAAAAGCCTCTTAGACAAAAAAAAAAAGTTTGGATAATGATTGAACTTTCTTTTGTAAGATTTAATTTTAATGGAATGTGCGGTTTTCTCGCTTGTCAGTCAACGTTAAAGGGATAGTTTGGATTTTTTGAAGGTGGGGTTACATGAGGTACTTATTCATTAATCAGTGCGTTACCTGCAGGAGATCTGGAACGGCACTCGCCCAGTTTAGAGAAGCAGACAAGAGAACCGGCGCAGAAGCTAAGCGATGTACTGCTGTGCATGAGGCCTGCAGCAAAATGTATTTTAGCCAACTAAATGAAGACCTACCTAAAATATTCAGTATCAGTTTTTTTTCAATATCTGCTTTACCTAGCTGTCAGACAGCCCTTTCCTTTGGCACTACATTTATTCAACCGTAAAACTTCCGTATTCCTACGCAGGCCATTTACTGTATTATGCAGCAGATCAGCTGTTTGTTTGTAGACAGTGCACGGCATGCGTGGAAATACGTTATTAGGTTATTTGACCAACTTTAAAGGCATCTACTTACTGAAAATATTTTAAATTTGTAAATTTATACCTCTATAAAAGGATTACTTTTAATACCAAGTCATTGATATGATTGAGAAACAAAATACATCCCATCTAATGAACATTTACATGAAAGAAAGACGTGATAATTAAAAGAAAATTCAACATTTAAAAGAAATGAACCAAAATTAAGAGATGAAACAGG
This sequence comes from Euthynnus affinis, assembly GCA_029490765.1. Classification (NCBI taxonomy): domain Eukaryota; kingdom Metazoa; phylum Chordata; class Actinopteri; order Scombriformes; family Scombridae; genus Euthynnus; species Euthynnus affinis. The sequence continues at coordinate 26,890,958 of CM055848.1, read as the reverse complement.
ACTGAATATTGAATTAATATGAAAGTGATTGAATTAGGCTTCAATTAGGCTACACAAACTATTACGCTACGCACACAATGACTATTTACCTTTCAGGAAATAAAATCTTAATAATATGTCAGTTGCAAGGACTCAAACTCAAACCAAAATCCCTGCCAAATTTAGCACAGGTGTGTGTTCACTCTCGGTCACCATCTGTCTAAAACGATAACAATCATAGCCTTTGTGTACATGTGTCACTTTTGTTAAGGTTAAACTTGACATTACTTCCTGATATCAAGTATCCAGAAGATCTCCCTCATCTCAACGATCGCAAACACGTCCCTCTCTTTTCTCTATTTCTCTCTATCTGCCTGTTCAGCTCCACTTCAGTCTCTCTTTCTTCTCTGCTATTCATCCATTTTTTTCATCCCTTCATTCTCACCGCTCCCGCTGTCTTTATGATCTCTGTATTGGACGGTGTTGTGTTAATGAGGTGATAGAAGCCGCAGGATGAGGCTGGCGGCAGCAGCAGGTGAAAGTAGATAGCTCGTTTGAAAACAAATTCCCACAGGAAACTCTGTGTGTGCCCACGTGTTTCAGGAAACGATGACTGTGTGTTTGTGTTTGCGTGTGTGTTTCATGGCTCCCTTCGCTCCTGCTGCAGCGGTCAGATAACGTTAATGAATCAACAGTTACTCTGAAAAGAGATAAAGGGGACAGAGGATGGAAGGGGATTTTATCTGTTTTTAAAATATTATGTTGTGCCCATTTCATGTTCTGTGAAAATGATGAATGTGCATTTTCCCAGCTGTCCCTAAAGGCCCCGACCATCTCACGACCCTCACCTCACCTCTCTCTCTCTCTCTCTGTCTCTCTGTCACCCAGTACTTTATCTGTGTTGTCCCAGCATAGAAAGATAAAGCCACTCACCCGACACAGCGCTGATATTGGACGATGCTGCAAAACCCTGGATTACACATAAAAACTTTCTGAGTCAAAATGTAAACCAGTTTGGGGTTATGATATATAACACCAACGCAAAATACCTAACCCAGTACCAGTCTAAAATATGGTTATTTTTACCCAGCATCAAGTTTCAGACCAAATCTGTCATTAAGTTGTACAAAATAATGTACATATGACATATGCAACTGCAAAAAATATGTTATTAATGATAAATAACACACAGTGACGTGTATGTTTAAAAGAAGGTTGAGTAGAATATTAACAATTTGCAGCATCTTTTAGTTTTTCTTTCAGCAGTTTTGGTTATTTTACTGTGAAAATAACACTAAAACTGTCAAAACAGCCTCTTGTCTTGAGTAGCTTTCTACCCATGAGTGCTGGTTAACGTTAACTCACTATTGTGTTTATGATTTTTTTAGTGTATACATTCAATTATGTGATTTTTTTAACCTTTAGTGCCAATGCTTTTTTTTTTGTTTGTTTTTTTCCATTCCTTTTGATATCCACATCCAGGAACTAAAACTGCTTCATTAAAGAGAAAGATGATGGTTCAAGAAAAAAAAACCCAACATTAATTGTTGGTTTGAGACTAAAAAGAAAAAAAAAAAGAAAGCGGTTTCCAATGTACTGTAAAATAAGACTCTGTAAAGTCTAAGACATCAATCTACTTCAGCCGATTACCGAAAACACGCAAGCGGCTGCGTCGGTGTGGGTGTGTTGCTGCAGGGAATAGTTAGCAGATGTAATACGAGCGAGCGAGACCGGTTTGAAAGGCCGATGAACAGTCACTTCACAGAAATGTATAGTTTTAAACCTGAAGAAGTTATGATCGCTAATTCTACCTGGTACGTGCACTTGCATATATTCGTCTGGCTGTTGCATTGTGCTGCAGATGAATGTTGCAGTGCATCATTGTAACTAATTTGTCTCAATGAACAGACTTTTTTTGTGTGTGTGTGTGGAGCAATCTGTGGCAGCACCCTCACTATCCCATGCAGGGTTGGTCTCATTGAAATGAATGATGCCGCATTGTTGCAGTTTTATACATCAGTGTCTTAAAAAATTGGAGCATCCTTGCGCGTCCTATTTTCTGCCTCCATTTCTTATTTCTACACTCTAATTTCAAATACAAAATCTCGTAAATGTCAAAACTTGAAAATGGCGCCCACACACACACACACATTAAAAAAACATTGTGCACCACTGTGCACCTTTTCTAGTGCTTATAGTGTAAGAACGATCCAAAATCCTTGCGGGGGCGTTGGTGTCAGATGATTACATTCCTGCAGTCTTTTCCAGGCTGCCTAATCAATGTGGTATGGTCCTGGTTTTCACAACAGCCCATGGAGGGCCCGTGGCCTCTGCACGTCCATAAATACACTAACAGCTTTCTTAAATATGTGACAAAATACCGTTGAAGTTTACAGGCTGAGCATCTGTCTGCACTCTACTTTCCACCAGGGGAGGAGTTTCTCTTCCACCTGCAGTGGAGCACAGAGGAGGAGGAGGAGGAGGAGCGGGGGAGGGAGAGAAGATCTAGTTCATAAAACACTCAAACTGGACTACGTTCTACCTACCATACACTAGAAGACCTTGGAAATATTTTTAAAAGACTAAAATTTGACAGCCTGTCATATCTAAAGACAACGTGTCGTAATTTTGCAAAGACTGGGAGTGTCGCAGGGTCACTGTTTGCAATGACTATGACTAGGTTCCTTTTTCAGATTATTTCCCATCCTGCTCCTGGTGGAAATTTACAAGAAGAAAAATTGTTGAACAACGGATTAGAAACAGAAGCAGCTTTTGGCCACAGCTGCCCTTTGTGTGTGTGTGTGTGTGTGTGTGTGCAGTGGTTTGTTCTGACTAACCAGCCAAAAAAACAGAGAGAGAGAGAACGAGGACAGCGAAGATGCTCCTCCCCGGAGTCCCTGCCATGTTTACTATCTGCCTGGTTTGCTGCTTCCTGTTTGGTGCAGGGGAGAGTGCACCTTTTTGGCTGTCGGCAACGTTGACGTCATCGAACTTCACTGTTTGCCTGAGCACAGACTAAAAAAAAACTTGAGATAATATTAAAAGCGTGTTTGATTTTTATCTGAACGTCAAGACATGGAAAAAAAAAAAAAAAAAAAAACTCGGACAGCTCTGTTTTTTTTTTTTTTGACGCCAGTTCACCACAACTTTAGCAAACCTCATGATTTTTATCCCGACACTGGAAATTTGTGACAGTGAAAATCACTTGAAAAGTCATTTGGTGTAAGGCCAGCATCATTCGTCCGCACACACATCCATATCTCACACACACACACACCTGCACTTGATTGTCCAATTTGTACGAGCCGTAGTGGCCGCAGGGGAACAGAGTTAACAGTAAACACACTGATAGCATCTCACATGAGATCACTGTGGCTGGAACCATACTCTAACCAGAGAGACTGAGCCCGACATAGACGCGCGCACACACACACACACACACACACACACACACACACACACACACACACGCACGCAGCCGTGAAGAGGAGAGCAGGCATTGTTCTAAGAGACAGACAAAAAAGCAGCGGAGCATTTATGAACATGAGCCGCGTTCAGGCCGGTTTACAGCGTAAACCGAGTCTACTTCTAACAGCGTTGGCCCTTTTTTCAGCCCTTGAGGTCAAAGGTCAGGTGTCTCTAGGTTCAAAGTTCAAGCTCAACCAGTCAAGGGAAGTCTGGAAATTCAATTCACAAAGATAGGTTTGATTGACACCCGAGGCGTACAGTTTACTCCCCGCCCCCTTAGTCTCTTCCTCGCTTCTGGTTTCTCACTTAAACCTTTTTGGAAGGAAGGAAAAAAAAAAAAAAAGAAGAGAGGACACTGCTCTGTTTCACTGCTATTGAATCTCCGGGTCCACTCTCGCCTCTCTTCTTTTGTTCGTCAAACAAACAAACATCGCTCATCTGCTCTGTTCAGCGCGATTCCACTTTCCCATGGTATTATCTGCTTTCAGAATTCATGGAAAGACTAAAAATATTACAACTCCCACAGTTCAAACTGTGTCTGTCTCCCATTATCAGACTTGTTGTGGCAGCCAATCACCATACACTATCACTGATAACAAAAACCTACGTAAAATTGACTTCCTGTGTTGTGTATGAGGTTATCTCCACTTCACACATACACAGGGCTTGATATGAGGAAGGGGGGGAGGGTGGGAGGGGGTGGCAGCGAGGGGAGGGGGGAGGGGAGTGAGAGGGGGGATATTGAGAAAACAAGATGGAGAAACAAACAAGATTGAGAAAACAAATGAATCTGATAAATGATCATCCCCCTTTTTCATTAAAGCCACTTTACTTTGTTTAAATCTCAGCAATTATAGACGTCATGAAATCGCTCCTCGGCTTCCATGAGATGATGCAACTCTTGTTGAAACAGGATTAGGTGGGGCATAACAAAGTGAAGAAGTTATTAGAAAAGCTATTTGATTTAATTGAATAGGCAGAAGGGTGGGATTACTTATTATATACAGTATAATTATATGTAATTTGTGATGGCTTTATTTATTGTGTATGTTTGATGTCATACTGTCTGTCAAGCCTATCCATTTGTTTTGGTAAATTATGGATGCTGTCAGCGCAACTGTCAGTGGAGACTCGTTTTATGAGACTACCGCCAATGATACAATGTTTTTTTTTTTCTTTTTCTTTTCTAGGAAGGTAAACCCTCATTTTTTTTTTTTTGGTCCCGTGTGCAACACTTACACTCTAGATGGTGGCACTCACTAAGTGGCTCCATCTGCCCACGATTGATTTATTATAATGTCATCCAATTATTTATGTGCTCTGTAAAGTGGATAGCTGTACCTGTGCCAGTTCCTTTTGCGAAGAATAGAAGAAACGAGATACGAGAGTCATCCAGCTCTCGAGTTTGTGAGGGCGTATTTGTTTTTCTGCTCTTTCACCTGTAATCGTGATACTTGAGCCCGACAGGAAGTAGCAAGCAAAGGAGCGGTTATGATTCACGAGAAAATGAAGTGATCGATTCCCCGCTACTTCATCTGCAAGATTGAAACGAACTTTCTTAAAACTATTTTCAAAACTGGATTTTTCATTATTGTTCCATAAATAAAAAAAACATTGAGATGCTTCATTATAATAAGAAGAAGAGTAAACGAACGAACAATTAAAACAAGAACAATGTTACGATTTAAGAGAAGGTTGTCCCATAAAAGTGAGTTTGAAGAAAAAGTGAAGACCCGGATCTCAAAGTGCAAAGGTCAGAGTGCATTTAACTGTAAAATAATTGCTAAACAGTAAAAATCATAATGTATATGGGTGCTATTCAACAGACAACTATTACTTTTTTTTCATTTTTGAATAATCTATAAATAATTTTAGTCTATGAAATATTAGACAATGGTATTCAAGTCTTCAAAATGCTTTTTTTTTTTGTGCGACCAGCAGTTCAAAATCACAAAATATTCAATTTACGATGATCTAAAACAGAGAGAAACACCCGCTGATCAACTAATTCATTAAAGAACTCATAATTTCGCCACTAGTCGAATTCGTAAGTAGACACTTATTCTCCCTGCCAGTCAGGCTCCATCATCTCGCCATTTTTTTCCCCCAAATCATCTGCTCTTCATCCTCCATCACTCTACAGATTGTCCCTCTGTAGGAAGTAGGAAGTAAGCGCTGCGACATTTACATTCTGCAGGCAGTTTTGTGGCGTATGATGAGAGATATACAGTAAACAGTACCAGTCAAAAGTACAGACACACACTTTTCTGGATCCGTTATGAGGAGAGGCAGCATTCACGCAGCCCTCCTCCTCCTCCTCCTCCTCCTCCTCCTCCTCCTGCTGATGTTTGTTTTTCTTCCTGCTTCTTCAAAGAGGGCAAAATAAATAAAGTGCTTTTCTGGCTCGGCATCACTGGTTCCTCTGCTATTGATACCCTCCTTGACAGCCGTGTGCGTGTGTATATGTGTGTGCCGGGTCGAACAAAATATAGCTCAGAAAGTCAGAAGCAACTATTTTAAACACCTTTCACATCCTCTTTAGCCCCCATAGCTGCCTATTCATAACCTAGCTATGACAGATTAGCTTGTAGCTATTTTATTTAATGTTGCTTAACGAGTGTATGAGTGAGAGTTGTGTGTGTGTGTGTGTGTGTGTGTGTGTGTGTGTGTGTGTGTGTTCCTGCCCCCCCCCTCCACTCTCCCCCCAAAAATGGTAACACACCCACAGCAAATGAGAGGGCTCCTTTGAGAAATGTGTTTCTCATGTTCTCACGGTGTAAAAATGACGCTATCGTGGAGCTCCAAGAATCAGCAGCTCTGTCCGCAGTACATGGAACTCGGCCCAACCTGTCTGAGTGTTTTATATATATGTGTGTGTGTGTGTGTGTGTGTGTATGTGCGTGCATGGGCGATTTAGTTTGCAGTGTGTTTTTTAGGCTTAAATAGTGAATGACAGTCTTTATGGAACCCCTTCCCTTCCTCTGGTGAAAACATGGAAAGATTGTTTACTGAGGACTAACTGTTCATACAGCCAGAGGTCACAGTCAAGTTCAAGTGTGTGTGTGTGTGTGTGTGTGTGTGTGTGTGTGTGTGTGTGTGTGTGTGTGTGTGTGTGTGTGTGTGTGTGTGTGTGTGTGTGTGTGTGTGAGCGAGTCCGTGGACTTTCCTGTGCATGTGGCTGTTTAGATGTACAAACACACACTGATAATATCAAAGAAATGGGTTCAGGCTTGATTGATGGAACGTAATCAGTTTGAGGTGGTCGAAGGAATTTCATTTTCTATACGACCTTTTTTTTTAATATATATATGATCTATGAGGTATTTCTGTGGTGTTGTTGTAAATATTAGATTTGACTTGGTTTGCTCTGTCTGCTCCACACGCTAATAAAACTCAAACCTTGAGTGTTTCACATAAACCCGACAAGAATCATCTAAAATATGAAAATAAACCTTAAGAGTCAGTATTGTCTTTTATTTTGTTGTTTTATTCACTTCCTCTCAACCTCAAAGCACAATTCCAATAATTATCATCATTCCGTTGATCACAAATCAGTAGTTTAAAGACTTTAGCATTCGGGCTAACTTGCTTCACAACCATTGAACGGTTGTTGGTTGAATGCTCACGTTGACAGAAGTTCTGACGAGCGCATCGTTTGTGTTTGTTTTACCAATCCCCTGAACAACCGGCAGGTTCACAAGTGTCACTGTAATGAAAAGGATCTTCCCTTCTAGCTACAACAAAACGTCATCATCTGACTTCTAGGAAAATACTAGTCATCTATAATCACTTAAAGGCTCCGCACAACCGCACAGGTGTTTCCACTTATTACGGCCTGTTAGACCTCCGTTCGGGTTGCAGTCGGTCGGCGCTGCGCCGGGTATCATGTGAGGTCACCGAAGTCCGTGTACTGATATGAATGATGGAGGTGTAAGTTGTCCCACCTTTAAGTGAAAACACCAGTCAATGTGGACCACAGGTGTTCAGAGGCTTGAATGTCTCTATACTTCTTTCTTTTCTTTTTTTTTTTTTATTGTTGAACAATCTCTGAATTTATCGGTTTATTTTCCATCCATCAGTCCATTTTCTCGGTTACAGGATATAGTCCCGTTAGGAGGTCTGCATACATGAGTGTTTTCACACATCCTTTCACCACTTACACCCCACATGGTCATATGTGCGAACCCTCGGGCTCATGGGGAGATGATTTATGCCCCGCCGATTTATGTTGCACGGACCCTCATAGCCATACAGATGCGGGAAGTAGTATAATTTGGGCTTAAACAAGGCAGCTCAGACATCACCTCTTCCCAGCCACGTCCTCCAGCTCCCTGCTGGCTGATCCCGAGGTTATTCCCGGGCCACGTGGTATATGTATAATACCTCGATTGTATTCTAAGTCTGCCCCGGGAACACCTGCAGTAGTAGGCATCCAGGAGGCATCGTGATCAGATCCATGAACCACCTCAACTAGCTCCTTTTTTTTTTTTTTTAAACACAAAGGAGCAGTGGTTCCTCACTAAGCTCTTTCTGGATGTCTGAGAGCTCCTATTCCTGGCCCTAACATCCCAGCCAGCCTGTAAAGGAAACTCACAATATTTGCTCAGGGCAGCTGCGGCTCAGGGAGGGCAGAGCGGGTTGTCCGCTAATCTTAAGATCGGCAGTTGTTCCCGAAAGCTGTGCCATCGGTGTGTGTGTGTGTGAATGATTAGATTCTCCTCCTGATGAGCACTTTGGCACCTCGCTCGGCAGCCTCGGCCATCAGCGTGCGAACGTGTGTCTGAACGAGTGGATGTGATTTGTTGTAAACCCGCTTCGAGTGATCAGAAGACTAGAGAAGGCGCCAGTTTGTATCCATCTTACCCTTATTTGACACAAATATGCTTGAACTTCACTTTGGGCAGTGGTTTACTCCCAACCAGAACAGACTGATCCATCATAGGCTTTTTATTTTTTTTAATATTAAAACTAATTCATCATTGGATTTTGACAAAAATGTATGATACAAGAATCTAGTCCAAAATTAGATTTTAAAAAATACCATTAAAGATTGTTCTCTTGAGATTATTTGGATGGACTCAGGTGCATAATAAGGAGCTCATTTGCATTTTTCCCCATTTTTTTTCTCAGCACTTTACACGAACAGAGTGTTTTCTTGGCAAAGCGCGTCGCAAAATGATCTGTAGCGATCAATATCTTCCTGCAACACACCGACTTTTTGCTTGCATGGGACATAAAATCCAGATGAAAATCTGTTTAATCTGCTCCTTTTAAAGAAAGTCCAGGTATTTTTTTTTTTTTCAGAGAAAATCTCCAAAAAAACAAAATGATGGGCCTTAAATACTGTATCATCTAATGCTAAACTAGACAGCTGTTTATATGACTGATGGGGGATTTTGCTGTCTACTGAGTGAAAATGCTGTTGTATTTCTTTAAGTCTTCTTTCCCTTAGACACGGGCTTGATTTAAAATACCCGAGGGACCCACCAGAAGCAGCACTGTGCGAATAAAATGCTTCGGACTCACTATGATCGACTGAAATCTCCCTCATCTGTCAGACTTGGTGACCTCTCCGTGGTAACGGGGCTGCTGTCTGTGAGAAGAGCATCCTCTGAGGTTGACCACTGCTGCGAGACTCGGCCAGCAGAACATGGTCAGAGTGAAACAGACAACGCCGAGGTGTGGTCGTCTCTGCGTCATCCACCGACCATGTTACAGCAGCGTGTGCATGTGTCTGTGTGCGTTCGGGGTGAAGTCAGACTGTAAATATAGCCTCGTCTGTCTTCGACTCGGCGTCCAGACAGTCTGTGTCTGACAAGGAAAAACGCTGCAGTCTCTGACTTTTTTGGTCAAAACACAACAGGAGAGAGGAGAGGGAAGGAGGGGGAAAAGGGGGGGAGAAGAGGAGGAGGAGGAGGAGGAGGAGGAGAATGAAGAGTGTGTGTGTATGTGTGTGTGTGTGTGTGGGTGAAGGGGAGGGGGTTTAATAATTTCAGCCATCTCTAAAAATAGGGGGCTCAGTAAAAGGAAAAAAAGCTGTTCTGCTAAAAATCACAGCTCCATAGCAGCCATTTGGATGATGTGTGCTCCCTGAGGTGGAGCCTGGGAAAGTTAGCTGTGCGTACTAGCATGTCGCTATGTGTGTGTGTGTGTGTGTGTGTGTGTGTGGATGGAGATATGTGTGCGAGTGCGGACCTTAATTGAATGATTGAGGTTCTCGACATGCATTAACACAGAAAAGGGTTGGAAAGCAGTGTTGTTTTGGCTGATACGGCCTAGTCTGCCTTGAGTTTGCCCCTGTCTGGTTTGGTTTGGTTTGGTCTGGTTCATAGTTCTGCCAGATCCACCTCTGCCCTCCACTGACTCACTACAAGACCACCAGGAATTATGGTATGTACACAGAAATATAAAAGTAACCAAAGGTCTTATGAGAGGAGAGGTCGCAGCGAAAACATAACGAAGTTAAGTCACATAAAATATGTTGGAAAGGAAAACTCATTCTATGAAACCTTCTTTACTCAGAAATTCCAGGAATGTGAGCCCACCAGTCTCTATTTCAGTACTTTTAATCTGCTTTTCTGACTTGATATCTGGTCTCTCTGGCAGTCTATAAAAAAAGGGTGTAGGCCCTTTCAGCGTGTGCTACACTGAAATCCATGTAAATGTTATTTTTGCCAGCTGGTTTATCTGTGCTGGTGTATAATGAGTGGCAGGACTTAGTCACAAAACTAGCCCCAGACTGAATGTCTCTGCAGGCCCAGTTTGAGAAATATTGAGTTTTTGTGTTGTGATGTTGTTATGGGTGAATAGCTGAGGCCAGTGTGCTGACTGGTTCCCACTATTGTATTCAACAACTGTCTGTATGCCACTTATATATAGAGAGAGAGAGGGAGAGAGAGAGACTTTTGTAGCGTTTGTTGACCAACATAATCGCTTTCAACAGTCAAAATGTAATTTTAGTATCAACCACCGACTGCTTATACTGTACTATTATTCATATTAGTTCATTTATTGTGTATATATTAATATTTATATTTATTAAGGACATTGATTTTAGCAGTCTGTATGGTTTGTAAGTCTGCTGCCCTTTAAATAATATAATTTACAGCTCAAGAAAAAGGACTATTTGTCTCAATAATTAATCACAGGTCAAGTTGTACTATATTTATTACCTACTATTCCTGCAGTGTTCCCCAATAATAAACATATTTTAAACTATTTTAACTTAATACTTCTGAATTAAAAAAAAAAAAAAAAAAAAAAAAAAAAATCAAAAATATTAGGTCATCATTGGGTGTTGGCTATAAAGTTTTCCGAATGTTTATTTATGTAATTGAATCATAGCAGGTAGCTGCTTTAACTTACAAAGATGAATTAATAAACCGAAAGAAACGTTCATTTCTTTTTTGTGGTTTAATCTACTGCAAAACCGTTGAATCCCTTTTCTGTATAGAGTGCTATGCTAAAAAAAAAAAAAAAGGTCCTGCAGACTTGCATTAAACTGCTTCTCTTCTCAAGCCGTGTCAAAATGTTTGTACATGAAGCGGATTGTGTGTCAGTGTTGTGTTGGCAGAACCGCGGAGTTGTTATGTGATACGCTGCTTAAAGAGGCAGGCAGCACTTGTGTCACCTGGTGATCATGAGATGTCACTTTGCATATTTTTGATCGAGTTACAAACACCTTGTCAGAAGCCTGAGGGGAGGTGTGAGGTGTGTGTGTGTGTGTGTGTGTGTGTGTGTGTGTTACAGCAAGGACGGTCAAAGAACAAAAGGATCCTTTGAGTGCAGAGTTTCGGAGGAAGCTGTCAGACGTGACCATTCTTCTCTAATCCGGTGTTTGGGATTATCCTGCACTGTTATGGAATGCTGTTTCACATAAAGACAGACACACACACACAATGTGTTGTCAGTCACTTATAGGTAACTTCATACGTTCTCCGTCCACTCGTGTGACAAACATACCCACTCGTCGAAACGGCTGTGAATGTAAACCGTCTGCGATTGTTCGTTCCGCTTTTACAGAAGAGCAGCCTGGCTGGCCAAAGCAAACTGATGTTAAATAAATACATGGATGTTTGTGTCCCTGCGGTGGTGCAACACTTAGCCTAAATCCCTTCAGGGGGTGATACTGCAAAAGATACTCATTGCTAAAAAAAAAAAAAAAAACAGGCTGATGGTGAGAAACTCATCGCCAAAAATGTGAATGATGATGAAAGACTTAAATGACCGGCTGTGTAGCCATCCACTCCGACGGTTTGAAACTGCAACTCACATTAAAGGTGAACTGAAATTTGAATTCTCCACACTTTTTTTTTTGTAAGTGATTATCATCTAAATAATAGTTTAGACACATATTGTGAATCATTTTCCATTTTTCAAATAGGATAACAACTTTTTTTGCACACATTTCTGGAAACAGCGTCTAAGCTTCGAGCCTCTGGGTCGACCTACGGCAGTGTTTGACTGACATTTGGGATTTGTGCTGCTAATACCATTGTAGGAGCGCTCTGTCAGTTTCTGTGGTGCACTACCAACCGGAACACGTCATAGTCCTGCATCCTATGAATGTTGGTTCTAGACGTTAAGCTCACCTGTTGCTTACATACCGTTAGCGATTTAAGACTTTACAATTAGCAACTTTTGGGAGTATTCATCATGATGATGAGTTTGTATTTCACTTGGAAAGTAGAAACTAGCAAGCTAGGCTAACTAGCTTCCGCTGTCCGAATATGCAAATGTTAGCACTGATTCCCACCAGACATTTCTTATCATTCATGTTGTTTCATGAGTCAGCAAAGGGTTCCCACAGATCCTTAAAAGGCATGGAATTTATTAATCTAAAGATAAGGCCTTAATTGGTATTAAAATGTCTTAAATAAATCGTTCAAAAGTCTTAAAAATGTTTCGACATGGGAAGGAGGATGTTGTTTTTTTTTTCTGACATTCCGATTTAAATTCTCAAAATAATTTTTCGAATAATTTAGCAAACGCCTCTCACATTCATGTCATACAGATCAGGATAGCGGAAACAAAAACACTTATTTTATTTGCAGCAGGACAACGTTTTGGTGTATACCTAAACTGAAAGCTGAGGTACTGTGGTGTCTGAACATGATGACAAAACACCTGTCACACACACACACACACACACACACACAATCATACAAGTCAAATGAGGAAGAAGGAGATTTATTCTGCACAATGTTCCCGGACACAGGCATGTTTGGATTAGCCCTGTACATCTAAGATCAGCTTGTTGCAGATGCTAACAAGGACACGTCTGTGATGTGTGTGACGATGGCTATTTGCAGTTTTAGTTCTCATCCAGTTGTACCTTTTTCACTGACAGTTCATGATTTTTGTGTTGTTGTTTTGCATGTGTTCCACTCTAGTCACATTTTATTCAGCATTTGCAGTTGACCGTAACAGTCATGTTAAAACGTTTCGTCTCCAAGTGATTGATGTTGTTTTTTTTTTCTTCAATCTTGAATATTGTAAAATTGGTCTTAAATTTCATTCGGAGTGGCATTAAGAAAGTCTTAAAGTCTTAAATTGAATTTGCCTAAAGCTGTAGGAACCATTGTCAGCAGCTCTCTTACACTCAGTACTGTGTTTGTCTTGCTTCTTAGAAAGGAGGGAGGGGGGGGGGGTCTAGTGGTAGCTGTCTCTCTTTCATGGGTCTTGTTGTGGTGATGACTAATTACCAGACTCACATCAGTGGATTATGTAACCCTGTGATTGAACTCACCACCCACCATAAATAACTTTAACCTCTTGTTTTTGATAATGAAAATTTCCAACAAACAAGTGCGTAAGTCAAAACAAAAGTATACAGATTTCTTAGAAATATTCATTTCAGTTCAAACTTCAGGATTTTTTTTTGAATGATAACAATGCTCTCAAAGCCGTCCAGCTCACAGGATCCTATAAACAGTAATCGTTTATTATATTTCAGTGAGAACATTGTTCAAAAGCTATGTGTGTGTGTGTGTGTGTGTGTGTGTGTGTGTGTGTGTGTGTTTTTTTTTTTTTTTGGAGGCAAGCGGGGAGAAAATATGGTCTTCAATTTTAGCGTAGACAAGGCCTCATTCATGGCAGCATCCATTCATGACAGTTTTGCTGCACGCTGTACTCTGAATGTAAGTACACAGTTAGCAGTGTTATTATTACACAACAAGCACTTAAATTAAATTACATGAGGATAAAAGTAGCATTTAAGTGGTAGGTCAAGTCCTAAAAACTGAAATGGGAGTCGAGATTGAGATCTGTGTAGGAGGACATGCTGTAGAGGAAGTCACCCACGGTCCTTGTCATTCTCAGAATTGTATTGATGCAAATAAAGCTGTATATAATTAGAAATTAGATGAATTTGTTAAATATAGTCATATGTAAACATCTAGTAGGAGCTTATCTGTTCGTAGTCTGGTATCAGCCCTGGGGCCTAGGTCATTCTGGAGTTGTAATTTCAATACTATTTGCCTAATCTCAGGACAAGATGGCTGCAGATGATTGCCAGCATATCCGGGAAGTAGTGGCCTTGATGGATGTGGGTCCTAAAAGACCGGCTGATAACAATAACTTATGACGTACATGAGCGAGACCATGTTTTGAGCCTAAACGTGACGTCGTGCAGCGCCGTGCGCGTTCGTGCACATTTCTGTGGACACGGAGTGTCTTGTATCATAGCTGTGAGTGCAGGTCATTAATCTCATTATCAGTGGTATGAGGTGGGGCTGGCAGGCTGGAGCTGCGTCTGCTCCAATTCAAGGCTTCCCTGTGGCCCACGCCAAAATAAGAACACTTTTCTTCTTATTTTTCAGGCTTTAACATTCTTGTCTGGCAGCTGTGCAAGCATGTTGTGGAACAGAGCTGAGAACCTCTTAAGCTACAAATGATCTGGAAAAGCCAGCTCTGGTCGAGCTCTGCAGCGGGGAAGACAAGAACCTGCAGCTTCTCAAAAACCATCTGCAGCGTAGTCTGGTATATTCTGTCTGGTGGCAAAGCCACAAGGATTCAGACAGACTAAAGTGGTGTTAGGAGATTAGAAATATAAGGCAGCCAATCCATTTATGCTACATGTACAGTACCAGTCAAAAGTTTGGACACACCTTCCCGTTCACTTGAATGAGAAAGTGTGTTGACTGGTACCGCCGTTCGCTTCAAATTTCCAGTGTTAGATGTGAAGCTGTGTTTCGTGTTGTGCAGGGATTTGAATGAATCACTGTGTGAGTATGTTTGTGATTTCATGTTTCTCATATATTTGCATTTGTGGGTAAGGCAACAAGTGTGTGTGTGTGTTTTGTGCATTCGTCCACATGTGCACACCTGTGTCTGTGTGTGTGTGTGTGTGTGTGCTCACATGCATCTGTATGTGTGTGTGTGTGTGAAACCTGAAGGTTAGTGGCATTAGCAGGCAGATTAGGTCTGATGGCTTTCTGCGGCCATAATAGCTGCTCCATTAAGTGTTTACTGTGAGCCATTCCACATGTCAGCTGTAGTGAAGCAGGCAGAGACAGAGGACCGAGGGGCCATAACAGCCTGGGACGCTGGGAGGGAGGAGAGAAGAGAGGACAGAGAGGTCAGCAGGCTGCAGAGGAGGAGGAGGAGGAGGAGGAGGAGGTCCAGATAAGTCATCACTTAAGCTGTGGTTTGGAGTTTGGTTTGTTCTTTTTTTTTTTTTTTTCTAAAAATTCTTTTTAGACACTAAAGGGGTTTTTTTTAGACAGCGAGGAAACCTTTTTAAGTAAAGTGTCTTCAAACAAGACACTTACTCCCTATGAACTTTGGAGATGCTGTTCTGTCATAATAAAGGACGAATTAATCTGCAGAGATTGTTCAAGCATGACATGCTGTTACAGTCACATCAGCAGATGGTAGAGCAATAGCAACAGAGCGTTCAGGACCCGAAACAACGTATTTTTTTTTTTTTTTCGCCTTTGGTATCACAGTGGTGAGAATGCACTGTGTGACCTATACAGGGGTATTTTGAGTCAGCAGGCTGCCTTTGGTTTATACCAGGGATTTTCCAGCAGTCTAGTAGCTTTGGTTGTGCTCTATCTGTGCTCTATCTGACAGGGGCATATGGAAAGGATTAAATGTAATACATTAAAAAAAAAAAAAAAAAAAAAAGCCGCCACAGCTGAATGCTGAAGCCATGAAAACTCCGACTGTATTGATGTGACTGTAAAAAAAAAAAAAAAAAAAAAAGCCCCACATTTTAAAAACTAAAGTGCTGACTTTGTTTATTGATTTATTGATTAGTCATCCTTAAATTTGCTGACTCTGATTTTTCAAAATTAAAAACTTTGGTCCCTTTTTTTTTTTTATGCCTGCTGTTCAAAACCATATTTGTTTGGCTCTGGTAACATGTAACATATTTAATGGATTTTGACATTTTACAGACTAAATGATCGATAGAGATCTTTAATTTTATTGCAATTTCTAAAATAACTGTTCCATTATGAGATTGAGATGTTTCAGAGCAGGTTTGCTTGATAACAGCGTTTCATCCAATCTGGTTACTTCAAAATCCTTTAATCAAAATTGATTTCTTTTGTAGTTTTGTCTCAAAGATTTAAAGATTTTTTTGATTTAATGCTACAATTTAACATCTTGGGTCCATGTTGGAATTAAAGGTTTGCATTTTATCATTCTGTGGACTGATGTGTTTTGTAGATCCATGAATAAATCAAATAAAAAAGTAACAAAACTAAAAGATAAATATGATACTAGATAACTTACAGGAACACTTGATGATATGTAGTCAAGGTGGGTGATGTGGATAAAATCTTCTATTATGTTATATGCAATTTTCTATCCGGATACCAATAGATAATGTGAAGTAATACATTTTCTTGAAATTTAATTGAGAAATTATTTATGGTTAAAATAACCAGGTGGGAATGTTCATCTTTGGCTAGTTATCCGTTCCAATATTGCCATAAAACAGTTCTGCTCATTGATTTGAGAAATTGCCCACAGTGGTCTAATACAACCTGAGATAAAGAGAGGCAAATCAAATCTACAGAACATCTTAGTGTGAGTCAGAAACGTGTCACACACACACACACACAGACACACAGATAGAGAGAGAGAGAGCATGCATTGATATTTTTCTACAGTCTGTGAACGAAACATAGCATTTGAACTTTGGTCACCAGGTTTCCCCTTGTGTGTGTGTGTGACAGAGTATAATTCAGTTAAAAGTGTAGGGGGTGTTTGCAGGGATCCGTATCTGTCTCTGAGCTTGGAGACGAGTGTGGAGTGCGTGATGGGGGTCATCCTGTGGCCATGTGAACAGGAAGGTGCGGGTTCAGTGTGAAGGGCTGAACCTCTGAGCTGTTTATCAGATAGCTAATGAAGCAGAGCAAACATGAGTTGGGGTGGGGGGTGGTGGGGGGGGCAGAAGAAGAAGAAGAAGGGGAGAAGAGAAAGAAAAAAGGGGTAAAAGGTAGAAAGAGGGTGGGGTGATGTGATTTGAGAAAAAAAGATGGTGTGGAGTTAAATACGGGAATACCCATAGCCAAGCCAGCACTCTCCCTTCAGCTGTTATCACTGAGCGAGTTGAGAAGATTGATCTGCAGTCTCCCATGATTTCACTGAGCTTTATTCCCACTACAATGAGTAGAAAAATACACATCATATTATTTATTACATTTCCTGGTTAAAAATCAGCAGAGGCCATATCACTCAGCTCCGGCCATAAACATTTTCTCTGGCTGCGAGAGAGGCAGAGCTGCGTTCCCAACTCCCATCATCACAGTCATCCAGTTTACTACAGGCTACACATTCATCAGCGCGGTTCACAGGAAAAGGGAAAGAGCCTGCTTCATTACAAGTCCAAATAATCAACACGTCAGATGATCAAAACAGTATTACGGCGTAGATGTCAGTGTTTGATATTCCACCGTTCCCAGTGATAATTAATCCTGCTCGCATCGAGGAGAAACTGAGACTGAATTATTTTGGAAGTGGCGGAATGTGAACACACATCTGATTCAGTTGTCAGGCCGGATATTAGGCGCGCTTTGTGTTTTTGTAAATATTACAATGTAATATACGTAGAGCTGCTACTGATTATTTTCAGATCGCACTTACAAATCGCTTGTTTTTGTTCGACCAACAAATCAAAACCAGCAAAAAAAATGATTATTTTACAATTATATAAACCCGGAAAAAAAAAAAAAGTCTTCAAATTTGAGAATGTGGAAACAGTCAGTGTTTGTCATTCTTCTATTTTTTCAGGTTCCAGGGGTGGGTTCTCCTTATTTGAAATAAGGATCTACCATTAGAGGGTGCCATTTATTGTAAGGCAATTTGAGGCAAATTTGTGATTTTAGGCTATACGAATAATATTAACCAGACAATTTGCTTAAAATATGAATTATTTATCCCAATGGTTGTTAAATAGCTGTTTCTGTTTCTGTATATTTATCTCTGTCCATCAGTTTCCTGTTTGGAGCAACTGTGTTAAAAAAAATAAACACATAAAATAGAAATGTCATAGATAGAGATAACAAGCAGACTTGTCTTTCCAGTGTGGTATCTACATGCTACACTTCCAGGAATGCTGCTTCGCCTCACTTTAAAAAACGGGTGTACTCCATGTAGGTTTTTTAGTGTTCTCGCTCCTTATCTGTTATCTGCAATAAACTGACAGGAAGACAAACTCAGTTGTACAAGATAACTCCATTTTTCCCGTCAATCGCAAAACATGGGTAACAATTGGAAACACAGACTGTTGACGGCGTTCCGGTTGTGGAGAATTGAAGATGTTTTCCGATTGGCTTGTTCCGCTGTCAATCATACATATAGGTGCCATTATTGGCTCATGTAGCAGTGTGAGAATCTGGTTTGTTCATCAGGGGCCAGAGGGTGAGAGGTCAGAGGTCAGGCTCAGGGGAGCCATCAGCGTTGAGCGGTCAGGTGACCCTGAACGATCCTGAGATAGGACGGCCTCTCCTCCCCGAGGAGGAGCATTCCATCACTGCTGGTGTGTGTGTGTGTGTGTGTGTGTGTGTGTTTGTGTGTGTTTGAGAGCAGGCATGTGCTTAAACAATAACACAATATAGTAATTCAGTTCATAATCACAATACACTTGCTAGGTTGGGTAGGCTTGTTAAGCAGCTTTTTTTTTTTTTTTTTTTTTTTTTTAACAACAGGACAAAATATCACTTGCTGAATCTGTCATATTTTCTGACTGAGCAACACATCTCAACAACGACAGGTCAGATTAACTTGAAATTTTCTGCATGAATTTTTAGTGATCCCCTGACCATGACTATCAGGTCAAAGTATTCTGCTTTTACGCAAGAAATATATAAATCTAATAATGCCTTTAGAAGTAATGAGCATATTCATATTCCCCAGAGAGTGAACTTTTCCCAGTTTGGACACGCCATGAATTTAGCTTTAGCTCCACCAAAGCGCCAAATGTCAGTTTTTTTCACGCCACATTACCGACAGGCAGATTGCCATAAAATATAATACATATGTTCTCATTCCCCAGAAGATGATTGCTAATGATTTTCCTGACACTTAATGTGGTGCCCCAGTCGGGTCAAAAATGTCCCCTTGATGGACACTATTTTAAAAGAGTAATAGCCACGTTTATATTAAATTTGATCTGGATATTCATGATTCTTAAAGCATTTATTGCTATATTTTGATGATATTCTTGTCCAAAAACTTCTACTTATGCACATGAAATATGAAAATCAATGGGAGATTAACCTGAAATGTACTAAACACATTCCCTGCACCCCAGAGGATGAATCCTCTACATCTTTGACGCTCGATAAGCTTTTTTGTCTCACAGCCAAAACATCAACCGTGCGCTCAAGATATCTTATAGACAGTCTGCC
This sequence comes from Euthynnus affinis, assembly GCA_029490765.1. Classification (NCBI taxonomy): domain Eukaryota; kingdom Metazoa; phylum Chordata; class Actinopteri; order Scombriformes; family Scombridae; genus Euthynnus; species Euthynnus affinis. The sequence continues at coordinate 26,871,648 of CM055848.1, read as the reverse complement.
GTGAAACCTACTGAACACAGTTAAGCTCCAAATGAATAAACCCTTTTATAGAGTAGTTAAAATAATCAGGAGGGTGTTTTGCTCTATCATGTGCTTTTGTTTTGTGGGATGTAATGAACACTGAGGCCTCTAGGAGCTGCCAGTGGGAGTTCATTAGAGTTTTTGTGTGCATTTGTAGGTGTGAGCATGAAAAGACAAACCTATGAATACTACTGCAGAGGGGAATACAAGAAACCTGCTAAATATGCAGAGTGAGACAGCCAGCTGCTACTCTGTCCAACTGTACCACATAAAACATCTTGATGTGGCTGGATGGAACACACACATACACGAAGAAACACACACACACACACACACACACACAGAGAGACTGTCAAACACACATCCAAGTAGAGCACATAAACTGCGCCGATGTGCTCCTCCGAAAACGAGACAGGCAGAGCGTTTTAGTCACTTTAGTAGGAGACAGAGAGGAAGCCAACTCCACACCTCTCCACCTTACTGCTGACCTGTCTGGGTTACAGCTCCGCTCCGCTCTGCTGGAGAGAATTCACAGCTTTTTAAACCGCGCGTGTGGCTGGACACGCAGTATGTGTGGGCCGCTACTTACCTGGCCGTTGGTAGGTAGAGTACATGTTGAACGTGATATTTACAACATGCGGGGAACAGAGCTTTTTAACAGTGTGGCTTAAAAACATCATTGCGAAAGTAGTTTTTCCCACGCAGAGTTTTGATGTTCACCCAAACTTCTGTAAGTGCCTCTTGCATTTATTTCTTTATCTAATCAGCCTATTTAAACTATTTCTTCTTCTATGTCTCCTCCCTACGATATTTTAAATGGGATCCATTAATTTCAGAGTGTACGAAGTGCACAGAAATGTCAGCAGACTTTTTTTTTTTTTTTAACACAGAGGAGATAGCAGTCGCCATTGTCAGTTACTAGAGTTATAAAGATGGTTTTGTTGTGACGTGTGTCATGTTTGCATTAAATGAAGCTCAACTGCAGCTCTAAGTAGAAAGGATCAGAAATGAGTGAGTTTTTTTTTTCTCTGTATGATAATTATGTTATGTATATGTTATTAATGGAGATTACTGGACTCTTGGTTGAAAGATTAAAGGGGAAAAACACTGCAGAGTCTCAGGCTGTGTTGACATTTATGACTGTTTATGGCGACACAAATCTACCTAAAAAAAAAAAAAACATCTTTTCTTTTTGTTTAGTTTTTTATTGCTCAAATCGTATGCAAAGAATCTCAATATCTCAACATATGAGAAATGAAATAAATAATCAGGACTGATAAAAAGCTGAATTATAACCAACCTTACATAATACTTAAAAATGCTGACATACTCCTGTAAGGGCCAAAATTTGAAAGTGGCCATTTCAGCCGTTCTCTCTCTCTCTCTCTCTGCCTTTCTCTCTCTCAGGTTTCAATCGTCAGTTCAAGTGCAGAAGTAAGCGTTTGTCTGTCTGACTGCGAGTCTTTGTGTCCCCACCGAGTCTTTTCTAATCAGGCTGGACGTGCCAGGGGTCAGCAGCTCTGACCTGCTGGCTCCGGTTCACCATAAATATTATGGAACTACGCACAGACGCCCTCGTTGGGTGTTTTAATATAGTGCTGCTCCATCCGGGGACCCGCGCTATCAGCTTTCATTGGCGTATATTGACTAATAATAAATGCTGCCTGCACCATGTACTTAGAAATAGAGAACACAAATCAGGTCTGAGTACTGCTTTTCTTTTATTTCTGGAAATCTGTCATCTCCTTAACTTTGCTTTTCACTTTTCATTTGTCTTACGGTGTTGTTTTAAGCTGTTAGACCATGTCGGTTGTGTGCAAATCGGTTTCGTGTGTGTGCATTCATGGCCACGTGTGTTTTCATGTGTGCCAGCAGCACAGTAGGCCTGTGGGAGTGCTCTGTCCTCCTTTCCCACGGTATGCGTCCCCTGAGCCCTCGCGGTGACGTCAGGACAGAGGTACGGGCGAATGCCCCGCTCAGAGGTCGCAGGTTCACTTCCTGTCTGTCAGGATCGAGTTGGGCAGGGTCCAGAGCGGAGCGTCGAACTGTCTTTATGATCTCTCAGTGGTTTAACCTCTCTGTCGCTGTCTCTTTCAGGCTATGTGGCTGATGCTGCAACAGGAGGAGCCAGAGGATTTCGTCATAGCGACGGGGGAGGTGCACAGCGTGAGGGAGTTCGTGGAGAAGGCCTTCAAACATGTGGGGAAGAGCATTGTGTGAGTATGCACACGCACACACATGCCCTTCAATTATGCAATTACATGAATGTTCTGTTAATTTCACATGTTGGTCTCATGTTTGAAGGGAAATTGAAAAGTTGCCCTCGATACCCAGAGATATAATACGTGCGTGTCTTGTTGTCGTCTTCAGAGAACTGTAATAAATGTCTCTTAAATGTCATTTGTTAAGATCAGCCTAATAAAACACAATATTTTGCATATAAGCCAATTTATAGTTGTAAAAACAATCCTCTTACATCAAATGAGCCTAAGAATAAATTGTTATTGTGGATTTTATTCTTTTGAAGTGTGGGGCAAAAAACAAAAATATCAAAACCACATATATAATCAGCCAAGTCCACCCTAAATTTCAACTTTGTTCCATGTTAACTGCCAAGCAAACAAGTCACAATCTAATGTATTATAATTTTTCTATTTGAGTTGAGTTAACAAACTTTAGTAATTTGCCTCGGTGAGCTCATGGGACAGACACGACAACGTTAAGTCTGCAATTCAGAAGTTAAATAACCGAAATATATTTAAAAAAATACACAAAACCATAAATAATTAGAGAGTGATGTACTTTAAAGTGCTAAAGCTTTATCATTCGAGAGTGGAACAGCCCGAGGGAATGTTTTTCAGTTTTAAAACAGAGCCGATGCTGATGGACCGTATTAAACCAGCAGCACAACTGTACATTCGGTCCAATAAATTATAAAAGACAATGTATTAAAGGATCTACAAATCAGCTTGAACTATAGTGAGAATCGTTGACGGCCACCACAAGGGAAATAAAACGGTAATTAACATGCAAAAAAAAAGTTTTAAAAATCCATCACTGCTGCGGCCTATAAGAGAAGCGAGATTACTCTTCTTCCTCGATCTTATTTTTAAACTCCCCGCTGTTCTCCAGCAATGTCACCACTCCCTCCGACATGCCGATCGGCAATTATTATGTGAGCATTACAAGTCTATCTTTAACTATCATGTCACGTTTGAATAGAGCCGTTACTTATTCCGAGCCCGGTGATGTTACAGATTCCAAGTTCACTAGTTCAATGCCACAAGTCAGCCCCCCCCCGTCCTCTGTCTCACCTATCGTTCACCTCCCTCATGTGTCTTGGAAGACACACTGATGTGTGTGTGTGTGTGTGTGTTTGTGTGTAGACCAGGTATTTCTCATATTGTGGGGACGTAAATCTGTTCACACAGTCATGTTGTGGGGACTCGCCTCCCTTATGGGGACAAAAAAAGCAAGTCTCCTTCACATAAATGATGAATTTTAGGGTGAAGACTTGATTTAAAGTTAAGGTTAGTTTAGGGTTATGTTAAGGTTAGGGTTAGACATGTGGTAGTTATGGTTATGGTTAAGTCTCCAGGAAATGAATGTAAGTCAAAGTAATGTCTTCTGAAGTGACATACAGGACTCTGTGTGGGTGGGTGTGTGTGTGTTTGTGTGTGTGTGACCGTCCACAGTGTCTGTTGTATTGACTTCACAAAATAGACAGGTGACATGTTTTGTCTGCCCAAGATGTTAAAGAAACAAACTGCACAAGAAAGAGAGAGAAAGAGACATTGAAGAGAACAGTTAAAGCTTCCAGCAGCTGTGGGAAAACGCTCAAAAAAATTTTTTTGTCTTTCCAGGTGGGAGGGAAAGGATGAGAAGGAGGTTGGTCGTTGCCAGGAGACAGGGGTGGTGCACGTGAAGGTGGACCCCAAATACTTCCGTCCCACTGAAGTGGTAAGTCCACTCTGTGTGTGTTTGTGTGTGTGTGTGCTGTTTATCTACTGTATGTTTAAATCACATACTGGCTTAGAGGATGTTTGACTACACGCTGCCAGAAAGTCCCAGTTTGAGTAATTGGGTGCAGTTAGGACTAGAAATTTAAGCCTTAATATTAACGCTAATGGGACGATATTGTTAAAATGATTCCAATTAACTAATGAGACCCTAAACTATTACTACATAATTACATAACGTTATTGACCTTTCATATTTACATTACCCAACTGCTCTAGATCTGGTCAAACTTGGACTGTGTCAGTTCATTTCGCATTTTGTTGCTTTCTGTGCAGTTTATCTGGGAATGGTAACAAAAAAAAAAGTGCAGTTACTGCCTCAGAAAAACCACAAAAATAATATATTTTCCCATATAATTCACGGCACAGCACATATTTCCTGTTCTATAAACCTAACCTTAACATGAATGTAGCATGTTTTCTCTGCATGTTACAGTATCTGATTACCGGTCATTGTGTCTGGGACCATACACTTATCAGCCATAACGAGTCCAGTTGACAGCTTCAGGTTGCTTATTGTATGCTTTTAAACGGCTGGAAACAATGCAAACTGCTTCTCCAAGAGTAATGTAGGCTGCATCCTGCCTGTTGGTGCTGAATGGGTGCTCAGGAACCTTAAATAGTTTTATTCAACGGCGAAGGCATTTGTTGGCTCCACTCCGCTCAGTCATATTTCATCAACTTGTGTACGAACAACAATACTTGTGTTCATAACAGCTGTGAGCATCCGACTTCAAGATATGAGCCAGCAGATTATCCCTCCATCTCCCTGGCTAGGTGTGAAGCGTCTCTGACATTTGGGAGGTCTTTCTCTCATCGCTATGGCTCGGGGGGTTATTGTGGCTGCTCCGCGGGGAGGGTGTAAGGTTACCCATGGGTGTTGTGTCCGAGATTAGCTGTCAGGTTCTCAGTTTAAAGCCAGGCACGTCCCTCTCTGCCGAGGATTGGCCCCGGCAAGATTAGAGCTGAGATCCAGTTGAGTGATGGCGGAGGATTAGCAAGGAGGCCCCGCTGACTGACAGCTGAAGGGGATGGAACCACCGGTCACACACCTGGGCCTGTGTTCTTTGTGCACGTCACCTCATTCATTCAAAGCCCTAACCCTGAATCTTGACTCCAGAAAAACTACTCCAGAATCACGTCGAGTCAGCCAAAGAAACAGTTAGGTGTCTTTCACAAGAGCTTTTGTCATACATCAACAAACAGACAATACCTCTTGTACTATCGCTGCTCGCTTAATGTGTTGATGTATGACATGGATGGAATGCGATGCAAAAAAAAAAAAAAAAAAAATGATACAACCCAGTCGATCAATAAATTAGTTGAACTTTTGATAGAGTGCAGTTAAACATCCACTTACAGACTTCACCAGACTGTTTCAAAATGTTTTTCGAAATGCTGCCAGAACACAAAATAGTTTCCTCGAGGATTCGTTGCTGAATTTGATGGATGCCAAATGTCCTGTGTGAACAATTATTTATCAATTAAGGGACCAGAAACAATAGAACACACACACACACACACACACACACACTGCACAATGTCACTCGATCCAACACAACAGCCCTTTAATAAACACCCTGCAGGTTTTCACTGAAGTATTGATTTTGGAGGCCGCTGGTGTTTATAACAGTGCGTTGGATTGCATAGTGTGTGTTTCTAATGTTTTTACTCCACCATAAGCGAGGTGAACAAAATAAAGAAACAGCTTTCAGTGCAACACAGTCAACACTATCACTGCAAACAGCTTCAAAACGTATCAGTCGATGCTCCAACAACTGAATTAGTCTTGTATTATTTCCGCCCTAATGAAAACCCTGAGAGGCCCGAACAGGTCTGCGTTTAAATACGCCTGACTAAATGTACCTAAATGTACTAAATGCTTGTAATGTACCTTTTCTCCTTGCCTGAAGAATGTTTCCTTTTTTTTTTTTTTTCCTGTGAGAAGTTTTTTTTTTTTTTCATCTTCAAGTTCACCTTAAAGTTCCCCCATCCGCTCAAAATGCGTCACATCTCTTGGACGCTTGAAGAACGTTCACAATCATCCGCTGAAAGAGGGGAAAGTTTCTTGTTTGTGAGCAGGATTTGTGACATCACAACTAGTTTGGAGCCAATTGTTGTCCGGTAGTTAAACTTTTCTCCCATCGCCTGGGGAGTGGGAGGGGGAGAGGAGGAGGGGGAGAGGGGGAGAGGGGGAGGGGGGGAGAGGAGGGAGTGGGTATTCATTGTGTCTGGATTTTTCAAGGAAGGAGATGTATTCAATGTGGAATTTTAACTTTGTAAATGAACTTTTTTTTGTCCTAAAAAAAACAAACACACACTGTATCCTTTTAGTGTCAACAAAAACCTGAAAAGTTCAAGTAGTGGTATTAAGTAGCAGCATTTATTTGTTGGGCAGATGTTTTGTATCACGTTACATTTTAAAGGTGTTGGGCTGCAGCCATTACAGCACATGGTCTTGGCTCAACGTACATTCATGAAATCACTTCCACATTGGCCTTTTTTTTGTTTTTTTTCCCACAAATTGTCACCTTCTTGTACATTTTCCATTAAGCAGCAAAGAAACGTTTGCAAACTAGTATTACTGCACGCACCTTTTGTTAGAGATAACACCGTCGCTACCACAGATGAATGATCCGTTAAGCTACATGAGCAATCGCCGTGACTTCAGAGGCGAAACTGTTGAAAGACCTTTAAGGATTGACTCATCCTCCGGGGAATTAGCCCAAAGTGATGGATGTGGTTTGAGGCAGTTTATTCTAAAAGCTGTGTTTCTGTTTACATGTGCCTGGTTTACTTTATCTGACCCAAATAGCACTTTTTTTTTTTTTTTTTTTTTTTTTTGAGCCAAATATACAGTCCCAGTCAGAAGTTTGGACACGCTTCTCTCATTCAAGGGAAAGGGAAGGTGTGTCCAAACATTTGACTAGTACTGTGCATGTGGATTCATTTCAGATAGGAACCAGAGGTTTTGCCCATGTGAACCCCAGCTGGGGATTTTCAAGTCATGCTTTGCTGCGTCTTTCCAGTTTCTGTTGTCATCTGACTAGCAGTGGGAGGGAGGGATGGGGGAGGGAGGGATGGGGGAGGTTTGGGGGAGGTCGGTTCAAGTTAAGCCTCTGCCGCATCTGTGCCAACCTACTTTTCCAGCTCCAAACCCGGGCAAACCCTGCTCCTCCACCTGCTTCGGTTATTATCTCTTCTTTGCTCCAATTACAGATGGCGACACGGCTGTGCTCGTAGATTCATAGATTGAATCTGAAGTTTATTGATGTACTTTAAATGCAGAAAGATAAAGGATTCTGATACGGCTCGATTTTAAGAAAGCATGTAAACAGAGAGCCAAAAAAAATCAGAGCTGGGTACCTGCAATTTTCTTTGACTGTGATTTCCATGTATTTTCTTTGATAAATAATTGAATTGTTTAATCCTTGAAATGTCCAAAAAAGGGAAAAAGGGCGCATCAGAAGTTCAAAAAAGGCATATATACATATATATGTATGATTTACAGTGATTTTAAACAAAGAAAAGCAGAAAATCCTCACATTTGAGAACTTGGAATCAACAAATTTGGCATTTTTCTTTATTAAATGATAAATCGCGGTTGCTGATAAGTTTTCTGTCTGTCTTTATAAGTGAAAAAGTTACCTGATTGTCCGGTTTTTCAGTGAATAAAGTCGAATCGCCTTCAGGTTCTGTTACTGAAGGCACACGTAGCTCAAAGGGAACAGAGGCTAAAGATCGGAGGGATAACGAGAGGAAGACTTAAGTTGCAACAGGCGATTTCTCTGCTCTGTCTCACTGTCTCTTTATTTCTATTGCTAGGGCTTAAAGAGACTGAAGAGTGTTTAACCTCTGACCCCTTCAGACAGGAAGTGACTGACACCGGGCTCACAGCTCAGCACTGTGGCTCTCCTCAAGTGGAAATACCTGTCATCAAGTGTGTGTGTGTGTGCGCGTTAAGAATTCAGCTGACTCAGACACTTTCAGTGTCGTGTTTGCTGTTTAAGTGCAAGAAAATGTAGGTCCATGTGGGGCCTGCGCGCACAGATGTGTGTTAGAGGAGAGTGTGTCCTCGGGCTGTGTGCTAATATATATGTAATTCATCATTATCCCTGTCAGTGTGTTTGTCTGACATGAGCCCATTTATCTCCGCGGCCCTTGGGACAGGAGGGAGCAAAAAGGGGGGGGGGGGGTACACGAGGGGGTTAAATATGCAGGTGTGCTTCACGTGTTGTGCAAATGTTTCTCTTTTGTGTGTATTTGTGCACTTGTCTATTAATTTGTGATACAACGGCCCCGAGGCGTGCAGAGGTGACGGCGTGTTTGTGTGTGGTTGTTGGAAAGATGTTTACTGGATGTGAAACACGCTGATTTAATATACAAAAAAAAAAAAAATGGAACTACCAGCATTTTCTGCAAAGCAAAACCTTTGTCTGGTTGAAACCTGTCAGGGTTGTTTTGAATAAAGCTACATGTAAGTTTTTAAACTGCTCCAACTGTCGTGCTTGCTGTTTGTTTCCATTGTATTGGCTTTACAGAGCCGTCAGTCACACTTGTCAGCTCGTGGGTCCCTGCCAACGATGAGGTTTGGCTCAGGTGAGCGTCCTCTGTCTGAGTCTTTGCAAAGGTGTGTCATTTTGTCTTACGCTCTAATGGTTATGATTAGTTTTTGGTTGCCAGGTGATATATGCAAGGTGATAATCCGTGGATTTTTCTGGTGCTTGATGGTTTCTTGTGTCAGTGATTCTCATCGTTACGATTTGCAAGACTGCAACTGACTGTGTTTCAGATGCTCTTTTATTTAACTGATTCATGTAGGGGGGGGAGCTACACAGAGGATTAAGTCAACAGGACAAAGAAGAAGCACAGGTGAAATAAAAGAAGGTGTGAATTAATACAGTATAATAGATGACTTGCGTGCTATATGCTTGTGCTTTGGGGTGTGTGCGTGTGTTTCTCTGCCTTAAAATAGACTTGCGAGGTAGTGTTTTTGACATGGGAAGTCGAGTATATGATATGCTTGGCATTAAAGTGGTGTAAGTCATGAGGAAATTGTTGCTAAATGGCAACAGTTAGCAGCAGTTTACACAGAAATTGGCTGGATTTTTTGTTTCCTGCATCTAAGTGTCACGCGACAAACATTTTGAATATTGTTTTGCACTGCCATAAATTTTGGGGAGTTGCAAGAGACAGATTATTAAAAAAAAAAAAGAAAAAAAAGTGTCTTTAAGTTGATAGTTAATACGGGTCAAACACCAAAAACTCTCCATCCTACAGTTCCCACAATGCAGCTCCATTGTGTGTTTTATCCGACATGGCATGCCGGCTCCGCGTTGAAACTTCTCCAAGCACAAGATGAGACGACCCTCATGACATCACTATGACATCATCTCTTGACAACTTGATAGTGTTTTCACATGCTACATAAAACCTCCCAAGACTTGTAAACCGATTGTTTTAGAGTGTCCCTCGACATTTAAAAAAAAAATACATCTGCATACAGTAGGTCATAACATGAGAACTGTGAGATTTTAGACAATTTCCAAGAAGAAGAAGAAGAAGGTTGAACTCCTTTCATGAGTGCAGTTAAACGCAACCCCGCTGGAAAGCACCATTTGATGGACGTTCCAATACAACTTCTCAGATTATATTCAGGATTTGTCTTCGTACTGTAGTTTTACTTCATTGAAATGTGACTGCAGTTCACTTTTAAGACTCTTAGTAACATAATGTATCCACTATAGCAGTTTGATTTCCTGCAAATATTATGAAAAAAGGCAAATTTAAGTCCATGGAACTGTGACACCACAATGTGCTTAGTAAGAGGTTTTAAATGCAGCTTATGTCCTTCCCTTTTTATTTTAGCTTATTGCAGATCCCAATTTGTATCAGTGAGTATCGGAAGCATTAATTGCTCATGTAGATCTAGTTTTGCGCTGCAGTGTTTATGTGTCTGTGCATGAGTGCGTACGTGCATTTAGCCCAGTCGGTGTGTGTGTCTGCTGTGCGTGTACATGCTTGTGTGCGTGTCCATGTTAATGCAGCCTGGCTGTCATACTTCCAAGTTCATGTGTCGCTCGAGGGTCCAAACTGCTGCGAGTTGAGTGACAGCTCTGCGGTTTTTTGTTCAACCTCTCATGCAGAGGAGGAGGAGCGGTGATAAATGGGAAGTTGTCTCTCAATCTGTCTTTATCTCTCGCTCTATCCTATCCGTGTTCGCATAACTCCTCCGCTGTCATATTCTCAGCACCTCCTCGGCCTCTCTGCCCTTTTGCACTTATGTTTGTGTCTCAATCACAGTGATGCAACAAGCATTGGTTGGGTACACAGGAATGCCCTCCCAGGTGAGATTATCCTTCTGCGAGAGAAAGGGGGGGGGAAAAAAGCAGACAAACATTTGCCCCCTCTCTCACCTACCACCTACCTGCTCTGCTGCAGAGACCAAAATAGAAAATGTTGTCTGTTCTGCAGCAGTAAAAATTGTTTTTTTTTCCCCTTTATTTTACTAATTTTGCATCAATTGCTGTTGATATATGAACACAATACTACAGAAGGGAGTACAAATTCAAAAACAAGACCACATGAGCAGATTATCTATAATACGGATTTCATAGTAATAAAATCATGCTCTCAGCATGAAATGTTTTCAGCTCTATTGTGGTGCATAGTAGCTGCCATTGTTCCATACTAGCCATATCTCTAAAATCTGAACATCATTTTTATGTATTGACAGATTTGGGAGATTTCCATCTCCAGGCTTTTAGTGTGTTGGCAGCTGTAAGACAAGCAAGCCAGAGGCATCTCTGTTTGAGTTCTAATGTAGAGCTGCTTTTTATAATTTTCTTTTCCATTGACTATTCTTTTTTTTTAATTAGTTAATTAATTGAATACTTTAAAAAAAAAAGTATCTGTAAATTCTGTTAAATGCCCGTCACAAGTTCCCAGAGCCCAAAATCATGAGAAAAGTAGCAAATCTTTTGAGAATTTGTGAAGCTGGAATCCGTCAGTATTTGTCATTTAATATTGATTAATGGCTTCAAAGATTCATTGATTGTCAGAAATGTTGTTGTTTAATTTTCTGCCTGTCAATTAATCAACTAATAATTTCACCATGATATCACCGCGTGATTGTCGCACTGACAACTCTGTGGTTCACAGTGGCATGAGTGGCAGGCTATTTATCTCTGTGGTGTGTTTTGATTGACAGAGAGGAATCATCATCCAAGGTTCCCATGTATCAAGAAATGTACAAATGTATTTTAGGCTTGGTTAGAGTCACGTCCCAGCATTCCCTGCAGTGCAGTCATGTACTTTCAATACATGACTAATCATCCTTTTGTTTTAAATTTGCAAGTTTATTCTTGTGCAGCAAGTGCAAAAAAAAAGCGGGAGCGCTACATACCACTGCGGCTGCACGGGCCTGTGTGACTCAGAGCGTTGAGTGTGTGCTGCATACACATAAACAGACACACAGTTTGTCACTATGGTTAAAGTTTATCTTTGTGTTCATGCAAAGAGCGGAGAGACACTGATCAAATAAATCCTGCTCTTATCTTTGACTCTAACCGGTGCAACATCCTGGCGCTGCATCAAACCATATTCTAGCTGCTTGGTCGGTGGTGCAATCGTTCATTATTTATTAGCAGTTAGAATCGTTCCCCCACTGTTCTGTTAACGCTAAATTTCACATTACTTCACTCCGCGATGCAAAAATGAAAGAGTTCTGACAGCATAGCAGAAACTGGCAAGATGTTGCTTTCATTTGCACATGCAAGAGTCTGACGGAGCAGTTGCCCTGCCTGTTTTTTTGAATCCAGACTGCAGGTAAGAATTAAAAGCTCCCACATCAACCCCTAAAAATAGCCCCGTTGACACACCACACCTCGGTATCTGTCAACCGTCTGCCCATGTGTGCGTGTGCATGTGCAAGTCTCAAATCTAAACTTCCTTCTCGCTTCGGATAGCTGTCATTCCAGCCGTGAGATGTGCGTAACGAATTCGCCAGAAACACACTCTGCTGCATATTCTCAAACGTCACCAGTCCTGTCGTCATTGGATGAGAAGCTCAGACAATGGCTCCAGTGATCCAGGGGAGTAAATACGGCGACTGTTGTGGTAACCTTTTATGACTGTTGGCAAGGAGAGTCAACTCACCTGTTGAGGTCATCGACGTGACAAAGACACACCTGACTGATCTAGTTACTAAATAATAATTTGCATTTTCAAGCTTTATTGAACTCAAAGGACAATTCCACTCTTGGATACTCGGATACAGTTAGATATCATCAGTGTGTGATATTGAATGCATTCCTTGTGGCTTTGTGATGAAGTGTTGTGACCTGCCTCCGTTTCTTCGGTTAGTGATCTCGTGTCTCACTGAGCGTCCTTTGACTGTTGCTTCAGATTGGCCTTTTTTTTTTTTTTTTCTCAATCAATGATGGGTGTAAGGCCATCACCTGCATTGAGACAACTAGTTGGCAAGCAGTTGGCTAAATGAAATTAGAGCTATTAGAGCTAACACAGACTGCGATAGAGTGCGGCGTCCTGAACGCTGACGTGACTGCGCAGAAACCATATTGCAATGAAAGCAGCTGGTCCAGTTCTAGTTCGAGTTTGCATGGCACAATTTTATCGAAATGTAGTTAGAAATTCTGTACACTGTGATAAAATCTTGAATCAAAAGAAACAAACAACACATGCATAATGTGAACATCGTTTTATCTCCTCATCTTGCCAACACTTGCTGTGTGAACGCTCTGAATGGTCCCGATAACAATATCACACACACCCAAAACTGAAATATGCAAACCAAAAATAGCACCATAAACATCTTAATCTGCCGTATGAATTGTCTGAACTTATACTTAAGCCTTTGGAGAATAACTACCTTAAAAACTTTTATGACAGCACGGTAAGACTGGGATATTGTAGCTTAAACCGATGCAACAGAAAACTGCTGTGTGCAAAAAGTTTTTTTTTTTTTGAGCTTCAACTTTAGTGTACTTAATGTGCAGCCAGTCAGGCTCTTGCACGCCAACATTTGTTACAAGATGACCTTAATAAAAACGGAGCAATTGTGTACTGATTTTAAAAAAAAAACATTAAAAAAATGAATAATTTGATCACGTGACCATAATCATGCATAACGAGGTTTACAAGAAATTCATTTTTGAATTATGTCGGAGGGGAAGAAGAAAAACAGACTGTCCCAAAGTGCCTTTCTAATGGATTCCTGTTTTATGGTGGATTTCTCCTCATATGGTTGCTGAATGTCAGTGCAAAATGATGAAACGCTCTCAAAAGAAGCTTTTGCTTTTGCATTCTCAGGGACAGACACCAAAAATCTGATATGCGGAACATATATTTTAAATTGTTGGCAAGGGTTCTACTTTCAAATCTTACTTGTAGCTGTGGTTAAATATATTTGTCCAGATATTCAAAAAAAAGCGAAACACACAATTAAACACCACAACTGTCCAATAAATGCAGTGTCTATATATATTTCTTTTTTCCTCTTTTGTCAAAGTTTGTTAGAGAAGATTTTTTCCTTGTAACCATTTCAACTGGGACAAATGTTACAAACACATGTTGGGCAGCCAGGCATTGTTCAAACCCACATAACTTTATTTTAATTTCTAGTCAAGGTCTTGAGGATTCCAGAGACATAACATGTCAGATGGAACTGTGGGAAAATCTGTATAAAATGACAAGTGTATGAAGTCACAAGATAGCTTAACAACTTTCTTCTGATGCTGAAAAGTGGGTGGTTTTGATAACCAGTGTAAGCATCATACAGTTTCAAGGAAGTGTTGGAACAGCATGTAGAGATGTAATATATAAGTGATGTTGTCAGACAATGTGGAAAATATCTTTTTTTTCAACTTTAAGGCTGTTAAAGAAGGAAATTTAAAGAGGAAAATTCAGAGTTCAAGAGTTTAAAGCTTGATGATATATTTAGTAGTTAGTCTGGTAGATGGCAGTATTATGGAAGCCCCATTATTTCCTGAGTTTATTTTCAGAATACTATATATTCATTTTAGACAAAAACACTCAATTTCACCATACAGAATTTATAAATTAAAATACCTGACTTTTAGAGTGTTACTTTGTCTTGTGTTTTGTATTTTCTTTAAAAATAGCTGTAAACTCTTCATGTCTCGCATTGCGGCAGTAGGATTATGCAATTAGTTGCTCAATAGGGTTGGCACAACAAGGCAGCAGAGGAACGGCATGCATCTACAACATTTTACTGTTTTTTATTGCTACATCTCACCCGTTACTAAGAAAAGGTGGGTTAACACAATAGTGGCAAGGATACAGAATTTTATCTTTTTTAAATGAGCACTTTCAAAAACCAAGTTATAATGTGCTTCTTTCAAAACAAACATTTAAAAAAACACCAGCAATAAACTGAAATTGGAAAAAACCCTAAGACCTGAAGACATTACAGAGAGTCAAATTAAAGATGAAGTAAGAAAAACAAAATATGTGACCAAAAAAACAATACGACTGGTGATATTCTCTATCGTTCTCATTGTCGAGAAATCCCATTAAAAGACCAAAACCAATGAATCAATGGATTAAAAGTATTATCTCGGTAAATCAAAGCCTGATATAACTTATCCATCTGTGCCACAGACCTCCGTTGTTATCCAAAAAACTATTAAAAACACATCAATGAGCCACACCCTGGCACTGGATAACATCCTTCATTACCATGAACTCATTCCTTGTAGTTTATTTTGAGTGGATCCCACATACGCCATCCGGCTGCTGTAAATAATCACTCAAGCACCAAATCCGCGGCTGAAAATGGTCCCTGAGAAATGCACTATTAACTCCTATTTGAGTAATGTTTATTAAAAACTACAGGAAGTTATTTTGCCTTTTTAGACAAAGTGAAAGTATTGGTGACCCTTTTTTTAAAGATCTGTCTTCACCAAGAGGGATTCACTTGGAAAGTCTAGAGTATTTATAGAGAAATGGATAATAATAACGAATGCATTACTTTTTTTTTTTTGTGGGCACTTGTTGGTAATAACAAATATATAGAATATCACCGACCTTATCCTGGCGATAAGAAGACAACAATGGCCATTAAATATATGTAGCAGTTAGAGAGACCATTCAGGTTTGATCTCATCTTGAGCCGTCATTAGTTTACTCCACAGTGAATCCACACTTTCCCTCTTTTAGATAAGAGTCTCACCAATATGAACCCCTTGACAACAAGATGGTGCATTTTAAGGGGTTTATCCTCATATTAAAATTTCGAAATAAAAACATATATATATATGACCATTACGTAATGAACAATGGACGAGCAGGGACCTTTGTTATGAAAGTCAGGATAGTGTTCTTTATAGCTGTAAACTAAAAGTTCTCAGGCCTCGCTGAAGAAGCAGAGCCGGTGTTAGGTTTCATTTTACTCCGTTCAGGCAGTCCAGACCTCATAAATCCACTCCCAGGATCCTTGTAGCGCTGTCTCCACACACCAAATGAGTATTGCAGTTTCTCTGATTGGAAGACAACGAAACAAGCTCTGTTTGAGTTATTGTCAGCAGATACTGTATGTCCCTTCTTATTGACCCCAGTTATGTCCACGCCAATTATTGCTTTTTAAAAGTTTTGTAGATCAAAATTACGCTCACGTGCGGGTCGATGGACAATTCATGCGAAGACACACAGTGATTTCTAGAAACCACTTTGTCACATCCCACCATGGAGCAAATTCTTTATCCTAACAATGAGAAAAACAGCTATGGCCACACGTACATGTGTGTTACTGCTGACATAATAGCTCCTGGCAGGCAGTAACTCATACACTTCTGTCCCTGTGCCCCAGAGAAGATTTTAGCAGTTGGCCCGTTTTGTTGCGTAATATCTGCTACTTAATGAAGCCTGAAATATGGTGGCTATTTCAGAGTTTCTCATTATGAGGTTGGAATTCTCTGTAGGCGTCCAGTTGAGAGGTCTTCCAAAGCACAGGAGACTCCTCAACTCATCAGCTGCTTTATATCCTTCTACATCATGAGAAATGCAGTTATTTAACGATGAGCACCTTATTAAACTTGAAAATTCTGTCCCTGAATTACATATCTGTTAAACTAAATGTAATAGAAATAGAGAGAATAGCTATCTCTCCTTTCTTCACCCTTGTTTTCTGCTCATTTTATATTTGAAGCATCGGTCCAACAGCCGAATCGGATTCAGCACAGATAATTCTGACTCTGGTGCTGCCCGAAAAAGACAAACTTATATTTTAAAAAGCGGTTTGGACACACTTTCTCATTCAAGGGAATGGAAAGGTGTGTCTGAACTTTTGACTGGTACTGTAGTTCATTCCAATTATCTATCTAAACCAGAGTTTTGTGTGTAAAGTTTCTCTCTTCAACTTAGACGTTCTGTATTTTTCCTTGTGGTGGAAGTACAAACCTTTGCAAATCACATATTTTTGCTAAACGATAGACAATTATCATGGAAATTTTGGGTATATTTGTTCAATTTTACTTCCAAATGAGCTGTTTAGTGATGCTGTATGCAGGCTGTTTCTAGCTAAGTTAGTATTATCATAAACGATAGGAAAGATGGACAGAACCACAAAAATAACACCATACTACTGACTAATGCAGAATTTTCCTTTTAAGGGTGTCTTTCGCTTTTATTACAAGGCTGTCACGAAATTAGTCAGAGTCAGTGATAGAGCCAACATAGTGACCCACTAAATATGTGGAACTGCGTTCATAGATCTGATTTCAGTAATGTTTTAGACTTAGGTATTCACCTTCATTTGTCAGTTATCATTCAGTTAAATATGGTTTTGGACAATGCGGGCCTGTTTGGTCGGTAAGGATAGGGAGGAATGAGCAGCTATTATTATCCTGCTTTATGTCTCTGGCAGTGCAGTGGTGTCAGTCAGAGGCCGGCGGTGGAAGCCAGGGGGCCGGTTAGGACTGCTGGCTCTCTGAGGTGCTTCATCTCGGGGCCGAAGCAGCGAGACCTCTAACTGAACCGCAGCCCTTTTGGATGGAGTAGTGCTGAGGCAGCAAACTCAGCCCATTTCACTGGGTGGAGTTCCTATACTGTACTATAGGTCTTAAAACAAGAAGAGGTGGCGGTCGGCTGCGAGCCAGTTTATGACTTTATTATCATGCAAACATCGTCCCAAAGCTCAGATTCACACATTATTGTCCGTTATTTTGTTTTATTCCACACGTGTTTCTCAGCGACAGTAATTAGCACCAACATCTGTGATCAATTTAGGTGATTTATGTGCAGAAATTAGTCTGTGTTTTAAAAGCAGCATGTGTCTGTGTTTCACCCTGTCATATTGGGTGTTGGCGAACAGACTGAGCTTCGGGATTCTTCAGATTCCTCTTAGTGGAAGCCAGTGATAAGGGGAAACGCGAGGTAAGGAGGCCTTAGTGTTCTGACAGCAGTTTGCCTCATTGATGGATTGAGGTGAATGTTTGAACACCAGACAGACATAAAGAAGCAAATGGCTTTTATGAGCAGAATGATTTATCCATTCAACAAGCTTTGTCGAGCTCGCCGGCTGAATTTATGGCACTTGACACACGAAACGGGCTATCAGTGCTGAGTTTAGATGTTTGGCAGAGGCCCACGGTACTTTCACACAAAGGAAGCATGAAATATTAGCATTATTTTAAAAGGTTTCCGTATATTACCGAGGAATTGGGTGTCCTTTCCAAGATGGTTCACTGTAAAGCCATTCACTTTTCCCTTACCTGGAATTCTGCTCTCTGGAAAGATCGCTGACAGCCAGGCTCTTTGCCACTCTGGACGGAAAATGATACAGAGCGATAAAAGACAAGATTGCAGAAGTGGTCGCACATTTTCACTCATACTTGAAATTTGTCACGTCCATTACAGCTTGTCAACCGATTTCCATAGATGCTTTTTTTTTTCTGAGCCATGATTTTTTTTAAAGAATCACCTTTCAAAATTCAAGTAGATGAACACAAAGGGGCAGTTAATCAAGATTTTTGCCCTTATACTGAGTTCCAGTGCAATATTTTACTGAATACATCTTTATTAGCAAACTGTAAAGTGCATCACAGCTTTCCTGTAATGGTTTGCTATAATACTTTCTAATGGAAGGTTTGAACAGGTAGCATCAGATTGAGTAAGGAAACAAAGTCATCCTTCACCCCAACAGCACCCTCCAGCTCCCATTGGGGGATCCCAAGGCGTTCCCAGGTCAGAAGGGATATGTAGTCTCTCCAGCGTGTTCTAGGTTTGCCCCAGGCATATTGACCAGGTACCCACACCACCTCAGTGGCTTTACTCAGAGCTCACCCTCTCTTTAAAGCTGAGCCCAGACACTCTTCGGAGGAAACTCATTTCAGTCACGTATACCCGCAACCCACTCTCACCACCCAAAGCTCATGGCTCAGCTCTTTCTTCACCACAACAGTCCAGTACAACGCCCACATTACTGCTGATGCTGCACCAATCCACCTGTCAACCTCACTCTCCATCTTACCCTCACTCGTGAACAAGACCCCAAGACACTTGAATTCATGCACTTGGGGCAGCAACTCACTCCTAACCCAGAAGAAGCTGTCCACCTTTTTCCAGCAAAGCACCATTTCTCCAGATTTGGAGGTGAAGCCATGCCAGTGCAATGTTAACTGCTTCTAGGGACCTATAAACATGGTCAAAGCTCCAAAACTTGAGGTGAACATGTGTAACAATGTTCCCTGTAAGACAAAAGCCAGGTCTTCAGTCTGCTGCTGCTTCAGCCTGAACGCCCTGTTCGTAAAGTTACCTCTGCTTCCCCCTTGTGATGATATCAGATGCCCACAAACAGCTGCCCAATCCATGGCCTTTGTTGCCAAGGTTATTTCACAGGTTGTTCACGCCGTCCACTCACATATTCAAACTCAAACCTGTACAGATGTCTTTGAGAAGTTTATGTTTTGAATAAAGAAGAAGGAAAAGAAGTGAAATCCGACTACCTGACTTCTATCGTTTGTTTACGTAGCCTCCGCAATGACAAATCAGAACATAGTGCACAAATTATGCAAAGATATTCCAACAGAGTCCCAGAATATAAACATGGACCAGGAAATGTGCATCATCATACATCCCTTTTAAAATCCTTGTGATGTTGAAAATCACCTTTAAACCTTTTACTGTCCCACCCACAGGACAGACACAAGGCACTTGATATTTTAACAGGCTGCAAACACAATGAAAGGTTGTTTGATTAATAACATGCAATATATGTATTGATAGATTAGACTAGTCTTTTCTGTGGTCATTTTCAAGAAATAATGCCTTGTTGTTAAAATAATCAGTACAAGGCAAGAGTATACTACTGAAACCTTGTACATTCAAAACAGTCTAGCAGACTAGCAAAGAATGAAAACTTTGTCCAAATGCATCACAAGGGTCTAATGATCAAAAAAGTTGTCCATTTGTTTTATTATTTAGCCGGACCTCCGCCAAAAGTGCTTTGGTGGTAAAGGGTTGAAAACGGCCTTTTTTTTTTTTTTTTTTCAGTTTTATTTTCATTCAGCTATTGAGCCGTGGAGGTGTTGCTTGGGGAAAGGGGAGGGGAGGGGGGTTTATTGTGTCACCATGGTAACGACAGCTCTCCTTTTACTCTTTGGCAGTATGTTCGTCATCTCTGTGCTCACATTTCCATAGGCCTTCTTATCTGATGATGGCCAATCAGGTCTCTAACTTCCTCTCTGGTCGTGTACAACAACTATCGCTCATTCTTCATGAAGCCATTCTCTCTCTCGCTCTCTCTCTCTCTCTCTCTCTCTCTCTCTCTCTCTCTCTCTCTCTCTCTCCCCCCCCCCCATTTCTCAACATTATAGCTGTATTGCATTATGTTTTAATCAACAACACATACAAAGAAAGTCATGTAAATATTACACACAATAACATACATACAGCAGCATGTGGGTATATTAGCAATGACTTAACATTTAACGAAACATAGTGAGATTTAATGTGTGTGTGTGTGTGTGTTGAAGTATGTGAGAAAATGATCACCTGTCAGTTTCAGTGACATTAAGCTCTTGCTCCTGTGTTAGATTGAAAGGGAAACCGTAATTAAAAGGAATTATGTACTTGAGGAACCACAACATGATCAAAAGCAGATTTGTGTTTAAGGAGAACACACACTCATACACAGTTCACCCACATGCGCATGTTAGGTTTGGGTGCGGTTTTCTTTACTATAGAAGCTATGATTTAAGTCACCGCTCTGCTGTCAGCTGTCTGTATATCATACTAAGTGGCTTGTTTGACTCCTATTCGTTTTTCTCCTGATCAGCCACATGTATGGAGTCGCAAAGTGGGAGAGAGCCGCTGGTTGTAGGAGTTTTTTTTTTCCCCCACTTTAAATTTCCATACCAACATTTACTTTTAATGATAGCCTTCACGTCCCTCAACATAGAAACGCAGGAGTCTCTTGAATACTATAAGTTCACGTTATGGTCTCCGGTTTTAATTATTTCTGCTTTGCGCTTCTATCTTTGTTGGGTTTTGTAAGTGACTCAAAATACTTCAATACCCATGAGCCTCAGCTGCCATTGCTACGGAGAGGAAGTCAATCAGAACCCGGAATCCCAGAATCAGAGGTTTAGAGAGTCATGGCTGATGAATATAACCAAAACTGACCTCGAATCCCAAAACTGATGAAGGTTTCATCCGGTTTCTACAAAGCAGCACGCATAACAAAATGCCAAAAATTATATTTGAGAGTTGCAGTTAGTTCCTCTTCTCTTTTATATACAAAGGCGTGTCCTTTTTTTGACTTTTTCTCAAAGAACCAGATATTTTTAATGCAGTTGCTCATCTTTTTGTATTGATGACTCAACTGGGAGCATCATAAATCCATCTAAAATGGGCTAATTGTCTGTTCAAAAAAATAAACAGGACTTCTACGTCTGGATCCCTGGACACTCAAAATAACTCTCTGTACTCGCAGTTGCATTACGAAGCGGTTGGTTTTCTTTGCGGGAGGTCATCACAGGCTCTGTGTTACCTCCCAGTAACCCGAACCTCCGCAGCAGTTAAAATACAGGCTTCAACTGGGGTGTAACATGGACACACCAAACAATGACACAAAGAGGCCAGCAGTGTTTTAAACATGTTTTTAACCATGTCCATTTCTTTGTATGAGTGGTCCCTGAGATCAGTGAACTGTCTGTCAAGGGGACACTAAAACGGGGGGTTTTGGGTGAGAGTGT
Organism: Euthynnus affinis; assembly: GCA_029490765.1. Classification (NCBI taxonomy): domain Eukaryota; kingdom Metazoa; phylum Chordata; class Actinopteri; order Scombriformes; family Scombridae; genus Euthynnus; species Euthynnus affinis. The sequence continues at coordinate 26,850,374 of CM055848.1, read as the reverse complement.
GGGAGAGAAAGACAGAGGGTTTCCGACGGATACCACTCCCTCGCCACGCGTGAACTGATGTGAATTTAGGTGACAGGAGGCTTTAACCCCTGGGAAAGGATCTGTAAGGGGGGAAAAGGGACAGAGAGGGCTGAAAAATGGGATTGACCCTTAACCCTCAGAGTCTGTAATGCGATCCTGGTATCTCTATTGTAGAGGGAGGGAGGTGCGGAGGAGGTCACCAGGGGAAAGGGAAGGTAGCAGCCACGCCGCACTGCTGATTAGAACTTCCTGTGGTTCAGTGCTGCAGTTTGAAAACACACAAATGTACGCACACACACACTCACACACACAGAGGTACATTTCAGACAAACAGTGCATTGAAACACTTGTAAAACAAGCAAAACTTCCAAAAACGGCACTGTAGTCACATATCTTATTCAAGGCAGAGACTACACTTTAAAAAATCCCCTTCTACAAACAAGCAGAATATTGTGCATTTCCTGATTTCCTCAAATAAACATAAAACTTAGGCCACCATGACAACTGCCTGACTTTAAAACTGCTAAAGAAGCAATGAAACTTCAAAATAAAGTTCTTGGGACTAGAGTTTGTCTTTTAATTCGGCTTAATTTAGGAGTCAACAAGTCATGAATTATTCTGCTGCTTTACACGTGATCAGCAAGGAGCTTCACTGTGAGGTTGTTCATTCACAAAGAGCTTTTTTTACCTCATCCATGCTTGTAGAAGTCACCGGGCTACTGCAGCTGGCACCGCTGGGAAGGAAACCCAGGTAGCAGCAAGTGTTTCGCCTCAGGTGTGCTTGGAAGTAAACTTGAAAAAAAATAATTACATTAAAGCTCTTCCCTTTCAAAATATGTCTTAACTTGATTTTTTTTTTTTTTTATTTCTAGAAACAAGTTTCACTTTTCTTAATACCAGTGCAGCAATGTGCAAATTTAACTAAAAGCAAAATAAAAAAAAAGTATTTGCAGCGTTTGCAGCGTTGTTCTTGTCTTGCCTAATTTAAATTCTATTCTGATCCCAAATGAAACAAGCAAATAAGTTTTCTCTTAATAGTTGTTTGGGATAAGTGACAACCATGCAAACCATTCTTTTACTTTCTTGTCAGCTTTAGCTGAAAAATCAGATTGATTGTCTTATCTGATTATCTTAGTTAAATAATCCAATGTAAATTGACCTTGACACAACTATTTATCTTGGATAAGAAAAAATAAGGCTTTGTTATTCTTAAATAAGGTATTATGAATTTCTTTTTTGCATTGCGGTCATACTCTACGGGCGGTCGTATCATCAAATCTGAGTTCTGCTGATCAAATCAGTGAGAGATCTCAAATCTAGAAGCTACCATGATGGAAATCACATTGACTTTGTTCTCTAACCTGCCATCACTTGCAAGCTTTCATCTACATATAAATAGTTTATTTTCTCTCTTGACCTTTGGTGTTTTAGCCCATGAAGATTTCAAGTAAATATGAAAATGAAAAGGAAGCTTATCTACCGAGAACACGGATCCTAAAGAAGGGCCAAGCGTCACTGATATCAACGGTCAAAAAGCATGCAAAACAGCCCGCAGTTGTTGCGTCATTACTAACCTATGAGGATTTGAATAGTGTCAGGGGAGGGGGGGAATGATTTATTTTTTTGGACGCACATCTCTCCTCTTTCCGTCTTCCCCAACTGTACAAAAATGTCCATAATCCTCTTGCAATCCTCTTTTCTGTCATTAATACTGTAGCTATGAGAAAGTCTGAAAGTTTGGTAGAAGGAGGTTTAGTCATTCCCGTTGCGGTCTCACCTGCAGTGAAACGTGTCTTGACCCAAGCGAAATCTAGAAATGAAATGCATCATCCCGCAAGTGACGAGGGAACCGAATCTCTTGATTCAAGAAAAGCTTTTGTAGTCATTTTCATTGCGAACAAGTGAAATTTCAGGACAAAATCTCACACTAATGACATCGTTTTTAAGCTCATTTTAACAAAATGAAATGTTCAAGCTCGATATGAGGCAAAACCGCTCAATAAGCACAGCCAGACTTTGTAATATCGTGTGTCTTTTTGATGCATATGCACGCTAACGTACCTTGTTTTGTTTCTCCTCAGGTAGGAAACAACTCAATAAGCTTTTACTAGTCTGAGTGGAGAGGTTGGGCTCTCAGGGGCAGAAACCTGGCTCTGCACTGATTTATTATTTAATTGAGGTGACTCGTTAAAGTTAGCTGTAATTGATGCCATAAAAAAAAAAAAAGAAAAGAAAAAAAAAAAGCCTGGCAGTCAGCCAAATCTGGGTTGTGTAACACCACAGGTCTAGCATGCAAACTGCCACCTGAGACTATTAGACAACATCGAACAAAAACTGTTTCCCAGTCGACTCCTTTGTGTTAGAAGCCCGGTCTGGCACTGCTGAAACAAAGCGAAAGAGGAGTTTTGAGCCTTTTTTGACTCGAGCGTTTTGTGCAGGAGCTTTTAGTCTGCTTGTAGGAGAAAGAGAAAGAGAGATTGTGGATTGTGTGTGTGTGAGTGTGTGTGTCTGGCAGTCTGGTATTTCCTGAAGGAGTTTCCTCCTACCGTCAGAGCGGAACCACCCTGGGCCCCTCGGCAGTCCAACCCACAGACTGACCCGGTACTGCTCCCTGAGAGAAACAGAGAGACATGGCAGCGGTGGGGAGCCGCGCTGAGACTGAAGGTGTACAAATATAAAGGAGCATTGATAAAGATGGTGACAAACAGCAGAGTAGGTTGTTATTAAGACAGGAACGCATGGTGTATCCCAGCCAAGGCAGTGTCTCCATGTCTGCTCCAGGCTGTAGGCAGCTTTCCAGCGGTCTGACAGTCTGATTGTTGCTGATATTTTCATACTTTGCCGTTATTTGTATCATGATGTCAGCGGACATGATGGATAGGTGTATCTCCAGCACCTTACAGTAATGTGTTGGCTGCGGTCTACCCCAGAGATAGCAAAGGAGCACCAAGGATTGTGAGCCAGGATTCCTGCGCTATCAGCTAGCCTTATTCTGCGCAGGGCCCTGACGAGAGAAACCTGCCAGATGAGGAGGAAAGAAAAGGGGGGAGAAAGAAGGGAGAGAGCCTTGTTGACAAGGTGAGGGAGAGAAGGGTGAGTTATGTCAGCTTGTGTCTTTGCCCCCTAGTCCCAGCTGGGCTTGATTACCCAGAGGTCTCTACTGAACATGGCCGCCGGACTGTCAGAGGAGAGAGAAGGGGAGGATCCGGGCACGTACTCAGACCGTAGCTCCTCAGAGTTAACTGGGACCAGTACTCCCCTGAAATGTTCATATATATATATATATATATATATATATATGTATACATATAGATAAAAATGATGTAGTTTTGTGATTTGAACACTGGGCAGTGAGGTGAGGGTTATGAGTATGTGCAAATCTTCCAAATGTAGTTGTTAAAGGTTATCTCAGGTTTTAGTCTCAGCATTTTTGAGCATCAGTGTCACCACCTCATGTTCCCCAGTATGTGGACATTTCCCATAAAACCCATCATAACCTGCTCCCCTCGTCCCTCAGATATAACTCCTATACAAGTGGATGATATAGATAAAATCTTCTAACAAACTATTTTATTATATTATTATAATACATTCTATTTCCATGTATATAATATTTTCAAGAAGTACGCTGAAAACTGTTTATGCATAAAAATAAGTAAGTGCGATTGTCAGTTTTTTTTTTTATAATCAAGTGAATGAAACACACCTGAAATTCAAGATATTTCCTCACATTAATCCAAAACTCCTATAAGTCTGATATTGCCAGAAAGCAGTCCTTCTTATTTACTGTATGCGCAACAACCTGAATGATAAGAACCTCCAGTAAAAATGATACGGATAAATCTCAGCGGGCTGACAAATGTCTGTTTTCTCACGATATACAATATATTATCATTTGCACCTAACCTTACACCACATACTTTTTCTCTTTTTTTAAGAGGAGCTGACACCAGAAAAAAACCTGCCAGTATCACATTTTTGGACCATAAAAGCAATCTCCTTTTTGAAAAATAATTCAGCAATCCAATGCGGTTGCATACTGTAAACTAAATGTGAGGTTTCTTTTTTTTTTTATTTCCAAATAAATTTCCATCTGCTTATTCCTCGAGCAGTAAATAAAAGTGGCTGGACAAAGTGTCTTGTTTATATGCTTCACAGTAGGCAATCAGAAACCAGAGCTTTAAAGAGAAGGATATTGACTATAACAATCTCGCCACAGGCAAACATGAGGGGAAAAATACAGTTCTGAATTGGATGCGTCAGACCATTATTAATTTACTCCTTTGCCTTTTAAGTGTTAAGTGTTCTCCCAGAGTGAATCACCCGGAGCGACACGTCATCTCATACCATGACATAATAAGTCGCCTTGCAATAAAAACCACCATGACCGTTTCAAAAATCACACGTTTAGGCAAATAAAAAAAAAAAAACTTGACTTGACTAAGTTCAGGGAAAAAATCACGGTCATGGTTAAAAAGACACGTCATACGCCCAGAAATCCACCTCAGCTTCGACCCCGATAGGTTGCGAGGTGGTATAAACAACGTCATGCAACTTCTACTTTTGCTACTGAGACGGGGCAGTCATTACCACAAGAGGTTGCTTGTCTGGGAAACATAAATATAAGACGTTTCAAGCGTTATGAACAGATGACGAACGCTATAGTTTTTTTTCTTCTGAGGATATATAAACTTCATGAAGACAAGCGCTGACAGAAAATGTGTTTTTCCAACTTTTTTTTTTTTTTTTTTTTTAAGATTACGATGATTGAGGTCAGTATGTCATTACTCGTGAATAAAGGCTCCTTGTGAGCGCAGCTGATGAGGCAACAATTATGACAAATAATTCTGAGACACTGACAGTTTTTTTTTATTTGAATATTTTATTTTCTTTGGGAGGCAGGACCCTGCTTGGCCGATGAACGTCGTCCTCTTCAGATGATGTCACTCTCTGCCCCCCCCCTCCGGTGTCTCTTGTCTTCATTGTGAGCAGAGGACAGGAGGAGAAAACAGCAGCAGGGCTTATGAGTCGAGAATCTGAGAATGACAGGAAATGCAGGAAGGAAGGAAAGGAAAGGAGGAAAGTGAGTGAAGGATGGAGGTGTGTAGCACTAGCTCAGAGCAAGTCGCTGAGATTTTAATGTGTCTCTCTGAGTGTGTGTGTGTGTGTGTGTGTGTGTGTGTCCCATAGAGCGGTATGTTTATAAATCAGCGAGTCAGGCAGTGTGTGTCTTGCAGGGCCGGTGTTTCCTGCAGTGTAATCTGAGTCTCTGGTGGAATGTGTGAACCACATCCGACTCCACTCCACTCGAGCCCCCAACTCACTCAATATCCCACTGTAAACAACCCCAGCTCTGCTAGGGATCCTGGAATGGGACAGGTAGAGTCACTATATCCCCAAAAATAACAGACGGACAGGAAATGCTTCAAAATAAAAGCACATCGGGTCCGCGCGTAGGCGGCGAAAGTCGGCTCCTGACGGGCGACGTTGAGATTTTTGTATCGTTCATTCATGGTGTTTTGTGCAATGAACCTCCACCTCTACTTCTTCTTCATAGTGTGTGTGTGCTGTGTGAGTGTGTGTGTGTGTGTGTGTGTGTGAGGTTTAGACTAAAAGGTTAATTGTAGTGTGACCTCTCTAATGTCTTTGCCTGGCTTGTTATCTTGATTGGGTAATTAATTCTGGGGCTGCTCTCTTCGGTCGCCCCAGTATTCACACAATCATATGTGTCTCTCTCGCACACACACACATGCACGCACACACACACACACACACACACGTTCGAACCCTCCTGAACTCAGGAGCCCCCACATTCCTGTAACCCTAAGGCTGCTCCATCGCATTACTTTTCTTCTCTCTCTCTCTCTCTTTCTCTCTCCTCTTTCCTCCCTCCCTCTCTCTCCCTCTCTCTCTCTCTCTCCCTCTCTCTCGCTCTTGCTCAATTTATTTCTCTTTCTCACTTAATCATTCTCGGAGCTCATCATTTCATGCTCCCCTCCCACGTCCCTCTCTCCAGCTTTACTCAACCCCAGTGGTAGATGAAGTATTCAGATCTTTTACTTAAGATTCGTAAAGTAAAAGCAGCAGTGCCAAAATGCCTAAATCAACCTGCAGCTGAAAATAGTCTTTAAACTTTATATTCGTGACCCAATTTCAAGCGTTTACATCTTCAGTTAGGAAGACGTCTCGGGGGCCGAGCGTTACAGAAGGGCTGGGGAAGTCATAAAGTACTCAGAGAAGGGCTAACATATTGTTGGTTTTGGTTTTTTTAATGGGATTTCATTAAAAAAAAAGAATATTTTTTTCTTTTGAGCAGTAAAATGTGCTTAAAATATAAAAAAAAAAAAGTGCAAATACCGTTATGCAGAGTGGCAGCTTTAAGTGTGTTATCGTATGTTGTCAGTGAGCTAGGATGAACGCGGCACATTCCAGCGCCGATCGAACAACGCGTTATTGTGTTGCTACTTGCACAGCGGGGCCAACGCATCTTTGCATCTTCACCAATCCCACATAAATCAGTTGCGGCCTAACTGCAAGAGAAGTGTTCCAAATATGATAACACAACAACAGCGTTTGAACACACACATAAAGTGAGACGCATACCCACAGGCAGGAAAGGCTCTCCTTCACACCCGCCTCACCTCCATGATGCTACAGTATTATCTCCACATTACTGTCACTGATGCATTAAACATATATAAGAAGCGTTTTAATGTAGTCGGTGGAGCCGGAGGTAATTTTAAAGGGAAATTCCTGCTTACTTTTTTAGCCTGCCAGGTTTTTTTTTTGTTTTTTTTTTTTATGTGTGTGTGTGTGTCTGCGGATTTGTTTGTTTAATTGTTTGTTTTGTTTTGAGTCGGTTTTTTAAATTATTTATACAAAGTCGTAGTTAGGGAGTTAGTTTAGGAAGCTCATGCCGCATGCCCCAATTTACATTGTTTTGCTTGAGCCCTACAGTGGAGGCAGTGAGTGCAAAGTTGGCATAGCAACAGAACGGACACAATTATGAAAAAAAAAAAAAAAAGGGTTGAGGAACAACAGTTTATCCACCGCTAGGAAGTCTATAACAATACATCATGATTTATAAACTTGATCATACAGTCTATTTTCTATGAAAAAAACCTAAAGTCTGCGACGTAACTGGTCATTACAACCACCACATAAATGTAGTGGATTAGAAAGGACACTATTTCCCTTTTTTTTGAAAAGAAGTGAAATAAAAGTATAAAGTAACATGAAATGGAAATACCCAAGTGAGGTAAAAGTACATCAAAACTCTACTGAAGCCAGTAAATGTGTTTTATTACTCTCCTGCTCGCCCCAGCTCTCTCTCTCTCTCTCTCTCTCTCTCTCTCTCTCTCTCGTCTCTCTCATCTTTTTTTTTTTGTGTCTTGTTGGATTTTCGGAGCATGCTCGGTCTGCAGGACGGAGCGGCCACTTCCTCTGGAGCGGCAGACAGCTCGCTGTGTTTTCGCTCCCTGCCTTATCACTCTATCGCCAGCCAACAGACAGAGAAAGAGAGAGTTAGTGTGAGAGAGAGCAAGTGAAGGAGTGACTTTTCGCTCTCTCTCTCTCTCTCTCTCTGTCTCTCTCTCTCTCTCCTGAACACACTCTCAGGGTCTGGCTCTCCCTGTTTGGGCACGATGAGAACGGCAGATTATTGGGGCTGATAAGATGAGGAATGCTGCTCAGAGAGGAAACGGCGTTCTGGAGGAGGTGTAGCCTATAGAGGACTGTTCCCTCGTCCTCTCCATATGTCATCCAAACCTCCCCCCCCCCTCCACCCATCCACCCTTCCAACAACTCCAAAACCGGCCTTTTCCTTTCCTTCTGTCTCTCTCTCTCTCTCTCTCTACGCCGGGGTGGCAAGATAGAAACAAGAAAGGGGAAGAAGGGAAGCGAACAGGGATTGAAATCCGTTGACCCAGGACTGATGGGCATGCCTATTCAAGCCTCTCTCCTTCCTTATCCCACCCTCTCTATTCAATAGTAAGATCCTAATTTCACGACTGTTTAGGAAGATCACTGCAAAAATGAGTGAACGGTTGTCACTGGAACTACTTACCGACAAACTACTCCTTATAAGAAAACTGTTGACAGTGAGGTCTGTGGATTTTTCCAGAGTAGTAGAGGCACTGCTTCTTGAAAGGATTGTCACTGATAAAACTTTTTTTTACCTCCATTGTTTTGGGATGAAGGGAAAAAGTCCTGGAGACAGATACAGTATCTCAGAACCAGGGGGTGAATTGACTTTTTCAAACATTTTATCCATTATTGAGTCTTAAAATGTTGTTTTCTTACAATAAGCTCAAGAAAAACCTGTTTCCAACACACATAATCTTGTTTTTAATACATTTCTAGACTTCTTAAAAGCTGAATATGGCTTGTTAATGGACAGATGCTTTTTTTTTGCAGTGTACACCGCAGCCATTTTGAGGTCATAACTTGCTGCTATTAATATTTGAGGTATATGTGCCTTCTCAGAAACAGGGTTGGGCGTTGATAATATATCTTCCAATCAGAATCTACTGTCGTATTGAATCTACTTGTTTTGATTTGCCTACTTTTTAAAAAAAAAAACATAATTCAACTGGTTTAAGAAGTGAAACTTAAAGATGAACATTCAGAGAGCTGAAACTTAAATTCTCTCAGGTGGATTATTTTGATGATATCTATCTGAATTAGTGGTTTCCAACCTTTTCGGTTTATGACCCCATTAAAACAAAGCTGTGTAGACTCAAATTGCCCTTTCTCTGATCGTTTAATAAGCGTTTTAAAAAGGTCTCATTTTTAGAGACCGAAGGTTTTTTTAACATTGTCCTAAAAAGGAGCAGAGACAGAAGATTTGAAAAGAGATTTCCATCTGCGGCTTAACAAACTGACCGACCAACCAAAATACTAAATATTCAAATAACTTCGATCGCACGTTTGTCCCCGTCAGACGTGCGACAAACACGGCTGAAACGCCTCGTGTGTAGACGATCTAACCTGAGAAAGAAAAGCCTCGGTACTCCTCTTATCCCTAACTCGGAGTGTTTCACTATAACACGGAGAGAGAGAGAGAGAAAGAGTGATGGCCGGCGAGAGTCGGAGTGTATGTGAGCGTGTTCAGAGAGCAACTGAGGTGAAAAGGAGCGAGAGAGAGAAACAAAGAGCAAGAGGCAAATAAATAGTGTGTTGGGAGCTGCTGAGAGTTGCAGACAGAGAACTTTGTGTGGAGCCACCTCACCTAACCCTGACAACACCGAGAGCTCAGCCAGGGCCTGCAATAGATCACATATATCAACTGGGTGTGTGTGTGTGTGTGTGTGTGTGTGTGTGTGTGTGTGTGTATTATATCACTCACCATAACTCACCTTTCTCCATTTAAAATCTACGTCCCTTTTTACCAAAACTGTTCTTAAAATGGAGGCGTGGTGTGTAACCTATAAAGAATGCGTGTATTGGTGTGTGTATGTGTGTGTGTTACGGCGGACGATGGGTGACTGACTGTAGTCAAAGTCAGTTAGTGAGTTTTCTGGTGATAGAGGCCAAAGCCTAAGGAGTGATAATTCTGTTTTGTTACAATTGGCTCTTATTTTTTTGCAGTTTTGGTAATCGCTCCTACAATAACAACACTGTACTCACCAAGTAAAGTGATTACTGAGATCTGGGAAGATGGCGAGATTGTTTCAGAGAAGTCAGACAGCACGAAACATGACCAGTAATATAATCAGACAGGTTGAAAAAGAAAATAGCAGTGAGCCAAATTTATTTAGGAGAGAAAATAAAGGTAAATAATAAAATGATTACCCAAATCAACCGTCGTAAACATCCATCACAGTTTATAGTCCGGCTTTCCGGTTCAACCCTCATTCTACTTGTTCGTCCACAGTTTTCCTGTACGATGGGGGACGATTACCTACATTTCAGGTGCGCTCACTCTAGTTCGCACCCTTAAATAAAAGTAGTTTATATCAGCGACATGCAGAGGATTCATAAAAAGGTGATTTTTTGCAAGTAATTCAATAAGTATATCCCTGGAATGACGACTTTTGCAACACTGTTAATCTTAAAATGTGTGTTTAAAACAAAGCCTTGACTAAAGCCGGTTCCTAACACTGCTACAGTTCACATATCATGATACCGAGGCTAGAGGGAGATATCATTTAAGCATTTAAGCCACAATTCTGAAAAGCAACACATAAACTTTAGATAAGGTGTCATCAGACACTGGTTTATTTTTTTATTGATTTAAGATAAAGATTTTAACAGTTAACATTCCTTCATCCCTTCCCTCTTCCTTCCTCCAAAAAAATACTGAAAAGCTGCTGAAAAAAAAGTGCCTGAACTTCACTATTTGCTTAAATATATCATGACATTTAGTAGTTAAGTTTAACAGTTAACATTCAACATGTATGTAAATGTGGCTGCGTTCACTGTCCTGATACACATAAGCACCTCTTGAGCAAACATGACACATAAAATACAAAGAAAGGAAACATGTGTGCTTACTGTAGTGATCTCACATGACGTGGTGCTTTAATGTCTTAATGACATTAACAACACAAACACAATGATAACATCACTGCTGACTGTAGTTAATGCAGATCACTTTCACGCTAGAAATTCTGATTAATTCAGCGGACTTTGAACGCACCGCATTGGCTGCTTATTACAGAAATGGAGGGAAACATCCTTGATTTCATCATATTTCTCACATGTAAGTGCATCTTATGGTTGTGATCTTGTAGCTTGTGGAGGATTAAAGATGCAGACATCTTTTTCACAACTTTATAACTTAAATCAACTTAAATAACTCTGAGAAACGTTTTGTGTCACAGTATCTATACCCGCCGTGCTGCTGAGATCCATCAACTACACTTTACCTCGCAAACGTATTAACTGACACATACTCATATATTATAATTCCCTGTCAGTTTAACTCAGAAGCAAGATATGAGGTACTGAGTATATTGTTCTGTCATGCTGGATGTAGCAGGAATAACAGGAATTTATTTATTTATTTCAAAACACACCTCAGAAAAGGACGCTTTCACTCCAGGAGGCCAAACAGCAGGTGCTCCAGCACTTAGATAATCTCACTAACCTGCTGGATTGTTTTCAACCTTGTCTTCTGTTTCTCCCAACGCAGCAGAGTTTTGGACCGTAGCTCAAGCTGAAACGTGCGAATCCAGACTTAATGCATATTCAAGGTAAAAACAGGGTTTTAAACGAGTCTAGTTCTTTAAACCAGTGATTCTCAGTGAGGTTCCCGGGAGCCCGGGCGGCTCGCACGCCACAAAATATAATGTCTGCTAATAAAAATATTTGTGTCTTTTAATGAGCAGCTGCTGAGGTGAAGCTGCGCAGCACGAGTACAATATAGCATTATGTCCGTTTACTCCCACATGAAGACGTGAACGAGTAGGGACTGTCTTTTTTTTCTTCTTCTTCTTCTTAGCATGGATAAGAATGAACATGCACACAGTTTTGCATTACAATGAGTAACCATAAATGGCACTTAAGTGTTGCTCTGGAACAACTCTGGTGTTTGTTCACCTTAAATCTTTATTCCCAAACAAGGCCGTCCGTCTGTTTGGCGAAACTTTATTCACTTTGTTCCAAAGCTGCATCTAACAATCTCACTGTAGTGCAGTGTTGCTATTCAGAATAAAGTTATTTTAATCCACTGGAGTGATGATGGCCAAAACTACAGAAAAATTAGACCCAGATTTTTTTTTTTTTTTTTTTTTTTGCCTCCATAAAAACTGAGAGCACAAGAAGCTGTTCAACCATCATCATCTTTACCTAAACACTGAGGCTGGGTGTCAAAGCCCAGACAGGCCCCTCAGTGCCTTACTGAGATTACACAACAATTAAGATAAGACTAGATGACATTTTCCTCTCTCTCACTCCCTCTCTCTCTCCCTATCTCTCTCTCCCTCTCTCTGTCTCTCTCTCTCTCTCTTTTTTTCTTTTTGTAGTATGATTGTAAAGAATGTTGTTTAAAGATTGTTTAAAGAAGGGAAATTATGTTTGCCTTTGATGTCTCCTGAAATATGAAACACCCAGAGGCTGATAGAAATGCTCACGCACACACATGCTTACACATACACACACACACACACATGCTCACACACACACACACACACAGGGTGTATCGCACAAAGCGCTGCTTCACCCAAACTATATTATACAAGTGCGCAAACAGACTAAACACACTTTTCACTTTTCACTGGAAATGACTTAACTGCACAGTTTTAGTTTGACCTCAGTGGAAGTGAGCAGTCACCTGAGCCCCCCACTCTCTTTTTTTTTTTTTTCCCCTCCCTCCTTTCACTCTATCTGCCTCCCCTCCCTGCCTCCCCTCCCTCCATCCCTCCCTCCATCTCTCACTCTCTCAGTCTGCAGCTTTCTGCTGACTCCAGGAATTATGATCTGTTTCCCGTCCGCAGGAATAATAGAATACAGGAGGAGGGGGGGGCCCGGCAGCAGCTCTGTGGAACAGTAGTGAGGAGTCCAGCTCCACTGTGGTTACACTGTGTGTGTGAGAGTGTGTGTGTGTGTGTGCGTGTGTGTGTCTGCAAATGCATTTATATCCAGATGTGCGAATGTGCGATATTTTCCTCTTCATTTCCATAAACTTCACACATTAAAAGATTATCCTTGGACATGGACACACACACGCAGAGAAAACACAAATTTTAACCTCGATTAATGGCCATAAATCGACGCGCCCCCCGCCGTTATCTCGACAGTAAACGCCTCACGTATACAACCGCGCGGCAGGGCTGCGGATCTCTCTCGAAAGTGCTGCCAAAGCCTCTGGGCACTTAACACTATCGGCAGTCAGATCCAGCCGCTCAAGTGTGTTTGGAGTGTGTGTGGAGTGTGTCCTCAGCCGCGTAAATATTTATCACGCGGCTCCCCCAGGAATTTTAATGAGCACTGATGGAGAGCAATCAACACAGCAGAGCCAGTCGAGAGAGAGAGGGACGGAAGAGCGGGGGGCAGAGGGAGATGAATTGAAATGACAGTTTGTGATGTTTTTGGCTTTTAATTATCACGAGTGACTTTTACTGTTTTCCTGGAGAGAGATTCACACTTTCCTGCTTTGCTGCTAATTGTTTCCTGTTGTTTTTCTGTAGTCGTGTTGCGTCTACGTCTGTTCGCGTATCAAGATGTTTAACCCTCCCTCTTTTAAGATTTGAGGCTGCCATGTGTGGTTTGCCTTATGTGTGTGAGTGTGTGTGTGAGTGTAAAGTAGTGCGTAGTGTACATACTCATCAGGGTGACAGGGCCACCCTTTAGAGGTCACTTAACACATTGTGCGCAGGCCAAGCTGCATGGGGAGTCAGGGAAGGAAACCTGAGCTATAACTCACATAGCTCCAACTCTTGCTCTCCTTCTCTCTCTCTCTCTCTCTCTCTCTCTCTCTGTCTGTCTCTCACACACACACAGACACAAACAGAAAGACACATACACACCGGGCCTGACCTTTGACCTCTGGTTGGGAGTGGCTAATAACTGTCTTGGATTTCTAGACACCCAGCAACTCACAATTCATGTAAATTTATTTCAGAAATACTTTATTGACTTGATTTTGTTTCATAATAATGATAAAAAAAAAAAAATCATTGAACATTTACTCAAGGACACAAACCTCTTCAACCCCACTGAACCACACAGAATAAACCCACCAAACTTTATTTTAAATTCTAGCGTCGATTCCAAACTTTTTAAAACATACTAATTATGTCAGGCTAAATTTGAGGGCAATAATAATAATAATAAGGCAGAAAACATTCGGAATATTTCTGTCATGAAATAGTGCGACCGCAAAAAAACAAGGAGTTTTGAGTTTCAGCCTTTCATTCACTGTAACATCTGTGTAGAATCAATGAAGAGCTGCAACAAGCTGATACAGTAAAATGATTTTTCAAACATTAATGCGACTTAAAGGGAAACCAGTATTTTTTTTTTCAACCTGGACCCTGTTTTCCCATCATTTTGGGTCTAAGTGACCAATGGGGACGAACATTTTTGACATGGGTCCAGTATCGAGCGAGAGAGCTGCAGCCTGCAGCCACAAAACAGACTGCAGTGTAATCCTTAGGGGCGATTCAGCCATGACACAGTTGGACAGACGAGCGCCGATAAGATTTTGCTGCGTTGGAGCACAGAAAGCGTAGCTCGGTTTTATCTAAAAAGGTTTTCAAAGTCCTGGCTGAATATTTAGCTGATTTCGACGACTCTTGCGAGATTTCAGAACGGGACTTCTCCTCGAGAGTGAGACTTGGTTAGATGCAACAAACAGACCTGATCGAACGAAAGGAAGGTGAAGGAAAAAAGTTTTATTTCTTCGCACGGTCCTTTACATAACGTTGCCAGCCAACTTCTGACAACAATCTGAGCCTTTCAGTGACAAAAACAAACACTTTTTAGTGGACGTACATTGAAGGGACGCTCCTACCCCAAAGGATTACAGTGCAGCCTGTGTCACAGCTGCCAGCTAAAGTGCTCTCGCTCAGTGCTGGACCAGTTTCAAAAATTGTTGTCCCCTTTAGTCACTGAGACACAAAAAGATGGGAAAATAGGGCCCAGGTTGAAAAATACCTAAGTTTCCCTTTAAGGTTGAGAAACACAGTGCTAACGTTGTGTTTATGAAAAGCGTGTCCAGTCTGATTGTACAAATACATTCAGTAATATTCAGATTTTCTTTTTTGGCTCGAGTGTTGTTAAGTAGAAAATTGCCAAAGCACGTTGTACAAGGCTTGCAGTGTACTGTAATGTTATGCATATTACCACATAAGTCTCTTATTTCATCCCTCCCTCTTCCCTCCAGCTGCAACTGGGGGCCTTTTGTGCTTTAAAGGAAGTGATAAGTTGCCAGCGATGCTGGCGGAGGTGTGTTAGAAATTGACCAGTGACAGATTTGTGACTCTGGGTCTGAACAGCCAGAAATGATGGAGCTCTCTTTCTCTTCTTGGAGTGTGTCCCCACCTGCACACACACACACACACACATACCTGCTCACACACACCTGGGCCCACACTGAACATAGTAGCCTCCATGTCCCTTCAGACAGACAGCAGCATCAGGGCTCGAGGGTAAACTGCTTTTCCCCCTCTTCGTCCCTGCTTTATGTCCCCATTGCTGTCATAAAAAAAAAAAAAAAAAAAAAAAAAAAAAAAAAGAAGTTATCCGGGGTATAAAAAGCTGCAGATCAGGGTTGAGTTCTTCCATTAAAACCCCAGCATGGTCAAAGGTCAGAACATCTGGGTCTGGTCGGAACATCTGTGTCTGCCGGGGACACGGAGACCGTGGGCTCCAGACTCTCACAGCGTTCTCGGCCGCTTTATCTGATTTTCTTTGAAGTCTCTGTATTTGCAGCCTCATGTCCACTACTGTACCAATACCAGAGACGCTACTGGACTTCCAAAACCACATCATAGTCTCCCAGCATGCAACCCTCAGAGAGAGAGAGAGAGAGAGAGAGAGAGAGAGAGAGAGAGAGAGAGAGAGAGAGGAGGGAAAAGAGAGAGTAGAGTGTTGTTTTCTTGAGAACGTTTGATCTGTCTCCCGTAAGTGGGTGGGTTTCCAGTAGGAAGAAAAATAAATGCAATTTAGGGACATTGAACATATTTTTCTACCAATCCCTGCTGTGTTTTACTGTAGGTGTGTGTGTGTGTGTGTTTGTTTGCCACGGCATGTTGTGTTGTGTTGTGTTGTGTTATGTGCGTGCCCTCGTGTTTGGGGGTCAGCCTCAGTGTGCCGTGTGATTTATTGAAAGGCCTCGCAGTGATACCAGAATTCCTTTGCGTTAAATGCCTGCTCTGAGTGCCTTTTACTGCCTGTGTGCTTTATGGACCATGATCACACTCTATTTGTCTCTCACTTTTACATTTTTAAGGATTATTTTTATGGCTTCTTGTCTTTATTAGAGTAGAGAGTGTCAGGGAAGGGGGGGGGGTGGGGGGGGCAGGAGACAAGAACAGTGAGATTTGGAATGATAGGCCAAATAGTTGGCGAGCACATCTCGAAGTTGACATGTTGTGAGTTTTAGCACTCTTCACCTCGCAGTGTGAGATTGTATAGTCAAGAATATGTCAATTACAGTCTCGCAGAGAACCGAGTTCACCTCTGTTCCACTAGCTTTTGAACAAACACATGAATCTTTGTTTTGTCTCGTTTGAAATGGAAGTTTCTACAAAAGTTGCTACTTTGCTCAAATATGGCCAAAAAAACCTTCTATCTTTTCAGATCGACCACTTCGGTTCTTGTTTGATTGATTTCACAAGGATAATCCGCTGAGTATCATTACGGGTGAAACAAAGTAAACTGAACTGAACTGGTCAATCTGAGAAGCTACATCATGTTCCTAAGACCAAAGAAAGAAGCTTATGAGAAAACACTTTACTCAGAGCCAAGCCAATGGCCCCAATAAAGCTTGGATGGCTTGAATTTGGCATGAAACTCTCCTAGTTGAATCATCAGTACAAACAATCAGCAACAGATTTTTAAAATTCTGGTTCATTTGGAAGTCAAAAAGACTGTATCCATAACAACTTATCAGGAGAGGTCAACTACAAGTCCTTGAGAGCGTTTCTTTAAAAAAAAAAAAACAAGTCTGAGAAACTGTCATCAGTCATTTGACACCCATAACACTCACTGGAACGTCACACGGTACTGACAGAAGAAATAGTCAAGGGATACGCTGATCCCAACACATAAAACAGACAAAAAAAAACTTCTCAAAAACAGCGTCCAACATTGATCTGTCTACTTTTTATTGATGAAAACATTCAAATGCAAATGTACAGTGGGGGGAACATAGCTGTGATGTTGCTATATCTGTGTCACTCAGCCTGCTATGAAAGCATTAGAGACATAACAAATCAAACTCTGGTCTTGATTTTTTCCTGCCTTGGGTGACGTATTAAATCCATTTGTGTGAACTCTTCCTCATTTTATTCCACTCCCTCTCAAAGTTTTTTTTTTTTTACTCATGATACACAACAGCCCTCAGAGGCCTTGACGCTCAATCGTGGGACTGTAACAGCGGTCTCAGAGGGTGAATGGGTGTAGTGTAGGGTGTAATGTCTAACGCTCACAGAGCGAGGGACACATTTTGTCACGGCTAATTTTCAGCTTTCTTCGAGCAGTTGTTATTATCACTGCTGCATATTTTCAGACATGGGCAGAGCACTGCTTTAAACAGGATGTACCAAAATGTTGGGTTTGGTTCCAAATCGGATCCATATGAAGATTATATTGTGCCCCCATCTGTTAGTAGTTCATGTTGAATTATTCGCTACATGCTCTGTTTAGGGTGAGTTCGCTTGGCCGCAGAACGCTCTTGTTAGCAGTTTGGAAGCAGTTTTTATTCCACTGAGCGGCACTTTCCAGACGGATCTGCGAGGGTGAGATTGTCTGTCACCTGCAGAAATCCAGGTTGAGAAAGACCAGGCGCTGGATTAACTTCCTGGATGCTGAACGGTGTGGTTGTGTGTTAAGACGACAGACTTAGCAGACAAGCGTCTGATTTCAACAGATGTTCTCCTGCCAAGCTCAGATTGAGATTTCAGAAGCCAGGCGTGTGACGATGGCAAAGATGATGATGATGATGGTAATACAAGGCACAACTCTTTCTACTTCCTGTTAGCTTTGGGTACCATTTGAAATTTCAATATTGGTGCCGGTACCAGAGTTTCAGTAAAGATATCTTCATTCTACATTATTAGTTTGAGGAATATAAAGAGCCTTTCATCATTTAAGTAGATGTCAAACTTCTCTGTACCTTAGTGTTTAATGTCTTCAACACAAGCAGCCTTACAAGAACTTAAAAAATAAGAAGAAAACAAGAAAATTATAGTTTAAAATAATCTGTAGTTCAGATCAGAAAAATATCTGAAGAATAAGTAAACATGACTAAGAATCTGTCTGAAGTTACTTAAGAGGTACTGAGGTTCAATGTGTGTCCAGGTCTCAGTGATTCATAGCTGTTGAGCAGAAAGATTTATTAGCCAGAGACTTACCAGTGTTGGAGTCACAAAAACATGGAATGTTTATCTTTCGTGTGGTGAAACATTGTTACATTAATAATCAGAAATAATTTCCTGTGTCTGCTTTGGTACAAGTTTTATTGGAGTGGGGATTTTTTTTTTTTTGTATGTGTAGTTAAAGCCTTCGGCCTTTAATCAAATGAAACTGACTGAGTGTGACGTCATTGGTCAGACGTGGGTAATGAATAAATAATAAGAAAATCACAGTTGACCACCGTGATCATAGACGGTAAACTGTATTTACTGTGTTGCACTGTGTCAGGACAACAATGTATGTCTGTGCAAATTCCCATGTTGAAGTTGCGTAATAGTGAACTTTTAGTTTTTAAGCAATAAAATCGAACTGATTTGCCCTCAAAACAGGAAACACATTCTTCAATTTATTAGTCAGACTGACTTCAGTTGGAGCGAATGAAAGACAGACGGCACCTTGACTGAAGCTTCTCATAGTAGCTACTTACAAGTCACAGCATGTATTAAAGGATGGGTTCACAACTTTTCAAATTAAAATAATAGCCAGGTGCTCTAATGAACATTGAAACTAGGGTTTCAGCTAACAATTACTTTCATTATCAATTAATCGTAGTCCAAAAATAATGAAAAATGCCTTTTCTAGTGTCTTAGAGCCCGAGCTGATGTCTTCAAACGTCTTGTTTTGTTGGATCAATAGTCCAAAACCCCAAATTTTTCAGTTTTCTATCATGTATGTCACATAAAAGCTTCAAATCCTCCCATGTGATGAGCTGCAACCAGCAAATATTTGGCTTTTTCCAAAAAAAAAAAGACTAAAACGATTACTCGATTATCAAAATAGTTGCCTATCGACTAATCGACTTATCGTTGCAACTCTTATTGAAACAGGTTTTGCTTGCTGTAATCATTCCTCTTGTTCATACTGGCCATTAAAAGATTCTTTCCTAATGCGCTCCAATATAAGTGATCCACAAAATCCACAGTCTTCCTTCTGTGCAAAAATGTATTTGAATGTTTATATAAAGCTAATATGAGGCTTCAGTAAGCCAACTTAATCAAATAAAGTGGGTATCTTCCAAAGGTAAAGTCTTTTTAGTACAAATTTAGCTCTTTCTGTTACTATCCTTCCACTGCAGCTCAACAAGGAAACACAAAGAGAGAATTTTGTGTTCAAAAACTGTAACTTTGGAAGACATATCCTCTTGATTTGACTAATTTGGACAGCCGAAGCCTCGCTTTAGCTTCAGATAAGCTTTTAAATACATTTTTGCACGAAACGAGGACTGCGGATGTTTTCCTCCATTGCTTACATTGAAAGTGGTTCTTAAAGTGGGGTTCGGGGACCCCCGGGGGTCCTTGAGAGACTTCCAGGGGGTCCCCAGAAAAATGGGAATATTTTAATTTCACTATTATATCATTAATGTGTTAGTTTTCCCAATGTGAGAATGTTTATGAATGACTATTCTGTTCATAGGTTTTCACACTCATCATCTGCTCACCTACAGTGATTAGAATCTGATCTTTTAATGGCCAGTATGAACAGGAGGACTGATATCAGAAAGCAAAAACTGTTTCAGTGTTCATAGAGTCACCTGACTATTGTTTTAAGACAGGCTTGGAAAACCTTTAAGCTCATTTCTTTGGGTTGGAAAAGCAAGAAGTGTCAGATAAGGGTCTTACCTGAGCCTCGGTTATCCAGAGTTTGGTGTTGTTTCAAAAATAGAACAGCCACAAGTTCAAAGACGGTTTTTACAAATACGCTTTTAGCATTTAGCAACCAATCAATAAGGGACATGATGTGACTTTAACAGCGTCACAGAAATCTTAAACCAGCGTTAGTTGCTACTGAAGAATTATCAGCTTTAACTCTCAGTATAGAACCGGGCTCCGCATTCGTGACGAGACTGGTTGATGTTTCTTTTATGCCAGCTACGAAATGTTCTCCATTACCAACCCTAATCAATATAATTATGAAGCAAGTGGATTATTTAATGTAATTGTGGAGTAAGTCACCCTATAATAATTACATTCAGCCCCATGATAAATTATGTCTCATTGCTGTAGGTAATTAGTCTGAAAATGTTTCCAGTTATGGCTTCAGAGCCAAAAATGGATGTGAGTAATGTACAGAGCTGCTCACATGAGAAAGAGCTGTTTGTCCTGCTGCTACAGACGGAGAAAATGGGCTGTAGCTTTCATCTGCTGGGCTGCATGTAAACCATGTGAGGTTAAAAATAAGAAGACTGTTCACCCGGAACTGAACCAGGTTTTCAACTCAGGGCCCAATAATATCAAACTGAACTGTGTCAGAGAGAGAATCAGCCTGTACTTGTTCACGATGTGTGTGTTCAGTGGTTTCTGCCTTTTGTGTGTAATCACAAGAGTGTGTTTAAGCGCCGTGGAGCCTCTCTGAGATGTGGGTCCCTGCTCTGTAAAAGGCTGAACTATGCCAGCGCTGCTGTGAGCGTTCCTCTGTAATAAGATCACCCAGAAAAGACATTTTCAAGAGGTTCAGCGTCAGATAAAAAACACTGCTCTCTTTTTACAGTGTTGGCCCCCTGTGTACTTTTGATCTGTGGCCTGTTTTCCCTTGTTTGGCTGAAACATCTTAGTTTCAATTAATGGAAATTTTAATACAGCACAGAAGCCTATTTGTGATGATAAAGTGCTTTGCGGCAAAAGCTCGAGTTTGGCCCTTTCCTGTTTTGTCCCTATGCACCAAAGTCAGCTCTGTAAAGAAATAGTTTCCCCAGTTTGGTGTGGAGGAACTTGACTGGCCTGACCTCAACCCCATCCAACACCTTTGGGATGAACTGGAACTCCAACTGTGAGCCAGACTTTATCACCCAACATCAGTGTTCACTAAATGCTCCTGTGGCCAAATGGGAGCAAATCCCCGCAGCCATGCGAGCTCCAAAACCTGGTGGGAAGTCTTCCTTAGAAGAGCGGAGGCTGTTGTAGCAACAAATCAAAGTTATAATCCTTAAAACTTCAGATCTAGTGGATTTGGCAGCACCTGTGGTTACTGGTGGTAATGCGAAGAACGCTGTAAAAATAATAAAACAGCGTTCCGTATGAAATGAAAGTTTTTGAAAGTTCAACAATCACTTAAACCCTTGACTCTTTTCCCTTGATGTTTAGCCTCGATGGTTTTTACTTATACTTGTACAGTGACAATAAAGTTTCCTCTTCAAAGTGTCCACGACTGGCCACTCGCTGTTCCAGATGATCATATATCATTATGTTATATATGCACAAACAGCACAAATGCAATGCGCACCGGCTCTTGTCTGCCAGATTCGGTCCAGTACGTTCATTGGATCTTGTGTCAACTGCGAATCCCTCGTGCATGTGCAAACTCTGCCCCTGACAATGCAGACTAATAATACATATTTTAATAAAAAATGTAAATACATGTAATCGGCTTTGATATGAAAGTCGAAAGGATTATAAATATGCCCATGGTTTTGAAATTCAGTATCCCACAATCATATTAGAGTGTGATATTTGTGTTTCCACGTTCTTTGTTTCGGTGTCCACATACTTATGGCCATGTAGTGTATATCATTTGAAGCTAGCTGGAGAGAGAAAACAAAGAGAGCGAGCAAGACGAGCACATACCAAAGTCATGATTGTGCTGAAGATAAAACAAGATATTTTTTTTTTAAATGGAAGTCTTTGTCGACCGCTCTGCAAAGGATTTCCTCGGATTAGTCATTAATTTTGGAATTAGCTTCAGGATTAAGGAACATACAGAATCAGTAAATTGAAAAAAGGAGATTCTGCAGGATCAGGTTTCACCAGATTGTATTATTAGACCTCTCGAGGCCAACATGTGTGTTTCTGACACAAACTTGAACAACTGATGCCTGAGAGATGAAAAAATAAAGAGATGGAAAGAGAAGTCTGAGAAGGCGAGAACCGCAGAGAGAAAGAAGGGAAACTTTAGAAAATAGACGTACAGGGAAAGGATTTTTTTTTTTTTTTTTTTCCAAACTGAATCTTTGGTGGTCTCAAGCAGGGTCTCACTGGGTCTTGAACCCAGTGCAAAACACAACAGGGGGGGAAAATGAGTAAGGGGTTTGGGGGTGAGGGGGTGGAGGGGGGGAGGGAGGTTGAGTGGGGGGTCCTGGGCTGGGGGTTACACCACCAGAGTCCCACAATTCATCATGCTCTGGCACCGACGGGGGCTGTCTGGACAGATCGGTGGTGGGGAGCCGAGCGGGGGGATTGATGGCCAGCGAGACTCTGTGACCTCCCTTTTTTCCCCAAGAGAGGAGATAGTATGTGTGTGTGTGTGTGTGTGTGTGTGTGTGAGAGAGAGAGAGAGAAAGAGAGGGAGTTAGAGGAGTCATCGCCCTCCATCCTCTGCCGAAGACGTCAAGTTTATACATATATATATATATATATATATATAAATACATCAGGCCACCGACACCTCTGCAGGCTGCAGGATTCTCCTCCTCATGACCATTACACATGACGAATAATTTGTTTTTCTTTCTTCCCTCTCTCTCTTTCCCCCCCCCCCCCCGTCTCCTTTTCTCTCTCTCCCTGCTCGTTCCTTTCTTTCTTTTAACAGGACTACCTGCAAGGTGACAGCACCAAAGCGTATCAGAAGCTAAGCTGGAAGCCGAAGGTGACTTTCGAGGTACGTTGATCACGTCGGTTTAAAACACACCTGGTGAGACGAGGAAATGTAGTTTATAAAATCTAACAATATAACGTTGAGAAAGTTTTTTTTTTTTCTACGCTGGAGAAAAAAAAATAGATGAAATATTACTAAGACATAGAAAGGACGATGACTGAAGATAATAACAAAACAAAGTGAGTCAGCGTGGAGGAACATTTCTGAAGGCCTGTGAGGACAGAGAGCAGTGACTGTATGTGGTGGGTGGCTACATGGATATGAAGATGAATGGTGTGACACTACTTGCACTGAGTGAGTGTAGCTTACTTTTATGTCTCACGTGTACGAGTGTATTCACAGTTTATACTAACCTCATATAAATCTCTATTATTTGAGGATTTGTTAATTGTGAAATTCCTTTTTATATTAAATACGAGATTATAAGCAAAACTCCATGAATGAAGGCAGGAAATGGAATTTAAAAAATAATATTTTCTCTTCTGCAACTCTTCGCATCTGTACAACAAAAAAAACTGTTATTACCTCATTACAGTTTGCTCGGAAGTATTAATATTGAACACAGAATTTTCTAAAACAATAACACGATTCGTGCCGTTTGAAATGATTTGATACCACAGTCGGTATGATAGCAGAGATTCAGCACTAATACCACTAAACAGTTTTTTTTCCCCTTATTAAATATTATTATACAAAACACTCTCTATTTCATTTTTTAAAAAAGTAGAAATAAATGAGCGAGAACCTTGTGTAAATAAAATGTCTAAATTTGGCCAAGTTTTGATTTAAAAAAATCAGTAACCATCTGAAAATAAAAACTAAACAAACTCCACATCTGACCAAACATCTTATACCAATTTTGAGTCTTGACAGTTTTCTATGGACACATTTCATTTGGCAGGAAAAAGTATTCAGTTCGGAGTCTGAATCCTCAACCGTACGATCCTGCTCAAAGTCAATAAATGATCATTTTGTATAAATTATTGTCCTGACACTTTATTGATACTGACCTATCAACATATTTATTATATTTACACCCTCTCTATGCATGAACGGAGATTGCTATCTTCATTAATGACAGGCCTTAAATAAACCACATTATAAACACAGAAACAAAGCATTAATCTATCTGTCTGCGGCTCTCTACTCTGGGAAGAGCTTCAACCGCTTTTTTTGTGAATTGTTCACCTTTTCGAAAATTCACTCTCACCTTCCTGTGTAAAGCTCGAGTGTTTGACCTGCGACTGGTTGTGTCCCCCCTCCTCCCCCCCCATGCAGGAGCTGGTGAAGGAGATGGTGGATGCAGACATCGAGCTGATGAAGAAAAACCCAAACGCCTGAGGCCAAACCGATCCATCCAGCACGGAAACATTTCAGCACTCCAGCGTTCAGCCACTGAGACCAACAGTGAAAGGAACATGTTGTATTTTTTTACCTTCATGGCTTTTCCAAAATGAAGTAATTGTGTCCTTTTTCTTTGTTAAGGAGGGTTAGACTCCACCATTCATTGCCTTTGTGTCTTGTGTCTCCTGGTATCATGTCTTTTTTTTTTTTTTTTTTTTAATTTTCTTTTATTATCACATAACAAAGATGTCTTTTTTATATTTCAACATCTATCATGCCATAATTTATATAGACTGCTGGGTTTATTTATATATTTCGTTGTTTCTTTTGATTGTGTCTGAACTGATTTTAGATGTGGAAGTCCACGTTCATTCCTTTTAGAGTATGAAAGAAGGCAGAATATATACATAAATATTACCATGAAGATTGTATCTTTTATTGGAAAATGGGAATCAATGAGTTTATTAATGATGGACTGACATTTCAATCAACAAATGAACTATTTGCTACAATAAATGCTGATCTTTTTACATGTTGTCTTTATGTGTTTGTGCTTTGATTTACACAGAAAACTATTACTGTAAGAAGAAGTGCAAAATATGCTGATAGAAATATGAAGATGGTTTCTAGCTGATGAATGTTTGTGTGTGTTTGTATGTTTTCCTTTTTTTTTTTTTTCTTTTTTTCTTTTTAGGCCCACAAATGAAAAGTGTGAGAAATGAAGGCAGCAAACCCTCCTCCTGTGTTGAACTCAAGGTATGTCTAGGTAAAGGTATGTTAGGAGTGTGTGTGTGTGTGTGTGTGTGTGTGTGTGTGTGTCGGTGCCCAGGTTGTGCAGAGGTCGGCTGGCTCAGCTCCTGTTTTCCTCCCCTCTCTCTCTCTCTCTCTCTCTCTCTCTCTCTCTCTCTCTCTCTCTCTCTCTCTCCTCGCTTCAGCTTTCCAGGTTTTTTTTTTTTTTTTTTTTTTTGTAAATTTGCGAGCACACTGCGCTCTTTTATTCGCCAGGAAGTTTTTCCCGGTGCCCGGAGTCCCAGAGTCTCAAACGCTTTTGTCTATCCAGACCCGGCTCCACATTTCAAGGGCGCAGTGAGCGCAGACAGACTCTGGATCCGGACCGGCTCTGATCCTTGAAGATGGTCTTTAAGTTTAGGAGCAGAGACTGAAAACATGTTGCACAAACCCTCCTGTCTTTTAAACAAGCAGCATATTTTTTTTCCTCCTCCACTTGTCTGCTGTATATTTACACTTAATTCAACAATAAAGTCTTGAAGCAGCTGTCAGGAGTTCATTTAAAAAAAAAAAAATTCTCTTCAAACATGCGGTTTGCGTGGCAGCAGATTTTTCTCGCTTCATTTTAGAAAAATAATTCCGTGGTTTTGATTTCAGTGCTCGTTAAAGGTGCCATTTTTTTTAGTGGGTTTATTAATCCGTCTGACAACTTCACTTTTTCTTACGTCCTCTTTGATTATTAAATGTATAGAATGCACGTGGAGCCTTTATGTATTATATTATTCGTTATGTTTTAAAAACATTTCTTGGACTTATCATCTGTGAAACTTGTAGAAAAAAGTGAATTTCCATTTTGAAATTTTAGTAAATTTACCAATAATGGAAGAAATATACAGGTCCTTTAGTAATAAGACTACACTGTAAAAAAAATAATCCACTACAAGTAAAATCATTCAAGATGCTACCAAAGTAAAAGTATGTCGGCCTGCCTATCAGTAAATTATAATGGTATGCAGCAGATTAACTTTTATAAGCATTATATTATTAAGTATATTACTGATATATTAAGATTAAAGCAGCATTTTAATATCTCATATTAGCTGGTCGATGTGAAGCAAATTTAACTTCCTTGTGTGTGTTGCTGGTTAGTTTAATCTACAGCATACATCAATCTACATCATATTTACAATATGAGCTCATAAAGTAAGCTTATCTTCACCCTATACAACGTTGTAATATGTAAAGTAGGCTAACCACAGTTAAAGGTGAACGCAACAGAGTAAAAAAAAAGTACCAAATTCCCGCCTGAAATGTTTCAGAATAAAAGTGTAAAACAGCAGAAAATATAAACAATCAATTAAAGTACAAGTAGCTCAAACGTGTGCTTGAATAAATGCACTAAGTTCGGCTACTTTCCAGCGTTTGAAGCTTCGTATTATTATTATTATGATTATTTTTTGTACTCAGCTCTGACATTCAACTTGTCCGCAGCCCTGAAGGTCTCAGTGAGCGGTCTGAGGAGGAGGGTGGGATCGCCTGTGTCTTGTTTTTTTGAGGACAACACCTTCAGGACATTTAAAAGTCTCTCTGTGATCGTCCTGGACAGCGCTGCGTCTGTGCTGCGACTCCCAGATTGGAACCAGATGTGGCTCTGAGGTTGTTTGGGCCCCTGAAGCCGCGCTGAGAGCAGAAAACACACACTGAGCCGGGGGCCTGAAGCCTCACACAGGTGCACCGACGTTACACCCTCATCAACAATTAGCTAGACCAGTCCTGTGATCTGGTTTTTACTGGCTGGCACACACAGAAAGAAAAAAAAAGGGGGGGACGCGGATCAAGATTTGGACCACAAATATAGAGAAATTAAAACGTTTCATGCAGCTAAATAAACACTTTGAGGAGATTAAACGGCTCTGACGGTCAATTTAAACCCACGAGGTGGTCCCAGATTCCACAAGTCCCTATAAAATAAGAATATTAGTGTTTTTCTGTCAAAACTAATGAACAGTGAGTATTTTAGTGGAAAAATCTGACATTAAAGCTGCAGCAGGGGAAGACGTGAGCTGAGAACAAAGCTTTTCTTCAGTTAATGTTGCCTCAGCTGGATCTGAGCACATTTCTGACCATTTGCTTTAATGTACAATTGTTTACTGTCAGATATAATTGTATAATCATTAAAAGATATAAATCCTACCAGCCTCCATAGTGTTATATCAATAACACGTATTTAGGTTTGCTGGTAACAAATAAAAGGACTCAATCACTAAATACACTCATTTTAAAAAATAAAGGAAATGAATTTATTATTTTTTCACAAAACGCTGGAGGCTGGAAATGTAGCTCGTAAAAATCGGGACACAAAGGAAGTTCTTTAATCTTTTTAAGACGTTTTTAACTTTGTCCGTCAGACGAATCGATATAAAAATGTCCAAATAATAATAAAAATTAAAAATGTTTTTACTAAAAACAAAGCCAGAAATACAACAGTATATTAGTCTGTAGATTTTTTTTAGACGAGATTAAAATTTAAGCTGGAATATTTCAAGTTTACACTTGTTCTGTAGAAAAGCCCAGGTATAAAAAAAAAAAAAAACTAAGACGCATTTAATTGACATTATTAAACATCTCTGGCGCTAAATGGCGGGTTTCTCCTCCTCTGAAAGCTTTAATTGGTTTGATATTTAAACTGGATCAAATATTTCAACTCGCTTGTGCTTTATGTTAGAGGGGGGGTGGGAGGGTGGTGGAGGGTGGAGGGGTATAAAAAAAAATCCTTGTTGGTGTCAGAATCCTGCAGGATTAAAGACGGAGAGACTCGATCTCAATCATCGCTTCGTGCTTGAGGAGATTTACTTCTGCTGGTCCCCTGAGACACAACAGGCCCAGCTCAGCGCAACACACACCTCTCACAGAAGGGTGTGTGTGTGTACGTGTGTGAGTGAGCGTGTGACAGTCTAACAGTTACGTCTGTATTTGGTTGTAAGGTTTTTATTCTCTCATATTTTCTATATTTATAGTTGAACGCCTTCAGACTGTAATCTAATATTCTGTTTATGATGTTTGTTTGGCCTGTTTATCATATTTCTGTAGAAAACGCATAGTTGAACTAATCTCATTACTTTATATGCTGTTAGAAGAAAGGTTGTATTTAATTTATTTGATATTTATTCCTAATTTGGATATAGAAATTACGGGGGATCATGTCTTTTTTTTTTTTTTTAAATGCACTATTGTTGCGGTTGCTTTTATGCAAAATACGCTAAATTTAGCTGCTACTTTTCATGCTTTCCTCCTCCATAAAAGAAGCGTCTTCAAATACAAATATGTTGCTCTTCACTGGAATAAATCTCTGCAGCTCCCAGATGTTTGCAGGCGCTTTTCAACCTGATATGTTTCCCTCTAGATGTTCTGGTATATCTGCCAGACATTAAACGCATGTGCTGTTGGCTATCAGGTTGCTTTAACTGCTCTAAAGTGCAGCTGTAGGCTACAACATTCATGTGACATGGTCTGTATAAAGACTCATCACAGTGTGAACGCTGCATGCGGAGAATTTCACCAGACAAGAACAACTGCAGACACCTGGTGCCGTAAAATAAAAAAAGAGACACACACAAAACACCAGTGTGATCCCTGCAGGCGATTTTGTATTTAACGTTGATGGTAATTATTGGTGATTGTCTATTAAAATGACCGTGGTACAAAATAAGCTAATAATTCCTTGATTAGGCCTTTTGGGTGCTCTTCTGGAGCGGGATTGGCCGCGTTTCCAGTCTGAAGAAGAGCTCTGCTGCGCTGCGCTCTCCTCCTCTGGGAGTCTTTTCACTTTTATACTTCGGGTCTATAAACTGCCACGACAATACACGAGTTTCCACCGGGCCTGCAGTCTGCACACACACACGCACACACACAGAGAGAGAGAGCTCGGTGTCTGTGGCTGAGATAAGGTAGTGACAGGCTTTTACTGCAGCCTTCTCGCCCGTCTTTTTCCTAAAGTGCGTTGTTGACATCCTCTCCATTGACCTCCATCACCTCCTCCTGTCTTGTCCTTATGATGAAAAATGATTCTCAGCCCGGGCTGGATTTCTTTTTTCCTGACTCTCTGAATGCAGCATCAATCACAAAGACGTTTGTTTAGAAGAAACAATCTAATATTCATCATTATTAGTCAATTTGTCTCCTTTTTTTACGCTTTTGAGCGGCAGCTTGGAGTTGGACCTCACATGTTAACCCCCCCTGTGGAAGGTGAAGCAACAGTGCATTGTTTATGTTAAAGCTTTAATGGACTTGACTCATCTGACTGGTGGCCCTGGGGAGCCTTTGTATTTTCGCGCTGCTATTTTCTTTTATTATTATTAATATTATTATAATTCACTGACTCATTAAAATCTTATCCAGGCAGGCCTTTAAAATTGACAGTCACGTTTAAGACACCTATTGAGCTCACACACACACCTGCACACACACACACACACACTGCTCCGGTTCCAGAGGTGTTGTACTGTCTGCCAGAGAGTGAAAATGTCTCAACAGCTCGCTCAGCGCCTGCAGGCTGCTGGATCAGAGCTGATGTTAGGAGGCCAAGGTGCTCCACGTCATCAAGGAAGTACTGGAATAAATAAACAACTGACAGCAGCAATATTTCAATCAGTCAAAACGGGTCAGAGCTGCTACTAATTCTTCAGCTTGGGACACAGAATGCAACAAAAAAAAAAAAGAAGAAGAAGAAAGGCTGCAAAGTTTTTCCTCCTAGCACAGACCGTCCTCCTTCATGCACCGACAAGATATTTTTTTAAAAAAAAAAAAAGTTTTTTCTGGTCGTGCAGCGAAATGTTACTCTAAAAGACATCCAGAACAACAAATGCAGCTGCAGCTTTGTGCATCCAAAACCTCCCATCATTCACTAACAGCGGTCTCTGGAAGCAGACGGAAGCCTGTGCAGTTCGTAATGACTGATTTGTTTTGCTGACAAGGCCTTTAGTGAGTTCAAACCGCACTGCTGAACTGCTGCCACACGTGTATTTATTTACCGCCTGCATTTACACTCCCAAGACTGAAAATATACAACGTGCAGGTTAGCCTACAGATTGTATACCGAGATTGAAAGCAAACATTTCGTCTCTTTCACCTCTATCAGGCTGATTCTTTTTTTTTTTTTTAAAGGTAACCCCGGCTGTGCTTTTTTAAAATTTGGCCTCTGCGGCGCAAAGCAGGGCGCTGACTCCCTGACAACTTTTAATTTTAAAAAAATAAGCTATTCCTTTTTGTTGCTGTCTTGTATTACATTTTTCTTTCAGAAGTATGCTAATTAAATTCATATATGTTCACTAAAAGATTTGCATACACACATAACGCCTTTAAAATTACACACTCCTCGCGGTTTTTTTTCCCTTCTATAAATCTATTTTTTTATTTTTTTTTTTTAGATTTTAAAGCATTTATGGAGATATAAATGAATATAAAATAATCTACACTTTGAACACATTTTGACCTCTTTCCAGTTACTTGGTCACATCTACCTCTCCTCTTCCTTCAGGATTAACCAGTGCTAATAAATCACTCCAATTAAAATCAAATAGACGGCACTTTATTAAACAAACACAATGTAATGCCTTCAAAATAGTTTTTAACAAATAAGACAAAATGAATGAAATAAGTCAGTATAGGCTACAAAGTTCCCCCTCTATTTCTATACAAGAACTGGGACAATTAAAGGCAGCATAAGAAAATTGGAAAAACGTTTAAGTGTTTGGTCCTCAATATCCAACCACTCCCTTTTCCTAAAAAATAAATTACTATATTAGGCTATAATTTACAGTCTATAGTCATAAAAGCTGATATTTGAGCCATCTTTATAAACAATTCTCAAAGTGAGAGGGAAAAAAAACTTACGTGTTTTTGGTGTTACACACGCCTCGACAAAAAAAAAATCTCTGAATCTCTTATGTCCATTCGGGGTGTGAATAAAAGAATAAAAAAAATATAGGAAAGTATATATTAAAGTTATTAATTTAAAAGACACATTTTGGCTCTCAGAACTTGCTGCAGTCATAAACAAAAGCTCCTGAGGTGCGGTAGATGGACTGGCCGGACGGGAAGGCCATCTGACAGCTATTATTCCCGTTCACCGGGGAGCCGTTCAGCCCGATCCGCTGGGACTCAAACATCTCCCGCACAGAGTGGAAGTTCTGCTGCTGCGCCGGGTAACCCGGGCTCAGGTGGCTCAGGTCCCCGTACCAGGACGCGAGCCGGCCCTGGTGCGGATGGTGGCAGTCCTGGCCCGCCTGGCTCAGGTTTCCGTGCCCGAGCGGGGACGCGGTGGTCGTGGTGATGCAATAGTCGGGCAGAGCCTCCTCCACTGTGGTGGACGGCGCCAGGTGGCCGCCGGATGATCTGTCCCCCGCGTACAGGCTCATGGCTTGCATGTTGCAGTGATACGTCGCGTTGGAGTTCGTGGAGATGACGTTCTGGTTGCAGGTCGTCGAGCTGTACGCGGATGTCTGGTTGGGGGAATAGTTGAGCGACAGTGAAGGGGTGATACCTGTCCGAGAGGAGGCGATGAGAGGCGGCGAGAGCTCGGCCTGCGGCGACCCCCGCAGGGAGGTCATGATGTTATCCACGCTGAAGCCCTGCGCCGGGGCCTGGCCGTGGTGGTGGTGCTCGGGTCCGTCCATGCTGAGTGACCGGGTGGAGGGCACGCTGTGCGGACTGCCGGTGGACATGCTGCTGCTGCTGCTGTCTGGGCTCTCGATTTTGGGCACGGTGCTCAGGGTCGGAGACGCGGCCTGCGGCGGCGTGGAAGTCCCGTTCTCCGTCTTTATATCCTGGATCCGCACCGGCTGAGCGCCCTGCACCGGCGGGTCCTGGTCCCGGCCCGGGGTGCGGGAAGAGGGGTCTTTGCCTGTCCTGTCCTCCTTGTCCTTCTGCACGTCCTTCTTTTTGAACCTCCTCCGGCGCCGTAAGAAGCTGCCGTTCTCAAACATGTTGTATGAGTCCGGGTCCAGGGTCCAGTAGCTGCCCTTGCCGGGCTTCTTATCGTCCCGGGGCACTTTGACAAAGCACTCGTTGAGGGACAGATTGTGCCGTATGCTGTTCTGCCAGCCCTGCTTGTTGTCCCGGTAGAAGGGGAACCTCTCCATGATAAACTGATAAATCCCGTTCAGGGTGATCTTTTTCTCCGGTGAATTCTGGATCGCCATGGTGATGAGAGCGATGTAGCTGTAGGGAGGTTTGACCATGTCCTTAGGCTGGTGTTGAGGGGTGTACGGACCGTACGCCCTGGCCATGCTGGCCGGGTACTGGTCGTGGGCCGCATGGGAGTACATGCTCATGGGCGCAGGCATCCCGGTGTATCCACCGCCGGTCCGGTAGTAGCTCTGGTCACCGCTGATGTACGGTACAACTCCCAAAGAGTTGGGACTGGAGACGGAGTAGCGCGCCTGCATCCTGCGCAATGCGTAAAACCTCCCCAAACTGCTTCCCCCCAGAAACTCTCACAACTTCGGCGTGTGCTCCGATTCTGTTACACTTTGTTCTTCTTTCTCGAGTCGTTTTCGAGTCGACTTTAAGCCACAGCTCGCCACGGTGAACCGGAGAGAGCGCACACTGCCGCAGTGAACATTTGGGAAACTGAGAGGGCTAAAAGTAAAGCTGGAGGAGCATGAGTCTACACAGCAAGGAACTTTTTTTTACCCTTCACATTTTTTCCTCCCTTTTGGCTGCTCTGTCTGCTCCTCCCCGATCGTGTGCTCCATCATCCAATTGGAGGACGAAATGAACCTGTGGAAAAGCTGCATGGCGATAAAAGTTTACCCCCCTCCACCCTCCCTCCCTCCTCCTCTCCTCCTCCTCCTCTCCCTCTCCTTCCCTCCCTCCTCAGTTCAGACATGGATTTATTAAAATGCTGTTAAGGGTGTGCCCATAAGGCTGAAAAATTACTCAATTACCCCAATTGCGAGAGCGGTATTAATTTTCTATTAATTTATCATATTGCGAATGCAAAATAACTTTTCTTTTACTTTTTTTTTTTAATTCGAAAAAGTGAATTTATTAGAGAGTTGGGAGTCTTAAAGGCTCTGACCAAATCGTTGTACCCTCCGTTTCATCTCTGAAGTATCAAAGTTATGCGTAAACGTGAAAAGTCAAAAACAAAGCACTCAAAATTCACCAAAAAAGGCCTTTTTGAAACGTATTCTGTCATATCCGTGTTATATTAGGCCCATTCCAACATTATCAGTTCTCATTTGTGTTGTTAAATATTTTGGATAACTAAACCTCCAATTAGATTCAGTGTATTACCGATTAGGAATGCAAAATGAGCGTTTCAGTCTGCAGTCTGTGAGAACTCTCATCAACTGCGGTTGAGCCTCTGAATAAACAGACGGACATAAAAGAGTGTTGATGCCCCCCCCTCCCTCCCCTTCTGCACCCCGACAGCGCCGGTGGGCGGTGTGTGGAAACTAATTAAAGGTTAAATGAAGATCATTTGGTCGAGCTGGGTGAGAAAAAGGTTCCCTGGGTGCGAGCGGCTGCTGAGATCGAGGTGGGATTTTTTTTTTTTTTTTCAAAGATGAAGACCTGGAATACACCTCCAAATGTCATTCACACTGAACGGCTGTTAACAGAGCCATCACAATCCCCCTCTGGCCTCCACTGAGTTATGCTCCGTTATGTTGATTGCAAAGTTTAAAACAAGACAAGTCAGGCTTTTTTAAGCCTGATGAAACGATCGTTTATTTACAAGAAGAGAGGAGGGAGTGAATCCATCTTTTTTATAGGATATGAATTAATATTGTTATGTTTATTAGCAAATTAGAATAAAACCGGATACAATAACAACTAACAATTATTGTTTGTCTGTAATTGATCTTTTTCTTTTTTGTTTGTTCATTTTAATTGGTGATTTGTTTTGATCAGCGTCAAGAGGGCGTTTACCGCCATACTATAGTTCATATTTTTAAGATTAAAATAGTATCTCTGTTAAAAAATTCTAGTAATATGTAATCGTATTCAGTTATTTTCCATAAATAACATTCATTTATAGAAACAGTCCATAGCCTGTTTTGAATGAATTTGTTTTTAAATAGGCCTGTATCGTATTTTATTCATGAAACATTAATTGTGTCCAAATGATTTTTGCTTCAGAAGAAGTTTTTATTTGCTGATATTCTCAGAGAAAGAAAGTGAGCCTGAATATAGAATATTTTTTAAAAGCATGAAGCAGTTCTGACATTTACTGCTTTTATTTGAAACATTTAAGTAACCTGAAGCTGAGCTGTTGTGTTAAAGGGGCGGTAACAATTCACCTTTAACATATAGGCTCATTTCTATAATGTCACATAAACTAAGACATGTAGTTTAATGAAGGTTTGCATAATGCAAACAATGTGCAATCTCCTGAAAGCAAGTGTTACAAATCAGATACATTTTCATAAATGCTTTACGTCCATCTTTCATTAAAGTTTATGAGTTCAGTCAAATGTAAACATGTTTAGCACATTTGTCTGAGTAAACATTCAATTACACAAATTTATCCAAAACGAAAATATTCCATAATTGTCTTGACAGAACTGAACCAAACCGCAAAGATTTAGTAAAACTATTGGAGACCAAGTGAGCGCAAACTTGAACTTTTAACTTAACATCCTATTTAGAAAAAGCATTCAGTTCATCGTTGTGGTGATAAGCTACATCTTAAAAGCTTACTGGAATAAATACAACAAAACATATATGTGGGCCTAATTCAATAAAAGAGGCACAGCTCGTCTACTTTACCAGGCCTTAAAAGCAAATACACGTTTTATATGCTACTCCCCGAGAAAAGCAGAATTTAGGAAGTTACTACAGAAGAAAAAAGAGCATTAAAACTAGTCAGCTCTGATAAGAAAGTGATGATCTGTGGAAAGAGTTAATTTCTCACTTGTGTGTTTTCATTTGGCTCTTTGTTCTGTGATTTGCATGTGTCGTCAGGACTCTGCAGCAGCTCAGAGGAGGAGACAGAAAATGCAGAACAGTGCGGACTCTGCAGCCGTGAGGTCCAGACGGTGAGTTTGGGCTCTTCTGGACCGACCGTGACTGACCGGTGACACCTGCTGACCACAGCACACATCGGCTGCCCTGAACAGCGTCTGCCGGTGTGTGGTGAGCAAACTGCCCTGCAGGGAATTGAACCAGCAACCCACAAATGTATGGAAAAAAAAGCTTCTTCCAGCCGTGGATTAAAATATTCTTACAATCATTTTCAGGCAGTGATTTAAACAGTCACGGTATTAACTGTAGGAGGTCTGAGAATGACTATTAACAGGATAAGTCTGTTCATATCTGCAGCACACATGTCTTCATCTTGTGAGACTTAATCTATCCATGAGTTCATATATAAACAAACCAAATCCTTTGATAATATTTTGAAAAATATACAAAAACATCGACTATAGAATTATATTCTGGGAACATGGCAGCAATGTTTGTTTGAAATTAATTGTGATGATAATTCAATTAGATTTTTTTTTTTTTTTTTTTTTTTTTAAACCGGACACGTTTTAAAACGCCTTTTCTTCTTTTAATGTGTAACACACTCCTGCCCCCCAGTGGTCACTGTGCAAAAGTGCATCATAGGTGCACAACGCTTTTTAGTGTCACGTGAGTTTAGATTTAAGGGCCTCACACAAGCAAAGTGACGATTTTATGTATTTACACTGCTGGCAAGACATAATTAAACTATGTAATTTATCTCCACAGTGCCAATGATATTGGATTTTTTCTCATTTTATATCATATTTAATTCCATGCAGCTGCTAAAAAATATTTTGATTTACCCAGATAAGACTGAGACAAGAATTAAATGTCTGACATTAAGATTGATTAGAAAACAGAAACAAAAAACTAGAATTATTTAACCATATGAACAAACAATCAATTGCTTAATTCTTGCAAATATCAGTGAATTGAGGAATAAAGCATAAAAACAAAGTATCCTATTAGTGAATACTTTCTATTAGCCATTGTTTAGCCTTTACCTTAAAGGTAACTTCTCCTTCATAAAGCTGATTCCTCTTCATGGCACCAACATACAGAAAATAATCACAGACATTGATAGATATGGACACAGTGATGTGTGTATTATTACTGTAATTGCTGAACATTGTTAATTAATCATCTCTTTCTAGGTGGTTAACAAAAAGGCGAAATGGTGCATTTTATTTTAAGAACTGAAACGCTGCACGGCCTGCAACCATGAACTTGTGACAGGTTTAATGACTTCCTGCTGGAATATTTATTAGTTTAGGGTGTTTCGGTCTGTCCAGCCTTCATCAGGTATATGACCAAACATCACCACAGTTTCATATAGTTTTATATACATGGAAACTGCTTCATTTATCGAATCAGAGGACCACAAATACTTTAGATACCTGGAAACCCAAGTGAAGAAAACATCATCAAGATTCTAATAATATAAAATAACCAAAATTCCAATTAATCATAAATCTTGCAATATTATCATCCATAAAATATTATAGAAACATCCATTTTACCAACTATCCAAAAGTCAAACATGGTAATAATAATAAAAAAAAGTAAATTAATAACAAAAGTACAGTTTTATCATAAATCGTAGGGTTATGATGTGTGCAAAAATCATTTTACCACAAACTATCAAAAGTTCAAAAATGGAAAAAAGAAAATTAAATGTGTCACCATTTTAGTTTTACTGACTTAAAATACAGATTAACAGAAAATAAATGATCAGTCAATGAAGTTCAGCAATACAAATCTCACTATTGTTTGTTTTCTTCTCTAGGTATCATCATCATCATCATCATCATTTCATCACTGAATGCCTGTGCTGCCAAAAGCCCCAATCAGCTTGTAAGTCATTGTCTCACACACAAACTGGCATGAAGCAGTAGCACAGTGCCATCTGCTGCTGCATTGGTGCACATGAACCATTCACAGCACAAGAGAATTAAATGGAGTAAAAATTTGATTTTATGAGAAAGTTTAGTTTTCTATAAAGAATGCTCACTGTAGTGAAAAACCAAAATCAGATTCCAACAAATGTTTTAATTCTGTGTTTCTATTGGTTACTGTGTCTGTTTCTTACTTCAAGTCTCGCCCCTGTGGGATAAGGGTTTTGTTTAGCCACTTCACTGTGTCAGACAGTGTTTATATTAAGTGCCTAATTAAACACAGACAGAATTCCAAAATATTTCAGGACCTCAAAGTCATGCACCCAAAAAGCACATTGGAATTGGTTTTCAAATAAATAACTGCCAATCATCCATGTGCAAAGCATTAATCTTTAGTTTGGTGCTCCGGCTGTGACTGGTTGAAGAGGGTATAAAGCTGTTCTCAAGGCCATGCAATGCTCCACAATATGGCAGTTTTCCCCCTTTTTTACCCCAAAACTGGACATTTAAGACCAGACAGTCAAAGGAAAAGCGCTTCTTTGGAATCCCAAATATGGACTGGAGAAAATGTTTCCTCAAGAAGATTGAGCTGTTTCTAATTTAGCTGCCCTGATGAAATATATCATTTTTTTCACATCAAGACACATGAACAGTTTCATCTGCCCTTATTTGCACGCCATTTCAAATGAAATCAAGATCTCAAACTGAACTGAAGAAATGTTAAGATATATTTGTCTCTGTTGATGTTCAATAAACTTCCTGTGAAATGGCTCCTTACCCAACAAACAAAACAAAAACCCTGGTAGTGTTGCTGTGTTGTGGGATTAAGTTCCCTGCTCAGTCATCAAACATTTGAACAATCAGTACAGATTCGTACAGCAAGCTCTACTTTCATGACCTGAGTGTCAAACTGAAATATTTTAGGTCTAAACAATGTAGCAGGCTTTTATACAATGGAATGATGTATTTTTCCTATTTTGCAAAGTGAGTGGAAACAAAGAAGATGTAACATTTCACAGCTCATTATACTCAAGATATTAAGCAATGGACAATGTTTCTAAAATATAAGTGGCTTTTACAATTGTAAACAAAAGTTTGATCACTTTGATAATGGTGTTGTTTGTCTCTTGATTTTATCAGAGTGCAATTTTTCATATAAAAAATACAAAAATGCAAAAACAAGTATTCATGTATGATGGTTGAAATCACAGAGGTATCTAATTTAACAGGCATGTATTAGTTTGCAGTTAATCTGCAGCAGTTGATCAAACTCGATCAGCACAAACCACTGAAGCTGAGCAAGAGTCCAACAGTGTGCTGCTGAGCTGAACACTGCCCCCTAGTGAAAAACCTGAACCCTCTTCTGTCAGGTTGATCCCCTTTAACTTCTTCTACTTCTATAAAGCAGATTTACATTTTGGAAAGGCATCTTTTCATTAATTTCTGTCAGCTTCATTTATCCGGAGTGAGCTTGTTGAGTAAAAATGCTCTATTCTAGAAAACTCTGTTCACACCATGACAATCTTGTGTGGGTTAACAGCAGTGAGGAGTTGAATTCTTTGCTCATGAACACTTCAGTGGTGAGTCATGTGTAAGGGGCTGTCTCACTCACCTCCCTCTGCTCAGATTTTTACTTCCTGTTTGAGGTTACCCACCAGTCCAACATTTAGTCTAGAGCTGCAACGATTAGTTGATTAATCGATTGGTTCATCAACCAAAAATTATTCAGCAGCTATTTTGATGATCAAATAATTGATATTTATTTTCAGACATTTTATAGATAAAACAATTCATTGATAAATCAAGAAAAAAATTGTTAGGTTAGTCAATAATGAAAATATTTGTTAGTAGCAGTCCTACATTTTTCCTTCTCTTTCCATTCTCAATTCTACAAAACCACCTGTGTCTGAACAGCACAGCCAAGTGGCTGACACTAGAATGTCAACCAAACACTGCAATCACTAAACCTATGCAGAACAAGCAGCAAGCTCCTGGTCTTAAAGTGAAGCCACTGCTGAAGTAACTTAAACCTGCATTCTTTCTAATGGTCAGCAAGGGGCGATTCCACTGGCTTCAAAAAGAAGTCAGATTATATGGAAGTTTATGAGAAAATGATACTACTTGTCACCTCAATAAACACTTTCCTAATGAGTTTATGGTCTCAGTTGCTAGTTTCAAGTCTTCTTCAATAGCATGATGTTCATAACATAAATTTGGTCCCATTTAAAGAAAATAGACAATAAAGCAGAGTATGATTTAGGGCATTTCTACCTTGTGATTGACAAGTCACTACCACGACAACAACATTGGTTGTGTGTGTTACCAAATGTAACCCCATATTAGAAGAGGAGTACAGGCATAACTGTCACTATTTTAGTGTGTTTTCAGTTCATGATGGTTATTTGTAACATTTTGGTTGCCTAAAAAGTCTTGTTCAGTATTTGGTTGTATTGAAAGACCTTCTAAGGGGCCGGCTGTTCAGTTTTTCCACTAAGTACATTGTTTTAAGCCTGTTTTCGCTAGACAAAATTAGCATTAGCATTAACAATATCATAATTAACCATAGTAAGAATACTGTGCTAACCAAGCTAGAAGCTAACACTATCATTAGGGTCAGCTCCACCCTCTCGTCCAAGTATGGTCACTCCAAAATTCCAAGATGGCAACGTCCAAAATGCTGAACTTGAGGTTTCAGAATAGGAGTCCACATACAAATGGGTGATGTCACGTTGGTTCTGTCCATCATTTTTTTAATAGTCTATGATACAGACAAGATGACAGGCAACAATGCAATGAGACCACAGTAAACCTATGTTTAAACTTACGTTTACACCACTTTTGCCCAAGTGCTTCAAAATAGCTGTAATGAAATTGTCATTATGCTGTGTTCTTATTGAATTGTACATTATGCTCAACACCATTATAAACAGATGAAGTTGGTAAAACAACATAAAAATTAACAGTAGAACAGGATGCAGAGTTTTTTTTTTATTGTTTTTTGTTTGTGTCCTTGTGTATGTCCATAACAGTCCATCCCAATTTATTTTTTATCCTATTCATTTATTTATTTTTAAGTTCATTTGCATTAATGCAGCATGAGAAACAAACAGTTCATTCAACAGTCCTGTAACACACTGGCGGATGCACCCAACATCCTGACTTGGTCATGGATCCTGTGAAAGGCTGGACCACAGGGGACAGTTCACTGGAAGATCCTGTTGTTATGTATTGTCTCCCACCTGGGTTGTGGTAGTGGCAGTCCTCTGAGGCACAGAACAAACATATGTCAGGGCTCTAGTTGGAATCCTAGAGCACCTTTGTGCGGATCTACCCCAGTACACCTAAGGACTGGAGCCTGAGATTGCAGTAAGCAGCAGAGGACCTGGGCTGTTCACTGGTGGACACAGTCCTGAAGGTAACAGTGGACTTCTGCCAACTGACCAGGCAGAGCTATATGGCTTTTGGCGATTGTAGTGAATGCCCTTTGGCTTAGCCCTAGGGTCCCATTGGTCCAAAAGTTCATAGTCTACTCCAATGTCACTCATGCCTGAGCCAAACCACTGCAGCACTTTGAAAGTACCAGTCCACTTTGGTGACAGTTTTTGTCTAGCACGGGCAGGAAGGTCAACCCACACTAAATCACCTGGACCATAGGAGGTGTGTTTCATCTGGTGAACACAGTAATGCTTTTGTTGAGTACCTGCTGTCGTAATGTTATGTGCAACAGAGTGAAAAGCAGCACACAGCCTCTGTAATACCAAATTGGCATATTCACTTGGAGTACCTGGGTTGGCATTTGAAGCTCCAGGGAAGTCTCCAATGAGGAGATCAGCAGGCAGATGGGACACTCTACAATGGGCCCGGAAGAAAGGAGTGTGTTTGGTGGAGGAGTGAACAGCTGTGTTGTATATAAATTCAACCTGTTGCAGGTGGTCATCCCATTCACCTCCTCTAGTGTAGAGATGTTTTGCCAACTGGTCCTTGATGGTCCCGTTTCCCTGTTCCACTATGCCGTCTGACATAACATGATAAGGAGATGTCCTCATTTTGTTTTCCCAGAAAGGAGGACAGTTCTTTGACAAGATCTGAGTCAAACTGATAGCCTTGGTCAATGTACAAACTTTGAGGCACATCATGGGGGCTGATGTAATCTTCAAGCAAACGTTTAGCCACAGTGGTTGCTCATTTATCAGGAAGTGCGCACAAGTTGAGGTACTTAGTAAAATAAAAGGCCTGGATGTGACTGTGTTTTGCATGGGGGCCTGTTGGTGTGGTGTCTGCGGTCGCCACGCTTCACAGGCTGTGCATTCCAGACACCAATGAGTTATGTCACGTGTCATGTGAGGCTAAAAGTATCTGACCTGTAACATTTGTAATGTCTTTTGTGTACTAAAATGTCCAGAGAGTGAATTTCCATGTAAAGTTTAAAACGCTTCCTTCTGTAAGCTATTAGGGACTACAGTCTGTAGAACAAGGTCACCTGATGGAGGTCTGACTTGCTCTTCGTACACATCCAAAGACCTGACTGATGACTTGGACATGAACACAACGTTAAAGTTTTGGGAATTATAGATGCACTCAGTACTTTGGAAAAGTAAGCCAAGGGGACTAAACCTCACTCTGCTGCAGTGCTATCTGTTTGTATGTTAGTAGGCGTATTGGATGTCAAGACTGTTAAATAGGTCAGGAATTTTGATTTTTCTTCTTGGTTGATTGGTTATAGTGTAAGAGTTCTCAGAGTGAAAAACATAAGGGTCTGTATCAACAGGAGGCAGGATGCTCCTTTTGAGTCAAACCTTTCAGCCACTTGTTGGTGGACCACCACACTGAAAAAAAATGCTGCTACCATTTTCTCTGGAAGTACACTGATAAGAGGAGGGAATGCATTTATTACCATATTTAGTTCTACAAAATGGTAGGCTAGGCTGAGATTGAAAGGAAGTTGACATGAAAAAGTTCACTAGCCTATTAGGTCATCCAGAGTTGGATGTCCCACCACTTCAAAACTAATTGCAGTGCCGCTGAGTGTGTGCAGTCTCTGAGAAGAGTGCCAGCTCAGTGGCTAGAGTGCATATGAAAGACTCTACTTGGTCTGTTTGAGGGTGAATGAAAACACATCTCACCTGATTGGCTGTAAACATAGGAGTGGTGTCTTCAGCTGTCAAAGGATGATGGGACATAGAGCCAGCATTGGTGTGTTTTTTGTCTTGTCTTGTTTGTCAGTTGTCCAGTCATAGGGATCAATTTCTAGAGCCCACCTGGTCCTGTGATCTGTATGATCACAATCCAGAGCCATCTTCCTCGGGGAGAGAAGGGGTTTGTGGTCTGTGATTATGCAAAAGGGGTGACCTGTTAATATTGGCAAAAGTGACAGATGGCCCGGTCATATGTGGGCCAATGGTTCTGTTTTTGTCGAAAATGCAGCTGCCATATGCATGTTTTTAGTATTCACCTTTTAGAGAACACATCCGGGGTCTGCCTTAGGTTTCTTTCCGTTAAAGTGGAGTTTTTCCTTACCACTGTTGCCAAGTGTGTGCTCATGGGGGGAACTGTTGGGTTTCTCTTTCTGTAAATTAAAGAGCGTGGTCTAGACCTGCTCCATCTAAAAGTGCCCTGAGATGACTTTG
The DNA here is from genome assembly GCA_029490765.1 of Euthynnus affinis. Classification (NCBI taxonomy): domain Eukaryota; kingdom Metazoa; phylum Chordata; class Actinopteri; order Scombriformes; family Scombridae; genus Euthynnus; species Euthynnus affinis. The sequence goes on along the minus strand of CM055848.1, from coordinate 26,808,079 downwards.
TGTTGTGATTTGGCGCTATATAAATAAAATTGAATTGAATTGAATTGAATCCAATGGCTGTTTTGGATGTAGTAGTGAGAAATCTGGGTAGGAGAGGATGAGTGTGTTATTCCGAGCTGGAAGGAGGCTGTGTGCTCTCCACAATAATGTATTTTCTTTCTGAGTGAGAGTATGCAGGGCCTCTGACATTTTAGAAAACCGGTGAATGAAGTGCCGGTAGTAAAAGCATAGCCTAAGGAATGGGTTTCAGTGGGGCTTTTAGCCGCAAGCCAGTTTCTCACTTTCTCAATGTTTTTTGAATCAGGTTTTAGCCCTGATGATTAGACAACATGTCCCAGGAATGCCACTTCCTGTTGTGTAAAGCAGCATTTTGAGGATTTCAGTTTCAGGTTGGCAGCTCTGAGGTGATCCAACACCTCTCTTAAATGCTGGTAATGGATAGAAAAGCTGGGCATCATATGAAACTTGTTAAGTGTTTTGGGAGAAGTGTGATATGCACGCATCCTAACAGGATGTGCGTGGTTTGTGTAGATTTTGTGTTTGACAATGTCTGTATTACCAAAGTCTGTGCTGGTTTTACTGAACACATCATGGTAAGAGGAGAGCAAGTTGTATAGGACAGACTTCTCTGCACTTGTCAGATCTCCACACTTGGTATCAAAAGGCAGTTTGGTAGGCTGTGTGATGTTAGTTGGCAGACTGAATGGTGGTACTGGGCACCTGGCCACCTTACATACAGGGACTGAATCCTGGATTATCTCAGTGTCAGATACTAGGATGAACTGTCCTAATTGTACACCTGAATGAAACAGCATAGGGCCATGTGTAGGGTTGATGATACATTCAACAGTACAGCCATTTTCAGCAGTAGACAGTGTCCAGGCAACTGCAATACCATCCATCGCCAGTTGTCAGTGTTCAAGACAGCCACTGTAGCTGTCTGGTATGCTTGCATTGGTTACAGGGGCAATCAAGGCAGTTTTGCAAATAATTTCACAGCGTGGAGTAGGAAGTAGGAAAGTAGGACATCATCACTGTTATCATCACTGTTCTCCTGTAGCCCTTGCCCATATCCAGAATAACACTGTGAGGATTGAGAAATATAGAGGGATATAGAGATATCACTGATATCTCTAATGAATTGTACTTCATGTTGCAGTCTGAGATCCTAGCTCAAAGATGAAGTCTACCATACCCAGGTTATCCAAACTTTGGCCAGTCATAGCTTGTGACATAACAAACTTCTTCTTCTTTTAAATGGGTTGTTTTGCTAGGGAAGGAATTGACATTTTGGTTGAATATCTGTCCCCTCAACAATTCCATTTACATAGGAGGTGAAGTATTTACTTACAGTGGCTTCAGTATTCTCAGTTTCAGTCAGGGGGACTGTCATATCTGTACTACCACTAGGGTTCAATGGTGCACTGCTGTTGTCTGTTATTACAATGACGTAGACATCTGGGGCTTCCAGAGAAGTAGCTGATATGTGCCCTACATCATGAGCTAATGGCTGTTTCCCTGTGGAAATCTGCTATTATCTTTGTAACCACTTGGTGGGGTACTGCTGGTCCCAATCCCATGGTTGCCATATTTGGCCTTTGTCTTGCAATGAAAAATGTTTGGCATAGAGACTCAGGCTTCACCGGTGAGAGTCATAGGGCTGTCGCATTATTGCAATACTGCACTATAGACAAGCCAACCTAGTGGATGGCTAGCAACTACCACAACTGCGTTATATTCATGTTTTCTCTTTTATTCATGAGGCAAGGCGCTTCTTGTTTTACACTTCAATGCGTGTATGTGGAATGTTTGGCTGCTCTCTTGGTCCAATCCATTTCCCATGGCTCCCTTGTTCTAGTCCATTTGCTCTGGAGGATCCCACCCACCATGCACAGCATCTCTGAGCACTGATTTCTCACTTGGGGGACTCTGTGGAACCTCACGTGAGCCTCCTGCAGCTAGCATTCAGACTAACAAACTAACCTGGCACATAGCCCTTATAATAGAGACAGGCTTGTGGGGTGCTGACCGGGGGTCAGTGCTGATGCTCGGTAGTTAAAACATTCTCTATATGAATACTTTGTCTATTTGATTATATGTTTAAACTCTCCCAGGTCACCACACAGTGGAGCAGGTTGCCATTTAGTTTTTCACCAGTTACACAATCTAAAGGTACATCCAGCCAGACTCCATTCATAAATCCCAGGTTTAAGGGGACTTGGCTGATATTTGGACATTGGATATTCCACCAGAAGGTTATCCCACCACTGGCACCAGTGTAAGCAACATGGGTGTGTGAGAAGGAATAAATCAGTCCAACATGTTCTGAGTTTTCCTCATAATTTTAATCAAGTCCAAATATCACTCAGTCAAGCCATCACACTTATTTCCAATTACCGGTCAATTCTCCACTCTCTCTTTTTCTTTCTCTACTCATTCTCAACTCCACAAAACCATCTGCTGTGTGAACAGTGCTGCCAAGCGGTTGACACTAGAATATCAACCAAACACTGCAATCACCAGACATATGCAGACAAGATGACAGGCAACAATTCAATAAGAACACAGTAAACATATGTTTAAACTTAGGCTATGTTTACACAACTTCACTCTTAGGCTAGTATAAAGCCTTTTGTGTCTCCAGAAGGAGCTGCATGAAATCTGATAAATCATATCAAATGATGTCACTTGAATCAGTGTCGGCTGAAGACTACAAGTTTGAAAATGAAAGAAATCTGGGGGTGTGGACTTAGAAAGCAGTGAGGTTACTAGACCTCTGTAGGTGCTAGCAGCTCCAGGCTACATTAACTGCTACTACATAACACACCCAAATCTCTAACAAACTGTCTGCTGTTGAGTTGCATTGTGGGTAATGTAGGCACCAGGTTTTGACAAGGAAGAAGAATCTATGAAATAAAAAAGACAATATCTCTAGTTCTGCTGCATTGATTATGGTCCTTTTTTAACTGTCCATCATGAGTCAGATAGTGTTAAGAGTGCAGTGCTCTTTCAGTAAGCTTGTTTTTTTATCATTTATTGTAACATAGTTGTCTCACTCTCCAAAAAAATTGAAAACCTGGCAAACACTAGGAATTAGCCAGAACAATGGGGATGTGCTGTAGCAGGCTATCAAACTGTGTTCATCAACATTGGTACTGGCATCTCATTAGAACAACTCAGATGATACTGCAGACTAGAACAGGGATTCTTAACCTTTTGTAACTTAAGGCCCACTTCTGATTTTTTAAAAATTTCCAAAGACGACCTTCCCATATAAATGAAAAAAAAAAAGACATGACAAAAGACCTGGTCTGTAAATATGTATTATGCCACTGTCAGCTGTAATGACCAAAACAAATATTCTGTTTACCCACAGTGAGACACTTGGGCATGCTTTTGGGAAATAATGAGATCAAGTCTTGGTGGGATGGGTGAAAGACTGACATGCAGAGTAGCATTCCAACTCGCTTTCAGTTTTGCTCCTTGCCACAATCACAATGGAAACCCCTGACTCACATAAATAGGTGGTGGTGAAAGGCAACAGAAATTTGATTGCCCGTTTTGACAAAGAGGGGTATTGACTGGCAGCCAGTATCCACATTGAAGCAAGGTCAACTTGTGTGAGCTAAAGCTTCAGGCTGCTGTGTGCTGATAGTTCCATCAGTTCATTTTCCAACACAGTGGATAGAGCTATGTCTTCTAAAGCAGCATCCAAAGAAAAAGTTAGCTAGCTAACAGTGGTAAAACACGTTTGTCTCTACCTAACAATGTGTTATGATTGGCATGTAGATATTAAAACCTAACTGGTCATTGAAATTGTACATTTTAATTTGATGTTTTTTATTTATATGAATTCTTGAGTACATTTGGATACAAAAATAACGAGCTTTGTAAACTTTGTAAATTACTAGAAAAAAATAATTTTAACCAATTGGCAGCACCACTGCCTCCCTGGCCCACTAGATGGTGCTCTGTGGCCCACTTGTGGGCCATGGCTCAGTCTTTGAGAATGGCTGGACTAGAGGACACCATTTCAGTAATCCAGCTTCAGGAGCCTAATCAGGTGGCAAAGGTGTTCAACCTTAAAGCCTCTTAACTGTAAAAGAAAATGCTTTATTGGGTAATGGAGACACTCCAAAAGAGAGGCCTAGTCAGGCTTCAGAGGTCAGGTAACCACACTGCACTCAAAACTTCCATTTTCTGTAGGAAAAGCAAGCTACAAATGATTTTCTTCTTCCTTTGTTTGCATAGTGGGCTACAAACCAACGTGAAGGGTGCACGCTGCCATCTACTGTATAAAATATGTAACATCATAATTTACTATTTAATTTGTCTCTTGCAACCCTTTAATACCTCACTTCCAGTTCCAGTTTCTTAATCGTAAACTACCTTTTTGTGCTTTCACTAATCATAGGAAGAAACTTTAAAGCCTTGTCCATGCTCTCATGGGAGGAGGAAGAGAAGAGGAGGATATTGAGATCACATCAGTTCTTCAAGCAAAGCAACAGGAAAACCTGTGGTAACACTGAAACTCACACACAACCACCATGTCTAACACAACAACCTCAACAACCTGACCATTTTATCAGAAATGCTTGCAAATGATCAGGGTATGCCTGACTGACATTCACCTGTGATGATTCTAACCTGCAGTCAGACACACTACAAACTCATGTTTTAACCATACCAGCAGCAAGATTCTTAGGACTGCAATGTTCGTTGGTCAGTTAGCCTGTTCAACATGGTTCAACACTGAACAACATTTTGATGTATTCATTGGCATGAAATTTGTTTCAGACATTCATTGATCTCCACAGTTAACATGTCAACATGCTAATATGAGCAAACTATTCACACGTTAACATGCAAAATTTTATCTGTTACTAAATTAGCATTTTAACATACCACAATGATGAATATTGTCACTGTGACAACTGTTAAAATGCTAGCTTTGGAATGCTAACATGCTGACATTATTATTATTATTATTGTTATTAATATTATTATACAGTTTATACATTTGTTTTTAAACAAATAATCATATTTAATATGATGTGAGTATGCTAGATGAAACATTAGCATTCAATTCAAGGCACAGTTGAGCCTAAATGCAGCTTAAACTGATTATTTGAACCATTTTTGTATGAAATGTATAGACTAAATCAATGCTTTAGACAATTTGGCCTTTCCTCAGTTTTACATATTTTGTTCCACCAGTGATAATAATCCAATTATAATGAACATTAACTGCATGGGACTACCAGTGTTTCATAAGACGTGTCACTAACCAGTAACAAGATGGCAGTGTCAGACTGAATAGGGTAAGTGTAGTCCTTTCTCATATCTTTAGAAATCCTCATATTTAAAATGTTTGACTCCTGTGCACTGGCGCCAGAATAGGGGGGGCAATGAGGCTTTTCGTACCCCCACTTTCAGGTAATAAAGTGGCCTACTTTATTATCTGTAGCCTACTCTAACATATTGGATCTTTTATATCTAATCATAATCAGAACACAGATGACTATGAATACTGTGGCTTCCAATTCAGACATAATTTGACAACCAAATACAACATTGGGCCCTATTTATATGTCCTTTAAATTTGCTTTACCCGTCTGTGTGGTATTGTGGTGCCCAGCGCTGCATGCACAGTGAACTGGCAGGAAGAGATGCACAAATAGGCAGTACGAAGCGAGTTGTTAGTGTTTTTGTGGAAAATGGGTCTTACACGTCTCAGAACCACATCTGTTTCTGGAGCAAAGTCACTCCACTGCCACTTTTTAGAGATTTTATCAACAAAAGCAAAGTAAATATTTGCCATAAATATGCTGCAATAATGGATTAATGCTTGAAATAATAAGTTTTACAGTTCAACACTGTCCAACCAAAATTGGCACAAAAAATAGCGTTTAATGTGAAAACGACACCAGGCTTCTGCAGAACACACACACACACACACACACACACACACACATACACACACACCTCTACATGCATCAGACTGGTCGGTTATAACTTGATATTTTGCCTGTTCAGACACGGGATGGATTGGATGTCCCCCCACTTCAAAACTCATTCTTATTAGAAGTTTAAATTAGAAGTGTCCCAAATTTAATATCATTAGATAGTTACACTATTTAATGTTGAGCTATCTCACACTAATCATTAGACATTTTGTTCACTTTTATTACATGTTTTGTAATAACATTAAAATTTAAGATTATTTGGATTATTATATGATAAAATGAACATGACAGGCTGTCTCAGATTTATAACCCAACACAATCTAATATAACAGAAAATTCATAAAAGTGGAGAGTGGAGATTAAAATGGAAAAGCAGGGCAGAACCAACCATCTTTATCCTACAAGTTCCCAAAGGTCCATATGCTGGGAGGCTCCAGGTTAAGGGTCATTATGTTCCGGTAATGGAAAAAAACACCAAAAGACTGGCAGTATGGAAGACGTTTATCCTCAGTGAAGTAAACTGAGGTTTCCTTTGAAAGACGGCAGAGTCAGTTGGTCAGTCAGTCCATGTATCTGTCTTTCTATCCAACACATTTGCCCATTAAAAAGTACCATAAAAACAATTGGATTTCCACAATATTTCCTGTGGTCCTGAATGGTTCCTAATTGTCCTGATGATCCGCCCTGAACTTCCCTGCAACTTCACTGCCAGGCCAAAGTTTCTTTTAAAGATCTCCTCCAGACATGTTTTAAGACATAAAAGACGCACTCAATAATAATTGGTTCCTTGTGTTTTTCCACAAAAAAAAAGTTTCTATGAATATGCAAATATTTTTTGCCTTAAAAGTTTAACCACTGGACACAAGATGTTTCCTACTTCACGATAAAGTCCATTCTCAGTGTTTGTGCACTGGAGGCTTCAAGTTTCCACATCACACTTGTGTAAGTTACATACTGAACCATGATTTGTCACAAATCATAATCAGACATTCACGTGTTAAACTCAAGTGTAAGGTGAGTATAAAGAAACTCCCCCCCCTTAAGCAGACAAAGGACAAAAAAGCCTTTAAGTGTCAAATGATGCAAATCATTCTGCACAGTGAGGCTCAAACATCCAAGTCAAGTAGCAAAGAGCAAAACACATTTTTGAGTTGAGGAGGCCTTTAACCGATATCTAAATATTTTTGACATTTTATACGTAGTCAGTAATCTGCACTTGAATGTACTGTTTGCTTAGCACTGCTCAATTTGGAAGATGTCAGTGCACCAGACAAGGGCACTGAAGTGTCACTGGGAGTTTATTTTTCCTTTATCCTGATGTATCTTCCTAACACAGTTTCATTTTTTTAGGCTTAAATAGAGAATTGTAAGCAAAGCAAGATTACCAACCTGGCAAATCACCCCAGAGTACTTAGTGTAAAATAGGGCAACGCAACTGAGTTTCTGCACTGTATACCTCACAACATGCTACCATTGCAATGTCAGCCACTAGATGGCGCTGCACTCCACTATATTGAAATTTCAGCACTCCTCCAAAAAATTTTGTCATGGAAAATCCAGCAGCCGCAAGGCCACTTATGTGTGACTTTTCATCATGGAGGGTTGTGTTTAGGAAATTAGAAAGGAATCCGTACTCTAGTCAAATATATTCTTTTTGATATGCGTCCGCTGATGCTTTCCTTCCCTCCTTCTCCATTCCACGTATGAAACCCAAACCTTAACAATCCCATGTGATATATCTTGTACCCCAGAAGTGTTCAAAGCACCAGAGAGACGCCACTTCAGTGAGACCAACATGATTCAGTCTGTCCCTCACCCACAATGTGTTTCTGACAGCTACTCCGGATCTGAAGCGTGCTTACAAGCAGATTACAGAGAATGTCAAGCGATGTATAAAGATCTGCTGTGACAGATCGTTCCTAATTCTTTGCATCAAAACATAAGTGCTCAGAAGAATTTCTTACATGTGAAATGTCATTTCACATGTGGAATGTAAATGATGAAAACACGAATAGGCTATTACATGTGATTTGTGTACTTTCAAAGTCTTTAAAATGGTTTAAATTATTCTGAAATTCAGAAAATACTGAGCTCCAGAGAACATTTGCATTGCAAGTTTGCAAGCATTGTTCAACATTAGAAATACACACAGACGTAACAGATATTAAACAGCTTGGCCAAGACATTTTCTCTTCTAACAGTCAACACAGTGAATCCAAAGAGCATTTTAAGAACGATGATGTAAGTGGCCTAATAAGGAGCTGCTACTGCCAAATCTATCTGCATACGTGTGGGAGTCACGAGAGATGCTGTACAGTATTTGATTCATGACCAAAAGCCATGTAGACACAAGTGCAGCCGCCCAAGTCTGCTTTCTGTTTGTGTGACGAGGCAGCTCCCTCTGAGTCCGATCTGTTTACCGCACTCTAAAAATACCACGTTGTTGCATTTCCACAGACGTGGGCCCTGTTGTTTCATTTGTTTACATGGCGTCCTCAAATGTTGGCAACTGTGGACGTCCACATGTAAAGGAGGATGCAAAAGACTTTCAGCTGCAGAGACAGGCGGGAGGTGGCCGTGAAGTGTAGAAAAATGTGGAAACATTTGAGCTGAAGAATATCAGATATTCTAAGAAGCACAAAATCATTTTTACACTGTAATCTAACTTTTGACCTCCATCCTGACACCATCAGTTCTCCAGTGTATGATCAGCCTGTGTGGTTCTTAGCTTTTTATGTTGCTTTGTTTGTGCCGCAGACAAAAAAATCAGTGCAGAAGTAATCCTGTTTCTTTGTATCCTACACGTATCAACACCCCAATGGTGGAGAGTAACCAAGTATATTTACAAGAATACAGCACAGAAGCACAAAATTATGATGTGCTTGTACTTTACTCGAGCATTTCACTGCATTTTAGGCCATTGCGTACTTTTTACTTCACTGTATTTATTTGTTATTTTACAGTTGACGAGTCAAACAAATGATCAGCGTATAAAATGTGAATCATAGTTTTAGATTAAACTGCCCCAACAGGATATAAATTAACTCCACTTCCACCATATACAACACTGAAATGCTGTTTACATGCTAATCAATCCATATTGTAATCCAATAATATGATATTTATAATAATATTAACACTGATAGGGCCCATTCTATTGTATCTTGAGTGCTTTTACTTTTGATTCTTTAAAAGCAACTTGCTGATAATCCTTTTCATTTTTCTCTCAATTCAAATTGCGTGACTTTTTCCTCGTAATGGAGCATTTTTACATAGCTCTATCCGTATTTTTACTTCACTAAAGGATCCAAATACTTCTTCAACCACTGCAACACACTTATTATAATCACAACAGCATACCAAAAGAGAAACTTCACATTTAACTCACTTAGAAAATAAAAAATGATCCTCTCTCAGTGAGACATTTCTGTGAGTTCATCATCAGCCTTAAAAGCTTTCTTTAAGTGAAAAGTTGAGATTGAAAGCAACTGTTTTTGATGCAGCTCTCATGAGCATTGTTGTCATCTTGTTTATGAGCGTTTGTTATTGAATGTTTGCCAGCTTGACATTCATGTGGAGAATAATACCTGACCATATTGGACATGTGAAAATGGCCAGATGTGAAGATGTCATTATATAACAGTGTTTTTTTTCTGCAGTATACAAGCTCGCTATTGCACCATTTGAATGCAATTTAAACAGGTATGAATGTATATGAAAAGACAGAGGTCTATAGGAATGTAGCCTAAAATATATATCAGCTTTATTGAAACCTTTTACAAGACAAAACGTTGGCAAAGGGTTATACAATAAGTGCAAGATTTGTTGCAGTTCATGTTAGCCTAAAGCGTCGTGTGTGTAGTTACTAGGATAGAACATAGTTACATAGAATATAATTTGTTTGCACTGTTACAAGAGCAAACTCATTAAAAAGTAGTGTTTATGAAGCTTCTTTTGAAGAAGAAAACGCTTGTCAGGTTGGGTTCATATAGGCAAAGTGGTTTTTTTTAAAGGCCTCTGGGGTTTCTTCATTCATTTTCCTTCAATGCATATTATCTCAAGTCCAACCAAAAAGCTACTTCGGCTGCAAGTTGGAGGCAAACGCGTGAAAGCGGACACCGCGATACATCCTGGTATAAATCCTCCAAAAAGATAAAAAATAAAAAATGTCCACTTGTTTTTTTTTTTTTGTTTCTTTGTTTTTGTTGTTGTTGGTTTTTTTTTAATTTTTTTTGTTGCTTTTTTTGCTCATGTTGACGGACCTACAGTTTTACTGTGACCGTCCACGGTGACAGGAGAGCTCACATCACGCAGGGTTTGATGTCCTGACAGACGCTCTGGGGATGGTGATGGTGGTGATGGTGATAGTAGGATCCGCCAGCCGAGGGGTGGAAGGAGGAGATGCCGTTAAAGTTCAACACAAAATCTTTCCTGTCGCACACGGAGGAATGGCTCTGATAACGCGGAATTCCCACTGCAAAGAGAAAGAGAGAGAGAGAGAGAGAGAGAGAGAGAGAGAGAGAGAGGAATTAAATATGCGCAAATAAACAGGTGGATACTTCTCCAATATGAGTTATGAAGTGACGTCTTAAAAAAAAATTGTTTTATTTTTTTAGTATCTTAAAGCCAAATTTTCTGTTTGGCCAAAACTTTTCTACACCAAAACAATATGGCAGGTAAAGAGTTTGTGTTTTGACCACACATAAATGTCACAGACTACATGTTAAATATCTTAAATGTAAAAAAAAATTAAATAACTTAAGTTTTTTTGGGGGGAGAAAATAGAAAGAAAACAACAATATTAGTTTTCAGTTTTATTTTTTAATTTTTTAAGCTTAATTTCGAGAGTAAGTAAAATAAGTCACCCCAAAAAATTTCCCCAAAATTCGCCTGATCCTGTCACGAGTTACTTAAAAATGAATTAAATTGGCTGCTGAGGGCGGATAAGGCCTCATTTTACATAAATTATTGCTTTATAAAAATATAATAAGATCATCCAAGCTACCTCTACCCTTTATATATTAATCTGTGGTCAGGCCTATATAAACAGATTTTTTTCCCTTTATATAAACATCCAAAGCAGAAAATAACTTTATTTTTTTAATAGATTTTGGATGCTTGCCTTCCTTCCACCTTCAACGGGCTGATCCACCTTCTAATTAGTATTTTTAAAGGCAAATAAAAAATCACCTTAATGCTTTTTTTTTTTTTTTTGGACAGATTTATAAGCAATAACAATAACGTGAGTAATGAGTAATTTTCCCCTGGAGAACACCGAGGTGGCACGAATATTTAAATCAGATTCAGTGACCGTCATTTGTGTCTGTAAGTGAGCCTCTATTTCCAGAGACAGAAAAATAAATGGGGAGGCTGTGGCTTCGTCAAGGTCATAAGGACTCCAGATGTGACCGTGTTTTTCAGGGGAAGACAGCAAGCTTTATCCTCCGGGCCACAGCTCGCTGCCCTGCGCCCGTTTTCACAGACAACACAAGCCTCTCTCTCTCTCTCTGACTGACAGTACTGTTACCAGCCTCGATACTGTAACAGTCTTCACACGTTTAACCTGCGCACAGGCTCAATTAAGACGCTGCGTAAAGTTTAACGAGGCCTTCCGTCTCTTGTGGATACGCGGTGGTTGAAATCCTCGCCGGTGTGGTCCGACCTGCACAGTCTTTGTTTGGTTAACCTCTGAGACCCCTTTCGGGCTCCAGCATGGATTACTCGCCTCGGTGAAATCCCCAGACTTTAGTAAAGCCTCAGAGTGTTATGTTAAAGTAAATGAGCATGAACTAGGGAGGTGAATTAAGAGCGCGATCAGAAAATAGCTGCTTTTTTTTTCTTAATCTAGCCTATTAATTAGGCGGAATATCCTGTGTCCAGTCTGATAGAGACGTGACTTAAAACATCCTGCAGACTGTGGATGAAACTGACTTCTATCACACGTGAATAAGCATCAGAATCTGAATTATTCAGTGGCCTCAAAATCATTTTTGAAACCATGGAGAGCTTAGGCCACTGAATGGGGCTTAGGTGGGTTCTATTATGCAACCCAGTATCCAGTGCAATAACTTTTATTATTCCATAAAGTGAGTAAAACACTTCTTAAAATAGTTGGTCACCATCAGGGGGTTGAGGTTAGACAGAAATAATGGAGGAGAAATAAAAAAAAATCAAACAATATAATTAAATCTGACTGAGGTGAAATTTGTTTTTGTAAGTCGTCTCGCACGAATGTGTAAAGTCTCCTTTGCCACTATTTGTCCGTTCAAATGAACACGACAATCCCGAGCTGAAAATAGTAGCTCTATTTATAAAATATAACCTTTCATAAATGAATTTTCAATTCTTTGAAACACCTGCGAATTGTCACAGGCCTCCTCTGCAGACACAAACTATTATGTTGCATAATGTTTAGGCCTGTCTTGCAGATAAGGTGGAGATTATGTAGTTATTATTATTATTATTATCATTATTATTATATGTTTTGAGTCATTTAGTTTTGTGATAATTCCCTACGATATCAGATGGGGTTCATCGCTGAGCCGTAAGTGAGTTTGTGGTACCTGATATGTCGGTAGAGTGGCTGTCCCTGCCGTTCTGGTGAAGATAGCTCTGCTCCAGGGAGTAAGGCGACATGCCGGAGTGTAAACCAGAGGATGCGGGGCTGCTGGAGGCTAGAGGCTGCTGTTTGATATAGGGGGACCCGCCGGAGGACGCCCAATGTGCGGATGTACTGGCGTACGGGGAGTGGCCGTCCAGCGCGCTGGCCATGGCTGGAGAGGATGGTACGGGGCTGCTGCTGCTGTCCGGTCCGTACTCCCCGTTAGGCGGCACGGGACAGCTCGCCATGTATGTGGAGCCGGGGCTCGGAGACATGTGGGGTACGTGGTGACCGCCGCTCAGCCCGTCGTATCCCCCGGCCATTGAATTGCTCATCATGTCCAAGTTGTAGCTGTTGCTGTGACAGGCGAGGGACGCGGATGGAGCCTGGAAGTCAAAACTCTGCGGCAGAATGGAGGTGCCGAAGCCTATGCCGTTCATCATCCGATACATGGGCTTCAGAGCTTGACATTTTCTTCTAAAGCCTCTGGGTCTGCGACGAAACGAGCCCTCCTCGAACATGAACTCACTGCCCGGATCGATGGTCCAGTAGTGGCCTTTCCCCGGCCTGCCCAGTCCTTTGGGCAGTTTGATGAAGCACTCGTTGAGCGAAAGATTATGCCGGACTGAGTTCTTCCAGCCCTGATATGAGCCCCTGAAGAATGGGAAGCGAGCCTGGAGGAACTGGTAAATCTCACTGAGTGTCAGCCGTTTGGTGGGGGAGCTCTGTATTGCCATAACGATGAGAGCAATGTAGGAGTACGGCGGCTTTTCCGGTCGCCGTAAACCGGAGCTCGTCTTCTTTCCTTTGGCGGCGGTGGACGAGCTTTCTGTGGCGGCTTGTGGGCTCAGCATGGCGGGGTGCAGGACGCCGGACGCCGGGCTGGATCTCAGAGGAGGCGGAGGGTCCAGCTGCTGCTGAGGGGTCTCGGTCGTCATGTCAGCTCTGACGTACGACTGGCGTAGAGAGGAGAGAGGGAGGGAGAAAAGACGGGCCGTGAGATGTCTGAACAGAGAAATATGTCCGGATCCAGCGGTCAGTGTCCTTGCAAGTGAGCGTTACACCGCCAGTGGTCCTCAGAATCCCAGCGCAAAATGGAGAAAAATCTGTCTCCAGTTACGCACGACTCTCCCGTTACGCACGGTACTCCCTTGACGCATGCAGAACGCACGGCGGGTACGCACTGTCAGAGAGAGGAAGAGGAAGAGAGAGTGGGGGGAGCTGGTTATCCACAGGAGACTGAGTGTCCAGGGCTTTAGCTCGACACAGGGGCTCCACTGGGTGTCACAGCCGTGCTAAGTGGTGCTGTGTGGCGCGCCGGGTGGCCATCGACCGCCTTAATGATCCCTCAAGTGGAAGAAACCCGAAAACCCCTCGACGTATTGCGCGCAACAGTACAGCCAAACAAAGCTCGACCACCTATCATTTCATAAATCTTTCTTCCCTCTGCGAAAGCCCCCCACCTCTTCTCCTCATCCGCACTCTGCGCCTGCAAATCTCCCTGAAATCAGTGACGAATAGAGCCCCCCCTCCCCACCCCCCACCCTCACTCCCTCCTCCTCCCCCCTCCTGCCAGATCTGGCCCAAGTCCACTTACCATTCTCAGCAGCGTTAAAGCTCCACATTCTCTCCTTTCCTCGTCTCCTTTCTTCCCCTCCCTCCCACCTCTCTTCAGTTAGGACTACACGCAATTAAGCCATCTATCAAACCTCCCCCAGACATCCCAATCAACAGCGCCACACGCCAGCCGCACAAGTTAAAAAACGAGCTTCAACCCCCCCACCCTCTCTCTCCTCTCCCCTCCCCTCCACTCCACTCACTCCTGCATATATGAAGCCGTGATTTCAGCCCGATGTGCCACAGAACATACATTTTCCTGACACAAATAAACCACCACAATATGTGCAAAAAACCGTAGAGGTTGCAATTGAAACCATGATTCCCAAAACATTCACTTCACAGGCCTACATGGTATCTACAGCAGATAATACCCAAAATGCATCGTGGTCAAGCAATAAAAAAAGCACCATCTTGCATTATTTGTATTATTTTGCTCATAATTTCCTCCCAAACTGGTCCAGAGGATAACAAAAACAAACTGTCGCGGTGCCGGACTGGGGCGAGGAGTGTGAGAGATGGAGAGGTGGTGGTCTTTGCCGTGCGTGTGTAAGCGGGGGGTTGCTCTGAGTAAATGACTTTGACATGAGTGGAAGCAGGCTTTTTCCATCAAGCGCGGCCCTGGATACCACACACAGCGAGCCAGTGTCAGCTTACCGCCCCGGGCCAGAGTTGGTCCCATGGGCCCCACGTTCATTAGAGAGAGAAAAGCGAAATTAGGCGAGCGGGCGTCGACAGTTTCCTCTCCTATGGAGACATCACACACAGATTTGTCCAACACGATGGAGTTATATATCCCATAAAGGTAATATCAACATCCGTGTTGCGACGGAGCCGAGATCATTTGGGCTTTGAAGAAGAAGAAGAAGAAGAAAAAAAAAAAGCATCAAGTTTTCTGGATTGTCCCACAGCTGAGAGCATGTTTGTCATTATTTCTTTTTGTAATGCTTTTTTAATTTTTTATTTTTTTTTAAATCATGCATTGGTAATATTTTGATGTCATTTTCGGTCCATTTCAGTGCGTCATCCCTTCCCACAGGGCCCTGCATGACGATGTATTTAGAAGATAAAATAAACCACAACACCACCAGTAAAAAAAAAACAAAAAACAAAAAAACTTTGCAGCTTTCAGAAAATACTTGCATATTTGAACATTTCATTTCACACACACTCAAAAGTGTGTCTGTGGACGTGTTTGCCGACAGAGCCCTTTTTAAGTTTAGATATAGCCTGGAGGAGTTTCCAAACAATAACCAGCCACAATAACCTTTGCACTTTGCACAACAAAGGATGTGCGGATAAAATCATTTTCCACCATGACACACAGAGCAGTTTGGAGGACCTTAACGGCCCCAGAAATTTCCTGCGACATCAAAACTTATGACCCCCACCGAGATCAGGATGCCTTGGCTTGCAGAGGGAATCTTTGTTCTGGAAGTGCTTTGAAGACGGCGCTCTGGTTGCTTTTACGCACACAGATTATACGAGCTCCTAATTTAGCCTTTTGGAGATATCAAGTGATCAGCGGCTGCCACGAAAGCTATTCAGAGGTGTGTTTTTTTGATGGAAAGATTTGTCTGTAGAATACAGTCACGGCTGGAGGCCCATATGAGCCTATTGTCGACATAATAAGAGCTTTTGTTTGTTTTCATGTTTAGGCGAAGATATATTGTTTATTTCCTCGAAAATATTAGGTAGATAAGATTTTGAGAAAATGTTAATAGGCCTGTCTGACCTCAGGTAACCTGTTGCAGGCCAATTTTGAAATAAAATGTCACGGCCTTACAGTTATATTTTATATAAGTGGTGCATATTAAATCATTATAATTATTAGAAACTTATATTTTTCCCCACTAAAAATAACCATCAACAAATATTTAGAAACAGGTTTTCACCCAAAATAATTTACATACTAATGTTTTATATATAATAATAAGCCCCTTTTTTATTGTTCAATGTTTTTTTTTATTGCCCTCCTGTATTTAATAAGCCTGCAATAAACAAAATCCATCAAATAAAACAATAGCAAATATTGAGTTCAGATCCTGTTAACGGTAATCAAATATTCTTTTGGCTGCTCGGGTTTTTTTTTCTCCTGGCCGCTCCGCCTGCGTTTCCTGTGGTGGTGCCGGGAGCTTTGGAGCTGCCTCTCCGGGACTGTGGGAGGTCAGGCGCGGTTCAGTCTGCCGGAGTGACACTCTGTTTGGACTTCATAACATTGTGCTTGCCCTAAAGTCTGCTCTCATAACACGGTGGGCCTTATTCATAGCCAGTCAGCCAGCCAGCAGTCCCTGGAGCAGCAGACCCCGAGTTCCTCCTGGAGTTGCTGAATAAAGTAGACCTGGTCGAAGGGGGCTGAAATAAATAAAAAGGCTGTTTACAAATATGAAGGATGCGCGTCATGACATACGAGGGATGTTAACATTTTGAAGGGACACTCGGACAATTGAAGCCACGTGACAGGGACCACATACAGGTGTGCTGTTCCGGTGTTTCACCTGCAGGTTGCAGCATTGTCCCTGAAAACAGGAGCGAGTCTCACCTGTCACCTGTTAGAGAGAGCTACGGGGACACACATCTATCCGGCCTGCTGCTGGTTTAAACACATTGAGGCGCTGTCTGTATGATGATGTCAGTATATGAACAGTAAAGCACAAGACAACTCAGTATACAGGTCCAGTTACTACAGGGGTATTGTCAAACCATCATCAAATGTCCAGACTTCAATTTATTCCTCGATAATACTGCAGTAACACAACATGCATGCATTTTATTTTTGTAATCCTTCTTCATGCTTTGCAGTCAAAATAAGTCGAACTGCATCAGATGAGTTTATGTTCAAAACTTCATCACAATTTAAAAAAAAGATTACCTGAATTATTCTTTTTTTTTTCTCCAATCAGGGAATTCAAAGGTAATCTCACCGCTTTCCTTTAATCTCGTCAATAATCTCAATCTTTTCTAATTTTGTAGGTTTTGTAAATGGTTTCCAATGAATCACCACAGTCTTTTAATTGCCTAAAAAAATTAAGGATACTATTTAAAAAAGCATCATTTTGATGAGAACTTCAACCTATGTGATGCCAAACCACATATTGTAAACTGAATATTGGCTGCACGGTTCATCTGAACCTTGTACGTTTCTAACCTGGTTGAGTTTTCATATGGAGGTTTTTATATCGTCACTGGACGGCGGGTTTGGAGGTTGGGGGTCTTGTTTCAGGACCGCGGAGAGCAACTGAAACCTCCTCCGGACGCGGACAGTAAACAACCTGCAGGTCCGTGTTTGTATATTTTTTCTAGCTTGTATTGAATATGCATAATTCTCTTTCTGTCCGACATAAACTCGTAGTTTTTGTTGATGTAACAACTGACTCTTTTTCTAAAAACATATTTCAGTATAAAAAAAAAAACCCTTTTTGGTGTTAGATGAGAGAACTGCGGAAACATTTTACACTCCTTCTTTATACAGTTTTTTTTTATCCTCAGTTCATTATTAATATTTGATGATCGACTGAAAATACAAGATCACTGATTCATTTCACTATTCTTGTTTGGTCATCTGACATTGTGTGGCACATTTATATTGTTATTTATAACAAAATCTGGATCAATAAAGTGCAAATGGAATAATACTCATGTTTTTGTGTGTGAAATCACAATAATAGGGCAACATAATAATGACAATAATATTAATAATATTAATACTAATAATAATAACATTAGCATGTTTTATAATTAACCTTTATTATTTGATGATTCAGTTTTTATCATATTTCTCTGGTTCTTGTCTTGACTGCAGTTCATCAGAAGACCGACTTTCTTTGCATGATTTTAACAGACTCCTATTTAAAGAGGTCAAAACACTTTAATTGTGAGACCGCACAGGTCACAATATTTATACTGTCATTTATGCAACAGTTGTTGCTGGATTTTTGACCTCTTTAAACTTTTTACCTTCTCCATGCACCTCCAGGAGGAGAAAGTGTGCCAGAAATCCCTCCTCTAATAGGCTACTATTTGCTAATATTCATATCTTTGATTGTCAGTAACAAGAAGTCCTTTGAGAAGACAGTATGTTGGTTTCATTTTATAATTAGGACTTGCCTAACAGAGCCTACTGTAGCCTATATTTAAGGGTTAATTTTCAAAATATCCCAAGACCAACAATGTCCAACTTCCTCCCCTTTAGTAAAATCTACCGCAGGCCTATTGTGTGTCTCCTCTCTGAACAGGTGTAAGGCCCCATTCACTTCCGCCCCCATCAGCACTGATCTGTTCACCTGCCCCTGATCGTGTATAATGAATAACT
Source organism: Euthynnus affinis (assembly GCA_029490765.1). Classification (NCBI taxonomy): domain Eukaryota; kingdom Metazoa; phylum Chordata; class Actinopteri; order Scombriformes; family Scombridae; genus Euthynnus; species Euthynnus affinis. The sequence goes on along the minus strand of CM055848.1, from coordinate 26,789,583 downwards.
CCATGAACATCTCGTCCCATTGTTTCCACGTTTTTTTATTCATAAAAAATAGGCATGCATGAATCAATCTTAGGAAAACATCGGGGGGGCATTTCCATGCGTTTCTAGTGCAGCCACGTGATTCTCACCGCAGCTCAGTCAATATTTTTTTTTTATTTATTTACAACAATATTTTATACAGCAGGTCATACAAAACAAGAAAATATAAATAGATTAATAGTTTTATGTTTCGACATGGCACTTTGCTGCCGTCATACAGTAGAAATGACCAATGAACCATGGATACATGAATACAAACACTCTCTCTCTAAACATCTCTTACACGCACACACATACACACATACAGTGGAATGTCCTGCGATAACAGCAACTATTTGCTTAGTCACTAGACAGTTAAATCTATAATGACAACACGCCATGTTTGTTTTTTCACTGCAAAATGACTTACAGTAGTCATGATGAGACAGGCAAGAGTCCCACACATAAACAGCTAAAGCACTGAAAGCTAAGAGCGCCCACGAAAGTGCACATCAGGGGGTCAAAACATACAAGTCTGACAGCAGTCCGGGTGCTTTTATGACAGCAGAGAGTCTATATGGAAACCATGCGCCTTATTGGGCATCTTGAGCGCGTGGGGGGCGGCCTCGGGTCCGGCCATGCCCGGTGCTGTCTGCTGGAGGTATGTGAGTGCATCCCTGCTGGGCTCTATGCTGCTGTACCCCGCCTCTGACAGGTAGGTGTGCTGTGCCGGATAGTTCAGAGTATAGGGCAGTATGTGGGGCCCTGGGGACCAGTAGAGCCGGGGGCCGGGAGTCTCTGCATCTACGTGGATGTCCTCCCTCCGTTTGAAGGGTTTGCTGAGGATGCTGTCGATGGCGAAGGAGCTGGAGAACTTGGCCCCCACCCTCTCCTCCGGGGCGGGTAGGCGGGTGTCCTCGCTGAGGATGTCCGGGCTCTCCTGCTCCTTGGACGGCCTCTTGGCGATGCGCTTCCTCCTGCGGCGGAACACCCCGTCAGCGAAGGTGTACTCGCTGTGCGGGTTGAGCATCCAGTAGTTGTCCTTGCCCCAGGGCCTGGATGGGTCCCGCAGCACTTTGAGGAAGCAGTCGTTGAGTGACAGGTTGTGGCGCACCGAGTTCCTCCAGCCGGTGTAGCTGCCACGGAAGAACGGGAACTTCTTCATCAGGTAGTCGTTGATCTCTGCCAGAGTGAGCCGACCGCTGCTGGACTCCCGGATGGCCATGGCGATGAGGGCGATGTAGGAGTAAGGGGGTTTGGGTCTGCGGGTGTAGGGCTTCCCCTTGCTGCCGTCGCCGCCCTGAGTGACAGGTGCCGGGCTGTTGGCCACGCAGTCCCCGTCCGACCCCAGCTCGTCCCCGGATAGAGGAGAGGGGACTCCCCCTTCTGCGTCCATGCACAACTCCAGCGGCTTCTGCACGAAGTGGTGCGCAGAGAAAACTTCAAGTTTCATTTTTTTTTTCTCTCCCTCCTAAAACAAAAAAAAGAAGAAGGACGATCTTCTCTTTAACAGCTTTAAGTGTCTCCTCTGTTAGAGTCTTGTCTCAGCTTAGCAGCAGAGCAGGTGTCGGAGTCCTGACAGCAGAAATGTCTGTGTGTTTGTGTAAAGGCTCGTCTGGAGCGCTGGAGGCACCCTGAGCCTCAGTCTGGAGCAGCTGAACACAGATCTGTCTCCGGAGACACGCTTGTCTTGCTATAATATAATGCCTCTGCTAGGGACGGCCCACGGGCGGGGTTTCCAGCGCGAATCCATTGAAACGATTGAGTGATATAACTATATGTTTACAATTGGACGCTACCGTGCCACGCCAGTGACGGGAAAAAACGCACACACACACACTCACACTCACTCACAAACACACACACACACACACACACACACACAGAGGGAGTGAGGTGAGAGAGGGCAGGTATGAAAAATACTTAGTCTAAAAGCCAAGTCTGTCTGTCTATCTGAAGCTTTTTTTTTTTTTTTCAAAGTGTCGGTGTTACATGAGCAGTTTATCACGCTGTGATGATGAGAGACACATAAGCATCTGCACATCAACTATTTCCCGCGGTTACGTGAACTTTTGGTGACATAAGGTTTGAGCCAAATACCTATTTTGGTTAAGTTTTACTCTAAAAATAACCAGGTACAGACGCTTTTATTACCTTCCTTATTTATATCTGGAATCCAGGGTTAATAGAAATGTGTTTTAAAGAGTCAAATATCAGTTTAAATGTATTTTCTTTGACTAATAATAATCTTTGACTCTTTTAAATATTTCATTTCTTTACTCGAGGTCAACTGTGGTTCTCTAAAGTGATAGAGCCACTTAGCAAATCTTCGTTGACTCCTAACAGGCTTTATGCTCAAGTAAATTAGACAGAAATCAGAAAAGAAAGACAGAAAGAAGTCAATAGAATAAAAAGAAAGAGAGATTGTTATCACTGCCTTTCACCTCAACCTGTTACACCCTCCACCGACGCTCCGGTGGAACGGGGAAGTAACGCGGACGGAAAACTCAAATAAAAGAGACTGGTGTTGGAAGAGTTCCACGTAACGCACAATGAATAATATGTAAACTATCAGGTTCAGCAAGAGGGTTGCCCGGAATAAAATAAAAATAATAACACAGGTATTGCATGAGGGGGTCATGTAAAGTTCACAGGACCATTGCACCTGCATGCAAAGAAACACCGGAGCGGCAGAAGAAGCCTAAGTGGAAAACAAGTGATTCACTCTGTATTTGAACTGGTGATGCAAAGCCTGAGGGAAGGCAGTGTCTGTTTCTCTCAGTGATTATGTGAATGTATCTGTATAGGGGAATCCCATTGGCCTTAACAGCCGGAGAAGTGTAGCTAAGTTGGGTTTATTTGAAGTAGGATACAGCACTTTTGATGAGATTACATTATGGATTTTGTTTGTTGTTTCATTTATTTTTAAAACGCTCCATTTGAATCCACGTATTCTAAGATTTTGCATGTAATAGCAATGAGTCAGTCTAAATCTCCCAATGTTTAAGGACAACCAGGGCCAGACCAACAGACTACAACAGACACTAAAGTGCTTTCAGAAATGTACAATTTAGTACAAAGTCAAGAGGTTGCCACATGTAGCACAACAAGCTAACTAAGTTCTGTAAACCAAACCGATTTCCGCGCATGCTCAGTGGAGTTGCCATTACAGGAACTACTCTCTGGAGACTGAAACAAAATGTTTGCCATCAGAATAATTACCGAAGTCATATGACTGAATGATGTTTGCTAGCTTGTCGAGTTTGCCCAGTTGGCCATTGCTGATTATATATAATAACACTGGTGGCTTTAGGAATCCAATATTCACAACACAGTAGCAGACAAGGCTTTTCCACAATAGGTAACCTCTTAAATATGACCTGACTAAGGTTTTGACAATTTTTAACAAGTATATTCAAAGTAACTCAAACAAAAGAAATGAAATTACTATGCACATTTTAAAATTGCTACATTTTCATTGCAGTAAATACAACTAAAGATATTTGTTAAAAAAAATAAGAAAATTGGACACAAGACACCCCCTGCTGGCAGATTGGTGTAGTTACATTTATCGACTTAGAGAGAGGCGATAATCAAACAAAAATAATCAGGAATCAATAGTCAAACATTCAGGACCAACGCTGTTTTTAAAGTTTGTGCATCACTGCATCAGTTTGGTGACAACAATATATTTATATTAATCAATGCTGCATGCGGTTTATCTGCAGATATTATAGTTAAGCTATAGTTCATAGACCAGTGTGTAGTGACAGCAGCTACTTAAACAGGTTTTAAGTAAACAGACGCCTGTAACCCAAATATGTTTGTCTCACTAACTCTTCACCTGTCAGCACCTTTCAGCCAGGACGATGATGCAGAGAGGCTGGAGAGTTAACATGAGTTATGAGATTGGCCTCCGGCTAGTGATAATCATTTCTCCAGCACTCCTCCTCTCTCAGCTGCTTGGACTTGAGAGCTGGGGCCTGAGAACTTACTGTAGGTTCAACTCAGCATGCTCTCATATTCATGTACGCGCACCTACACGGACCTTATGAAAATATTTGTAGTGATCCTGTCATACATTTTGGTAATGATGTTAAACAAACACCACATGAAAGTAGAAGAACTTCCTAATGATACCTTTGGATCTAAAATAAGGTCAAAACTAACTGCTGCCTATCTGTCTGTTCCTGATAGTACATCAGTTTTGCATCCTGATTGGTTTGTGGGTCTACATGTTTAAATTTTATCGCCTAATTATCTGCTTGGACAGGCATGATTAAAGATCTTATAGTATCCAGAGCTGCTTGTGTGTTTGTGTGAGAGAGAGAGAGAGCGTGTGTGAAAGCAACAAAATTCGAAGGGGAAAGTAGGCTAATTGCTGTATGTGCTCGTGTACTTGAAGCCTTTGTCTGCCTTTCCTGTCACGTTAATGGAAGGCCTGATGGCGTCTCATTTTTTTGAAACAAACAAGTTTTGTCACATTTCATCTTAAATACCAGAGTAGATTTGATTTTGATGGGTTACATAACAAACGTTGACCAGTTTAAACTGAGCACATCTGATTGGAAAATGTGCAACAAAGTTCCCTGATTAAGTTGGAAAGGTATCTCAACTCAAGCTTTCAACCATATCACATGGATTTCATCAGCAGTTGGGGTTTGCTAATTAAAGTCTTCAAATGGCATGGATAAAATCATACTGCAGTGTGTCAACAGATTCATCTCCATGACAACCAAGCAAAAATAAAAGTTTTTAACTTCCTGAATGTAAACTTACCCATGACTGCTAACACCTGATGACCTCAGTATCTTAATGGCAGCTGCGGCCCTGATCTAGCGTCGCTCTTTGTACAACAAAGACACTCTCTCTGTGATTTCTTTCAAAATTAGGCAACTAAGATTGGACTTTAGGGAAAGAATGACTCCTATTTTTTGGTATGAGATGAAAGATGAGGCTCCGTCTTCAGTGTCAGAGTCTGACACTTTGTACAATTGTTCACCACTCTGACCTCCTTTTTGAGGCTACTCAATGTCAACACAAATCAATAGAGTTTTTTTTATCAAATTTGACGTGATGTCGTTTTTTCTGTAAATCGACAGTGAACCACCTAACTAAAGGAACGCAGGTACATCATAAAATCTGACATTTAGAGTCAATCCTGATATCCGAAACCTCTGTAGTGTCAGTTGTGATGGGAGAAAGAATGTCACAGAAACCAAAGGTCGTCACGCATCCTCTAATCAAATTTAGACTCTGGAAACTGCTCTCTTCTCTCACCGGGATGCTTCTGCAGCAGCTGGAGAGTTGAAACCAAAATGTTTTTGTTGAAACTCAGGAGGCCGACCGCTGTGAGCCTAAAACCAGAGCTGAAGAAAGCAGCAGTATGCGTGCTATCATTATCACTGCTGCTGTGTAACACTCTGACAAGGCACAAAGAGAATTTTACACTGCTTGGCTGGTGGTGGGTCTGCCTGCGTGTATTTATTTTTGTAGAAGTGTGATGAGGCTGTATTTGATTTCAGTTACTCTGCCAAGACGGCTACACACACCTGTGCTGAAGTGAATTGGTGTGAAAGGCAGCACACCTGTTTTCAGTTTTTATCTTCCACTTGGCAATTTGAAATCAGAAGTGGAAAGACAATTTCCCCCCAGGGATCAATAAAGTACCATATTATCATTTCTCTCCGGATATTTGGATTAAGGCTCGCAAAAGGTCACATCATTTGAGAAGGTCAGGATCATCTTTTACCTTAATGCTATAATGAAAGATGATATACATAATGCTATTTAACTGCTTTGATTGCAAGGTCAACAAGGTCAGGAGAAGTCCTCAATAGACTGGAGAAACACATAATGCTTATATAACCTGTTAACGTCTGTCTCCTAAAATTGGCAGCTTGTTGTCTTAGCTCACCTATCGAGATTTAAAGTGTCTCCTTTGAGCAGAAGAAATCTCTTTTAAGTGCTGACATGAGTGGAATTCCAGTAATGTAAATTCAACGGGTGAATCCTTCGCTGCTCCAAAAATAGCCCCACCTCTGCGGCGGTCTGTGCTCACACGCTAACCCTTGTCTGCATGTCTCTGGATGACTTCTTACCTGTATCTCATCTTTGTTTTCTTTCTTCTCTGTGAGTGAAGGGTGTCCAGCCCCCATGTCTTTGTATAAACAAAGTATGGGCTGTGTGTGAGCAGGGCAGGGAGCAGCAGCAACAAGAGGCGCTGCGTAGCTGAGATTCCCAAGATTCCCTGCAGCAGATCTAGTCTCTGACAGAGGCCACTGATAGTAGACATGCTTCATTGGGGCGCACGGATAGGTACTGCAATGTGTCTACTTCACAGCCAACCTAAAAAGTCAGACATTCCACATCAATTCCACTCATTCTTGCACTCAACGCAGTGGGCACCTGTGCAAGGGTTTGTGTACGTGGGTGTACAGTTGTCTGCCGCTGTGCGTCTGCTCAGGTGTGGGTGTGAAAGTGTGAGATTGTGCATGCAGCGAAATGGAAGAGTGAGATGTATGCATTCCATCTAGTTTATTCTTCGAACAGTGATTACTGTAATTACCCAACAATGCGGCCCTCTAAACATTTGCTGCCTGCTTTGTTGCGCTTCTGTAGAATCATACCTTTGTGTTTTGGAAGATAAATGGCAGGGGGGCACCCAGTCCGTATAATCAGAGGCACACCTGAACACTTAGCGGTGACAAACAAAAAGTTCCCACGAAGCAGTTTTGATACATAACAGAAGAACTTTCCATGGCGACTGCAGTCAAAGGCTCTGCTTGTAGCATTAAAAATTGATGGTTGGATACCTGATACGCACATACATAAATACAGTACATGCAGTGACTCACAGAGTTTTCATAAGTGTGGTTTGATGTGTGTAAATCTTTGCTGCTTCTGTGTCAGCGATTAATAAATGAAATCTGATAAAAATGGAGCAGCATATCCTGCAGTCAGTTGGCAGCTGTACGTTGCTATTTTGGGTTCTCCTACATTCTTACCTGAGGTGATCACACCCTGCCAGACCAACAGAGAGAAAAAAAATAGATACATAAATAAACGAAGCCAACAAGGGTGTAATTAAAGTAATTAAATAAAGAGGTGAAGTACAGGTGAAGCAAAGGTGAAAGGCAGCCTGGCACTGCCACGGCCTACACCTCACATGCAAAGGTAGTGATGTCATTGTGGGTCCCCCCCGCGTCTCATTGTCTTAATACATGCAATAGATTAATCAGTAGTGTCCATAGAGAAGGGGTAACAGCCCCAGCCCCTTCTGCTCTGCACATTTTAAAAAAAAACAACTTTTTAAACCAGGATATGTTTGAACACTTGCAGCGCTTGTATTTCCATACTCCACTTTTGCACCAACACCAGAGAGGCCTGCGGGTTGTTAGAGTGTGGTGTTGTTACAAGTGCCAAGTCTTGTTTTCAAATGCATCTCAATTCCCAAAGTTCACATCCCGTCAGTCAAGGCGACCTTTTAGTCACCCCAAGTGCATTACTGGTTGGTATAAGTCTTCCTATGGTCAACTCAAATGCTCATCTAGTCCCAAAGTGACCCCCAAGATTCCCTCTGGTCAGCCCAAGTGGCAGCTGTTGTTGGTCCTTCATCAGTAACCCAAAAGCCCCATGGTTAGCTGCTGGGTCTGACTTGCCCATTTGCCTCTCTGATTAATCCAAGGGCCCCTCTTGTCAGCAAAAGAGCTCTTCTGGTCGCTAAGTGTCCCCATTGACCCCAAGTTTCCCTCTGGTCAGCCCAAGTGCAGTTCTGGTTGCTCACTCCACTTCTTCTAACCAATTTTCTAACTACTGCTTGTACAGTATATTTGAATATGCATGAGCTGATGTGCATATTATACTGCCTTCAAACAGACGTCCTATCAGATTGCGGTCTGCAATCTACGGGAATTCAAAACATGACCCCCTTCCAGGCAGAAGCATAGTGCACCCCTTAATCCTGCCTGTAAAATGTTACAGTACTGCATGCCTGTCAGTGAACCTCAGCCATGCGGGCAACACAAGCCCGATACTTGCCCTATCTGCTGCTATCGTCCATTTGAACTCTTCACACGCTAGACTCCCCTCACATGCCATGCTGGGAGGCGTGGAGGGAGTTTGGGTGGGATGGGGGGGATAAAGAAGAAAAAGGAGCAATGATTGATCTCAGCCATAGACACCTCGCTTTATCGCTGCAGCTGATAGGACCTCCATTCAGCAGTGCTGTAGGCTGTTTTTGTGTTAGCATAAACACAGGGCCAAATCAGTACCTGTGCTGTACTGTTTACCTGGCAGCCGTTCAGCCCTTTTCTGTCTAAACTTGAAATAGGATCCAAACACTCTACTCACGCATAGTGGTTTGCACGAGATGCTTCGCCTGCCTCTCAACCTACCGCGGGGCTCCGTAGTGCTATTTTTGCACCATTTGAACCTTAACCGCCCCTCTTATTTCTTTGATTGAGAGGTGGAACATCTAGCTTGAGGGCTTTAACTGCAAACATAGCACTGATTTTGAGCAGTTACCAAGGAATTATCCTACAGACAACCTCAACAAACACCTTGCTGATTGATAAGATTAGTCTGTGGGTTATATTTAACCCTTACCGGAATTATCAGTTTTTAAAACGACTATCCCAAGTTGAAATCTTGGACTTTTTCGGGTGGGGGACCAAATAATTCAGCAGTGAAACTGAAAGAAGTGACAGAAAAATAAAAATCCCAATCAGTGAAAAAAAAGTAGAGACTACTGTAATCAAATGTAGCTCTTTTATACTGTTATAGTGTTTTTTTTAGGTCATTTCTTTGGTTTCAAAATGTTTTTATTTACTTTCAATTTATTTATTTTTTGTCTGATTCTTGGGACATTTTGTTCAGTTAGTATAAAACAATTTTAATCCCATATTTAAGGAAATGATGGATTTCAAACTAAATCATAGCATACAAACATAATGTCTACCACATTTCTGTCTGCGTATCAGTGGCTACATGAAAGCTACCAACCCTTTTTGTTTCATAACTGCAGCATGAAATGTGGAGTTAAATGTACAAGTTCCATTTTTAAGAAACTGGGATTTCTCAGTTTTATAGTCTTTACACGGTTCACTGCAAGAGTAATTAGAAACCTGGGATCCTACTGTTTGTAGAAAGAGCTATTAGATATTGATCTGGTGATAATTCATAAATGAATATCATTAAGGATCGGAAGTTTGATTGGGGAAAAAAAGTCCTAATCTCCTCCAGCTGGCCGTATGGGTTGTAATGTGTCCTGCGTCCGCTTCAGCATTGATCCGCCGGAGCAAACAGCAGCTGCCTGGCTGCACAGCAAACCCCAGCACCCATCTGATGTAAAACATATCCGATAATATTAACCCTCTGGTTAACCCAGGTTCATTTTACTTAGTCCATTTCCTATGCATTCATTTTTGTCTTTGTTTAGCACGTTTTCAACTCTCCTTTTTCAGGACAAACTCACCTATAAGTCTAACTATCATGTTGTCAGTTTAACAAAGTGTAAAGATACCAGGAACACAAACTACAAGAAAAATATAAATGAGGCATATAAAAATGTTTAATGGTAATCACTCAAAATATTATTATAGAACATTTCAAGGTTGTAAAGTGTAATGTTTTAGTATTCAGAGACACAAATACAGTAAAAGAAAATGTAAGAAATAAAGCTATAATACAGTCTATTATAGTCTATTCTAAGTTTTTGTGCCTTCTTCATTGAAAGTATGTTTACACCACTGTAAATAGCTGAAAATGTCAATTATTCAGAGTTTAAAACATTTCTTTCTAACAATTGTTGGTCTACAGAAGGAACATTTGATTGGTTTTCTCCACTTGTCTGTACATGACATATGAAAACAGTTACTATAAATAAAACATGCTCAGTGTATTCACAGATGAACAGACAGACTGTCTGAACATGTCTGACAGTGTGACATATAAGACACCCTTACCTAAAGCAATGTATAATGAAAATATTCAAACACTATAGGTCAGATGTAGACAATATCTACGATCCTCGAAAGTTTGAATCCAAGATTTCAAGATTCCAAATTTTCCTGCCTGATTAACATTTTAATCCGGTTAAGACTGCTGCTTTATATTTTTAAACTGTTAACTACAAGTATCATGAAAAGGCCCAAATCAGTATGAACTGATCTTTATGACTTTATCATAAGTCAAACACATAGAGACTCAGAAAAAGCTTTTTCCCTCAGGGCATCAAGATGATGAGCGTCTGTCTTTAAGCACATACAACATTCTGTATGTGCTGCAGTGATGTAATAATATGTCACCCGTATTGTTGCATATGGAGGATATATTATTACATTACAGCCAACATAGTCAGTGTAGTTTATTAGTTTCAGCTTGTCAAGTAAAACAGTGTAAACAGTGATGTCTACCCATAATGCAGATCCTCTCCATAGATTGAAATGTATATATATATATATATATATATATATATATATATATATATATATATATATATATATATATATATTTGTTTCAGTATAAAGTATACACGATCATCACATGAGGCAGGAGTATTGCCCTTTTATGTTTTTAATAGTTTTTTTAATGACAGTGGAGCAAGGAGGTGTATGTTATATCAGGCTATAGACTAACAGATCACAGTTGTCATTAGGGTTGAATTCATTGTTGGATTTTGCTCTTTTCAAGGAATTTGTTGTTAAAAATACAACAAGATGAAATGGCTTCAATCAAATCAGCGAAACAAAACCTCATCAGCAGTCAGTATGAATGCCACCCATGTGGCAGGCACTGATGTTTTCGGTGTGATTTTTGGCACAACTCCTATGTCTCCTGTTTAATTTTGAAATAGATCCGGCCAGAGAGCGTAATCATTTACTCCCCTTGCATGCCAGAGAAACAGGTTTGGCCATCAGGACTGCCAGGTGGATGGAGGGTAGAGAGAAAACTTTAGAGACAGAAACTGCATCACCTGCTTGTTGACTGGGATGGGCGGTCATGGGTAAGTGCCATGATAACGGTGGAAATACAGGATTAGCTAATGCATTGTGATCATATCCCAAAGCAGTTCAGTCACCTTCAGGTGAGCCACAGTCTGGGTCTCGCCGGGAGAAACTGTTACACTATTACGGTTTAGCTGATATGAATGATTTCAGTGCTGAGATGAGAGAATTAAGAGTTCACCGAGGGGTTATAGGAGGTATAAATAGAATCATGTGTCAGTTAATCGTGTACGCCTCTGCAACACTTGTGTCCAATGATCTCCAATTATGCTAAAAAAGAAGAAAACCATAATTGCTGCACTGTGAGGCTTGTTCATGTCAGGAGATGAGTCGCTCCCATACCACTCTAATTGAACTTTCCCTGAAAGGCGTTGTGAGAAAACAGGCGGTAACAGCTACACACCTGACCAGGCATCTATCCAAACAAAAGGTCTTGAACCCAGCCCTTGCGTGCCTATCCAACCCAGACATCTGATTAATTATAGTGTGGCCGTTAAGGCAAAGAAAAACTAGCTGATGAAAAGTCAGCGAGTCTGCAGGCTCAACCTGCCCAAACAGCATCATGCGTGTTAGCTTGTAAAATCCTGCGTCCCGCCCCCATCCCCCCCCGCCCCCCCCTTCCCCCCTCCCGCTTGTCTTTCCTCCCACACGCCCCCCCGCCTCCCTCCTCTGCTCTGGGCCCATTCGTGCAGACGAGGTAAAACATCTCCCTAGCTGTGTCAGAGCCCCGCAGGTGGGCCCCGCGTGCTCAGGTAGATAATATCACTGTTACTATAGACTGTGTTTGGGTTAGCTCGAAAACACTTTTCACGGCAGGAGCAAAACAAAGTGCTCTGCAGTACATGATAACAGCGGGAGCTGCTCCCTACAAATTAACCTGTGGAAACACTTTGGCCTCGCACGAAACATACACACACAATACCTGCTTCTCTTTTTTTTTTTTTTTTTTTTTTTTTTTGATTCAAAGTTTACATGATGTTCTTCTGGGAGCACAGAAAAAAAACTTTTTTGGAGATTCAAGAGATTTCTCTTATAAGTTATCCACCAAAGGAATGATGTTAATCCGAAACAGTGAAATAAGCCTTTAATGTCCTGGTGGTTATGTTATAGGAATGAACTGCCTTATGTCCATATTGAAAGCATTGGGCTGATTGGACAAGTCACTCTGTTTCTAATCTGCATACTGCTTGTGCAGTAGACTTTATAAATTGGCTTTCTTTAAACAAAAGAGGCATGAATAGCTCGAATGTGCTCAGGGCCAGAAGCTGGGATGACTTCCATAAACAGATCACCCAGGTGGTCCATGTGTGAGAGAGGGAACTGAGCGCTGGTTGAGAGGCCTGCTGTTGTAATCATAACCCTGCATCTCCTTATTGCAGGAGCTCTCTGTGTCTTACAGCAAAGGTCTGAACTTCTGCTGATGTCATGAGGATCTGATTCATATTTACAGCTGTTGCGCAAACAAATGAAAAAGGACTGACTTTACTTTTTGGGCTTCAGCACATGCTTTTAGCAGCACTCAAAATGTAGTTGAGAGAGCAGTGAATTCCAATTATGTGACTTGTGGACAGTTTTAAAAGCAAAAGACACACGTTGAACAAATGATCAAAAGGATTTTAATACATTTAGATCTGCTGGCTGCAAAAATGAAGCTTTTTTTTGCAGCCAAACCTGGATATATTTATGTTTCATCATTATAAAACATTGTTGAACAATGGCTTCATTGGCTCTATGTCTCACAAATAATGGTGTCAGGTCACGCAGGGGGCCTTAGCTATATTGCCACACTCACATTTTACACTCTACAGTTATACACATATTACACATGATGAGCATTTAAAGGCTGATTCATTTTTTTGGCTCCACATTTAATTTGCTCTTTTCTGGCAATAAATATAAAATTTCACCACCATAATTATAATACTGGAAGTGTAGCAAAGGCTTTGAAACAGCATTTTAGTTCATCATATGGGTGGAGTTGGTGTAATTTGGGCCTCAGCGTTTATAAAATCACACAGGTCCCCCCCCCCAATATGTCGGACTAAATGTGCGGCTACGCTTCACAGCGGCAAAAGATAATCGCTGCACAATGATCATTTTATGTGAGGAAGAAGTCTCAGAACAACAGCAGAACAATGTTTCCAGTGTGGCTGAAGAAGTTACACAAGTAGCACATTTTGGCTTCACCCCAACAGTCAGACTTGTAGTATTTTGATTATGTTTGTACGGGCTTGTATGGCTTTTACCAAAACTGTGCGCGTATGTTTCTCTTTCTCCCAACATCATGTGTTAAAAACTTATTACTGAGCTAACTTTGCAGGGGAAAAATGACTCTTTTTTTTTTTTCCTCTTAAAGCACTTCCATTGTCCAAAAGGCAAAAGAAAAAAAGAACCACAGATTTACTGGATATATACTCGTTTGCAGTGATTATGTTGCCCTCTTGGCCAGGTCTCTCTGGAAAAACTTGACTCAAATGTGGCTTACACTTTTATCTCATACTTTTATCTGAAACACTGAGTGTGGAGTTATCCCAGACTTGAGAAACAGTTTACTCTTCACAACCAGTCCTTCCACTTTTACTAGCAGTTACAAAATCCTGTCTCGGGACTCATCTTTTAACAAATCTCCACAAATTTCATTGTGTCTAAATGATTATATTCCGTCTTAAAAATTTAAAATGTTTGGTGTTTTTCATCCAAAGGGCTCTAACTGCTGAACTCCTCTGCAACATGCTTTTTTAAAAAACTTCTCTCTAAAAGTTTTGTTTTTATATGTTCTTCCTGATAATAAGTGTCAAAAGCAACCCCAAACACAGGCACCTCCGGTTTCAGTCACACCTAAACACAAATAAAAGGAAAAAAATCGCAGTTCTTAAGAGTGAATTTTTTTTGTCTGGAGTGACAGGTTTGTCAAACATAACATAATCTAGTATCTCTGAAAGGTCTTTCCTCAATCCCTTGGCCTGACTCTGAGTGTAGGACTCTGGTCTTGCGCTTGTTTATACTTAATAGTTTATATTGTGAGCTGCTCCAGACAGACAAAGGCCTCTGAGCGCAGGGCCACGCCACAACGGCTCGAGATTTACTGGATGGAAAAACACATTCCTACACCTACGCACACACGTCACGTTACGAGTGTATTCCTCATCCTTAAGACAGGTGAGGGATCACACCAACAATGCCAGACACCTCTCACCTTTATGCAATGTTTAGATAGCATTTTTACATAACTAGCAGGTTTTTAGGGCCTTCCTTATCGCAGGTCGAGCACGTCTCGTGAATGACATTGACCCCGGGGGCTCTGCTATCCCGTCACCTGGTGTAATGAAGCCCCCCTATCTTGTATCTTATCATTTTGACCTGAGTTATTGTGAGGGGTTTTTGTGTGCACACCAATGGTTTATGTACATTGAGTATGACAAATCACCTGTCACATGCAGCTTGGTCATTCACCCAACATGTCCAAACATACTTGTGCTATTAGCTTTTAGTCTGTGTTTGTCTGCAAAAAAAAAAAAAGAATTAGCATGAAATATGAGGAAACAGGGACTTAAAGTGTGTGACTCTTAGGGTAACCCAGCTAGTGTTTCACAATGCTTAATAGCGTCAGGTAATAGCTGTGAGTCATTGTTGAGAGTATGCCATCGCGTGTGTGTTGAGAAGCTGAGGTTAGGCCTGTGTTTGTGGGGAGTTGTGTGTGTGTATGTGTGTGTGTGGGTGGGTGGGTGGGTCAATTAAAAACTGGTTCTTCTGAAATATTGTTTTGACAGATATCAATAGTGCAGGGATCACCAGGTACAGGGGGTTCCCTCCACGCCGCGGTCGTAAAGCTAATTTAGATTCCCCTTGCTTTTATTAAGTTTCAAGTTTGGTATTTAGGCTTAGCTTTGTGATGCCGGGCTGATGAATCAGGTCTGACGTTACTCACGCGGGTTTTGATGGAAGGAAATGAGTACATGTTTGTCTGTGGCTTGAGTGCTGCAGGAATTTCTGTTATTGTTTTTGTTCTACATGCTAGTGCTCTGACTGAAGCTCTAAAAATAACACAAAGTCCATAATTGTGGTTTTAACTTAAAGCCCCCTCCTCCTCCACTCCCTCTACCAATTCTCCTGCTTAACACCTGTGCTGGTTTATGATATGTGTGTGTGTGTGTATGTGTGTCTGTGTGTCTGTGCGTATTTGCCGGATGATTTATTGCATGACTGCTGTCAGTCTGTCACATTTTGTGCAGGAATGCAGCCTGTGATGTCAGATAGAACTGATTTAGCCATGCAGGGAACGCAACCGCTTCATATTTCGGTGGAAACTTTGTCTGATGGCATTAAGGACTGTCCTTTTAAACACAATGTGTTTATTTATAGTGTTACTGTTTTGTTGGTATGTGAGGTGTGGCACTGAGGATAAATTGTCACCTTGCAGAATTACTCTTCTGACTGCCTTAGGCCATGTTGACAGTAAATTAGACAACAAACTTTAGCTTTAGAGTACACACTAAGAGTCTGTAGCCATGTTAGCAACTTTGTCATGCTGTACTTTAGGCTAAATTCAACCATCAGCATGCTAAAATGCTAAAATGCTGATGTTTAGCCTGTCACAGTTACCAGGTCCACTATCTTAGTGCAGCCTGTTAGCATGCTAGCATTTGCTAATCAGCATAAAGTACAGCTGAGCTTGATTTGAATGTCATTAGTTTCGCAGGTACTTATCTATAAATCCATTTATTGGGCAAATTTAAATGATTCAACCTGATGGTGGCACTATAGAAAAAGTCAAGGGGATAACCAAGGTCAGTAGACTTCATCATCCGGGGAACATGAATATCTGTGGCAAATTTAATGTCAGTCTATCAAAAAGATCAAACTGGTGGACTGACCAACATTGCCATCTGCAGAGCCATGCAGCTAGCAAGGCTAACATTTAACAAGTACTAGAGAGAGACTAGAGAGCACTACTACAGAATGTAAATATAACACAGTCTAATGTTTTTGGAATGAATTTTATAGTGTAATTTCATTTTTTATCTGTGAGGGAAAGTACCTGTAAAATGAGTTCAACATGTCATGTATTTCAAGGAAGTCAGAAAAAGCTAAAAATAACTTTGAGGTTCAGTTAACAGTGATTCAGAAGAAAGTGGTTTCACACTGTAACCTCAGCTGACTGGTCAAAGTCAGGTGACAGTTGAGAGGATCTCAAATGTCACTTCACTGCACTATTGTATAGATAAATATTTTTTTTATTAAATGATGGCACTTTGGTGATTGGGTTGATATTATCTGAACACAAATTTCCTGTGGGAAAAAAAGTTCAAGAAAGTGACAGAAAGGCAAAAAATAACTTTGAGGTTGACATCATTTGGCAGTGACTCAGTAGAAAGTGGTTACATTACACACTGTGTAACCACTCGGTTGGTCAAACGTCAAAAGTTTTTTAAATGTTTTATTTAGTTTGGTTACATGAAAATTCCATGAAAGCATCTCGAACGTCACTTTGCAGGCAGAAGTTCTTTCTTGGCGGCTAAAATCAGACATTTGATCATCAGAAACTAAATATCTCCAATATTTTATTGTGTAATCTGTAATGCGGGGTGAAAAGTCTTTCCTTAGGTAGTGTTGATGCCTTTCCTGTGACATTGCAGGAATGTTTTGCTCGCTTTCCAGGAAAAGCAGAATTTCTCACCATAAATTAATTTAGACCTTCTGAAAATTAACATTAAATTATGTTTCTTTTCTAATTATCTGATACTTTATTCATAAAATTTAATGAAGCAACAATGGATTTTAAAAGAACGATGTATAAAAAAAACACAAAACTAATTGATACTCTGTCCATCATTATAATGCTGACAAGTGTTTATTACTACACTGAAAATTTGTCGCATGCAGCCTTTTTGTGTTGTTGTCTGTTTTTGTCTGTTTGTTGTCGACTGCACTCAGTGCTTCACGCTGCTCTACAGTCTTGTTTGGGGATAGAGGTCTGTATATCTGATGAAGCCACTTTTAGAAAACATTCCTCATCATCTTCATGTACAGATTTTGCACTTTTCTCTTTGAACAAATCTTCACAGCTGGACTTTAAGCTGCCATTTTAGCATGAAAAGTCATTGGAAGCAACAGCTGTAGCTAAATAGTTGTTGCAGTTACGTTAGCGTAATCACAGCGCTTCACGGTCAAACTTTAGTATTTAGCTTGCAACATTTGTGTGGTGGTGTTTATGAGGTTGCCAACAAACAAATACACAAACACACACATGCTAAAAATCCTGGTTCCTGTAGGTATTTTCTCCAGAAAAAAAAAAAAAAAAAAAAACAAAGAAAAGGGACATTTTTTGTGAAAATTCCTACTAATTAAACCCGAAAATGGATGGAGGCCTATCTGTACACATGAAAAAATCTGTTTATCATGAGAGACATGTCTCTGTTATCCCAGTCTACCATGGAATATATTTATAGAAGGTCTCCCTTTGATGAGAGATTGCTGAATGTGATACTGAGGAGCAAATTTAACTTGAAAAGAAGAAAGAAAAAAAAAAAAGGTACTGTGGCTCAATGTTTTTTTTTTCAGAACCATGTGCTTTACCGGCAATCAGACCCAGAGATGTAACAGCAGCCTTATCACATTTCTTCTTCTCACCTCCTCTGCAAACTCAGTAGAGCAGCTCTACCTTAGCGGCCGGCTGCTCCCTATCAGTTGCCTCATCACTGCTCTGTTTCTGCTGTAGCCAGATTATCACGCATGCGACAATAACGTGCCAGCGAATGCGGGCATCTTCTGTTAGCTCAGAGTGCTGGCACGCTCAGTAAGGCGCGTGACGTCACAGAGGTGGGACGTTAGATCTGATCTGACTGAATGGAGCAACCATACACAGCATAGCATGACAACACAGTCCACTACACAATCAATCAGATACTGTCAATAAGCTTTAAAGAGGGCTGTCTCTCCCAAAAAAAAAAAAAAAATTGTTTGTCTCCTTTAAAGAGTACATCAAACTCCCTGAGAGGTCTTAACACTTCAAAGAAAACACAGAACTAGATTTTTGTTCTTTTCATCTTCAAATGAAGTTTTGCATGACAGAAACATCAAGTGAAGATCCTGCTGCTTTTATTCTCTTTTTTGATGTTTTACCTTTTGAACTGAGGATAACAACTGAAACAAGAGTGCCACTGATTTTTAGGTTTTTTAGGCTTGTGTGGTATGCATTTCTAGAATGACTTATATGATGCATTATTTTTGTTGTAATGTTTCCATTTTAATCTGTTCCTCTTTTTTGTTAGTTTACTTGGCACAGACAAACAAATAGAAGCCAGTGGTGGAAGAAGAATCAGATCCTTTATGTAAGTAAAAGTAGAAATACTGTAGTCTAAAAATATTCCATTATAAGTGGAAAAATTACTCATAAATTACTCTTTATACACACTGGCTTATTTTACAGTGTTATATTATTACAGTATATTTTTTGTTTTTATCACTAGCAACAATGTAAATATAAGAGCATTTTAATGTTGTAGTTCATCAATTTAGAGCCAATTTTAGATACTTTGGGTAGATTAATAGTAATATTACTGCATTATATTATAAGTGTATTATGTTTTTTTAATAATAATAATAATAATACACTTTATTTGTACAGTACCTTTCATTCTCAAATCTTAAAAAAGGAAATAAAAGAACAGACAATTTAAACAAGTTAGAATATTTAAATATATTATTTCTGTAAAATCATAATCTGAAAAGTAACTATAAGTAGCAAATAAATGTAGTGGAGTAAAAAACACTATTTAATATTTATTTGTGAAATGTAGTGGAGTAGACGCACAAAGTAGCATAAAAAGGAAATACTTAAGTAAAATACAAGTGCTTCAAATTTGCACTAAAATACAGTACTTGAGTAAATGTACTTAGTTACTTTCCTCCACTGGTAGAAGTTAATGGGATCCTGTGTAGGAGGGGATGAAAACTCAGGAAGGAAAGTACTAATGAAAGAACATACAAATTTGCAACTTCATTTGCAAAACAAAACAAACAGTAAATATGTTGCAGTCATTTTCTTGTTGTAGTAAAAAAGAAAAAAACCTAAAAAAAAAAAAAAACCACACACATACTCTACGCAAGCACACAGGTGCGTGAGAGTTTCTTACACATGATTTAATGAGCTGTGCTCTCGGATCAGATAAGCCTTATCAGATCTGTGCAAGAGTCGTCCTGTAAACATCCAAGATAATCCGCCTGTGTGTGTTGGGCGTGCATGTGTGTCTGTGTGAGCGCACACACACTCATAAAAGTGTGTAGGATATGTGGTTGCATGTTTATATAGAGCAGATCTCAGAACAGGAGCTCAGGTTAAAATCCAAACGGGGCATTAAATCTGAACTGGCAGACTGCCGTGGGGCGTCCAGGACTATGAGTGACAGGCTTTCCAAACTCACCTGAGCTTGTCTCCCAGGTGCGATCACACTCGGCTGATCCACATGGTCTAGGCCAGGTGCATACCCCGCATAGTTGTACCCTCTGTCTTTGCGTCAGAGCTCACAGAGCGTGTGCTAATCCTGCAGATATTTGCACTAAATTTTCCCTAGAGGGTAAATATCCTTGAGCTTTTCACTCAAGAGCTCTGCTGAGGATCGACCCTGCACAATATTTTGTCTGCAAGTGGAATCTTAGATATTTCTGGGCCGAAAACAACACACCCCTGTGTTTTTGTATTGCAACAGAACCTCTGTGTGAAAACTTTGGGGAATCATTTAACCTGCTTCCAATACTTATAAGTGTTTCAAGGATGTTTTTCAAGTGTAATTGTTTGCAGAAATCTGGCGTATTTTCGTCTGTTTTGAGAAGCTGATGATGGTGGATGTGAATTTATGGCCTATGGCTGTCAAAATGTCCTCATGATTTGAAGAAAAAATAATTCTATAGTTCTAGTGTATGTGAGACATGCCTTAACGCTGGGATAGCTGGGATACCCCTAACCCCTAACCCTAACCCTTGTACAGATTTTATGTGAATGTTAACTTGTTCAGTTTCAGTTTTTCATTTAAAACCTGTCTCTCCACAGGAAGCTGGATAAACTATGTAATGTAAATCTGATGCAATGCATTGTTTAATTTTGGAAGATGTGAGGAACAGCTCCTCTGAGAGCAGACAGAAACACTGTGTGTCTTTCCACTTTTTTTCTGGTGAAGTAAAAAAAAAAGAAAAAAAAATAGGTTGCCAACCCTCACAGCAGCATTCTCTTGGGTCTTGCACACGACTTTTATACTTCATTGTTGCGCTCCAAGTTCAAATGATCTGAACTTTAACCCTGTTCACCTCTGACCTTCTGGTCTTCTGTCAAATAAAAGGCTAACAAGTTTAAACAAAGACAGAGAGCAGTCAAACAAAAGGAGATCAGATTATGAGATTATGATTCACCACAGGGTTTGATAGTGGAGACGGTGGTGCAACATCATACAGCACAAGGTCACATATTTGATAAGCCAAATGAATACCTAAACATCCAGTAACTACACCGATAATGAGATGTGTCCGAATCTGTCTGTGTCTGAAAAGAGTAAACTTTTTGCATTTTCCAAGTTGGGCCTCTGCTAACCACTTTCCAATGTCACTATCAGCACTGAGGCGAGGTCTCAGCTCTGACAGTGTGCCCAAGCCAGCTGCAACTGCAACTCAGACCACTGAGAGGCAGCTTCACTGCTGCACTCTGAGTTTTGTCACTATGATATTATACATTTTATGTTCCTTCAAATATTCTAATCTGGTATTTTAGGCCCTGGTCAGATGATAGATATTATACCTCACAATAGTTGCCATGCACACACACAAACACACACCCAGACTCACACACACACACACACACATCAGTTCCAGAGGCTCTTCCAGCCAGCCTCCTGTTGACGTATGCAGGCTCAGGCTGGTATGCAGAGCCAGACATTCTTCCGTCCTGTCAACTCACGGCACACATCTGACGCTGCATCTCCGAGGACCGACGCAGAGCTGCACAGTGACGCACAACGCCGCGACTCACCTGCTCTGCTTGTCGATGTTATTGTTTTCTTTTAGGGCAGAGTGTGTTTTACAGGCAGCCAGGAACCCAGAACTGGACATGACTCAACCAATATCAGTCTCTGACAGTATCATAAAGTACTCATAAACAGCGGCTTCTCTCAGAGTTTTGAAGTATTGGGATGTTGTTACTGAGTCTAACTCCATATACTATTTATACATCACTTGTGGATACCAAACATTTATCTAGAAGTACTTAGTATCTACTGTTAAATCAGATATCGTCAGATAAATGTAGAAAGTTGCACAAATTGGAAATATTCAAGTGAAGTGTCAGTGCCTGTGCTAAAGTGCATTTAAAACTGTACTTTAGGACAGTACTTGAATAAATGTGTTTGGTTATTCTGCGTCGGAAGTGTGTGTGTGTTTGTGTGTGTACTCAAAGGGAAGATTATCTTATCCTGATTAAGGAAACTGGGGAACACCTGCCAAAATACTGGTTACTTTGGTACATACCAAAAAGAGTGTGTATGCACATGGGTCTGTGTGTGTGTGTGTGTGTTTGTGTGTGTGTGTGTGTTTTTTTTGTTGTCTGCCAACCCGATAAGCAGATAAGATAAGTAACATGTAAGCAGAGTCATGGCGGTAGCAGGCGAGTCGCACGCCATGAGCTCCTCTAACCTCACACACATCTCCTTTACCTTCAGTTACTTTTCGACATGCATCCCATGTGTCGCAGCAGAAATGTGTGTGCATGCATGCATCCTTCACGCAAGTGTGTGTATGTGTGTGCGCAGGCATGTGGTGTCTAGCTTGAGAAACGCAGCAGGGGTTTTGCTCTGTCGCTCGGCACAGGGAGGGAGGGGGGAGCGAGGGGGGCCAAGCTGTGATAACAAACTCCATTCACTTCAGAAATAACAACACGGCACTTAGAGTGAACCGCGGGCTCTTTTCCTCTGGGAGCCACTGATCTGCCCGAGCAAAGAACTCCACTCATTTACTGTCATTAGCTGTTACATCACAGGATGGAGCCCTGGCTCGGCTTCGAACTGGATTGCTTATCTTCTCATTTGCACTTTGCACACATGGACACACCTGCCTGTGCTCATGCACACATGCACAAAATCTCTGCATGTAAGGGAGTGTAATGCCGCCACCCTATATAAAGAGGACAGAGGATGGTGTTTGGCGCTGGCAACTTTTAAAGACCCCGTCCGATGAAAATCAAGTTTTTAATCTTGTTAAAAATGTTCATGTGATGTTTTTTTTATGCTACAAGACATATCAGGAGTGAATTAAGCAGTCAACGCCCCGGCTGAGCATTTCCACTGCGGTATACCAAGGAAAATCTCAAAAACCTGAATTCAGTCAGGCAGGATTTCCTACGTCACAAATCTAAGGAACCAATCTAAGGAACCAATCATTTATAATTAAAGATATTTATATGCAGAGTTTACCTCCTCAGGTTTTTTCCCAACAGCTGATTCCGATCTCCATGGAAGAGTAGCAACCCGTCAAGTTGAAAAGCCAAGTCTGGATTATGGCTGTTTAGCCAAGTTTCAGTTCAGAGAAAAACACAATAGTTTCATCTTCCGATATACACACACACGCCGGATCAGATGCGTTTTGTTATCCATTGAGCGAACGTTGACCAGAAACAGTGATGGAATGGCCGGCCTGGTTGTGTTAGCTTTAGCTTGGCTAACAGACCGGCCTGCTAACCCCTCTTCTGCTTCGGTGCACACCGCTTCCTCTCACCTCTGAGCTGTTGTAGTCTGCTATGCCAGTCCACTGCTGTTGGGCATTGTGTCCTCAGGAGCTGCAGTCTGCTGAGCGTCGCTCTAAGCTTCAGTGGAAGTGACGTGGGTGAGTTGGTGATAATGTTAAGAAGTTCGTTTGGGCTGTACCTTCTTGGCCTAGTTGCACTGGTTGTGTTATCTGCACACTAACGTTAAGAAAAGAGTTCCTAACATTTATATTTACATGGTCAACCTACACTCTCAGAAAGAAATCTAGCAGAATTGAACCTTTTGGAGTACATTCAAGATGCGTGTCAATTTTCAGCCCCTACCTTTTACACTTGTATGCACTTGTAAAATGCACCATCACTCTGACTTATTGCACCATCAAATTCTTGGGCTATTTATGCTTTTTTCAATAACATAAAAGTGTTGTAACATAATCACAACACCAAAGTATCAGAGAAGACATGTGGGCAAAATTATTTATTAAAAAGGGTGTTTGCTGACTGGGTACTTGCATTAGCACAACAACAAATCTGAGCAGGTAACTCCTAGCTTGTAAGGCAGAAGAGATACCAGAAAAAGCAGAACCACCTGACATCTACATCCTGATTTGAGATCAACTAATCAATTCAAAAGAATTATAGTTGTTACAAACTTGACTTTTTGTGACAGCCCTAGTGTAGAAAAAACAAGTTTCAAGTGCTGCAACAAGGAGATGATTCACAACTGTCTTCCCACCCAGTACTGTTAATTGTGTTTGATTGGGTTAAACTTGAAGCCCCTCTGCAGGAAGGTGAACCCTGGTCGGTTGGTGGGTTGGTCCACCACCTCTGTCCAAAGTGAAGTATCTCAACAACTATTGGATGGATTCCAATGAAATCTTGAGCAAACATTCATGATCCCAAGAGGATAAACGCTAATGACTTTGGTGATCCTCTGACTTTTCATCTACCACCACCACCAGGTCAAAGTTTTCCTTTATTCAGTGAAGTATATCTATTTATACTTGATGATTTGGCACCACATTTTGTCCAGACATTCATGGCTCATACACAATGTACTCTAAAGATGTTGATGATCCCCTGTCTTTTCCTCTGACCTCAACAGCAAGTTGACATTTTTAGTTTTGGACAAATTTTGTACAGCCATCCATGGTCCCCTGAGGATGAATTGTAAAAACAAACATTGGCATGAAAATGTACTAAACAATGATGGTTCTTATTACACCTGATAAACATTTAACTCAAAGCTGTACTGTGCTTAAGTACAGACTCACAGAGCTGCTACCGTTGTTAGACATTCTTAGAGTATTTTCAAACCTATAGTTCTTTTGCTCTGGTCTGAATCAGTGGATGAGTTGGTAAACTTGGTGAGTTTGCCTCTTGGTTCCACTTCTTTTTACACTGAGAAAAATCCAACTGAACCAAAATTCATCACTACAAACTAGTGGGAGCAAAAACACAAACACAGGAAGAAGGTCCTGATAAAGGTCCTGTCTACCAAATATCAAAAATAACATACTTCATTGTTAGCACATTGTTAGATTCTCTCTCCATCTGCTAGCAACCGATGATTTCACTCATCTGCATCCCAGTATGCAAAGCACACCTGGCCATGTGACCTGGTTAGCTCAAGTTTTGCAGAATATGTCTTGTAGTTGGTTTCCGTTGAAATTGGATCACAATCTCATTGCAAACAAACCGCTCCAGAGTTCATTTGGGACCTGACTGAGACCACATCCTCAAAGGGTCTTGGTACAATTGTTTGGGTCCGTACCCATGTATGATAACTGTGTTCAGACCTGCCCAAATGAATTAAACCAAGGAGGAGAATTCAACCTTACGTGAGAGGTCTGAAAACACCCTTAGTTTTATTTCCCTGAATCATGCGGCATCCGTAACTTTTTTCATGACTTTATCATTATTTCCAGCTAAATTACCAGTAGCATTGATCAAAAGGTGAGCATATGGTCTGATGAGGGCCCATTTTGTTTTGTGTTTTGATACATCAGTGGGGGAAAAAAAATATTTTTCAGTACAAACATGCACTCACCTGTACTTCTGCTTTTGACAGTGTTTATGGTCTTAGTATCTGTGTGGGGTTGGATATGAGTCACATGAGGTCTGAGCTCTGACTCTCAGACCTCTAAGCCACCTAGAGCTCAAACCCTCCCTAAACACTGGAAGACATTGAGGTTGTCCTTCCACCCTGACCAGAGTTTACAAATCAGTCCTTGCTTTTCTTTTATGTTTATCATAAAACTTTGCATTTTACATTTTAAAGAAAAACTGAAAGAAAACACCTATTCCAGTGCTTCCTCGCATATACACATTAGAAGGAAAAGATAGCCACACACTCACAGCTTGTTTTTATTTTAAATTCTGTAAATTCAATGTTTTTGGCACTCCCTTAGGACCCTGGTGATCCTATAAAACAGTGGCATGCATCCCTGAGGACCTATTTTTTTACTTGCAGTTCCGCTGAAATGGTTTAGTGTTCATAAGAGACGTGAAAAACCTTGAACTCATCCAGCAAGCTATTATTACAAGTAGAAAACACACACACACACACAAAACCCCAACAAAGTGAGAGTGCTTTGACATTTTTGTAGGCTTGCTAATTAGCTGTAACAGCTGTTTCTCTGATACTTTTTGTCATTTTTCATGTCAACTGCTATAAACCAGATGAACAAATGCACAAAGGGTTGGAACACTCAGCTGTTTAGTTTTTTTTTGTTTTTGTTTTTTTTAATTTTTTACAAAATTCAAGCTTACTCTGTTTAAAGACACTGCCACAAAGCATATTTAGCCCTTTACCCAAAGCCTAAACAAACATGTTGTTCAGTATTTACTCATCAAAATGTTTCTCATACTTTTTTCTTATTTTTTTTCCGCCTGTCTTCCATCTTCTAGCTTCCCCTCTCTTTCCCGCTTCTGTTTTCTCTTTCTCCTTTTACTCATCTGGACCAGATGACAGAGTGATGTGGGTATTAAGAGCAAACAAGCACATCAGTCAGGGGTCATCACAGGTCATCATCAGGTCAGAAGCTAACGGCCAGTCCGGGAGACTGTTGAGCAGTTAGAAGAGCAATGTTACTGTGGTAACATGGTAATTATGACAAAAGATTAGCATCACTTTGACCTTTGAACCTGACTATGATTACTGGTAGAGTTTAGCCTGCTGTCAACAACCGCTCTGTGCCCTATAACCCAAAAATGTCTGAGCAATAACATAATTTGTCCAGTGACCCGGGTGTTAAAGAATCATTCTTTAAGGTTTTTGACCATATACATTTATAGTTATATTTACATACATAATTGAAGAGCTTGTAGAGGTAAAATTTTTGTAACATTTTGAAGTATGTGATCATACTTATAAAAATGCTCACCTGCTCTGTAAAACCTTTAACAGCTTCAGCAAACATTGAAATCCTAGATGTAACTGTTAGTCCCTGTATTTAAATCCATTTGGAAGTGATGGCAGGTTAAAATCTAGTTTTTTGTTTTGTTTGTTTGTTTTTCATATTTGGATTATGAGTTGTTTAAATTTCTCACCAAATTAAACACTGTACATTTTGTGTACAAACTGTAAAGGAACTTGGTTTTGCAAAGCGAAGTTCTCTGTCACATTTGCATAATAACCTTTTTATGTTCGGTAATCTTGATTATGATTTTAATTGTTTTGTGCCATGATTGCCAGGAAATCTGTTACAGATATATCCCGTGATATGATCCCAGCTAAAACTTTCACTTTGTCCAATACTTAACTCATGACAAGATACTTCAAAAATAAATGAAAACTGCACTAATTTGTTATTTATAACAATAGGTCAAATAACTTGAAATTTGAGCTTGTGACAAACCACTGAATTATGCAGTTCCCCTTCACTCTGGGGAGGTTTTTAACATCTCTCAGCTCATTATTTTGGTTTTATGGCCCACAGCTTTACTTTTTTGGTTCATGTGCTTAAGTAAACCCATCCCTGCCTGGCACCAAATGGCAAGCAGACAGTTAGATACTATAGTGGTACATTTAGTGGTGTAAGAGCCAGATATTTTTCTCCGTAATTTGTGCTAAAAAAGGAGAGCTAAACAGAGCTGAGTTTACAGTTCCCCTTCAAAGTAGCCAAATCAATGAATACCACTTTAACTAATTCCCATAATTTTTTTTTAAACAAATACTTGTGTAGCATGCTAGAATAGCATTAGTATGCCACAACACTGAGCATCTGGCTCAAAAATGTAAATACATGTGAAATCATTTGGTCATTTTATGGAGTTGTGAAGTGGTTTGTTTGTAAGAAGATGTGATGTGATATAAGTGCTGTTGTTTTGATTATGCTCCCAGGTCAAGTCACCTTTTTACAGAGTGGATGTAACACTTATATAAATCTAAATTCCTTCAACGTAAACCCGTCTTCCTCTCTGTTATTTCAGTGTTTATATCCATGTCCGTGTGATTGTGATACTGCTTCTTCCCATGTTCCTTTCTGCAGTACAGTACATGTCGAACACATATACAGTACATATAATAGTACATGATGAATACTTCCTGTACTCCTTCAGCGGTGATGTGATCCTCAGCAGCAGCCTTTTATTTAGATGTAGCAGGAGAGCTGCACCCTCCAGCTTGCCTGCTGTATTTACACAGTCTGTCAGATCCTGAGAGACATAAACCTTCTGAGACGTCGCTCATTGCCTTGCATTCCTTCCAAAGAGCCGCTGATGGGAGGGGAGGTTAATGGCACAGGTGAGCATGGCTGTGGTATGTGTGTACTGTATGTGTCTGTCCATATGCAAGCCATCAAACACAGACATGTACACCTATATTGCTCAATCAGCTGCTTAAAAGCACACAGACACATTGGGATGGAATGAACTTTTATAACACACACTTCAGTGCACCGTGAACTCTCTTCACCTGTCTTTCCCTTTATAATGATTTTCATACCATACGGATGTGTCATGTATAATTTTAGATTTTGTTTTTTGTGTGTGCACATTTACGTGTATGCGAGTGTGTACACTGATATCACATGATTCATTAAAGGTGTGTTTAATGGCAACGTTTAAAAAAAAGAAAAGAAAAGTTATTTGCTTCAAAGAACCGGTGTGTAGGATTTAGTGGTATCTAGCGGTGAGGTTGCAGATTGCAACCAGCCCACCCACCCCACCCCACCCCACCCTCACCCTCACCTCCCCTTCCAAGCATGTCAGAGAACCTATAGTGACCGCGAAACTTGCGAAAAATGAGAAAGACCCTCTCTAGAGCCATTGTTTGGTTTGTCCGTTCTGGGCTACTGTAGAAAGATGGTGGTGCAACATGGCAGGCTCTGTGGAAGAAGACCCACCCCCTGTATAGACATAAAGGGCTCATTCTAAGCTAACAACAACAACACAATTGATATTTGCAGGTGATTACATACTGATGAAAACATACTTACAATATACTTATATTCCATTTCTGCCAGTATTTCTGCTAATGGACCCCCCCCCCCAAAAGATCTTACATACTGCTCCTTTAAGTGATAATCCACACTAAAGTATCCTGTAATGATGTAGGCTTACATTTTCTGTCACTTTGTGTACAACAGATCTGGTCTGACACTCAGACACTTTTACATTTACAGTCGTGTTTCTGTCCACCTGCTGAGTGTAAGCCCAGTATTCACTCTCCTTTTGATCTGGTTTGGTCTTCACCCACTGCTGAGAAAAAGATCCTGCTCTTAAGCTGTTAAATGTTCCACTATGTTCACCTGCAACTCTCTAACTTTTTTATCAAAGCTTGTTTGTTAAAAACAGCTGGCATATATACACCATGAAAACCAATATCATGAGCTGAAAGAGGCTAAAAAATTGAATTCTCTGGGTTTGTCACTGTGATTAGCCTCTTTTACTTTATACATTGTCGTTGTATCGGTTGTTAATATCAAGCAAGGAGCTTCAAGGTTAAAATACTTGAGACTGGGGAAAGATTGTTCATTGGTGGTCTGACACAGGACGCAAATTATGTTCTGTCAAACTTAAAATGCGCTATATAACCATCCATTAACCTCACCTTCACACTTGTAGTTTTCTGTCATGCTTCATAACATAACCGCACTGAATATTGGCCTTATGTTGTCAAGTATGAATGTAATTCCTGGCAAGACACCATCCTTAAAGCTTTGTGTGAATACTTCAATGTTTTTTGAGGTCATCTTTTAACATTGCTGAAGCTCATAGGTGCCTCAGATACCTCCAGGCTGTAGTCAATCACCTGGCAGGGTCGAGCATATGACAAGGGTGAAGGTCAAAGGTCAGTGATGTTCGTTGGCTCAACTGCCTGCATGCACAGTCGGTATCCTCGGGGGGCTACAGTGACCCAAATGAACCTTGACTGCTCACTGGATAACCAGCACCAGCGGTAGGCAACACAAATCACCCAAACAGATCGCTCTCAGATACATGCCCTTAAAAGTACACACACCCACTGCAGACACACATACACACGCACATACACAAAAGCTTGACAGGTCTGCGTCAGCTCCTAAGAGGTTGTTTGGCTCTAACCTCTGTGTGTCTCAGTAAACAGTGTTTTGAACTCAAGAGTATGAAAGAAGAAGTTTATGCTCCTGCTGCTTGTTCTTTTAAGCTCAACACTTTAAATACATATTTATCTAACAGCAAAAGACACTAAGAAACACACAAAAACAGCCATACTGTGCAGTATACACACACGCACACACACACAATCTGTATACGCACGCAAGGAGAGCCTTGAAATGACTCAACTGTGCACAGATTACCTCTCATCTCTGTCAATGGAAGGTTTCCCCCTCTGATTTCGGGACCTTTTTTTGGGCTTTTAAGTAAACTAATCTTTGAGCAAATACCACAGGCTGTTTCTGAAGTCTGCACATAATGGAAAGTCTTAATATATCTGAATAAGAGCAAACAGACTCAACAGAGAGGCTCGCTGGAAGTTTGGGATCAAAGCTCCAGGGCACAAAGGCAGAGATTTAGCATGTTAGACTGATCGTCACTCTTTCACAGCCAAGTATTGTCTCTGTGTTTCTCTCCTCAAGTTCTTTGAATTCCTGCTCAGTGTAAAACGCTTATTGTTATCCGTGGGTTTTACCGCCGCAAACCGTGTTCTTAAACATCTCTACTCTGCCTTTCAGACTCCCCTCTATTGAGGGAAAGATTAAAAAAAGAAGAAAAAAAAAAAGAGCCGGGGAACATCAAACAGACTAACATTGTGGGTTCATGTTTTGCTGCTCGGTTATTGTCGACAGACTTGACCGGGGTGTAGTGAATCCGAGCGGCTTGCAAACACCTCTTTTCTGTGGTTGTGTTTTAAGTGGTTGTTGGGCCCAGTTGCCATGTATAATGGGCGTGTTCCAGGTGTATTTGTACAAGATGCAGAGTTTCTGTATGCATAAGCAGGTTCTCTCCTCATCCCAGCTCCTTTTTTTAACGATAAAACTGATGATTTCAGCATAGATGACCCATTATTTTGTCGTAATACCTCCTGATGCAGAGTCGAGGTATTGCACAACACCACATTTAAATTATTTTGTTTCCAAGGTA
This sequence comes from Euthynnus affinis, assembly GCA_029490765.1. Taxonomy (NCBI): domain Eukaryota; kingdom Metazoa; phylum Chordata; class Actinopteri; order Scombriformes; family Scombridae; genus Euthynnus; species Euthynnus affinis. The sequence goes on along the minus strand of CM055848.1, from coordinate 26,759,247 downwards.
GCAGCCCTGGAATTATCACCTCCCACATTACACTTAAACAAACAGGTTTCATTGTTGGGAAGGCCAATCAGTACGATCCCTGTGGTTAATTAGTTTTAGTTCGATTCATTAGAGACTATTACACACTGCTTCCATCTGATCATATCTGATAAGCGCCTGAGCTGTAGATTGTCCGTTCATTTATCTTCAGAAATCTCTCCCTCCATCTCCCCGTCACAGCGTGTGGGAGGATTAAACCACTGTTATGTTTGTACAGCACACCTGTGCAAAGCAGGTTACTCACATGTGGAACATTACCAGTGGAAGTTTGTGTCGAGCTCATTTGTGCCATGGACTTGACTTATTGATCCCACATATACCGTCCATGATCGACACAATGTTTAATATTGAACATTGTCCGTAGCACACAGAGCTGCCTTTTTGTGTTTAACATGACATTTCATTTAACAGATAAAGATGATTTTTATTAAGTTAAAAATGGCTCCACTTGAACGACTGAGAAACTGAAAAATCACATCAAGATTGTTTTGTTGTTGACATAGTTTGCTTACTTACTTTAACTGTATGTGTAAGAGAAGACAAAACATCAAACTGAGCAGGTTACATTTTAAAAAATATATAAAGATGTGCAGTCTTCTTGTAAACAAAGATTCTGTTTACAATCACTGCTACTCACTGAAACACATTGTACTGTATGTATCCTCAAAGCCTAATAAACATGTTGAACGTATTTCCTTCATCATAAAACATTTGCAAAGCAGATTTTTTTAATGTTTTAAATTCTTGTTTACTAGCTAGCAGTCTTCTCCTGCTCTGCCTTTGTTGGCATATTACCAGTTTCTTGGCGCGTTATTGCAACCAACTGTTCATCAGTAGCCTGGGAACCAGACAAATCTGCAAGCTCGTCTTATTTGCTCTGGCAGATGCGCCTAGACTCACAGGTTAGTCTCGAAACACTTCGCTCATAGAGGACATTCTCGATCCAGGTTTCGTCGTCAAAACTGGGTGGAAACGATTAGAGAGATTAGAAAGAAACCTGCATTGCGGAACCAATCCGAGGTCTTTAGAGCAGCTCTTTATATTTGGCCAATGACATGCATTTCACTCTGGAGGAGACTGGGGGTGGAGGGGGATCTGGTAAGGTATGTCCTTGACGAAATGTAAGGGATGTAGGTTTGTTAGCAGCCATTCTTGCCACCATTCAAGCAACTACCGTGCATTTAGAAATCCGCGCACTTCATTGGGCGGATATCTTCAATTGTCTGAGATTAGATGCCCCAGACAGATTTCCAGCCAACCTCACCCATGTCACAGCTGTTTATCTAATATGAGGCAGGTTTGATACGATTACTATAGAGAGGAGTACTGTTGAGGCATTTTCATAAACAACCAAGATGGCTGGCGCTGATATGGAATTGTCTGTTGAATCTACTATCACAACAGTATTAAACAAACTGGATGGTATATTAAAGCTTTTGTTGATAAGAAAGATGTGTTTGCTGTACTTTGCTGTACAACAGAATTTGGGAAGTAGCTCAGTGTTGCGTCACACATTGTGTTGCTCTGATTGGTTGTTGAACTGTCCAACTGCATCCAGAGGCATGTTGGTCTTGGCCCATTGATAACGTGCCTTGGAAATTGAAAATGAACTGAGAGGTTCCAGACTAATACCCATTTGCAAATTTGTCTGGCGACACCAGGCTAGTTGATCAGAGGAACGTGGAGTGTGCCACTTGCATACGTCCACCTCACAAGCAAAATGAGGACATTCCTGTAAGGTCATTGCTCTAATAGTGGTCAAAAATGGTCAATTGGGTACCTTTAATGCACACTGTACATACAGACAGGTGACAAATCAAACGGAAAACCGGTACAGGCCTGGATGCTTGACTCCTACACTGTGGAGATCAGGTGGCTCTGTGATGCTGTGGGGGGCATTTTGCTGCCATTGGTTTGGGTCCACTTGCCCCCTTAGATGGATGGGTCATTGCAAATCAGTACAAAGTTGTTCTGAGTGATCACCTTTATCCTATGATGAAGCATTTCTATCCTGATGGGAGTAGCCTCTTCCAGGATGACAATGCCCCAATTCACATGCGATGAGGGGGTCACTGAATGGTTTGATTATGAAAATGATGTGAATCATATGCTATGACCTTTGCAGTCACCAGATCTCAACCCAATTGAACACCTATGGGAGATTTTGGACTGACATGTTAGACAGCGCTCTGCACTACCATCATCAAAACACCAAATGAGGGAATATCTTTTTGAACAACGCTGTTTATCCCTCCAGAAGAGTTCCAGAGACTTAGGAATCCATCCAAGACTGAGGAACACCATCCTTCAGAAAGGTATTCCCTCATCTGGTGTGTTGATGATGGTGGTGGAGAACACTACGTGTTGTTTTGCTAAATTTAGTTAAATCCAGTAGATAGCACAGGAGTATGGTGGCCTAGATAGCATAGCCTATAGCTTGATGAAACTAAAATTGGGAGTGAAAGGAGGAAGAAGCCCAGCGTGGAAGAAATCCTGGAAGAAATGCAGGAAGCTCTGGACACAGTGATAAAAGACGACTACAGAAAATGTTTCCAGGAACGGGAGTTCTGGGACAACTGTATTGCATCTCATGGAGAGTACTTTAAAGTTACAATAACTATAACTATAGTGTCCTTTTTAGGAAGTATCTATGTTTTTGAAAAACTAAAACTATAACTATATATATTCAGTAGACACCAGTGGGCTTGCATTGAGAGCCACAGACTGGAAGTCAGAAAGTATTGAGAGACTGACTAACAAGCTGTTGGTTTGCATATTTTCATTGGAAAATATAGAATCATGCTTTAAACCGTGTAGTTAGTACCTGTTACATGTTGAAATATTATCTTTTAAATACTCTTGAAATATAGATGTAACCCAGACTCAGAGCCAGCAACCTCTCACTTTTCCAACTAATTTAGCCAAAGACGCTTAGACTTTTTTTGACCTCCAAATCAGCAAATCTGTGTTTACTGGAAATTGTTCCCGCCTTTCTCTTTAGAAGTTGTCTCTGTCGTTGTTAATCTTTTTTCTTTTTAAATGTTTTGTCAGTACTTCACACACTAATCAACTTTTTGGTAAACAAGGCTGATCATTTATTAACAGATTACACCAGAGCCTTTCTTCGTTTGATGGGATTAGTGGAAGATTTTAACGCACGAGAGTGGCAAACTTTTCAGTGGCCCCCCCTCTCCTCCCCTTCCCTCCTCCCCCCCCACATGTCTGCACTCAGCTTGTAAGATCCTCCATGCCACCACCTGCATCGTTTTAAATGTAGAAACTTTCACCGGAGCTTGGCAGAGCTGACGGTGCTTCCTGGCACATGATGATTTGTTATTTTCAGGTTAAGGTCAGGTTAAAGGATGCAGGATAAGGCATGATGCAATCATGACTGTTGCAGCATGCCACTGCAGGTCATGAACCGGGTTTGGAATATTTTAGTCTGTTTCACCTGTCTGTTGTTAATGTCAGTGTTACTGTGTGTTATTTCTGCATGTCAAACAATAGACTGACATTGCAACAGAAACTGAACGCCCTTTTGAACTCTCCTGCTCCACTTAGTCAGATGTACTGACATTACTTGTACATTTTGATGGGAAAAACCTGGGTAAGATTTGAGTTCCTGTTCCCTAAATAACCCAATTTGTTGTTTGTTTGTTTGTTTGTTTTCAAGAAAAGTCGTTGCCTTTTGATCTGTTATCAGACTTATTTCCCTAATCTTTACAGTTGCAGCAGTGTAGTGAAAACTCGACAAAAATACACTGAAATCCTAAAGTTCCTGATTTATAGTTCCCAAGTCTTACTGGAAATGTATGAAGGAGGGAGCAGACATGGAGTATCTGTTATTGGCTTTAAGGCAAAGGTCTAGACTGGAGTGCATCAGTAGAACAGCTCAGTGGTCAAAGACTTCAGCCAAAAGAAATGGTTTTAACCTTTGGTTTCCACTTCAGAGCCAAACAGAACTAAGTATCAGTCTTGTCTTTTTTAACCAAACAAATGTATCTGTGTGATTCATTTTTTATTTATTTTTATTTTATTGATTTATTTATTTGACAGGGATAATGTTCCTTAATCAAAAAATAGCTATAAATGAGCCAGAGTGCCACCTAAGATTTCAATAAAAGGACATCTTGTAAAAATGAAGTGGTAAACAACAGAATTAATATGCAAAAAAAAACAGTACAGTGTAATTAACAACAATAGATACTGTATTACATTCATTATGTTAAGTTTTTTTGTTGTAGACATTTTTTCCTATAAAATATTTAGAAGACTGGACAGAAGAATAACTGGAGAAATGGAGACATATAGTGTCAGACAGGTTTAAAACAAGTTCTGGGTTTAACCATATTATCAATATTATTAAAGCAGTTATTTGGAAGTGAAAACAAAAGTGCATGTAAAGGTTACTAGATGTTGTTGAGATAGAGTAATTCCTGGTACCACTGTGACAGCATTTACCACAGCAGTGTGCATAGTGTGATTACAGTGAATGCTTTGGATTAAAGGTCTTCACTGGTTCCAAACTTTTGAGCTGATCTGAAACTGGCTTGTGGAAAATTGATCTAAATCTTTAAAAAAACAACAACAAAAGAGACCTGATCCAAAAATGCTCCAAAGACAGCCAGATCCGATCCAAACACCCAAATAGTGAGAAAACATCAACACTGTCAGCTTAACGAGCAAAACATCATTTTTCCTGCACTTCACAGTTCAAACTAGTCCTATCAGGGCCCTGATCCTTAGGACCAGCATCAAATTTTGCTGCATATGCGAGTGAAAATATGTGAATGTGAAATGCTGGTGCAAGTTCTGAGGCCTAGCTTGACAAAATATCCATCTAATCTATCTAAAAAAATCTCAGCTTTTGCTAATTAATGTTAATTTTGAAAGTTTTGAAACAGAATCATCAGTATTTGGATCAAGAAGTTCATGAAAAATGAGGTCAAGGCCAAATTTTACAGGCAACATCTGTTATTTCAATGTATCAGACTGTACATGCTTAATCAACATTTAGGTGAATATAAGTATCAGATCAGACTCCATCAGTTCCAGCAGATGCTCAATAATAAAGGACCTGAATGAGGATTGGGGCCAAAAAAACTGGGATTCTCTACTAAATATATATTTTACTCGGCCTTACTCCGGTCCTGTGGACCCGTAAAGACCTCTACTTTGGATATACTCTACCTTCACCTTCAGTTTCTCTTCAAAAGTCAGTCTGGTAGCTTGTATTGCTAACTGCAGAGTAAATCTGCGTCTAGCTGTGTCAACTCGTCACCTCAAGCAATGAAACTGATGAGTAACATCAGTATGATTAATATAACAGAGGTTACATAAAAGAATTTTCCTTTAAATCCTGAACTTACCTGGTACTGCTGTTGAAAGTCATTAGTAGGAACTAATAAACTGGGTGTCGGATTAATTGAAAGGCTAGACACACGGAAATGAAAATTAATTTCCTGCTTTGTGGAACCAAGGTGTTTTTTTGTGTCTGTTTATGTTTTATTTCACTTAAATAGCTGCTGATTAATTTTCCTGAACGTCAATTTCCTTGCCTCCCTGTGGCTGCAGGTTGCCCTCTGTTTGCACCTGAGCTGACAGGTTACATCAGACAGACAGACAAACACACAAACACACACATTGGCAAGAATGTCAATGATGGGTTATGGCATGCCTGTGTTTTATAGTTGCGTTTATTTGCCACGGAAGGCTCAGAGTTTCACCCTGATGCAGAGTGAGAACTCTCTCAGGGGTTCACAAAGGGTTCGCCAGCCTACGACTGTATGTGTGTGTGTGTGTGAGTGTGTGTGTTTGCGCGTATAAACAGGTGAGCCACAGGGTGATTATGCTGTCAACTGCTGCTGAGTCATACATATCTCCACCAAGTTAATTAGAGGTGGCAGAGCATACCTGGGTTTTCACACACACACACATAAATACACACGTACCCACATGTGCGCAACCACGTACAACACAAAAAAATTACAGAGGTAGACAAATGATATATATAAATAAACTTGCGTGCCATCCATCGGTGTACACTCAACACCTTGATAGAGTTTGACACCGTCAGCCATAGTGCATGTGTGTGCACACCTGTAGTGCTGCATGCTTGGGTGTCACTGTTTGCTTCCTAGGAAAGCCCCAGGACTTCTGATGCAAACTGATTTCTGGTTAAGGCTGCGGCGTTCTGAGAAATAAAACAGCTGTCTATTGTGCCGCCATGTGATACTGTTTATTAAATAGAAACACCTATAAAGTCAAGATATTCTATGCTTTATAGAGCAAACATGGCTATGGTAACACTGTCCTTAGGGCCTACCAAATGGTTTGTACAAATACAAACTTCATCTCATAAAAGCGTTAAGCATTGGATTGTGGTAGAAAAGAAAATATTTACAAATCTATGCAACACGGTGCTCCGAAATGTAATTGGTTCATCTGCTTTGTATGAGGCAAAATGTGCTTTAAAGGATAAGGCATTATTTTACATTTTTCCTTCTGTCAACAAATCTGAAAGATATCATCACAAAGACAAAATACAACAATGTGTAGTGCATCTCTGAATACCTTCTGACTTGCCTGCCCTGACTGCTCTAGGAGGAAATAGCAAATTTGTTGGGGACTATTTTTAGCATCAGTTTAATACGCATTTGGTGCTATAGTGCTATGTTAATAGTTTTGGACAACAATGGAGCTCTATCACACAGAGGAATAAGATATATTGAGCTTTGGACTTTGTTGGGTTTTGGTGGGAGTTGTTGACAGTAAAAATATCTAGACTATGTGTAAAATAAATGTGTTTACATACTGTCAACATAATGACATAATGTAATGCATACCATGTTCCAAAGACACCTTTTTTGTTATGCTTATTTGTCTATTTGGCTCAAATCTTTCAAGCTCTATACTGTTGCTGCTGGCAGTTAAGTTTTAGATTTTTCAAGACAGCCAACGGTTTCCACTGATTTCATTGAAAATGTATTTGTGCACTTAGGTTTAGTTTTAAAGCTACAGTGAAGTTACTGGTATCATATGAAACTAGAAGACCTAAGGCATCCATTGGTACCATGTGATGCTAGGTTGTTGGGGAGGGAGCTAAGTAGTACTTCAAAGTTAGGCTAAAGTTTAATCCATTTCCAGTACAGAAATGCTTACCATCCCATCACCAAAAAATGCAATTCTTACAGAGTTTTTGATTTTTGATTTTTCTATGGTGTTCCTCAAGGTCTTGCTGTCTTAATGTGGTAATTTGGAGGGATTTTGACCATTTATACCATTTGACCATTTTTATTTATACAGCACCGACTCATAATGAAAGTTATCTCATTGCACTTTTAGCAGGTCTAGACTGTACTCTTTCACTTACAGCCAACAATTCTCCTATGAGCAAGCACTTGGCAACAGTGGCAAGAAAAAAAACTACCCTTTAACAGGAAGAAACCTCAAGCGGAACCGGACTCTAGGTGGGCGGCCATCTGCCTTGACCAGCTGGGTGGAAAAAGAAATCATAACCAGCATAATAACAACAATAATAATGATGATGATGATGATAATAGAGATATGACTAGTAATAATAATAGCAATAATAGCAGGAGAAAATGTCAAGGAAGGTTACCCACAAGACCGCCACCGTCCCTGTAGCCATGGCCCCCAACTCCAGAGTTTCCGGTGAGATGAGAAAGCACAAAAACTCCCGGGAAGAAGCCAAGTTAGAAACAGGCATTACTGATGCATGAATGTGTACAGATGGAGAGGAGGAGGAGGAGGAGGAGGAGGAGAGAGGAGCTCAGTGCATCATGGGAAGTCCCCCATTAATCTAGGCCTATTATTTTAAGATGTACAATAATGTAACTTTGACAAAAAGTTCAGGCAGATGTTTCCATGGGTGAATTATCTTTGAGTTGACTTTCATATAGTTTAGAAATAACACAGATACACACACACACACACACACACACACACACACACACACACACAAACATTTCTGTTGACCTGTTTTTCGTGAGCACATGATTGACAGTAAAATCCTCAGGGGACACTTTCACCATGATTGAGTCCCATCATTTCTCTTTGTCCTTCTTCCGTTATCAGTGATAAGATGACAAGGTGTCCAGTTTCCAGAAGGTGAGATCTGCCCCCTACCCCACCCCACCCCTATTGGTCTGCCATGTCATTGCATAATAATCCCCTTTGAGAGCACACAATGCTCTTTGGTCAACGTGTCATAGACACTGAGTCACACCTATGAGGAATACACCAGGACAATGGACATTTATGGCTCTGTTTCATGTGGTCTGTGTGAATATACAATGTTGACTCTTTACTAAAGCACGCTCAAGGTGATCATTAAATCTGAGCTGGTTGCCAAAAATAAGCATTGGCTCAGGCCAATTCTCACATCACTTCCTTGTAAGCACTGGTTTGATGATCTAAAACAAACAAGACGTTGACAACAACAAGTTGAAAAGTCTTTGAGATGCTTAGGCTACATGTAACCACTGTTTTAACAGCTCCTCAGAGATTATATTTCAATAAAGAGAGATTATTTGGAAGTGTATAACAACAAAGAAAGATATTTGGTGATTAGACTCCATCAATGTGATGTATCTTCATCAAGCGTAGGCCCATATGAAGATAGGAGATGGTGATAGGTGATAGGGAGGAGCTGGGTTTCACAACAGTGGGTCTGAAAGACAGAATGGGAGAGTTGCAATGATTCTTAAAGAAAGGCAACATGGGAATTTACATTTTGACAATATGACTGCATGGGAAAGCAGAAGTGTCAATAGAACCGGAGGGAAGAGCAGACATTTTACCCATAGAGGAATAAAGCTTCCTTATTGAACCTTTTCCAAAGCTTCATTTCAATGTGAAGCGACATGAAACAACACCTCGATGTAACCTTGATATCTGAAAGACACCTTGTGTGTGTGGTCTCCTTATGTTAATGTGATGTGAGTTTCCCCCTGTGTGTGTGTGTGTGTGTGTCTCATCTGTCCTCTTTCCAAAGTCTCCATGGTGATGGAGGTCGCGTGGCTCAGGTCGTATCCGTTTTTGGCAGCACCTGGAAGTTGCTTGATGTCTCCCTGATTAGATTCTTCATCATATATTCATCACATATATTATTAATCTGTATGTAATCTTGTCATCCTGTTTTTCCACGCTGTATTTCTGTAACTTTGCTATCTAGTGTATTCTGCACACACCACATATATTGCATGTTTGTCTGTCCTGGGAGAGAGATCCCTCCTCTGTCTTTCTGAAGTTTCTTCCACTTTTTCCCATTAAAGTTTTTTAAGGAAATTTTTCCTTATTCAAATAGAGGGTCCAAGGAAAGAGGATGTTGTTACAGATTATAAAACCTCCTGAGGCAAATTTGTGATTTGTGATATGCAGCTATAAATATAATTGACTTAATATGACTAAAGTTTGAACCCAGACATTCAGATGTCTTTTCATCTACAAATCATGAAATTAGTTAATCAATTTACAAAAAATCTGATACTTTATGCAAACAAAAATGGCCAGCAGCCATGTAAAATATGCATGATTTGTAGTTACAGAGATAAACCCTGGAAAAACAGCAGAATAGTCCTTTTAATAAAAGCTTTAATATGAAGAGGAATGATTTCAGTCTTAAGGTATCCGTTCCCTCGACACACTCCTCATGCTTTGACAATGTGAACAAAGACATGCTCAGTTACTATTTTTCCATCAAAAACTGCTGTGGAGTTATTTTGGTAACTACAGTGCTACAGTAGGCTTCAATACTGTATTTATACTTATTTACTGTATATATACTTAATGTAGAAAACCTTTTAGAGAGTCCACATGTACCAGTGAATGGATGCCATAATAACCCTGAGCAAATCTATAATGCCTGCATTTTGAATTGTAAACTAAAGGGAGGCGAACCTCTGTTTCACATTTCACATTTTCAATTACAAGATGCATTTTTCATAACTCCTTGACTTAGGTTTTCCCTGGGTGTGGATGGAAATGCAGAGAGCAGTCCACCTAAAATGTAAACAGCAGTTTCTCATTTCTCTGCCTTAATTTCAATGTAAACCAAACCAATCGCTCCCCCTGCTCGCACTCAAACCACCAAACTTGATGGTTTCTTGGTGTTCCTTGCCCCAGGCCACCCATTTGGCACATCGTCCCACACTGTGTGGCTCATTACTGTAGGTCCAAGAGGAAAATAAGAGACACATAAAAGCACTGAAATGTGCTGTTTTTTTGGTATGTCAGGTTTGCTTTTGGAAAGCACAAAGCTCTTCAGTGACCGGAGTATTTCTTTTGAGGTGTAAAGTTTCTCCCGGAGTCAGCTGCACCAGCTTTTTGTAAGTTTAAACTTAATCTAGTTAAGTTTTTAATACATGGAGATTCAAGAGTAAATATTAACCTGCAGTGGCTGCCAGGTGCTGTTGTGTAGCTGATAGAGCTAAGTGACAAAACTAATGTTAGCTTGCTAGTATATGACCTACTCAGAGTTAAGAGTAAAATAGGTAATAAGGAATATGGACGACATAGCTGACCTGACACTTGTTCAAAATGCAATCAGTGTAAATTGGAAACATTTTAAAATTCATTTCAGAAAAATAACACATCTCAAATTACAAAGCATCACACCAATAACATTAGACTTCATGACCAAAAAACATGAGCGACATTAGCATGATTGAATGCTTCCCTCTTCTTATCCTGTTCATAAGATCTCCTCCAAAAGCACTTACAATGAAAGTGGGGAATAAAATCCACAGTCCTTCACAAGTGAAGATAAGATGGAGCGTGCGGTTGCCAGGTGGATCAGTGCAGCATCAGCAGTAACGTGGGCATTGTACCAGTCCATTGTGGTACCAGTCAGTCTACGTCCCAGCTCTCATCTATGGTCACGAGCTTTGGGTAGTGACTGAAAAAAATGAGATCCTACTGGCCTGGGAACACCTTGGGATCCCCCAGGAGGAGCTGGATGGTGTTACCAGGGTGAAGGATGACTGGGTTTCCTTACTCAGTCTGATGCCACTGGGACCTGGTCCTGGATAAGCAGCAGAAAATGGATGGATGGAACTGAGGCAGGACTTTACACACAAACTTAGTGATGGACTTGTAACCATAGTCACTGTACCCATTGCATTTTGGGATTATTTCAGTTCCTTAAATTGACCACTGTAATTTATGTTGCTTATTAAGATTTACAATACTGGGTGAGTTATGTAATTCCATAGAAACATTTCAAAATATTATTTTAGACTTTTGCATATTTAAGTTTAATATTTTGTACAATTGTTTCATCATCATCTCCAGTGCTTCAACTATTATTTGATGTATATATTTATATATTTATATGTGTAATATTTATGTTGCTTATTCAGGTCCCTTTTTTGGTTCCTTACCGTCATGGTTTTACCGAGATAGTTATGTGTTTAACAGTAAAAATTGGGTTCACTAGCCTGCCATGTTGATGTCGATTAAAGAGGCTGATTCCAAGATCAACTCTGGCCTGCTCGCTCGTTACCCACAACCCAGATTGCCTGGAGGATGCTGCCCACCAAGAATTCAGGGTTAGAGTTTTATGATTAGCTGGTGCAACCCAATCCTGTAGAGTAAGAGGGATTTACTGAACTCACTGTACCCTCACGCCTCACTTTTGACCTCCGCTGTGATTTCTTTACTCAGCTTCAGATAATAGGCATCAAAGCTCTCTGGGGACACACTAGACATGACCCACTTCACACAACAACACAATTAAAACCAGGATGTAGCCTATTACATAAACTGCCATATCACAGCTTGTAACGCACCATCCTTTTTAAGGGTATAGAATGAATCCAGGATGTTTTTTGTGAAGCGGTGGGGTGTTCCTGGGATCCTTAATATCATACTGTAGGAGCCCATATGGTACAAACAATCTTTAACAATCTTTATTATTCATTAACTGCCACCATCATTTCTGTTTGCACAGATACCTAGATCAATACACAATGGGAATTCATACTCTTGTAAAAAATCGTAAAATAAACAATGATCACTGCTGTGATATTTGGGCATATTTGATCACCTAAGCTCTAAAACAAACTGTAGCTGGATTACACAGCTATAAAGCAATCAGCTGGTGATAGCATGAGCTGCGTTATCAGCTATTGAGCAATTCTTTCCCTCATCGTGTGTGTTGCCACTGTGTTGGCCTGAGCCTGCAGGTCATGTGTCTTTGTCTACGTCGATAGGGCTGTCACAAGGCCAAAGGCTGCCCCTTGCTTGTCAACCAATCCATAATGGGAGCCAGGCGGTGGAGGATTGACACTGTAAAGCCACAGCACGCACAGCACGCACACACATACACACACAGCTACCATGTCTGATGTGCTTAGTGAAGCTGGTATTGATTTATATTAAGGTTTACTGGTGATAAAATAAAATACAGCAGAAATGTTCTGTGATGTGTGATTTTTTTTGCCATTTTTTTCTATAATTAATTTGAAGGGTCGAATAAATGCATGAGATTATATAGATCAAGCAAAAATATTTGATCATATCTCTAAATTTCACTGTATAATATTACTATTTTGTAGATACACAAAGTTTGGAAAAAAAGCTTTACAATAAAACAATTGTGTACAGACTATGTGGCCATAATATGTGTCAACCTTATCAATTATGAATGATAAATGGGTTTAGTGGTTGTCTGTAAACGAATTAGCTCGTGGCAATACATGACAAAGTTCACAACTTAATCAAAATATGTGATATCACTTTACAACAGAAGTCATTAGGCTGTGCATCAAACAGATAAACAAAACACAGAAAAGCAGGTTATGTTAGAAGTGTATAATATAATAATAATAATAATAATAATAATAATAATAATAATAATAATAATAATTTCTTACATGATTACAGTATGTTGAAAATGTAAATAATACTTATAAACTATATAAGAAAATTGCTGTCCGGTGCCAATTAGGTTGATTTGTTTTCTTTATTTCACTACCCTTTAATTTTATGTGATCACACAGTAGGCAGCAGATTGATTGAGAACATTCACAGTAAAATACTTTTCCCCTCTTTTTTAAATGTAGTCATAAAGGAGGGAAACATTTACTAAACATTTAATATCTACTAAAAGGTAATGCTGAGCTGTGGTGAAATATTTGTGGTAAAACTCATCAATAATCTGTAAAATTTGATTAATTTCACAGGCCCTCAGTAAAAGCTTGTTCCATTTTGTGCTATCAGTAGAAACCCTGAAACAGATAAGCTGTTTTGTGAACAAACATTCACTCTAAAACCACAAATAGGTTTATGTGACCATAACAGGTGAAGACGCAGCGTATCCACCTGTTTTATAACATTAAAAGGTTAGCTAATGATTAAGTTAAAGTAACTCCAACAACCTTACGATTAAATCAGGGTGTGGTTGAGGTCTAATACAAATTGTACTTGTTGAATCATTTGGGGTGAAGTTCATTCTTTTGAAAGTGCTGTTACGTGCTTGTGGTCATTTGTCAAATTGTCATCCTATAAATGAATGCATAAAGCTAAATTTTGCCCATCAACTAAAGAGAGGTAGCGCTTTGTCTTTTCACTACAATGAAGCAGTGAGAATATCTTACGGAAAACTGGGTTATTATGCAATCGACCAATGTTGCAAAATTCATTTACAACCTTTGTGGCAAGAGATGCACAGCAAGACAAAATATTTTGATGATGATTCAAGTGACCTGAGCTCAGTGGATTCAGGTGTCAACTCAACACACACGAGGTGTGGCTTTCACAGCCAGCAAGATTGCAGTTTTTGCTGCACACAGTTTGAATACCTTGTAGTTAATTACAGTTACAGGGCCCCCTTCTCAACATTCATTTTTCCAGGAACTTTCAGGAGCTCCTAAAGTGTCCCTATAGTCGTCCATATATAGTACGACTTATATGAGGTTTTTTTTTTTTCTTCTTCTGAACAGCCACCCCCATCTCCACCCAGTATTACATATGTAACCTTATAAGTAATCTGGATTACATAATCTGATCACAGGGCATTTATACCTGGATTTAAGTATTGTCATGTTGTCATGAAATCTCAATATGCAAATGAGGTAGGTGGGACATTTGGACTTGTTAGTAACATGTTCTGCAAGTACGTGAACGCAAGATCGATTTCACATGTTGCTTTCTAGAGAAATGAGACCAACGCAACACATCCGTTCCCAAGAATTCTTCATTCTTCCTCCAAGAGTGACTCAAAGGTCATACATCACATGTTTGTTTATTCCTGTTGTCATAAAACACTCTGATTATTTTAAACTAGCCTATATCACTCCTTGAGGATGGAGATTTCCCTCCCATCAACTCTGATTAGTAGTTATTAGTCATTAGTCATTAGTCATTAGTCATCATAGTCAGTCCTGGGTTTAACTGGTAAGTAAGTGTTAAACTTACTTTTATTATGCTCTTAGCCACTTTCTTTATCATGGATACCTTAAAAGTTATGCTGAATTAATGGATAACGGCCTTTTTATGAGACCAATATGCACTGGGTGAAGCAGATGTATGTCTTTAATATAAACTATAAAATATAAGTGAATGCTGTTAGTTTTGTTTTTTAGATTTGGTTATATTGAAATTGTACATTTTACTCCATAAATATACCAATGAATCTATCTATGCATCACCCTGCACCCTGCCCTCTAACCTCTGTTCAAACTGTTCTGTTATTCCTCAAAACGATGAGTCAGTCAGATAGCCTACTTTAGTCAATTAGTTGACTAACGCGAGTGTTTCAAACACTGTTTTCTCCACACTCTTGTCTGGAAGGCGGATTAATAAAGCTGGGATACTCCCAGGTTTCACAATGCCTGGCTACATTGAACATGAACGCCAGAGCAGGAGGCTGCAGCTGGATGGTTACAACACATTGTAACCATCCAGCTGCAGCCAAGCTTTATGAGTCACCTCTGGAACTTTTTCTGAGCTTCAGGGGCTCGATACAAACATGGGCGGTTGATTAATTGGTTAGATTGGTTGCATACACTCATAATGCACACTCCATCTGTACTGCTGGCACTGACAGGCTGCAGTTTGACTGGACATAAAGATCCAAGGCTACTTGAAGGTTGGTTGTTCCAAGGAAAGAATTTGTAATGAAACACAGTATATACACAGAATATTAGCAATACATGTGTTGCTCCTCAAATAACACCCTAATGGGGTAAATTGAGGGAAAAGTGATTAAAGGGTCAGTTCACTTTAAAAACATAATAAAGACACAATAAAAACATTTTATTCACTTATCTCAGGTGGTACTACTGTATCTACCCTGCAGAGGGGTTTGATTTTATTTGTCCAGGTTTTGACGTATCTGTCACTGAGATCAATCAATCAATTAACTTTATTTGTCCCCAAGAGGGAATTGGTTGTGCAGCAATGTAACACAAGATAAAAACACAAAGCGCATATAAACACAGCATATAAATAAAAGAAGACCAAATAAATAGAAAAGAAAGCAGAGTATACAAATTAAAACCATTTATAATGAGTGTCTAGGATTTGGGGTTTTGAGGAGGAGGGTTGTGTTTTTGCTCACAGATTCAAGTTGAGAGATGACCGAGGGGATGAAAGTGTTTTTGTATCTGTTCGTTTTTTCGCTAATGGGACTCTAAAAAGAGAACCAGAAGATGAGAGTTGACACTCTGGATGTAGAGGACAGGTTTCTGTTGAGTACCGGGGATTTCGCTGCAGACATTTTCCACCCTATTATCATTTCTTCCTCCACCACAGTACAACGGAGGAGAATTGAATTTAGTTCGTGGCATTCACAGGTTTGAAAAAATTGCGTTTTACGAAGAGCCAACAAGCAACATTTCTTTCCAGAAACTCAAGAATCAACCCTTTTCTCTTTTTTGTAGCTTATTTATAGGAAAGAAAACAGTTGACAGTTTCTTCTGTAGATTACCCAGAGTGAATTTATGGTCACATAACCCTTTTATCCAATAAAACTGCCCTACACTCCTGCAGCGCACTGAAAAACAATGCAATGTCATGGGTGTGATGTAGAAAATAAATAAAATATTCCAAACAAGGTGATGGCACACCTCTAGATTATACTTCTCCGTCTTCAAACACGATCCATCCGCGTTTCCGTTGCCCAAACTTGCAGCTTCACAGGTCAGAATTAAGCAAAGATGAACTATGATCTGCAAGGCTGCTGAAGCCAGTCGAAGCCTTCGCTGAATTGTTATTGTATGGGTTTTCATTTTAGCGAAGGGGATGGAGCAAATATTCACAGAGATCGGTGTTATTGTGGCTGCATTTGGCTGCCTGGTTCATTACTCAGTGGTTGCCATGTGGACATTGAAGCGATCTGCGGTAAGTCTCCTCAAAAGCTAAACTATTTTCAGCCTTTTTCCGGGACCCCCCACGTCAAGAAACGCAGGAATGCCTCAGTTCGCATTCTTCCACTGGAAATATATTTATATAATTAAAAACATGTTCTTTGTTTGAGTGAGCCATAATGAGGACTTTTTTTCTGTAAAGAGATGCTGCTGTTTAATGTCGTAAATGTCATTTTGTTAACGTTACAGTGGAGGCATAAAGAGACAGACATCTCAACAACTGGGTGAATAAAACTAAAACTACCTGCCAGTTGAGAAAATACAAATGAAAAGAGAAAATATTTGTAAATTGGGGTGAACTGACCCTTTTAAACTTTATTAATTTCCTCTCTTCAATGTTTGCCAGTCACCAAGAGTAGATAAGTAGAAGTAGACAAGGATTTTAAGCTTTAAAACATGAGATTTGCATCATAGAAAAGATGCCGCGACTTAATATCAACAAGAGGCTTCTAATATTCTGCAAATTCAAAATGTACACAACTGCAAATAGTTGTTTTTGTTGTTGGAGCACAACAATGTACCTAGTCATTATAAGAAAGGATGAAACTTAAATGATCCTCGTGGGGAAATTGGGAGGAAATCATATTGTTAATATGAAAGGATGTTTTTCCGAGTTTATGAGGGTGCACGGCGGCAGTGACAACAAAGAGCAAGTTTTCAGCCTTTGTCATTTTAATATGGCTCAGCGGTGTGCAGGGGTTTGGAGTTTGAGAACAAATTTCACTCCTTGTCACCCTTGTTGTCTGTTTCCCCTCTCGCTGCTCCTTTGCCGGTGACTTCTGTTTATGCAGAAGCCTCCAGCTCGGCTTCATATGCCCCTCACAAAAGGAGAGCAGCTTGTGTCGTTCTCTATGTTAATGGCGCTCTCTTTGTGTGTGTGTGCTGCACATGTCGATAACTCCCAGCTTTAATCCAAGCCTGTGTCTTGAGAGTGAAACATTCCCGGTGGCGGGCGAGCAAGGATTAGCCGCAAGGGTCGCTGTAACGGCACCTAATCTACAGCAGGCCCGTTCTTTAGCGACTCACTGCTTTGAATGTGTCTGTATAGCTGACACAATAAGGGTGCTAGACATCCTTACTCTGCATATGCATGGCATTATTACCTCTCACAATAAGAGGCAGGTTCTTGAGTGGCATGTAGCTTGTCATGCATACCCAAAACCAGCAGGTATTTGTGTGTCTCTCACACTGTTAGCTGCATGTGTTCAGGTGCTTTCTGGACTGCTGAGAGTGAGATATCAAATAAGAAGGCTGTTTATCTGCGCAAACAATCCTTTCGTGACTGGATTCAGTGATATAATACATGAACACATGCACATTCTCTCGCTAATAACAGCTGAGGTCAGCCCTCTTGTGTGAACAGCAGTAGATATACCTCATATGGGCCGAAGGTGTTACCCCCAGTCTTTGTTTGCCCACTCACTCAAACATTCGTGGGTTAAGTGGAAGTACATGTTGGTTTTGGTGCCCCGATCCCCCCCCCGGCTTGACTGATCAACCGAGGCCCAGAAGTTCGCAGCTCCCCTGTCCTGCAGGTGAACCATGAGAGCAGCTCTTGTATGAGGGTGTTTTACATTGTAGAGATATTAGGTGTGTCTGGGGGCATCTGGAGTGTGAAAACCTCAGACTGACAGACGGGAAAAGACAGTATGAGAGAACATGTCGTCCCAGCCCTTATTCAGCTCAGTAGTTCAGCAGGTTCACCCTTTACCCTCAGGCCAGGAGTGTGAGGAGAGTCTGGAAATGGAGGTCAAGAGAGAGCGGAGAGGGAAGGACAGCAGGGTTAGGAGTGAAAAAATAAAAATGAGAAATATTTATTTGTCCTACTAAGTGAACCTAATCAGTGTTGTTGTAACTGCTAGTCCTTATTTCCAGTACTAAAGTACAATCTTGACGTATTCATACTCGAGTTCAGCTTTTTTAAATGTTATTTTATGCTACTTTATACTTCTACTCCACCACTTTTCAGAGAGAATTATTCTATTTTTTCCACTTCACTCCATTTATTTGACAACTATATTAACAAATTACTTGGCAGATTAAGATTTTACTTACAAAACATTGTAGCAACAATATTGTATTGGAGCTCAGGCCCTCATGGGACTGTTAATGTTCAAGTTTAAATCATTGTAGTGATGTTTGATTGTTGTGATTGTGTTATGTGGTTTTCAGTGTTTGTGTGGCCAGGTCAGTGTTAAGGTCTAACTAGCAATGTGGCCAAGACTCCTGTAGTGATTGATGATCTCCGGCCAGTGTTGATGTTCGGTGTGTGTGTTCTAACCTGACACGCCAGATGGTTTGTTACAAAGAACCGTCTGAGAAGTCGTCCTTGGCAACCATTCGGGAAAGGGCAGGTACTTTAAAAAAAAAAAAAAAAAAAAAACTTGGCAGGTGATTGGATGAACCATCCATCTGTCACCAACTATCACCGTCTTACCTTGTGAGGCAGCTGGATTCTCGAGATCACATGAGAAACCTCATAGAACGCTGATTGGTCCGAACCACTGGTGGTTCTGACACAAGCGCATAACTTGAAGCCTGACAAGATGGATTGGCGCGTGATCTTGTGACTCCAGCTGCCTCGCAAGGTAGTGTGTGTTGTGTTGTTCAATAAAACGGCATTTCCTGAGGTTGTTCGGTATATGGGGTGCAGGAATTGCTTTAAAAACTGAGATCTCTGCCTAACGACGGATTCTTCCTTGCAAGCTCACCACAGTAGGATCGATTTATATAATATGAATCATTATTTAGTGGATTAAACCCACTAACATATAAAATAGCTACAGATACAGATACAACATTAAAATGCTGCTTACATGCAAATGCATGAGTAACAATATACAAACAATACAATATACAAGAATCTAACATTGACATGGATCATTCTGCTGCATAATGAATACTTTTATATAATTTAAATAGTTATTTGTAGCTATAATGAAATATTTTAAATTGTTGTATTGCTACTTTTACTCTAGTAAAAGATCTGAATACTTCCTCTCCCCCTGAATATTCCAGTTCAAGTAAATGTGCTGCATTCACTTTTTTTTTTTATTTAAAATTAAATAAATCTGTAGTCTAAAGTAATCATTGTGAAGGAGTTTATTTTTGCTTTCATAAACAGTGCTTTCACAATCTGCAGTTTGGGAGGATTTTAATGCATTCAGATCAGCTGATGAGGGAAAAGAAGAAAAGAAAAAGGGAAAGGAAGGATAGAAAGAAAGAAAGAAAGAAAGAAAGAAAGAAAGAAAGAAAGAACGAAAGAACGAAAGAAAGAAAGAAAGAAAGAGTTCAAGTGTTCAAGTAAAATACAATTACCTTTAATTAGTATACATATTGTACAGTACTTGACAAGAACAGATATATAATCTTGTGTCAAGGTCTCTCTCCATCCCTCTGATGGAGACTGAAAATTGAAACAGGGAGGTAAACAGAGGAGTATACAAGCTTGAGGGCAGGGATGGAGTAAAAACGAGCAGAGAGAGGTTTTCGACACCTCTAGAGCACCTGGCTCTGCCAGTCACGCCATTCTGCGTGGGTTCACTGACATGTATTACTTCACCTGCCCTGTGGTTACCCAGGCGCAGACCAAAAACACAAGCACATACGCACACACACGTTCTCAGTCTGTTATCATGTAATACTATCACATGTACAGTCATCATCTGGTTAGAACTCTGGGAGGTTCATTGAAGCCAACAGATTCACGTTAAAAATCCTCACAAGTGTTGACAGTCTTTTATAAGTCTTATAAACATTCATTTTACAGTTTTGTTATTTAACAGTTCATTTCCTCCCCACCCTCCGGTTTCATGTAGAGCTCTGGTTGTAAATTGAGAAATATTTCCTATTTTAGTAGTGATTTGCTGTAGTATTTAAGCGCCTTCAGTTTTCCAAAAACATGTTTATAATATCAGTTTTTTTGTCAGTTTGCCACAAATTTTAAAAATCCAGTTAATTAACTGATATGAATATAACTATATGAAATAACTGGTTGATTTTACACAAATGGCCTTAATTCAAATGCACTCCTGAACATTCATCCAAACATATAGATATTACATCCTGTATATTACATACATATATAACATTTCCATTTTTTTAATTTTTTTTTTTTTGTTACATGATGCCTGATGGGTTTGTGTAGAAAGTGGTAAAAATAGAACTGCTTATTTCACAGGCAGAGGACATGTGGCAGTTACACAATATACAGACACAGACACTCTCAGGAGGTGTTACTAACAAAGACAGCCTCTGGCAACATAACAGTTACACAATCCAGCCTCTAAATGACTTCTGAGGTGTCTGTTACGTGTCATATTGTTCACACAGTTATATAAATTATCCGCGTGACATAAAAAAAAAGAACACATCTGAGATGGGATCGTGTCATCCATATTGCCATATCGCTAACATGCTGACTTACATAAATGAGCATCACCCAACTCAAATGCACTCCCCGGGGAACCAGTAAGGCGTGAGAGCAGTCAGTCAGTATCATGTGTATCCCTCCTCACATAACAACAATAAAGACATCACTATACTATATGGTGTAGGTGTCAGTAATAACAATCTGTTGCATTTTTGTTACTGTACATACAGTATTAACTTAAGGCCTTTTAAAATGTTGTTTTTTACACTCAGAAACTGTCATTAGTTGTAAATGGTCTCAGCATGTTATGGTTTTGAAAGCTAATGAATGACCTGAGCTGTAGAAGAAACATAGTACTTGAGTTTTTTTTTTTTAATGTAAATGTTTGCTCAAAGTTATAAATTTGTTCTTTTTATTGAGAGCTTCCACAGCAGCCTCTATTTTCAGTAATGTTTCAGTTTATGGTACAGTAGATCTTGATCTATCTTCTCATAAGAAGTGATGAGAGAATCATCCTTGCATTGAGGGCTCCATTTTATTTTGCAGGGTTTCTATGCATCGAATTACTGATTTTTAAAAAATAAAAATCCTACTAAAAAGTCATACTTGGCTGTTCAAACTCATTTTAAAGTGGTAAGTGATGAAGTGGTACGAGTAAGGGTGGAACACGCTCCTCCTGGCTGCACACATGCGAACATTCACGAGGATTGTTCTGCGATGTTCACATGGCTGTTTCTTTTGTACTCGACAGATTTTTAGTAGAACATACTGCACCTTTTATACAGTTACAAACCAACCTTTGAACAGGAGTTGGATCAACCTATCGCCTCACTCGTTAGACAATGTATCTTTGAAGAACCACAATGCCAGTCGTATTCCTCAGAACTGTCTACACATTAACAGAGGCTGTTATCTTTGATTTCCTACCCAGCATGGCAGGTCAGATGAAAAGTAACAGCAGCAAACAGAAACAATTAGAGCCACAACACAATATGAAAATCATCAACAACAGACAAAGGCATCTTTTCATATTTTTTATTATCAGCAGATGTGGCTTGGCTCAGTTATATATCCAGCCGTCATTCAAAGTGAATTAGATTAAAGACCACAAGCTAACCCTGCTGCCTGCTGCTAAATTTTAGTTGATAGATTTTGACAACTGGGGAAATGAATGAGCACCTAATATTTGCTTGTTGTTTTTTTTTTCTCCATCTAGTAAGCTATTCGTTGCCGGTTGTCTGTGTGATTTATGAGAATCATAGCTCAGATGATGACCCATAAAGGTGGGTGGGGTTATATGTGGTCGATGGTGTAGTGAAATTAGAGCCTGAGTTTTGCACAGGTTGCATTTAATATTAATTCTAATTTCAGCAACAAAGTGCTTAAAATAAACTAAAATCTTGACCTGAACATCTGGCTGGCATTTTCTCAGTAGCAACTGATTCTATTCTATTTCCCAGAAATTAGGTTGAAATATTTATAACCAATGACAACAGCATGACCCTATTGTAGTGCTGAATTATGTGGGAGAAATTCATACTACCATCATAATAAACAATCAAACTATCCTTTTAACTAGTTTCTGAAACTTAAAGTTCAGCATTTCTGTTATAAATTTGAAGCACATCAGGAAATTAAAATGAAAACTTGTTATGGTCTTCTTGTTTTGATCCAAACCAGTTGTCAGGTTGCATAGTTATTTTAGCTTTTGTGATTGTCGAACTAAAGCGAGGGGGTATTGGGGTCATGTTTAAACTGCTTTTTTCATGTGCATTTCCTCTATATGCTACCCTGTGTCCTTAACTGCTCTTTCAGTGTGTGTACATGGAACATACACTGGGATTAGACTGTAAATAGGACACGGCCTCAGCAGAAATATCTTATAATGGGTGTGTGTCCGTAGGGTGAGGCAGTGAACTTTGTGAAAGGGGCTCAGTCATTACTATATAGGATATCGCAGCCTAAATGGTGATATGTATACAATATAAGTAGCACTCTCTGATAAGAACCAGGGTATGAAATCTATCAATCTTTTAATGCAGAGGCAATGAACAGATATGTACATATTGAGAGAGTGGTAAACTTTTCAATTCAATCTATGAATGTTGTGTGTGATCTATGGTATGATTTTGATTTTTCTTATATTTATTACTACTGAAGAATTTGTATTTTTTTCCAAGCTAAAAGTAGGGGAGACCAGGGGCAGTTGTGACACCTGGAATCAGAAACAAGCTGGTTTACAGTGGTTATATTCACTCTACACATGCTCAGTTAGATTGTTTTCTGGCTTACAAAAAAGGAACTACCATTTTTTTTTTTTTTTTTTTTTTTGCTTGTTTGTTTTCTTGAGGTTTTTTATTAGATGTATTTTTTTGGATACTGTCGATGAATCCAAACAAGTATTATTAGAATCACTGTTTTCTAAGCTACAAATAGAAATAGCTAGCATGTGTCAAACTAGCAGTCAAGCTAGTTCACATGAAGTAAAAGCATGGCTGGTGATACTGGAACATTTGTTACACCTTGTTACAACTGTCCCAGTACCAAGTTTCTTCTATATAAGGCCTACATGGATGAATGGCAAATTAAGTGTAAAAGGTCATAAATTAGGTTAATGGTTAATGATAATCAGTTGCATGCCAATAGTCAGCGGAAACATGTGTTTGATTACAGCATGCTGAATATCAGAAAGAGGATGACAGACAGCACTTCTCTTGCTGGAGAGGGCTTCAGATGGCATAAAACAGGACAAATCAGTGAGGACAGTGGCCAGATCATATGGCATTTGTCATGTGACCCTGTACTGACTGTTGTCCTCAAACTAATTCATTCATTTCATGTTTAAACCTTTTTGAGGATATGTGTTCTACCCATTAAATAATTTTCTTGCATTATAATTTGATGTCTTATCCTCTTTTTTGTCGTGTAGTGTGAAAAAGGTATTCATTTTTTTAATTTTATTTTTTAAAAGAATAGTCACAATAATATGAATGACAAATAATCGTTTTCATGAGTATTTGATTGGTTAATCATGTATATTTTTGACATGTGTTGGGAGAGTTTTAACAATGGAGTGACTGTATTTAAATCAATTTTGCAACCTGTATATATTTCATAAAACACTTAAATACATTGTTTCACTAGTTGACACATTGAAGTTTATAATATAGCAAATGGGCTATTCCAGTGTAAATGGTTTTTGATTTATTGGGGAAATTACAAAAAGTGTTACAACTGTCCCTGGTCTCCCCTAATATCACCAATGCAGCCTCTTAAATGTTCTTTATTTAGCTACATCAGTTTTCACACATATAATAATGACATATGGAAGTGCAATGAGTCTAGGCTTTTCAAAATTATTGCCCAGTGTATTTGTGGATACACTATGAAACAGCCTTTTCATTTGCATCCATAGTTTATTTATGCCCGCCTATGTTGTGAAGGGCAGCAGAGTCCTGAAACCTATCCCAGCATTCTTTGAGCAAGAGGCGGGGTACATCCTGTACAGGTCACCAGTCTACAGCAGGATGCATTTTAAAGACATCTTGTCAAAAACTGAAGGAAAAGTTCTGTGATTACTGAAGTGTCTACAAATTCTGTAAAGTAAAGCTAAGTAAAAGAAGTTAATGAAAAATATTTGAAACATAACAATATATCTGTTTTTGTCTTGTATGTAATTGTTTTAGCTATATATAATATAATATAATATAATATAATATAATATAATATAATATAATATAATATAATATAATATAATATAATATCACATGTTATAACAAATTCACACTTTGAATAGATTTTGTTTATACTTAAACATAGCTCTGCATATACAAAATCTTGCTTTGATCACCATAAATATTCCAAATCAGATGAAGAGTGTCATTTTAATATATTTAGAAATCCCCTCTGGACATGTTAGGTATATAAAAATATTCTGCTTGGAATAAAAATATGTGTTTGATATGGTTTTTCCCCACAAAAAAGTCAAATTACCAAATTAAAATCTCATCTTTTCCTTCTGCTTCATTGGAAAATCTATGAACATGCAAGTGTTGTTCTTTTCTAAACTTTAACTGCTGGACACAAGATGTCTCCTACTTCACTGAAAAGTCCAACATCTGTCTATTTACACTGGAGGCTTCAGGTTCCCACATCACACTTGTGTAAGTTGTATATACTGGACCACAGTTAGCTTCCAAACTACTTGTGATGTCACAAATCATGCTTGTAAGCCTACCTCTTAAACTCGATGGGCACAGAAAAACGTTTCCCCTTCAGCAGATGACAGTGAAAACAGCCTTTTAGTGTCAAACTCCACATAAACATAATTCTGCAGAATGAAGCTCAAACAGCCACATGAAGTAACAAAAAGCAATACACATTTTTTAATGGAGAGGGACTTATCTTAAGAGCTGTACCTTAGCTTTACTGGTTTCACTGTAACACTCCTAATTTTAACTTCAGTATACTAATTCTGTATACATGTTATACTTAAATAGTGCTAATTATACATCCAGTAAAATACACTATTTATATACACTAGTATAAATTATAATCTAATAAAAATGCCTAACCGTAATTTATTCTTCAAATGTAATTTCATAGTCCTAAACACTATTTCTTCATCTGCCAACATCATTACAGCTTCTTTAAAATCCTCATTACTGGTAATTAGTTCTAGTGGTGTCTTTTTTCACAATTTACAAAAGCAAATACAAACTGGAATCCACCTCAAACTGACAGGGGGGGCCACTGGTTCTGAGAAGGATTTGAGTCAACGTTTTTCAAAATAGCGTGACAGTAGAGTACAGGAGTGCTCTGACTGTAAACTGAGGTCATCATGTGTGTTTACGGCCGTGGGTCTTTGCCAAGTAGTGGAGAACTCAGCAATACCTGTGGCCAACGGCGTTTGGGGCAATTAGTGCAGGGTGTGTCTGCGTACTGTCCAATTTTCTGCTTTGTGTGAATGACTAAGTGTTCACATTAACCTGAATGAGATGACAGGTTTATGGTTGTTGGATGGAGATTAAAATATTAATGCAATGTGGGCAACAGTTTTCATGTACTGAGCAACTTAAGGGAAATGGCTATAAGGAGACGTTCCAAAGATCACAGTAAGAAATACTACCAAGAAGTGTATTGCACAAGAGACTGATAATGAAATTTTCTATGTGTTTTGGTAAGGATTTGATTAGGAGATTACCCCAGTTTCCTCCAATCTTTTACAACACAATGCAGAAAGTTTATGTGTGACCATAGTTTGAGAGAACAATAGCAGATAAGCTCTGGAGCTGTGTTGTTTCTTGTTTCTAGGTGTGAACATGCCTACCTATCGACAATCAGAACTGTTTAAACGAGATAAAGTGGGTCCATTACCAACTCAGGTGTGTAACCATTCAAAATCGAGGCGTTGGGGTTAACATATGTAACACCTGAACTGATAAGTGGCTCAAAGTTTACCTACTAAACTTCTCAGACAAAGACAGAGAGATGAAAATGGCATTCTTATCAGCATGTGAAATGACAGCCATTTTATTTCTGAAGCAGTTGATACAGTCTTTTCAATACAACCAGAATTTTTTAAATAACCTTTGACCATGACGAATTACTGGAGTACAGTTTCATTATTGCTTTGTTCCTATGAGTGCACATTTAAAAGCTATTTGCATTCTTTTCTTTTTCACTTGACAGGCAGGTAAATAAAAGTTCGTGCTACTGGATATGTAGATAAATTCTTTAAATGGGATATATCTCATTTAGGGATTATGTCTGCATTTCTGTCTGTTTGCACCAGACTGAAACAGTTTTAAGTAGGTGTCAGGCGCTTAACTAATTATACCTTTGTGTCTTCTCAACAATTACCCGCTAGTTTTATTAACTCTGTGAGCTCATCCATGCTGAGGTGAACTTATACGTGACAGTTGGTCGCAGTAAGCAGATGATTACTCATTTATATCTGTGCGAGACATCTCACCTGTACATTCAAATAGATGTGTAACGGCTCATTTCATCATGCAACAGCTATCACCTGTCATTCAGAGGACCACATCGACCAGACCACTACTGTCGTTTCCATCCCTATATAAAAAGCCCCTTATTTGTTTATGTTTGAAGGTGTAAAGAGATGATTGTGTGGATTATATTCAAAACAAGGAACAAAGGATTTATGAAATATGACCAAATAGCAAGAAAGAGGAATTAGGTGCATGACGGACAAAGATGGTTTTTGTTTCACAGAACGACAAACATAAAGAGACACCAAAAAAAAAAAAAAAGAAGTGCACTTATTGGGACTTTGGGCGTGCTGCTCAGTGCTGTGGGTTTGCATACATTGTATTGAGAGACAACAGTGTTGCAGAGTGTGCCTGTGCATGCTTGTATGAGCCACTGTATTGGAATGCTGGCCCCGGGCACTAAGCAGCTCACAGCTTTAACTTCTGTAAACAAACTAATAGCAGGAGACTGGAGGACCACACAGCCTCTCTGGTGAAACACTAACTGCAGACTGCAGTCCCACACTTGCTGCTGCTGCTGCTGCTGCTGCTGCTGTGGACAACAAAGTGACTGAGCAAGCACAGAGACGGGTGGTATGATAGATTTACATTACTGAAGGAGGCCTTGCACAGTGGCTTTAAATAATGTCTATACTTGAGTTCAGTCTTTATTATAACAATGTAATGCCCATCATCTGTACATTGTGGACAAAAGTAGAATCTGCTCAGTTTTTTAATGCTCCCATAATAAGTTTGATTACTGTGCAACATCTGTCATCGATCTTTATCAGGTACAAAATTGCAACAAATATGTTGTTAGTATATCTGTTGGTTTGTCTTAAAGGATAGTGAGACAAAAGCAGAATACATGTGTTATCCAAGGAGGGTTGAGTGGAGGGCAACTGGACTTGGTTGAGGATACTTGAAGACATTTCACCTCTCATCCAAGGGGCTTCCTCAGTTCTAACTGATGGGTGGGGAGTCCCAGGTACCACTGGTTCGTTAGTGCTCCTGGATGTTGTAATAATAGTCATTAGGGTTGTTGGAACCACCCGAGGTCAACTGTAATTGACAGTTTTGTAGTGGTCATATGAAACCGAAAGTAAATGGTTGTGGAAGGGAAAGGGAAACTTTATTTCTTTACCTTTTGCTTGATCCGGTTGGTTTGTTATTGTGTATAACCAAGTCCCACTTAAGGAAAAGTCTCATTCTGAATTCACGCAAGAGTTGAGTTGCTGTCGAAATCAGCTAAATATTCAGCCATGACAGAGTTGGAGACCCAGAAGGAGTTTGTTGGGTTGGAGTACAGAGAGCATAGCTTAGTGTTATCTAAACAATAACACTAAGTAAGAAAGTCATGGCTGAATATTTAATATTGTAGGTTGGCCCCTGTGGAGGGATGGTTTCTCTACTTTTGACGTTGGTGGCCTCCTTCACTCCTCTTCCAAACCATCTGTCCTCCCTATCCAAGATATGCACATTGTTGTCCTTGAAAGAGCGTCCTTTATCTTTCAGGTGTAGGTATGTGTTTGCTTAACAGTTGTTTAGTTTTCCTGATATACAATTCTGTGCATTCCTCACTGTATTGGACTGCTATTGCTTTTCTTGTGTTTGGGTGTGCAGTCTTTTGGGTGGACCAGTTTCTGTCTTGGTGTGATGCTGGGTTTGAGAAACACATGGATGAAAATCCTTCTTACTTTCTCAGATACTCCAGACACATAAAGAACGACAATGTTGCTGTGTTTATTCATCTTTTCTTCACCACCTGCAGGGTTGTTGTTGGGGTATCTGCAAACTTTAAGTGCATCCTTCAGGTGTTTGTGCTCCTTCTCTTGGGTCTGGCCACTTGTTGGTACATTATCAGCTCGGTGGTGCAGGGTTCTGATAACTCCTAGCTTGTGTTCCAGTGGGTGATGAGAGTTAAAGAGTATTGGTATTGGTCTCTGTGTGTGTGGGTTTCCTGTATATTTCAATGTGGATGCTTCTGTCCTCTTCAGCTTGGCACAGTTCAAAAAGGCCAAGCTGTTGTTTCTGACATCCTCTCGTGTGAACTTGATGTTACTGTCCACTGAGTTAATGTGTTCTGTGAAGGCTTGCACGTCCAGGGTTTTAATGTTGACATGTGTTGTCCACATATCTAAACCAGTGGCTCAGTACTGTTCTTCTGAAGGAGTTCAAGGCTCTACTTTATACTTCTTCCATGTAGAGGTGGACCACAATGGGAGATTCTGGTGAGCTTATGACACAGTCATGTTTTTGTTTGTAAAACCTCTATTGTACTGGAAATAAGTGGTGGTCAGACAGAGGTCCAGCAGTTCGCAAATTTTGTCCAGGCTGAGGTTGGTTCTATTGTTCTATTGTTGTATACTTGTATCAAATCCTCGGGCCTGAACATAGTCTGTGCAAGTATGTGAGTGCTGAACGTCCTCAGTGCACATTCAAGTACTTGTAAAGTTGCAACAAGTCCTTCAAATTACATTTCATTTTGAAAATGACTTAAATGGAGGTTTTCTGATGCTGGAAGACATTGTTTGCCTTCCAAAAACAAATTACAGTTAGAGAATGACTGATATCTGCGTCCACCATGGTTAATATTTTGTTTGAGCTAAATGCTAATGTCAGCATGCTAACAAGCTCACAATGACAGTGCGAACGTGTTGATTTTTATTTATTTATTTTTTTTGGCATAATCTTGACCATGTTCATCATCTTATTGCAGGTATTTGGTCATAAACCAAAGTACTGAATTGGATTAATTAAATTTCTGATGCTGGCACTAGAGAAAAAGGATGACATTTCATCTGTATGATGACATAATTGTGTGTATCAAATGTCATGGCCATCAATCCAGTAGTTGTTGAGACATTTCAGTCTGGATTAAAGTGACAGACCAGCTGACACAAACACAGACAGTCCAAAAACCAACATTGACTGTCGGTTAGTCAGAATTTGTCAGATTTTTTTGTTGCCACCATCAACAGTTACAATTAACCATTTTCAAAGTAACACTAACAATGTTGTTTGAGATGTTTCTACTCAATGCACCATGGACTAGACACAACAACATACAGGTATTTACATTTTTATTACAGTGAAGAAAGCCATGTTTTATTGCCACAGCAAGAGACGGAAGACAATAATAAGGAATACCCAAAGTGTGTTGAAGTTTTAATGTGTTTTATTTTAGGTGATGAATGGAAAACTCAAATGAGTGGCAATAAAACAAACCTACCGACATATTTCTTTGACATTAAAAGATATTTTATTACGGTTTTAAGATATACATCTGATTTCAGTCACAATATTAAATTGGAGAGGATTTTGTAGATAAGATTATCAGATGATGAAATGTTTACATTGGCACATTTCTATTAACAACATTTACTTTACTTACTCAATTGTATGACTCTTTCCGTTTTATGGTTTTATCATGGAAATAAAACTGCTGCACAGTTATTATTTTGCAAACAGTTTGGGTTTGATTTTGCTCTTTGATGATGTGCCTAAAACCTGGCTGATCCCAGGTCAATGAGCAGCCCACTGAGGTGTCAGCCTGTCTCAATCCCGCCTTTGTTTAGCTCCCTGATAACAATCCAACTGTCGCCTCATTATGAGCTGAAACAGGTTGGATGACATGTTAAACATCCAAGAAACCTCCCTGTGCGCTCACCTTCTGCACAGCAGTCACACGCGATGGGCAACTTTTAGGTGTTGAAAGATCACAACACCACGTGCGTGTCACTTTTTGTTTGTGTAAACCAAGTGCTTACAGTTACAGCCACAAAAATCAAGAGAATTCTCACTGCCAATGTCTTTAAGCTAACATAATTAATTTCATAATGTGTGAGGGTTTGTGCGTGTATTGATTGTCTTGCCTCAGCATGTCAGTGTGTGTGTGTGTGTGTGTGGTGTGTGTGTGTGGAGAGAAAGAGAGAGAGAGAGAGAGAGAGAGAGAGAGAGCTGGAGCACTGTCTACAGGCTGCAGACCCTGTAATGGATGTGCATTGAGGAAATCGTTAATCTATAACGATGCTCTGACTGTTGGCGCTTATGAAATGTATTAACCAATGCAAATGCCTCACATTCCATTTCCTGCTGCACACAGAGGTGTGAGCCAAATGTAATTAAATATGGAGTGGGAGACACATTTGGAGTTTTCTACCTTTTTCTGAGCTCTCAGGGGTCATTGCTGGGATCTTTTCACAGGGCAGGTCATCAGAGAAGAGGACAGAAGACCGCAAGGTGCTAACCGCATGTACATCACTACTTACATACTACAGTGCACCCGTTCTTTCCATCAGTATTTCCATTTTTGCCGCATTATACATGTATTTCAGTATATTTCAAAGGGAAATGTCTTCGTTTTAATAGGCACAAGTTAAACATGAAAAAAACAAAGTAGACTAGTAAATGTAGAAAAGGGCCTTTCAGTAAAAATTTGTTTCAAGATGTGTTTCAAAGAAGATGCTACTTTTCCTGTAATATGTTGAACCAACTCTTTATGATAGAATGTCAGAAACAGGGAAATACAAATAGACGAATAGACCGTCTGTTAAACCTGCACTCGTTAATAAAGAAATTAATTTTAAAAATATGCCACTGATTTGGCTCGGAATGAAAAGGCCTGTTAATCCCTGGTAATTGGGCACATACTTGGAATGACGAGCCCGAGGAGCTAAGACTGTGTTGTGGTTCATAGCAGTTTATTGATATGTCTAAATTGTAACTAATGTAGGAGTCTTACCATCAGAAGTTACCGTCAAAATCCTAAAATTGAATCTGGAACTCACAAGGAGCGAACGAAAGCAGACACAAATAGACCTTCATCACCACAAAAGTTTTGATATATCATGTTGGGAAAAGCACAGTGTGTTATTAATAGTGATGGTTCGTTTCTATTCAAGTGTCCCAGTATGCCACGCCATTGTCAGCCAGTACGCGCAATACCAGAAGCAGCTAAACAGAATTTAATATTGACACCTGTGTTTTTTCTACTGTGACATGTCAAAATGTCTTTCATGAAGAAGGCCTATCAGGGTGATATGTTGTCTTTTCCTAGTATTTAAGCCTGGCAGCCATATTCTGACGAGGCTGAAAGCCTGAAAATAGCTAAATATAAATGAGAAAAGATGAACCTTTCTAAAAAAAGTTCCTAGTTATAGTCAGTAGTTACTTTGTAGATGAAGAATTGACGTTCTAAACATATGATCAGCATATAAAATACAACACAATGCTATAGATTAAACTACTCAAGTATTTAAAACTTGCTCCACTTCTGTTTATACATTAAAGCATCAATACTAATAATATAATACAGCATTATAATATGTATGATAATATATTTTTCTAAAATAGGCCTTTCTGCATAATGAGTATTTTTGATATTTAAGCACATCTGATTGTAGTTTATTGTAATTTTACATAAGTACATTTTTTTACTCTCCCAATGTCACTACATAATGGGATTTGTACTTTTACTTTTACGTAAACAGTGCGACTTCTTCTTACACAACTGGCAACTTGTATGCGTGACATCACAATCACCTGTTAATAACAACCTATTCGCTGTTAATTTCAGACTCAACTGGTCATTAATCCATCATAGAAGAACCTGTTTTTTTTAATAAGGTGTTTACCTGCAGAGAAGTTGTCATGAAAGATTAGTTTAGAGAGCCAGAGAGTTTCCCAGCTGTTGGGACTTGCCTCATTATGCAATACAGCTGGTGATTCCATCCCCATTCTAAGAAGCAACATAGCCGAATGGAAAAAAGGGTCAATCTGCAGTTGATGTTGTGTTTCTCCTCCGGGCTTATTAGCATTAGGGTGTGAGACATCAACAGACCCATCAATCAAGACTAAGCTCTACATTTTCAACTTGGTAAACTACTGAGAATTATGAATCATATTTTAGAGCCGTCACAGTCCCGGTTGTTTATGCTAAAGTTAATCATGCATTGCGATGGAAAATATATCACTTGTGTGCATGTTTCCATACTGACACATTGCTTTGCAGATTTCTGCCTTGTTGTATAACCATGTAATCTAACATCTGAGTTGGTTACTGATGTGAAGATGCGCTATGTGAAAGGATGCAGTCTAAATGGGTGCCAGATCAGTTATTATCATCAGTTATTCCCATAATGTCACATCAGGGCAGATTATCTCTCAAGATTTGTTTATAGCTCCGTTTTATTTCACAGATGTCATTTGCATCCTCCCACTTCTCTAATAGACTTCCACGCTAGCACGCACGCTTTGTATGACATATTTTTTATTCTGTTTGTTATGAATTGACTTCAACTGTCCAAACTCTCTTTTCCAGATGATTGTTTTCCTTGTTTCCACATTTACAAACCCCACTCTGTCAAGAATAAATAAATGAAGAACTTACAGGACATTTATGGGTCTGCCTGGTCCAGTGTCAAACACAGGAAAGTGGCCCTCTATTAATCCTCTTTGTTCCTGAGCTCTATTGTATGCGAACTTATAGGTCCATCCTGTCATATATGTTCCATATGTGTCTGTTCTCCCCAGCATTGAAGAAAAATAGGGGCCGAAAGACTTTGAAGTATTTCAGTTCAGATCAGAGAGAGGAAGACAACGAAAGAATGCAAAATAAGAAATGACGACACATGAAATGATACGGTGAGAGCTGTACAGTTTTTCATAATTTGGGTCTTATTTTCGTAATTGTCAGAATCGTTTCTATTGGTTTTGTCTGCCTTTTTCTTCAATAAGATCGTCGCTGAGATCTGGGGACATGGAGACAAAGTCCGACAGGGCAGGAAACACAAGCAGTCAGGTTCGTAAACAAACCGACATATTTCAAATACACTTTATTTGGAAGTGAAACCGAAAGCGAGCGCACCCATACGTATCAGTAATAATCCCTTCGTGCACACAGAAATGAAGCTTTTAGCACAGGTTCAAGCAGAAAGTCAATTGTTACATCATCACTCTTGGCCTCCAACTCTCAAGTTGTTATCTAATGATTCCTTTTGTTTCTTACCGTCCAACGATCATTTCATCTAGAGGATATTGTCATTATAATCCATGCTGCTTCGCCCCTCAACTATCCCGCCAGAGCCAAGGCCCCGTCTAGTCTTAGGGGGATCTTTAGTTTGCTTCTATTTATGAGGGTCCGTGTCTATAAATCTATGTGATCGACTGACTTGACTGAACTACAAAAGTATTTGAGTCAGGGAGTTGTTCTTTAAAGTGTGATGAATGTAGACAAAATCTACTGTCCATCTGGTTTTTTTTTCTCTTTGGCTAAGTTGGGCTAACGTGGAGGTTTGTTTGCAACCTGTATGGTCGCTCTTGTTTCTTGTCCCATGTGTTGAAGTAATGTCACCATGTTCTCAAATTTCAGTTGTATCATAACTCATAGAAATCATGGTCAGAACAGTCCTTTTTATACCAGATTCCCCATTAAAAAACTATGTAGAGCCTTAACTGGAAATCTGCAGATTTCTTTTTCCCATCGCTATCAAGTACGAAGACACATTAGTGACACTGTGAGTCAAGTCTAAACACCATAATCTCATTAAGTAATTATTTTTTGATCACACCAGCAGTGATTGACATGAACTCGGATGCTTGTGCGCCAGATTGCACATGTGAAAACACACACAAGGCCACATGCAAACTGCAGATTGCTCCAGGCTTCGGGTCCGGATTTCTGACAGGTTGTGGGAGGATCAAAGTTCAGATTTTGAATGCACTGTAAAGGAAAACAACAGAAGAGAGAAGAGAGGGAGTCAGGGAAGAGCAGATAGAGAGACAAAGCATTGATAAAGGCCATCAGGATTTATATTAGCAGGAAAAGGGGGGATGATTTACAGAGCGGCGTGGGCGAGGAGGCGACCAGAGGAGAGGCGAGACAGATGAAAATAAGAGATTATCCGTGTAATAGAGGAAACAGTTTGTGCTGCATCAAGCCTTATTTGTCAGGTAGAAAACTGAGGTCCTCCCCCTGCGTGCCTCCCCCTCCTTCTTGGCGAGGGAAGCAGGATGTCTTTCATCCAGTTCAGCTGAGGGATCAAAGCTAAAAGGCTACTCGGCTGAAACTGACCTCAATTTGCACTGCTGCTCACTCCGCACCTCTCCAACATACACAATCCTATAGTTCTCCTTACATCCCCACCTCCCACCGAACTACACATGCTATTTCCCTTCCTGTATGCCACACTACCTCATCCACTTAATAAGGGAAACCTCTCACCGCCTCAGAGCCATTAAAAGTACAATTTATAGCCTCCATATTAACACTACAGCATATACATATAAAATGCTGTATATCACTTATTATCAGATGTACGGATTATCAGATATGCACCAGGCTAACGCAGAACTTATGTTTGTGTTGATTAAGTAACCTGTTCACAATAGAATCACCCTGCTCTGTACTTCAAAGAGCTGCCTGTGTTTGGCTTCCTCTCTGTGTCTTCTTTCTCACTGTTTTCACTACAAACAACCTCTTTGCTGCAACTCCCCACCCACATACACACTGTAATGTATACACATACAGTATTTTGTGTACACATGTACATATAATTGAGATTAAGTGCGTATACATTTACGCCCCCCGAAACAGGTCTGAAATCCTATTTTGTTCGTTTTGAATGGGTCGATCACACCTGCAGTGTGCTTTGCTTCTTTAAACGTCTGTGTGGTTTTTATGTGAGGACTCCAAATGCGACTGTTTTTTACTGTGAGGATGTTCAGCTGTTCATATAAACTTTTTTTTTTTTCAAATGGAAAAAAAAAAGTCTCAAATTGTATGTAAAGAGCATTAAGTTACTAGCTACTCCTGCACTTTATCACAAGTGTAATCTCGTTGTAATTTATTAAGCATACAACGGACAAAAACAATGAAAAGCATCTATCACAGCTGCAATAAATGCTGCCTCTTTGAAGCTTATGATATGCCGTTTTTTTTTTTTGTTTTGTTTAGAGCTGTGTTGTAACTGGTTTAACTGTTTTTAACGCCAACCAAAATGTGTCTGAAGCACAGAGTGTTGTAAATTATATGCTGAAAGCTGATTTAAATAAAAATGTTGCCAATTTTAGACTCTTTTATTCAAGCAGCGTTGTCAACTTGGAACATGTGAGAGCTTGAGTTCCTTTGTTAAATGAAATTAAAAAAGTTTTGTATGTTTATATTTTTCAATGTAAGGCATCAATAAAAATAACATTTTGGTATAATGTCATATTTTCAGTAATATTTAAATAGTCAATTATTTCAAACAATACCCAGCCCTAACTATTATTAATTCATATTTACAGGTGAGTGTTTAGGTTGTTTTGTTCTTGTTACTACCTTGCATAATATTATAACATGTTCCTGTTATTTTGTCCAACCCCCAGACAAGCCCATAGCAGAGAGGCCAGGTTCATAAATGCCATTCTTGGGCGCCCCCTTCTGGGCTGAAGCCACACTTTTTTTTTCTTTTTTTTTCTTTTTTTCTGGAAATACACTCAGGATTTGACAAAAAGAGAGAAAATCCTGAGGATACAAGGGAGGCTGCCGGCCAAGGCCTGAATCCTTACTGTCACTGATTTCACAAAGGAAATGAAGACATATTATTAAATCATACTTCTGTGAGCCAATATGTTGCACATTAAGTCCAGTTAATATTCACTGAGGCCAATGGAGTTCCTCTTCAGTGTGTTGAATCCTTACAGGCGGATACATGGAATAGAAATCCCATGTGTAGCATTAGGGGGCTCATTCAAGTTAAGGCCCTCTCTTCCTTTCACACAGTGGAAAGTAAGATTTCATTTTATTTCCAGTGTGTGTCATGTGGTATTTTCAATCTCTGACATCTCCTTTAATTCCCTAATTTCTTTAATACTTTTTTTTTAAATATGCCGCCCATTTTTCCAGTTACTTCATGATATTACTTCTGTATT
The DNA here is from genome assembly GCA_029490765.1 of Euthynnus affinis. Lineage (NCBI taxonomy): Eukaryota > Metazoa > Chordata > Actinopteri > Scombriformes > Scombridae > Euthynnus > Euthynnus affinis. The sequence continues at coordinate 26,722,537 of CM055848.1, read as the reverse complement.
CACTTTGTTGCGCTTCATAATATTTTATTAAAAAATTCTTCATGTGTCTTACTGAGTCAGCATTTAATTTACATTCACTTCAAACAAAATGTATTCACTCATAAGGAAAATATGGTTAATTCCTTTATATATAAGTTGTAAAACAAAAAAAACAATAAACATAAAATCAATAAAGGTATATAATAATAAACACTCCCAGTTGCTTTGGTTTAAAAAAAAGGGCATCAATTAATTAGCTATAGAATAAAAAGTCCACTCAAGTTCTCATTTCAGTATCTTGTAATCTTGCTAATGAAAATATGGCAGCATCATACTGAAAAAGAAAAAAAAAAAATCTCAACATCTGACCAATGACGACAGAAAACAGAGCCTGAGCGTATAACGTCAGCCGGGTGAGAGTATGATTTTATTATGCTCTCCTCTTGATTGCGATTGGCAGGGGCCCATCACTGCACAAATAACCTGCAGCTGTAACGAAGTCCACCTGTTTATAAACACAAACAGTTATGAACGTACTCCGACCTGTCACATCTCATCAAAGACAGAGAAGCACGCTGCGGCATGCATCGATGGCTTCAGCTGCAGATGAAGGCTGTTTCCTCTCAAAGTTGTGTTACTTATTCAAAAGAGGGATGAACGTTTAACAATAAGATATGAGCCTGATAATGCAGCAGTATTGCACAAACAACCTCTTAGAAGACAATATGTGTTGGGGGGGGAGGAGGCGGGGAGGGAGGTTGGGGGAGTAGTGGAGGGGTCACTCTGGCTCGACTTTACATTTTCATCACCCTTGTGGTTTTTTAATTTCACTTTCGAGACTTTTCCCAGAGAGTGTTTCTCCACAGTGCTCAGGGCTGATCCGGACTGTGCCTCCTGAGACACAGTAGCCTGTTGTCTGGCCTGGGGGGCTGAGGGAGTGGTGTTATGAGAGGGCATAGAACATGTTATGTTAACCTGGGTGGTAAAAGCCTTAACATATTTGGGAAAATGCCCCTTTATACCCTTTCACACCCACCCTTTTCTCTTCTTTTTTTCCCCAAATTCTTCAGAACTGCTGTAGTTCTCCCATCTTGTCATAACACTCTCAAGAGTCAGTTCACTGAAATTACAAGAAATATAATCTCTCACTTCTAGTGGTATTTAGCCATGCAGATAGATTTAGTTTTACTTGACAAGGTTTTAAATGATCCGTCTTTGAGATTTGTGACGCACAGCAATTTATCATCGCGTATGTTTTCTTCTGTTCTTCTTATTCAAACTACAAAAAGAGTGTCCTCCAGAGAGCTTTAACTCTCTACTGTGCTGATCATGTTGCTTTGGAAACTTAATTCACCTATTCAACTCCTCATTTCAAGTCAAAAGGCTTCAAGTCAGAAGAACTCGTACTCGTACTCGTACTAAAAATGTAACTAGACGCAAATGAGACATTTTAAATTGAATTGACCTGAAATTAATGTAACTTGTATTTACATTAAGTGTAAGTATAAAACTTGAGTTGATTCTTTGTGTCTAAAAAAATATTCTTATATTTTTTTTTTTCTTCCTGACATTTTGTATATTCAAGGTCGAGGTCAAGGTTAACTTTATATGTGTTTTTTTTTTTTAATCATCATTTTTATAAATTTGGACAATGGTCAAATCCCTCCACATTGTCTCCACAATCAGTCAGGATATAGTGTAATTCAGGTATAGTAAAACAAAATCCTTTTTTATCCCTAATTTAACATTTTGGGTGCATTAATTGGTTTTTCGGGCCACATGGGGGAAGCAAAAATAGCTGTAAACACAAAACTGACATATTATCACCTTATAAAGTTTATAAAGTGATTGTATCTGTGGCTTATTCATGCATCAGAGCAACGACATCATTCATTTGGAGTAAATGAATTTAAGTTGAATATTGTTCTCCTGGGGGAAGTATCTGGCTCTTAAGCTGCCAAATGCTGCACTATGTTCACCAGCTGGTCACTAACTATATCTGTTTGCTGTTTGGCGCTGGGCAGGTAGTGCACAGTCGGTTTCGTAGAGCTGCCTGCCTTTGGCTGATGGAAACAGCACCGGTGAGACCAGTGAGGCTGGATCAAGACAGCGAAGTTGCAGGCTGTAAACCCAAAACAAAGTTAAACGTCATTAATAATCTATAGGACTAATGGGAATAACTGGGGGATAAGTGAAACGTGTTGAACCCACAGTCAGGTTGTTAAAGCCCTCAAATTCCCAGGGACAATACCGCAAACATGTCCCTGGTGTCCTAAAGTGTAGCTACAGCTTTGGTCCACAGACTTTGCTGTAAACTGTTTTCATTGTAAATACTTCCTACTGAAGATATAGTCCCTTTGTGAAATCTGTTGACAGTGCGTTCTGTGGATTATCCAGAGTAACTCTGTTTCTTAAATGTCATTTTTAATGCTGTGAGTACAACAAACAAAGTTTCATTTTCCTCTATTGTGTTTAGATGGAGGCAGAAATCTCAGGGACACAAGTTAGTTTGAACTTTCTTTCGTAATTTGGGTGAACCAACACTTTAAGGTCACGGAGAGATATCATCAAAGGTGTACTTTTCCACACCTTGTTGTTCTACTGTTCCTGTACTCCCACCTTCATCTCTTCATCCATCTATTGGTTGTGTTATCCTGCCACTGCGTCAAGCAATGTGTCAGCAGTCAGACTGAAAGACTCTCTGTTCCCCTTAACTCTCCCTCGTCCATTGTGTTTGTCTGGATGCTTTTCCAAGCTAAGCCTGGCACAGGCCTGGATTTCCGGAGCCCAAAATGTGAGCCCAGGGAACTGGACTCCTCCGGGAAAGCGTAACAGCGGGAGATGGAGCGCCACTCAGAAGCAAAACAAACCCAAATATCAGGGGTTTATTTAAAATCTCAACATCTTATATTAACAGCAGTGCTACAGGCTAGTGATTAGCCAGGCATGGGTCATGGGTTCCTAAACCTCTCTTAATTTTCCTTGGAAACCATATTTTCTGTGTTTATAGATGCAAAACACAGGCAAGGGTTGGATTCGTGCCAAGACATTAAACCGTATTACTGCTCATTTAACAGTTGTAAAGAGGAACAGCTATGGGATAGGTGTGGTTAACATTCTTCTAATGCGAAAATATGGCAGTGTTTCACTTGTACAGTCCAGTTAGATATTACACACATATTATGCTATCTGATGTGCTTTGCAATGAGCTGAGACCTGCCCAGGTTATTGTAGTGTCAACACTGAGCATATGATCTCACTGCAGCGATCTTTGACATTGAGGGATTCATACTTGTTTGATGTCTTACAGTTGAAATGCCCTGCGCAGGAAGGAAGTGCTCACCCACTGGTCGCCTGTTCCATCTTCAGGAGCTCTATGGGAGGGAGGGAGGATTTCAGTGCAATATTTACAGTGACCTTTTCCTCTCACTGGCCAGGGGCCCATGGGAAAAAACTGGAGAAGACAAACAATGAACAATAGGGTTCAGGGATGAGCAATGGTGCCAGCGCAGCATGTGCCATTACGGGATGTGGATTACAGACGGTTGGGGGGTCACAGCAAGGATCAAGGCACCATCAATGTCCCCTCAAGACCTGGGACACCTGCTCAGAGAGCCTGTTCTATTTAAAAAACACGACAAGCAATGACGTGTGCCTCACGAAATGAAAGTATTGTGAGGTATATGTGTTTATATTTGGTTCAACATTTTTCGGAAACATGCGTATTTGCTTTCTTGGCGAGAGTTAGGTGCAAAGATCGATATCACTCTTGTATTTGTCGATTAAATAGCATTCATTAGCATAAAGATAGAGACCGAAACAGGAGTCCCTTTGAATTAAGACTGGTTAGCAAGCATTAGAGGTGCTGGTAGGCCGACTTTATGCTAAGCTAAGCTATCCTTCTCCTGATCCCAATATTAAAAGGGCAAATGTAACAGTAATATTGATCTGTGTGAGTGGTTCTTGATGCTCTGTACTGTATAATTTTGGTGGGTAAGTACTGATAAATATTGATATTATATTCATATTATATTAAGCATTTTCCCAGGATACTTTCCCATACATCACATGATAATATCTCTTGACACATGACACTAATAATGCACCAAATAACCCGCTGATTTGTGGCTTCACCAGTTGGTATGTGTGACATGCCACTGTCATTGTCATTCATTAGCAAAGGCCGCACCACTGAGAATAAGATCGAAATCTTCCAGCGTCATTGCTGTAAGTAGATGTTTATATAGACAAACAGCCCCTGTGTTGCATCAGCATCTGTGCAAACTCCCAAGTCACAGTTTGATCCCTTAATTATCAGATTACCCCAGCTAATTGGACAATATGGCTTCCCTGGGGATTGGGCCTTGCCTTATCACAGAAATTCTTTCTGCCCTGCACAATTTGGTGCGATAAATGTAATGGTATCAGTGTTCTAGTGTGTGCTTGGGTGGTCTCTGTTGCATTTCTAATGATGCTGCGCCTTTCCCAGAACAAGTGGAAATACCTCAGTGATGCACCGTGAAAAGAGGGATGAGGAAAGAAGCAAAGCTCCCACTGGGCTTCAGGAATCTCACTTGAAAGGACATTCAACTCTTCAGAGAAGCATGAATCCAATAATATTGTTTTTGCTGCATTTAGTCTTAGATTCGATCATGCATAAAAAATTAGGATTCATGGATTAAACCGCTCATTAGCTGTTTTTATACCACAAGATATCTTGAATCACTTCTTCAAGACAGAGGTGCAGTACCAACACGCCACCCAACTCACTCACATGTCAAAGGCGAATCCAGAATGATTCAGCCAGCTTATCAGTCGGTCCGTTCGGGTACTTACATGGAAAATTAGACTACATAATGTAATGTTGGCTGGGCTGCAATGTTGGAAAAATATCCAGAGCATTTACCACAAAAAACACCACAAATTGAATTATTATCAATGATGCATTAGTGTGTAAAGAGCTTTTTCATTTTGTCTGGAGCAAATCTACTCATACACTCTCTGTGTCTAATCTACAACAATACATGTTGTACATAATACATACAGACATAATGTCATATTGTATTTTGTAAGATGATGATGTGTTTACAATGGAAAATATTGGCAAGGTAGTAACTGTAGCTGTAATAGGAAGTAAAGAATAGCATAAAATGGAAATTCTCAAGTAAAGTGCAAGCATGTAAAACTGTACAGTAGCTCAACTAAGATATAGTAACAATGTATGGGAATATCCAGTTTCCATGAGTCACAGCAGAGTGCAGAATATGAGACTTTAAAGATTCTATATATAGTCATATTTTTCAGCACTACTATGCAGAATGTGTGTAAAGAAAAATCACAATATGAAAAATTGACCAATCACAGTCTCATCATATGAAAGTTGTTTTTTTGTTTTTTCGGTTTTTTTTTTACATGCATGGACCGATTTTACCAACTAAATCTGTGATTACCACATCTATCACATCAGCATACATTTTAAAAAAAATATGTCATGTTATGTTATTTTATTTTGAAGGCTGCGGCTAAGAAAGGATATCCGGAAGTAGTCAGCAGATACAGGAAACGGTCGCTCCGGTCCAGCTGTTGCAAACTGTAAGTTACCCTTTTCTGTTTGACATTTTTCGCTGAAAATATTTGTGTCAATGCCAAAGTTAATATTGCAAGACGTGTGTAAAATGACGCCGCTTGTAATGGACGCATATGACAGCCTCCGGTAACCCTTCCGGCATAACGAATTAGCATGCTAGCGAGCGATGGTTAGCCTGAGCTAACGTTATCTTAGCTGTCAGAATTGTCAACAAAGCAGAGTTTAATTTTTCTGAAATCACCATTGGGTTGTTTAGTAAACTGTTTCAGACGTCTGTAACTTTCGACGGCGACAGAGGCAGATGACAGATGCTATCTTTCATTGTCCTGACGGGAATGCAATCATCAAAGTCCTTTGAATTATCCGACTATTCAGCAGTTTAAATGGGGTGTTGTTTGTTTTTGTCCACCGGAACATATTTTCAGACTTAACGCTGTGAGCCATTAGCGGCTTCTGATAGATGCCGCTCATTTTTGACACATCAAAGCTATGCTTAAAATATCCAAGGTTATTTAAAACATGGTGTTTACGCCCTTGACTATCGTCCAGCTGTAATACAGCTGTAAATTTATTGTCATTCAGTCACCGGAAAGCTGTGAATGGTCGAAATGATGCGACGATGTTATTGATATGTGAAAGGTTGTTATCATGTTCTGTTTTGTCCTTTTGTCTATTTGGATGGAGACAGTCGCATCCTTATCTCGTTTTGTTTTGACACCAAATCAAAGTGCATCCATGTTTTTTTTATTTGTTTTTTACACTTTCATTCTGCAAACGTATTTCTCTCTCCATCTATCATTTTCTTTCTCCTTAATTACCTAAGTCTTTTCTTAATAGTTCTATAAACTGTTATTAATATGTTGTGTGTGTGCAGTAGTGCATCATGTTCAAATGAACTTTATCTTCACAGAGCAGCAATTGTTATAGACTTTATTCATACGGTTAATGTAATATTAACATTACATTAACTGCTTGAATGATGTTGTTGCTCTGATAATATTTAGATTTTATGTGTCAGGTTTTCGGCAAAAAAAAAAAAAAAATGTTGTGTTGTTGTTGTTTATGCATTGAAAATGGCTTATGACTTATTCTTAAACACTCAGTGATTAAGCTGCCTTACCAAAAACTATGTCCTGGTTTCCCAAGTTAATCCACAAACCTCACCTTGAACACTTTTGCCTGGAACTACTTTCTACCAAAGAAATAGCCCCAATGAAAACTGCTGACATTTTTGTTCAGGGACACTAAGTTGAAATGAGAACAGCCAAATTTTCTTCATTAACCTCCGAAACCTCTCAACACCTCCAACCGGTAATTGCACACAACTCTTCTGCCAACTGAACCGCACATAATAGAGTTAAAATTACAACTTGAAACGGTTTGTTTGCATGAGAGAACTCTACAGATGTGACTCATTCCCAGGTGACATGACCTCTCTCGCACTGTCTAGAAACCCTTTTGCCACCGCAGTAAAAATAGATTGAACACAGAAATAGCAGTCGCCTATTTAACTGCCTGTGAAAACAAAGAAAATGTAATAGACCTAACACCTTGCTTATACTTCGAAAACATATTTATGTATACAAAAAAAAAAAAAAAAAGGGAACAAACAAAGAAGAAAGAAATGATCCCGCCAAATGATGTCGTGTGACTCGGAGACAGTCTCGCATTGAATGGAAGACATTGTGGTGAAAATAAACATCAGGATTCTTAGCGTGAGGTTTTTAAAACGCTAGTAGTTAATGAACCTTGCGATACTCCTCCTCGCTGATTGGTTGATTTTTTGCTTACAGTACAGTAAAAGCACACATCTGAACTTATTATTGATTGTAAGTGACAAAGTGACAAATTATACTACTCTTACTTACTATGTTGTGGTTTACATTTAATGTGTAATCAGCATTACATCCAGTTAACCGACATTTTTCTTTGTTCATCACCAGCTCTTTGTTTCATGAGGATGTTTACGAGGCATAATAAATTACATGCCAATATAAGACTTGAGTGAAAAAGCTTGGAACTGTAGAGGAAAAAAAAAAAAAAAAAGACACTGAAGCATTTCTTTAGTTTCTATAGTAAATCCTTGTATCTTAAGCCATTACAAGAGTTGTATGAGGTGATTTTTTTTTTCTCTCCTCTGTTTGTATTTTGAAATATGTAACCATCCTCTTGAGTGTTATGTCTAAATATGTGCTCAGTTTGGAAGGACTCCAGCTGTAGCAAAGGAGGAGTTTTTTTCTGTGGAGGGCAACAACAAATAGTAAATAAACTGATTTGAAATGTTTTTCATCCATGTATTGAAAGCGATGGATAACATGTTCGGATGAAGTGACATGAGGAGCTGCTTTATTTACAATATGATTTTAAATTAACTAAGGAATTGCAACACTTTCATCTGACATGAGAAGGTGTCAGCCACAGTGTCGTCCATCTAGGGCTGCGACTAACTCAACAGTTATTTTCATTGTCAATTAATCTGTAGATTATTTTCTCGATTAATCGATCGGTTGTTTGGCGAATAAATGTCGATCGCTGTTTTCACAAAGGCCAACGTGACGTCTTTCAAATGTCTTGTTTTGTCCTCAAGAGTCCACGACTGAGAGATATTCAGTTTACTGTCACAGAACACTAAAGAAAATAGAAATTATTTACATTTGAGAAGCTGAAATCATTGAATTTACACATTTCTTCCTTTTAAAAAAATGTCTCAAAACAACTGGATATCAAAATACTTGGCGATTAACACAGTAGTTGGCAACGAATTGATTATTTGACTAATTGTTGCGACTCTACCTCCATAATTTAGTGATTTAAAAAAAAAAAAAAACATGAGTAGATATGTGAATTGAACACTCAGGCTTACTTTATAGGTAGAACTGATACAATTATAATTGGTATTTGGTCCTAAAAAAATGTTTGTTTGTAGAAAGCATAAATTGAGCCCAGCTTCATTTGTTTTAGAAGTGTTTGATTTAGCCCAAGTTACTCTGAGATCAACAAAACACAGTTAAAGCAGCAGTCGTGCTTATATTCCAGTTCAGTAGTAGGTCTGAGGGTTAAGATATTACTTACTTAATAAACCTAAAGACCTCCACGTTGTGATATATACACTCCTCTCACCTCAGCCTCATTAAGTGTGGTGTTTTCAAACAGAACATACTCTAAGCCTCTATAATTCCCTCTCTGGTGTACTTTCGACAAATATTGTTCTAACATCGTTTCTTAAAGTAGGTCTTTTTTGCGAGGCGGGGGAAACGGTACCTCCGCCGTGTGTGTGTTTGCTTAACTGATTGCTTTCTGTGCGAGAGCCAACGAGAGTCATTGATTGACAAGTCGATATATAGCGGGCGGGCGCCACGTCCCGGGTAACAAGTTGTCACCGAGCTGCTCCATCATCCGTCCACATCCACGCTAACCAGTCTGTGAGAGAGAGCCCTGCGTATCAGCTCTCCTTCTCTTCCACACAGTCAGCACCGCTTGGCTGGGGGATGGCTAGGGCAAGGCTACACTGATCCATTTCCTGCCCCCTCCTCCTCCTTCCTCCCCCTCTACCCCCCCCACCCTCCCCTCCCCTCCCCTCCTAGAGCTCTAATTGAAAAATTTGGGTGGCCCTGCTTGTTTGTTTTGGTGGAATGTGGTGGGTTGTGTTTTTTGAGGCTTTTCCTCAGTGCCGCTGCTCCGTAGACCTCAGGGTGAATCGAGCGACGAGGGTCAGGCCGAGCCTTGTTTGCGAAGCGGCACTTTTCTCTCACCCCTGTCTGCTCTCGGGAGTCTGCCCCACCTGGTAGCCTGTCCCCCTGCTGACAGGCTTGCCGGGCCACTGCTTTTCACAGCATGGTCTCTGTGACCTAGTCAGACCTGGACAGACACACAGAGGAGCCTCCGGGCTGGGAAAGAAGGTCGAAGCACAGCTCCAAGAGACGTGCTCAATACTAAGTGTTCATCTGAGCGAGATTCGATGTTACACTGAACGTGAAAGTAATGGAAGTATTATTTACTGAAACAATTAGATTATAATTGAGCTGAAACAAAATGAGCAAGTCATTTAAATTATTTTTCCTGGTTCCAGCTAATTAATTGTGAGGATTTGCTGCTTTTTTTTTCTGTATTATTATGTGATAGTAAACCGAACATGTTTGGGTTTTGGACCCCACAGACATTTTCACATTTTTTTCTGACATTTTGTAGACCAAACAATCAATCAGCTAATTCAGAAAATAATAAGCAGATTAATCTATAATGAAAATAATTGTTAACCAGGGTCCTGGTAGATTCTACGTAGTATAATTGCTACACTGCCAGAACAGTAAACAACAATTTTGATAATCAATTCTCTGTAATTTAGCAAAAAAAAAAAACCCAAAACAAATGTTTGCTAACTCCAGCTTCTCAGATGTGAGGATTTGCTGCAGATCTTTGTTTTATAATGTTGTAAATCGCAAAACCTTTAGTTTTCGGACTGTTGGTCAGAAAAACAAGCAATTTAAAAACAATACCTCTCTACTATTATTGCATTTGACACTTTAAAAAAAAAAAAAAAAGATCCAGAAAATATATATCTGCAACAATTTTGATACTCTGTTAATCTTTTAAGTGATTTTTGGGAGCACAAGTGTCAAAAAGTCACTTTTATTTTGTCTTTTGTGGCACTAAATTGAATATTTTTAGGTGTCAGACTGTTAGAAATTGTAATGGATTTTTTCAATATTTTCTTATGCTTCATTGATCAATAATTAATGATTGTTCAACTAAATATTGGTTGATAATTTGCAGTAGAAAAAGTAATCAATAAATGAACTGAGTTCTAAATGAAAGTGTTGATTTGTTTTGTAAACAAGAGTGTTTTTATAATTCATAATGCTATGTGAGCGGGGACGGTTCTCACGCTGCTGATGTGTTTTTTTATGTAAAGCAGCAGTCTTATAGAGCGGCTCGCGAAGGTTCAAATCTCTCCATTTCGCCATGTCATTGGGCAGAGCTGCCTGTCTCCAGTCTCTTAATCCTCTGAAAACAATTTTCTGCATTTGCAGGCCTATACTTCATATTTCTGTTTGTTGTTTCAGGATTTTAATATGGGAAATTGGGGACTTCACTTCGTTAGGCTTAAAGCTGAAAAGCACTTGAGACTGACAAACAAACAAACTGGCAGCCCTAAAGATAACAAACCCTGTGGGCAGACATCATGATGGTAGGATAGTGAGCCAGAGGCACACATCTGATCGCTCTGTCCTCTTTTCTCTGTCACGAAAAGACTCTTCATGAGCGCTGGGCTTTTTGTAGATGGAGATGCTGACTCATTGCGGAAGAACTCGATGACTGGCCAGTGGTCGCAGCATCTGCTCTCAAACAGAACCTGCTCAGTTCACGTTACCATCCAGTTATTTGAAATATGATACAGTTAACACACATATTATGGTCAATTTTTCTTTTTTTTTTTTTTTTTTCTTGGACTATCAGCTGCATTACTCTCACCACTTCTTAGAGGCATGTGGTGGCCTGGGTGCGAGTGAACACTGAGGAGGATTGTTTCAAGCCCCGCCCAGCCTGTGTGATCAGGCCAGTCATCTCGGGCAAGGTGATGTTTGGCCCGCTCTGTGCATTCAGAGGGAGTGGAGGGTGGTGGGTGGAGGGTGCGGGGGGGGATCTTTGATGGAATCTGGTGTTTGTGTAATGTTGGAGAGGAACGGAGTGAAATGGTGTTAGTGTGGTGGGGGGGGGTACTGAGCCTGCCGATGGGCGACGGAGGGGGTTAGGGTGATGGATCTGTCTAAATGGGTCCCTTTGTGCCCTTTAAACCCATCACACTCTCGCACTCTCTCTCTCTCTCACACACACACACACACACACTTGCCAATCACTGCCATATGTGAATCACCTTTGAACTCAAACCAGCATATGATCTGAGGTATGAACGCCTCTTTCACAAGATAGAAGTGTGCGTCACATAGATAGATTCCCACATCCATGTTGCTGCAGGAAGTTTGTCTCCGAAGATGATCTGAGTCACTTTGATCTAAAGTAGAGGTTTTAAACACCCTGACCGCTCTATCTGGGCATTATCAGGAAGATAAGTTACGACATCTCCAAGTCCAAGTTCAAGTCTTTAAATCGGATTATCTGCTTTTATCGATTCATCTGCTGATTATTTTCTTGATTAACCATTGAATTATTTTGTCTATAAAATGTCAGAAATTCGTCAAAGTGTCCTAACTCTACTTTGCCAGAGCTAAAGGTGACATTTTTGAAATACATATTCAGTTTACAGTGATTTACGACAAAGAGAAGCATCAAACGCTAACATTGAGCGCAAGGTTTGGCATACGGGCTCGAAAAAATGACGGAAATGATTCATTTATTATCCAAATCGTCGACATTAATTTTCTGTCAGTCGACTAAGCAATTAATGAATCAATCATTTCGGCTCCAGAAGGCTTTTAACATTCTTGGTGTCCACATGTTTGTCTCAGGTTTCCCTTTTATTTGACAGGAAACTGGGAGAGAAGGAGGGAAGACTAAATGCAACAATGCTCCTTGAGTTTCATGGCTTGACTTTTTTTTTTTTTTTTTTTAAATCTTGACGTTTATTGATTTAGGTTTTTATTGTATGAAGCTTCCAAACTGACTGGATGTTGGTGTCGGTTTGATCCAGCTCTAGTCCACCAGGTCTGTCTTTAGCATACATGACTGACACTGATTATGTCATTATTCATCAATCATCAATAGGAGAATACTTTTATTTAAAAAAAAAAATAGAAAAAGTAAATCTTTATTTGCTGTTTCACACTCCGCAACCAGTTAAAAGATATTTAACTCTACATGTGGAAATGTATATTACATGTAGTAATTGTCTATTTAATGAAAATACAAACACCTGTGATTCATCAGACAGTTTACCTGTGAATAGGTAATACTCGATTTGCATCAACATCACACAATTTATTCATTTTAAAAGCCAAAATTGTGATTGTGATTATTAATCTACATCCCACAATAGTAACCTTTCCTCTGGTGCGCTGCCATCGTCTATGTAAACGATGCATTAACCTCAGCAGCGGGGAAAAATCAGCTCCACGGCCTAATCTGAAAATCTGGGTTTCAAACCTAAGTGTTTGCATGACATTATTTAGCAAATACAGTAGAGCTTGTGTGTGTGTGTGTGTGTGTGTGTGTGTTTTTTAACATCTTTTAACTGAAATCAATCTTGTGCCCTTTTTTTAAACTGAAAAAGAAATCCATTGCTGCCATCTAGCCTAGACCGTCGTGCACAGCTTTTATTTTTTATTTTTTTAGTGGTGGTGGTGGAGGGGAAGGATGTAACTGCGGTATGTTAAAATTAAATGGTTTCATGTGACAAAAAGATTTGTTTAGAGATTTAATGAAAAGTCTTCCCTTTGTATCTGTGTCCTGCAGCGCCGAGCCAAAGAAGCACTGTCACTTGTTAGCAGCGCTGCAAAGAAAATCCCAAGCCTCAGACTTTCACAGCTACCACACAGCTTTGAGCCAACCCTGCTGTTTGTTAGTCAGCCTCCAAGGAAAACAAACCTGCCGTTTTAGCCCTATTACCAGAGAGAGAGAGAGAGAGAGAGAGAGAGAGAAACAGAGAGAGAGAGAGAGAGAGAGAAGAGTTGGGGGTAGGGGCTGGAGGGCTACCATGGTTGGAAGAGATTCGAGTGAGGAAAAATGGGCTAAATCTGGGTCTGTGTTGTCATTGATTAAATTTAGCCCGCACAGTACAACACGGCTTGACACATGTTGGAAGAAAGTGGGGTATAATCTAATGGGGATCCTCTGATGCCCCCTAGAGGGTAATACTTTTATCCCTCTTGTGGAAAACACTGACTTACCTCATAAGTTTCCAGTTGGAGCTTCAGGAACTTTTGTTTTCCTGTTCATGCTACTTTAAGGAAAAATTAATTCACAGTTAGGCCTCAGCCTGTATAAGGTTATAGTTTCTATTACCTCGTTTGCAGGGTATTTGTGATGGTGCATGACGTGAGACTTGTACAAGAGTCCCCTTACTTTGTGTGTGTGTGTGTGTGTGTGACTCAGTGCGTGTGTGTGCGTGCACGGCTGGTGTTACAGAGAGGGGTCTGGGCAGTGTTCCCGTGTCCATGCACAGCCCCCAGAGTAAAGTAAACACAGCGGCTCTTTTCTCATCCCAGCCGTCAGCAGGCTCTCCCCAGGCCCGCGCCAGAGACCACACACCCAGACCACACACACACATACACACATATACACACACACACACACACACACACACACACACTGCCCAGACCTCTCCGCAGATCCTTCCACATACTCGCATACACACAGGCCACACAACACCAGCTCGGGCCCCTCGCACGCAACCTAGCTGAGCTGTCATTCTGCCCAGCGTGCATGTGTGTGTATGTGTGTTTGTGTGTCTTTGTGTGTGTGTGTGTATGTGTGTGTGGGCAGGCTATCTGTGTGTTTGTGCACGTGTATTTCCAAGATGAGGGGTGGATGGGATAGAAACACTCCTGGAAGCAGAATCCTGAATTGCACAAAATAAAGAGCCCGATCCTCTGCCCCTCGCCGCTCCCACTCTAAACATATGGGATTGATGAAGGATATACCCAGCTCTTGTTTTAGGCCTGTTAACCTCTTATCTTCTTCATGTCCGATCCGTAGCCCCTCCATTTCCTCTGACAAGCACAGGGCAGCAGCAACAACATGAGGTAAATCCCACTGGAGTTTTCTTGTTAACTCCGATGTCAGGGCGATTGGTGGGGGTCCCCGTGGCAGAACAGTTTCCCAGAAAGTTCCTACTCTGGGAGGTTTCTAGCGCAGGTCAATGCACGTGCTGACATTCATGTACGTAAACGCACTCATATTAAAACCTTTTTTCATAAATGGTCATGCAAAGCTGGGAGCTAAATAGTGATGTTTTCAGTGTCATCAGCCACCAAGATTTAGCAAATAACAGTGTTTTCACATGTTTGATTTTACACTGAAATGATTCGACAATAATTTTAATAATTCATTAATCCAAAGGTTCCCTACCTGTCGTCGCTTTACTATCTAAACTTCTATACTTTTTTAAAAGTATTCAAATTTTAATAAAGAGTTATGAAAGTGTATTTTAGCCTACAATGATGCTAATGAAGAGTCATAAAGCACAATATGTAACACTGATGGTAACTTGTGCGTTTAATAACATCTGAGCTGAATGTCAGGTTGCATCAACGTGCAGTCTGGTCATGTAAGAGCTGTAACTAATTACATCATCTACAGCTTATTTTCTCGACTAATCAGTTAATTGTTTGGTCTTTAAATGATCAGAAAATAATGAGAAATGCTAAAGTTTCTAACCTGGAAACAGTCTTTTAAGAATAAGACAAAGAAAAAAAGCAGAAAATCCTCGTTTAAGAAGAGGAAACGAGGTCGTGTTTAGCATTTATGCTTAAAAAACAACGATCAGTTATCTGCAGATGAATTACCTGTTGATTGATTATTTGACTCGAATCGCTTCGGCTCTACCGTGAAGGTGAATTATTAAGTTCAAGTGACGTGCGAGATGTACAAATCAAGCTTTCTGAAGTTGAATGAAACTTTAAAATAAATAAATAAAACAAAATTGAAATGAACTTCATAATTCCTTAAAACTGCTTTTTTTTTTTCTATTTCTAGCCATTGTTCTCATGACCCTGTTTTCATCAGGTGACCCCCACGTGGGGTCTCAACCTGGAGGTTTGAGGTCATTTAAGTAATTTGAGTTAAATGAAATAAACTGTTCACTCATGACAGGCTTTCATATCTAAGGATTCGCTGCTTTTTTTTTGCAGTTTTATAATATTCTTCTGTAAATATCTTTCTATGCTGTTTCTGTCTCATTTGATCTTTGTGTCTGAGAAACTGTGAAGGGCTCTGATATTTATAGACAAAACAGCAGATTTATTATTTCTTTTAAAAAGGCAGAAAACTGTTGAAAATGATAGTAAATCATAGCCTCAAACACGGTTTATGGCTGTGGATGAACACACCGGCTGCAGCAGGAACTGAATGTGTGACTTTTTTTTGTTACAGGAAAGTCTCTCTAACAAGTAGACTAATCAGTGTTGTCCTCTGTCAATTTTGATTTCCTTTGATACAGCCTCTGTTGGCTTTTTTTTTGAAGTCTTACTGCACCTCTGTTGTACGCCTACAGCCAATTAGTGACCATATAACTGTGCAAAGGGTTACCACCATGAACTTGTTGCAGGTCCGGTCCGTGTGAACTCCCGCATTGTTTGCAGAGAACGTGTTTTGGCTGTGGAGCAAAAGGGCGGAAGCCTCGCTCAAAGCTGCCTTCAGAGAGTCTAGATTGGTCAGCCTTTTTTGAGACCTGGCAGTAATTTATTAGCAAACATCTGCGTTGCTGAAATACATCCTTTCATTTTTTCATTTGGAATCTTTCCCTCTCTTCCTTTACTCAGCCCCAACATGAACTGATTTCCATGGGTGCTCCTTCTTCTGGTACCATAATCTGCACTGTATTGTGTGGGCTTATGTGGAATGATTGGGGAGGCCAGGTTTATTTATCCTTCGCTGTGAGGTTTACATTCTTCCTTTCCTCCCTGCTCTCTGTCTGCTCCTTCATTCTTGGCTCCCTTCTCTATTTTTCCTATTATCTGAGAGATAACTGCTGCAATGCATACATTGTTTGGAGACCTACAGGGTGGGAAATTAACACTAGCTGCCAGCCAAATGCTGTTCAAATTATGCCGTCCCTGGTCAATTCTAAAAACCTAAATACCAAATATAATAAGAGGCTGGAGGATTTTTTGAAAAATAATTTACGGTTTTTTTTTTTTTATGATTTACAAGGAGAGGGGTATGCATTCGCTAGCTGCTTCACTGCAGATACACTGAATACAGTTGAGTGTAATTGTTTTATGTGACAGTTTTAACAAGATTAATTCTTTCTATATTATATTTTTATACATTATTTCCGGTTTCAGAACTGCAATTAAAGATCATTTTCACAATTAATTTGATTTTTTTTTTAAATTAAAAAATTACTAAATTAGTCTTCAAAATGTCAAATTCATATTACTTTGTATTGGAGTCTTAACTGTTGTTTTTAAATAGCTTTTTTTTACACCAACAGTCAATAATTAGATGATAATTAAAACTGTTAAATTTACACTGATGTGAAACTAAAATGAGCAAGAAAATCCTCAGATATGATAATCTGTGACCAGCAAATGTTTACTCTGTCAATCACCTGAACAATTAACTGATCATCAAAAGAAAAAAAAAAGTTAATATTCAGTGAACAGACGATACAGAAGTTGATACAATGGTCACTTCATCAGCTGTTGCTTCACTTGCTTCTTTTCATCTCACCGATCTGTCAGTTTGTTGAGTTTTGTGTTACTGACCATGTCTTACGCCTCTCTCTGTTCTCGTTCCACGTCCAGGTGTTGATCGACTCAGTGTTCCCGTCTGCTTCAGGCCACCATGTCTCGTGCCCGTCAGCCCCCGCTGGTCACGGGCATCTCGCCCAAGGAGGGTGCGGCCTGGACAAAAGTCACCATCCGTGGAGAAAACCTGGGCACAGGCCCAGCTGACCTCATTGGTAATACATTTTTAATCACATGACTAACCGCACACACATGGCTCTGTCTCGGGCAAAATGTTGTAGCTTCTGTGATTGTTTAATTTAAAAAAAAAAGTTTAAATTCTGTGCAGCAGTATTGATTTTCTTCAACATCCTGGTAGCGTTTTACATGCTTCCTCTTGTTTTCCTGTATTTGTTTTTTTTTTTTATGTAGCTGTGGGCTGTGAAGGTAATTTGGAAAGTGAATAATTATATATGTGTAAAGGTATATAAATGGAAATGTCAAGATAAATATTAGATAGATATATATTTTTATAGATCAGCAGGTAGATATAAATATACAAGATGTCAACACATTATGAAATTTACATTTGTTTGTTTTCCGTAAATAATGATTCCTAGATAATAATTTTTTTATAGTTTAGCAGCTTTTGCAGAAGGAGCCACTGCAGTGGAGTTGAATATAGCTGCTTTATTTTTTCATTTAATTTCTGCTCCGGTATGTAGAGTATTTTGTAACTGCAGACGTATTAACTGATTTTATTAACTTATCCATCAACAAACCACAGCGGCCCCTTTTTTAAACAGCCCGGTGTAAAGTTTGTTTTTGTTTATATGATACGTAGGTAGACGGGACGCCTGATTCTTTTTCCTCTCCAGAATAAGAATTTCATTTTTTTTTTTTTTTTTTTACTACTCAGGTTTTTACTTTCATGACAATTTAATAAGCTTAGTAAAAATGTCTTATGAAGTATATTTAAAAAAAAACATATCAGACATTATTGATTATAACATTTTTTAAAATAAATGTTCACAATAATAAACTGTTTGATTTGAACTTGCAGTAACGCATATAGTGATGTTTAAACATGCGCCGCATTACAACAAGTGTTTTTAATTAATGTGGTTTTCTTTGTGCTGTAAAATTCCTAAAAGAACATGTTTACACAAAGTAATATAAAACTCATTTTACAGTTTCATTTCAGAATTACAATTAAAAAAAAACAAAAAAAAAACATCCTTTGTCAAATGATATTAGATCAAAGATGTGTGTGCAGTGACATATGATAAGATGTGTGCAACGCTCTTTAAGTTAACAAAGGGAAAAACATTGTCCAGCTTTGTGCTATAGACACTCCAGCAACTTTAGTAGAAAAAATAAAATCTTAGTGCAGACCTACAAAATTGAATATTGAGATATTTTACTGTTATGTAATTCAATTTTGCATCATCTATAACAAATTACTCTGTTAGCTTTATCTGCAACAAACTAAAAACACAATTCTTTGTCCTGTAAACATTTTGAATCACTGTAGTGCAAGTTTTTTAAACTTAGCAATACAGTTTTGCATACCGGCATGCATTAATGTGAAAATAGAGTTGTTGGTTCTTTTTTTTTTTTTTTCTTGATTTTCAAGAGCCACACAGATGGACTACCTCCATCTTGTTCTCATTATGTGTTTGAACGTCACACTGTTTTCTACGCTGATATTTTCCCTCATGTTCGCCAATTCCTCCTCTAACCTACTTCTTTGGTTTGAGTGTGTGGGACCGGAGGACACACACTGCTCCACGCTTGGCAAGCCGTGCTCTGGCCAGTGATACAGGTCTATTTCTGACCATGAATGTCCCTGGGGCCTGGAATTAGACAATTAGATATGCACAAATGTGTGTGAATGCTTATGTATTCAAACAAAGTAGCAAGTAGAGAACAGAGGCAGGAAATGGCACTCTAATGGGCATATTATTCACGGTTTTATGGGCTATTTGTTGATCAGCTCTCGCAGGCTTTTATGATGTTTGATTATACACACGTGAAGCTTTCTGAATCCTCTTGGCTGGAAATGTCAAAGTAATCCATTTTTCTGTCTTCTAGTGTCCAAATTGTTTTCAAGAGGGTTTAAAAAGAGGACAACTGATGTGAGGGCAGAGTGCACAACGTGCCAGTAATGAGCCACTTAGCACTCAAGTGACACATGTTAGGTTGAAGGAGCTGAGTGAAAGGAAGGAAAATGCACGGCCACCCACACCCATCACGACCCCAACTTGAACTTTAACCCCGGGTGACAGGTTGACTAAACTCTCCGATAGACGCCAATTCTGTCTTGAGTGAGCGCCTCTCGTTATAGATTGTCTGCGAGCGTGTCTGCGCTACAGCTTGTTTATTTGTGCTGTCGCTGTGTGTCTGTATCTCTCACCCTTTCACCTTTTCCCTCTCTCTTCCCCTCTCAGGTCTGTCAATCTGCGGCCATAACTGCCTGCTGACAGCCGAGTGGATGTCGGCCAGCAAGATAGTGTGCCGCGTGGGCCCTGCCAAAGACGACAAGGGAGAGATCATCGTCACCACCAAGTCCGGAGGTCTCGGCACCTCCACGGTCTCGTTCAAACTGCTCAGGCCGGAGAGGATCGGTAAGGCTCGGGAGACAGAAAAAGCTACATGATGACATTTTTTTTTATTTGCTAGTCTAGAGAAGATAAAAGTTGCAACCAGGGCTTCAGCTAATGATTGTTTACATTAGTGATTAAACTTGATTATTTTTTTGCTTAACTGTTTAGTCTATGAAATGTCAGAAAATAGTGAAGTTCCCAGAACTCTTCATGTTATTATTTTTTCTCCTACTATCAGTTTGAAAGCAAAATACAAGCAGTTAACAGTGATAGAAGTAAATCTAATAATTAATTAATAATCTAAGTAATTTTTGCTTGATAAACAATAAACTGTTAATTTATTGGAGAGGTTTAGTTGATTTGTTTTCTGTCTTGTCAAAAAAAAAAATCTATTGGTTTAGGACTAGTTGTAGCCAAGCCAAGGTATGTTTATTTAGCCCAGAATTACAAATTTGTCCCAGAGGGCTTTATTATATTATCTGTGCAATAACCCTCCATGCTTACACCCTTAATTCATATAAGGAGAAATTCCACAAGAAAAAAAAAACACACAACTGGGGAAAGAAAATGAAAGAAACCTCAAGACAGTGGCCACGAGGGGCTTTTATGCTCTGCAACTTGAGAAAACATAGGAATAGACAACACACAAGCAAAGGAGAAGGGAAAAAAAAACAAAACAACAAAAACATCTTCACCACTTTGACAGCACATATATGGCATCGAGGAAGAAAAAAAAATGAAATGCTACAAATAAATAAAACACGAGCAATTTTAGAAACACATCTCGACACTCTGAAGTCGACCGCACGTCAGCGATGTTGGAAAACGAGCGAACAGTGTTTATTTTAATTTTAACATTCTGATTACACAATTCCATTACCGCCTGTACACAAAGTATTACCCTCTGACTAATTATTAGTGTGTTCAGTCGTGATGAGTTTGAAGGTTCCTCACAGAAACATCCGCCGTCTTGTGTATGATTTGCAGTGTTTTCTGCATTTGCGTCATGTTTCGTCTGCGTCGTTTGAAATTCTCCCTTTATGTTACAACACCTCCGCTACAGTCACACACTGTCCAGGGGGGAATTTTTAGACTAAAAACCCTGTAACTTATGAAAGACACTTACTCATACCGCTGAAGCTTGATATCATGGATAATCTTTGGAGCACATTTTTTGCACAGAAGGAGGATTTCTAGTCAAGTGAAGTATAATATATGTTGCTGCATGAATGTGCGTTTTAAATATATGGTTGAGAGAGTGTACATCTCTGTGTGTGAGCGCACATCTGGAATGTGTTTTTGAGCTCAGTGACGTGTGACACGCCTGTCCTGCCCTGCCCCGCAGGTATCCTGGACCAGTCTGCCGTGTGGGTGGATGAGATGAACTACTACGACATGAGGACCGACCGCAACAAAGGCATCTCCCCCCTCTCCCTGCGACCCAGCAATCCACTAGGCATCGACATAGACAAGTACGTACGGAGCGAGAGCATACAAACACACACGCACACACATAAATACACACACAAATCGCTCAGCGCAGTCACACAGCCATAAACACTCACGTTCTAGTCATTGAGTCATGGTTTACATCCCTAAACAGAAACAAACTCTCCCCATATGCAGCCGTTTGAAATATTATGCCAACACAGCAATGGCTGAACAGCCTCTAACCGCTGCATACAGGGAGTGGAAACAGAATAATTGTGTATAAAGCAGAGAAGACAACGATTGAGAGGGATTTGGAAAGAACTAAAGCAGTGACCCACACACGTACACGTACCGCCTCAAAGCAGGCAGCGTGGTGCTGCCTCCCACGTGCCTGGCAGGGAGTAGAGAAGTTGTAATGTATAGTTTGTGTTGTCAGGTTCTGGCATTTCTGGCTTTGTATTTGTTTGGTTTAGAGGGGCCGGGGGCAAGTGACCGCTCGTGGCCAGAGACAAGACCCCCATAAACAAGCTTTTTACCCTTCACTCGCCTCGCAGGGTTGCATTAACCATCCTGGATATCTACGCCATTCCATTTGACAGTCATTATCTGAATATAACGTCTGCGCATCATCACAGTTTGTGGGAGTTTTATAATAAAATACTTCTTAAAACATTTAATGGAAAAAGCTGTTTTGTTAGTAAAAGAGCATCACTCTTGTTCGCATCTTTGTGCGGTGATGTCACTGGATGGTTATTCAACTGTAGACGTTTGCGCCAGCTGTTTGTAACATCATACTTGGCCTAGATATAACATAAGTGTTTAATAAGTAGAAATTTACAAATCACTGGATGAAAACACGTTGCACCACACAAACTAATTTCTATGTAGTGCTTAGTTGTTACAAAATGTTCCCACATTTTAGCAACAAGGTGCAACTGTTGCACAGCTGACTCGATCAGCTGACTACGCTAGTGTATGCTTAGGGGAAATATGGACAACATATTTGACCTGATATTTGGATTGAAATACTGTCTAATAATAGTGAAAACTGGAGCGTGGGCTTCACTCCTCAAACAATGAAAACGAGGGATAACGATTAATAACCTCAGTCAAACAATAGTGTCAGAGATTTTAATGCGCCGATACAATAAACACAGAATGCTTAAGGGAACTGGCAAAAGTTTCATGTACTATTTAAAGTATATTTCACAAGAAAATACATGATGAGTGAAATGACAAAACATTAGGGCATTAACGACATTAAGCTAAATGAGCCTCTTATATACAGGATATTTCTTCATATACATGTCGAGAATAAAACTAAATCAAAGTATTGCAGCATTTTGAAGGAGGGCACATTTAACATAGTCGTGAAGTAACTTCGGTGTTTCTACCGTTGCTACGCGATCGGATGACAGATGTTTCCAAGCAACCGAGTTACACACGACTAACAGTTTTGCTTGCTAAGACATTCCGTAAGTTGTAATGGCGCTACCCACTTACGGGAATCACTAGTTTGAAATTAGCCAGAAATTACTTAGAACTTAGATAAGCACTTTGCACATAAACACACAGTGATGGATTTCTGAATAGTTGGTGCAAACAAATCGAGGACTGTGGAGGAAGCTATCTGGTCAGAGACTCGGGTCCAGAGTCGCACTCACTACGTGCACTATTGTGTAAAATGCTTTTGTGTGAATAAACAGCAGTGTGTATCTCTTCGGACGCACTGAGCTATAATTATCACGGCACTTCCTGAAAACCTCCTTGCCAGTCGGAGATACGTAACCATGGTAACCCGTGCCAACCATGAAGTCTGAACTAACTAAAAAAAAAAAAAAAAAAAAAATTACACCCAGCAAAGTGAAACCTTACTGGAATTGAAGCGTTACTGATGTGACACCAGAGCTGCCCTGGCCGCTGTCATTATTGTTGTCATCATCAATACTGGATTGCATTGTGGGATATTTATGCCAGCATCGTGTCCAGTGCTTGCATACTGTAATATTTACCCAGAAACCATCTGTGCTTCACGTACTATTGGTTTCATACCAAGGTTTCGGACATACTAAAAAATCTTGCATACTAAATAGTTATGTTAGTATGGAGTTACAGACACAGTCATAATCTGTCGAGGGTTTAATGCTCAAATAATAATAAAGTACAATATCTAATGTCTGCTAAATTTGGAGTGCCGACATGCGTCCTTGCAAAGTGCATATGTAGGAGGCTTGATTGTGAGTCAGTCACGGAGGCGAGTGAGTGAATAATATTAGAAAGTAAACGATGAGAGGTGAGGGCACTCTCCTGCTTCCTAACACAGAACCCGAAGGTACCGCAAAGCAATCCAGTGGTCATAAAATGTAAGATTAGCAATAAAACACTGTATGGGATTATCCTCTGTATTCATCTTAATCTGGGATCTCCTAAAGTAGACTGGAGAGTGAACAATGAGACCAGTAGCAGTTTGTGTCGTCCTGTATTTCTCTCACATTACAGTCACATTACATTTAAGATTTAAATTCATTTCACAACACATCAAACACTGGAAGGGTTTAAAAATAGGCTAATAAAAGATTAACCCTGATCTTTGACACAGATAATACTGTTAACCATACATCATATATACCGTACAGACATAATATTTCATGTCCATAATATAATATGTGCCTTGATAATGAGGAAACTTTCACTCTTGTGATATAATCTTACTTAACAATTATGCAGAAATAATATTATGTCATTATTATTTGTCCATATGCATGAGTGACAGTCTTATTTGTTAACGATTAAATGCTTCTTGTTTTCTGTGCATGTGTTTACATGTGCATATGTCAACAAGTGTGTCCCTGTACGTGGCTTTGCTGTTTCACAGACCTTCAATGCTATACAGTCTGTGTGTTGGTCTCTCTCTCTCTACATATGTATGTGTGTGTAACTGCAGAGTGGGTGGTGGTGGTGGTGGGGATTTGGTTTGTGTAGGCCACGGGTCATTAGTAGAGATCAAGCCTCCTTAATGAGCACTGGGTCCTCCAGGGGCACCCAGGCGTCACACACTGCACTTCCCACGCCAAGCTCTTCTAGTCTGGGTACTTCTTGGCCCCACACTGCCCCCTGCTGGACGAGACGACGCTAACATCAATTTCTTATCATTTTAGCTTATTTTTAACAGAACTTTTGAGTTTGTCATTAATATATGTATACATTTGATTTTCTTTCTTTGTGTTCATGGCGCTGCACCATTATGATCCTTTGTGTTGTCTTTTGTCTATCAACATCTGTACAAAAATAAGCATTTATTGTTTTTTTTAATGCTTTGTGCTCATCTTTGTTTATCTCTGCTCTCTCAGAGGCAAAATCCCACAGAAAGACTTGGAGCTGACGTTTCCAGGAATGAGCGGAGACTTCACCAGTGAGAACTTCTCTGCCACCTGGTACCTCATAGACAACCACGCAGGCAGCAGGTAGATCTTTCATCGTGATGAATCTTAAACTACCGTCCCACATAACAAACAAAAACAATCTATCCATCTATCTCTGTGACCCAAACTCTTCAGGAAGCAATGCTGCAGTAGTTTTAATTAATTGGAGACCAACCAGAAATTGCTTTATATTCTTTTCTTGTCCACATCTTAAGTAACTAGAAGACAAACAAGTAAAGAACGCTTACAGGGTGGTGTTGAGGCAAAACTAAGAATTGATTCCCAGGTCTCTCTGCCTTGGTTGGGAACACCAGCCAACACGAGTGGGAGTCTGGTAATTCCTGGTTTTTGTTGCCAGCAACTCCTACTGGTTTGGTCATTTCCAGTATTTGTAGGGATTGCACTTTCCCTGTTATATCTCTTGCTGACAGGTGAGATCAGTGGCACCTTCTATACTCTCATCTAACCAACAGTTGATATGTACTGCTTAGCTGATCTGCAATAAATTAGTCAGTTGAGGAAACAATCATTCACAATCATCAATAGATTCATCCGTAATGAAAGTTGCAACTGTAGGAAATGATGATGATTAAAATCAAAAAGAGAATGAAATGGAAAAACCCACTTAATAAAAGAAAAGGCTGAGAATTTCTAACCCTCAGTTTTGAGGTTATATTTCCTCTTCATGGTCTCTTGGTCCTCCAGAGAACGTTTAGGTATGTAGATGAAGAAGTCTGCTGACCCAAAAGCCCTGAGCCCAGTTGACTGTCATGTCAGGTCAGATGAGAGTTATTTTGGACTCTCCTGGCTTCCTCTCCCCCTGCTTAGCCTTCCAGTAACCCAGACCCTGGGATCCAACATGACCAGGGGCCTCTGTTTGGACCTCACTGGGTGACTGTTTCTTCCTGTGGAGGAAACCTCAGTCAGGACACTGACACACAGACACACGTACTCACACTGGGCCACACATGTGTGTGGGATTATGTTTCTGTTCATAGACATACATGCTTGTGTGTGTGTGTGTGTCTTGTATATGAGCTGTGTAGTTAAACTGTAGTCATTTCTACTAACAACAATATTGCTAGATATTAATGTTATGTTAATTGTTGCTGAAATGATCAGTTGATTCATGCAATCATTAGAACATTTAATAACAAACCACAACATTTTAATAATCAATTAATTGTTATAAAGTTAAAAAACAAACAGACATTAGTTGGTTCTTGCTTTTTAAATAGTAGGATTTACTATTTTTCTCTGTTTTTGGATTGTGGTAAGTGTTTGGAGCATCATCTGTAATTACATTAATGAAAGTAGCCGTTAGTTACAGGCTTAATGTAATTGCAATGTCATCGTGTTGTTTCTTAGTTTTGACAACTTGAAGATTGCGGCCAGTAATCTGAAGAAGCAGGCCACTAAGAAGAATGAGGGGAGTCTGGCCTACGTGAAAGGAGGCCTCAGTACGTTCTTTGAGGCCCAGGATGCTCTGGCAGGTGAGAAGGATTAACACATTTCTGTGTATTATGGAAATGCACCAAATGGGCCACGATTAATATACACACTTCTAAACCATCACTCTTCGTCCTCTGCTCAGTAAAGAGGTCTTGATTTTTTGGAAAGTGTGTTAGAGTGTGTGTGTGCGTGTGTATGTGTGTGTTTTGGGATTTTTTTTTTTTCCCTCAGCATGCGGTTTAGCAGCGGTTGATTAAAGAAGCTCATTTCAGGCGCTATGTGAAAAACGCTCCACTTTGTACTACAGTTACACCAGCCAACCACAACACTCCTAATTCACCTTCATCAAAATGAGATCAGCTCTCACCTGTCACACACAGTCTCACTCGAGTTTCCCTAGAGTCTGGAAGTGGGTTGACACACACACACAGGCACACACACACACACTCACTGACCTTCAGATGCCAATAGGATTTCAAGGTAGCCGAGACTGACTGCTGTCGCTCTGCCAGGTACTTCAAATCAATTGTTCGCTTCATCATTCATACTTTTGTCTGTTTACTCTCTGCTCCCGCCATAGCCACTCAGTTACTTCCCCTTACTATTTATATGTACACTTTTCTGCCTCCATCATTATTATTATTGCTTTCCGTATGTTTGTGCCCCGTTTGGGAGAGAGGCAATGTTTTCATTGTTAGTGGCTGAATCTAAATAAACGGAGCAGCCCAACACAATGCAGGCCAGAGTATTAGGACTGATAGTGCTGATAACAGACCCAATATGACCAATGGGAACAATGCAGAGTCATTCTCACGTTCAGACTGAGCGTGCCTACTGTGTGCCCACTGCCCCAATGGGAAATGTACAGTCTCCACTGATGGAGGAAGCGCAGTGCACCATAGATAGACTCAAGTGACCTGTGACCCAAGAGGGAACACTGATGCTTTATGACCTGTATGACAGGAAAGTATTTAATAAGTTAGGTAGGTATACAGTGTTTATCACTTTTAAATATGGATGTATTTAAATGTCACATTAGCATTCACCAGTGTGTGTGTGTGTGGACTGATGAATGAGAGAACTCATTAGTGTTTAACAGCTGCTGTTTACTTAAACAAGCTAAATGATAAGTGATGATAAAGTAATACAACAAAAGTATTGTGCACAGTCAGTAGTAGCCGCTATGCTGAATTCTCTAGTTGTACCATACACAGTCTGTCATCTCAACTAACATTGGCTACATGACAACATGGTTGATGCAGGTGTCTGGTGATTTCTAAAACTTTCATTTTACACCTCGTCTTCGCTGGCAAGTGTCCTTGATGTAAATGTGCCAAACATCATCAGTTAGCACTCATCCTTGAAGACAAATTGTAGTAAATATCTCAAGTAAAACATTAAATACCTCCATTAAAGCTGCGCTTATCAATATCTTCACCTTAACAATGGATCAAATGACTATGCGTCATATGAAAGTGGCCCACTGCACACTACCTGGCCAACAACAGACAGACAAAGATAGCAACTGGCTAGTAAAGAAGCGTGGAGCATTCAGCAGGTAAATAGCCAGATATTTCCCTCAGCAGTTGGATGAGACCAAATGAAAACAACGAGGAGAGTGAATATTGGATTTACATTATCAGCAGGTCTCTAAATGATGAAATGAAGCGCTGCATAAGTGAAAAGCAATTTTTGGCAATATGTTGACCACGTCTACTAAATAAGGGAATGATATTCAGTGTTGTGTTTTCAGTTTGTTCCACTTCTCCCAAGCAAAGCATAGATCCCACATTTTTGTAGCTTCGCCAAGTTTGTTTTCAAGTGTGTCTTCATACACAAGCTCTTTGGCAGAGGTCGTAATAATTGTCCTTAGCTGTTAGCGTTTTCCAGACCGTCTTCTCGGGCCTGACATCTACTACACTTTCCACTCGTTTTCACTTCTCAGGAAAGCGTTTCCTCTGTGCCAGCAAAGCACGTCACTCATGTGATCTACCAGCCTGTACTGCCATCAGTACTCATTTTCATTTAACTAACTCTTAACAGACAAAACTTGCTAGCTTTATTAATATCAAAGCTACAAGCAACCCAAAAATAGATCACAATCTTAAAGGTATAGACTCACTATGTAACACAAGAACAGCCACTTGTTTTATTCAAAGAGTTGTGAATACGTCATTGTCTACTCCTCACATATAGTGCAACCCCCACTTTTCAAATGTAATGTCCACAAAAAAAAAAAAAAAAAATCATCTCATATTTAGTGTGGTTCCTCACCAACATAACTGAAGTTTATTCTTAAACTTCTTGACTTCTGCCTTCTCACCATGACTCATTACAGCACTACAACATCCTTTCTTGGCCAAGATTTGGCTCTCAATCATAAAAAATGAAGTGGTGTCCCAGAATGGATAGCTCAAGTGGAGATATTCTGTACACTAGGTATGGTCAGCCAAACCGACATACCAGCCGGCACGCTGCTAGCGAAGCCAGCCAGCTCAAGACAGCTCTGCAATAGCTCACTGCCAGGCCTAGTTAGCACAGCTGTCTGAGAAACTGTGAATCCTTTCTTTGTCTCTCGGCAGCGTTTGGCAGGTCACAGTTGTTCTGAGTCATTCCAAATGAACCTCACCTGAGATGTAGCTGTGAAAAATTTTAAAAGAAATTGGCTGTGAAAAAAAAAAAAAAAAAATTAACAGGGTCCTTCTGTGCTCCCCTTGTTCAGAAATGTGCCATGTCAGAAGTTGCTGTAGTGCTTCCAGCCCTCTCAATCACCATTAAGACATTTTTGTCTCCTCTCCTGTTTATTTTCAGTTCTGCTTGCATGTGAGATTTTTATTGATGACTTTAATAGAAGTCTGGAGTTATTTTTTAATGCAAGCACACTGCTGCCGGCTAGGTGGAAACAAGGAAGAGAAGCCAAATCTGGGAAAAGAAATGAGGCGGATAGAAAATATTTAGAGAAAACAGCATAACTCTGGGGTTTCTCTCTCTGCCTTTCTTTTTTCTCGTCCCTACTAATTGCCCCTTAATTGCTCTCCAGTATAGCTAGGCATCTCCAACAGAAATAGCACAACAAAATCCCATGTCTCTTTTTAATGAACTCTGAACTCTGCGCTTAAGCAAAAAGTTTCAACTTCTGCATCTGCAAACCACAAATCTTGTTAATTACGGAGCTGTTTGGGTTAGTTAGTCGGCTTTAGGAACACGAAGAAACAAAGCTGAGATCTTCAGCCAGCTTTTCAAGCTAGTGAAATAAAGCTTCTTCAGTGTACATCAGAAATATGTGATCATGTTTGCATGGCCTCAACACCTTTTTTTTTTATTTACACTTTTTCTGGAAGTAATTTAGTTTTATTAAGACAGGAAATGATATTAAAGGAAGGTAAAGTTCTCATCTAAGCATAAAACAGATTTTAAAGAGCAGCTTAACCATTTTTTTTGTTTTTGCTGACATCCAGAAGTGGAAATTCTTCAACCTTGTTGCAGTGATGTAGATGTCTACCCCATGCGTGTCATCTCTCAGTGCAACAGAGCACGCCCGATCAAATCTGTGATCAGGGATGCTGCATCGGTGAAGTGAAAAAAAAATTGAGAGACAAACACAAATTCAAGAGGAAAGAATTAAGGGATGTTTTTTAAAAATAGTTTATTACCTTCAGTTAACAGTGTCTATAAAGGTGTATAGACAGCACGCAAGATAAATATGTCACCACTGTGTTAAAACCTTGGCTCTGTGCTGCAAATGAATGACGTCTGGTAAAAGCATACGGGCCTGGTACAAAGTCGTTTGTGGTTCCACGATGGTGGAATGAACTACCCAGCTCTCCACAGTCTGCTCTCTCCCTCCCTGCAACACCTGAAAACTCTTCCATGAACACTTCAACATTAAAAAAGAAAATACTTCTGTCTAGTGCTCTTTCTCATTGCACTTGTACCTGATCAGCTACTTGAGTAACTCTTGATTGTCTTGCCTCACTTAAAAACATCTGCAAGATGACACAAATGTAAATGTAAAATCTGGACATTGTGTATTTTTTTGCATAGTTGGACACAATGGGGATTGAACCTCTAACTTAGAGAGAGTGACTAGTTTACTACTAGCCTGATTATTAAAAGGGTAGAAAGGCAAAGAGATGTTGAGGGGCTAAATGTGCTGAACGCTACTTTAAAAAAGGGCAAAGAAGAAATGATGATTAAATCAGATATTTTAGCTTCAGGCACCTTCATCTATCTATTTAAGGGCTTCTATCAAGTCTTCCTAACTAGTTTTGAGGTCAGATAGTTTTTTATGCTAGTTACAAGAAATCTTATCACAACATTTATGCTTACACCATTGGTAGAGCAGATGTTTTGTTTGATGCTGACAGTTTCCACAATATTTTGCTAGTATGCAGAAGGGGATTTTTTACAGTGAGGAAACCGATGGTTCTGTAAACTCTCCATGTGAACCACCACAGGCTGGTGAAAGAGATGGGAGGTTTTGGGCATTGGGACTGTTTGGTCACGGAGCGTAATGACATTGAGCCGTGTTTCTGAGACAGAGCAGCTCTTTCTGTCTGACTGACTGACAGTCTGTCAGGCAGTCCGGCGTTGTTGCTCCGAAAAATGTTGAAATTTGAGGTTTTTCATTGTTGTGTGAAAAGGAAGTCTCTCAGTAATGCAGGAAACGGAACGGCTACCGTGTTCCAAAAATGCCAGATTCCCAGGGCCTATTCCCTGAGCCCCCAGCCCCCGGCAGGAGTCAAAACATCTCCAGCTTTAGAAACCAGGGACACTGTATTTTTATTCTTATTCATTTTTTTTCCTCAATGGTTCCAGGAAGTGAAGCGGGAGCCGCAGCTCTTCCTCAGGTCCTGGCTGCGTGTGTTATCCGGACCCTGACCTGATGTTTAGGTTAGCTGTGACGTCATAAGCCCTTCAGTGTGTGACAGACGTAGAGGACACACAGCTGGCAACAGGGCAAGGGGGGGGTGTGGAGACGTGAAGCAGACCTGCAGTGTGTGTATGTGTGTGTGTGTGTGTGTGTGTCGTCCTGTGTGTTCAGCCCTATCAATCCTCTACTTCCCCATATACACTCCCACGTCTACGTGCTTTTGTCCTAACCTGCATCTGGCCGCATTTTCTGCTGGTCGGCAAGCAGTGAGAGGTGCACGAAAGGGCCAGTGACGTCCGTACTGATTAGGCCATGGCATGTTTGAACAGCGTGTTTTAGGAATACCTCGGTCTCTGCCTCTAGGCTTCTGTCTGTCAGAATGGACCCACATATTTATTTACAGAACTCTCCCCCTTCACTTTGCCTCCCGCTCCCTCCCGCTCAGCCGGTATTTGTAGTGGAACAACTGCGGGTTGAGAGGAAAGCAGGGAAGTGGAGAGCAGTGAAGTGAGTGGATGGTTGTCCTTATTCTTTTTCCTCTTTCTCTTTTACATATTTCTGTCTCTTAACCTCATTCTTGAGATGTCTGCTCCTTGCATATTTGAATCGCTCCGCAAGTATGTATGAGACGGTCTCCTAAACCTTCTCCACCTCTCCTCCACTCTGTCAATAAACCCACACTGCAGCTCTCAGCACCCAGCTGCCCACTACTGCACACCATTTATTTATTCACTGGGGTAGCCACACCACTTGCTCTCCCTCTTTTTCTCTCTCTCTCTCTCTGTTTTCTCCCCTCATTCCCTCTTTTCAAATTCCCTCTCCCGCGTAAAGCTCTTCATGCTAAGTGATGGATACAAGCCATCAGAGAGTTCCTCCCTTCTCCCCCCCCGCCTCCCTCCCTCCCCCCCTCTCTCTCTGCAGCAGTCATTTTTGGCATCCAGGCCTCCAGCTCTACTCTCCCAAATGTTATTTTTCAGACAGTCGAAACATTTAATATTCGCATTACCTCCAGGTCAAAGGGCTCCAAATGTCCCAAGACCACAAAACTGTGCTGTTAATGGCTTTGGTTAGGTGAATTGATCCGGTACAGTCACCACAGG
The DNA here is from genome assembly GCA_029490765.1 of Euthynnus affinis. NCBI lineage: Eukaryota > Metazoa > Chordata > Actinopteri > Scombriformes > Scombridae > Euthynnus > Euthynnus affinis. The sequence continues at coordinate 26,690,742 of CM055848.1, read as the reverse complement.
GACCAGGTCAGGCCCTCTGTTGCGTGGGAACAGGCGCAAGGAGGGGGTGGGTTCAATAGCAGCATCTGTAGGCGGAGAACCAGAGAGGTTATCTCACATCTACCACTGGGTTAGGGCCTGTTTATTGTTTTACCTTCGGTTCCTGAAATTGAAAATGTTCCTGTCTCTGGGTAATTGTATGTTGGTTACTCAGTGTAGAAAACCTTTTTCTTCAGATTAAACTTTGGATTTTGTTCATCAAAGTGAATTAACAATGTGAATTAATACTAAGTTTTGTGTTCCAGCGATCCATCAGAGGCTGGAGTCAGATGGTACAGAGAGAGTGGAGGGATCAATGACCCAACGACTGGAAAACATCCTCAACAGTAAGCATCTTTTCATTTAGATTCCAACCCTGAGAGAAATTATATAAATCTCACTGACTGATACAGGATTTGCACCCCCCATATTAAAGCACTGGTTCAATTTTATATATATATTGTTTAATATTGTTGAAAAACAATAAAAAAAATGATCTTCCCATACACATTACTTTCTATTTTTTATTTCTATATTCTTAATTTAATTTTAACTGTGGCAAATGAAACTCAAAGATTAAAAGGGGTTAAAGTGAAAAGAGAAAGTGTGTTGCTAAGCGCTGACTGCCTTTAGCATCCACCCATTAAGACACATGCTGATACACTGTCCATATATACCACATGTACACATGAACAATGTGTATTTTCAGTCACCTTTGTAGGTCTTCCACCCCGTGAGCGAGCAGATCCCTCAGCAGATCCTGTGTTCCCACCCTCTCATCTCATACATGATAATGTGACTGCTTTAATGGAGGGTTAATAAGTAGGTCTTTTTCCCGGAGTCTTGAATAAATAAACCTCCCAGCCGGACGTACCTTTCATCCCCACAGCTCGCGACTTGTGGGCCCACAACCCAACGGGTCCAGGCCACCATTCACCCCCCGCAAAAAAACTGAATGCGTCAAATACACAATCAGCCAATCATGAAATGGTCTTGTGGAATGTCAACCTCACGATAAGTCAGATTGGCGAGTGAAAAATGTGAAATATTCTTTTGCTTGGTCTCATGCTGTTTTTCTGTCAGGGATTTTGTTTGGGGGGTGGGGTTTTGTTTTCGTTAGTCGAACTTGACTTTGTTGGGGTTTTTTTTTTTTTTTTTTTCTTTTTGACGGCACATCCGAGGCCACCCACGAAGCCAGCGAGCTGTGCAAAGGTTCCACCGAGCTGTCTGACTGAGAGATACTTGTCACTTTCTCCTTAGCGGCTCTCTACTCCTTTTTTCTCTGTGTCAGATAGTTTACAGAGCAGGAAGAAAACCAGAGACCGACAGTAAGAGGGAAATGTGGGATCAACATTTATTTTTATAGTATCCCAGTCTCTCATTTTCTCCTGCCTCTTTCACTCTCACTCACTCTCTCTCTCTCTCTTTCTCTCTCTCTCTCTCTCTCTCTCTGTCTTTCTCATAGGAGCGAGTGATACTGCAGATACTCTTTTCCAGGAGGTCTTGGGGCGGAAAGACAAAGCCGACTCCACACGCAATGCACTCAACGTCCTGCAACGTTTCAAGTTTCTCTTCAACCTGCCACTCAACATTGAACGCAATATTCAGAAGGTATTAATCACGCATGAGTATATAAAATGCAGTGCAGTTGCAGACCAGCTTCACTCCTGCTTGTTAATACTGTTATGAGTCCTGATCTGTGTGTGGTGAGATATTGGATCTTTCATCGACAGGAAAACCTTTGAGTGATGGAGGAGGTGAAAATCTGTTTTCCTGAAAATCTGAATCTGAAATTTGGAGACTGTTTTTTTTTTCATCCTGGTGTTCAAGAAATTAATCTTGAGCTCATTTAGCTGTTACAGCAGGACATTTTCATTTAAAAACAAGGGAACTATAAAGTACGGTGCACTATGTCCTGTGGCTTAATATTTCTCACCAAGCAGAGCCATCATCAAACCTAACGGCTCCTATGAGAAGCTTAGAATCGGACAAAAGATCTGCATTTTCTGGACCAATCAGAGCACAGCTGGATGTATATATCATAAATTATATAAATCATCCAAGATTGCCTATATTAAATAATCTAGCTTTTTTTTTCATGTATTAAGGTTCTTTTTATTTGTAGTTCAAAAGCACAGCTATGGGTGGCACCATCACCCTAAATAATGCTTTCTTATATGATTGATACTACAGGAGTTTTGTGTTGAGTTCTTTGCATAATCCTTTTTTCCATCATATAGGTCTTGAGTGAAGTTACATTAATGATATATTCTCCTTTGGACAGATGTTATAAAAGAATTATTGGATTTCACACATTTTTAAAAGCAAGCAGTCATCATCTTAAATTTTCTGCCAGTTATGATTACTCATAAATAAATGTTGTTGACATTCTGATCATCAAAGAACAAGATAAATTGGCAACAGATCTTTATAGGAAACTGACAGACAAGAACACAATATCACATAACAAGAGTTTCCATCCCACTTCTCTCTAAAAAAAAGTTATCCAATCAATCAATTTAATAGAATATGCCACATTTGTAGCTCAGATGAGTGTTAACAGTAAACACAGTGGTGACATGGTGGAAAGATTTAGAGATAGGCAGCATGAGGATCCAAAATGCTGTAGAGAGATTTAAGAATGTCAATGAAAGTGAATGTCTCAACAAGAGAAGGGCTGTTTCAGATAATGGAAGCTCCCTCTGCATTATACAGTACTCCCCTTTGGGAAAAGAATTTCACAAGATTGTCTAGCAACATTGGCAGATTTTGAAATCTGATCCTAATCTTAAATCAGTCTTTAGAGATTCCCCACGCATTGTTTACAAACGCACTCCAAACATTTGTGATGTTGTAGTCAGAGTCGACCTTCCACCAGATCAGCCTACTTCTTATCGGCTATTCTAGATGGTAATTACAAATGTGCACAGTGCACACAATGTAATTTCACTTTCAAATGTCAGTCATTTACTCATCTGTATTCCGGTAAAAAATTAAATATCAAGGGTATTATTACTTGAAAAACAAAAAATGTCATCTACATGATCAAATGTCTCTGCGGCTTGGCTTACATAACGCGCTGTCACGAAAGACACATTTCAGAGCATAAAAGTCGCATACATACCAATGATCAAAAGAACCCTGTGGCTGCATTTCAACTCAATCAAACACAACCCATCAGCACTGACAAACACTGAGACTGAACATATGAAACCCCCTAGAAGGGGGTTGTTGTTGCACATCAACAACAACCTTTTGAAAAATGATTAATACTCTTAACACCTAAGATTTAGATTTTGACCTTTGTAAGTATTGTCTGTACCAAAATGTTATGTCTGTTCTGTTCATTCTTTTATGTTTTGTTTGTGTTGCCTTTCCTATTGTAGATATCAATTTAAATTCTGGGTAATTGTTGTTAGACTGAACTGGCCTGTACTACTAAAAAAAGTTTTTTGGGACAAGTAATATATTACTGTTTTCTTTTTTTTACTTTTTCTATGTATTTTTATATATATATATATATATATATATATATATATATATATATATATATATATATATATATATATATATATATATATATATATATATAAAATATATATGTGTTGTATTTAACATATGCCTGCATGATATTGATCTTACTCTTTGACCTTTTCATAGAGACATGCTCTATCCCCTATGTGGGAGTATTAGACAGTGTTATCCAGTTCTGCTCTGATTGGTCCAGATTGAAAGTAGACTGACTCTCAATCATGCAGATCACAGTCATCTGAGTGTTTTTGTCTATATATTGCTTGTTCTGCTTTGTGATAGTGATTTGACAGTGCCTGTAGAAGATCCCTGTTAGATCAAAACATTGCTCATTTAACAGTGCTGGGAGCTATTAGTACAGTGTGCTGATCTTTTGTCTGATGTTTGCCTTTATCTTGATTTTTGATCCAGCACCTGTAGCAGTTTTTTGGATGTACATACCCTACGTGCCCTGTTTGTTCCCATGCCAAGTCAAGCACCATGTGCAACTTCACATCACCTCACTTCCCTTTACTTTGGTTAATTTTTATTTTTTCAAGGGAAACTAGCCTTATATCATCCATTTAAAGTCCAATAGAAGACATGCAGTACAAAAATACATAACATATACAAACATAACCCCATAATAGAGCAGCCCTCAAAATTAAATAAACCAAGGAACTATCTTCAACTAACTTTACAAATTTAGAAATATAGTAGTATGAGTAACAAAGGAATTTTATATTTGTTGTTTGATACACGTGCCTTGGGTGCTACTAATAGCAATAATAATAGTTCTGCAAAACTTCTGTTTTGTTGAAACTATAGCACAAAGGTGTCAGAGTAAGTTTGTGGTAATTTTTTTTCTTTTGTTCACATTTTTCCCTGTTGAGCCATGAGCTTCAACTGGCATTCAGCATCATTTTGCTCCCTTTCTTCTTCTCTGTCCTCAGCATGTACAGTTTATTTGTTTTAAGGCACAGCTTGTGTAGCTGCCAACCAGAGGGTGGAGCTAGAGAGACTTAAATACACAGTGTCTGTCATGATTGATAAAACTGTTTAGGCTATATTAATAACTGAACTGACATTTCTTTCCAGGGAGATTATGATGTGGTGATCAATGACTATGAGAAAGCCAAATCTCTTTTCGGCAATACTGAAGTCCCAGTTTTCAAAAAAGGTAAACTTAACAAAGTGAAATTAAGTGAAATGTCACTTTATTACAGGTTCACAGCTTTGTAAAACTTGATTACTGAGTAACGGTGTCTTCCTGCTCCATGTAGTGTACGCTGAGGTTGAGACGAGGATCAGGTCTCTGAGGAGTCTTTTACTGGAGAAACTGCTGCAGACCCCATCAACACTGCACGACCAGAAGAGATACATCAGGTCAGTTTACTTTTATCATAGCACAGCTATCTTATACAGTTTTTCCACATTTCTCCCGATCATCAGAGTGTGGTCTTCATACATGACATACTCATGGATTTGTTTTTAGGTATTGTGTTCGAGACCTACCTACATTTTCTGTGTTTCTTTTTCCCATGCAGCAGTTTTCACATATCTCAGTCTGTTACTGCTAAAAATTTAACCTAGGTGGTAGTTATGGCCTACACATGTCCAACTGATGTAGCTTTACAGTCATCCACTTGACGTCCCTTGTAAAGTCGGAAAAACACAAACAACTTTTATTCCACATGTCACAAGCAGGTCAAATCCACTGAATTTTCTTTGCTGGATAATATGCAACTAAACATGGCAGGAAACAGTATGAAAACCATGTGACTCCACAGCTGGTCTAGCCTTAATTTGATTCCCCTGTTCAACAGCTTAACTGAAGTAATTTTGCAAGGGTGTGCTCTCTTAAAGTAGCAGTACACTATTACCAAAAAATGAATGAAATAGTCTATTCTAGACATAAAATGTTGAACTTAAAGTCAAATTTAATGAAAAACATTCTTATCCATTATGATTTTTTATAATTTAGCTAAAGCTAATCCTTTCCTCATACATACTTGGCCCCTAATTTTTCTCTAGATTTAGAGATGATTGCCAACCAACATAAAACAAAGAGCTGTGGGGTAATTGAAATCTTAAAAACAATCTCGAGTCTTGTATTTTTTCTTGTAATGTCAGAGGCCACTGGTACTTGCTGGAGAGCAGTCTTTACCACTGCTTTATAGTGATTCTTGGACAGACAGAGCTTGGTAATGGGTATATTTAGTTCCCTAGTCTTGGTCTTTACACAAACCTGGCAAACAAGTCTGTGATCATCTGGCACCAACTGGATGACCTTTCCGATGACCCATGAGTTTCTTGCTGCTGTCTCTATATATTGGACCTTTGGTGTGCATAGAGATCCTCTTTCTTGAAAAGTCCTGGAGGTAGAGCTGAGCTGCTGCAGATCCTTCATCCAATCAAACCACCGGTGAGCAAGATGATTGGGAACCATGTTATCCCAGCTGAGCTTTAGCCTGCAGAGCTCTTGCAAGATCTTTTTTGCTAGTCGAACAACTGGCACCAAGATTCCCAATGGATCGAAGATGGAATAGACCATGGAGAGGGTTTCCTTCTGGTGGGAGGTTTGTCTTGGATGACAATGCAGAATTTGAAGTGGTCAGACTGGACACACTTTTGTACTCCCAATGCTCCCCCTAAGGACAGTGAATCTTGATCCAGGTCCAGGTCTTTTACTTCTTTTGACTTTTCCTTCTTAAGTATGGCTGCCAGCACCACTTGACTGTTGCTAATCCACTTGGTTAAACTGTCCATCCAATGATAGTTCTTATGGCACAAGAACCATCATTTACGCTCCTGATGACCTCCTCTGGAACCTTTCCCTTTTGCACATCAGTCCCAATCAGCAGACCTATTTCTACATTGATGTGAGGGATTCGTGGTTGCTCTAGATGAGGCCATATGTCCACATCTTCTTGCAGTGCAATGCTGGGATAGTCTTTTACAAGAAGACTTTGTGCACCTCTATAAAAGTGCATGGACTGCTCACCTCGTAGCTTGTTAACATTGCTGCAAACAGTCTTTTGTTCTCCAGTAGTTGTTACTACTTTCCACTTTGTTGCCCTTCTTTGCCTTTACGTGAACTAGAACAATGGCAAAGATACTGTCTGTGTCACTGGCCCCAGTGCTGGAACATATTTTATTTGCTGTGTCCACAAAACCGCTGATCACAGACTGCTTCTCACCATCCTCTGATGATTCATCCTTAGCCTCGCTGATAGCCTCGCCTTTGCTCTTCATTTGCAACACTTTATTTGCTTCATTTGCTTTGCAACACAGTGGAATGTATCATTGAGCAGACTTTGCAGTTTCTCCTCTCAGGACTTGATCATGTGCTCCTGTTTCAGGTTGAAGTATAGTCCTTTCCCATGGAGAAAGTCTGTCTTCTCATTGTGAGGGGATTTCCTCATTTTCTGTAGTTGCACCATGCTGTGTTTCACTCTTACCAAAAAGACAGGGCTTGATGAAAGTGCTGACAGAACTGGTAGGACCCTTCTTGCTTGGTTTTGGCTCTGTACTTACACTTGTTTGTTCACTGTTGTTGTGGTTGTGGTGAAAATAGTTTTACCACTCTATCTCGCTGACACAAGATTTACTGGAGATTTGGCTTGCCCCTCACTGATGTCCTTTACACTGTATCTCCAAACAAAATGTGAAGCACAACCTTGCCTTTGTATTGATAAACTTAACAAGGTCTTTAAACTTGGGTCTTGGAGCTTGTTTCTCTTGAATATCGAAGGCAACGCTCCTCCACTTTTACCTCAACTTGTCTGGAAGCTTATTAACAATGGCACGCATGTCGGCTACATTATCCAACCCCTCCATATACTCCACATTTGTCATTGCATTGCCATAGCTGGTTAGGAAGAGGGCAAGTGCATTGAGGGCATCACCATTGTCTGACTTGATTGTAGACCAACTTAAAGCCTTATTTATGTTTGATACAGAGATCATACATTCCTTTGCAAGATGCTCCTTCAAGAGTTTTTTTTTTTGCCTCACAGTAACCCTGGTTTGGATATATGTAGACAATTCTGTATTAACTCTTGTTGCTGTCTGCTGGTGTAGTGCTCCATAAATTAGAGACAGTCCTTGCTGTTCTCTGTTTTACTCTACACACCACATTCAAACGCTCCGATAAAGAGTCTATATTTCAAAGGATCTCCTTTGAAGATGGGAATTTTTTGAGGTGGTAGAGTGAAAAGTCTTTGTTGCTTTACCAGGAATTCTGTAATATCATTTTGACGTTGCATTACAGTGAGCAAAGTCTCTGGACTCTCTGAGCCTGAGCAGAACTGCTAACTGAAGAACCATGGTTACCTACATCACCTGTAGCTGAGTGATTTATCTGAGTAATATTACTGATGAGTGGCACTGGATTATGTTCATTACTTGTGTTCGCACGAAGCTCAGTGGCCACTCTACAGCTCACCACAAACGAGAAAGGCCCTCCATGACTATGACTTTCCTTTACCACAACTGGCTGATTCTCATGTGACTCAGAGTATTTGTCATCATTTTGTGAAGCGTTTGATCCCTCAAACTTCTGCAAAACCTTGAGTTTGGCATCCATAGCAGCTAAAGCAGTCGGAATCTCCAGCTCTTCCCTCTCAGCCTTTAGCTTAGCTTCTTGCTCTTCAAAAGCTTGTCTTTACTTCAGTGCTGCTGCCTGTTCCATAAGTGCAGCCTTTTCCAATTCTGCTTTTAAGTCTGCAGAAGATGCTGAAGAATGACCAGAAAGCCTTAGGCTTTTTGGACTTCCCAGATGCTGCTACTAATATGCTATCTGAAGGGAGAGCATTTTCATTGACTTCCCTTGCTTCCTCCGTATGTCTATGGTTGAAACCAATACAGCTGATCCTTGTTCATGTCTTCTTCTAACATAATCTGCTGAAACAGTCCTTTAAAACATATATTCAGCTTATAAAACTCTCCAAAAAGCTGATTGAACTTACAGCCAACTTGGTCTTGACCACCTCCAAATTGCCATCATTATCCATCAAATGAAGCATCTCATTCTTCGAGAGTTCATCCAATTTAGCTTTCCTTGAACCTATTTTCTTATGTAATGTATCTTCCATAGCTTTGGCTGTAGGTTTCACTTGCTGTTTTTTCCACTGTGGCTGAATCTTTATCCTCCATGATTCCTTGATTCCTTGATTAGCCCTTTCCACTTGCTAGCCACTAAACTAAAACTAAACTCTGCTAAATACAGTAGAGTGTTCCAATGTTTCTCACAGTCACACACAAAGGATAGCTGTTCATGAGTTGTTAGCAGGTCGTTTGATACTAATTATCTTAACCATTAGCTGTGAATATGCCAGTTTCCAGTCCTTACAGATTTGTTTATCCACCAGCAATTACAGAGAGTTTGTAATGCACTTACATGAGCTGCTGGAGAGAGCTATTCATTTTGGCGAATCTTTTTGTGGTATACTAGTGGTAGACCACAAGGAACAGGTTTTCATACTGCTAAAAATGACACCTAGCTGGTAATCACAGACTACAAGTGTCCAGCTGATGTAGTTTTACAATCATCCACTCAACATCCGTTGTACAGTTGGAAAAACACAAACAACCTTTATTCCACGTGTCACAAGCAGGTCAAATCCACTGAATTTTCCTTGCTGGATAACACACAATTAAACATGACAGAACACAGTATGAAAACCATGTGACTCCATAGCTAGTCTGGTCTCCACTCGATTCACCAGTTCAACAGCTTAACCGAAGTAAATCAGAGAGGGTGCACTCTCTTAAAGTAACGGTACACAATTACCACATAGTGAATGAAATAGCCTATTCTAGACGTAAAATATTAAACTCAAAGTCAAATTTAATGAAAAATGTACTTATCCATTATAATTTGTTTACTTTTAATATTCTAAAATTCAGTTATAACTCAAAATGTACAGTACACAATCTCTACACCCTACATACAAATACAGTCTTGACATATATCTTGTTCTTTGGTTTTATTTGTCTCTGTCATCGTTACCCAGAACTCTTATCCGCTTTCTTCTGTCTGCTTCTCACTTTTCCGGACTGTTCAGTATTCCTCTCAGCTTTGTGTTGTCCCGCTCCCTTGTTTCTGTTTCTATTTTTCTCTGCATTTCTTTCCCTCTCTATTCCCTCTATCCATCTGTCCATTCATACTTGTGGTCTCTCTCGATTTATTATTGTTAAGACCGACCTGTCAGGATCACAGAGACCAGCTCTCAACCACACGGCAACATCTTTCATCCTGCTGTCATCCTGTTTACTCTTCACATGGATGGTGGGAGCTGTGTGTGTGTGTGTGTGTGTGTGTGTGTGTGTATATATATATATGTGTTTTGTGCCTGAGAGTCTTGCTCAAAGTTTTGAAAGATGCCACCTCATGAGAAACAAACAAGCGGCGGGTTCATACGATGACAGTAGAGGGAGCCAGGCCGCAGCCCAGAGAGTGAGTCATCTCAGATCCCACAGGTCACTGAGTGATTCTCCGGAAACTCCCAGGGACTTCTTGGAGAAGAATCAGTACAAGTGAAGATTTAAAAGCGAGTGAAGTGTTTGCAGAGATGCACACATGTCCTCTATACGCATTTATACATCTTATGACATTTTTGGCATTAATCTATTTTGATGTAGAATTGTTTAATCTTTATTCTCTCTTGTGTCTATAATGAACATTTAAATTAATTTGCACATTTACTTAAAATCAGTTAGTGTGTGTGTGTGGTTGTGTGTGTGTGTGTTTATGTCATTATATCATCTTTTGAAAGTTTAAAATAATCTAATGACAACGATTTAAGGATTTCTTTCCTACAATTATTACTTATCTGCTAAAATATACACACAGAATTTGTGATAAGCTAAAATCTTCCAATAATAACAGCCCAACCAATGTTTCAGCAGATTCTTTGTCTGTTTTTTGCTCTTCCCACCAGTGGGCACCAAAGTTAAAAATTTTAAAATGTTACAAAGGTGGCTTAAAAGGATATTGATATGAATCTTTGCACTTCTTTTTTTTTTTTTTTTGGTGCTTAACCTAAAATATTGTGTCTGTGCCTCTTTAATGCTGATATGATGTTAATATTTTTTGTAGCTTTATTTCCTGAGGGCTCTTGTGTTTGCAGTTACTCTTTCTGATAAGACCTCTGCTCAGTTTGATTTTGGGTGGAGCTACACTGGCACATGATGTCACCAGTTTCCAAATACTATTTTAAAAAAATCACGTTCCACCCTAACAGGGGAATCAAAAAGATATCAATCAAGCATATTCTGAACACTCCCACAGAGTCCTGAGCAGGTTCTACCACACCAAAATAAGTGACAACACTTGTGTACATATTGACATATTTTAGGCTAGTAGGACCTTTTAGTTTGAATGTAATCCAAATGTTTTTCTACTTTGTGATTTCTGCTTTGGATGCTGGAGGCATACTAACTCGGTCTATCAGAGGATTTGTTGATGGCCTTAAGAAGACAATATGTGCTGGAAGTAATTATGCGATTTCCTCTGGTTTTTCCGTTGAATGTTCATTTCTCACGCCTTATGTGTTTGTGTTTGTGCATGTGCAGGTACCTGTCTGACCTGCATGCTTCAGGCGACCCAGCGTGGCAGTGCATCTACGCTCAGCACAAGTGGATCCTACAGCTCATGCAAAACTGCAGAGATGAGTTCATCAGTGGCCAAAGAGGTGAGTAATGCACACAAGCACACACATGTCTGATCTGACTCCCATTACACACGAAGTGAAAAGCCCCTATTTAGCATTTCCAATCAGGCGGCTGGTGGATGTCATGTGAGTGTGAAGGTAGCTGAGGGAAGAGAAAGCCAGCTGCCTCTTTGTCGTACCAGCTCTCTGCCTGCATTCCCTTCTCTGTCACCGCCCTCCCCTGCCTGTTCTGCTCAAGGCCCGCGTGTTTATTTTTTCATGAATGTATGAATAAGATGAAAGTGAGGGAGCATTGGCTTTGGATTTGGGTTTCAGGGCTTGACATGTTACTACACACACACACACACATACACACACACACACACACACACAATCTCTTTTTCTCATTCACACACAGCTTCACAGATGGATTGAAACAATTAACCCCAATTAAGCTGTTCCTCTGTTAAATCAGCCAGCAGAAAAATGTGGATGTGAAACCGTCCGCTCAGGAAGAACAGCGATTCGCCAACCACACTTACAGACACACAGACATACACTCACACACCACACACACACACACTACTACTACTACTACACTCATACTTACACAAAGGCACCCACACAAATGCATTGTGAGTGGGTGGCTGCTTCACATAGTGCAGCTGGAACATAAACATGTCTAATGCTAAGGGTAACAGTGGTTTCCGGGGCTCAGGCTTGATGGATCTGGGGGTTGGTTTGCTCCCTGCCTCTCCACAGTTAAATATCATCTGACTATCATGTCAGGGATGGCCCCTTTTCAATCCACATGTGCATTCCACTGCAGAGCAACATGGGGCTAGAGAATGAATCTGAGATTACATGCAAATCACATGCAACCCAACTGTTCTAAAAATTGCTGGTTTGAGAAAAAAAAAAGCACTCAAAAATACACGTGCTGCCACGGACACGCTACACGACGCCGCTCACACTACACCGCTCTTTGTCTTGTAATTGGGAGTCTTGAAGTCGTTGCGGTTTGCACATTACATGACTGATCGATGACAGGGGGGTCACGCATTACAAGATCTCTCACCAGGAGGAATCTCTGATGAGTCTGTCTGGTCTCCAAACTACGTTTTGTCACGAAAGCACACGCAAGAAGTCCACTGATCTGCAGCGAAAAACAAGGAAGAATAGGGTGAACTCGTCATACGTTTATTCATTTATTCACCAACAATATAAGATATATAAAATACAACTTTTAGGTGATCCAGGAGAAACATTAGTTCCAAACAATATTATATACATAATACCTCACAACACCACAAAACAAACACATTAACTGTGAACAACAAGCCTTCATACCTTAAATACAAAACTGTTGTTTGTCAGGATCTTCCAAAATATGACTTTTTCAAACAAGAATCCTGTGAGTCTTTCCTAATCTGCCAGTTTCTATTAAGCTTTGTAATTCCACCCTGACCTCCTCCCTTTTTTTGACTCACATCGGTATGAATAACATCACACTACAGCATCTCCACCTTTGCTATTAAGAAAGGACATTATTCGCACCGCCACAAGAAAAAAAAAAATGCAATGCAGCTTTTTAAAAACTTATGCTTGAACTGTACATCCATGTTTACATTCGCTAGTATTTTTAGAGCTCCATGTTCATAGTGTGGCAGTTAATTTCTGGATTTTACAAAATCAAATTCTGCTAAATCAAAAAACCACAAACTGATCACTAACTAATACAAACATAGAGATTGAGAGAAGATGGGTGGTCGGAGGTGTCCCACATCTTATTTTTCAAGGTTCCTTCAGCTCTGTTGATCAGTGCAGTTGTCTGAAACTGTTAGCTGGAATGTTTATTTTGTCACCGTTGTCCGCATGTGTCTAACATGTGCATCCTTAATCAGTAAAAACCAAAACGTGGATCCTCTCATCCAAACAGTACTCCACAGAGCCACTAGTGGTCACAAACTCCACCTCTGACTGTTTGAACAAATGAACAACACCATCATTTCTCTGGTGAGGACAGTTTTCATATACAGAATTACAGAAGCACACACACACACATACAGAGAAATGAGCACACAATCCTTTTTGTTTTTCTGCGTTTTTCTACTCTTGTTCTTCGCCACAGGCAGCTGTCTCCTGTCCCCTCCGCCGTCACACTCCTCACCACCCTCCTCCCCTCACATACACACACCTGGTAGCTATTTACCATCCCCGGTCTTCGCTGCTCACCTCTCGCACAAGTACGAAACCCGTGCCTCCCGAAACATCCCTCAAACCAGGCAGCCCTTAAACAGCCACCATCATAAAACCACATCCACCACACTCTGCTGACCCCACTCTTCCTCCCCCCCCTCCCCCTCCCTCCACCCTTAACCCTCCTCTCATATAGCCCCTTAACCGGCACCTCACAGCCACCCCTCTGCTAGCGGTCTCCTCATCCTCCTCCTCATATCACGTTCACCAGCTCGGTGTGTTCATAAGCCATCTTTTATGCTATTGTCAGCATTATACGTGGCAGGGATTATTCCTCTATGATTGGTCGGTTGTGTCTGCAGTAACTGATGTCATTTTCTCTGTCTCGTGTAACACTACGCTGTGTTCACATCCAGAATATGAGGCCAGAGGCCGTTCTAGTATAGTTTTGATTCCGTTAATTACCCTATAAATTGCCTTAAACGTGAAATAGACCCATCCATCTTTGTTGGAACAAAAGCCTGAAGCTGGAGTTTTCTTGTGAGGAAACATAGCAGCACAAGTTGCTTCCGTATGTCTAAACCCTGGTGCTGCAATCTGACTCTGCCCGATTCAATTATAAACTGCAGTACTCTTATTTCCTGAACAGCGCTTCTTCTGCCAACGTCAATACAATTAGTAGGAAATTTTGTTCGTAGGAAAATAGGTTTGTCAGTGAACAATTAGAGGAACTCCAGCGTTCATGCGTTTGACTGGGAAACATGCGGTTGTGATTTCAGGCAGAGTCAGTACCACTGTAGAAAGAACGTGTTAATTATTACTCTTCAATTAGTCTGTTCTATTAATCAGATGCACTGATATACCAGTGCGGTAGTAACGCAGTAGATTCCTGATGGTTTTATTTTTCTATACCCCAAAATGAATGAATGTATATGTTTATTTTGAAAAGGGCAAACTCTAATTTTTTCATTTGTTACCATTTTTTTAATCATTTTTCACATTTTCTTTGCGTTTGAAGTCTTAAAAGAACCTTGTTTATCATAAACTATGGTGGCTTGTGTCTTGCAGCAGGAAACATTACAATTTTTGGATCAGTGAGGACATAACATACAGGTAGAAACCTGTTTAAAATAACTGCAGGACATGTTTTTTCTGGTAAAAAACTGTGGAGATTCTTCTAATAATTTTATATTGTGTAGCGTGGGAAATATACTACATTTAAACAGGAATCCATAAGGTGTGTATGTGACCACTTAGACAAAAAGCAGGCGCGTGTGTGGTCAGGGTCAGTGACCTCTTGGGGAACAGGAACTCATCCGACCTGCAGAGACGCATCGAACCTGATGAGGAAGTGAGCAGAGATGTTTCAACTGTCTTAACACACGTAGACAGAGGTTCCTATATTTTAACCTTCAAACCTTTTGGCAAGAAACGAACATAGCTGCATAGTGAATAGTTTGAACAAACAAAAGTAGCCCTCCATACATGAGCACTCACACCTAAACTGTCTCACACACACAGGCACTTGTGCATTCTGAGGACGCCAGGGGTTCACCCGACACCTGGATCAACAGCAGCTCTCATCCCTGTAAAAAGAGAGGAAAACATCACAGAGAAAGACTCCATATGGGCTATGTGTGTGTGTGTGTGTGTGTGCGTGTGTGTGTGTGTCTGATGTGATGTGAGAGCGCTTCGTCTGTTTACAGATAATCTGACTCAATTTAGTATTTCCTTACATTTTCTAGACTGGATGGCTTCGTGTGCACGGCCCCGCTCGACCGCATTTGCTCCTCTGCTTGGGGATTTCTCAATACTTGCTTACACTCTGCATTCAGTGTGTGACTCACAAGAACACTTTTCTCTGTGTGTGTCAGACACATGTTTTGGAAATGTGGCCATCCGTCTCCCTCCGTTTAGATAAACTACATGTAGGCGTATTGCAGCGTTGCACGAACTTGTCTTTTAAAGTTTCAGTTTTCATTGTAGTAAGTTTGATCCCTTCTCAAGCACTGCACTGTTTCACTTTCATTCCTGTCTGTCAACTTTCACCACTTATATTATCCTTAAGTTATCTCATATTCATTATGCTAAAGATATCTCACTAGCCGAGATAGGAGTGTGTGGTTGCAGAAGGACTTGTCATTCGTCGCTGCAGCACAGCTCCCCGTTGCCATCTAGTGGAACTCCGCCGTCTGTCAACGGATTATACATAACTGAGCCCAGTGTGGCTGATATACTGTAAACCCACTTCACCCCAGCTCTCACAAAGCCCACAGATCTGTTTCCTCACCCTGGAAACAACGGGACATTCTCTCAGCTGTGGGCCGGGGCAGAGATGGATCAGAACACAAATAAAGAAAGGCCGAGAGGGGCGAGGGAGGATTGTTTGGTGTGAAAGCCCGCTGAGCTTATTGAGGAATGTGGAATTATGAAAATGGCTTATTTGATTATTTGATATCTGAAGTATGTGTTTCTTTTCATTTCTCATCTCTCGCCCTCCCCTCTCCTCCTCTCGTTATGTGTGTCAGTGGGTGCCGGAGTTCTGGATTCGGAGGGGGATACCCGTCCGTCGGCCCTCGGCAGGCTCAGCCACACTGCGTCTCTGAAGAGAGGGGGCAGCCTGCGAACGCCGAGACCCAGCAGTGAGTACCACAATCACATCACAGTTCGCCCACACACTAGGTGCTTGGGAGGGACTACCCTGTCAGAGCTAAACTATGGGTGTGTGTTTGTTTGTTTTTGCCTCGTACAGTGTTTAGGGGAATCACATTTTAAGAGTCATACTTAAAGGAATTGCAGAGTGTCTGCCTAGACAGTACGGTAAAACTACCAACGAAAAAACGAATAACTAGAGCCTGATGTGTCATAAAGTTAATTATTATTTCCTGTGATTCTTTGAAACACTTAGTGACATATGTTATCAGATGTCTAGTCTATTGTTTTTAAGTCTACTGTTACTTTTCAGTACAGTTTAAATACTGCAGATTTTGTGTCCCAATAAGTTTGGGTAATAGTGTATCTGTGTGTGTCTTCGTTCCAGCCTCGCGCTTTGAAACTCCACAGCAGGTGCAGTTTGTGGAGAAGCTGTCAGATGTGGTGATTGGTCAGCTGCCTAACTTCTGGAAACTTTGGATCTCTTACGTTAATGGGAGTCTTTTTAGTGAGGTAAATCCTGAAGAAATCCATAAGGAGAAAAAAGTCACAAAAAACACATTTTCTCAGTTTCTCAGATATCTGCTGCCATCCCAATACACTGGAGTACAGGATTTCATTTGTGGGTCTCAGAGTGTTGAAATATGCCATTTTTAAAATAGCAGCAGAACTATGTCCCTATAAAATGTATTAACAGGCAGAAAATATATTGTTTTTTTTAAATTTTGGGGTTACTTTAGGGTAACTTTGGTGTCTCGTCACGCTTGTTATAACAGAAATAAAATCTTTTTTCACTACCACTACATTATTTTCAGTAAAACATTAAGCTTTAGTTTATCTCTGTATTGTGTTCTAGTTTCTGGATTTTAATTTGACTGTGAAGGTGCCAAAACTACACATATTAATTGATTAAATATAATATGTAGGGTTCTGTAACATATTAATAAGCCATAAAATTGGTGTTTCTACAGGTTTTGATGTAAATGGAAAAATGATTTTTCCATATAAATACAGTGTTTGGCTTTGGGGATGGTGTTCAGATTGAAAGTCACTGATCTAAAATAAATTTTAAAAAAAACATTCAGTGATGATATATTAGCGTGATATTAAACATCAGGGTGTTTCTTCTTCTTTCTCTGCAGACTGGAGAGAAATCCGGGCAGGTGGAAAAATCCAAGAAGAATGCCAGACAGAGACAGAATGACTTTAAAGTACGTGGCATTTCTCCCAAAAATAAATGTTATCCTGAGATTTTTGACTCACCACAGTTGTTTTTAAAATGCCAGTAAACGCCAGCTAAACCCTGTTGTTTATACGTACACTGTGTTTTGTAGAAAATGATTGAAGAACTGACCAATCGGCTGGTTAAGCTCATTCGGGGAGCCCTTCTTCCCGCCACCCTGCCACAGGGGGAGCTGAATCTTTATGGAGGCTGGGAGAACAAGACGGAGCTCACCGGAGCCTGGCTCACACAAATCATACACATCGTCAGGTGCTCACGCCGATTGTTTGAATATGAGTCTTACTGATTGTGTGCAGATCTGACATGAATACTTCGTTAACTTCATGCCTGTCATAACATTCAGTAACCTCCCGCTCTCCGTTTCCTCGGGTGTCTCATATCCAGGGGTTGTCACGAGGCTTTGTCTGCCCTCGAGATCCCCAACGATTTGCTGCAGGTGATCCAGGATCTGCTGTTGGACTTGAGAGTCCACTGCCTCATGGTGACTCTGCTGCACACTGCAGATGGTGAGAGAGAGCTTAGAGTTATGTAAGGAAAGAAGAGGGTATAACTAAGCTTCATCGTTTTTAGTTTTAACTGATCTTCATTGAAAAATAGCAAGATTTATAAAGAGCAGTTTAAACCAGTTGTCTGAGATCTTATGTCTCCAGCCCCCAGAACAAAATACAAATAACCCTCTAATTATTTTCCTCTTATTAAGTTAAAAAACTTTTTTTGCTGCATTGATTTTAGCACTGATTTTTTTTTTACACTGTGTCCCACTTTCATACTACCCACTAATTTTAAGCAGCTGTTTATTATGTTGATTGTTCACACTAAATACACTCACTGGCCACTTCATAACATAAACCTCTGCAATCTAATGCAATCCAATCCAATATAGCAGCTCTGCCATAAATTATACATTTACAAAGCTTATACATTTTCAATTTTTGTTGACGTCGTCAGAAAGGTGATAATTCTACTTTATGTAATTATTACTGAGGTCATAGTGGGTGGTTTTTAAGATTGAATATTATTATTGAATTATTATTATTATTATTGAATGGTGTTTCTAATATTTTGTCCACTCCATTAACATACATGTTGGGGGCAAAATATTAGGAACACTTTTCAATGTAATGCACTCCAGTTCACCACCAACACCACCAACTGCTACGACCTCAATAATAAACATAAAGTAAAATTATCACCTTTCTGACAATGTCAACAAAAAC
Source organism: Euthynnus affinis (assembly GCA_029490765.1). NCBI lineage: Eukaryota > Metazoa > Chordata > Actinopteri > Scombriformes > Scombridae > Euthynnus > Euthynnus affinis. Next base: position 26,672,248 of record CM055848.1, on the reverse strand, counting down.
TGAAAAGGTATAAAGATCATAAATGTAGAATTTAAAGCTTTTGTATTGGATTGCATAAGATTGCAGAGGTGTACATAATGAAATGGGCTATGAGTGTAGGTGTCAACATTAAGTTGCTGTCAGTATGTACACAATATTAAAAAAAAAAAAAACCTCTTGAACGTGCCATAGACGTACTCTACTGTCCCACAGTGCTTTTTTGAAAATGAAAAACTGAAGCTTTTTATAATAATGCCATTCCTTTATACAAACACAAGCTGCATTCCTCCACTTAGTAGCCTATTTGATGGTCAATGTCCTCAAATGTCACCTTTTAAGTCATACAACTTCCAGGGTAGTAATGAAGAAAGTGTTATGAGACTAAAACCAGACATGCTCGGTTTCACTTGTGGTTAGGCATGGTCATTTTGAGAGGAGTGACTGGTTTTCACTTAACTTTCCCCCACACTCACATCAAACTGTGGTCACAGCAGCAAGAGTTTGAATTTTTATATCATGTTGTGGTTTCCCCTCAGAAACTAATTCTGTTTATATTTTCATTCGTAATGACCTTGTATGAAAGTGAACACGATTCATATTCAAAGAGGGTTTTTATTGTTTGTTTGGTTTTTTTTGTATGTGTGTTCATTTAACTGTTGAAAAATGTCAAGTTTTGTGCCCTTTTGATTCATATGTATGCTTTTCTGTACTCAGATGTCAAGAGGCTTGCTGAAAAGGAGGATTGGGTTGTAGATAATGAGGGAATCACCAGTCTGGTAAGGATGTATTATTGCATCAAGCAGTGCTTCATATTTCATGATAAAAAAAAAATTAACCGTGTCGTCCTGCACAAATGTGGTGTCAGACGTCAGATACACACTAAAACAAATATAAATCGCTGATATTTGTATTTTCTGTCTAGTAGAGCGTTCTCTTTGACCACTAAAGATACAGTGTTCAATGTATCTGGGGGGTTTTTTTTGACAGTTTTTTGACTCATAATGTGTTTACATCTGTGCTGATGTTGCTGTTTCTTGCAACGATTCAAAAGTTCGAAATTGTAGAAAATTTTCTGGAGTTTTTTTTTTTTCATCTGTGTGTCTATCTTCTTCGTGCAGCCGTCACAGTTTGAACAGTGCATGGTCCAGATGCTGCAGTCGCTCAAAGAGCCTCTGGAGATCAAACCAGGAGAGATCAATGTAAGATAATCACCTGCAACTAATAAAGCAATTGCAATAACTAGAGTTGCTGTATGATAATCACAATCACAATTTTGACTCAGCTAAATTAGTCAGTAATGCTTAGTTTTAAGTGGCTGTTGTTTCACATCGGATCATGTTTGTTTTCTATTGACAAGTTAACTGACCACAGACATGCTTCTTACTGTGAATATATGTCATACTTGAACTGTATTGTACTGTACACTGCTGCTTTTTAGGTTGGGCCAAATACAGGAGATTAATAAAGCATAACTGAACTAATAAAGTCAAATTAAATCAAATTCTGTGTACTTAAAGGTGTTTTCCTGACAAAGGAACCCTGAAAGTGTTTGCAGTAAACCTTTTCAGTTGCCACAGATGGAGAATGGTGATAAATTATTGTTATCTAACTCTTGAGAAAAGCAGTTAAAAGTCTTAAATCCTGCATCACCACAATTAACAAGAAAAATAAAGCAAGCGGTCATATAAGTTCAACGGAAGTACTCATGACGTTCAACTCATGACAGACATAGTGGGATTTCACTGATGGGGTTTGTTGTGTTTCGCTCTTTTCTTCAGGTGCTACAGCTGGACCAAGTCCAGGACCAGGCCTCAGAGCTCAGTGTGAGCATCATGAAGGTAAAAAACCTGTCAGCCAGCAGCCAAATGAACAAATCTGGTGTCATTAAAGATGTTTTCAGCAGCACACAAAATAAGTAGGAAATGAGTACATTTCATTTATAAACTTGAAAAAAAAAAAATCACATCCGATTTACGATGCACCCTCAATTGACTAAAATCTTATCTCTCCTTTACACTGCCCTATTTTGGGCTGCTGTCGTCGTTTCTCTCACAGTGAACATGACAACTGTGAGAGAAGTGTGATAAAATCTTGGTTGGCAGTCAAGATCAAGGTTACCATGACCCATGTTTGCACAAAATGCTGTACAACATGAAATGATGCAGAATACACATGCGAGCTAGCATAATGCTATTAGTGAAAAGAAAAACCACAAACTCACTTTGCAGAACTGGCATTGGCCTTTTCTCTCCTGTCCGGACTGTGTTGTCACTCTCTCCTCCACTTCTGAGGTGTTTTGATGCACAAAGGTCCAATCACTACATCCAAAGCTTGATTACTTCAGTTTATGACATGTCTTGCTTCTTTTTTTTTTTTTTTTTCCCTTTCTATTCACATCATAGCAGTGCAATCATCACACTTGACGTGACTCAAAATTGACATTTTACAGTCTCATACAGACCCATCTCCGACATTTTGCCAGCCTGTGACCTCGCAAGGCTGTTTGTTATCACGCAGTGTACTGGTGCCACATGAGCGATTATGCAGACAAAACTGAGATAACTATCTCTGCAACAGAAGGAAGGGTGAGAGTCAGTGCTCATTGCTTAAAACCAAAAAACCAAGTCAAAAAATGTAGGTAGAGTCTTGGACTTTTTAACTTAACTTTAACAAGCCACATCATATGAATGACAAAGTCTGCTTTCTACCATCTTCAAAACAGCATGCACCCAAAGCAGGTCCTGGAGAAACTATAATCCACACTTTCATTTCTAGCAGGTTAGATTACTGTAATAGTCTCTTCTCTCAGGTCTCCCCAAAAAGAAAATCCTAAAAAAAAAAAGAAGACCAAACACATCACACCACTTCTCAGTATGTTGGAGAATAGTGTTAAGAGTACTGCTGCTTTTCTATAAATCTCTCAATGGACCAAAAAACATCTCTGATTGTTTTTTTTGTTCACCATATAAACCCTCTCAGCCTCTCAGATCATTAGAGGGATGCGCAAACTACACATGGAGAAGCAGCGTTTAGTTACTGTTCACCACAGAGCTGGAACAAATGCTTTATGTCAAGCATTGTGTATGAAATATGCTATTCAAATCCTCTTGCTTTTGCCCTGTACTGACTCACCTTGTGTGCCCTGGTGAGTTTATCATGTCGAGTAAGATATGGATGCAGCAAAAATCATGTTGTGTGTTTTTTCCACAACATCCCTGACACATGTGTGTGTGTGTGTGTGTGTTTAACTCAAGGTTTTCATCAACTGCTTGGAGCAGCTGAGCACTAAGACAGATGGAGAAATTAATACATCTCAGTAAGTGTTTAACTTTTCATGCACTTATAATATATCTGTAATTACAGTGCTATTAATGTGTGTTCAAATTTCTCCTGTGTGTGTGCAGCAATATTTCAGTGGACCTGTCTTCTCCAGATCGGTTTACCAGCATTCAAGAAGGCTTCAGTCCAACATCTGTAAGCTTGATGGGGTTTTTTTTATTTCTTTTATTGTTGTTGTTTTGTTTTGTTTTCTTTTTCCTTTGTTATTTCCTTTAAACCGTATTTGTTTAATACACCTGAAATCCCACGTCTTGTGACTGCCAGCGTCACCAAAGCGTGGGCCTTCTCATTTACACAACCAGACAAACATGTGTCTCTCTCATTCAAACCACGAATGTTATCAGGCTGTTTCCTGGTTGTGGACAAGAAGCAGATACGTCCTCATTTCCTGTAAGTAAGATGAAGTGAAGGGGGTTAAGCGTAGGGGAGGAGGAGGATGAGGAGGAAGAAGAGCAGGGCGTATAAGTGCTTCTGGTAAAGGGAAATGGAGCAAGGTGCAAATGGGGTTTCCCCAGCCCAAATATGTGAAGCACTCAGACTCAACATGAGTGCAGCTGACCAGAGTTAAGAATAGTGTCACTCATGATTATAAAATCTGGCATTTGAGTTAGTTGGCAAGTTAGAAGACAAAGCCACATACACAAAGTAGGACGATACCAAGCAGCCATTACTAGCAGACAAAGATCAGTTCGCATCAATCTTGTCTGTAGGTTGGTAGTCGTGGTAAGAACGAGTGTGACAAACAAATAGCTGTCAATGACGACATCATTTGTGGTTGTCGAAATGTAGGCTAACCTTTGTGTCAGCAGCCTTGTCAGAGTTTGTTTATTAATTTGAATGCATTATGCGTGCGTATGTGTGTGTGTGCGCATGTGTGTGTGTGTGTGCACGTGTGTGTGTGTGTGCGTGTGCCCGTGCTCTGGCACTCATTTCTTTGTGAGGAATATTTGAGTTTTACACCCTGAAAGTGGAGACATTTTTAGAGAGCTGTTGGCAACTGTCGAGGAAGACATTAAGAAAAGTGGGGACATTTTTTTTATTAGGAAAACTAAAGATATGTTGTAGAGTTGAAGACATTTTCAATATTTGAGGACATTTTCAGTTATCGAGGACATTTTTTAAAAGAGATGACATTTTAGAAAAATTAGACCTTTTTAAGGAAAGTAAAGATATTTTCAGTAATTGGGGACATCTTTAGAAAGTAGGGACACTTTGAAAAAGGAGCATATCAATAAGGACTTTTAAGAAAAGTGACGACATTTTTCAGAGGGAGGACATTTTAGGCAAAGGAAGACATTTTAGGAAGGTGAATGTATCTATGAAACGTGTGGGTACTTTCGATTCGATTTAGGCGAGATTAGGGGCGAGTAAATGCTTTTTAACAATTAGAGTCTTCACATGTATACAAGTGTAAACATCTCTTTGTGTCTGCGTAGGAACAACGCTTGCTGATCATCCTCAGTAACTGCCAATACCTGGAGAGACGCACCTTCTTGAACCTGGCTGATCACTTTGAGAAACATGGCCTCACAGGGACAGAGAAGATCACGCGGGTCAGTGAAGTGATTAGAAGCACCGTTTCACACGTCCCCTTTTTAAATCTGCCGCTGTTGCTTTTTTTTTGATAACTGTAAGGTCTTTGAATTAATAAATGAGTATGCAGTTTTTCTTGTTGCTCATACAGTTGGTGAGAAGCTGTTGTATTGTCATGAACGACAAAGATGATTAGAGATGCTAAGTGTCCCTTTTGAGCAGAGATATGACTCTTATCTCAACAAAAAGTAAAGGTCATTGTCTTGGAAGCCAAGTTCTTCATTTTTCTTTTTTTCTATTTTCACATCTTCACACATACATTAACACACACACACAGACAAACACACACACACAACTGCACACAATGACTAATGGTTGAATCACAAAGCAAAGAAGCGTTCGGTTGACTTTCCAGTAAAAAAGGTGAACATCATTTTCTTTGAAAGATCAATTTAGACTTTTACTTCTGTCTCGTTAATAATTTGAAAGCAAGATATGAGTGTCTGTTTGTCTAGATTCCTATCTTTAAATATCTTCGGATAACGCGGTTCCAACAGGGTTCTGAAAAATAAAAAGAATCCCTGTTCGTGCGTCTGCCAGACTTCCAGATGTCCCCACAGACGCTGTCACCGCAAAAAAGTCGAGATAAGATGGAACTTATCTCGTGCCAGAAATCCCTCAAAAATTACAACAGAAGAATGAAATCAATAGAGTAATAAATGTAAAGTGTACCAGTGCCTAATAAAGTAACAATAAAAGTCATTTAAGTAAACTAAAATAGAAAATTAATATTACACATGATATTGAATTTATACAAAGCCCTGAAACAATTAAATGTTATAATCAGTATATGCAGGACTGGGTTGTCCAAATATGTTATTTCAGGACAATTGCTGTTAAAAACTAGACCAATTAAAAAAAAACAGACACAGTTAAGAGTATAAATGTGGAGCTCAGTTCATTACATGGGATCAGACTTTTTTAAATTTTCAGTTTAATGATGGCTCTAGATGAATAGTTACAGGATCACCAAAGGGTCACATGAGTATATTCGCATGACAAACAACTAAATAAACAGACAGATGTGGTCTGTTTGCTAATTTACAACATACTGAACTATATCATCAACTATTGGACGCATGGCTGTGAAATTTCCAGACGCTGTATCATACTGACTTTGGTGACCTGCTGAATTTTCCCCCACGGCCACAATGAGGTTGACATTTGTGGTTGTGAAATATCTTGACAAATACAGCATGGATTACCCGCGTTCATTTCCCCCTTCAGATGAATTATAATCACTTTGAAGATCCAACATCAAGTCAAAATTTCAATTTATCCAGTGCTTTGGTTTATGACCATTCACCAATAAATGTAAAACTAATAACATTCACTTCAGTTTCATCTGTACTATTAGCATTTTGTGCTAATTATGAAATATTAGCCTGCTAAGATGCTAAACTAAGATGGCGATTATGGTAAACGTTATACCCGCTTAGCATCAGCATGCTAGCACGGCAGGCTCTTTTGTTGTGGTAAGATTTTTTTATGGTTGACCCACCAGGTGAGCGTGGATGCCGTACGGGAACTGGACGGGAAACTATTCGACGCCTATATCGAGAGGCGGGCCGATCCGATCGCAGGTTCTCTGGAACCCGGTATCTACGCTGGATACTTCGACTGGAGAGACTGCCAAACCCCTACAGGTGCTGTGAAAAGTTGTCAGCCTGTACTCTCTCTCTCTCTCCATGTGTGTCACAGTAACGAATCTTTGGATGTTAGGTGGAGACCATGGTGGAAATCACCCCAAAAACCGCCAACTGACCCGGGTAATATCAGAAATCGGCCCTTAACAGTCCTTTGGGGTGGGAACTCAACATCTCTGGTGTGATTTGTGTTGTTGTGGTTCACATGTGTCATGTGTAAAGTACAGCCCTTTGATGTCTTACTGTCAACACCACTGAGATCATTCTGTTGGTCCCCTAAAACTCTCATGGCCTTTGCGTTTAACTGTGGGTGTGCAGCGATGTGAGTGTGTGTGTGAGTGTGTGTGTGTGTGTATGTGTGCGTGTAGTTTGACTTTTTGCTCTCCAAAACCAGGTGAAACTTATATGTGTATGTGTGGTTTACCTTAGCACAGGATGTGAAGCAACGATTCTGTGTGCGTGCATGTACGTGTGTGTCAGCTCTCAGTGAATTTTGGGCAGAGCTTATTACACTGCTTTAAAAAAAAAAAAAAAAAAAGGCAGTGCTGATCGAAAGTTGGGCCTTGCTCTGGTTTGTTCCTGTCGGTCTGTGTTTTTGTGTTGATACTGTATGTGAAAGAGGAACATTTTGGACACTAAACCACATTTCTAGGATATGATACTTTCACTTGTTGCACTTTTTGTATGCGACTGTGGGTGCTGCAAGGCATTAGAAATCCAGTTTCAGTGCTTTCAGTGTTGCCTCTTGTTGTTTCACTTTTAAAGTTTACTTAATGTTATTTAGATTTCACGTCTAGGCGGCACAGTGACTGTCGTCTCTCCTGCCTCTTGTCCTCCTCAAACAAACAAAGCAAGTGATACCTGCTGTATTGTTTTGTAATGGAAAAGATCTCACACAGCTCAGTCGGATTATTTATTTGCTTGTTTATTTATAGCGGACAGTGCACATTAATAAACGTTGATATTTTAACTACATCAACGTGAATGTGCCAAGGTCAGCTCAACAGCAAATTCGCAGCCGTCGTCTGGACTCGACTTTAAATTGATAAATGGATAAAAAAACACTTCATATAAAGCAGAATTATAATAGAAATAAGGGAAAAAAAACTGCAGAAAAAGTATCATAAATCTTTGTCTGAACAATATTAAACAGACGTTATAATCAGGCAGGTATAAAACACTACAAATAAGATAGTTAATCAATGAAAGGACATCATTCGTGAACACATGTCTGAGTAGATTTTAACCATATTTTAAGTTTGATTTTAAAAATGCAGTACAGTTGCGGTGCAGTGTTTTATTTCAGTAGGTCATTTCAGTGCTCTCACGGGAAAAAGCTGATCGTCCAAGTTGCACCGTTTCATCTTTAAACGCACGTTTTTACTCTTTTTAGAGACAATTATTTTTACATTAACGGATGTATAATGACAAATAAAGAAGGTTGAAACCATTTCATGTTGCCACTTCATCAGTACAAATGATGGAAAAGGATGTTTTTATTAACGCAGCATCATGACGCTAAACTCTACAGGGGAGCATATGCGTTGGTTTAGCTAGCTTAACCGTTAGCGAGCTCTGGAAACAGAATATGAAGATACCAGCGTGTCTATTTGGGAACACGGTTACTTTTCAAATCACTTTTAGTCCCTTTTTATTTCAAACATGTAAAAAAACACAACACAACATGTTTTTGATGGCTATATTTACAGTAAACCTCTTCCTCAACCGAGCACATCTCTTCTCTTTGACCACTTTGATCAGATAAGTCTGATATGTGACTGTACACCTCTTGTGCACATACATTAAAAGCAGCAGACTCTCTCTTCCCTTTCATGAACTGGAAGCTCACAAAACACTTTGCATTTACACAGTCAGCTCTGATCGGGTCGTTATTTTCTTTGTTTTTCTTATTCAAGTCCCGGAAGCTCGTTAAATCCTATCATCGGACTGTGCTTCTGTTTCACGAGGGAAGCTAAAAAAGCACAACAGGTTGTTGCTCCTACACCTCATCTCTGGACATTCCCATAAAATTGCATCTTTCTCAACTTCCTTTTGAGTCTTGAGTATTGTTTGGGGGATGTTACTTTGAGGTTCAGTTCACAATAAATCCCGTCGCATCTCCTTTGTTTGGGTCTGATGAATAAAAGCGATCAATTAGTCAACATGCTGTTCAATTCCAGTCGGTCTGGTGTAATGAGTGCGCGTCTGACAAGACATCCTTGAGTCAGAATTGTTATCTACCTTGTTTAAATGACCCATATAGTTTATTTACTGACTCAAAATCCCTCAGAATACTCAACATCATTTCTCAAGCACGGCTTTCAGTGGGAGTCTGTGACACAGAAGTGCATGAAAACTGTCGCTGTTTCTAATTAACTCCCTCAGCATCTTGTCACTGTGTCTGTGTTTTGATTGGAGCTTTGATTGGATTGTCTTCTCCTCCCTCAGGTGTAAGAAACTACCTAAAAGAAGCTCTGGTCAACGTCATCACAGTTCACGCTGAGGTACGACCACCCTGCCAAACCTCTTACACACTCGACACTTGTTCTCACCTCAAACTCTTTATTAACAAGGTGTGTGGGTTTTTTTTTTTTTTGTCTTTCTTTTTTTTTTATCACTGACTTTCTCAGGTCTTCACAGTCTCTAAGGATCTGGTACCTCGGGTTTTGTCTAAAATTGTCGAGTCAGTTGCGGATGAAATGTGTCGCCTTATGCAGTGCGTCTCCTCCTTCAGCAAGAACGGAGCTCTCCAGGTAGACCAAACACCAACACTGATGAGAACGTACACACAGTTACAGAGCATTTTATCACTCATAGTAAGACCTTGACTCATAAGTCGACCCTCACATTTGTTGGGGATTTACCTACCGTTTCTGATAATGCCATATTTCAGTTCAAGCTACCAACTGCTGACAGTTTGTGATATGATTTTATCAACTCTGTTATCTCTCTCTCTCTTTTTTTTTTTTTTTTTTTTACCCCTGTCCCCTTCACCCCTCACTTTCCTCAGGCTCGACTTGAACTCTGTGCTCTGAGAGATGCCATAGCCACATACCTAAACGCTGAAAGCAAGTGAGTGCAGCATGCACACGTTCACATGGTGCCACAGACGGGAACTCACATATGTGCCCGGTGATTTATGGCTGTGAATGTCACAGACATAAATCTTAGCAGTCGCACATCCCTCATTACAATCCCTATTTATGTTACTTGGTGGGTTTAGAAAGGAAGTGAAAGTAATCTGGTTCTGCTGTGTGCATGCGCTGCGGTGTTTGCGTGTGTGTGTTTGTGTGTGTGTGTGTATGTATGTATGTGTACATGTGGGTAGGTCGGAGTGTGTGTGTGTGTGCCTGGATACATAGACTTATTTTGAACTGTATTTTCCGGCTGCATTGTTAACAAACGTGCTTTTAACTGGTTGTCTTCCTCTAGTGAAAGCTTTAAACTGGCCTTGGACGCCCTGCCTCAGTTACACAACGGTGCCGATAAGAAGTGAGTCTGAAACTGGCACATGTTGCTAATATATGGGACTTTTTCTTGTTTGGTTCACGCTTTTGAAGACTCATTTCACATGGGTTTTGATCTCTTCTGCCAGGTTGCTGGAGGAGCAGTTGAACAAGTTCAAGAGCAGCATGCAGCTACAGCTCACCTGCTTCCAACCTTCCTGCGTCCAGCCCGTGAAGAGATGAACCTCTGATCTGCACCGTCAGAGTTTCTTATCCGTCTGCTAATGAACTTTAACTCTATCTTTTCAGTTATCACTTTTTTGTTTACTCATCACTCTATTCGGTGTCACTTTCAATTTCTACTTCACTTAGATCGGATATATAAATGTCTGTTCATCTAATCTTGTGCACACTAAATGAGTTGATTTCACTGTTACTGTGGAGGACAGTCCCATTCATGTTGGTTATGCTAATTGCGCATGGGCAATGTGAAAGTGGTTAACCTGCACTTCTTTTTTTTTTTTTTTTTGAGAAAGCTCACCACTGGGATGGAGGCCATCACTAGTGACAAACTGGAGTCTCCACTGTGTTTACTCAGAATCAAATATGTGTCCTGATCACTCTGAGAATTTGCTGTTGATGCTTTGTACTGTGCCATCTCAAATGCCCAATAAAACAAGACAAACTACTGTTGAATGTGATTTTGTGTGTGTGTGTGTTTTCATTTGGTTGTTTCTGTGCTGTCAACTGAATCACATGGCAAGTGAGCTTTTTTTTTTAATTTATTTATCTGAGGACTTTTCATCAATGTCGCTTTAAAAAAGTTGAGCTTGACGGTTCATTTGTGATTTTGGCATATAGCGTTTAGTGTTTTGGCAAATAGTTTCAGTCACCACAAATGGCCACCTCGCCCCCCAGTAGCCCCTCAAGCGAGGAATGTGCGGCAGGCAAAATATCATATCACGAAATGTATCTTCATTTCCAAGGTGTAACATCAGAAGATCAGATTGACCGTCGTGTTGACTGACTGATGGCAGCTGTGATTTTTGGGTAAACAAAATCATCAGAGACAAATTATAAAGTGCTTTAAAGAACACCACATGGTGGAGTTATCCACCCCGAAAACAAATCCCTCGTCTCTTGGAACATGGCCTCGCTGTCCACCGAATTTCACAGTGGGGTCCAAAAATCTGAAACCACTAGTCTAGAGACTTCTGTTTTGCATTTCTTCTGAATATAATACTATTTTTTTTTCAGTACGAATGATAATATCAGCTTAACAATTTGAGTGAAAAGTTGAATCTTGTACATGAAGAGAAAAATGTACATGGATTTTAGAATATCTTAGTATTTGGTGTGTCCCCCCCCCTGTATTGTTTTACCGACAACATGCACTCGAGCTGGCATAGACTCTGCAAGTTTGTGCAAAACTTGATGACCCACGTTAATCCCAGCAGAATTTGACATTTGATGTCCCAAAGAGCTTCCGTGATGTCACAGTGCTCGGCTTTCTCAGTCTTCAAGTGGCCCTATAAATGTTCAACGGGCTTGAGGTCAGTTGACCTGTGGAGGAGAGTCCGTGACAATCAGGTCTCCTTGGTTTTCTCTGGTCTTCAAGTAGTTCTTACAAAGCTTTGAGGTGTGTTTGGGCAGCAAAACACACATTAGTATTCCCACCAACATGTTTGATACACTGTACAATCATTCTCCTTACGTAAACCCTTCTGTTGCTGCCTTACATCCTAAACGTTTGGCCTCGTTTCACCTCCTGAGAAGGGGTTTAGAAACCGCAACCCGTCTTGTGAGACCACTACTTCTTTTGACTCTCGTGTTCTTTATTTAGCAAACCTGTATCTGTGATGAAGGTGCTTTTCTGTCTATCAGGGAACCGAGCTTGATTGTATTGATGTTCTGATGGTGTGGTCAGTTTTGTTCTGCCTGATCGTGCTGATCCAGTTTCTGTAAAGTGTTATAGACTTCCATTCAATGCCTCCCTTCGAAACCTCGAGTCTAGCCATGATTTGACGCTGAGAAAGCCCCTCTTCGCATAGCTAAAACATTTTGACTACTGACACTCATTTAGTTCTGGTGCCATGTTTCCCGCCATCACAATGATACTTGGTACACAATGATCTGCAGGAAACTAGAAGCACAGCCATATTTATAACAAGTGGACACTGGTTGCAGGTTGAGTTACTTGAACAAGCCTCTGATGAGTCAATCAAATCCTGAACGCGTGTCACCTGAACACATTAAAGGAAGAGACACAACTCAAGGGAATCTGATTGGTCAATGGCACAAATTTGCTTAAAGTTGATTGCTGATAGATAAGATGTACTTTAATGGAAGATAAAATCATACATACTGGCATGGAAGTAGTGCAGCATCGTAAATATTTCTTCTTCATTTTATATGTCACTACGTCTTGTTTTTTAAATTGTTTCTGAATCCTCAAAATTTCAGATTTTTTTCCAGGTTTACATGAAAATATTCGAGATTTTCAATGTGGTCTCAGACTTTTTGACCCAACTGTACATTTCAGAGAGCTTTGTTTCTCACCAGAAGTTCTACATAAAGATATGTTTATATCATTAAAATAGTATGATTAAAATCACAAATTTATAATTGTATGTTGTATCAATGTGTCTTAAAATTCAACAATTCTGACCTTGAATCAGCATCTCATTTAAAACAGATGCTAACTTAACTCGACTTATTTTTCATTGTATTGTGGTTTGGTGTGTACCTGAAAATATTTAGTGTTTCTTGTCATTCATCTATATACAGTTGAGCAAAACTGGTCTTTCAGGGATGAAGGTGCAAAAAGAAATATTAAAAAAATGAACCTACACATCACAACACACATAAATTAATGAAGAAATAATGGAGTCTCTGAACTACTAAACTACACTTGTATATACAGAACCTCTGTATACATGAAGAGGTACTTCTCAGATATGGTTTCCAAAAATGGAAGCTTAAAAGATGGATTCATAATTTTTCAGTCTGTCTTAAAACAACAGTCAGGTGTCCATATGAACTCTGAAAGAGGTTTTCCCTCGCTGTAATCATTCCTGCTGTTCATTCTGGCTATTAAAAGATCCCCCTCAAATGTGCTTTCAGTGTAAGTGACGGAGGCCAAAATCCACAGTGTGTCCACAGTCATTTAGTGTAAAAATGCATTTAAAAGTTGATGTGAAGCTTATATGAGGCTTCAGCAGTCTGAGTTAGTCATATAAAATGGATATCTGACATATTTATAGTCTTTTTAGCATCAAATTCCTTCTTTGTGTTTCCCTGTTGAGCTGCGAGTGGAAGTTTAGTAACAAAAAGAGGGACTCTGGCACTAAAAAGACTGTAACGTTGAAAGATATCTAATTGATTTGACTCATTTGGACAACTGAAGCTTCATATTAGCTTCAAATAAACTTTTATACATCCAGAGAACAAAAAGGACTGGAGCAACCTGAGCACAGCCTTTAAATGTGCAAACATTTCAACACCTACTGTGTGTTCATCAGAGTCAAAGTGGACAAAGACATGAATGAATCCACAGGAGTTGCCATAGTCAGTGTCCAAGCTCCTCTCCCCTTACACCATGAATTCAATATCCAATAGATTTGAAAGTCTGTTCAACCAACTATCCAATGACAGCTGCGCACATGGTCTAGGCGGATTACATATGTTGTTTTTTTCTCATGTCCACTTTGACTCTGATGGAGACGCAGTAGTGTTGAAACGTTAGCGTGTTCGCACAATTAAAGGCTGCAAATGAATCCATGTGTTCCAGTCTCTTTTGTACTCTGGATGTTTGTTGTCCTCAAACTGAGCTTCAATTTGCTGGAAAGTGCATGGAGAACCCTGTTTCAACTAAACTTTTACACATTTCTCTACATAAGGAGGACTGTGGTTTTTGTCCCCCATCACTAACATTGTAAGTGCATTATAAAGGGATCATCTAATGGAACAGGAGGAATGATTGTGGCAAGAAAATCCTATTTCAATGTTCATTTGGGGCTCTTGGCTGTTGTTTTAACAAAGACTTGAAATATTGTGAACCCGTCCTTTGACCCAGAGTTTTCTTTGCAGAGTTGTTAGATTGTAAATGCGTTGATGATATTTCCAACGCAGTGAAATAAGTGTGAAATAATCAGTTTGAGTAATTTCCATCTAAGTCCTTGTACTTGGCTTGATGTGTCACACTCAAATGTACCATTTTTGCAGACAGTTGGTTTGTGTGCGCTTTTCTTCAAACCAGCGGGTTTAGCCATTCATCTCTGGAGCTGTTGTTCACCAGTTCACTCACGCAGTCTAGCCTGTCATGTCTCGTTCTATGGGAGGAGAGTGAGTAAAAGGGCGTATGCAGGGTGGGGACACTGCGGGCCGTTATTCAGGGCAGCAAACAAGAAGTGGTTGTGATTGTATCCCGGAGGATGATGGTGTCAACAGAAAGTGTGATTATGGTCGTGGGTGTAGGGACCTACAAAGCGAGCGGTACGGTTGTGGTAGGTCTAGTCACTCAGTCAGGAGACAGACAGCGACACTCCCACGGCTCACATGCGAAAGTTTGACACGACTTTGAGGGGTTAACTGAGGACACGGACATGCTGCTGTCTTGTATCAGCAGTTGACCCCCTTAAATCTCAACTTGATACTAAATCTTTTATTTACAAACTGGCCCCTGTGCATGTCAGTTACGGTTAGCTACAGCTTTCTGTTTTGTCTACGTTCATGAACCTCAGACATTTTTTCTGTCTTGGTTTCCCATGTAGATGTAGGGGAAAGCCATACAGGGCAGGCAGGAGTTGTTTTGATTCTCTGTGTTCTAAACTTAGCTCTCTGTCCTCCCACGGATTCATTCACAAAATAAGTTCAAAGCCCAAAGCCTTATCCGTTCTCTGTTTACAGTAACAGAGGTGAGATGGGGAGTTTTTTTTTTTTTTTTCATATTTTACTCGCCAGCACTCTGTTCCATTCAGGAGGCAAAATGACAAGACCTGTTAAAAACATTCAGACTTTGATGTGACTATTCTTCGTTGAGTGGGTAATTAAAAGGATAGAGAGATTTGACACATCTGAGAGAATTAAAGTGTGCTCACCTTGAATGTGGAGCAGAAGAAGTTTCATTGTTTTCTGTGAGAGATGCTTTGGAGCAGACTGATCAACAAAAGCAAACATCAGCATGTAACATACAGAATACACACTGGAAATTTGTAGCATTTGACACTGTTGACCTGTAGATCCATTACCTTTCTACATCAGGCAATAGCTGTCAAAATACTGTATGTTACTAGTATTGTGACTCCAACCTTTCTGCCATAACTTTGATACCCCTGACTAGTTATCATTTATGTAAAAATGAAACAATTATCACTATCATTATTGTCACTTAATGGCTAAAATGACAGTCATATCTGACTTTTTGTACATTTCTGCGATGATGGAATGGAACATATTTTCCCCTTTTCTGAAAATGTGCAAAAACATGTTTTTTTAACGAGGTAACAGTCGAGTTTTCTGCCACAATAAAAGTGAATGTGACATTTGAGTTTAGGTAATGTGTTAGATTCTTAAAGTGTCGTATTCAGCAGAAGCAACAGGTACTGTGGTGGGTTTTTTTTAAGACACTTGCAAGCATCACTAACTCAGTTAAGTGGTATCTACACACACTAGCGCCTTAAATAATTGGCTGAAATGAGCTTTGAAGTTCAATTTATTATTAGAAATTTTAGTATTTTAAAGATAAAGTTCACAATATTCTCCATTTTTCTTATTATCAACTAATTCTATGAAAAGACCAAAACCCACAACAATTTAGTCAATCTCTCAATATCCTGTCTGTTGTACTCAGCCTCAAACCTATTGGCTACCACAGAAGATGTAAATCTTTATGAACATGTTACAGATATATAAGATAAGTTCATTAAAAAAAAAGGCTCAGTGACTCCCAAAACAGTTGGTCACTTTAGGGATTATTTCTAGTGGTGGATTAATCCAAATTTGGTGCTCTCATAAGTATTTCCAGCAGCAGGATGGTGTGTGAGGGACTGAGTCAGAATAAACTATAATGTGTGTGTGTGTGTGTGTGTGTGTGTGTTCATGATAATTAACATGTCACTCATTGTAACAATGTGGCTCACTGATGTGTTCAGATACACACAAAATACTTGTAAGTAGATCTGTACTAGATTTGATGTGTTGACAATATATAATGTATATAATATAGCCAGACTGACTCTTTAACTTACATTAGTTAAATCTAAGTGTGTGGTGATCAAGCATGTACTGTATTACTGGAAGTGGTTTTGTTGATTTAACATAAGATTAATTGGCAACCATTTCAATAATCAGTTTAATAATTTAGCAAACAAAAAATGCAGCTTCATACAACAAACATTAACTAGTTCCAGATGTTAAACTGTCAGGATTTTACTACTTATTTGTGGTTAATATTATAATAAACATTGATATCTTTGGCTTTTTGGGAAAAACAAGCAATTTGAAGACATCACCTGGGGCCCTGTTAGTCATTTTTATTACTATTTTCTAATATTTCATGGACTCAATGATCAAGCTAGTCATTAAAATCATAATCAACACATTAGTCCGTGATGGAAATAATCATTAATTGCAGCTCTGATGTGCTGTTTACAAAGTCTTGTAACTGTGTGATGGTTCATATTACATAACCGAAGCTCTCTGCTGAGAAGGCACTGAGCAGTGGTTTTCAGAGTAACATGTTGTTGTTTTTTACAGGCAACCTTATCAAGTGACGACATCTTCCTTGTTTTTCTTGTAAATTATTTCACAGCGGTGACAAGTTTGTGGGTTTTCTGTGATTCTTTTCCATGGAAGTGGAAACAGAATCTAATCTGCGAGTAGAAGCCAGGAAGGCTTTTCTCCTGCGCAGCGCGGAAAGCGTGGCCAACCTCTTCCTTTCTCTCCTCCCCTCGTGATGTCATCACATTGTTTGTGATAACGAAGTGTTTGATTAACCAGCCTCATCCTGCATCTGAACCACACTTCCTGTTCAGACACTCACACACAGTACTGATGCAACCAGAAGAGCTTGTACAGTTATGAACAGAGGCCGCGACTCTTTACACTTCAGCCATTTATTGTTTTTTTTACAGAAATGTGGACTTTCTCACAAAAAAAGCTCAAAACAGTCACTCCAACTCATTCTCAGATGTGATGTATGACACTTACACTTTGTTACAGTTACATGATATATTTCTATGAGATACAAAATTGAGTTGAGATACAATAAGCTTATCTAAAATCAGATCCCTGAGAGTTTCTTGAACAACCAGCCAGACATTTCTTCATTCATAATTTACTAAATGGTGGTGATAGTGTCTCCTAGTAACAGAAAAGTCTAAATTATGTACAAGAAAAATCTACAAACAGGAAAAGAATAGTTCAACATTTTGGGCATTATGTTTTCTGGCAGAGAGTTTAGATGAGAAGATTGATACCACTCTTGGTATCAATCAGTTTGGTCTTATCCATGTTTTCATCTAATTCGCTGTAAGAAAGTGAATGAATCTATTTCCCAAAATGTCAAAATATTCATTTAAGGCACTAAAAATCACCTCAGTTCTAGTACAATCACCTAAGCTGTCAGTTTTGTTCGCATAAGCAGTATGGAAAATAGTCAATGTGCCCTGAAAATACAGTAAGAAAAAGAAAATAACACTGCAACTTTGGTTTCAGCCACACACACACACACACACACACACTCATGGAAACACTCACACAAAATCCTACAGAATAAACAGTAACTGTCACTAAAGGTCCATCTGATATTCATATATATATATATTTATATATATAACACTGTCCAAGTTTGTCTCTCAGTCTCCTGGTCTCCTAGGTGAAGGCTTGTTGCTGGATATCTGATGTCCCGGAAGTTTAAACAGTCACTTGAACTCACTCCGATCACTCCTGCAGGCTGCTGCTGTGATGGTGTGTGATGGCCCTCTGGTAGTCCTCAGAGGTGTTTATGTGGTCCGGATGCTCGTAGCTGCGGTAGTAGTGGCCGCCCGTCTGCTGGGCGTAGTACAGGAGCTGTCTGGCAAACAGAGGCTCAACCTGCAAGAGGTGGAAGGTCACAGAAGTCAGTGGAAGGCTTTAAACTGTCACTATTTCACACTGAAAGTATTTTCTGAGAGCTCAAAATAGTATCACAAAAATCTAAATCAATATTTGAAAAGTCCTTAAATACGTTTCTAGAAGTTTGAAAAGTGAAAAATAGGATTTGAAAGTGTAAAAGTAACATCAGAAAGTCTAAAAATAGCCGAACGCATAACCTTAGCAGTGTTTCATAACTACATAAAAAACCTCACTTCCTCGCTTTTTTCAGAGCGATTTCTGCCGCTGGACTACTAGATGGTCAACCAACTGTGTGCTTAAATGCAGCAACCTATAAATAGCTGTTCCTATCTCAGATTTTTCTCAGACATTCAAATATGTCAGGTGTTGTGCTCATTGGCGGCTGTTTTCCTAGTGGAAGAAACAACCAAACCAATTGGACCTTTATAGGCACGATTAAGAGTGTGTAAGTTGTCCTCCTGTGACTGAACTGTCTGCATATCTCTTTCATTGACATAAAAAAGTAAACTGCTTCTTGATGTTGCTCCACTTCTACATCATTCCCACTATTCCTACACTTTTAGAAACTGAGGTAGCAAATGGGCGATAGACTTAGCCTGATTATCCAACTGAATCAGAATTTTATGTTTTGA
This sequence comes from Euthynnus affinis, assembly GCA_029490765.1. Classification (NCBI taxonomy): domain Eukaryota; kingdom Metazoa; phylum Chordata; class Actinopteri; order Scombriformes; family Scombridae; genus Euthynnus; species Euthynnus affinis. Next base: position 26,653,498 of record CM055848.1, on the reverse strand, counting down.
AACCCTGCAAACTTTGTGACAAAGAAGCACAGGCTGGTCTGAGTATTTCAGACACTGCTAATTACTGGGATGTTCACACACACAACCATCTCTAGGGCTTACAGAGATTGGTCTGAAAAGGAGAAAATATCCAGTGAGCAGCAGGTCTCTGGACAAAAATGCCTTGTTGATGGCAAAGGTCAAAGGAAAATGGCCGGTTCAAGGTGATTGAAAGGCAACAGTAACTCAAATAGCCACTTGTTACAACCGAGGTATGCAGAACAGCATCTCTGAACACACAACACATAACCAAGGCTAATATTCATAGGGGATTCGACTGGAAAAACGTTGCCTGGTCTTGATTTCTGCTGCGACATTCAGATGGTAGGGTCAGAATTTGGTGTTAACTACATAATAGCAATAGCTACTTCCATTAAATCATCTCAAACTCGTTCCTTGAACATGACAATGAGTTCACTGTACTCAAATGGTCTCCACAGCCATCAGATCTTAATCCAACAGAGCACCTCTGGGATGTGTTGGAGCCAGAGATTAGCATCATGGACGCGCAGCCGACAAATCTGCAGCAACTGTATGATGTTATCATGCCAATAAGGACCAGAATCTAGGAGGAATGTTTCCAGCACTTTGTTTAATCTACGCAACGAAGAATTAAGGCAGTTCTGATTTCTGTAAAATCACTGAAAAAGAGCACACAGGCCTTAAATTTATGTTGTGGCTTCTCTTACTCTGTTTTTCTTAATTGTCCATTATCTATTTAAGATCACTGTCGCAAGAATTGTTTAACGTTAGTACGATCAATAAACTGACACTGAGCAAGAGCAGCATGCGGGAAGACTGAAGTGATATTTCCCAACACGCCTGTATCTGAGATAGTTGGATGTGTGAATATCTCTTTTGAAAAACAAATCTTGGGATTTAACTTTGAAATCCTATTTTTCACTTTTGAAACCATCCTTCAAACTCTCAAGCCTTCAAATCTTCCTTTTGATAGAATGAATTGTGATGCTGACTTGACTTCAGACCCTCAAAGATCATCTGTGTTTCATTTTGTATTGTCAAAAGTGAAAGTAATTAGAATATGCATGAACTCATAAGTTGATTGTAAGGAGATATGAGACAGAGATAGGAACAGCTAGCAGCTAGTTGTACAAGCAGTCACCTGGACAGTGAGGGTCCTTCTTTGTCTCTGTGGGTCCAGACACTCATCTCCGAAACTCAGCAGGACCTGGAAATGAGGCAGTTGCCGACTGTGGAGCCCGTAACTCTGGATCTCTGATAGTCAGGAGGGAGACAAGATCATATCATTTATTAACTTTGATATCTGAAATACATCTGAACTGGCAAATTCAAATGAATTCAGACGAATTTTATTTGAAGAAGTATGACCTTTGGGGTGATTCGAATGGAAAGTCCTGGTCACATCATGTATGCAAATACAATTAGGTGTCACACAGTCACAGTCTACACAGCTGGGGCTGCATGTTCATGTGGGTGGGGATGATGTGGCAGTGCTGAAGTCATGTGACTCACCTCCTCATGAATTACTACTTTAAAAAGTGTGTTCATTATATAGATTTTTTTGGGGGAGGGGGTTTGTTTGTCTTTAGTTTTGTTCTTAGATGGCATTTTTCTAAAGAGGTTTACTGTAAATGAGCTGTCGTTGGAATTTTCTCAAAGACAGTTTAAGTGAAAGACAGTCTTGAATTTTGCAGAAGTCAAAACAGTCCTGCTGACCTAATAAGCTTAGCCTTACAATCTGTTTCATTGTGGCCCTGTTTTTTGCTGAAATCATTAGTCAAACTATCAATAACTTGATTGTCTGATTGTATGACTGGGAACTGAATCAAACTGTCTTATTCTTTGATCAGATAATTTGTGATTTAAAGTGCCTTTCCAGCAATTTAGTATTGCACTTTTATAAAGTTGGGGAACTCAAAAGAGACAGATTAAAATAAGAACAGTCGAAATTTAGGCGGTGGAAGTTAAGATATCCTGACTTTTAGTCCCTCATATGGGTCAAACTCTAAAAACACTGGATCCTACACTTCCCATGACCTAGTTGTACATACGATACAGAGTGTTTTGACAACAATCTTGATAATCCATTAATCCTTTAAGTCAGTTAACAAGAAAAATGTCAAACATTGCAGGTTCCAGATTTTAAAATGTAAAGATTGTAAATAAAATCTTTGGATTCTGTTGGTTGCTTCGGCAATCTGAAGATGCCACCTTGGACTCTGGCAATTATGATTGACATTTTTCACTTTTTCTGACACTTTATAGACTAATCAATTGATCAAAAACCATCATTAGTTGCAGTTTTGTTCCTGTTGTCTCACCTGTGAGGTAGTCCTGCGTGTGGAGGAGTTTAGAGGTGACCTCTCTCTCCAGCTTGTTGGGCTTCTCTCCGTATGGTGACAGTCCTACCTGCCAGTACACTCTACCCTGACACAGTCTACGGGCGTAGAGTCCATCTGGGGCCATCCACAAGTGCACTCCCCTCTCCAGGGCAGATGGGGGACTTGGGGGACATTCCTCCGCTCTCCTCTGAGCTGTGAGGCAGTCCACAGGCAGAGGCACCAGCTCGGGGCCTTGAGGGGGCAGGTAGTGCTTCTCCTCTGGGGAGCACGGTGTGATGTGACACCCATCCGGACTGGAGGTGGTCACCTCCCTCACCAGAGTGTCCCGGAAAAATACAGACACATGCAGGCGGAAATCTATGTGGATGACAAAAGGACACAGGTAGAGGTCACTAAATGTGTTTTTAATCAGCAAATCAGATTTGTTTCTCACAGACTGTGTGCATTGTTATTTGCAAGTAATCAGATTGGATTTGTCTCATCAGCAACCTATCTGCATGGGTGGATATGGACGTAGGCGTCAGTAACTACGATGGCAGTGATGGTGATGCAACTTTCCAAAGTAGAAGCATGAGAAATGGAGATCGATCATTCCCCAAAGTGCCAGTAGACAATTTATTACAGTGTCTGTGTTGTCCTTCATATTGCTAGTAGCAGCATGGCTTCTGCTCAGTCGCTCTAGGGATTTGACGTTGTCATTGCGTGTTGTGTTGCAAGTGAAGCAAAGGACACTTTGAAATCCGATTGGAGCATCCGGAGCATCCAGACTGAGACGCAAGAGTAGAGATCCATTTGGAATTGCATTTCAAACCACCTCCAAATGTGGCTTGGATCCAATTTCCAAAAGTCGCATTTCATATGATTTTTTTGCTGTCCAGACTTTCTAACATCCAGCAAACATGCAGAAATATTAGCATTCATTTGAAGCTAAATTGTTGGCAATCTGGAGAATCTCGAGCAGGTCTTCAGGAAACTATCTGGTTCTTAAGCTGCCAAAAACTGCAGTTCCTCGAATGGCCACTTGAGTGTGGCTCCAAAGCAAGTCAATCCCATGGATGTATAATAAGAGCTGGATAGGGCGCCACTGCTCAGCTCAGCGATTTAAAAATCTGTGGCGTCATCATAAAAGTCAAGTCTATGGGCCAAGTGGGAGCTCACGGGCAGAGCCAAAGGGGAAATCACTACTGTGCATATTCAGTGGGCCGCACAACGTCGAAGCAAACCTGGAAGCTAGAAACTTTTTTTTGGCGTATGCACCTGGTGAGCAATATCATAGGACTGAATGGGCGCCATTTTTAGTCCGGTATCCAGCTCTCATAATACATTCATGGTCAATCCCCATAGGCCCCATGTTAAAATACCCAACTTTACAGCAGAATTAAACATGTTTACAGCCTGGCCACTATGAGTGACAGGTGGGTGCCGTCACAGGCAAGTCGCTACCATGGCTAAAAAAAGTCTTGTTCAGTATTTGGTTGTACTAAAAGACCCTATAAGGAGTTCGATGTTCAGTTTTTGCGCTAAGTACATTTTGTTGTAATGGTTCTAAACCCGTTTTTTGCTAGCGTAAATTAGCATTGGTCTCTATCAATTAATCAAAGAGCCAACTAGAATTGGGAACATTCACAGTTCAGTCCTTGACCTCATATTTTCAGCCTTCAAATATGGTTTGTCTGGAGTAATTCACACTGCATTATCAGATCACTCACTTATACCAAGAAGCTACACTCACTGCTTTATCTCTAAAATACCAAATTCAAAACTACTTTAATGTTGAAATTAGAGATATTGATTGGAGCAATGAAAAGTCACTTGAGAACCAAGAACAAATTCAGTTCTATGACAGAGTGGATAGATCCTCAAAAACACTGGAGAGTAAAACACATTTTGTAGAGATCAGAAACAAATGTACTACTGAGGCTGTCTGTTTCCGAAAGGAAATTATTCAAACTGTTTCTAAACCTAAGACATTACAGCAGACATTTAAAGTCATCATTGGTGAAAAAGAAGAAAAAAAAGATAACATTTCTCTACAAAGCACTCTTCTCACCAAAGCTGAAAAGCTTGCAAGATCTTAAAAGATTATTTTGTTGAAGAACTAGCATCTAAATGTTATCCCACACCTTTCATTTTACATCCCACCAGTTCTCTTTCTCTGAGATTACACAGTATGAGCTGTCTGATATTTTGAACTCTTTGAAAAATTCTCATGCTTGTGATATCTATGGTTTAGATATGCAGTTTTAAAAGACTCATGCTGACAGCTTTATGCTTCTCCTCCAGCATCTTATCAATCTCTGTATCAAGCTTTCTATCTTTCCCTTCAACTAGAAAACTGCTCAAATCACTCCCATTTTAAACCTCAGGGATCCAACTCTTGTTTCACACTACAGGCCAATATCCATTCCACTCCCAGTAATATCAAAATTATTGGAAAAAATTCTCTCTAGCCAACTGAACAGCCATCTTGAATGCAATAACCTCCTCAGTGACTTTCAGTATGGTTTCTGCTCTACCCAATCAACTGTATCTGCATTATCATTATGTACTGAACAAATACACGCTTCACTCAACAAAGGTCATGTCACTGGAGTCATTTTTTTACAGCAAACTCAGCCCATTTCAGCTTTCCTCTTCTGTGGTTATGATGCTCTCATATCTATCTAACAGGTCCCAATTGTTTAAAATCGGTCATGTAATATCTCCTCCTATAGCTTGTAATATGGGAGTTCCACAAGGCAGCATTTGGGGTCCTTTACTCTTTCCTCTGTATATCAATTTGTGTATATATTCCAATTGTCTACTATATGCTGATGACACTGTGATTTTTGTTGCTCATTCAAACCCAGATGTCATAAACTCTCTTCTGATCTTCACTATTTAGATTTATGATAGATGACTGGTTGAATCTAATCATCTATCAATGTCAAGAAAACAGAATGTATGTATTTTTATTCCCCTACAAAGAATTTGGAGTATTCCTCAATTCACCTCTATAGAAACAACATACATATTATAACAAAGAAGCTCAATCAGAAATTGATCAGACTCAGACTCAGATATATATCTACATGCAATCACTCTTTCAACAATATCCTACTGTCTTGAGATTTGGTCCCTCACCACAAAGAAAACCATTGAACCAATAGTAAAACTATACATTAGAGCTTTCAACCTTGGACTCACCATTTGCACTGCACTTTCACACTCTAGATCAATTTCACATGCACTTATTCCACTACCGGCTCACAAAAACAACTATGGTCAGAGATCATTTTTTCATACATACACTAAAATCTGGTATGAGTTCCCATATTACATTTGAGCAATAACCTCTATTACACACTTTAAACAGGCAGGTAAACACTATCTGATGGAAGAGCACACCTGCAACCACTGATCCAACTTACATACACCATCTTACTCACTTACGTCCTCTCCTCTGTAGTGTCTGTGCTGATTAGCCTTTTGAAAGATGTCTTAATGGACATAAGCTAAAATGTAGCTTGATCGTTTAAAAGCATATATTATTATTTTATGATATTCCCACATGAGTGTACATTATGTAAAGATGTATTCACTGCTTGGTCTTAATTTCCTAGAATTGATATTCTAGGCTAAATGTGACCTGAAGCCGCACAGAAATCACAACTGATACTTAGTTAAGGTTGTTACCTCGACCCAGAGTCCCCCTCCCTCCCCCTTTGATTTTGTAGCGTGTGAAGTAAAAGGTGAAATGAAAGTGTTTGTCTACCTGAAAGTGCCTCTGCTGATCTGATGCTGGCGTCCAGTGAAAAAGGCGAGGGCTGACTATCAGCAGGACCATAAGAGTAAATTGAGGCTCTGAGCTGATATCCTGAACACACAGAGAAACACACAAGAGCTCAACACCAGCAGAGAAAACAAATTGTGTGTGCGATACTAAAACTGCCAAGGATGGTACTGCTTATATATGAACAATGAGTACCGTACCATTCTCCATGGCTGCACCCTGCCATGGCAAGCTGCGGGGCACTGAGGGACAGGGACACTGAGGGAAGGACAGCTCCGGCAGGGAGGGCTGCTCCGGACAGTAGTCTCTCCAGCTGCATTCTGGGTTGGGGAGATACTGTGACATCTACAGACAGAGATAAACACAGAGCAACATTAGCCGACTATACATTTCTGTACATGAGATATGCTGCCTTCCAAATTCAAAATGTGAAGTTGTAATATAGTTGTAATTATGACCTGTTGTTAAAACTAATGCAGACACTGTCAGAAAAGAAGGACTTTTTGGTGATTATTGTTTTTCATTACTGCAGCAATGAGGGAGCTCCACAGCAGGATGTAACTATATAGTGGTGCATTGTAAACTCTATAAAATGTAGCTGTTTTGTTACAGAAGTATTTAATAGAAAACCATTAACCTGGTGGCACATCAAGTGAGCAATTCTGCTCTTAGTTAAACAAATTTGTGGCTGTTGTCTCTTCAATGCTAAATCAGTATTTAAAAAACCCCAGATTGTCCTAGGAAATGTAGGGGGATTTTAATGACATGAGGGAGAATCTTTACAACTATACACAAAGACAAAATAGGAATTAGTTTTTATTAGTTTCTTAATTGTTAAGATTTTCTGCTTTTCTTTGTTGTGTGTGATAGTTAACTGAATATTTTGTGGTTTTAAGCTGTTAGTTGGATAAAAAAATGATTTGAAGAAGTGATCTTGGGCTTTAAGAAACTGTGATAGTCATTTTTCACTATGGTCTGACATTTTATAAACTCAACAATTACTGGAGAAAGTAATCAACAGATTGATCAATCATAAAGATAATCATTCGTTGCGACGCTAAAAGTATTATAACCTTTCCTGGTTGCCGGTCATGACTTTCTTAGAAGTGTTAGGTGTCAAATTCTGGTTACTTCCCTTTCACAAGCAGACATGAGTTAAATTTAGCAAAAATATAGAAATTGCTAAATATCATTATTTGAATGCCTAATATTGTCTAAAAAAATTAAACACATCTCTTTTAAGTATCAGCTGTCATATAGAAATACTATAAAATATAAATAGTATACACTTTGGCAGCAATGTTGTCAACATTTCCAAAAACATCAGTAAAACTTTGGGATGCAACTCATGAATCTGAGTTCACTTAGCATCTGGTGTATGCAAGGTCATTCATGCATAGTGTGCTTTCTCATACACTGCTTCTGTTGCACATCCAACCTCTCTCTCTCTCTCTCTCTCTCTCCCTCCCTCCCTCTCCTTCCCTCCCCTTCTTTATCTCCTCCCACCCGACTCATTTTCATGTGTATGAAAATCACCTGAGTCTGCAGAGCAGGGTAGGAGGGGTGCACTGGGTAGCTCATTGGACTCAGAGGACTGTCCTCCTGTCTGGGTCCTGAATGCAACACAGAAAAGATTACTTCAAAATACAGTGAATCTGAACAAACTACCTCTGAACAGTTGCAGCACTAGACACAAACCACATCTGTTGACATCATGAAGCATGACCTTAACTGGTGGGTGACTCTTTTAATTTTAGTTTTATATCGAGGAGTCAGTGACCTTTATCAGTCACACAAAGGTGAATTAAGCCACATTTCCGACTCTGATGAATATCATAAGAAAAAAATTAATATTCATAAACACTTCAAAACATTAACTTCAAAAATTTCCACCCACTTTGGTTAACTTTAACACAGTGCCCTTAAGCACTCCCTGTGTACAAACCAACAGTTTAAAAGCAGTTCAAAAGCAAGGAGTTTGAGATGAGACTGACGTTTCTTGGCGCCCTCGGGGATGATGCGGTAGACTTTGTAGGGGTCTGAGATGTCGAGCTGGCTTCTCTCCACAAGTTCCTCAAAGTCATTGCTCTTGTTGAGGGCGCAGCGGAGGCGCGTCTTCCAGGTCGGCGGGTCTGGCTTGTCAATTCCCTCCCGAAACTTGCCTTTAAACAGCGCCCAGGCCTGCAGACAGGTCACCGGTACAACTTTTAAAACCTTACTGTAGTTTAAGCCTGAGAGGATGAGACACCCAGGTCCGCTGACTGAACTCAGGCTTATTACAACGCCTGTAGAAATGACTTGTTTCAAGGTTTTAAGCACCTTATCGAGAATTAGTCATCAACAGAGTATTAATCATCAACAATCTTAAACGAGATCATCTTTTTAGAAAATGTCTCGTGGAAATATGACAAAATCGTGAAGGTTTCAGTCTCTCAAATTTGAAGATTAAAAGTTTTTCCTTGTCTTTGGTCATAGTAAATTGAATGTCTTCTGGTTTATAATTGTTGTTCAGACAAAACACATAATTTAAAGAAGTGATTTTTGCCTCTGTGACTCAGAAAGTTGTTTTAAAAAAGGCCGAATCTGTAGATCAGATGATGAATGTGTTTGGCAGATCAATCAATCTTGATACTGTTAGTTGCAGCCTTATTTATGTGGCACATTTCATACCCAAAGGCAATGCAAAGTGCTTTACATAATGCATTAAATATGAAACACAGCATAAGCCAATGAAACTCTTAACTAGTAAACGTCTATGATGGAGTTATTAATCTTGCATAACCTGAAAGCGATTTTTAAGAAAATATATTAACTGTTTTATTACTCATATTCTCCCTTTTTTTATCATTTCGGATCTTTGTAAGACTGTAACATCTTGGAGAAGATGTTTTTTGTCACTTCGTGCCCTCTTTCACTCTCAAAGTCAGGTGTTTTATTCTGGCAGGATGAAGGATGCGGGTCTCGTACCTTGAAAAGCGCGGCATCCTCATCCCGGTTGTAGTCCTGTTTCCCGGCGTGTTTCCACGGTATCCTGAAGATGGTCTTCTCGTCGTTTTCCCACACCAGACCGGGATATTTCCCGCAGTCCACCTGCTCGATCAGCCACTGGCGCAGCTTTCCGTTCCCGCTGCTCCCGGAGCCTCCGTAATCCACCTCGGGGTTCATCTCTGCCCAAAAAGACGCACGCAACAAGTCCACAGTTAGGTCCTGTAATGCAAAGCCATGTGCGCATGCATGGGTGTTTTAGAAAGCGCTGTAAGTTAAAGAAGAAAAACTATGAGTCTACCCAAGCAAGCAAAACTCACTGAAGGTTAAACCCACTGATCTCCCACGCAGAAAAGTTTAATGTGCGCCCTTGGCAGCGGATCGAAGTGGTCTTACCTGTGAAACTCGAAACCGTCAAGTTTTGAAATCAATCAGTCTCAGAAAGCCCTCATCATTACGGCGCGCCCGCTTAAATTCTCCAGCCTATAGCGTGCAGCAGGAGGGCGGAGCTCGGGGGATGCTGAGGAGGACGCACCTGCTGCTGCTTGTGCTGGCTGCTGACTGCGCGCCTCACTCCTGCGAAGCTTATCAGCGCACATAGCGGCAGATCTCCAGTAACACAGACGGGGGGGAAACCCTGCCGGCGTCAAAAGTGTCACACACCCGCACACGTGGAAAATCATGGGACGGAGAAGAAAACAATTCTTTGAAACGATTGCGGGGATTGAAGTCTGACGAAAAATAACTGTAAAGTGGTCCTACAGTAGAAGTGATGCACAAAAACATCCCATTGGAAGATTACTGCGGCAACAGACAAACTAGAAAAGCCTAACAGATAAGATTATTATAAACTGTGTGTCATATCTGCTTAGACAGCTCTTATAATAAGCATGTTACAGAGAAATAGCAATAGCAATGGGATTATTTAGCTAAAGTGGTAAGTGTTCAGTAAAATTGTACTACTCCACCACATTTACTGTATATAACAATATGATTTAGTTACTTTATATTATATTTCATATTTTGGATGCCAAAAACATATAAGCAGCTTATACAACGTGATGTATTGTTATGGATAAAAAAAAATACCCATTAGTGTATCCAGTAAATTATTTTAACTTCAGCCTGACGCAACAATAAAATGCTGCTTACACGTTAATGGATCAGTTATAATAATAATAATAATCCAATAGTAATAATATAACATTCATGAATGATTCTGCTGCCCACTTCAGTAAAATTATGAATGGATGTTTCTACATATTGAGGATGAAAAAGCTTCTCCCACTGGCACCAGCTGCAGTGGTGGGAAGTAAAGTGTACACTCACTCGGGTACTGCTCTTAAATAGTTTGTTTCAAGGTGCTAATATTTGACTTATAATAACTTTATTTTTATTGCACCTTTCAAGCAGAAATACAGCTTCTCCAAATAAGGATAAAAAAAAAAACAATCCAAATCTATAACAAGAACAATTAATAGAATGTTTATTAACAATAACTAAAAAAAAAATAACAAAAAGGTTCATAGGAGTAATAATAATTTTAAAAAAAAATACATTTTTAAATAATTTCTCCATCCATTTTTTCCTACTTTTTTACTTACATACAATATATATTCTACTTTATTCTCCACTATATTTATCTGACAGCTTTAGTTCCTTTACTGATGATAAGGTTTATATAATCAGATTATAAAATATGATGGATGGCTACAGATTAAACTACCTAACAGTATATAAAATAGATACAGTTATCTTCACCTCAACAACTTACAATATAAAAAGCTGCTTACACATTAATGCATCAGTATTTACAGTCCAATTATTGACTCTCACAGGGACCATTTTAATGCATAATGAGTATTTATTCTTCTGATTCTCTATGTACATTGTACATGTGCTTTTTTTTTTTAAGTAAAAATTTGAATGCAGAACTTTTACTTATGATCAACCAAAGATAAGATTGTTTTCTTATTTTGTTTAAATTTTTAAAAGGTCTGAAATGATAAAAAACTTTCTCAAAAGAAGATCTAATGAAATGAATATAGTTTTGTGTATAAAAGAAATGTTCTCTCTGCTTTTCTATATGTTGTCCATAACCTCGTGACCCATGTAGGAATCCTGACCCCCAGGTTGAGAACCAGTTCTCTGAATATAGATGCAGAAATCGATATAGAATTGATGACTTATGTCTTATGTCAGTTAACATTTTATTAAGCAAACTGCAAACTTTCTGGATCAGAAACGTAGGCGTGAATCATTAATCCACCAGCTGTTTACATGAAAATGAATGAATCATTGTTTCTTGGAGACTTCTTTGAAACACACACACAAAAATCCAACATAAAACTTCATTTTTTTTTTTTTTAAAACTTTAACAATACAATAATATATAATGCAATAAATAAAGAAACGCTGCTTCGAAGTTTTACTGGAAAATACTGTATCTCTCTACAGAAAGTAATACTCATATTTCAAGTACAAGACACAGCATAACATAACTGACAGGGGGAGTGCACACTGTTAAATGTGTGCTCACACTGTGCACTGTATGTACATATTTCCTTGTGGTCTTGCTTGACTGCCCTTGCATGTTGTTTTGACAGTTAGGGACAAGAACATGTCATGTCAAAGGGGACAGATAGACTGGCATTTAAAATTCCCCCCCAGTCCAGCCGTTCTCAGCCGGGGGGATTCTGAACCCGGGGGAGATCAATAACTTTTTTGTCAGGATTGATAATGAAACGCAGAAATCCTCTTTTTTTCATGCAGCTGCCGGTCTTTGTGAGTTTCGTGGCCCGAGCAGCAGCCACTCCCACAGTTCTTCTTGTGCTGATGTAAGAAGTTAGTAATGACTTGCTCAGGTGCCACTTGTGGCCAGAGCCGGTGTGACGCCGGTTGTCAAGGCGCTGCCATTGCCGTTGGATTTGCGAGTCAAAAGAGCTTTGACCTCCTCATCGTCACTGAATGAGTCCTCCCCATACCGGTCCTTCCACCAGGCCCGATACTAGAAGAGAGAGGAGAGTGTAAAAATGAGTTACATTAAAAAAAAAAAAAAAAAACGGCAGCTGAAACACAATCAAAGAGACGGAGGAAGTCTCTCCAGCTGTGGGAGAGTAAAGAGAGACAGGAGGACAGTTCAAGTAAGATTTCAGTCCTGGTTGATCTGGTGACACCCGGCAGCAGCAAGCGCATTTTTAAGGGGTCAGTATGCTTCAGACTAAAGTGCTCGTCGAAACTGTCAAACAGCGTCTGAAACCTCTTCCCTCTGCACCTTTTCGACATGTGAATTGCGGGTTCTGCATTTGACAATTTCTGCAACTGTCTTAAACTAAAAAAAGAAAAGGAAAAAAAAACTTCTCACGACAATTAGCCAGGTGCGCGGAGGTGAAAAATTCATCAGGATGTGCTTCTCTCACGTAGCTCACCGTAGCTCCTTCTGTCACTTTTCATGTGTACAAACAAGTGCATGGTGGTGATTGTTGCATCTCAAGCGACCTCTCTGTGACGACTGGTTTTTCACTCCGTCTGCCTGAGTGCAGCCATTCAGAACAGCTACAAACACTTTTGACTTTAGACGTGGTCTGACGACATGTCTTTTGAACTAGTTTGCCTCAAGCATATCCGTCCTTTAGTGTTACCAGACTAGTTCATATGACATCCTCCGACCACATCTAAAGACAAGAGTATTCACATGACTTCCAAATATATTTCAATATGGGGGTAAAAACTTTTAGAGGCTTTGAAAGGCCTTCATAACGTTGCACTTGCTTGAATAAACAAGAAGAAAATAATTGCACGAAGCACGAAAAAAGAGAGCTTGAGAGAGATTCACAAAGTTACGGAAAAATGTCAAACCTCCAAATCCAACGTCACAAAAGTGTTTGGGGAGGAAACATGTCAGACTATGTTGGAATCGTTGCCAGGCACTTCAGCTGAAGCAAACTGACCACTGGAAGAAGACGGTTAACAATGTTGTTAATACTGAAGACATGATCACCAGCTCTCCACAAAAAAAACAGACTTCACCAGTAATAATAAAAGCTACTATACAGAGAGCAATTACTGAATGGAAATACACTGGCTATTCCTGAAAAAATGTCAACCATAACTATTATTGTAAATGTAATAAGTCCTCCAAATTCAAGGAGCAAATATGTGGGTTTAAAGCTACTATATCTGTGAAATTAGAAGACCTTCTCTGTCATATCTACAATAATAACCATGAGATTAAGGTTAGGGGACGATCATAGTTACAGTTTTTAAAAAAACTGTCTTAACTCGCAATTGGAAATGTGACACTTATGGTTAGAAAAAGGAAATGAACGGCAGTCTACTGTTGGGTTAATGTCTTCATCCACCTCACCTCTGACGAATAAGGAAAGTTATCGACATACTATAAATACACGTCTTCTTAACTGCACCTCTGCTCCAGGTCATTATATTACAGCACCTAGATGACATCTACCAGTCAAACACATCTATGTCATTTTTGGGTGACCTATTGTGTCATTTTTCCTGGGAGGACTTCATAAATGGGGTTTGGCACAAAGGCAATCATCAGGATTACAACTTTCCATGAGATCACATGTTACTCACATGTGTCAGCTCCGTGTTTTCAAACTCCTCCAGCTGCCGCAGGAAGCCCAGGTTGGGCCCTGCACACGGCCTGGCTGCCCTCACCGCCGCCAGAGACTCGACCCAGCCGCGGCCCGTCACCGTCATGATGTAGGCCACCACCAAGGTAACACTGCGGGACACTCCTGCCACACTGAGAGCACAGTGTTTCAGTTGTAATAATCCTCACCTATTCTGATTAATTTGTGTAAAAACAAGTTGAACAACCTTTTTTTCCCCTTAAGTGGTGGTTATCTACCGAGCGCATACAGATTTCCTAATAAAAGTACAGATTTACACATGGAATTTTTTTTTCTCAGCTGAACTTTATGCCAAGAGAGAATGAGAGACTCCCATTTACAGTGTGACGGCTTATCCAGTTATGATGAGGCATCAAACAGGGTAAAGGGAATTTAGAAATGTAGAAATTATTTTAAAAAATATATAATAATATTATAATTTTAGTATTTAAATTTTTAGGGCATGGTTTACCAATTCATGGGCATGGATTTGTAATTCAAGGGCACAGATTACAAATCCGAGAGCAAATCAGTTTATAAAGATTGTGCAAAGATTACTAGATCTTTTTTTTTTTTTCTGAGCTGACCCCAGGGGGGCTCTGTAGATATCAAATTCAATGTTTGATGTAAGGAAACATGATGGACAACACGAAACAGTAATCAAAGTGTTTGTAAGATTTTGAGACATGTCCTGATTTTTGACATAGTGGATAAATTGGGTAGAAATCACCTATATAGACAAAAATCTAAAATGGTATTGTTCCCCCAGCCACTTAGTTTGATACACTATGCATTGACTTAATGTCACCTACTTTTTAAATTAAATAAAATAGAAGGATGTAGAGCTATGTAATAAATAATATAGTAGGCAAAAAATACAGAAGATATGAAAAATGTTTTATTTTAAATGGTCAAAAAATATGCAAAAGTAAAGCTAAGTATTGTTTTAATTATGACTTTAAAACGAAGGATAAAAATTCAGAACAGTGGAACAAACCAACCCACGAGATCTTTCAGGTTTACTGTCTCTCACCAGTGGACGAGGCAGCCTTCTCCTTTCATCCTGGACTCATGGATGAACATGATGCTGTCTCTGAAGTACTGCATCCTGGCAAATTATGAAATTATAAATACCGAATTAAATTTTTTAAAATAAACATCTTGGTAATACAGACTCAAAAAGAAAACTGTGTGGCCATAATTCAAAAATATCTCTTATCTTGTTTTTTAAAACAATAGTTCTCAAACCTCAATGAGACTCCCAAATAATTTCATGTGTTTGTTCAGGTTCACCTGATTCCGTTGAATATGATGTAAGAAATATATATTGAGAGAGCAGAATTTGTTCAATCAAATATTAGTTGTTGAACCAGAAGACATACATTATTTGATTTATCTTGTATTTGTATTTCTCTGAATAAATGCACTGAATGATGTTACTTTTGTGTGAAATTCAAAAAAATATGTTCATAAGAAATTAAACAAACATTATGTATGTATATATCTATAAACTGAAAATTACAATAGATTACAATAAACTCTTGTTGGACTTTTTTTTCTTATTCTTCCTCTTCTTTTGTTTTTTGTGTTTTTGTATTTTTATCTCCCATATTGCAGTGTATATATGATATAAATATATCATATCTAAAGTACTCACAAGTTTTGCTTGGAGTGGTCAGCAGCAGATATACAAAGGTACGTCATGTCCTATATAGGAGGGAGGGAATAATTAAAGACTCCAATAACACAACAGAACATATTCTCTACAGATGTGACAATGACATTAATATTAACAACAGCGAGCAAACTGCAGAGAGGATCTTTAGCCGGTCAGCTCATCTGTTTGAACACTTGGTCTAACTTCACTTCCTGTTTTTTGTGTATGGGACGTCCCCTGAAACCTTGCCCCTCTGACCCTGCTACTCAGCACTTGAATGGTAGGTCATGACATAACGATGTGTGCCTCAGTGTGTGTGTTTTGTACTGTGCACCTGGCAGCTGATGGTACATACATGGCCCCAGAAACCACCTTGTCCCGTAATGACTGCACTGCTGTGAAAGCCCCTGAGCCCTCTGGGACACCCTGAGCTCTGGAAGTGCTCCAGACAGGTTAGCTTATACATGCAAACTTCACTGTAGTACTTATGCACACACACGCTTAGACTCTTATGCACATATCAGAGAAGCACATACATTTGTGACAGAAAGAGTCAAGTTATGCCAAAAAAAAAAGTTCACAGAGAAGTCCTCGTATCTTTGCATCATCACTCTCAAAACTCATCATAACCATGACTCAGTGGCTCTTTTTGTACAATTGCACCCAGAAAAACATAAATCATAGATAATCTTCCAAATAATGTGCACACAAATTGCAGATTAGTGCTGAAATGCATTTTTTTTTCTTGCATACAGGCATTTTTCAAGATTTTCGTTCTCTAAAACTTCATTATCTATTTACATTATCTATTATCTATTTAAGACTTCATTATTTCATCATGCAATATGCTAAGTGACACCACATATAGTTTTGTAAATGGCACATTTGACCTCAGAGAATTGGTTGCAAATTTATATCTTCCTCTCTCAGGAACCATCATGCTGTCTTCCAAGAAATCAATCACTCAGAGGGTTGACTGTTAGGTATGCAAATATACCATCCCATCTGGCCATTCGGCCTACGCCAGTAAAACAGACCTGAGTCATCATTATGATACTGAACTCAAAAAGCTGTGTCATACACTCAAAGAGGCCAATAATGCCACGATCGAGGCTAAGATTCGTACAGTAGCAGTTAATGAGCTGCTGAATGAGGTTCAGGGGCGGCCTGCAGGTTCAGACACAATTTCAAGCCCAAAACCTTTTGGTGGTTGACCAGTTTGGGTAGTGATACTGTAATACAAGTTGCTGTTTCTCTTCAGTGTAATGAAAATACTAGCATGGATGGAGAAAGTGTACAGAAATCTCTGAGCACTTTTCATGTTCGCTTTCAACAAGAAAAGATGAAAGTTGTGAAAGCGGACATTGAAGATGTCAAACAAACTCAATATTTTCAAGAGCGAGTGAATCGTGGACGAAGGGAGGGAAATATCGCAATATTTATAACAGTGATTGTTGGGCTGAAATAAAGTGACAATTAACAAATCAAATTTCATATGCATAAGATAAATCATTGGGTGTGTATATACCAAAAGTGGGCAACATTTAGTTAACTGCTGCTTCATAATGGTACTGAGAGGACAGCATCACAGGAAAACCACTGAATTAACTTTTTAATGAATTAACTTTTAAGCTGTATTTCAGTTGCAAGGAAGTATATTCTTGCATCTGTTACCAAATGGAAATGAATGAGAGTCAAATTTAAACTTTCAACCCACCAAATTCTCAGTAGAATCAGCTCTTTCTCTCCTCCTCACACTCACACACTCACTCACTCACACCCTCACATACACACAAGAAACACACATTTCCCGCTCTTTCATACACAAATCGCCACGTCTAAATGCAGCGATGAAAAAGCCAGAAACCTTTTTTAATGCAGTTCCACTTTCAAGACTTTATGGACTTCAAGCTGCTGAGCTAAAAGCATCTTGTGTGAAAAATATCTTACGGCATGCTGGCCTGCATCTGCATCACAGCTGCATCACAGACAAACCAACTGAAAAGAACATACAAATTTTCAGATATTCACAGGGGTCCTACAACACGATATTGAAGCATCACAGTCAGTCAGAAAACTGCTTATTTGGTGAAACCTGGTGAATTCCAGGTCTTGTGACTGAGACAAGAAAAAAGGACTTTCCAGTCAAAATTGAGAATAAGAACATCTGACTTTCACATCTATTGAAGTTGTCCATTTCAGTATCCTTTGATTAAAAATATGACATTTATTTTAAACTACATGACATCCTATTCTCTTCCTATTTCTTCTTTCACAATGACCTCATATAATAAACCGATTGTAGAGGATGATATGGCCTCTTCAGAGACTATCCTTGAGCTAAAAGAGATACAAATGAACAGAATACCTAAAAAAAAAATAACAAGCTTATACTGTAGTGAAGATTAGAGTTGAAAGAATCAGTTTATTTAATTGATCCGTTGATAGAAAATTATCTGATTAATCATTTAAATCATTTTTCAAGCATAAAATGCTCAAGCATGCTGTTAATTTCACTTCCTAGAATGTGATGACGTTCTTCTTTTCCTTATTTTATATGATAACAAACCATTTGATTTGATTTTTGGACTATTGTGTGGAGAAACAATAAATGTGAAGATGTCACTTTGGACTCTGAGGGGGCTTTTTTTCCTTCATTTGTTGTAATTTATCCAGACTAAACAATTAATCAATAAATTTGGAAATCAGACAACAGATTGCTCAGTTGTGAGAATATTTGTAAGCTACAGCCCTGGTGAGGATATTAAGTCAGGATATGGCAGTGTAGCACTTCGGGTCTGCTACCTTGCACACTTTCAGAATGAGTACTAAGCAGCCGGGACATTGAGGGGGAAAACAACACTGTTGTTAATACGAAATTGCAAACGTTTTGGCTGAACTGCTGTCAGGGTCAGAGGGTCATGCAGGTTGCTAACACACACACACAGAAGACATTTCACCTCCAAGATGGGTGCAGCTGTGTCATGGATGGACAGGATGTGGGTGATGTTGTGTTTTGCCAGCAGCTCCTCGTCTCTTGCATCTGTGGATCACAAAGAAAAAAAACAAGAAATCGCAAATATTCCTCCCATCCAATCACAAATCACCTCACGTAGGATCTAACCTAAATAAAGCATTTTCTGCCCACCAACAACCACCCTCCCCAAATGTCTCCAAAGCAAATGTGACCATATAGCTTTAAAGTTTTGGTCTTGTTTTGAACTGAAAGAAAAACCGGAAAACCAGTGTTTCTAAAACAGTCCAACAGCTTGGCTCAAAAGCAAGAAACAGTAATTGTTTTAATCAAATTTTGTTCTTTAAAAGGAAGCCAAATGTTTTCTAGCTTGGACAGATGTGCTTTGAACATTTTTTCTCATGCTTTGCAAGTTTGCAGGATGCTCAAGATGCCACCTATACAAGACCAAGATGAGTCTAAAGCACTGGACCCTCCAACCAACCAAATCAAGTAAACAAATTTCACATATCATATGAGAATTCACATAAACTGTGGGACAGAAATAACTTAGCTTACAACATACAAAAGAAAATATATAAATATTAGAACACTTTCATTCAAAAGCTTATGATATTTGCAGATGATGCACATATTTACTATACAAAGAAGTGAGAGGTATCAATTGTCTCATTTAGCTCTATTAGGTAGATTAGATGATTATTAGTATTTGCTAATGTAATGTCAAACTTTCTAAAGTAATATCAACTTTTTCCTTTAAAGCGAACAACGAACTGGCATTCTACTGAGCAAAGACACCAAGCCAAACCACAGTCACTATTAGAGGTAAGATCGGCTCTAAAAAATCCAGCCCGACCCAGGCCCGCAGGTATTGAAGCCCGACCCGGCCAGAGCCCGATCAATTAACTTGATTTGCAGGCCCGAGCCCGAAACAAACCCGAAATTTTATATCGCAAGTTTTCTTAATGTTAAAATAATCTACATATTTTTATGATCATTATAAATGCATTCATATTTTATAACAAGTATTCCTTTAGTTTAATATTCATACATTGTTTTAGTATACAATACATAATATATAAATATATATTTATTAAAAAGCGAGTGTGCGAGTGTCCCGAACCGGGCCGGTTCGGGCCCAAAAACCCGGCTCGGGCTCGGGCTTTAGATCTTACCTCTAGTCACTATACATTTGGTCAAAACTTTTGTAAAACCAGAATCTGACATTTTAGAATCTTTTTTTTAACCACATAAAATTTATTATGCTATAGTGTAAAAGCAGTGATTTGAGATTTGCACTTACTATAAAACAGAGCTAAAAAGCTGAACGTCAGTAACTCCACTTTGTCACAGAAACGGCCAACTAAGCTGAATAAACCTTTTAGCATTCGAATGATGAAGCTAGCATGCAGATAACCATGGCTAGCCAGTTAGCATTAGCTATAACTGAAAGTATATTTTCTTCACAATATTTTCTCTAGCTGTTAAGGAAGCAGAATGATAAACTCCTGCTAAAGCTAACGTAATTGGCAGAGTAGCAACTCTCATCTTAACTAATTAAGTCTTAACTTAATTGTATTTCATAAAATTGGTGTTGGTAAGCCAGTTTTAATTTACATATTTTATACTATTGAATTTATGATTTATTAAATTGATTTCAATATAAATATCAGCAGACAGACAGAGATAGAATTAGTTCCCATGAGCAATGGACTGAAAAATGTTGATATTCTCACACAAAATTAAATGGACAAGATAGTTGAAACTGCTTTTTCTCCAAATGCAAAATATCTGCATTTTTAGGTTTAGTTTTTACAGAGTGAAACTACTCGTACACGTTCACAGTTTGAGATAATGTAAAATATGTGAAGCAAAACGGCTTTATGAAGATCAAAGGCCTCAATTAACATGAAAGATGTCGCATTTCCTATTTGTCAGTGATTCCTTGAACATGTCATGTTTACAAAAAGTGATTGATATTTTTAACACATTTCCTGTGAAGTCACAATTTCATATGTGCACAAATATTTAAAACCGCATCAACTGAATTATTGCATTTGCTGTTGTATGGAAAGATGTGGAATACAGTTCACGCTGGGGACACCCCCACATTGTGGGGCATCCCCTCCCACACTAACCCTCACCCACTCAAAGCAGCTCTCAAAAATAATTTGTTTCCTCCAGCTGCTGACAGAGTTACACACCTACCCTTACACAGAGAGGTACAAACACACTGAAATATTTCGTTTTACATCAAAATACACAGTTTCAATCATTCTCCTCTACACTGTGACCTCTCCACTCTATAGAAACTGAACTCAGTGTAGCATCTCACCACATGCCCCTTAATATGAGGAACTGAAACACACACTACTACATTATCCTGACAATAAATCAATTTTTTTACTCAAATGACAAGAGGCAGGACATATCTTACCTTTGAGATTTCCCAGATAAAGATCAGGCAGGACCTAAAGGAAGATAGAAACTGAGTTAAACAGAGCATGCAGAAGCTGTCAAAGTAAAACAACAATGTACAAGCATGACAGGTTAATTAAGGTTTGAATATTTTTATGCTTTAAAGTGTAGACATTTAAATCCATCCTACATGATGATGTACCTTGTTTATTCCATTACCCATGTCTACGAAAAAGTTAAAAATAAATAAATAAATAAATAAAAAAGGACAAATTTAAGACCAAAATCGGAGCTTTTTCAAATGATAAAATCCAGTGCTCCAACAGCGCCAAGCCCCTTCAACAACAAAATACAACAACAAGCCTCCCTTGATGACTTCTTTATGTGACCCGAGAGATCATAAAGCCCCTGACATGTCCACAGCTCATGCCCCATGTGCAACTTGATTGAGAATATGTTGCCTGGGATGACGTAATGTGACCTTAGCAGTTGAACACCCTGCTTGGATATTTATATTTAGACCTGGAGCGGGTCATGAGACCGTAGACAGGCACATACCAACCAGACAAAGATGGTTGAGGGCCAGAGGGCACAGGAGAACAGATCCAACAGTGGGTTAAATTCTGGCTGACTATCTGCTGAGGTGTTATACCATATATAGGAGCACGGCAGGTTTAAAATACATGCCGCTTGGAGTC
Organism: Euthynnus affinis; assembly: GCA_029490765.1. Lineage (NCBI taxonomy): Eukaryota > Metazoa > Chordata > Actinopteri > Scombriformes > Scombridae > Euthynnus > Euthynnus affinis. The sequence goes on along the minus strand of CM055848.1, from coordinate 26,631,994 downwards.
ACACGATTTAGATAACAGTCTCAATGTATCTATAACATGGCAATTGTCTTAGAACGAAGAATTCCCCCGTTTAGCTTAAAGTATGACTCAATAATCAATATCAGTCACATCAGTAAATTCTGCTACATCTTCAACACTTTGCTTTGAGAGTTTCAAGGTATTTTTATGTCGGTATCAAATTTTGTGCTGATCCATGTAACCGATATCAAGATATTTCGATATGTGAAAAATCTGACCAGCTGGTGGCGCTAAAGGGAAAGTCAAGGGATCACCAAAGTCAGTAGGATTCATTGTCCGGGGACTGTGAATGTGTGTACCAAATGCCATGCCAATCAACCCAATAGTTGCCAAGTTATGTCAATCCAAAATAAAAATGTCAACCTTGTGGTGGCGCTAAAGGAAAAATCAAGGGATTGCCAAAGTCAGAAGGAGTCATCATCTGAAGACAACAAATGTTTGAGCCAAATGCCATGCCAATCAACCCAATAGTTGCCAAGTTATAGCCCTCCAAAAACATTGCTTCATCAGTTTGATAGTTGACTTCCCCTCATTTTATGAGAATTGTTAATAAATTGATTTTGTCTCAGGCCTAACTTCCTCCATTCAGCTTAAATGTTGTGTTGATTCTCAGTGGACATCCACTGGAATCTACATCAGTCACTACATTTCCAGTAAATTATGCTGTATCTTCAACACACTGCTCTGAGGTGATTGAGGTATTTTTAGCGCGGCTTTGTCGTCTTGTGTTGTGTTCCTGTGTGTGGTTCACAATGTGGCACAGCTCAGACGCTCTGACAAGCAGACGTGAGTGGAGGCGTTTACAAAAAGCCGCCTGCCTCAGAGAACTAGGTCTGAACAACTCGCAGCAGTGGGTCAAAGCCATTGATATACACACACATTAGAAACAGGGGCCTTCTTGATTAGATGATGCATAAAAAAAACACCTTTGTCAGAGCACAGCTTTGTGTAGGAATTTGTCTGTATGTGTGGGAGGAGGGGGTGGGGGCTGTGTTGCAAAGATAGTAAAGGTGTCAGATGTTGATGACTGAATCAGTCTTTAAAAAGGGGAAGAAGAGATATTACTTGAGTAATGACAGTGTGATAACAGTTTGTAAAATACTCGTAGGTCTGCAACAAAAAAAGACAATACCACATTGTAAAGTCCCTGCATTCTAGGGCTGAAACTAACGATCATTTTCATCTCTTCGTCATCTCTTCGTCATCCTTCCTCATCGGATTAGTTAAGTAATTTCGTCTAGCCATGTACATCACAAGTTCCCATAAGCCAAACTGATGTGTCTTGAAATTGCTTATTTGTCTGACTGACAAAAGGTTTAGAAATTTACAAATCAGAGTATAAGAATCCAGTCTTCATGTTTAAGAAGCTAGATTAAAGGACTAGTGCGTAGGATTTAGTGGCATCTAGCGGTGAGTTTGTAGATTGCAACTAACTAAATATCCCTCGCCGCCTCCTTCCAAGCATGTAGGAGAACCTGTGGTGTCTGCAAAACTCACAAAAAAACGCGAAAGGCACTCTCTAGAGCCAGTGTTTGGTTTGTCCATTCTGGGCTACTGTAGAAGCATGGCGGTGCAACATGGCGTCCTCTGTCAAATAGGATGTACGATTCTTATTTTCAGGTGATTATACACTAATTAAGACATACTTTTTTCTTGATCATATATAAAACATATGTAATATAATATTGTATTCCATTTTTGCCAAGTCTGTTCGTCTAGATGCCACTGCACCTTTAATAAAAAATGGCGGTTTAGCCACGCTAGCTGTACGGATGGCAATGTCAGTCTTTCAGTATGTCTACCACCTTGGTCCTGTAATAACTCAAAAATTATTAGATGGGTAGTCATGAAATTTTGTATAGACATTCATGGTCTCCAAATGACGAATCCTTATGACTTTGATGATCCCCTGACTTTGGTTTGCCATTAAATCAACTACAGACATTAAATGTCAGTAGATGAGAAATTCCAATAACCTCCTCACTTTCCATGTGGTGCCATAAATCAATTTAATTTTGTCCAGTATTTTGGTTTATAACCAGACACCTGAAAAACTATGTGTGTCCAGTAATTCCAGTAATTTGATGCTGGCAGTAATTTAATATTCATCCAACGGACATGAAAGTGGTAATGATCTTCGCATGTAACTATCTGCAAGAAAGCAAATAAGTGTATAATTTTGTAATAATGATGTAAATGTCAAACTATCCTTTCAAACATCAGAAAATAGTGAGAAAAAAACACTGCAATTTGAGCCCAATATGTCCACTTCCAATTTTGTTTAAACTACAATCCCAAACCCAAAGATATTAATTTAAATTGATGAACAGAGAAAAGCAGTAAATCCTCACATTTGAGGAAATGTTTGGGTTTTTTTGAGTTGTAAAATGGTTTAAATGTCTAATTCATTATCACAACAGTTGCATAATTAGTTTTCTGTCATTTGACTGATCGATTAATCAGCCAGTGTTCCTACTCTACTATATTCCCTAATGGTAGAGGAATATTATGGTGATACCATAAATCCATGAAGTCAATAAAGTTTATATAAATTCACACTTGTGTGCAACAGAACTGCCGAGTTGACATGAGGAGGGCAGAAATACTGATGACATTATTTTCACAGTTCACATAGTTTACTTTCATTTATTAGGAAAAAAACTGATGAGTAACTGTTTTTATAGGATGTTTGTTGGAAACGACCGCGTGATTTGGTACTAATTACATGGAAAATGAAGACAGTTTCCGGTAGATACATGTATTGAGACCACAGATGGAAATTAGCTAGAAGCTGTATCTGGTACTAAGCGCCCTTTCTCTTTCTTTGAAGGAATGTATTTTGCACGTGGTACCTGATGTAAATAAATTTGATAAACCAAACTACTACATTCATTTCTATGAATTGCTGGTGTAACCTACAGTCTTTAAGTCAATATACAGAAGGTCAACTGCAAAAATGTGAAATTTGTCAGAATAGTCAACCATACAAGTCAATATAGAGGATGGGGTTTTTTAATATTAAGAGAAACAAAATGTTTTTTTGAGCAGCTCTTTCAAGGAAATTCCTTTGAAAATCAAGAACTGCTTGTAAAAACAAATTTCACTAAAATGCAGCTAGGCTTAAGGTTAGTTTCAGTGGTTTATCATTGTGAAAGTTTTTTAGGGAACTCGAAAAATGTGAAATAAAGCGTTACAGAGATATTCAAAAATATATCTAGCATTATATTAACCTTTATATGAATATTATATTTGGGTTCGTTTGTGTACTTTCGCTTTAAATTTTTCTTGTCAATAAAGCTGGAGCTGGAAAGTGCCAAACCGATTCGAGCTTCCCGCTTTCCCTGAAAAAAAGCGCTTGTATTGCAACATTACATGTTCCCCAGCCTGATAAAGACTTTGTACAATCTTTAAACCACCTGGGAGCCTGCAGAAGAGGACTGCTGTGTCTGTCTGCACCTCTCAGGAATGGCGTTGTTCTTACTCGGAGGACGTCTGTTTAAGTGCAGACCTGACATCAAGAGAGCCATGACAGCCACACAGACATACTGGTAACTTTTTTCAGTGTGTTAATTTCGTAATTTTCCTGTTTATATGCTCGACTTTACAGAGCTGGACTTTAACCCGATTACGGAGCGCTGCGGTATCAAAGCAGGAAATGTCTGCTTTCAGCCGCACAGTCGTACTTCTTGCCTTCTTGCAGGAGTATTTTCTCTGAAAACTTGTGTGATTAGAGTCCACTAGATGGTGTAGTGTCACCAGGGTGTGCACTAAAGAGTGCACTGAACAACAGATTGCACGAAATAATGCAGAAATTCTTATGATCTGTAGGGAAAACCCCTCAACTCCTACTGTTTCACTGTTTTAGTAAGTATGGGTATATTCATATTATTAGCACTAGGATACTATTTTTTGCAGCTGTTATCAGTATAATCATGGTAATGTGGTATATTTTAGTATTCTACATTCATATAGAAGAATGAAGATAGAAGATAAGACATAGCATTTAAAACATCTGAACTGTAAATGTAAAATATTTTGATTTTAAAGTAGTTTTTCAACCTCAACCAAACAATAGTTTTGATCATTACTCTACTATTATTTACAACTTTTGCTATCTGCAGGGCAGTGAGTGTAACAGTAGGACATCTTAAAATGCCCTGCAGGACTGCCACAATCCAACAGGATTCCTATCTTGCAGAATATTTTGAACAGGATACCCACATAAATCCGTTAAACCTCTTCTCAACTAAACAATTTTTGCCCTTTTTGTGAAGTGGTTTTAGTCCTTGTCAGTGCTTCATCTTTGATTAACGTGTCCTTGCTGACATATTCAGGTCAGAGGCCCTTCTCCCCCTCACAGCATGACCAATGTCCTGGAGGTGCAAACTTTGAAACCAGAACAAGCAGAAAGTAAATAAACGAAAGATAAATTACAGTTACATTTACAGTAGACCCAAACAAAACAGCTTGAACAACCTTGTACAGTAAAGATGTCTGGAGATGGGGAGCATGTCGTTCAACCTGTATCGCCTTCACTGATCAAACTTAATGTTGTCTGTTGTCATGTCTGAATGACTCATTTTACAGTTTCCTTTTTAAAAAAAAATATGGAGAGTTTGATTTCTGTAGTTGTTGGGAATGATTGTAACATTTGTCACTAGAGAGAACTTTTCTGTTCTTTTCCACCACTATGACTGTTTAAGTCTGCCTGTCTGTTTCCCTGCAGCTCCTCAGTGACCTCCGGCAGGCAGCATGTTAACGGAGTGGATCTGTACTACGAGCAGACAGGCAGAGGGAAACACGCAGTGCTGTTGTTTCCTGGAGCTCTGGGTAAATACAAAACCACAAATCTGCTTCTCTTATCCTTAAAGCAGAACATATACAGTATATACCTCCAGTATTTTTGCATCTTCTAAGTTTGTTAAAGCCCTTTTGGTCTCTTCTACAACAGGAAGCACTCGGACAGATTTTGGACCTCAACTTAAGTCCCTGAATAAGGAACGTTTTACTGTAGTGGGCTGGGATCCCCGTGGTTATGGACGATCCCGTCCCCCAGACAGAGACTTCCCCCCTGACTTCTTTGAAAGGGATGCAAAGGATGCAGTGGATCTGATGAAGGTTTGATCCATCTGTTGAACAGCCAATGACTTCTAAGATAAATGCACAGAATAAAACGGCTAATTAACTCACAAAAATTGGTGTATTCTTTACCCCTTCCTCCTCTTGACTATAATTCAGTAACTGAATACCTAACTGCCTCCACAGACTGCATTTTGCAGCTGCAGTAATTAAAACTACAGGCCAGTACACTTTGCTCCTGTTCAATAGTGTTTTTCATTTCCTTGGCAGGCACTGGGCTTTGGCAAGTTCTCCTTGCTGGGGTGGAGCGATGGAGGAATCACCGCTCTGATTGCGGCAGCAAGGAACCCCGACCTGATCAGCAAGATGGTTGTATGGGGATCCAATTCCTTTGTTTCCCAGCAGGACCTCAAACTTTACGATGGTATTTCTACTCTGCTTTTACCACCAATGTAGTCATCCTTGGGTTATTTTTGTGTAGATGTGTATGTCATAATCTCTGTTATCTGTGTGTTGTTTGTGTTTGTCTCTATGGGAACACTCAGCGGTCCGAGATGTGTCCAAGTGGAGTGCGAGGATGAGGCAGCCCATGGAAGAGGTGTATGGAGCAGAAGTCTTTGCTAAAACCTGGGAAGCCTGGGTGGACGGAATCGCACAATATGCACAAAGACCAGAAGGTGATAACTTCATGTCGCTACAGACTCATTATACAAGTCAAGTAGAACAACCTTAAACTGGACAGCATCATAAATTGTGAAACCAAGAGATGAAGGGGAATGCTTTGTTATTACCATGCGGTTGAGAAGGAAATTAGTTAGTAAATGTTGCTGGTATGGTATAGTTCTGGACTGATGGACTATTTTTAGGAACATATGGAAATAAATTTGAAACACTCCATGTTTTCTACTGTTCTAGTACATGTAATTTAAGAGCAAAGATAAAGTATTTCATTTCCATTGGTTAGGGAGTATCTGCAATGAGCTTCTGCCTCTGATCAGCTGTCCAACCCTTATCATCCATGGAGAGAAAGACCCCATGGTGCCCAGTGTCCACCCACAGTACCTCCTCAAACACATCAAAGGATCACGGTGAAACCACACAACGATATAATGATATGAAATTCAGAAAATTCAGTTTAAAAGAAATATATGCTATAATATCTCTTTTCCTTCCCACATCTAGATTACACCTGATGCCAGAGGGAAAACACAACCTCCACCTGAGGTTCGCTGATGAATTCAACAAAATGGTGGAAGACTTTCTGGAGAATTGACTGATTAATTAACTCAGCAAAAGGAGAACTACAGCAGTCAATAATAGGTCATCACAAATATTTGCATAAAGACAGTAAACTGTGAATTATTTCTCCTCTACCCTGTTTTCACAAAGCTGTTTTCAACAATTGTTAAATACTGAATATTTAACAATTTTACTCTAAAATTTGAATGTTGGTGTTTTCTATGCTTACATTTTTTATGATGCCAGTTGTGGGTGATTTATTACTTCCTATATTATGCAATTCAGGAGCATTAGCTAATACCTGATCTTATAATATCCAAACCATTTATGATGTAGTGGTTTAGATAAGATGACATGTCAGTAACATTAGCTGCTAACTTTGACCATCGCATTAAAATAAAATCTTAACAAGGCAGTAGCATTAGCTGCTAATGTTGGTGATCAGAAATTTAACAAAATAAACATTTTCAACAACACGGCTGCTGCTTTTGGCCATCTCACAGTTGTCAGTAAGATAAGATGTCATGAAGTTTACCTTTTAACTTGATAGACTGTCTTAGATGAAATGATACAATTTGAGTAATATTGCTTGCTAATTTTGGTGGTGAATGTCTGTAGCATTAGTTGCTAACTTTTTGACATTCACAAGACTATCATTAAGAGAAAATATACAGTATATAAGCTGTTAATATTAGCAATTACTGGGCAAATATTAAGATAAAATATCAGTAACATTAGCTGCTCAAGTTAAGCAATCGCAAAGCAAAAGTGCGTCGAAAATATAAGTAAACAACATTAGCTGCTAATTTCCAAGCTAAACTCATATTAAAGGGAAACTTTGCTGATTTTCAACCAGCTTACAATGTAGGTAGTATACGCAAATGAACAGTCTTACTTTTGGATCGCATGCCAGTCATGCTGGCTGATATCACAAACGCTGAAAACTTCGAAGTCTCATTTGTAATAGACTACTACACTGACCTTGAATTTATAAATGTATGCAAGTAATTACGGTAGCACTTTTTTAGCAGGCTTGCTTCATAAATTAGGGTTTAGCTGTAAATAACACACTGTATTATTGGCTAGGAGTTATTTATAAAGTTGTGAAAACTTCATTTGACTGGTGAGACTTTTTAAAATAATTTTATTAACAACTTTGAACATTTAAAACTGATGGCTTGTCACAAAGTGAGAAACCTATGAGCATTTATTAAAGGATTACCAACATTTATTACTGAATTATCACCAAATAAAAAGGATAAACACCTGCTAGTGGGATTTTTCAAAACATGGAAACCCCAAATTTGACATCTATAACACATTATGAATCATTGATAAACCGTTACGTATAACTTATAAACTTCTTATTAAGGATGTGTTATTAGAAAGTGGTACTGAAGTTTCTTAACACGTTTATTAAGAGTGTGTAGTTATTCTCAGCACTACGTAGGTTAATCTATTGCTCTGGTGCTGCACATCTGAACCATTGGTGATCGATTGCTTTGGGCTGCCATTTTCGATTTTAACCCGGAAGTTGCTGTTTCTGTTTACAGCTAGCACGAGTACAAGTGGTTGTTGCTAGTCCAAAAAAAAAAAAGGCTAACTAGAGTCAAACAAAATGACCGAAACACAGAATGGAGCGGTGTTTGATGCCATTTCAGTACACAATTTTTCGGAGAAGATTTTGGAGCAGACGGTACACTTTCACGTCATGAAGCTGAACGGCGGGTTTTTCCTCTGGGTCGGCTCGACTCCAGTCCTGTCCAATTTAGCTGTTTCAATGAGCAGCAAATATGTAAGTGAAACACATGTTAGATTAATTAAACTAATCAATTAATTTTAGAAAAGTAACTGGAGCCACATTTTTGTATGAACTGTGGAGACCAGTTTGTCGACTGGGTCATAAAGGGATCTGAACGCAGGTGGTTTTCATTTTAAACCGGATGATGCGATATTATTTAGGGATTTTAAAGGATGAGTTCACAGTTTTTCCAAGTGTATCTTCAAACAGTAGTCGTGCCCATATGAACACTGAAAGAGTTCCCCCCCCCCTTCAAATGTGCTTTCAATGTAAGTGATGGAAACCAAAATCCACTTTGTGTCAACACAATCAGACAAAATACAAAATAAAACATCCTAAGATTCATTAAAATAGGCGAGTCAACAAAATAAAAATACTCAACAGCAACATGTATCTTGAGGAATTTGCAGAAGTTGCATTTTGGATATTTATGAACAGACTGTCCCACAGTTTTGGTCCATAAAGTAATAAATAAAAGACATCCTGTTCATCCTGGGTCAAATGGGATACTATGCAGGTAATTTCTGTTTTATTCAATACTGCAAACAGTTTTCACTGAGACCTACATTTTTTTATTTGATAATCCTAAAATTTTTAGAAAGATTCATTACAGTTTTAGTTTTTTAGTTTTATTTGTTTTGTGTGTTTGTGTTTTATTGTTCAATGCTTTTGAGTTTTGGTGCACATGTGTTCATTTGTGGCCACAAATAATATTCCATGTGATTCATTTTTATTGAGGTGATGGCAGAAGTGTCAGTAACAGGGACACTTCTGGAACGCACTGCGGTGTGTGTTGGGATCACAAGCATCAACTAGAGTCATCGCGATCAGCAGCGGCAGCTGCGTCGGAGCTGGAATGCGACACAGCCGTGCCCAGTGGGACCAAACCATAAATAACAGGACACTTTTATTGTGAGGAATTTATAAGAAATGAAATCTGTTCCTCACACAACTTAGCAGAACTTCATCCGCGGTGCTATGTCAACACAATGAGATCTCTTTGTTCGGCAGATCAGTTAGAAGTAATGCAGGGATGAATAGTACAAGCAGAAAAGCCACAATGTTGGCAGATCAGTGAACTGCGGCACACAAACAAGACCAACACACACTGTAGCACTTGTGGGTGAGCTGTGCGTGGAGCAGATGACCAGAGCAGTCTGAAGGATTACTTCTACATACGTTTACCTTGTTATTTGACCATGTTAAAGATGAACTTCTGACACTGTAACATTATATATGTGACAGAAAATAAGGAAAAACATAATATGTCCCCTTTAAAGAGGGAGGCATCATCATATTGTCATGAAGCTCTGTTGTGTTGCACGGACCGGTGTCATAATCTCATTGTAAGGCCCCTGTCAGTCAGTATTATTCCAGCACAGGATGGATGGATGGATGGTTAATGGGTTCCTAGAAGCCAAAGAATTTTTTTTTCCTTGACGTCATCTGATTATACCACAAACCATAGAGACAACTAAACTATACTCCAATAGGAGTCACTAGGGTGGTCAAAATCTGGGAATGAAGGTCCTCAATTTGAAAGGTTTGGAAAAACCTTGGCTAACAAATGGACATTGAGAGAAAAAAAATGTGTTGGATATTAAAGCTTATCATTTTACTTGCCTGCAAAAAGACTAACTGTTCTTGTCCCCTCTCTCTCTGCAGGACTCGATGCCATTATCTACATTAGTCATGGGTGACCCATCCAATACTGCTCCAAATTCTTTGGCACAGAGATTAGGTAACGATATGTGACTTTTCATGAGTTCATGTGTCTTACTGTTTCTCCTAAATAGGAACGTTATACTTTTTAAAGGAGCTGGTCATTTATTGTGGATGTGAAAGGAATAAACCTGAGTTTTTGTATGTTTTATCCAAAGCCTAGTCGTGTTTCAGGTTTTCAAATGTGTCCTACCTACGTTTCAAGCAGCAACTGACTTTGATTTATTTCAGGACATTATAAAAGTCATTATGCAGAGACTTAAAGCTGCATTGAGTGGCAGTAACATTATTGTTGCATGCTAATGTCAGTTGCAGTTGCAAATGCAGGTCGATGTGAAAAGTCAGTGTTGTGTAACCATCATATGATAGCCTGTTTTTGACAAAAATAAAAGTGATAGGTTTCAAGTCTCCACAAGTTGATTTTCATACCAAAAAAAAAAAATGTAATTAAAAGCAGAGTCTGCCTGAAAGGTCTGGAAAAAAATCAAAAACCATTGCAACACTTTGGAAAATGGCTTGTAGTTCTGAAAGATTGATGGGATTGAAGAGGATAAAACATGCAAACACACTGAAAAAAGTCCATTATAACCGCACACAATATTGACAGAAGACAACCAATTTTCTTGCAGATTCATGACTGTTAAGACCAATTTTATGATATATTTAGTGTGTCTAGCCTGAGCAGTACAGAGTAGCAAAACCATTTCTACTATTCTCCAAACTTAAAGTGAAATAATTGTCTTTGTGTCTATTTTACAGCAAAGAAGACCAAAAAGCAAGTATTTGTGAGTTACAGTCTTCCAATGACGGACTCCAGTCACTCTCTTCTTGTGGAAAACAGGATCAAAAAGGAGCTTGAGCTTCACCCTGAACACTTTTGAACATATTTGGTCCTTTTTTTTTGAGCTTCTTTTGTATGGAACTGAGGACACCTGGGATGGAGAAAAGTAGAGCAGGTCCTTCTGCTGCCATAATGATACTCCAACAAAGTTACCACAAACGGTCACATCAAGTGTTCTTTTATTGACATAATAAATTAAGTGGTTTATTATCAAAACATGTAGGCCTATGGCTTTTTGTACAAATGCATCATATTAAAAAAATAACACTTAGAAAACAGCATTAGTGGTTGAGTTTTTTTTTTCTTTCTTTCTCCGAGTGTTTAACTGTTGAAAACATACAAACTAGCAAACCATACAGTGTGTTCAAAATACGTATTGCGTACTAAATATGATTTTAAAAATGGAGGATGTTTTGGTATATTATGACAAAAATTGTTTATGGGATGGTTTATCTATTTAATGTGCTTATATCCTATAAATGTAAGGTTGACGGTCCATACTTTTATATCATTGAATGGCACATGAACACATACCTTACATTTTTATGCAGTCCTAAGGGACACTTACATACTAAAGTGTATAAATGTACACTAATCACAACTAGGCCAGGTCTATGCAGGCTACGCTGCTCTATTCTAATTTCACAAATGTTTATTTCAAAAACTGTAAAATATTGTGCTTTCTGGCTAGAGTTACACATCCTAGGAGCAGGATTACAACATTACCACAGTACAGAGAACAAGGAGTGAGAGTTGGGAGTGGAATATTTGCTAGTTAAGGAGGTATTTCAAGCAACAAAATTGCCCTTGGCAGCATGACAAAATAAATACTGGTTTTTCTTAAATTACATTGTATCTCCTCTGTTTCGTTAAAAAGAACAGAGCCGCCATGATAAAGCCATTTAAATGCTGAGACGCATCATAAGACATACAGTAGTACACCGACGGGTCACGAAATGTCCGTTCAACTCTCTCAGATTTGTTTAGCATTACCCACAGTCTCTACAGGCTACACACATACGGTCTGCCAAGGTCTCCGGCTGTTCCGTCACATCAGACAACCATCATACACCCACGCCATCAGCAGTAATGCTTACTTTAAAAAAAAAAAAAATCAGCGTCTACACTGACTTCACCTCTGAGGATAAAGTGCCACATTGGACTTCTAGTAGAGGGATCACAAATAAGAAGAAAATACATGTAAAACCATTTGTGCCCTTTCATGCAAAAGAGTGGTAGTGGTTTAGCCAATCCCTGGATCTCCAATGCGTTGGCTAAAAATCACAAACACTTGATTGTGTCTCTGACATTTAGTGCAAAAAGAACTTATAAAGAATTATAAGATGCAGTGAAATCCTCTCTCAACGAGTCAAAACTACAAACGGAAAACTCACTTGAGCACACATTATTGAAAGCTAGTCTGCTCTACTTTGCCTCTTTACTTGCCCGTGTCTGCTTCTTTTACCTGTGAATCATTCATGAAAGAGCGGACGGCAGTGCAAGGAAATCACCAACACCACTGAAGACTTTCATATTATTCAACACACACTGACTTCAGATAAATGCAGTCCAGTACAATATTTTTGGCAACTCCTGAATGAATCATAGTCACTACAAACTACACAAATTTACTATCATCACCATTTCATTGAACAAGAGTTCATCTGGTTTATCCAAATAATTCTTTTTTCCCTTAAAAGTGTTTTTTTTTTTTCTTTTTTGGTCACAAGTTCATTGACCTTTCATTCACGTTAATGCTGGAGCAACTAATAGCACAGTAGTAGACAGCTATGATGCTCATACTCCATTGGCTATGGCACGGTTGCCAATCACCTCCCCACCAGTCGCAAGGGAGTATGAGGCAGGTACCGCTGCCAGAGCGGTGGCTGCTGCCACTGTGGCTCCCCCAGTGGCTGAGAGGTGTAGCGGCGTGTCGTGGACGCGGGAGTAGTCCCTGTCAGTCTTGGCAAGAAGGAGGTGCTGCTCTCCGGGATGGAGCAGGGTCTGACGGGTGAAGCTCTCGCCGTCAGCCAGGCTCTCCGGCAGGGGCTGGCCCCGGGGCTCGGGCAGCAGCAGCAGGCAGATGATGCACAGCAGGGTGCAGCAGGCGAAGATCACGTGATGCAAGAAGTAGCCCTTCTGGTTGTGGAGCTCCATGATGGGTGCGGTGAGCATGCCAAAGCCGGCACTCGCCAGGACCAGACCCAGACCTCCACCCCTGCACGAAGAGTGAAAAAGAAGGAGCATAGCAGATCCACTATTGAGAGAGTCTGACAGGAATTGAAGTAACAACAGCATGAGTACTCATTGCACCACAAGATGGAGCCAATATGCAACTTGAGAACTTGAGCTGTGACCCCACATTTCATAGATTTTAGTAGTTTATGGCATATACTAAAGCTCCATCAAACAATTGCCATAGCAATTAATCTTTTGATTATATACTTGATTAATCAGTTAGATGTTCAATTATTTTGTCTATAAAACATAAGAAAATAGTGAAAAGTGATGTTTTTAATTTCCTAGAGCCTGAGGTGACATACTCAAATTGCCTGTTTAGTTTAACCAACAATCTAAAACCCAAATTTATTCAGAAAAATATCATAAATGCCACAAGTTTTCTAATTTGAAGCTGACACTAGCAAATGTGTCATGAAAAGTAAGTCCGGAGGCTCCCATAAGTGTCTCAATGTGTGTTTATGATCATCTGAACTCACCTGATGACAGTAGGGGTGATTTCAGCACAAAAGAATATGCTGAGGGTGCTGACGGCGTGAGACGAGAACATGCCGATGATGGAGAAGGCCACCGAGAACTTCCTGTTCAGCGTGTCTCGCAGAACTATCAAGAAGATGACAAGAACAAATAAGCAGCCAAATAACACTCGGCATACAACATCCTTTAGTTTATATCTAATCTGACAAATTCCCAAAGGCATCATAAGGTTACAATAACACTAAGAGGTAAGAGGTGGACAGCTGTACCTGTGTCATGGCGAAGGCTGTACTTCCCAATTACTGGATTCCGTAAGCGAACATCGGAGAAAAGGAAAGAAAACATGACATGAGTAAGCACAACAGGAGGCTCAGTGCTGACATAAACAAGCAGAACAGCCTTCAGGAGAAGTCTGATGAGTTCTCTAGTGAAGCCTGAAATAATGACCACAAACTGCAGATGTAGGTCAAAAACAGGAAAATGAGAGGAGGCTCCTATTAGCCGGAGAGTCCAACTGCTTGTCTGTACTGTTTTAATGGCAAAGGAGCAGCGCACAGTGAGTGTAAGTGCAATTCAGTTTGCTGATTAATTTCAATTTTCTGTTCTATATGTCCAAGATCATGTTATATAACTTTCTCAACTCTGAACGCTGATTTTCTCCACTGACTTGAATCTTTGTTAAACCTCTCCCTGAACAGCAATTGTCCAATTATAGCTTAACAACCCTAACTTACTTGGCCTGGAAGGTCTGTTAAAAAGCACAAGCAGAACTGCAGGGAATAAATGTAACACAGTTCATTCATTCAGAGCAGTCTGAAGCCGGTGCTTTTTGCTCACAGGGATTACTTATATATATATACATATATGGTATACATACATATATACATACATTTAGCTCATTATTTGACACTTTTGCCATGTTTAACATGAACAACCGACATTATAACATTACGTACATAACTTAAAATAAGACAAAACATAATAGTTCGCCTTTAAATCATAACCTCACATTGTTGTTAAGCTTGGTCAAGTGTGTTTTTCTGTAGCAAGTATCCAAATGGGGCTTTTTAGCAAGAAATAACATCTATTGTTGGGCCCATTTTCTCTATAATGCCATACTATAATACTAGCAGCATCTAGCTTTACACTCCAAAACAAGAATGATAGCTGCTCTTTGATTTCCATGATTTCTACACGGGTCAGCAGCTGGTGAAGATGCTGACTTTTCATCTGGAACTTTTTTTTTTTGCATCATCACTGCACCACTGAGTAAGCAAAACATCAAATTTGGAGCCATCAAGTGCATACTTTTATAGGGTTCTCATTTTCAAATGAGTCAGCCAAAAACATTGAAAAGTCAGCCAGACATTTATTTTCCGACCCACTCACGGAATTAACGTCTATTATCTCGCCAGCAACAGCCGACGACATCTGCCAGAGACCTTGAGACAAGATCAACAATGGCCGACTAAAATGAGAAGCCTGCTTTTTGTTTTGCTTCGGTCTGACATCAAAAGACCACAAATTATGACAATTTTTAATCAACAACTGCGACTTTCTCACTGTAAACTGCCCTGAGCGCTGCGCTACAATCCAAAGTTTGACGGGTGTAACAGTGGAATCTAAAAGCTTAACAAACAGTTTACAAACTGTCTGGTCTATTTCTGTGTGTAATTACTCACAGTTGAGCAAACCCAGCTGTAGCAGTGACGCCAGGGCCGTTATGATCATGAAGGTGAGCAGCCCTCCACGCCGACCCATCAGCCCCACCATGGGACAAAGTGCCAGGCAGGTTGCCACGGCGATGCCAGCCATAGTGTAATAGTCCGCGTGGCACAAAGCGGTGGGCTGGGCCTCGGGGTCCATCATACTGCGGGCGAAGCAGTGGTGGATCCCATAACCTGTCAGCCTGCGCAAAGACACACAAAGAAACAAATAAGGACGGAGAGGTGGTACCTGAGACATGCGTCTGCCACGGGGCGAGCGACGAGCTCATGTGCTCATGTGTAATTCATGTCCCCTCAACACAACGGATGTTGGCTTTGATTAGCAAAGGAACTGTACAAGCTCAGCCACAAACACGACACACTTACGAGTTGACACACAGCACCACAATGTTTTTCCACAGGTTCCTGGTGCTCATCATCTTGACAATACAGGTCCTCTGGGGTTTCTTGTGCAGCTCCTGCTCCAGCTCTGGTAGGAAACATGAAACGCACACCTTGAGACCTTTCCTTTCAGAAGGTAATGAGAGACCGGCTGCTAAGGGACCTATATCTCAGAGAACCCAATGTGCTGTGGGGCCTTTTGAGAGATATAGGACACACTTTGCCCACTCTCATCATCTATCCGTCTGCATGGCCACTGGGACGGGCAGAAACAATGAATCAAAGAGTAATTTAAGGGGAGGAGGGAAGGGGCAGTAGCAGAGATCAGAGAAGTGTAAGTGAAGGAAATCACCAGCTTGGCAGTTCTTTAAGGACTTGACAATTACTGGACATTTAATCATCAACTATTTTGATTATTAATTGATCGTTTAAGTCATTTATCAAGGAAAAGTTCCAAAAATGTCAAATGTGAGGATTTACTTGTCTGGACTGTTGATTGGACAAAACATGACATATGAAGACCTAACATAGAAATAAGTGACAGATTAAGAGGCAATGATCACTAGTGACATCCCTAGACAGAAGTCTGACTATTGATCCTCCAGTGAGAAATCACTTAGGATCTTTCTATAGGGGCACTTATGTGTATGTCTGATTGCAAATGTATTTCATCATATGAACATCTGAGATAACTGCTTGAAAACTCAAACATGTTTGCACGCATCAAAAGGGAGATCTCGAGTCTGTGTGTTTGTTGCATGTTCATTTCATCACATAGCAAGAAGCAGCTGCAACATATGAAGAATTAAAAAATAATTTGCATAATGAAGTGAATAAAGCAACAGAAAGTATCACATTTGCAGCAAAAAATGGATTTTGGGTTCATTCATCTTGTTTATTGTCCCTCCGCGAAATCTTTCTCACCTGCAAGAACTCCACTGGGCTCGGTTGTCATGTCAACCTGGTTCTTTCTGGCTATACGCAGCATCATGGCTTTGGACCGCCTGTAGTGCTGGGTGGCCAGCAACCAGCGCAACGACTCGGGAAAAATCCTGGAGTGAGAGAGAGAAAGAAACACAGAAAGATAGATGGGGAAGTACATGGAGAGAGCAGACAAAGAAGGATGAGAACAGAATTTGTTGTGAAAGCAAGAAGAAGAAACGGACAGAAAGGGGGAAAAGAAGAAAAGACAATAAGAGAAAGAGAGTATTGTTTGTTGGCCGAATGTGCTCAGTACTGTGTAGCGCAGTGTGTACTGTACAAGCCGTCGCCTGGCTCAGCGCAAAAAGAATCTGCCCCCCCCCCCCCCCCCCCCCCTGCAGTGGGTTTCCTGAAAGGGTGGGACTCACCAAACGTAGGGCAGCATCAAAACGAAGGGGCTGATTATGACAATCTGCAGGACCTGCCAGTCATCCCGGTCCGGCCAATTGCGGCAAAGAGCGGCCACCCCTGGCATCAGTAGCTGCCCGCCTACCATCAAGAAACTGGCCACCATGGTCATGGAGAAGCGCCAGGCTGGCAAACAAAGCTCGATCCCTAAAATACAGACACAGAGAGGAGCGAAGAGAAAGGAACATTGAGTTGAATAGAAAATATAGATTCTTGTAGTGTTGGTGCACCAGTGGAGACAAGTAAATAATATATAAGCTGCATTTGTATGCATGTGTTTGTGGATGTGATTACCATTATAAACAAAGCAGCAGCCTTAATGGCCTGAAAGAGTGTGATATGTGTTTGTTTAATGGTGGGACCAGTACTGATTTTTCCTGTGTGAATAATTGAGGACTCCTACTACTGTTCCTTCCCCTGAGAATGCACTAGTTTAACATCAGACCTCTTTACAAACTTAAGATGGACAACACGTCGAACCTTTTGAGAGAGTTCAACTGTTCTTTGAGTGTTTTGCTGTAAATCCCCCCCGCCCACTCCACCCCTGACTGGGTTCCCATCCCCTCCCCTACTGCTTGTAACATGGTACAGTCCAGATGGCCTGGCCCATATGGCAAGGTCTTTTTGAAGGTGACCATTGTGGGTGGATGAGGAGGAGGAAGGAGGGGGGGGTGGACTCACTAACCTGGACTCATGTACCATTACTTCTTATTGTGGAAATGAGAGAGAAGAAGAGGGAGAGAGGGGAACAGGAGGGAGAGGGGAAAATACGAAGAGAGGGGCAGAATACCAATTACTTTTCCCTCTGAAGGACAAGGAAAAGTCCCTCCATTCATCAGTGGAACCACAGAAAGAATGATAATAAAGACTAGCAAGAGAGCGGACGAGAAAACACAAAGAGAAAAGGCAGAAGGAAGGAGAGAAAAACAGAGATTCATAGATAAGAGAAAGGGTGGGAAATGATTCAGTTAGAGCGTGAGACAGAGGGACTGAGGAAGAAAAATATTAAAGGTATTACTGGAAGTCCCCCCCACCTCTCTCTAGATGCTCAGTTTTGGAGTTAATCTCCACAAACCTTTCCTGAAGGAACCAAAATAGATGAAGGAAATTACATTGACCCATAATCCTGAACTTGCCTGTCTGTTTCTCTCTAGCTTGACTATGCGCATCACAGGATAAAGAGAGAGTCTGTCTGTCTGTCTGTCATCCAGTGGTGGGATAAGTATTCTGATCTTTTATGTAAGTAGAAGAAGCAACGCCACACTGTAAAAATACTCAGATGAAAGTAGAATTCCAACATTCAGTGTATTATGTGAAGGATATTCACAACTTGGTCTTATTTACATAGTTCTGGCCATCGTTTTTATCAGTTATGGCAACATAACACATGTCTCAGCAAAGTTATTGTTAGGATTATTAGGACTGTGTAGATTATGTAAACCATTTTATTTGGAGGCAAAAATCTTGATGTCTGTAGTAATCCCTACTTGAACAGGAAAACGGTCTTCTGGACCACGAGCAACACGAGGCAATATAAAAATACATTTAAATACAATTAAATAGTATTACATTAGAAATAAAAAGGTTAAAATAGAATAAGACAGATAAAAGATGAGGAGAATAAAAGTTACAATGCAATGTAGGATATTAAACCTCAAATTTGGTTTAATATAAGGCTCTGAATTTTAATCTTTCTTCCTTGGCTCCAAAGACAGTTACTTCAGTTTTGTCTTTGTTTCATTGAAGAAAGGTCTCGCACATCCAATTGTTGATTTATTCAATGCACTTATTCAGTGCTTGTATTAGACCATAGTCCCCTGGTGATATGGTTATGTAAATTTGTTTGTCACCTGAATATTTATGATTACATATTTTGTTCTATTCCATAATCTGAGCCAGCGGAAACATGTAGACGTTGAACAGAAGAGGCCCCGGGATGGAGCCTTGGGGAACTCCACATGTCATTTTTGTTCACTCAGATGTGTAATTACCTATCAATCTTGTTTTCAGTTGTTTCAGGCTGTTGTTTTCAGTGAAAAAGCTCAGATAAACTGTCTGTACACTACTTTCCTAGCACCAAACAACAGACAGCGACTAGCTGGTGAACACAATGGAGAAACACATTCACCATAACATTATATGGTCATAATATGTCAATGTTGTGTTCACAGCTTGTTTTGCTGCCCAAAGTGGACAAAATTTACATAAATGCAGCTTATAATATAGCTTAAATTATCCTACATGTATTATTGCATTATTATTACTTAGGAACACATAAGCAGTATTTTAATATTGCAGCTGGTCAAGGTGGAACAAATTTAATAAGATATATGCTGTTGGTCAGTTTAAGAACACATCATATTTTATAAAATGAATATACAGTATGTTTTAAATGTAAAACCTAAATCTATAATAATAATAAATAGGTGGAGAAAAAAGTATAAAATAGCCTGCTGAAAATGTGGTGTAAGTGTAAAAAGTAGTATAAAATTGCACAGTACTTGAGTAAATGTACTCTTTCAACTACTGCTGTCATCCTGTCTGTCTGTTCTGACAAACAACACAGCGTTGTGTCTATGTGATACCTCTGTCCACAGCAGTCAATAGGGATGGATCACACTAAGCAGGACACACACACACACACATATGCACACACACACATACACAAACACAGACTAGAGAAATCAACTGTACCTTGGCAAAGGCAGTGCATGCCTAAATCAACCTCGCAAAAACAAAAACCACTCCCCAACTCTCTGGGGAGGCGTCTGATCCTACCTCCTAGTCTACTGGGATAACAACACACACACACACACACACACACACACACACACACACACACACACACACACACACACACACATACACACATGCTGGCAAGGACCTTTTGTTCCAGCTGAGTGGGAGAATGGTTCTCCTTGTGCTGATTATCTCACTGTGCCCCCAGCCCCCCTCCTCTACCCCCCACCCCAGGCTGATCCTCCCGCACCCCTCACCCCCACCCCCCTCCTGCCCATTCTCCCCTCTTGCTCATCAGGGCTGAAGTGGCTCTCTCACCCTCTGTAAAGCCACCATCCCCCACCTCTACCCACCCTCCTTACCCCCTTGCTCCTCCTTCCCTCCCTCCCTCCCTCGTCCTTCTTTCACCAAGCAGCTTCTTTTCTGTCTTTACATCTGAAAGTGAACAGTTGCAGAAACAAAAAACTATAATGGAAGAAAGGGAGACTAAAAACAAAGGGAAGGCCACAAAAAGCAGCTGATCTAATGGCCATGCTGATCTTCGATGACAAATGGCTGACAGCACCACCACACACACTCTCTGTTGTCTGCTGCACCCTCGCTAACCTTGCCTGGGGCATGAGAGCAGGGTAAAGAGACAATTGGCTTTCTAGCAGCATGAGTTCAGAGTCAGAACCACCGTCTGTGTTTGCGTGTGATGTAAATGTATAGAGGTAGCAGATGGTAATAATGGGTGATATGCATTTTGGGAAAAAAAGAGGGATGCAGTGCTGAAAGTCAAACCAAACAAATGAATAACCATTAATTTTGATGATCAAGTAGTTGTTAAAGTAATTTATAGAGACAAAAATGCCCCAAAATACTTTGTTCCAGACTCTCAAATATGCTGCTGCTTCCTTTTTTTATATATCACAATAATTGACCTCAATAATCATAGTTGCAGCCTTAGGTGGATGACTTCATAGAAAAACAGTAATAGGAAATGGACAGAACAAAAGGCTCGACAAGGGCACGGTGTAACAGTACGTTTCCCCAGCTGAGTCAGCAGTTGTCATCCCCCCAGCTCATAACAACACACACACGCACACACACACGCACGCACGCACAGACGCACACATAAACCGAATGTCTCTGTCACTACATAACGGTCTCTAAGGAGCAGGGGAAGAGGCAAAGTTTTTAACCTTGGCTCACTGTTGGAAAAGTTACTGCAGCCTAATTCCTTTGGGTCCATGCAAACCTCATGATTAAAGAGATACTCCACTGAAGATTTATCTTTCGAGTGCCAAATGCTCACCCCCCGTAGACTTGAAAAGTGGATCTAAAAGGTTTGAAGCATGCAACAGCAGCTGTAAGTCAGTTGGGATTCGCAGCATGTACAATGGATTCCAATGTTGACCCAGTTTCATGACAAAAAAAAAAAAAAAAACATACCGAAATGTCCACAGAAACTTCTCAAATGATTCTTGCAGAATAATCCCCTTTTCTGATGTTGCATGTCCCATATAAGAACTGCTTTTAAGTAGTTTGGGACACTTGTCAAAATAAGACTCAAGTCTAAGAAGCAAGTCCAAGTCAACTGCAAAATTGCTAATTGTCTTTCAGGTGTCTGAATGCTGATTATTATAATGACATTTACCCTCACCTGAATGATACTGAATGATTTTTTATTTTACCAGATCAAAGCTTGATGCATGAATGTTTTTGCATTCAAGTCTCAAGTCTTAAAAAAGTCTCTCAGTAGTCAGGTCTAGATCAAGTCTCAAGTCTCAAGTCTCATTGTCATGACATAAATATATTTTTATATCTCTATATAATATATTTGCATGATTTACAGTTCAAAAACCTCCTTATTTATCTTATATTGGCTCTTTATGCAGCCCCTCAGTTCAGCCTCTGTCTGAAACAGGCTCCTGTCTCTTTAAGGCCCCCCAATCCCTGATGAGCCCGCTATGTTCTGATTGGTCAGCTTCAGGAAGCTTCCACTGTCTCCAGAGGCTGTCTTTACTGTGTTTACGACTTTCTTTACACGAAATGTCAACTTCCTAAATACATCTGTGCATTTTCAAGCCTGAATCTGATGTGGATAACGTGAGCAGCCTGTGGAACAACATCAGTAAAAAAAAAAATACATTGCAAATGAAGCAGGTTTGATCATGTATGAACATAGATATTCAACATCATAACAGTATATAAATGACCAAAATCACAAAAAGCAGAGTAGGTCCCCTTTAGAGATGCTTTAAGACTGACTGCGTTCAAGACTACAGCTTGGCTCCAAAATTACAACTTAGCTAAATATACTTCTTCTACATACAGAAGCTATGAACAGTGGAGATGTAAATTATACTGCAGGTGTGGACTAAAACGTTTCTATGGATGTTTTGATGAGGGTTTTATTGCTGTGACTCTGGGCTGCAATTAAAATCCATTGTAACTGCTGTGAATTCAAGCTGACTACAGTCATGCTGTCTTCCATTAAGAAGTAGGTTAAAAACTTTTCAAAGCCACCTTACCAGCCTGGTGAGCGCTTTAATCATGAAAAGACACACTTAAAGGTTTATCAGTGAATACTTTAAATCTCAATGAATATACGTGTAACCATGAACAAAACACAAACACTGTCTGTTGGGTAATAGGCAGACATGAGCACAAGCTGAGATGATAACATCATCAAATGAAGAGAAAAACAAGAAAAAAGCGTGAGAAGGAATCCTTACAGCTCCCACAGGATGGCCCTGAGGAAGGTGCACAATTACAAAGTAATAAACCTGTGCAGAATTGGTGCAACAACCCAAACATGCACACAACACACACACACACACACATTAACACATTTACATTAGCAGAACAAACTCGAGCTTCAGCTGGCAGCTCCAGTGGAGTTTATTATGCGCTGCGTGCTGCAGCAAGATAACAGAACGATGAGAGATTTCAAATGAGCCTTGAGAATATGAGCAAGTGAGGGTGTGAGTGCTGTTCGTAATAAAATGGTACTGAGACAGAGAGAAAGAGGGGGATGAATGGGGCAGAGGAGAGCCGAGGGAAGCGTGGAGTGAAAATGGGAAGTGCCAGAGAGCTGCTGGATTCAGAAATAGAAATTCAGCGTTGCTTTTACGGTGGCTGAGGGTGAAAGAAGAGGGGGGGGGGGAGGCAGCATTTTTGTAGCACATATAGTGAATCATACACAAGTATGCAGATGGAACACTGCAACCAGAAACACATACATGCATTTACTGTATCATCATCTATAATACAGCACACGCATGCTACATGCATGTTTTTGTGTTTTTCATTCTGATCTGCTTCCTGCTGCAGTCTGTTTAGCACTCAGCTGCCAAACAGACGTAACAATAATTATTTTTCTGTTGTGTTTCAGCATCTTTTTTTACTGTATAGTATTTTCTATTGTTTTATGTCTGTACTGCAGGTTATTGCCTTTGAAATGAAGCAGGACTTTGAGATTAAAATGTTGACTTTCAACCTTAATTTGAAGATGTTCACAACCGTAATGGATGTAAATGTCTGTTTTTACACACAGTCTCCTCGTTTCAGCACGATGCAACAAGACAAGGCATCCAAACAGTGTTTGTGAGGCCAAACAGTGGATTGCTCTTGACTGGCCAAATTAGTCACATGACCTCAATCCATCTGATCATGTATTTCACCAACTGAAGGCAAAAAAAAGCAACCCTGAAACAAGCATGAAAGGGAAGCTGGCTGCAGGTTAAGTCTGGCAGAGCATCACCAGCAAAGAGACTTCACACATTCACTGAAAAGATTTGACATTAAATATTAAATATCTCCTCCAGACATTTTTTTAAAGACATAAAAAATACTCTGCCTAGAACAATAAATTGTGTATGACATGACTTTTTTTTTTCTCCCCATTTCTAGTGGTTATGATAACATTGTACTCACCAAAGTGAGAACGTGGTGACTTTGCAACAACAAAGTCCAAAAGGTAAAGAAACACAAGCCGTCAGACAGTCGGGCAGGTTGTAAACAAGCTGTCAGCTGCTCCATTT
Source organism: Euthynnus affinis (assembly GCA_029490765.1). NCBI lineage: Eukaryota > Metazoa > Chordata > Actinopteri > Scombriformes > Scombridae > Euthynnus > Euthynnus affinis. The sequence goes on along the minus strand of CM055848.1, from coordinate 26,608,315 downwards.
TATCTATAACTACTGAATTTGGAGATAAAAACCAAAAGTGAGTGCACCCAAAATGTCGGTAATAATCCCTCATTGTTGCACAGTTTATCACACAGCTGTTTGCTCACAACCTGTCTGATTATGTTGCTTGTTTCTAGTGTTGTCATTATGTCCTCAGATCTCAGCAATTAACTTGGTGATTACAGTATTATCTTTACCAACAGGAATAAAAGCCAAATCTACTTTAAAAAAGAAAAACAGTTTGTAATAAACTGGAATCTCCCTTTCAAGTTTTTGACTTTATGTAAGATTTTCTTTTCCAATTGCTTTTGGCACCCTAATTTGAGGGACTGAATATAAAAAAGGGCTACACTTCCTACACTGCTCATCTCTCATGGATGTGAGCACCCTCAAATTAAAGCTGAAAGTCAGCGCATACTAATTTTTTTTTCATTTCTAATCCAATGTGCTGGGAATATAGAGCCAACGCAACTGACTAAAATGTCACAGTCCAAATAGTGAGAGACTGCACTGAGTCTACCTCTATTGGCAAACAATAGAAGATGAAACAAGGTACAGTAATGATGAATTTCATATTCGGCGTTCAATCTCCATTTGTGTTGTTTTGGTTTTAGAATAATAAACTTGCTCTCCCTTGCAGCTCATGTGTTAGAACGTACTCAGCTTTTGAGGACGTGTTTATTGGAAGCTTCAAATGTCTTCATGATACACTGCGTGCTGTTATTCTACATGTTTTTTCTTACTGTTAATGGGATGGCAGTGTCTATTATCTGCAATCACAGTGAAGGTTCACTTCAAAGAGAGTCATTCTGTGGCAGTGAGCTGACTGTTCCACCTACTGTATGCATCCACACCTCACGCACTCCACAAACTCCTCACATAAACACCTTTTTTGTTTCACTTCAAAGTGCATGCATACAATCTGTTCTCTCACACACATGGCAAAAAACACACACACACACACACACACACAGTTACTTATTCCTATCACTGTCAGCAGAGAACACACAAACAAGTGAAATGTAGAGAAATTGCTTGCCATTATACAGTAGGTATTTTCGTTTGGCAAAGTGACTGACTGTAATGAGAGAAGAAAATGAAGAGTTGAACAAAGATAAGAGTCCCCCTCTGCCAGCTGGTCCTGAAGCTCTGCCCACACACATCAGGGCTTCAGGACGGACACCGAACAGTCTGGCCCGACCAAATCATCAAATCAAGGAACAGGACGTCACTGGCAGAACAGGCTACTCAGGGAGGCTGGACTGAGTTCACTTTGTCATAAAAAAAAGACAGAATCTCACTCCTTACTGAGAGAGAGGTTTTCTTATTAAAATAAATAGCCATCTCCCTGATCCTCAGAAACCCGATCCATGTGGGGGGAAGTTGAAGTGTTTAAAAAGTCATCGGTGAAATCAAGATAAATTAGCCGAGCTTGAGTTTCCACCTCGAAAATGTAAAAAGAGCTTTGGTCAGCTTCCTATTTGTCCCATCAGAGTACAACACACACACTTTGGCCCAGACAAGCCTTTCTTGGCTGATTTTAATGCAGATTATTCAGGCAGTAAATAACACAGAAGTACCTGAGCAAACAGACATGAATGCCTTTGTCTTTCAAGGTAATTAAATGCTAATCGAATGAGTTTCTGACACCCTCACACAATCTATTCTGCAATCATACAACTAATCTTCAAGTGACTAATGCAATTTATTCAGAATTCAAATTACACTAATCATTAGCAGTCATTAATATATTGTTTTGTCAGGCTAGCAGCATGCTAGGCTCTAGGAATGCTAATGACCGTCTGTCTGCTGGTCAGTCCACCCATTTGGTCCAGACAGAAACAACCATTGGTTGGATAGTAATGAAATTTTCTACAGACATTCATGTTCTCCAGAGGATGAATCCTACTGTCATTGATCCCTGACTTTTCCTTTAGCACCATCATGAAGTTGACATTTTTGGTTTTTAATGTAAAGTCTTTATTGGAAGGATTGTCATAATTTTTATACATAAATCTATAGTGTCCAGAGGATATATCCTAATGACTTTGATGATCCTCTGATGTTTCATTTAACGCTACCATCAGGTCAAGATTTGCACCTATCTGGTGAAATATCTCATCAACATTAGATGGATTAGTACTAAATTGTATAAAGACATTCATGGTTCCCAGTTGATGTATCCTGACTTTGGTGATCACCAGGCAATCGTTGCCATGAGGTTGACATTTGCCATTTTGAGTGAAATGTGTCAAAATGATGGATTGTCCTGAAATTTGGTTCGGCATTCATGTTCCGCACAGGATGATCCCTCAATTTTTCACTAAACAGCCTTAGTACAAGCTCACAGAGCCTAGCATGGCTGTTGATTCTTAGTCAAGAATTTGAGCTAACGTTTTCTCTTTCTATTTAGGTCATGTTTACTCATCCAAATATGATTTCAACTCAGCATACACACAAAACAAGAGCTTTAAATGGATTTCTACATAACAAATACACTAATTATACCAGTTATTTTAATTATTTTACCATTTGAGCTTCCATTATCTACTGCAGATTTTATTATTTGTAGTGAGGCAAGGAATAAAAAACACTGCCACCACTCTGTTACCGTTTTCTCTTCATCTCCCTAAAACGCACACTGAGAGACGAAATCTCATCCCACTCTTACATTCACAACTCCCCGTGAGTTAAAGGGCAACACCACAAATTACAACATTATCCGTGGCCCTGCTCGCACCTGGCATTAAAATGCATCTTGGGCGATCCGATCACAAGCGGACAGCTCTTCGTGCAGGTGTGAATGCATCCAAGATGCACTGAGATACGATCACTCAGGCCACATTTGGAGGTGGTCTGGGCATATGGCCACATGCTTTCAGCAGTGTGTACGTGAATGTGTCCTGGGCCACATTGAAGGACCGCCTACTCAACTAACATCGTCTGCATAAATGGAAGAACACACTCATTTGGGCGCCAACGGCCTCGTTATTGAAGTGTGAAACAAGAAGAAGGTTCTTGTGGACGTAGTACACATGATACAAACTTCTTTTAATTTCCGACAGACTAAGCACAGAAAGTGCGTTGCTGCCTCCCACCGGTTAAAAACAACAATACGTTTGGTTTTTTCAAACAGAAATGATGTACATGTTTATTTGCATATAGAGCAGGGAAGTGAGATCTAATGCCAGGCGTGAACAGGGCCCGTGTTTTGTTTGCCTTTTTGTATACGTCACAGATTAAATTCTACTCCCAGAAGACTCTCGGCAGAGGCGTCCATTTTGTTTGTTTGTTTTTAGAAGCAGTTCAACAAAGATTTATCAGGAACCCCCGCTGAGAGGGACAAAACCCCCACCACCACCACCACCACCACCACCATCATCACCACCAGCACCACCCAGGCTCAAAGTCTGCACTCACTTCACGCATAATGTATGACTAATCTCTCACTGGCCTGAAAGAGAGGAGAGGCCTAAAAGAGGGTGAGAAAGAGAGGGAGACAGCAGCAGGAGGGAGAGAGGGGGGGACTGTGCTGTGGGATGAAGACATTCTCAAGAGGAATGAAAACACTATCAGCTATAACGTGTCATTTTGAACATGTTGTCCTGTGGCCTTTTTTAAAGAGCCCCGGAAGAGACGGGGAGGAAAATAATTCAAATGGGAAGAAAAACAAATTAACTGCTGTGACAGTGCAGGCTTTAAAAATAAAAGCGTATGATGTTAAAGTAGCTGAATAATTGGAAGCACCGATCGGATATTGGTGCCACAATAACAATGAAAACACTACAATATGTATCATTTTAAACCGCAAAGGCCGACAGACTGATAATATACACATGAGCTACACATTATATAACTTAGAGGACGGTGCGAGATGAGCCGCGCTATATCTGACCTAAACGACTTCTGACAAAGTATTTGGTGTCATGTTGGGTTCAGGTTTGGTTATTTTCAAATGTAACTGAAACCATTAGATAATAAATCAATGAGTCAGTCGACAACTGTTTTAATAGATCCATTATTTAAGTCATTTTCCAAGCAATCTAATATTCTCTGGTTCCTGTTTCTCCTATATGAGGATTTTCTTTTGTTTTATGTAAGCTCAAATTAAATATCTGTGTCTTTTGGGCTGTTGATCTGACTAAACCAGTAGGTTGAAAATGTCACTTTGAGTTGTGGGAAACTGTGATTGTTGACTATTTTTTTGACATTTAGCCTAGATTAGATTAGATGAATTGATAAATAAAATAATTATCGGTTGCAGCTCTATAATTTATCAAGAAACATATCTATATCTCTCTCTGCCTGAGCCAATCATATGCAAGCCTACACTGCTGCGTGAGAAGCTCCAAAAGACGCAGGTAGACACCTCCACAACCTCCCAGATTATTGACAGACCACAGCTTGTGCTGGATGTGTCTAAGCAGGTGGTAAGCAGCACAGGAATACTGCAGGGAACTGTACTCTCACCTTTTCTCTTCACACTGTATACCTCACACTTCCAATACAGCTCGGAGTCCTGTCATCTGCAGAAATTTTCAGATGACTCTGCAGTTGTGGGGCTGAGGGCTACAGATTCCTGCAAGGTTCACCTTGACAACAAGAGTGGGACTGGAAATATAACACTGAGGCTGTACTTCTTGTGGAAGCTTAGGTTGTTCAATGTTTGCAGCAAAATGTTGCATATCTTCTACTAGTCTGTTGTGGCAGCAGCATCGGAACCAGCAACTCTGAGAAGCTGAACAAACGGATGAAGAATGTGGGCTCTGTGCTGGGGACTGCTCTGGAGCCCCTAGAGTTGGTTGTGGAGAGAAGGATGTTGCGCAAGTTTCTCAACATAATGGACAACACTAAACACCCCCTACACAACCTTCTGACAACAGAGTGTCTTCAGTCGGAGGCTCTTTCAGCTCGGCTACAATAAGAAGCATTGCAGGAGTCCATTCCTGCCCACTGCAATAGCATCTACAATGACCCCCCTCTGTGCTGAGAGGGGAACCTCCTCCACTGAGTGGCACAATGAACATTTTACATTTAATTTTCAATGCACAATGGATCCATCCATCCATCCATCCATCCATCCGTCCATCCATCCATCCATCTATAGATAGTAACTTCTGGTCTTGAGTTGGGTTTGGGTCTCAACTTAGGCAGGACAAGTGGAGTTCCAGTTGGGATCAGGTCCCAAATATGAGGGTGCAGTCTGGGTTTGGGTCTCAATTTAAGGCCCGTGTACAACTTCACTTCCGCCATTTTCACATGACATTTACAGGAATTGTACAACAAACACTTTAGTCTCAAAATGTCACGATTGTAGGTGACACTATGGCTGCTTTTTCTCTAAAACTGCTACAGATTAAATGTTCGCTATTTTGGTTTTGATTTTGGCAAATTGACGTTTTAATATATTATAACAGAACAGATTCTGTTAGGGATACATTACATTAAGCTCTGGACTTCTTTTTATTCAATGTTGTCCCTGATCTCACAGTCCACTGCTCTTTATAAAGGTGTAGACTGGCATTCTACGTCTAACCAAAGAAACACTAGAAACCAAGAAAAGAAAAGAATGAAGAAAAAACATAAGAAGCAGTCAAGGTAAAGGGAGAAAAGAAAATCAGTTGAATGATGATATTCAAGGCACAAATATTGAACAGCAAGGACTGTTGTTGCTTCTGGCAACAAGCACAATATAAAAGTCTTCTCACGATAAGGCAAGCATTTTAAGAGACACTGCAAAAGCAAAAGCAAAAAAAGAAAAAAGGTCTTTTCCTCCCATCTAAAAGATTTTTCACCATGTCTCCTCTAGAGCTCCGCACTCTCTTAATGTGTCACTCATCGGAGTTAAACACAAAGACAGAGGGGAGAATGGGGAAATAGGAGTAGCAGGAAAGCAGAAGAAAGGCAGACATGCATGTACTTACTGAGCACATAGAGGGAGAGAGCGAGGCCCGCCAAGCAGAAACCCTCAAAGAAGCGCAAAGTGCTGAACATGGTGACGTTTACAGAGAAGGCAACACTCAGACCAAACACCAGCATGAACAGCACTGAGAGAATCAACACTGGGTGTCGACCAAACCTTAGAAACAGAGAGAAAAAAAAAACTGTCACAACTGAGAGCTTTAGACGTGTAGTCGGGCAAAAAAAAGAAAAAAAAAAGAAAAAGAAAAGATCATTCCAGTCATTGTTTCCTTCGGACTCTGTGAACTTCCTGGTTTGAGGGGGGTCAGTAGGTCAGTGGGTCAGGTCAGAGCTGAGGCCTCACTGGCCAGAACATTTCTTTACAATGTTTCCATAGCTACTGATCCTAAACACAATGCACAGACTTTTTTTCCCACGAGGCATCCCAGGCTGCAGACGTGACCACAATGACCGGAGTGGACGACAGCGTAACTTAAAGGGTCAGTTCACCCAATTACAAAAAAAAGACATATATTCTTATTTTCTGCCAGTTGTATTTAGCCATGCAAATAGTTTTGGTTGGATTTACCCAGCGTTTGATGCGTACAAACAAGTGCAACACTATGTATGCCTTCCAGGGAAGACTCCTTCAGAATGGCTATAAACACTTTTGCCCTCTGACAACACCTTGTATGGACAAGTTTTTCTTGAGCAAAACCCAACATGTTACCATTTAGCTAAGTACCTCTGGGCCCGCATTCACGTCATATGGGATTAAAGGGAAAGATTCCTATGTTTACAACTTGCAAGTGTTCATATTATCAGACACTTGAAGACAGTTGTATGATTACAGATGGTCGGTGGAGTAATGCTTAAGATATTGTGCACTGACACCATACCACGCAATAAATTTGGGTTTAATCACCATGAACAACAGACTCTGGCTGATGTGAGGCGTCCGTATTTGCTACATCCTAAAGTACCTCTGCATTGTGAAGCACCTCGCCGGATACGTGAGTGCTTTCAGAAAAAGAGTTTCCCAGTTGTAATTACGACTTGGAAGTTGGCGAGGACACTATTTAAAAGTCGGAAACTCATGATAATAATGGCCAAATAAAACCCAAAGTATCTGCATGGGTAGATACCACAAGAAGCAAATTATTATTATTATTATCATTTCATAATTTGGATGAAAAAACCCTTTACGGCTATCTAACACAAGCTGTATGAGGCACAAAACAGAAATGGAGGAGGCAGCATACCAGTCAGCCATGACACCCATCACTAGGTAGCCAAATATGGAGCCCACCAGCAAAGAGAACTTGGCAATGTGCACCTTCCAGGCCGAGTCACACACCAGGTTCCACTGAAACACAGACAGAGACAGAGAGAAGAGCATTAGTCAACTTTTCAGAGAAAACCACCCACAACAAGTTAAAAGGGAATTAAACATCAGCAGCTGATTTTTAAAAAAAAAAAATTTTTATTCTGAAAGCTGCACTGAGACAAAAAAGGAAACGTGGGCATCTCCCATCAGAAGTCTGTCAAACTCACGCATTCTGACTCACTGTTTTGATAATTCATGAAGGCTGATGAGTGTGCAAACATGCTACGAATGCTTCTGAAATATTCAAATCGGGTGTGCATTTTGATGGGGCGGAGGGAGAAAAAAGGGAAAAACTCGAGCATGTATGCATGTGTGAGAGAAAGAGAGAGCAGCATGTGTGTGTGGATGTGGGCGCGTGTCTATAATAACAGAAATCAATAGTTTTCCACTCTTCCCTCGGAGCCCACGGGTCAGTGAACACACCGCTGCAGCTCTCAGCATCTGAAACTCAGCCAAGGACACATGTGGAAGCACGATGTGTACTCTATTTGTTGCGCGACCCTGAAAGGATCTACGAGAGCCCAGCAGTGAAAATAGTGTTGGTGTTTAACAATGATTTACAGAACACCCCGCTGAGCCCCTGACTGTGCAGAGGAGCAGAGAGGGAGAATAGAAGGGGATGATTATTGGTTATGACTGATGATTTTGGTTGTGAAATGACCTGTGGTGTTGAAGGAACATAGTCAGCGTGGGTTTATTATGTACAGGCTGTTAGCATCAGCATTAGCTATGAAAACACAGACATCACACACACACACACATGCACACCATTTCTATTTTTAACTTGATAAAATTACAGTGTTTTTTAAAGAATCTACTGTATACATGAGATTCCTGGGAAATTGCATTAAATGTGACATGATCTTACATAAGTTCAAGGCAGGATTAATCTGTTAACTGCCCTCCAGGGACAAACTCAACCCTGCTAACCCCACTGATCCTCCACTCTGTGAGCAAAAGCAAAAGTTAGTCTATACTGGAAAAGGCCCACAAGCTAGTCCCACATTTGCTGTATGGCAGTTTGATAAAAGCACATTAATGTAGGAATACATAACATAGTAACATTGACATGCCAGTCCATTAGCGCTGCAACGATAAGTTGATTCAGGAAAATTAATCCGCAACTGTTTTGATAATCGATTACATGTTTAAGTGCTTTTTCAAGCTAACATGTCAAACATTTGATCATTCCAAGCTCTCAAATATGTGAGGATGTGCTGCTTTTCTTTGTCTTACGTGATAGTAAATTGAATATTTTTGTGTTTTAGACTGTTGGTCGGACAAACAACACATTCAGTGACGTGACCTTGTGCTCTCACATACTGTGATGGACATTTTTCATTGTTTTCTGATGATTTATAGACCATACGATACAAAGGAAATTCTTAATATTTTAGACAATGGTGTGCTTCTAACTATGTGGCAACAGTTTGGAGGTCTTTTCCTGTTTTAACATGATAATGCCCACAAAGCCAGGTCCGGTTTGGTTTGGAAGATCTTGACAGGTCTGCACAGAACCATGATCTCAACCCTTTCCCACACCTTCGAGATGAACTGGAACACAGACTGCAGGTCAGACTTTATCGCTGGACCTCGCTAACTGTCTTGTGCATGAATGGGAGCAAAAATATTGTAGAAAGCCTTTACAGAAGGGTAAAAGGCTGCAGCATATTAATGTCCATTGTTGTATATGTAGAGAGAGGTTCTCAATATATGGGATATGAGATAATATGACATACAGGTGTAATGTCCACATACTGATATCCATCTATAGTTTTAACACAAAACTGAGGTTTCAACTCAGTGATTCTCTTCACAGAGCTTCAAGATCAAGTCAGTTCTTGTGGTTTAGTCGTGCATATGTCACATTTTCAGTTAAATTAGCACAAACCAGTTGACATACACTAAGCCTGCAGCTTTCAGGGACCCCTAGAGCCCCGAGGCCCTTGGGAAATTTTCCCAGTTGGTAATCCAGCCTCGCAAACTAGTGTTTAGTCTGATGCAACATATCACAGCAGAACACAGTTTGTTTTTCATTTCAGTGCATTGACCGTCAGTTTGAGTATTTCAGGTGAGAATGTGGCACATAGAGTATTGGAAATCTATTTTCATATTGCAATATTGATTTCAATCATATGATCCAGCCCACACACACACACACACAGATAAAATACACACACACATAAACACACATGCTGCAACTCAGCTGCACACACACACACATCCTCTCATATTGAGGTCAGTGGGTAAGTTGTCAGTCAGCAGTGTCAGTTGTATCAGACTCTGCTCTGGTCTGAGTGACAGTGATGAAGATACAGGATGGTGAGTGAGGAGGATGATGATGATGAGGATGATGATGATGGTGAACAGAGAGAGTTTTTTTTTTCTCCCCTCTCAAAGAGATGTGCTGTGGGCCTATCTGGTGCTCACTCGTTACCTTGGTAACCACATTCTGACTAAGTCCCGTCTGCAGCTCCAGCCTCCACTCCTTGCAGGCGCACAGCATACCGCTGCCGTCGCCGTATCCCTCCCCGGTGCCGTTGCCTTTGAGTTGGAGCGCGGGCGCCCCGCTGGTGACGGTCACCGGCGGGGATGCCACGGTCCAGTTACTCTCGTTAGACAGGGGCTGCACGCACGTGCCATTGGGCTGCGCCAGGAGGAAATAATCCGAAAACTGACTAAAGCCGATGAACAATGCCGGTATCCAGGTCAGGACCACGAGCTGCTTCTGATGTTTCCCGAAACCCCCGAGAGACGGCAGAACCGAGCCGTCGATGTGAGGTAGCAGCCGGGGTACTGGGTGCTCCAGCGGGGTGAAGCCGTTCTCGGGCGGGTGGTCCTGCGCCTCTGGCCGGCCGGCTGCCATCACGGCCCGGCCCCAAAGAGAGCAGCTGGGCGCAACAGCGGGTGAAGCAAAGCCCCCGCTCTGTTGCCGTCCGCGCACTCTGCGTTAAGCCCTTTGACACAAAGGAAGCCCACAGCGCAAATAAATCCTGTGTGTAGCCAACAAAAGATGAGCCAAAAAAAAAGGGGGTCTCCGGTCCGTGCAGGCGCACCGAATCACCGAGCAGTCGCCCTCATGGCGAGGGGGCTCGAAGCGGCCAGGGGATATCCGAATAGAGAGGCAGTGTCAGGAGGAGAGAGCAGTGGAGAAGCTCCCGGAGAGGAGTGGACTCGGACAGGCAGGCATGCTCACCAACATGAGCTTTGTATTCCATGAGTACAGCTCCCACAGCGGGATCCATCCATGTGGAGCTGAGCTGGGCCAGGCCTGCAGGTTGTATGGGTAAGTGGTATATGGAGCTACATCCAGACTGGGATCATCTAAACATCTGCTGATCCTTCATCCATGAGCGCCACAGGTCTCATACCTGTCCAAACTGTGACCTCCTGGTCCTGGAGGTGCGCATCACTTAGTTTCTCAAGTCCAGAATAGCCGAGCCCCCTCTCATCGCCGGTCCACTTTGAGGGTCTGTTGGAGTTGAGAGACAATGTGGAATGTGCTGCTCGGTTTGTCGCCGTCTAGTCAATGGGACACGGTGCCAAAGCGGGGCTTGGAGCAGCGATGGAGAGGAGGAGGAGGGGAGGGAGGGAGGGAGAGGGGGGGACAAACCCCGCCCTCCCCCGGTCGCGCTATGCGCTGCGATTGGAGAGCCTTCAAAGGGCGACTGCACCACTGACGGGCATCTGCAAGCAACAATGATCCTCTTTGTGCAGCCTCTGCCCTCTCCCCTCAATATAAAGCTTGTTAGAATTACTCAATCATTCAGCTTTCCCATCGATCCCAGATGATTTATGATGTGACGATCAAGTGGAGATATTCTCCGGGTTTTTTTGTTTTTTGTTTTTTTTTTGCGCGGTGCTCATGCGTTTACTGATCGTCCCACGAAGGCTGTTTTGCGTCATATGATGTTTTTTACATGAGCGTCATATAAATAGGCAGTATTAGTTACTGGCTTGAGGAGACAATGGAGGGATGTCAGGGTTTTTTTTGTTAAATGTTAGATGATGTACTGCCGCTCAGCCGCGCGGGGGCGTCAAACGATCACAATACGCGCGTCCTTGCATCAGTTTGGAGCTGTTAATTAAACCCTCAGCTTTGTAACAGGACAGAAAAAAAAGAAGAAGGAGAATAATTAACTGCTGGGAGCAAGCAAGTCATATTTTAATGTATGTAAAGGGATCAGATTGTTTGTGCGCGTGGATGTGTCTGCAGCTGGTCCCAAATGACTGAGTGTGAGTGACCTTGAGATTCAAGTGAGTGACAGATTTTCCCCTGGCACCGAAGAAGCCTGCAGCCCAGATAATGTCAGTGTGTGCGCGCGCGCGTGTGTGTGTGCGTGCGTGTGTATTAACCTGATAGCAAACAGTTTACTCCTGATGCCTCTGAATAACATGGAGCTGGTATTCATGGTGCTGCTGACAGTGTAACAGAGAGGTGACAACTGGTGCTCTGCTCAGCTCTCACTCATCTCTCACCTCCTTCCTCACCCCACCACGGCCCTTCTTTTTTTCTCTTCCCTCCTCCTCCTCCTCCTCCTCCCCCTCTTCCCCCTCAGAGACTTAATAAGTTTTAAGATCGAGGAGGAGGAGGCTGAAAATAAGCTGAGGAGGCTGTGCGTGTGTGTGTCATCTGTTAGTCTGCCAACCACACCCATATTATAGCACATACCAGAGCTGGCTCAGGCATTCTTGTAGCCCAGAACAGAATGTGACCCCCCCCCCCCCCCCCCCTAAACACGAACACACCACTTAAGAAAAATGTTTTAAAAATAATAGTAATAGCAATCCGATTAAATTCCAGTAATTTTTAAATTAATTTATGGTGATAATAATAATATGTCAATAATTTGTTGATGCTCAATTGCTCCACGTTGCAGCTTAAGAGATAAGATTTAATTGTCCCCTTAGGGTTAGGAGGTCTCACCATCCCTGCATGAGAACATTCATCTTCAGACATGCTTATACATTAAAACAATAATACCAGTGCAACTTATAAAACCAGAAAAATAATGTTGCACGTTCAACATGAAGCCAACAGCTGAAGCTGCTGGGCTCGCCAACGTAGACACAGTCGTAAAGTGCTGCTATGAAAGGACATTTTTCAACATGTTGGAAATATTCACTTCATTTCTGTGACAGTGAGATGAGAATATTGATACCTAAATACCACGGTCACCAAGCGAGGTTGCCAGGTAATCAGCCGAGAAGCTGCACAGAGACACTAGGCAGATGGAGAAACTGTGGTTCGTTAAGAAATGTAGCTCCATCTAAAGCCAAAAAATAATTGTTTTTAATATCAAATGAGATACAATATGAGCTTCAGAGGTGTTGGGAGGTGTATCCAAAATGTTGAACTTATTTCTCGACCATATTACTGTTTTTGCATGTTGTTAGTAGCACATTTATTGCAAAAAAAAACAAACAAAAAACACTACGGGCAGCCACTGCTTGCACGTATTTATACTTTTATCTTTTATATTTATTAGAGTCGCAACAATCAGTTGATCAGTCAACCATTAGAAAGTTCATCTGCAACTATTCTGATAATCAAATAATCATTTCAGTCATTTTTCAAGCAGAAATACCCGAAATGTACTCCTTCCAGCTTCTCATATATGATGAATTGCTGTTTTGATTTGTCACATTTGATAGTGAATTGCATATCATACATTTTTGGATTATTAGTCAGACAAAACAAGCAGGTTGAAGACATCACCGTGCCCTCTGAGAAATGGGGAATTAATTTTTTCACTACTTTTAACACTTCATAGGCTGATTAATTGAAAACAATCAATAGTTGCAGCCCTAATATTTATCATATATTCTAAGATGAGTATTTATATGATAGTGATGATACCGAAATCACCTTCCACACACAGGAGGCTTACTTCACAGTTAAAATCATGTCTGCTTTTACCTTATTTCAGATTTTTATGTAGTTATAATGTAGTAATTCTGCATAGCCGTGCAATGATAATGATAGTGTAGAAGGAGAACATGATGTTCACTTTGTTGGACATTCAGCTTCAAGTCACTGTGCATTGGAAAACAGATATGTCACATATATTGTGCATAATTTGTAGTTAGTGGACTCAAGCATGCACTACTATAATCCCTCAGCTGTCCAAATAAAGTGCCTTTACATCAAAGACAATCTCCACTGTCAGGCCAGAAGTGAAAGAATTCCTCTGTGTACGTGGAGGTGGAGCAGCATCATTAGTCTCCCAGGAGACCAGTGACCCAGATTGGTTCAGGTGTCATGTGACAGCTAGCTATCTGACGGCCCTTCCCTCCCATTCACCCCCCCTCCTCCTTCCTCCCACCTCCCCACCCTGGCTGTGTCTCCATATCCCCAGGAGGCATATCCATGTCACCCTGCTGCACAGGTACGCTACTGTCATAGGATCGGTGTGTTACAGCCGCCTGCTCCACTGTCCAGCCAGCAGGATACAAAGCGGACAAGAACACATATTCACAGCAGCTCATAATCTTTGGATAGAAAGTTTTCTTGTAATTTCAACACTAATACACATGTAAATAAACATGGGTGATCCGGGCGGCCATGTTGTGACTGAACACAGCTCCTTTCAGTTCTCAGTCACTTCTTTCACCTTTGGTGCAAAGTCCTTCAGGCACTGCATGAGTCTTGTCTTTGTCTTAGTCTCTCCCTCTCTCCCTCTCCCTCTCCCTCTCCCTCTCTCTCTCTCACACACACACACCTGCACAGGTGCACAAGAGTAAGAGCTCATTGTTTCTTTTTCCTCGCTCCCTATTGTCTTTTCAATTCAACCTTGAACCGGCGTGCTTTATTAAAAATTTACAGCTGTAAAAGCCTCTAGAATAAATGTCCCGACTCTTCCCTTTACATCAGTGTGTGTGTGTGTATGTTTGTGTGTGTGTGTGTGTGTGTGTGTCAGTATGTCTTGTGGTTTCTGGTTGCTACGTACCCTGCTCCACCCTCCACTGCACTCTACTGTATCAGTACATTTAAAGTGTGTGCAAATGGTATCTGTGTATACAAAGCAAACTGAATCATCTACAGCTTCAATAAGGGGGAAAAAACAAATAAGTGAGTCATATTGTAGCTTTCGTTTTGTGCCAGCAGAGATATTGTATTTGTATTGAACTGTAGGTAGGCTAGGTCATTTCTGGCTGTAAGGGCTGTTTATCTATTTACTCTTCCAGGTTCACTTTTGGTATTTAATTGCATTGTTTGTTATTGCTGTATGTACCACTAAATGTGTTAAAGGATAAGGCTGACGATTTTCTATATTTTTCTTATTGTCAACAAACCTCATGTGCAGAGTCAAACCAACAATGAACTCCTGCTACTTACAAGTATTGTGTATGCATCCAAAGCCTGATAAACATATAAATGACCCACACCGCTGTTCCTTCATCACAAAGAGTTTTGGGCCATTTAGAAACAACAATGGACGTCTACGGTATCAGGCTTTGGATACACACACAATACTTGTAATTATATTCAATTCATTGTTGGTTTGTCTCTGCACATGAGATTTGTTGCCAATAAAAAAAATATAGAAAATCGCGAGCCATATCCTATATACAGCAACACCAGTGCTATTACATAATCTTGTGGTGCCATTTTAAGGCCTTTATTACTTTAACTAATTTTTGCTAGTGGTGTAAAACGCACTAAGATCAGTTTTTGCTAAACATTTAACATTTTTAAAGTAATTAAACCGCTGATTTATGTTCATTATTTAGTTATATAATTACATTTGCACCCGTCCTCTCTGAACCACCTGCTCATGCAGGTGCGGGCATGGTATTTATTCCGACATGCCTTTAGCCTTGAGGGTGTTGAACAGAAAACACCACGCCCATGCATGAGTGCAAAACCAGCTCTGCTATATTCATTCTGTGAACTCTTACATCAACAATGTAGTAATAAGCTTGAATGATTTTTTTTATGGTTATTTAGTTTAACTACAACAACTAAATCTGTCTTTTGTCTTAATCACACTGTCCTCTCTAGTGCATTTGATTTTTCCTTTGATTCTTTTAATAGTGTTTGATTCTTTTAATAGTGTTTTACTGCTGTAAAGTGTATTGAGACACCCCGGTGTGATTTTGCACACTAAATAAATAAACTTACTTACAACAAGTTACAACTAAGCCAAATTTGGCTAAAAGGTCATTGTATTAGGAGGATAATTGCAGCATTGGAGTGACTATTTCGGTCTGAAGCAGGACCTCATGACATAATGAAATGCAATCATAAAAATGGTCTTCATGTTCATAGTTTCATATAATATTTTTAAACCCTGAGAACAATGTTATAAAAGCAGCCACACCCTGAACACAAGCAGTTATCATCCATCATCACCCCATTTAATCCTTTTGCTTAATGGTTGGAAACTATCCCTTAACACACACACACACACACACACACACATACACATACACATGCACACATTGTTCAGGTTGAAGACGCCAATGACCTGACAAGGTGAGACAGCCTCTCAGACAGTGAAAAAATAAAAGAAAACAATTAAAACGCTCCTCCTCTTGCAGTGCGTAAAAGTGAAAAGAAGTGAGCTGTCTGTACATGCAGGGATACAGCCTGAGTCAGCAGAGCACTGCTAATACATGAAGAAGAATCTGTGTGTGTGTGTGTGTGTGTATCAGAATAGGGGGTTCGTTTGATAGTAGGATTAATAATCAGTGCTCCTCCCTTCATTCCAGGTGTGTTCATGGGTGTGGAGCGTGTATTAATCCAGGAGCTTTCCTCAGCTCACTTGCGGGAGCCAAGTTGGAGGTGATCACAGGGTGTTGAATAAAATTAAAATAAATTTTAAAGGTTAAAACGGCTTAAGAAGGATGATTGCAGATGCTTGTACTTTGAAAATGTCCTTCAGTTTCCTGCATCAGAGCGTGCACACAGAACAGAGGTTGATCTTAACTGACCCCCAAAAATGCTAATGAAGTCACATTAACTTTATTTACTGTATAGTTGTCCATGCATCTCTATTAAGATTGTTTTTCAGTTTATTTTTAGAGACCTGAAGAGGTAAAAGTTTCCAGTATTTCACAAGAAATAAAGCAAAAAAATTGAGAAAAATCTGAAGGAAAACGTTTTTTTTTTTTTTGTGTGTGTGTGTGTGTGTGTGTGTGTGTGTGTGTGCAACAGAAATATTACCTTACCGTTGTCTTTAATAATCTTGTTGTGACACCTCACATTTTTCTTGGGATCCCTTGGGGCAGCCTGACCCCTAGGTTGAGAGCCACTGCTTTGAGGATTGTGACAGACAAAGATATAGAAGAAGAAGAAAAGGAAGAAGAGCTTTATTGATCCCTGTGGGAAAATCAATCTTCCGCATTTGACCCAGCCTACACACACTAGAGGCAGTGGGCAGCCACAGTGCAGCACCCAGGGACCAACTCTAGTTCTTTTTTGTCTCTGCCTCGGTCACTAACAGGAGTGTTAAACCTGACATGCATGTCTTTGATGCAGGGAGGAAACCGGAGCACTCAGCAGAAACCCACACAAACACAAGGGGAACGTGCAAAATCCACACAAAGGACCCGGGACGGCCAGAGTTCAAACCCAGGCCCTTCTTGCTGAGAGGCAACAGTGCTAACCACTGAGCCATCATGCCGCCTATAGACATATTGAAAGCCCAACTTTGTCTGCTGTTAAGTGCTGTGGGCAGCAAAACAACTGAAAACAGCTAACTGATGTACTGTGCAGCGGAAACATACAGTAGATGTACAGCAAAACCAAAACTTTCATGCTGTCATTTGTAGACAAAAATCAGAGAGAGAGAGGACAAAGCACAATCTCTCTTTTTTGCAGTTAACAGTCTTAATGCAGCTTTCTAGACCAGTTGAAGGTGAGATAACGATGGTTCAGTGATACCAAAATACAGAAAGTTATAAGTAGATGGGATGATATGAGGGCATGAATGATTGTCTCAGATCAGAGATTGACAGGAAGTGCCAAATCTGGGAAACGATCCAGATATATACATTTATAAAACTGAATTGTTTCATCAATTACCACTCCACGACCTTTAATTCTCATGCTTTATGATATTCTCATTTCCTATCCCTGAGCCTTCAGCGCATACACATAAACACACTCCATGTGATATGTCAGGCCTTTATAGAAAATCCATTAACGTGGGCAAGCCTTATCCTGTCTCTAGTAATCACAAATGAAAGGAGATGGGAGAGGGTGGGAACACTGGGACTACGCCTCAGATACACGCCCTAATATTATTTAACGCAGTCAGCCAGAGGACAGAAAAAGAACAGAAACTGAAATTCATTGAATTCAATGTTTGGTTTTATGGTTTCTGCATATTTTTTTTTTGCACAGGGCTTAATTTATTATTTTCCCCGAGGCAAAGTTAACATGCTCATGCAGACTCAAGAGTTCAAGTTCAAAACTTTATCATCTCAAGTGTCACCAGAGCTCTCGGAACCGCAAATTAGGAAACAAAGTGCAGCTTTTAAAAAAGAAGACCCGCGCTGGAATGTTGTTTTGGCCAAAGGTGTGTATCTGTGGCAGTTTATGTGCAGGCAATGGCGTGTTTTTGAATTCCATCTGCTGCGGGAACAACATGATTTTAAGGTGGGACTTTTTTTCCCCCAAGAAAAATATCAGTGTAGTTTATATCCTTTATGAGTCACTCACAATACTCCAAGACTAAGTCGACACCTATAAAAGTGTAGAGTATTTGTGAGCAGAGCTCAAAATATGATGGGTAAAAATTCTTCTGCACCCTGTCATCCACACCAAGTCTGCAATTACACTTGAGCAATTGTTTGCAATAAATCACAAACTGCAAAAAAAAAAAAAAGGTACTGCACAATCTATCTGCTCCCGCTTCGCTCTCTTACACTTTCACTCATGCATGCATGTTCATAACTCCTGATCCCACACATTTACAAACACACACATGCCAAATTCCTCAATAGTTGCAGAGTTTATTGCATGACATGGTGGTGTAGGGAGACCATCCATGAACTGCATGTTTTGAGTTCAAGCTCTGAGCTTAGCATTTTTTAAGCATTATTATCATTTTTACTATTATAATTGGTAGTTATGGACTTTAAAAGGATAAAAGAAGAAAATACTGGCCTACAAGTGAGCGTCTTCTGCAAAGGCATGCTTGTAAAGTGTTTGTTATGAGTCTTGACCCAAAAACTGCAAAAATGCCAACTGGATATGTTATGATATTTGACTCTTTGTTTGTCTTCCTTTCCTCACTCTTCTTCCTTGTGCAAATAGCTTTTCTCTGTCCCATATTTGTGCTGCTTTTTTTTCACCAAGACTATGTTTTGATCTCATGACATCTTACAACATCCTGGTGAAATAAAGGTCAAACAAATAACAAGACTAAGAATCTACAACTGCAGCAGCTCCATGAGGCTGTACTTCAGCACAACAGTACTGTGAGGTAAATGCTACTGTCAGCATGCTAACATGCTGATAGTAGCATGTACAATGTTTACCATGTTCATCATCTTAGATTAGCATGCTAACTAATTGCTAATTAGTACTGAAAGTACTATCATTAGTTTTGCAGATATTTATCATTAACCAGATATTTTTGGCCTGATGATGGTGCTCGATATGAAGTCAGAAGATGACCAAAGTGACCACAGTTCATCATGATGGGAACACGAATGTGTCACATTTCCTGCCAATCCATCTAATAGTTCACCAGACAGATTTCACTAAAAATGACAAATGTTTATTTTCTAGTCGGTGCTAGAAGAAACGTCAGAGAAGTCACCAAAGTCAGTAAAGGTCATCCTGTGCAGACCACCATGAATGTCTGTACAAAATTTCATGTCAATCCATCCAGTTGATGTGGACCGACTGTCCAATACTCACTTCCCTAGAATCACTTTGTTAGTTTGGCTAGAATAAAGGATCACAGCTGTGTTATATTGTTTACTCAGTACAAAAACAAACTTAAAATGGAAATTTCCATCTGCTGAGAAAAAAAAGCAAAGTTTTTGAATTTGTGTGGGTCCATTTGATACTTCTCAGTTGTCTATGATAAGTAGTCTATGGCAGTTTCATGCTTGACAACTTGGCAATTTCTCAGCACTGTACATCTGAAGTTTTTCCACTATGACAGCTTATTTCAATCCTTGCAAGAGGACCAAACTGCCTGCAGACAGACGAAGAATACATCAAACAATGAAGCTGCAAATAATGATACTGTGAATACTTTGTGATCTATGCTGCAGAAATGTTCTGCAGGCGCTTGAAGACATTGAACCATTTAATAATTGACTTGCAACCCTGTCGTTGTTGCATATTTTGCCTTCATCAGGATTGTTGTGACCTTAATGAAGCACCATCCTGACACCAGCGAGATAGCCAAAACTATTTGGTGAATAAAGTATCATAAACTACAAAAGAGTTATGTGACGTGTTTTAATTTTGGAAGAACTTGCACTTTAGCTCCCACTGATTTGCACTGGGCTGAGTTTCATTTCTTCAGGATGCTAAATTACATAATGAATAGCATTTAAAGATTCATACGAAGAAAAAGTGACTTTTAGTGACTTTTAGTAAGCACACACTGCAAAGGACACACCTTTGAAATCCTTCTAGTAACTGTAACTCAGCACAAACTGGCATCTTGGTTGAATCAGATGACTAATCGTCAAAGATAACAAATATGAGCAAAATGAGTCAAAACATGTCTTATTAAAGCATGAACCAAGAAGTATGTGCTTTTTCCATCTATCTTATGTGAACATGATGTGATCCTTAGACTGTGTGATTTTGAGCATCTCAGAAGGTGACAGTAAAATTCAACTAAAACTACAGAGCAGCCGTCAAACTCGTTTTTCCAGTGAGTCTCACCCATTGGCTGGAGGCGAGTAGTGTGTGAGTGCTTGATTGTGTGAGTTTTACTGTCAGTAGAAGAGACAGAAAGACAGCGGATGAGCTAGGCGTGTATAAGGCAAAAGTTTGAAATAACTTGAGGAGACAGTGAGATGCAACCTGTCAGTTGTTTCTAATCTAAATGGATCATCTGGTCAGGTGGATACATCACCTGCCACTTCAGCAGTTTGCCTTGAAGCGCTTTGATACTTACAGCCTTCACTTAGAGAAAGAGTCTGTTTGACATTGATAAAAAAAAACAACAAATAACTGTGTCTGTGCGTTTTAAAATATTTTAAATATATTTGGAGGGAAAATGTATTTCGGAGGATGAAAATGTAATTTGGATATATTGGCAAAGAAATTCCAAAAACGTCTTCACTTTCCAAACATGCTAAAACTTGTTACATAAATATCTGTACTTTTTAAAACATCCCATTACTTTTTAAATATTATTCCCAGTTTCTAAAAATATCCTCATTATCTCTAATCATCCTCACTGTCTGAACATGCTCTCACTTAACAAAATGTTTTCCAAAATAGTTCTCACTTTCCAAAAAGGTCTCCACTTTCCCTAAATGTTCTCTCTTCCAAATCATTTTCACTTTCCTAAAATGACATAGATTTACATAGTTTAAAAAAAAAAAAAAAAAAAAAAAAGTCTACACTCTCCCTAGTTTCTCCTTAACTTTTCAAATACGCCCTCATGTAACAAAATGTCCTCATTGGCATAACATTTACAATATGTCCCCACAAAGGCAGAAGTTCAGAACACAAACACACACACACTGCCTCCAGCTGAGTTTGAATAGGAGTGGCAGTGAACAGAGAGAAAAGTGTTTTTTTGGCTCAGTAGGTTGAAGAGGGGTGTGGTCATCCGCCTCCAAAAACTCTCCCCTGCTGCCGTTTGGTTTGCAGTCTGCAGCAGAGGGGGACCGCGGGCCCCGGTGCGGACAGGTGGAGAGACAGACAGCGTCACATCACAACCTGCCTGATGCGCCTCTCCTCTGCGCGCAGTCTCCCCTGGAGTTTCCCCCGGTAGCTTCCTCTTCAGAGTCGATTTGCCTGTTGCTTCCTGGTCAGAATGAGTTATTACGGGTCCCAGAACGCCCTGAACATGAGCCGCAGAATCGGGTCCAAAGGCGACCTGACTGGCGGTGGCACCTACCAGTACGCACGGAGCGATGTGGTGCACGGTGGAGGCGGTAATGGATACGACCAGTTCATGGACGGATACAACACCTACACCTTTTCAAAGACGTCCATAGGTGGAATGGCAGGCGGGTTGGGAGCCAGCATGGGAGGCAGCATGTCAGGTGGAATGAGGTATATATTTATTTATTTTTGGTTAATTTGTACAACATTGTTGATGTGCACCCCTTCCTGGCTGCCACCTGTGGCCTGTTTCTGCGAACCAGAGGACATTTTGTTGCCCTCACTGCAGGGAGTATGCATGTAAGCTGCTTTCTATTAAATATTGATCATGACTCAGCCTGTTGTAGCCCTGTATTAATTTCAACCCTGCAAAGCCGAAAGATCTGGCATTTGCAGCCCAAAAACTCTAAAACCTAAGTTACCAAGCAAATGCATGCATCATATTTGCAGGGATTTTTAAATTCTCACGCCCTTTTGTAAGCAGTTAGGCCTTCATCAGTTTAATTGAATTTTGAGTTAGTGTTTCATGACTTGTTCATACTTGAAAATGTCGTCTCTCATCACCTCACAAATTAAAGTTTGCCTGAACTTGGCAGAAGAATTTGGCAAATGCAGATTAATCATTTGTTTGTTTAAGGAGTTACCAAATGAACTCATAATGCCCAGTGATAATAAAACAATGCTCCACTGTAATAAATGTCTCAATGTCCTATAATGCATTCGAGCCTCTGTGTTTTTTCTGTGCTCTCTCTCCGCACAGCAGCTTCCCTCTCTGGGGAGAAATACTCAGTTTGATTTATAGCTCACATCGAACTGGCAACTCTTCTCTGCTGCAGCAGCTTAACACCGAGTCTTTATTCCAGAGACCCGCGTGTCAGTTTCAGACCTTCCACAGTATCACCCACAGAGGAAATATGTCACTATGGTACCTGAAGAAAGAGCAGAGCGTCTGGCTGACATGATTATAAGTTGTTTGACATCGATGATGATGTTTAGTTTTTGGGGTCCAGTCATTTCATAATTATGTCATATTAAAGAGTTTCAGATTTTTATAAACAGGTATGTGTGTAGGTCTTCTGATTGTAGTGACAATAAAGAAGTAGAGTTGTTGCAGCTGCAGAGTAACTCAGAGAAAAGCCATGCAATTATGATCAATAACAAGAATTGTAAAAAAAACTATTGGCTGATATATCAATATTAGTTTTTATTTTTTAACTTTTAATTTAAATGGATATCAAATTCAGTATTGGTTGTGGTAGTCCTTCCACTCTTTTCTGACTTCTTTGACTCCACAGAATGTATTTTTATTTCATTAATTCATCAGTGGACAATAAATGTAGCACGTCTGACCTGCTGTCACACTCTAATCGGTCCGTGCTGCAACACAATACTTATCAATAATAATAATTAATACTCCCATTATTACATTAGTTACATACATGGAATAAACCGTGTGGATGGAGTTCATCAGTAGCTGTTAAGTTACGCCTTTTCAGTGTTATAACTGTATATGATGATGATAATGATAATGATGATGATGATTATGATGATGATAATTATGTCACATATTATCTGAGCCCAGCTCTCAGCCCCGGGCTTATAAGACACCACAAATTACTGTAATATAAACCAGATCGCATGCATTTATAAACTATAGGACAGTTTTCAAAAAATAAAAAAATACCAGTTAAATAACAAAATTCCCACCAATAAAATATATGAAATGTAACTTACAATACAAAGACAAGTTCAGCAAACTGATCGTATATGATTGATCTTATATAATTAAATGACTTGTTGTTAGATTTAGTCAGATAAATTGTGAGGGACTTAATTAAATTAACTTTTATCCAATGTTCACTGCTATATGTTTCTGACTGCTTGTCCAGTTACATACAAACATAACAAAAATCTCAGTGCACCAGAAACTGAAGTCTTACCAAGAAGGTGTGAACTACTGTATTTGATCCACCGCATTCATCCAAACTGTGTGGTTTAAAACAGTTGCTCCAAGCATCAGGGTCAGCGCTGCAATTAACAATTTTTCTTTATTTAATTATCTTTATTTTCTCAATGAATAATTTTGTCTATATGTCAGTAAATAGTACAAAAATGCCTCTTCATATGTCTTGTTTTGTCTGACCAAAACCCAAAATATTCAGTTTATTGTCATGTATGACAAATTAAAGTATCAAATCTTCACATTTGATAAGCTTAAACCAAAGAATTCTGTCAATTGACAAATCAATTAATCGACTTATTGTTGCAGCTCAAATCAGCAGCCCTACTGAAGGTGACAAGATAAATTTTAGGGGTGTGGGAGAAGAAAACGTAGGTCAGCTGTGGAAAATTATATGAATTCTTCTGACTTTTATCTAAGTTTTGCCTTTTTTTGTAAAATACTGGACAGTTTCGCTTCTTCAAGGCACTAAGAACATTCAAATAAAACAATCTGAGAAGGGAAAATCACTCTCTGGTGAAACTGCTTACAACTCTTTGACATGTGCAACATGTTGGAAATAAACATGGCTCCATCTTAAGGTTTGAGGTAACGCCCATTCAGTCGAGTGATCGAAGCGTGTGTCCTAATGCCTGTTTTTGTAATAACGCAGCTGAAGATGTTCATAGTAAAATGCTTGATGATGATCAGTTTACTTTGCTGCCCCCTGCAGTGGCCCCAACCTCCACCAGAAGGCCATGATCCTGCAGAGCCAGTGCCAGGAATACCTGAAGAAAGCCGAATACGCCCTTCAGTCTGTGAGTCATGGTTGACTTTGGAATGCTACTCTTAGACTCTTTTCCACAATTAGTGCACATAAAAGCATGTGTGGGTCATTCAGGAGGTTTTTTTTTAGAAAGAAAAAAAAAAACAGAGATGTCACTGGGTGGTAAATTGAGTAACTGGATGAGTAAGCTTTCAACGTGTGTGTTCGAACATGCAATAGAAACTAGGCTGATAATTGAAACATTTTATTTCTTTATCTGTTTCTGGAGCTGAAACCTCCTCGCCATATTTCAGCTGTTACTGAATCGGCTGATAGCTTTTACACTGTCAGAGTGAGTTCTGCAAACATTCAAGTTACAGAACGCACACACCTCCGGAGCTCCATGTTGATTAACTACCTGTGAATTATTTGTTTTTCTGCAAAGTTCATCAGTGCTGTGAAACCCATTGATACGTCCTTGAATGACTTGGTTGTGTGGTTTATTAGCTTGTTGACTAAATATTGATAGCTTTGCCTCCTCGTCGTACTTCTGTGTGACTATCTGAAATACTTAATACCACTTCCCTTACTACCTTTCCAAGATAATAAAATTATCCAGTATTAAGCTTCTCATAGCTTTTTCTTCAGGGTATACATTGTTTTGGCATGTTGACTCAAATCTGACAAGTTCAGTCTAAAATGAAAGAACCGCTCTTGATCAAGATCAAGTTACTAGTCATATCTAAAAACACAACCAATAAAAACGTCATAAGAAAACAGAAACTAAGAAGCAACCAAAAAATCCTGCACGCTGTCAGTCACTTGTACTCACTTTATTTGGTAAAAATTATTCCAGCTGGTTGACCTTTATCAAGTAAGATTTCACCTTACTTAACAAAATGAGTTGGGTAAATGTGGCTGACAGTTTGCAGGTGTCAGTTTAATATTTCTTTCTTTTATATCCAGTCAGAAATACATACAGAACCATTTTTTTCCCATCTTTAACAACTTAACAAAACACACAAAAATGAATGAATGAACTGAATGTTGTGTTTTTACATTGTAGGGCGGCGCCTCGGGTGATGCAGAGCGCTACATGGCGATGGCCAAAGAGATCATAGAGCAGCTGAAGGGCTGTGCGATGGACCTGAGACAGATGGGACAGCCGAACGACAGCGTAGTCAGAACGTAAGGAAGACTTCTTTTTCTATTTCTTCCTTTTTGTGATTTCTGTCATTTATTTTTGGTCCCTTCTCTGTAACCCAAATGATACAAATACAAGTCTTGCCAAAAGTCTCCTCTATCTTCCTAACCTGTAGTTTGGAGATATGTAAAGACCAGCTGAAGGGCGTCCACATGGCCATCAACGGCACCATGCAGAGGAGGAGGAGCACCAGAGGGAGCTCTGGAGCCTGGGAGGAGGTGGGAAGGAGCTTCCATGACGCTATGGCCTGGATTGCACAGCATAAGGTACACACAAACACACACAAACACACTCAAACACACACAACACTTGCACGACTTACTGAATAACCCTGTCATATCTAAACCTTAAACCTAAAAGGATAAACCCTCAGACAGCCTCTTGAAGTATTGAGGTGTTCAAAGGGGCAGATTTGATTTTTGCAAAGTATCAAATGTAGTTGTTGCATGTGTATCACTTGTACTGCCCAAAGAAAGGCTGGAAAGATATGAACATTTACAAGAATGAGTGTTAAAATTGAAAACATAATTTGTTCAAAATGTCCCTTTATTTCATCTAAATAAGGCATCAGCGTTCAAGTCAGTGTAGAACAGCAGGAAGCAGGTGTGACAAACCTAGAAAAAATTTAATTGTCTATAACATAGTTACATATATATTTCCTTTTTTGACCAAACAGTATGTATATGAGTTACAGTTTATTCACGTGCAAAATTAAGTTTAGGCTGCAGAAATAAAATTAGTATTGTTTTTTTCTCTACCAATGATGATTCAATGATTGATCTATTGCTTTTTAACAAGCACAACTGAAATAAATAAACCATTAACAGTGTCATTAAACTTTATTCATTCACATTACAAGATTATAGTGCCTAAAGGGCAATTCTTTATGCAGCAATAGAACAATACAAGAAACACAATATGAAACAAAGACAACAACAAACATAGAATATATAAAAAAAACACCTTAAACATGTGTTTAAGGATCTTTGTTAATGTGAGATTGATAAGGAGATGTGTAAGTCTTACAATATCTTTACAATGTTGTTAGATTTTCTGATATTTTTCATCAATTCAAGTTCTCATTTTCTTAATTTTGGCAATAAAAGTATGAAAAACCGCATCCTGACATCCCGTGAGAAATGAAACCCCAGATGTCATAAAAAAGGAATTTGATCCTCCTCCTCCTCACATCAAAAAGGCTTCATTTTACAGCCACCCTCCAAGCCTGCAGGGGCTTGTTTGATACTCAAAAACTAGATTAAGGGTGAAGAGTTACTTTAAGGAAAAGAGGAGTAAAACTCAACATGAAGTAAACACTGTCAGTGAGGTGACTGACAGATCATATTTAACCAGTATACTGTGCACACAAGCTGTACCATAATCTGCATACGAACAACTCAAACATTGTGCAGGATATTGGATATGAAAGCATTCCCCTGCTGTGTGCTGTCAGAGACACTGGGTTTGAGCACTTATGCTTGTGGAAACCACATCTAACATTAACAACAAGGAGAGAAAAATAATTCACCGTCACACACATACTTTTGAGAAGCATTGCAGAGAAGTAGAAATTATATCTGTCTTTCCTGCGAAGGCTTCTTGGAGAGATTCAGAAGACTCTTCCACAACAGCAGCTCATATATTTACAAAAAAATTCTGACCTAACTTGTTTCTCTGCTGCCACCTGCTGGTGACATTAAGTGCTTATAATGTTTGATAATGATGGGTTGAGGGTCAGGTGTGCAAATGTACTTCTGTTTTTAGCTCCACCATCACATTCAGTATGTATTTCCGCTCTGCAGCTCTGTGGGCTGATTGAATTACCTTTTTTGTTTTGTTTGTCAGCGTTTGATTGAAACTTCTCCATGGGGAGATGATTCTGCAGCCATCGAGCAGCAGCTCATCAGCCAACAGAAGTTTCATGGCTCCATCCAGAGGAGCTCTGAGGTGGACCGAGCCCGGGATGAACTGGTGGGTTCAATTTACCTAAAATAAAATTGGACTGAGAAACAGCAGCAATTAAAAAACACCTATTAAGCACCTTAACATTGGCAGCAAAGCTTTGAATCTGCCCAGAGAAACCAGTGACTGTAGTTTTAACTCATTTTGCACAAGGTTCCAAGTATAGAGGGCTGCATACATTAAAGCTCTTTTACCAAACTCAGTGCAGGTAGGTACAGTCAACAAAAAGAAGCGCTGCAACTTACCTTGACCAAGAATGGCTTTATAAATAAAATAATGGCAATGGAAAATCAAAGAGGGCCGACCAACCGGAGCATGCAGTGTGCAGCGATGAGTGAAGGCCTAATACAATTCATAATGAATCTCAGTGCTCCATGATGATCAAGGTTTGATTCTCTAATCCGCAGATTAAGAAAGGAGATAAAGGAAATCTTCATGCTCTGGACCAGGAGTGGGACAGTCTACAGGTGAGAGAAAGAGAAAATTCATCACGACTTGAGTTGTGTGTTTTCAGGTAAATTGTTGAGCTTGTGTTTAAACTTACTTCCTTCTGCGTTGCGTCCAGCAAATGTCATTTAGTCGGTCCCAGCAGCTGAGAGACCTCGAGCAGATCATTCAGGAAATGTCCAAAGAAATCATGTGGGTGAACGACAGAGAGGAGGAGGAGCTGATGTTTGACTGGGGAGACAAGAACATCGACCAGTACATCCCGCTGAAGCAAGAGAGCTATTCGGTTAGTAAAATGTACATGATATAAAGATCAGAAAATTCAACAGGAACCGGGAGAGAGAATTGGGTTTGCTTTGATCCCTTGAAGCTACACAAATCCATGTTTAATTTAAATTTTTAAGAGTCTATTAACATTCTTGGCAATCCTGTGAGCCTAAATTACACTAACATTTCTTTATGAAGTTAATCTGCATCTCATAAGGGAGCAATCATCTTTGGTAGATTAAGTTTTGGCAGCTGCAGTCAGTCATCTACTTAAAGCAAAGCCACAGAGCGTTCCTCCAGCTGCATCCTCGTGTTTTTCTGTCCTGTGTGATTATTAAACCTCTCTTTATATAACAGAAACTGATGAGTGCCCTGGAGGGCAAAGAGAAGGACCTGAATAAACTGAAAATCAAAGTGGATTCCATGCTGAAGAACAACCACCCGGCCTCGGACAAGATTGAGGTGTGGACTGATCCCTTCATCATGTGTATCTGTTCAGAAAGCCGTATTTATCCGTGTGATACCAGGAGCCTTTTTCTTTTATAACATCTCATTCTAACATTTTTTTCCAGGCCTACATGGACACCCTGCAGACTCAGTGGAGTTGGCTTCTTCAAATTACCAAGTGCATCGATGTGCATCTGAAGGAGAATGCAGCATACAGCCAGGTAACGTGACAAAACTGCTGCAAACTCATTGCACTAGTCATGTTTACCTTTGCTGCTATTTTAAGGCTACTTGTGTGTAAATATAAAATTTCTTTACTTTATGTTTCTGAAACTTTATTAATATATTTATAAGCATATATATTATATAAGTATATTTTTAGTAATCCTATATTTTTGGTAGTTATGTTTGTTTAAATTGTTTATTCTGCAAATGCACTGTTTTTGATCTGATCTGAGAGAAACTGAGTCTTGAATCTTGAAAACATTCAACCTTATGCTGCTCTTGTCAGTATTTTTTTTAACAATGGATGAATTGACTATGTATTATGTAAAAGGGCTCATTTCTAGTGACAAAACCACAGATAATTATCAAGGGACTCTGCAGTTCCCCTCAGCTCTACAGAGCTACTTTCAGTTGTTTCATTTTGGTTTTCCAGCAAATTTTCTGTATTGGTTCACTCCCACCACTCTCATTATCTCCATTTCCAGCAATACTCAGCTGCTTTCAGCAAAAAGTTTTAAAAGTGAACTGTACATTACCTGCTCAGCACCAGACAGCAGACAGATAAAGCTGACGACTAGCTGGTGAACCTAGTGGAACATTTAACAGCTGAATAGCCAGATATTTTTCTCAGGAGACAGTAGAGACCAAAAACATAGAGATAAAAGGAGGGTGAATGTTGGACTCAGGCCTACACTCATTGCATGGATAGAAAATAACTCCAAATAAATGCTAATGTTGCTCCCTATCTGCTCAGTGTGTAATTAGGTGGCTGTTAACTGAGCCATTTGCTTCACTCTTTCTGTTTTTTTTTGCGACATGCTGCCCTAATTGAGGCCACACTCATTAAATCACCATATAGTGTCTAGATTCGTAACTTGTATACATGTCAGACATTTTTCAGCATCTAACTGTACTGAATCAAAGCATGCAAGGGCATGACGCCTACATATTGCGTGTGCAAGACAAAGTGTGTGCTGTTTCCAAAAAGATTAGCTACGGTCAAACAAGCTCCAGGAGGGAGTTACAGAAATGTTCCCACTGCTTCACCACTGATTCTTCACTGATCCAGTCCCACCTGGGGTATATCAGACTATTTCCCTGAAAACCTTGAAAACAACTATTTAAACTGGCTTATGGACCACTTTGCCCCCTGGTGTAAGCTTCTGGTCTGGATTTAAAGTCACAAGAGGAGCTGATTGATTGGATTTAAAAATTAAATTTGATATTTCCCTCTCTAACTACTGGCTGCATGGAAGAAAGGACTATCCCATCCTGTCTGTCTCCCTTTTGCAAACACCTACTTGTGTGAGTCTGGCTTTTCAACTTTAAAAGTACAGAAAACAAAACACAGAGCATGTCTACATGTGGACACTGACATGCGTGTGGCTCTGATTGACACAAAGTCCAGGCTTAACAAACTGTGTAGGAGCCACCGAGCCCATTGCTCACACTAGTATGGTCTCTCTCTCTCTCGGTCAGACTGCCTCCGCTAAATAACATATTGTATACTTATTTATCTCAGACTTAGGTAACAGTGTGTGTTATGTTTCAATAGTTCTTTAAGGAGGCCAATGAGACGAACAGTTCCCTGCAGAAGGAGCATGAGATGGTCCGTAAGAAGTTCACCTGTGACAAGAACACGTCAATGGAGAATCTGGTGGAGCTCCTCAAGGGACTGGAGGTATGACGGGTTCAGAAAGCAGAACTGGAAATCAAAATGATGCATAACTGACATTTAGCAGACACCACATTTGAGGCCTTTTAATGATGAGTTGATTAGTCAACAGATTTGTCACCGTGGGTCTTGGACAATAAAGATTTCTTTACACAGCTGGTTACTTTTCATGGTTCTCCTTATGCAGAATGAGCTATTAGTAGTGGCTGAGTTCACACAAGAATGTTTTGGTCAGGACTTTTAATAGGTCATTCTGCATGACTGCGTTCATCTGCAGTGAGGCAGTAACACAGGAGGAAAAGTTAAATACATCCACTCAATTACACAAAGAAATCTCAATACTATTAGAGTTTATAAAGAATATCCTTAAGTCGTGGACAGCTTATTAAACTAAAGGAGAGAACTCCGAAAGCTCCTAAAATATGGATGGAAATAACTTTTCATATAATGGCAGTGACCTTAATGACCTTCAGCTGTTTTGTCCTGTTGTGTCATGTGTCCACTCACTATTTTATTCTTCCTGACTGACCATGCTCAGGTTTTATCCTTTTTCATCCATATTTCATGGGATTTTTATTGGATTTTTCCTTGCATGACTTCTTCTAACCCTTTCATATTATTATTAATATTATTATTATTATTGTTATCAATCTTTTAACCAGTTGTTTTTTTATATCCAGAGAGAGAAGGAGAAGATTATGGAAAACAAGAGGCAGGTTCAGCATCTGGTCAACAAGTCCAGGAAAATCGTGAGACTGAAACCAAGAAACCCAGAGGAGAAGAGCAGCAGCGCCGTCATCGTCAAGGCCCTGTGTGACTTCAAACAAGACCAGGTCACTTTCCTAATGATCATATCGGTCTCTCACACGCATGTTTGGAGCCACCAAGACTTAAATACGCACAATGCATTAATACATTCACATTTAACCAGTCTGCGGAGGCACTGTTATTTCATGTATTTCCTCAAAAGCCTTTAAGACCAAGAACTGTCAAGTGTGTTTGTCAATTTTCAGATTTTTAAAAGTATCTGTTTTTTTTGGAGCCAGATGTGATTCTTCTTATTTCTCTTTTTATTAATTAAATACATTTAATTGGGCTCAACAGAAGGTGATCTTTAAGGACAATGAGGCCATCTTGAAAGACAACAGTCAGCGCAGCAAGTGGCAGGTTACTGGCCCAGGAGGACTGGATATGTTGGTGCCCTCTGTGTGCCTCATCGTACCACCTCCCAATCCACTCAGCATCAGTATGGCCAGCAAGTAAGATTTGATGATAGTGATTTCATAACTCTGTGTTTAGAGACAGATTCAATTTACTTGCAGTTCTTGTAAGAGAAGAAAATCAAGAAAACAAGGTTGCTTTGAGGAAAAATGTTATTTTCTCTGTGTTGTCTCAAGGAACGAGCAGTACTATGAGGCCATCCTCTCAATCTGGAATCAGCTGTACATCAACGTGAAGAGCCTCATCGCCTGGCAGTACTGTATCTTGGACATCAAACACATTAATTCCCTCACCATAACAATGGTAAGTTATGAATAAACTCTCTGAAGTCTCAGTCTCTCAGATGAATATATTTATTTACTTGGCCAAGGAGACAACATGCAATATATGAATCATCTGAAGTAAGAACAAAAAAATCAGACCTGAACATAACAAAGCAGGAAAGACGTCACATGTCTCTTGTGTGTTTCATGACTTGTTTACGTTAACATATTACGCTCAGAACCACCTCTATACATTTATGCTTGGCGACAATTCAGCATCATCTAACTTTCAGGGCAACACAATCTTTCTTGATAATAATGTCTCCATTTTCCATCCACCATAATTTAATAAATTCAACCCCAGAGAGTCTTAAAAATGCAAATCTAAAACAGCCAAGCTTCCTCTTAATTTATCAAGAGAATGTTTTCCAAACAGATGTTTTGGAGTCTTTAAATTGGAGTCTTTCTGTTACGGTAAAGCTTCTGTCTTCTTAGTTTCCGATGTCATACATATTGTTTGTGTGTGTGTGTGTGTGTGTGTGTGTGTGTGTTCAGCTGGCCAAGATGCGTCCTGAGGAGTACCGTAAAATTATCAAGAGCCTGGAGACTCACTACGAGGAGTTCAAACTGAACAGCCACGGCTCCCAGATGTTTGTCGACGAGGACAAGAGGGGCATTGAGCAACAGTTCAACGAAGCCCAGGCCCACTATGAGGACCTGGTGGTGCAGCTGCCTACTTACAGTCAGTATTAAAAACAAATATAAAATATCCACAAATATTCTCAAAATGCCTTGTACATATCCTGTGATTCTTTGCCGGCTAACATGCAGAATGATTTAGCAGTATAAACTTTCTGTAGGGCAAACACAGCTTTTTATCACCTAATTTGCATCACAGGTACTTGGAAAAGCTTTGAGTGCTTGATAGAGCCAGTAGCTCTGGCTCCCACTGAAACTATAAAGCATTCAGATAGCACTCTTTTACTCTTGCTCTACAAAGCAAGTGCAGAGCTCTACTTTTACAGTTTCAATTTGATTTACTCACTAAAATCTCTCATGGAGTTTAGCTTTTCAGTGACTAAAACTCGACTTGTTCTATGCTAAGTAAAGGTCTTTGTATTCTTGAGTTAACATGTGGAAGAATTAGTTGATTTCTTATTCAAATTACAAAAGCATACCTTGTGACTCCTCACAGTTGCACGTCAAGACCAAATAGAAGCACAGCAAGTAGCCGAGCAGCAGCAACAATATCAGCTGATTGTAATACAGCAGCAGCAGCAGCAGCAGCAAGAGGAAGCCGAAATACAGAGAGCAGAGGTGAGAAAAACAGAAGTAAAGAAAGAGCAGGTGATCAAGAAGGATGTGGTGAAAGTGACCAAGACAGAACCCGTGAAGAAGAAGAAGAAGGTGGTGGTGGTGTCCTCCTCCCGCAGTTTGTCAGAGCTGCATGCGCTCAGATTGAGGCTGGAGGCCGCAGAGGGCGCGCTGAGTCAGCACGTTCACATCTGCCTCGGAGATGACGGGTTGCACGACTGCGGCCTCAAGATTACAGAGCTAGAGGTAGACACACACACACACACACACTCAGAAATACAAGACAAACAGACATGTGGCTTTAAACACACATCATATCCCATGCACTGTCTACACATCCATTGTAACAGCTGTACGTGTGTGTACGTTTTTTTGTAGACCGTGCAACATGATGTAGACTTGATACGCGAGGAGTACTTGCTACTGAAGGAGCGGATTTTGAAGGAGCTGGAGGGCATGAACGATTCGGATAAAGCCCAGTTCCTCCGCAGTGAGATTGGAGTCATCGACCAACGACTTGCCAGTCTGGAGAGCAACTCATCAGCTTACCTGCAGCGGTAAACCTACACAAACAGACTCAAATTGTTGGTTTTTTTAAAACTTGCTGCATTTAGGAAGTCTCATTAAGAAGAAGATACATACACAAAATCACAGCTAAGATGATTCACTCACAAAACAATCAACACACTATTTAAACTAATCAGTAGTATTATTATAAAGAGAAAGGTCTTTAACCTCAACATGTGTTACAGTTCATCACACCAGTGTTCTGTATTGGACTGTCTGCTATAATAACGGTGCATACTATATAATTTACACTACCACTGAGTGCATGCACAGTGACAACAGACGGACAACTGAATCTGTATGTTTCATTTTCCTCTCTCTCTCTCTCTTATCAGACTGCAGGCTCTGAGGGACCTGCTGGAGAGTGTGGCGCAGGCTGAAGACATTGTGAAAGTTCATGAGGCGAGACTGACAGAGAAAGAGACTACTTCTCTGTTGCCAAGTGAAGTGGATGACTATATGTTGACTCTGCAGGTATTTTATAAGAAACATATACTCCTACACTTTGTACAATAATGAATACAGTACAGATTAATACAATTCAGAAGGAAATTGGAGTTTTGTTAACTTTTTTTCAATTCATTTTTTTATATGTACTGCATGTAAGTAAAAAAAAGAATCTCTTGTGAATACTGCCCCTTTGGCAAGCTGCAGCTGAGACAGAATACCAGTGCATATTTGTGCATGGCTCAGTGATCACCCATCAGGTTGAATTAGAGAAGCTGATGTGAGAAAGCCAGGGAGTTGCATTCTGTGGCTTTTAAAGAGTACTGAGCACTGATTTGCACTCCTATAAGACTGTCAGACTGTCAGACAGAAAGGATCGAAATTGATGCAGCAGAACCAGAGATAATCATCTTTTTTGTTCCACACATTTTTGTGGGTGTTTTCTACATTAACCACAATGCACAATGATTCAATTCACTTGACTTTACAGTACAGATGAACCGGTTGTGTTATGCTAGTCGCAGATAATGTAGCCACAAGGGGCTAGCCTCAAGCAGAGATGAGGATCAGACTTCTTTCTAACACCACACAATCATTCATTTTCAAACTTGTAGTCTTCAACCCCAACCATGACAACACTTTGTGCCGCTCCCTCTGGAGCCACAAAAGGCCAACACCTGTAAAGAGACTGATGTGTAGAATCAGCACATTTCCCCTTAAGGTACATGCCAGTTCCGTCATGCTGTTGATATCACATCCACATCTGACTGGTGTTTTCCCTGCATGTTGTGTGTTTATGTGTAGAACATTAAGGCAGAGTTGGATGAGAAGAAGGATATCCTGACTACCATGGAGGCAGAACTCACTAAGGTGAGCCACTGGAATTGCCAGGTGGGCGGGCACTTCCACAGGTGCGACATGATGCTGTCCAAATACACTGAGCAGGTGGGCTTGCTGTCAGACCGCTGGAGACGCATCGAGGGACAGATTGACACCAGGTATGTCTCTTTTATTGTATGCACTGGTCTGTCCCTAATATTGAAGTGGTAGTCTACATGGTTGTATCGTCTATAATATTTGTTGATATTTTGAACATTGATATGTTGTCTGAGTCATTAATCAAATATCTATTGAATATTTACCAGAGTGTGTCTTATACTGGACACTTAATGTTTGTTTCTTTTGTTACTATGTCCATATACTTCCTTGAAGGGCCAAAAAGAAAATGTAAAAAACTCATTATTTCCTGACAGTTTATAATTAAATAGGTAATTGATTAATCAAAAAATACCTAACTAACTATATAAGAGACTATAGTCTACAACCCTAGACACAGGAAAACTAATTTACACAAGCCTGCATCAAATCAGAGCTTTTTTCCCACTCCCAGTCTTTTTCTCAGTATCTCACAATCAGCAATGGGTATCAAAGTGTAGCTTGAGAAATATACAGAAGTCATGGTGCTCTATTTTCTTCCTTTCTCTTGCTCAGAC
This sequence comes from Euthynnus affinis, assembly GCA_029490765.1. Taxonomy (NCBI): domain Eukaryota; kingdom Metazoa; phylum Chordata; class Actinopteri; order Scombriformes; family Scombridae; genus Euthynnus; species Euthynnus affinis. The sequence goes on along the minus strand of CM055848.1, from coordinate 26,572,752 downwards.
TCCAGGATTTGCAGTTGTATCTGCCTCAGCTGCAGCACTACCAGCAGACCAGTTCCACCTTCAATGACTGGATTGATGCCACACGAAAACAACAGGACGCCCTGCAGGCCACCACAATAGACAATGTTGAAGCTCTGAAAGACCATATAAACAACCAGAAGGTCTCCTGCTCAGCCCTCTATTACTGTTAATTAACTTGTTGAGAGTCTGTGCCCATGTGTGTTAAGCCATCAGAGACCTGACATCTTTATATTTTTATTCTCAAGGCACTGAACTCAGAAATCAAAGTGAAGAGGGAGACATTAGAAAGTGTGCTGAAGGACAACGAGACCTGTGTGAACTCCATCAAGGTAAGGAGGCCAAATGTATACACACTTCAAACACATCAAACAAATGCGTTTCTTTTTATTTTCCCACATCCATCTCAATGTTTCTTCACAGGACTATGAAACGGACCTTGCCTCTTACACCTCTGGTTTAGAGACTTTGCTCAACATCCCCATCAAGAGGACAATGCTGAAATCGCCAGCGATGGATCTTAATCAGGAGGTAATGAAACAAAAGAGGAAATGTTGCCTTTTGTTAAAACACTGAAGCAACTCTTGCTATGTGTCATAAAACATTTTTTCATTTTGAATTTTTGCAGGTGAAAGGAGGGCAATTAAATGACTCTACATCTGTGAATTTAAATGATGTTATGTCTAAATTAACTCTTGAGCTTGCTGTGTTTTTGTCTCAGGCTACTGAAATGCAGACCCGTTACATGGAGTTGCTTACCCTGTCTGGTGACTACTACAAATTCCTGGGAGCGCTGCTCAAAAACATGGAGGAGCTCAAGGTACTAAAGTTGTATTTTGTAATGCTGTAAATATGTGTAGATATTTAAATAGGCAATGATTTGCACCCTATCAATTTTAAAAGGTGATAATATTTCAGTGCTGTTGACAGATTTTTGCACTGCCACCAAGTGGCCGAAAAAATCAATAATGTAGGTTTGCAGAACCCATGGATATTCTGTAAGTGTTGTGTAATGCAATGGTGATGAATTTGATGGTGAAGTACAATGCTTTCACTACACAAATACATTGAAATTTACTTGATTCAAGGTGTCATGACTACCTCTGCATTCATCTTTATTCTATCTTGCTTCCAGATTCGTAACACCCGGATCGACTTGTTAGAGGAAGAACTTCGCCTGTTGAAGGAGGATGTCCAAGACTACAATGCCAAGAACAAATCGTTGGAAGACGACGTTGCCCGATACCGGCTGCAGCTGTCCGAGTCACAGGAGAAGCTGCTGTCGATGGAGGAAGTGAAGCAAACCACGGTTCTGCAGTGCAGTGCCACCAAGAGCACCCTAGACAGCACTCAGGACCAGCTGGCAGAACTCAGCGATCAAGTGACACAGCTCAACTACTTGCTTGAGGAAGAAAAGAGGAAGAAGAGGCTGGCAGAGGAGCGCTACGCTCAGCAGCAGGAGGAGTATGAGGCAGTACTGAAGAAGAGGGAGACGGAGCTGGAGACTATCAGCTGGTCCAAGATTGAGGTGGAGAAGAGTGTGGCAAGTAAGGACCATGAGATTGAACAGCTGCGGCGGCAGCTGGATGAGGAAGCAGCGAGGATCATGGAGCTGCAGAAGGAGATGTCAAAGGTAAGGAGCCAATGCAGTGCGGAGATCAATAACTTAAAACTCAGTTATGAATCCCAGATCCATGTCAGTCGCATGGATGTCCAGAAGCTGGCAACCCAGAGGGAGGAGGATACAGCTGAACTCCAACTCCAATATGACAGGATGGAGGCAGAGAGGATGAATCTGGAGGAGGAGCTCAGGAGGCTGAGGATGTCTTTCGAACAGACTGAGGAACAAAGGAAGAGGGCAGAGGAAGAAACTCACAGTCAACGCTCGGTTATCACACAGGAAGCATGCAGGAGGAGAGAACTGGAAAGTCAGGTGGAGTTGCTGATTAGGCAGAGAGATGAGGAAAGCAGCCAGTACAGGGAAGAGCTGGCTGAAGTCATGAAGAGCCTGCAGGACAAGAGTGAGCAGCTGGCCTATGTCACACACAGTCTAGATGAGGAGACCCGCAGGAGGAGAACGACAGAGGAAGGGCAGGGTGTGCTTGAACGGAGTTTGTCCCAGATGCAGGTGAAGCTAACTAGTTCATCAGTGGCTGTGACCCAGCTGAGGGAGTGTGAAGAGGAGCTTCAGAAGGTGCGTTTGGAGCTTGAGAGAGAGAGCAGGGATCGAAGCAGAGTAGAACAGAACATGAATAGGGTACAGGGGCGCATCAAGGATCTTCAAGCTGTGAGAGATGGACTGGAGAGCCAATTGGAGAACCTGAGGAAAGCCAACCAAGAGGAAGTGGCCAGAAGAAGGCAGCTAGAAACAGAACTGGAAACCACCACTTTGACCGTGAAAGAGTACAGCAGCACCATTACTGTACTACGCCAGAACCAAGAACAAGCCAACATGTCAGAAAAGAGAGGTGAAGGAGAACGTCTCAGATTGCAGGAGGAGCTGGAGAGAAGCCTGAGACAAAACAAGACCTCTGCAGAGCACATGACACAGTTGAGCGCTGAGCTGAAGACCCTGCAGCAACAACTCCTCCAGGAGCAGACACGAGTCAAAGAGGCAAACCTCCGAAACGAGGGTCTTTACAGAACTATAGAGGAGAAAAGTAAGGCACTGAATGAGAACTCTATCGAGCTTCAAAGGCTGAAAGAGATGACAGAAACCCAGACCAAAGAAAGGCTGAGGCTGGAGGAGGAGCTAAGGGGAGCACGACATGATAAAGAGGAGGTCTTCAGATCTAAAAAAGAAAGTGATGATGATCTCTCCTCCCAAATCACTGCTCTGGAGCTACAGCTGCAGGCCAGTGAGCGCCACAATGTAGACCACCGCAACCTGGTCTCTGAGCTCTCCTTGGAGAAGGAGAAACTCAAGCTGGAGACTGAGAAAATACGAAAGCAAGCCACCGAGGTACATGGAAGAGCACTTTCTCCTGGACTGTTCTCATCTTTTCAAATCAGAGTCCTACTTTGGAACAATCAAGTAGTTATAACTGTCTGTAGCCAAACCTTTGCTTGCATGCTGAAATACCTATAGATCCTCTGTAGTTACCTTCCACTTGGTAACTCTGGTTTGAACACATACATCTGTATGTGTCTAAATGATCTTGCATGTCAATCACTTGTATGCAAGTATAATCTGTGCCTCTCTGCCTGCCGACCTCCCCAACCCACTGTCTCCCTGCTCAGTTTGTGCAAAAATGTGCAGTGTGCTTGCTTTTTTGCTTTTGCTTCTTTTCCCCAGAATTATCAACACTGTCAATGACATCAATACCACCGTTCTTCTGGTCTTATACAGTTTGGCTATTATTCATCATCTTGATTATTGTTCATCATCTTGATCATTGTTCATCATCTTGTTGTTGCATCTGCCACTATCTAGATACAATCTGCAAACATGTAAAAACAGCACATATTTTTATTAATGTCCATTCAAAAATATCCACAATTTCTTAAAAAATTGAGGCACCTTTTCTTGCCTTTTGAAACCAAGTCGATCAAGATTGGCAACCATTTATTTACATTATCTATCTGTGCTGTTTTTCACATTTACAGAATGTAACTGTAATGACTCCTACAGTTTGAAAGAATTAATAGTGTTAATAGTTCTCTCAAGCTCTATGCATTTCTTTGTAGTTGTGGTTGTAGTTGCTAGTGTTGGGAGGTTGATTTAATGAAAACTTATAGATATTTGTAATTTCTTGTCAGTATTACTGTTACCTCCCCATCTTGCAAGACATTGTCTTATTTGTATTTTTTGTTTTCTGAGAGAATAAGCAATTTGCATATTACAGTGATAACTTAACAAAGCTAATAGTATTGTGGTCAAAAGCACACAATTGACTCGAATTAGGTTGATTACATCAATGCATTATGATAATTATCTAGCTCTTGGTGTAATCAGTTATACATTTAACACACACCGTGTCATTATGTGGGTGAATCTAGTTTTTTTTTAAATTGATATAAATTCAGGTCATAAAAAGGCTGGAGCTACATTAGCAAGAACAGAAACAGTCAATTTGTGATATCACATCTGTTGTTCCTAATTAAGTTGTGAGCCAAATGATGGATCTCCTTTAAGTATTCTGTCACTAGAAAAAAACAACCAGAGAAAGTATGTGTGCTGTCCTCCTTGACAGAATTAAATTTTACCATTAAGATTTACTAATACCATTGCAAATTTACTGGGTTTGAGGTGTAGTCCATTTTGTTAGTACTATGACAATGTCTGATAGTGGTTTCAATTTTATTTCAATTCTGACTTGTTCTATCCTATTGCCCTTGATTGTATGATTGTATACTGTGATGTAAAAAGCTGAGAAAAACTATGGTTCTCAACGTACTGTAGATGAAATGTTTTTGCAAGTTGACTAACATTTTGTCTTTGCTCTCCTCTTTTTTTCTCTTCTATTTATTGCAGACAACAGCCACCATGCAATCCATTCAGACCCAGTACAATGAGATTGTGGAGGAGAGAGATGCTCTGTTGCTGAAACTGCAGTTGTTAGACAAGGACAAAGATCGCTTCAAAATGCTAGAGGAGGAACTCAGTCGCATTAAACTATCCTTAGAGTCTGAGCTTTGCAACAAGCAATGTGTACAGGAGGAGAGTGAAAGGGCGAAGAAAGACTTAAGTTACTGGAAGGACCAACATGATTGTAAGCAGGGCCTGATTACACAATATGAAACAGAAAAGGAATGTCTGGAGAGGGAAAAGAACTATTTGAAAAGTGAGATAGAAAGGCTGATGAGAGAACTAAAGGAGCTTGAAGAGACATATAGAATTAAGTTGACACTCCTCCAGGAAGAACTGAGAGAGCTGAACATTGTCAGACAAACCATTGAAATTGAGCTGAAGAAAGCTAAAGAGCCCCCAACCTTGGATGGCTCTACTGTGATTTTTGATGGTGTCCGCAAGTCAGTCACAGCAAACCAGTTGCTTGACTGTGGTGTTTTGGATGAACCAACATTCAGCCTGATTTTGAAGGGGCAGAAGACTGTCCCTGAGGTGTCTGTTGAGAAAAAGGTCAATCTAAAAGGGACAGGCCCAATAGCTGGGGTGATAATTGAAAGTTCAAAGGGTGCAGGGTCCTTTACTGGACCCATATGCAAAATGACTCTCACTGAAGCCAAGAAAGAGAATCTCCTACCATCAGATAGCGTTGACCTACTATTGGATGCTCAGGCTGCCACAGGCCACATCATTGACCCAAGAACTAATCAGAAGTTGACAGTTGAAGAGGCATGTAATCAAGGTGTAGTTGATGAAGAGGATCGAGAGAGGTTGCTTGCAGCAGAGGCTGCAGCTGTAGGATATAATGGTCCTGGCTCAAGCAAACCCCTTTCAGTATTTGAGGCCATGAAGAATGGAGTGATTGACAAGAACACAACACTGCGCCTGCTACAGGCCCAGGAGTCTGTGGGGGGCATTTTAGATCCCATACTCAGTGTGTTCCTTCCCAAGGACATAGCCATTGAGCGTAATCTAATTGATGATGACATATATCGTGCTCTCAATCTGAGGCCTGAGCTCTACCTGGACCCAGAAATTGAGGATGGTGTAACCTATATGTCAATGAAGAGGAGATGCAAGGTAGATCCACACACAGGCCTTCTGCTTCTTCCTGTACCCGAAAAGTTAGACCACTCCAAACTCATCTTTGATGGTGTTCGGAAACCTGTCACAGCCAAGCAGTTGCTTGATTGTGGTATCCTGGACAAGCCAACATTTAAAGACCTAGAAAGGGGGAAGAAAACTGTCCCAGAGGTATCTATAGACAAAAATGTCAATCTTAAGGGGACTGGGCCAATTGCTGGGGTTGTAGCTGGGATTCAAGGCAAAATGTCTTTGTCAGAAGCAAAAAAACTTAATCTTCTGCCCTTAGACACTGTAGATTTGCTACTGGAAGCCCAGGCTGCAACAGGCCACATCATTGACCCAACAAACAATCAGAAGCTGACAGTAGAGGAGGCATGTGCCAAAGGGGTGGTAGACATAAGGGATCGAGACAGGCTATTGGCAGCAGAGGCTGCTGCTTTGGGCTACAAGGATTCTAGCACAGCCAAGCCTCTTTCAGTATTTGAAGCTATGAAAAAGGGACTAATTGACAAGAAGACTGGGCTACGGCTGCTGCAGGCCCAGGACTCTGTGGGAGGCATTCTAGATCCCAATCTCAGTGTGTTTCTCCCTAAAAACACAGCTATCAAGCACAATCTCTTGGATGAAAACCTCCGTCAAGCTCTAAACCAGAGTCCTCTGTGTTATCTTGACCCAGAAACTGAGCATCATGTGAGCTATGGGGCTTTGAAAAAAAGATGCAAGACAGAGCCTCACACAGGTCTGCTACTTTTGCCAATCACTGAGAGGAAAGACCCTTCCAAACTGATGTTTGATGGTGTCCGCAAGCCAGTCTCAGCACAGCAGTTGCTTGAGTGTGGGGTCCTTGACAAGCCCACATTTAACCAGTTAGTGAAAGGGGAGAAAACTGTCCCAGAGGTGTCAGTGGATAAGAAGATCTTTCTGAAGGGGACAGGATCAATTGATGGTGTAGCAGCTGGACCTTTAGGGAAAATGTCTTTATCAGAAGCCAAGAAACAGATGTGCATGCCCCTACACAGTGCAGATTTGCTGCTGGATGCTCAGGCAGCAACCGGCCATATCATTGACCCCAGCACCAATCAGAAGCTCACAGTAGAGGAAGCATGTGAAAGAGGAGTGGTGGACATTAGTGATCGAGATAGACTATTAGCAGCAGAAGCTGCTGCAGTGGGCTACCAGGATCCTAGTGCAGCCAAGCCTCTCTCAGTGTTTGAAGCCATGAAGAAGGGACTGATCAACAGAAAAACTGGGCTACGCCTGCTGCAGGCCCAGGAGTCTGCTGGGGGCATTCTAGATCCCAACCTCAGTGTGTTCCTCCCTAGAGACACAGCTATAAAGCACAACCTTTTGGATAAAGACCTCTGTCATGCTCTAAACCAGAGTCCTGTGTGTTACATTGACCCAGATACTGAGCGTAATGTCAGCTATGGGGCTTTAAAGAAAAGATGCAAAACAGAATCTCACACAGGTCTGATGCTTCTACCAATCACTGAGAGGAAAGACCCTTCCAAACTGATGTTTGATGGTGTCCGCAAGCCTGTCTCAGCACAGCAGTTGTTTGAGTGTGGAGTCCTTGACAAGCCTACATTTAACCAGTTAGTGAAAGGTGAGAAAACTGTTACTGAGGTGTCTGCAGAAAAGGTGGTCTATCTGAAGGGAACTGGACCTATTGCTGGGGTGGCAGCTGGACGTCAAGGAAAAATGTCTTTTTCAGAGGCCAAGAAACATAATCTCCTGCTCCCCCATAGTGCAGATTTGCTACTGGAAGCCCAGGCTGCCACAGGCCACATCATTGACCCCAGAACCAATGAGAAGCTGACAGTTGAGGAGGCATGTGCCAGAGGAGTGGTTGACATTAATGATCGAGAGAAATTATTGACAGCAGAGTCTGCTGCTGTGGGCTACAAGTATACTAGCACAGCCAAGCCTCTTTCAGTGTTTGAGGCCATGAAGAATGGACTAATTGACAGGAAGACTGGGTTACGTCTGCTGCAGGCCCAGGAGTCTGTGGGAGGCATCCTAGATCCAAACCTCAGTGTGTTCCTCCCTCAAGACATAGCGATCAACCGTAACCTTTTGGATGAAAACCTCCGTCAAGCTCTAAACCAAAGTCCCGCATGTTACCTTGACCCAGATACTGAGCGTGATGTCAATTATGGGGCTTTGAAGGAAAGATGCAAGTCAGAGCCTTATACAGGTCTGCAAATTCTGCAAATCTCTGAGAAGTTTGACCCCTCCAAACTGATCTTTGATGGTGTCCGTAAGCCAGTCACAGCACAACAGTTGCTTGATTGTGGGGTTCTGGACAAACCAACATTTAACCAACTAATGAAGGGTGAGAAAACTGTCCTAGAGGTATCCTTGGATAAACAGGTTTTCCTGAAGGGAACTGGGTCAATTGCTGGGATTGCAGCTGGACCTCTGAAGAATATGTCCTTTACAGAGGCAAAGAAACAAAAAATTATGTCTTCTGACAGTGCTGACATGCTACTAGATGCTCAGGCAGCCACAGGTCATATTATTGACCCCACAACTAATCAGAAACTGACAGTAAAGGAAGCATGTGCCAGAGGAGTAGTGGATAAGAACGATGAATCAAAGTTGTTTGCAGCTGAGGCTGCTGCTATAGGCTACCGAGACCCAAATACTGCCAAGCTCCTGTCAGCTGGCCAGGCCATGAAGAAGGGATTAATTGATAAGGAAACTGTTCTACGAATACTTCAGGCTCAAGAGTCTGTAGGGGGTATTTTGGACCCTGTCCTCAGTGTATTCCTACCCAAAGACATTGCAATGGATCGGGATCTCATTGACGAGGACCTATACCAGACCCTGAATCAGAATCCTGAGTGCTATCTGGACCCAGACAGCCAACAAACAATTAGCTATGTGTCTCTGAAGAAAAAATGCAAGGCAGACCCAAGCACCAGTCTTTTGCTTCTTCCTGAACCAAAAAAGCCAATAACTGTCTCAGGGCTCAGGGACCAAGTGTCAGTCACAGAGCTAGTGGATGCAAACCTGCTGGAGCAGTCTGATATCGACCAATTGAGGGAGGGCAGATTAACAAGCCAGGACATTGAAGACCGCCTGCGCTCCTACTTGAAAGGTTCCACCTGCATAGCAGGAGTTTATGATGAAGCTAGAGATAAGGTGAAGCCCATCTATCAGGCCATGAAAGATGGACTGTTGCGACCTGGGACCACTCTGGAACTGCTTGAAGCCCAGGCTGCCTCAGGTTTTATAGTTGATCCTGTCAACAACCTTTACCTGAGTGTAGGTGATGCCTACAATAAAAAACTATTTGGGCCCGAGTTCAAGGACAAACTGCTATCAGCAGAGAGGGCTGTGACTGGTTACAAACTGCCTGGTACAGAAAACATAATCTCCCTCTTCCAGGCCATAGAGAGAGGTTTAGTGGAGAAAGGTCATGGCATACGTCTACTAGAGGCACAGATTGCCAGCGGTGGTATTATTGATCCACAATATAGTCACCGTATTGATGTAAATGTAGCCTACAAGAGAGGTTACTTTGATGAGGAAATGAACAAGATCCTGACTGATCCGGGTGATGATACTAAGGGCTTCTTTGACCCTAACACAGAGGAAAACCTAACCTATCTGGACCTTAAGAAGCGCTGTATCACAGATAAGAGTGGCCTTATCCTTTTGCCAATCAGAGACAAGAAAAAGCAAGAGTCAACTTCGAAGAACACTCTGAGAAAGAGGAGAGTGGTAATTGTGGACCCAGATACTAACAAAGAGATGACTATACGTGAAGCCTATGACAAAGGGTATATTGACTATGAAACCTTCTTGGAGCTGTCTGAGCAAGAGTGTGAGTGGGAAGAGATCACTATCACTGCTCCAGATGGCTCCACCCGGTTTGTGATCCTTGACAGGAAGACTGGGAGGCAGTATGACATTTCTGAGCTGCTTGAAAAGCGAGTAATTGATCAATCGCTTTTTGATCAGTACCGCTCGCGTGCCATTTCCCTTACTCAATTTGCAGATATCATCATCAATAAGACCAAACATGGATCATCAACATCATCAACTTCAAGATCATCAGCAGCCTCAGGTGCATCTTCAGTGAAATCATCATCTTTAATTTCAAGAACATCAACATCTTCAGGTACATCTTCTGTGACATCATCTTCAACTTTAAGAGCATCAGAGGCATCAGTTCCGTCTTCAATCACATCATCATCATCAGTCACGTCAAGATCTCTATCACCTACTCTTGCCAAGATGACCACAACAAAAACTACCACTGTAACAGAGCGAAGCACTGCAATCAGCAGTGTAGGTGAAGAATCACCTGATTCCCTTAAGCAAATATCTAGTGTTTCTATTACTCTGGCCTCCCCTGTTGAAACAGTGTGTGACAAAGAACCTGTGGGTGCCATCTTTGATACAGAGACTTTAGAGAAGATATCCATCACCGAGGCTCTAAATCGTGGTCTTGTGGATTCCATCACTGCCCAGAGGCTGCTGGAGGCCCAGGCCTGCACAGGAGGAATCGTCAATCCCACAAATGGCCGTAGATTAAGCATCCAAGAGGCCTCTCGTATGGGTATAATAAATGATAGCATGGCTACTAAGCTCAAGCCTGCCCAGAAAGCCTACATTGGTTTTGAAGATGTAAAAACCAGAAAGAAAATGTCTGCTGCTGAAGCTATGAAGGAGATGTGGTTGCCATATGAGGCAGGCCAGAGGTTCATGGAGTTCCAGATCGTAACAGGGGGGCTTTATGACCCAGAACTTAACTGTAGAAGAACCATAGAAGATGCTTTAAAAATGGGCTGGATGGATGCAAGAGCAGCCCAGAAGCTCCATGATATCAGACATCACGCAAAGAACCTAACATGCCCCAAGACCAAACTTAAGATCTCTTATAAGGAGGCTCTCAACAATTGCCTGGTGGAGGAAAACACTGGGGTGAAAATGCTACAGGCATCATCTGTATCTTCCAGAGGCATCAGCAGTCCCTACAATGTCTCCTCTGCCCCAGGATCCACCACAGGCTCAAGGAGCGGCTCACGACAAAGCTCTCGCAGGAGCAGCATTGACTTAGGCTCCCCTACCTCCTTAGTAAGCAGTCGTTACAGTCACAGCAGCCGCACCACCATCTCCTCCAGATCCATTAAATAAACCAAAAAAAAAAGTCCTGCATATTGTTAATGAATCAGAATCTGTTGGGGATATTTTGAATGTTCTGGAAAGAAAGAGCTTTTTGTTTTGTGTACAAGGTGGAAAAAATGCATGATTAATGTTTTCAATTCTTTCTAGGCCTTTAAAATGCTATAGTTCAAAGGATGATGATAATGAACTCTTCAAAGATATTTTTGGTGAAAATGAACTTAAGTTTTAATGGCAGCCATCTTAAGGTATTTGGATTGAAAAATGTATATTAGTCTAATTGTTGCTCCTAGAATAGGTCTAGAAATGATTGCCATATTGTTTGTTTGCATACACATATTTCAAATATATTTTCCAATATCTCATTTTTAAGCTTTGCTTTGGTAACATGGTACAATGGTGTTTGCATTTATTTTACATCTAAAATAGCCTATGTGCCTATTTTGTGTGGGGAGGGGTGCAAGTTTGGATTACATATATTGGCATAAATGTAATTTTGTACTGAATTTGTTGTTTATCATTGTTTTTTGCTCCCAGTTTTGTAAGTTTCTCAATAACTCAAAATAAAGGCTAACCTTTAAGTCTTTTGCTCATATGGATTCATGACTGTTCAAAGAATCATGAAGAATCAAAAAACTTTTAATTGATAAAACCTATAAAGAAATATTCATTAATTTGTGTAGTAGTTTTAACAGCTCAACCCTTGGAGGTTGTAGCCCATAATTTCATATAAAGATGTTTAGGGGAAATATTATTTCAGATTAGATGAGTTATAAATGATCAAATCAACTATTAAAGACAAGTAATAATCCTGTAATGAAATCTAAATACCATTTGCTTGAAGAAAAAAATAAACTCCGTTGGTATGCTATTATTGTTACCAAATTGTTATTGTTATTGATGTTATGGTTGTCATTATTGATATTACCAAGTTATTTAGTTGCTCAACATCCAATATTTCTATATTTACTTATGCTAGCTTTTTTCAGGTGATTAAATCTACAGATGTTTGGTTTTAGTTTCTTCACATTAAAGTTGCTTGTTAAAATATGTGCATTTTAGGGATGTGGAGGATATGCAAATTCAATTAGTGTTCCTTGAGGACAAATACCAGAGCAGATTAAAATAAGAGAGTTAAGAATACATGTTAAAATAATTATTGTTGTAAAGGCAGCTTCCTCAGAAAGCAGACATTCTTCTGAATAGTTGGTGTTATCAAAGCTCTAGTATGTAATATAAAAAGTCTTGAAGCTTAAAAACAAACACACAACTAAGTTAAATATCAAGAATTTTGGGTTGTGGGTGTTGCACTGGAACATACTTTAAGTTGCTTTCAAAATTAAAGCATATTTGGAACTTTGTCCATGAATGCATTGTATACACCTTTGTATATACACTCACTGAGCACTTTATTAGGAACACCTGTGTACCTAATGTAATCCAATACAACATCTCTACTATAAATTCTACTTTTATGAAGCTTATGCATTTTCAGTTTTTGTTGACATTGTCAGAAAGGTGATAATTCTACTTTATGTTTATTATTGAGGTTGTAGTGGGTGGTGGTGGTGGTGGTGTATTGGAGTGCTTTATATTGAAAAGTGTTCCTAATATTTTGTCCACCTCATTAAAATACACAAGGGTGGCAAATATACAGTATTAGGAACACTTTTCAACATAATGTACACCACCACCCACTATGACATCAATAATAAATAAACTATCACATTTGTGACAAAATCAACAAAAATTGAAAATGTATTAACTTTGTAAAAGTAAAATTTATGGTAGAGCTGTTGGATTGTATTGTATTAGACTGCACAGGTGTTCCTAAAAAAGTGCTTGGTGAGTGCACATTGAAAGCAATAGCATAGAAAGCAAATCTACTATTGTATTTCATTTGTAGTCTGGTAGTGCAACACAGATACAGAAACATTCTCATATATGAGTCATTTTTGTTATACAGTTACTTATTCTGTTGGTTCTCACCACCAATGGGGAAAATGACATTTGCTGTTGGATACAGCTCTAAAACAGCTTAATTTATTAACAAATTAACATAAATAAATAAAAAATATTGGAAAAATACAGACCTGTGTGTGAGTTCTGTTCATAGACTGTTACAAGGATTTTATTTTGGTAGGTAGGTTTACCCGGAAGCGTTCAAATAACGGCAGCTAACATGTAGTGTTAGCAGAACAAAACGTCAATTTATTTCTTGGAAATGTGGCAGTACCACTGCTGTAACGGCGCCCTGCTAAATGTCAAATAGCAGCTTCGTAGTTAAAGTTAATGTTACGTTAACACCGTTTGGAGCTTGTTCGCTTCTGTATCTAAGCTAACGTTAGCTTGTTAGCTGAAGTCATGTAGCTAGCAGCTAGCTTGAAGCTGTAACGTTAGTAGTTAGACACTAAGTTAAACATTGGAAACGTCGAAAAACACACTAAGGTAGGAGTCTAGTTATATAATTCAACAAACGTTTGTGAGCCTGGTTTGTGATTCATGTGCTGACATTCGCTTGGCGAAGGTTTTGGCACTAGTCAGAGGGGATGTTTTTCTGCTTGAAGCTACATGTTTGCACTTCAGTGACATAAATCAATATCCATCACGTGTAAATGGGATGTAAAGCTATCAAGGTTGGAAGAAGTACTCAGATAATTTACTTGTAGAAGTACCAGTACTGCAATATGAAAATACTCCATTAAAAGTAAAAGTTCTGCATGAAAAATCCTACTTAAGTGAAAGTAGTTAAGTCTTATCAGCTTGATGTAGTTAAAGTGTTGCAGTAAAAGTGTTTTGGTCCCTCTGACTGATATATTATTATACATGACATCATTAGATTATTAATACTGCAGCATCAGTGTCAGAGCAGCATGTTATTGTTGTAGCTGCTGGAGGTGGAGCTAGTTTGAACTACTGTATATACAGTTAGCTAGTTTAGTCCAGTGGTTCCCAACCTAGGGGTCGGGGCCCCTGCAAAGGATCATCAGATAAATCTGAGGGGTCGTGAGATGATTAATGGGAGAGGAAAGAAGAAAAAAAAAGTTCTGATACGCAAATCTGTTCATCTGTTAAGTTTTTGGACCTTTTCCTCTAATTTTTGATTTTTGCTGAAATATTGAATCATTTGAACATTTATTGAAATGAAAGCATGTGAGAAGTTTAGAGGGAAAAATCACTGTTTGGTGGAGCTGTTAACAACTCATAAACATCTGAAATGTGACCCTGACTACACACAGCTTATACACAGCTTTTTGTAAGATGTCAAAAGCCAAAAAGGTTGGAAACTATTGGTTTCATTTTTAACATTGTGTTGTATTTAAAGAATGGCAGATGACCCTCAGAGAAATTTCCGTTCTGCATATTATGAGAAAGTGGGCTTCAGAGGAGTGGAGGAGAAGAAATCACTGGAAATACTCCTCAAGGATAATCCCCTAGGTAGGTAACACTACGAATGAAAAGTGCAATACAAATTAAATGTATTACATTTACCAGTATTTACATATAAATATGTCTTATATACTGGAAGAAATTGGGTTAAAAACAGTTTGTGTGGTTGTTACAAGACCCATAATACAGGAATCCCATACTGCTACGAATGAATGAACATTTTAAGAGAAGTACAAGGATATATTGCTATATGGATGATTTTTTTTTTTTACACAACCTGCTTATATTATATGTCTATATGGATCCATGTAATTCACTTTGTGTTCTGTAAACAATGTTTTTATGTATCTGACAGATCTAGAAAAGCTGAGCACCTTCAGTCAGAGGTTCCCCCTCCCCTCCATGTACAGGATCCATGTGTGGAAGGTATTGTTAGGTAAGACTTACACCCACATATGCAGGCAGGGTTGGGCGGTATGGGTAAAATCTGCACTATATTAAAGCACTGGATTATATTTGTAGGGCTGCAACTAACAATTATTTTCATTATTGTTTAATCTGCTGATGACTTTCTTGATAAATCGATTAATCGCTTGGTTTAGTGAAAAAAATTCCCAAACACAAAGGTGACGCCTTCAAATATCTTGTTTTGTCCGACCAACAGTTTAAAACCCAAAAATGTTCAATTAAATATTTGTATGACAAAGGAAAATATTAAAATATTATATTTGAGGAGCTGAAAACAACTATTTTGGGGCTATTTTAAAAAATGTCCAAACAGTCAATCAGCTATCAAAATAGTTGCCAATTCATTTTCTATCAGTCGACTAATTGATTAAGCCAGTAATTGTTGCAGCTCTATTATGTGCAAAATATCAAAATGTGGTGTTCATGGTAATAATGTCAAACAAAGCTTTATTCATTTAAGGTGTTTCAGTCATTGTCAGAGTTTTTTATTAGGAAAAAAGCAGATTTGTACATCATGATATAAAAAAAACAACAACATGATTCCACTGAGAGAAACATTTTACTGATGGTTTAAGTAGAATCTAGCAAAGGATTATAATAAAAACAACCATATACATTAAGTGCTTTATAAAAAGACATAAAACTCAAAAGATGTATTAATGAAAGTTGTGTAGAGGCTGCATGCAGTTCAGGGGATGGAGATAAAGTCATTATCTACTGTAAAACCTACAGGTAACTAATGTTAGAGAGTAAGACTCTCCCTGTGGCAGACTGGATATAATAAATATATAGTTGACAGTTTCATATTTCAATATAATATAATTTGTTCAACTTGATATTAGTAGCCTGATGTTTAAAAAAATCAACCAACAAAATTCAAGATGTTGGCAGCACTTTCACAAGTCTGGAATTAGATTATGATAAGAAGACGTCTGTGTTTTGGACGGGACACTAAAAAGTCCTTTTTTCTTCAGTCAAAAGAATCAGTTCGGTAGATTTCATTGTTGACAGCCGGATTCTCCCCGACTCTACTGTTCCTTCAGGCATCCTGCCACCCCACAGTGACTCTCACGCTCTGGTGGGAGGCTACAGGAAGGAGCAGTACCAGGACATCTTGGAGGCTCTGGAGGTGATGAGATACATCAACTCCTCCACGCTCTCCACCCATGTCTACCTGCGCATGTTCCAGCTGGAGAGCCAGGTGCTCCCACGATGCTCCGAAACCTCACCTCCGGTAAGATGAACGAGAACATGTGTTTTATCAAGTCAGCGTTGTCCTTTTTTGAGACTGATTGAGCGTCAGGAAAATAAATTAGGCGAGATATAGTGACATTTAATGGCTGGATCTCATGCACTAATTACAGGAGCAAAGAGGAATGTGATACTGACCCAGTAATCAGTGTGAAAACACACACACATCTATCTGAGCTGAGTCCAAAAATCTCCCAAAAGACTCTCAACACTGTCATCTCCTCCCATCAATTTTTTTTTTTTCGTTATTACATAAAGAAAATGATCTCATCTGGTGCAACAAAATCTATTTAAATTAAAGGATTTACTCTTCTGAATGAAATATTAGTAACTAAAAATGGGAGGAAGTGAGACCAGAAATGTGAGCAAGTTGCGGTGTTGAAGTTTGTAGTTGGTGACACAAAAAGCTAGTGAGATTTTTGGGTGTTACTCACTAAGAGAGGAAAGACCTGCACCAAACATACAGCAGATGTTTAAAGAGAAAATTAAAAAAAAGGGAAGATCAGTCCATCTGTTAGAGAAACTATGAATGTTGTTACAGTCGGTTTTAAAGCGTCCCAAATCTTTCAAAATGCATCTGTTCTCATCAAAAACTTCATAAAACATCAACAACTTTGTAAAAAATTTCCACCTGCATGGATCCATAAAGACATGCAGGTCTATTAAATATGCATCTGTTTAAAAATAAAAACCATAGTAGTAACATTTATTTATTTTTTCAGGTCAGGTGTAACTAGCCTATTTATTGTTGTCATTATTTATTAATCAGCGGATTATTTTCTCAATGAATCTAATATTTAAAAAGTAAAAAAAAAGTCTCTGCACACCTGAATATGTGACATTTGTGTTGGAGGAAGACACAACTTGAATAAAAAATGAGGAAAACTCCCACACACACGTCTCGCTTCCTTCTGGAATATTTATTAGTTTACGACGTTCCCGTCTGTCTAACTTTACTGTGTGGGAGTTTTTTCTAATTTTTATTCAAGCCTTTAAAAATGTCAAAAAAGTAGTAACATAATGCCGTTCACAACTTCTCAAAACCCACGGTGATGTCTTCAATTGACAGAAAATCCTCACATTAGCGAAGCTGAAACTAGAGAATGATGATTAATGACTGAAACTATTCATTAATTATTAAAAAAAGCTTCCAAATGACTAATAGTTTCTCTCTACACATGAGTGTATGTATAATTAACATATCAAATATGTAAATGAATGTCCTGTGGCAGCTGTTATTCAAATCTATGCTCTGGTTTACATCTCAGTATTTACATTGTGGTTGGGTTGAAACCAGATGATGTAGTAACAGTGTGACCTTGATGAAGACTGATATAAATTTTGTTATAAAGATCTAATGGTGATGTGATCACAGTCTGATTTTTCTTAAAGGTGCATTCACATCTGTAACTTAATGTTTTTAGACATGATCACATGACCTGAGTCTGACAGACCAGTGCTCTGTAGATGTGCATCAGGGCTCAAACTGTGGCTTGATGAAATGACTGTAAAGAGAGTATTTGAGGTTAGCACCAAACTTCTCATTATGAGTGCAAAGTTACAGAATCCTGGAGCCTAAGTGGTAAATGACTGACATGACTGGTAATACGATAAGCCTGCTAAGCAAACATTTATGTTAGAGCAGAACTTACAACCATTACCACAAAAACAACCCTTTGTATTTTCACTTCCACATCAGTAACCAACTAATTACATATATCTGAGGCCATAATTAAACAGGAAAACCTCACGGACTTACAGTTGGCAGTAGATATGTGCCTTTAAACACCCTGAGGAAGTCTCTCATGTGTAGTGCTTAGAGGCAGAAATTGTGGATATCGCCTTGAAAAATGCAAGTATTACCTTTTTTAAGTGAGTCACAATGAGAGCTGCAGGAATTATTTAATTGCCAACTATTTAGATAATCATTTTAAATCATTAAAAAAGAAAAAAAGCTAAAATTCTCAGGTTCCAGCTTCTTAAATGTGAATATTTTCTGGTTTCTAATCTTCTATGACAGTAAACTGAATATTTGTGTGTTTTTTGACTGTTTTTGGAGACAAGAGACATTTTAGTTTGCATGTTGGGCTTTGGGGAACGGTGATTGATGATTTTTCACCATTTTCTGTCATTTTATACACCAGATGACTAATCGGTTGTCGAGGAAATAATCAACAGATTCATTGATAGTGACAAGAATTGTTAGTTGCAGCTATAGTCACAATTATTTAAATATTTTTATGTCCGCTCTGCTGCATTTTGACATTGAAGCGTTATTTATTTACATCCCCAAAAAGTAATCATGTCTCTATTTTCAAGTGATATGAAACTACTGAAGCTTTGACACTCAATACGGCTCCATTTTTATTAAAATCCAGACTTCTCATATTCAAATCAAAATGTATTTTGATCGATGGATGAAACCTCAGCACTAACAGACATTGGGACTTTCTGTCACCACCCTTTTCTCACTCTCTCATACATGATGTCGCTGTTGTCAGGATGAAGAGAACGAGGACTTCCTCTCCATCAGCCGAGCCATGGAGGAGATTGTAGACGATCCTGTCGACTGCTACTGGCTGATTAAATGTTTCGTCAATCAGTTCCACACAAAGTTCGGAGACTCAATACCTCATCTTGTAAGTATTGAATTTATGCATGATGCTTGTTGGGGCACAAATGACAAAAAACGGTTTCAGATATGTGTGTGTTCTCCTGTCGGGAAATGTGAAAACCCCTGAACACATCAGTAAAAACATACATATAGGGTCACAGCAAGTTGAAAACCTTATAATGTGTTGCTTCTTGCGTCATCATTTTTTGTTCTCCAGGGATAAATCTACAAAACTGGATGTCAAAAAGGATCTGAACATTCATAACAGTGCTGTTATTGTTTACAGAATAAAACCGTCAGTATTTATAGAACAAAATATTGACAAGAATTATTTTCTGTTTAGTCCTTTTGTTTTATACGTGCATCATGGTACTCCAATTTAAGAAAGATACCAAACATCTGAAGGATTATGGTGTAAATTTAGTTTGTAAAATGCCAGGATCAATACGACAAAGTTCTCATGACTCAGGAGTCGAGATCACATTATTTGTTTCAGCTGCGTCACCATGAATCAAGACTTTGTTGTTTCCCCTCACTGTTACGTCTGGTCTGTGCCGGTGTAGCCAAAGAGCCTGGAGCACTATCTGAGTCAGGAGGAACCTCGACTGCTGAACCATCTGAAGAACACTGGAGCCTTGGCGCAGCTGCCGTACAGCCTCTGGTTCAGACGCTGCTTCGCTGGATGCCTGCCGGAATCAAGCCTGCAGAGGTTACACTAGTCCACTGTTCACCACAGAAACCCGATCGCCATCTCACCAAACTGCCACTGAGCAAACATACAGCAAAGATCCCTACAGAGTTTTTCTCTCAGCCTTCAAGCAGGCTGAGTTTTTGAAAATCATATTTGTAGCAGAATATAATTGTTTTACCATTAGGCTTCTAACTGAATTTATGCCTAGATTTGGTTACTGAATTATGCCAGGATCAGACTACATTAGATTTTTGTCGTTCAGGTTCATCAGTGTCAGATGACGTAATCTCGGTTTCCTTAATTCTGATTGATGTGGCTGATAGACGTGTTGGAGTACACGTTACATGCGAAGAGCTAGAGTCACAGAGATGATGTTGTTTGAGATGTGAAACGAGGTAAAAGATCAAAAACATTCAGACCTACTTGTCTGAAGTTTCCTGTTTGCAGAATAGTTTTACACTGAGACATCTGGATGAAACTATTATAATGTCTGACCCCACACATCTGTTGGATCAGGCTGTTATGTTGCCTGATTAAGATTAGATCCAATTAAAGTTGCTTTAATCAATACTTTTTCTATAATAGCAATGTATCAAATGAACTCTGCAGTTTCCCTTGGCTTTGTGCAGCTTGATAGCAAGTTTCAGCTCATTGTTTTATCAGTCCGGCTGCAACTTTACTGTGCTCTAATAATGTGTTGGATAAAAAGCTCTAAAAAGGCACTTTACACTAATAGCAAACAGACACAGCTAGCTGGTGAACATAGTGGAGTATTTAGCAGCTAAAGAGCCAGATATTTCCCTCAGGAGTTTATAGAGAGTAAAAACAGAGCTAAAAAGAGAGTGAATGTTGGACTGACATCCACTAAATGGACAGAAACACGACTCCAAATGAATGATAATGTTGCTCTGTAACTGCTGGATGTGGAAATAAGCGTTATAAGTGTTTGCCAACATATTAATGTTGTATATACAGTGTTTTTAATTTATAACTTGTTTCCGCTGCTGCCAAGTGACCAAATAATAAGTGAATGCAGATTTAATGTGCATTTCAGGCACACAGCTACAAAGACGCAGGAAGCATCAGTCAGTGTTGAGAAAATATCAGTTTTTTGTAAATGTCCTAGGGCACACAGGAGCAATAACAAATATATTATTTATATATTGCTTGTCGATTCCCACAGAAAATAAGCCTGCCTTTTATCTGCATGTCTGAATGTACTGTGGCTAAAATATGCATTTCACTCAACCTCCATGCCTTCAGATACTCCAGATGTGTGGATCTCAATGCTTTCATAGTCAAATGACAGTGACATTTGTTTTGTATCCACCTTAAATTCTTCATATTGTGCAAATGAACTGAGCTCCTTTTATTTCTTTTAGGGTGTGGGACAAGGTGATCAGTGGCTCCTGTAAGATCCTGGTGTTTGTTGCCCTGGAGATCCTGCTCAGCTACAAGATCATCTTGATGGGCATCAACCGGCCAGAAGGCATCATCAGGTTTCTGTGCAATGTGAGTAGGGCTGCAACTAATGACTGTTCTCATTATTGATTCATCTGTTGATTTTCTAAATTAAAGAAAAAAGAAGAAATTTGGGTAAAGCTCAAGATGCTTGATGCTTAAATCAACAGTCCACATCCTGAAGACATTCAGTTCACCATCATAAATGACTTAAGAAACCAGAAAATATTCATATTTAAGAAGCTGGAACCAAAGAATGTCTCATTGACTCAAAACTATTAGTTGATTTTCTGTCGATCGACTATCCATTGATCTTTACGGTTCTAAATGTCAGTAACTATTATGTTTTTTTCCACTAAACAGAAGTGTGTAGTTTTTGTCTCTCATAGTAAAAACCTTTATATAACCTCACAATAACTTTTCCCATCCAGATACCGCAGGAGAACACCGACGCCATCGTGACTAAAGCCATCGACTTGTGGCACAAATATTGTGGCACCCTGATGCACGCCGTATAGCCCCTCAGAGATCCGGTCACTGAAGACATCCGGGCCCAGATGTGAGTTGCTTTCCCAGGATGCATCAGGACTAAACCTTTTTCTCCGCTGAGAGGCTACCAGACTACACCGCTGAGCGTCCGTGGGGCTTTGTCTCCGTATGACTGAACTGAAAACTCATCACGGTTGCTGCGGATAAGCCTTTCCATATTGAAAAGTCAATTCCCAGCTTTCACCAAAGAATACGATAAACTGTACAGAGGAAAAAAGGACTTGAGCTGAACACTGAAAGCAGCTACTGGAGCGAGCAGCTGCTGGAGGTGATCAGCGAAGCCTGTAATATGTGAATGAAAGAGACAAGCAGGCATAAACACATTATTGTTTCTTTCTTTAAGAAACTGCATACATCATAGAAGACTCACAATAAATTAATACCCACATGCAGTTTTTCTGCTTTACAAAAAGAAAACATTTGAAAAGTCGCTTACTTTCTTTGCTATTTACAAGTCTTATAATTCTGAGAATATTTTTCCTCTCAAAACATTTTTGAACATACAAGCAAGGAGATGCTTGTACACAAGCATACACACACACACACACTCTGACACACACACATACATACATACATACATCATCATAACACACAACAGAGCAACCAGTCCTCCCATTAATGTGGTCAAAACTGTAAACTAATTAACCTAATATGGACTGTAAACAATATAAAAACAGAAAGTAAGATGGCAGGGTTTCCAGATTTTGTACCGTCAAAGGTTTGTCTTAGAAAATAAACAATGAAATATTAAAAAAAAAAAAAAAAAAAAACTTTCTTGTAATTCATCAGAGAGTTCGGCACCATTTTACTGTGTCTACAGATAATATACTGTATCAAATGAAACAAGTTAATTTGGCAACTTTTTTAAATCCCTGTAAACGATACTGTAGGCACAGTGACACAGTGGGTTCATGAACTCTCAACAGGAGGCATTCTGGGATGCATTCAAGATCGCGACTTCCACGTCAAGTCAAGTTGCTTTGGTTCAAAAAACGGGGATCTGAAGTTTGAAGAGTGGTTGAGCTCTTGAATGCAGCCCATAAACAGATGGATGAAAAAAATCAGGAGGAAAAAAATCTGAAATTATTGCTCAGTTGATCGATGTGTTAGGAGATACTGTTCGAATTATGGGAGAGAAGAGACCTGAGCTCCCCTGGAAGCAAAAAAATTAAAAAAGAAAAATGCCCACACAATGACAAATTATGTAGAAACAAGCCCAAATCCTTCATTCATGTGGTGAATTTCATTTTTAAAAATTTCTCTTTGTAATATTTGGTATTAGAGGCAGCCACAGCCTAATAAAGTATCTCTCTCCTCCTGAAGCTGTCCACGGTTTTATGACATATGTGGCCTCCAAAAACACTCTGACCATGGAATAAATAGATTTTTTATGATTTTGTTTGTATGTAGGCTATGCTTTTTAATACCCTGTCACAAATCCCTCACACAGTCCCAAATCGAACACTGTTAGAAGATCTTAATTTTTTTTACTGGCTTTGTAAAGAGCGTTTTGGGATTTTGAACAGGATTTTTAGGACATTTTGGCTTCATATTCAGCTGCCTACAACAGTATAAGCTGTTGTAAATATTTCCATTCCTCTGGCAAAAATGAGATAAATGATCATTGAGATGTGATCTGTGGAATAAAATTGTGCCAACACAAGCACGCCCCCAAGGTAAGATTAAGTCCAGTGGAGAAATGAGAGTAGAGTGAGAACATGGTGAAAGGCAAGAAAACAATCCGGCTCTTCAAGAAGTCAAGTCTTCAAGTCCAGTCCTCCCCCTCCTACGGTTCCCATCCTCAAATCCCACATCCAAGTTGGCACAGATTCTGTGTTTGACTTACAAAAGCCTTGTTCAAAATAAAACAAAAAACAAACCAAAAAAAAAGTGCTGCAAAGTAAACATATTGCCACCTCTTCATCATAAAAAAATGACAATTAAAAGCTTTTGAATATCAAGAAGTCTGAAAAATCTCCACTGAGGGGAGACGCCAGTCGAGAGTTTAATCCATCTGTACTTCTAAAAGTGTTTGCTCCCGTTTCCGGCGATGGAACGAGCCCATAGATTATGTCCACGGCCAGTCTGTCAGTTTGACACCGACGCTGGAAAAGGGTAGCAGTTACCAGTACGAGGGCAGCAGAAAGCAGTCTTAACACTTGAGGCTTGTGTGGGAATATAAAAAAACATGGCCAAGGTCTGGCTGAACGATTTTATGGCCGATGAAACCTGCAGGGAAAAAGAGAAAATGTGTTACTTTTTGCCAACTCTACCAGAAAGGCTCTAGTTGTCAGCCTGTGGCTTTTAGTAGAGTTAATATCGTACTGGATGGATCGCCTGGAAATTCGGTACAGACATTAACTTTTTCATACTTTCACTTCACAACAGGAAATCTCTAAAAACTAATGAGCGGATTACAAAATCAGCCTGGACTGTGAGGTTAATACCAACATGGCTGACATGCTCTCTTTTTTAATTAGTTGAGTCCAGTGGATTAGTTCTCATTTTATTTAGACGCAGCTGCTAGTGTTGCCGGTTCTGGAGCCATGTTGCCACCAGTTGTTGCAACTTCTTAACCAAATGGGAGATAAATGTCAGAAATTCCCGGACATAGAACTAGCTTTTTCCACTCGACTGCTCGTAATCATGGTCTGAACGATTTTGACACGAACTGGCTTTGCTCATCATACAGAGTTATAACCCTTCTAATTGAACCACATGATCATTCCTCTATCGCTACCCTCAGGATAAACTTTACATTTTTTGCCCCAGTGGCGATAAAAGTTTAAGAATAGATTGTCTGTGGCTCCATTTTTTTTTTGTCAAACAAACAATTTTAGTTGCCTTTTGTGTGACGAATTGCACAACTCTAGTGTCAGTTTAACTTTTTCGTACCTGGTCAGATGGCGGCTCGACTCATGCACCTCCATCTCTGTGCTTTTAAACTCATTCAGCTCCTTTCTTATGGCAGCCTGAACGAGACACAAAAAAAACCACACCTTTATTAATATACAGTATATTGCATGTGAAATCCAGACGAAGTGAAATATTCTTGGATTTTTTTTTGTTGTTGTTGTCGTCATTGTGCAGTAACCTTATCAGCAGCTGTCAGTCGAGTCCAGGGCTTGTCTGCCCTCCTGTCGTAGTCCTGAGCCTCGGCGACCTCCACGTAGTCACTGAAGCGAATGAGGATTTTAGCCTCTCTCAGCTCCTCTACTGTGGGCCTCTGGCTGAGCTGGAGGGTAGAAGAAGGAAAGGAAGGATGGAAGATAAAATATACAAACCTGCTTAAAGCTCTGCAATATGCATGCTGAGGTTTCTGTCTCTATGTGGAAAAATATTTGTGCCACATATAATACCAAGTCAATTCAATGCTCATTCTAAAATGATCTTTTTAGTATGGATATATGTTGTAACGTTGACATATCTATAAAATACTAGCTCACATACCTTTGCCGAGGCTCTACAATCCTCTAAATTTAGTATTTTAATAATAGAAAATGTTGAATGTTTAATGTTCAATCATCAAAATATGCACTATTTTGCCAGATTGTCATAATTAATGACAGAAATGATCAAAATGAAATATTCTGTGTTCATATTCTGTTATTTTTTTATTCCCCGATCTGCTTAAAAAACACTAAAAGTTGAACTTTTCTCCAAATTTCATATCTATGTCATGGTTTTCAAAGATATTTTGAAAACTATCAGTGGAATGTGACTGAAAATATCCTCCTTGGTGGAAACAGAAACAGAAAATAAAAATCATTTTGATCATCCAAAGTCAGAAAGCCCAAATGTATTCAATTCAGTGATATAAAAACAGAGAAAAATAGCAAATCCTCACATTTGAGAAGCTCGAACCAGAGAATGTTTGACATTTTTTGCTTCATTAATGTCTTTATATGATTAATTAATTATCAAAATTATAGATTAATCAAGCAAACTATTGTTTTAACATTGTACAAAAACCTTTTTTCCCCACTTTTTATTTCAGTTTAAATGAATAAATATATCATCATATAAAAAAAACGGGGAAAAAAAAACTGACTAGATGAAGTGGGCGGTTGTTGGAGTGGTGGCTGCGGCTTCAATTGGGTTATAAATCAATACATATAATCAAATATCATTAATATTGTGGCGGCTATTCTCTCCCATACAATAAGAGACGGTCCTCTCCCACACCACAATACAGAACGAGAGGATGACGTAACGGATAATACTATCATCGTCTCAAAGGGCTGCAATTTGAAGGGTGGCAGGGCACGTCACCATGGCAACCGTGTTCGTATTTCCAGCTGGGGTCATTAACCAACCATCTAAACATGTACAGAGTGTCTGCTGATCAAAGACTCTCCCCGTCCGTCTCCTCCTGCGTCTTACCTTCCTGGACAAATGTCTCTTGATCTCCCTCTTCTCCTCCTGCTCCTCCAGATCGTTTCGAGCTACAGGGAACAAAAGAAAGATCACACACACACACACACACACACACACACAACAATGAACACTTTGTCTTTTTTTTTTCTCCTCCTCCTCTTAACTCTGTGCAAAGTGACTTACGTTTGAGTATGTTCCTCTGTTCCAGTTCTTCTGCTGTCGGCCGTTGACTCAACCGCCTGAAAAAAATCAAAAATCAAAAGACGTCTATTTCTGGAAAACTATTTTTATATGATTTTCTTATATGTGTGTGTGTGTGTGTGTGTGTGTGTGCGCTTCAAGATAATCATAATTGTAAATCGACTCATGAAAAACTGACACGAGGCAGAAGCAGAAATGTTACTCTTGTGGTTGCACTGTGCAGACGAGCTAACTGCACATGTGATGTCATTTTTATGGGCTGCAGGTTGGAGCCACTGAGAGTCAAAAGAAGAACTACAGTTTTCTGTGTTTTCCTTCAGAGCTGCTTAACACAACTTTAGCAGGGGAAAAAAATGGCACCAATGTGACCATTCCTCACTAATAAACTGTCACTTTATTAGTGGTGGGATGAAAATCAATATAACTAAGCGATAATACATGACAAGATACAAAAATAATGGATGAAGTGGAGGCAGAGGCCATTATTTTCTATAACTGTACCTCCTGTACCATCTAGTTCAGTCGAGTGAATTACTGCACGTATACTAAAAGGAAAAAAAAAAAAAAGGCCACTGGTTTTTAAATCATCATCCATTTTTCAAAGTTTCCTGGCAGCTGTGCACCTACTGTGTGCTTAATGTCACTTCAGTGACAGCAAATGGTGACATTTTTATTAAAAAATGTAAAATAATGCATTTCACTTCAGGCATTACAAAATAATGTTAGTAGATAATCTTTGACAGTTGATAGCAACAAAATAAATTAATTAACTCATTTTGTTGTTATCAACTGTTAAAGTCAAAAGGTCAAAACATCTGCCAACATCACCATTTAAGGTTTTTCTCTGTTTCATACTGTAAAAGGAACATTTGTGATTTAATTTCGCTGCTCCGCATCATTTCTGCTGCGTTCTTGAGGGTTTATGTGCTCTATACTTGGTTTATTGGAAAATAAAAAAGGTACATTATGGAGTACATTTCAGGATTATGCTTCAATAAAAATACATATAACATTAAAACTGTGATTTTTTTTTTCTCACTGCATTTAACCGATGTAACAATAAACTAAAAAGGTATACCAGTTGTATTGCTGAGTTGTAGTCTGGTGTTTAGGATTTGTATCTGGTACCAGATTTCCAATAATTTCAATAAAAGATTAATAAGTCAGTTGTAAAAGTAAATGACATCTCAGTATTTAGTATTTCTATACAGTGTATGCATTCATAGTTCATTAAAACATTGCCTGATATGATATTTCTGAAGGAGATATATATGGTGAGATAACTGCTTGATATTTTTATTTCAATTATACAGGAGGAATGATTGACCATCATATGATTATATTGGCCAACATAAGTGTACAAATCTTTGTATGTACATATGCTTCCTGCACCTTTCACTCATCTTTTCAACCCTCATACTGAATCCTCCGCCATCTATTTACCTTGCTTCTAGCTCTCCTGCTTCTTCAGCTTTCATCTCTCTCCCTCTCTCTCAGCTTTTGCTTCCTCCCTCCATTACACTTCATCATCCATCATCTGCTCCTTTTAGCAGGCAGGTCACATCTATGACAGCTCACATGGGTTAAAGCACTTTGCAGGTGACTGGACCTGCATGCGGCCTTACTGTGTGGGTGTGCATGTGTATGATACATGATAAAAAAGGCGGCTCCGTGCCTGTTAAAACCTCTGCATGTGTGCCGGTAATCCAGCAGCTCACCTGGTGAGTTTGGTGGCCGTTTGCTGTCGGGACTCGAGTCTCTCCTGGTCCGACTGCAGTGGCAGGATGTTCTTCTCCTCCAGCTCCCTCTTCGATGGACGGTTACTCAGTTTGATGGCCAGAGAGTCCTTTCGTAAAACCTTCATGGCCAGTGTGCCTACATAATATAATAGGAAAATGAATAAGACTTACTGTTATATCAACCAGCTCTTCATAATCTGAATGTAAAGAACGGAGTCTGTGTAGATTCTCTTCTGTGTTAGTACTCTTTTTTTTGTATTATATTAACCTGATTGAATTTTGCTACTTCACTGATTGAATTAAGCTCCAATAATCATTTTTTCAACACTGAATCAAAAGACTGCGTAACATCTGCCCCAGGTGTTAATATGCATTCATTTTTATGTATGCTTAAAGTATTTTTTTATACTGGTTACATTCAGTTGGCCAAAATACGATTTTTTTTAAATCAATCAAGATTTTATAATTGTAAAACTAGAGAATCTGTGACCTCGTACCAAAGTAAAGTCTGCAGGCTGAGCGGGAAGTCGAGGGCGGAGCCAGTTGGAGAAACGCTACTGCACATCTTCATGGCCATCGCCAATAAAATAGTTGTCAGGTAACTTCAAAAAGGTGAACTTACTGTCGAGTAACGATGTCAAAGTTGTTGTTCACAGTGACGAAACACAAAGAATTATCACCAACTCTGAAGCTCTAGAGAGCTTTTTAGCCTCTTTACAGCTCGTTTTAAAAATGATATTGTTTGTTTTTACTGTATTGCTCTTATCAGTGTTGCCCAGCATCAAACTGCAGATAGGCGGATAGAACTGAAGTTAGAGGCTAGCTGGTGAAGAAAATGACACTTTTTTTCCCCTCTCAGGAGTTAGTGGAGACCAAACCAGAGCTAAAAACGAGAGTGAACGTTGGATTATGATTCATCAGATGGACAGAAACACGAAAAACAAATGATAGTGTTGTTTTGTGTCTGCTGGACGTGTAAATAGACAACTGTTATCTTCTAACATATCAGTCATGAGAAGTTATAAACTAATAATATGTCTGGTCAGTGTTGTTTTTCAGCTTGTTCTTCTGCCCACTGGTGGCCAAATACAGTCAACTACTGCAGCTTTCATTTGTCTTTGTGTTGTTGCTGTTTAACTTAGTTTCTTCTCTGGTGAGATTCTTTTATAAACCCATCTGAGCTTCTTCTGTCTCACTAGCACAATCCCTTTTTTCCTTTTCTTAAGAATTATGTATTATGTGTACTTACTTACTTAATTATTAAATAAACTGAATACATCATATACATAATGCTCCTGTGATGAATAATTCACATCTCTGTTTACAGCGGCTTCCAACCATATGAGACTTCTGTGTTTGTGCACCCATATGGATGCATACAAACACACATATGCTCATACATACTAAAAACAACATGCACGTGCTGTGAATATTGATTATATTGAATAATGACAAACTGTTAGATGGTACAAACTCACACTGGAAAGCCATTTCTAGTTATTGATTGGTCGAAGCGGAGTCTCGGTTTGATTGGCTTGAATAATTTTGGATAAAAAGACACACCGAGGAAAAAACAACAGCGAAACACCTACTTGTAAACAGTGTATCATCATCATCCTCCTCCTCATCCTCTTCTTCCTCCTCCTCATCGTCGTCTTCTTCCTCTTCCTCATCTTCCTCTTCCTCGTCCTTGTACATACCGGGCAGGTCCTCGTAGTCCGCCTCGTTGGGGAGGTTCTCTTTGTCGTCGTTGCACTCGATCATCAACGTGGGAACTCCGTGCATCATGGAACTGCGGTTGGAGGGAAAGGGCAAAGGTCGGGTTGAGTGGGTTTAATAAAACAAGAGCGGCCATTATGTTAGAGTGTGATCGAGTCAAAGGGTATCTGTCCAATCAAATTCTTCGGTTTTGTGAATCAGATGCGTTTGGTCAAAACAAAGGGACTTAAAGAACATAGAAGAAGAAGCGTTTTAGAATCAAAACAGTGGAAAGTGATTTGTATGACCTAAAAGCACAGCACAGCTTCCTCCACAAACAACAACAGATGCCTAAAGGGGAGTCAGGCCTGTAGAAAACTAACCCTCAGACAAGCAACCAATCACATTGATGGATATGGATGTGTGAAGTGGAGGAGAGGGGGAGAGTAACTACTACGCTTCCATTAACAAAGAGACCAAAGGTGAGGAAAGCAACGATATGTTGTCAATGACAGTATCGTTTTTCTTTCATGCATTTCAGCGGAAATCTGTAGACGTGACAGCGGAACAAGCACCCAAAAAACACCATAATTCTAGGACGAATCAAATCATGTTTAAGTGTAAAGGTTTTTAGAAGACGTAGCATTCGCAGTTCTGACGTCCGCATCGCAGCTTCCGAACCTTCGCAACCTCTGGATCGGTTCCTCACCTCTCAAACCTCTGCATGGTCAGGGCCAGGGTCTTGTTGAGCTCCTCTATGATCCGGCTGGGCGGATGGAGAGGAACGGCCCCGTACTGCATGGGGTGCCCGCCCATTGGAGCATGGCTGGGAGGGGCGGGGCACTTCTGGAAGGCGAGCGAGGAGGGCTCCATGCTCCCCGCAGGTACGGAGATCAGGAGCTTCTTTGGAGGTAGAGGAGGAGATAACTTCATCGACATGCACGGCAACTTCACCGGGGCGCCGTCTGCAACGAGATGGGGCGGACGCGAGAGGTTTAGACATGCATGTGCAGAGTCGTCTGCACAATTAGGAGCGTGCGCGGAGAGACCAACGCACCTGTAATGTGATTAGGTAGCCTGTTGAAGGGTTTGGGTGGTAGCGCAGGAGGTTGTTTGTGTAGCGTAGGAGGTCTGGAGAGTGTTGATTCAGCGCCGTCACCTGGATACACAGAGGGCTTCTTCGTAGGTGGAGCCTGGTTGGATTTCTGACCATGGTCCTGTTGACACGCCCCCTCGACGGGCATCTGAAACTCCAGCGAGCCTGAGGAGGAAAACAAAGAAGTAACAAAAGCAGTCAGAGGACACAACTTAACAAATGAGAGATGATATAACAACAGCGACGAGACTCTGCTGCCTACCTACAGCTGCGGCTGCTCCTTCCATCATCAGCTCAGTACCTTCAGACTCTGACAAGCTGGAGCCGAGCACAGGAGAACGCCCGTTCTCCATCTTCATCTCCTCCCGTACAGCCGGGGATGAACCGTCTACACAAACAGAGAGAGACGGAGCAGGAAAAGATGAACAGGAGATAGAGAGAAGAAAAGTTGGTAAATAAAAGACATCTGAAGGCAGAAGAGGCAGTGTTGACTTTCTGCTTTTTGTTATACAATAAAAAAAAACGTGGATCATCACACAGAAATTCATGGCTGCAAGTAAAGAAGTAATTAGTTGTTTAAATCAGTTTGTTGACAGAAAATAAATTGCCAACAATTTTGATGATCAATTACTTGTAAATTATCAATCAAATATGTCAAACATTCACTGATTCTGGCTTTTTAAGTGTGCTGTTTTCCTGTTTTATATTATTGGAAACTATATATCTTCAGGTTTTGGGAACCTTGAGCACCGAGAGAGTGTGATGGACATTTTATAGACAATGTTTAAAATAATATTTGGTTGCAACTCCTGCATCTTATTTTTCATTCTTAAGTAAGAGATACATTTTTTTTAACTAATTGATGACCCATTTGTCAATAAAATGTAAAAAAAAAAAAAAAAAAAAAATCACAAATGCAAATCTGAAGTAACCAGAGCTATGCTGATGTCTTTAAATTGCTCATGACGAATAGTGTTGGAAAATGAGAAATTATATTAATAACAACAAAATCCGGCATCAGTTGATATCATGATATGGCAAATGTGAAAACTCATTAATAAATCAGACTTATGTTCAATACAATGTCAGACACAAGTCTTCACACTCTTTGAAACTACAGGGAGTTTTTTTCAGTAACACACTTCTGTTTTCTGACCTTTCTCATAAACTTCCTTCAGCACTCCTTTCTTGATGAGCTCTTCTCTGCTCTGGCGAGTGGACATCTTCCTCTCCAACACTGAGGAGGCAGAAGGGACACGATGTCAACAACAACAACAACAACAACAACGACAACTGTCAGGCCACTTGTGTGCTGCATACTAAGAATGTTATTAGTGTGGAGGAATGTGTCGTCTGCAGCAGACGTTTGTCTGGACTTGCTGCCTCCATCATTGTTGCTACACAGTAATAATCTGGTGACTGAAACTCGGAACTATTCAGAAGCTCGCCGCCAGCTCGCTGATCCTCTGAGAAAGACAGCGGCATTATTTTAGAGTTAAAGCCAAAACACACATGCGCAGCAGAGCAGCATCCTACTATATGATGACAGAATATTCAAAACAAGCCGCATTTCATCTGTCTGCCTGTTTCACTATATTATCAGATTCACTTTTTCACTGTTTATTGTTAATTCACATATCTGTATAGTTTTTCTCACCTTGGACTTCTGGAGGACTGTATATTTTTTGTATATTTCTTTTAGTTCGATCTTGTAAAATACAAGGAACAGATGGCGGATCATTGTAGGTGCAAGCAAAACTAACCTGTGCTCCAAACTGATTTTATACTTTATGGAGTTTTCTCCTCAGTACTTTTTTTTTTCCAAGAGTTGCATTTGACAGGTTGTCAACATAAAGTAAAAACAATGTGATACAATCTGTAAGCAGTGAAAGAACATAGCTGATGTTTTTCAAAATTCTTGCTAAATAATAAAAATTTTGCAAACTTACAGAATGCAAAAAGAAAAAAAACTGAACTTCTCTGTATTTGTTAGATCAAATATTTGTGATTTCTTTTTTTTTCCTGCCCTTGATACAAAAAAAAAATCCCCAAAAGTATGAATTCTTTCACTGTGTGAGACCATAATGATCATCATCATGATCATTTCATGCACCCTGACTGACTGATGGCAGGGGTCCAAACAGAAACACATGGTGCACACAACAGGAACCTACCTGTGTGTACATATATGTGTGTGTGCTGTGAAATGTATATACAGTGTGTGTGTGTGTGTGTGTGTGGTTTAGATGCACAGAAAGGAGGTACATATTAGTTGAAGAAGGGAAAAAAAAAAAAAAAATGACTGCTGCGACAGCTGGGAGAACAGCTTGGCTGTAGGAAGCATCTCTTCACCCCTCGGCTGTGTTTGTGTCTCTCAGCGAGAACAGGATGTAGACTGATCCGGCCAGCTGAGAAACAACAACAGCTTCCATCTCTCCATCCAAATCAAACACTTGTTTCTATTTCACAGCTTTCTACTGAGTACATGCTGTAGATCTGAACCAGACATATGTAATAACAGTCACAGTTCTTTCAGATACTGGAGCTAATGTCTCTCTGGAGGAAGAGTTCGGTCACTGAAACGGAGACGACGGGGCGGCAGACTGACCGTCACCATTTAAAGCTAATTTGTTGCTGTACAGAGCGTTAATTATCAGCTGTGTTGTGTTTGCAATTACGATGAATACTGTAATTAAAAGCTTTAAGACATTTTTTTTTTTGAACGGAATAAAATATGTTAAGTTTTTTCTAATTTGTTTCATTTTTACACAGCTCTGGATCCTGCAGACAGATTATTATTTTTTTTATCTTCTCAAGTATTATAATTACTACATGATTAGTAATATTCAGTTTTTGCTACTCAAATGAATATTTAAACTCTTCTATAACAGTTTTTTTTGCATTTCACCTTTGGTTCACCTGCTATTATCTCATAAAATCAAATCCAGAGGATGAACACATGAATCATTATGGAGGCTTCACACACAGCTTCCACACTTCCACACTGTAGGTGTACTCAGGAGGATCAGGAGAGGAGAGGTCAAGATGTGGTTAATAATTTAGGTCTTATTAGAGTTCATATAGCTGTAAAAGCTGTTTTTTTTTCCATCTTCAATGGGAATCAACAGGGACTAATAATGGTCTAATGCTCCATTAAGCTCTATAGAGTTTGATTAACATGTTAATAAAGCTTTAAATCGTTCTGTCTGCAGGACCACAATGGAAATAAGTTATTTTTTTTGTAAACTTTATTGTGTTATTCTTGAGTATTTGTGTCTATATTAAAGTTCTAGTCTACTCAAACATGTTTTTGTTCTTGTTCCTGTAGTTGGATGTTTTTATATTTCTTAAACATTAAAGATCTCCCCCAGGTATGTACTGACACGTGTCAACTCAAAGCTGATCCTCATGTTCAAAGCCAGACTGTCCATTCAGAAGCAGGCCCACAGAGCTGATGGTCCCCTTAAAGCAGCAGCAGCAGCAGCAGCAGACCTGTAGCCTCTCAGTGCTTTACTTCCCTTACATAACCATAAGAATACATAGTAGATCTTTGCTGCAGCCCCTATATCACCTCCTGCTCTGCAGCACAGCACCTCTTAGCTCCCATTTATCAATGCGACTGTTGCTAGGTGCAACGGGGAGACATTTATCTGCCAGTGGAGATGTGAGTGGAGCTGATTACAACATGGGGGGGAGTGGGGGGAGGGTGTTGTTGTTGGCTGTGAGGTAGGAAACTGGGTGCTAATAGAAATGTTGTGTTTACAGTGTTTTGCTTTCTCACCCGCAGAGGTCTGCTTGAACTTTTCGCTCTTCTTCTTCCTCCACTTCCAGGGTTTAAAGAGACGTCCCAGGGTGGCGAATTTGCTCCGCCGTCGGATCGGAGGCGTGTGTGTGCCCGGCACCAGCGAATCAGAGCGCATCGCCGCCAGCCTCTCCACTTCCTCAGCTGGAAAACAAAATGAAACAAACAGGTTCATTAACGGGGCGGATCAACAACACCTGCGAAAATATGTTTTTGACTCCCCTCGTGGTTGTTTTTCTGAGCTCTAAAATAGCTAAGACTTAAAATACACACAGTCATTAGAGGCATCAGAGGTGATAACCCCAGAACATACAAAGTCCTACCCCCTTAATGACTCCTCATTTGTCACATGAAATCAGTCTGACACACCCATAAATACGACCTGTCACATCCTGAACGAGGGAGGTGCTCAGAAAAAATCAATTCTGACTTCAACTGATTGAATTTTTCTACATGTAAAGTCCTTCTAAACGTAGAGGTTAGCAATAGGTGAGATGATACCCATGTTGATGTCAAACATGACACGCTCATGGGAGACAAGCTTAGGATTTAAAGGGTTGAATAACATGTCATTTATATGGCAATTTCTTATATTATTAAACTGCATATTTGCTCTAATGAAGAGCCTCTTAAATCCACAGTCACTCGTCCCCTTATGCAAACGTCAGGGGACAAGTTCTCCCATGAGATGGGAGGTGGGGGGTTATTTGGATCGCTCTCAATCACACTTAAGAGAGTCAGGTGGCTCCAACAGCAACAACCTTATGCAACATGAGAGAGAGGGGAGGTGGGTGGAACTCAGGAAACCTCAGGAAGGGTCTGACAGAACGGTAACGAATATGAATAAGAAAACGGACCATAAAAAATACATAAACAGGAGGTGAACATCCATAACGAGTTTCTGCTACTTCTACTGAGCAGCAGCAGCACCTTGTTTCGAGCCGTCTCTCCTTCCTCCTGCGGTTCCTCCTATTCAGCCGTCTCCACTCTGAACTGTGATTTTCTCTCCGTCCTACAGGGATTTGTTTGAAAGTAATCATGCTGGAGGACGTTCTATAAAAGCGTGCTCCAGTTTTCCATTTGAAACTACACATTTCCCCATTACTCACTAGTCTATGGAACGAGGGCACGGAGCCTGAGCCAGCAGCAATGGATAAAGGAAAAAAATTTAAAAAATAAAAAAGGAGGAGGAATCCGACATTTCAGTTTGCAGTAATAGATGTAAACAGACATGTATATATACAAAACGCAAACACAGCGCGAGGACTCGGCTCTCTGCTCTTTTGGGTCTCGGATATACTTCACATGAATGGCGACAGCTGTTGTGCACGTGAGATACTGTACAGAAAGCAGAACAGATCAGACTTGCCTGGAAGTTAAAGAGCGATCATGTGACAGAAACTTCACAGCTTCGTTCACCTCAGGATGTCCGTAACTGTGACTCATATGTACAGTAACATGGACACTGCAGGTCTGCCAGCATAGACTCAGTACAGTGTCCTAACTGCAACCAAACACACCTGAGACTCACAACTGGCTGATATCCTGCTAAACTCACAGGAAAACAAACACAAATAGGACTAAAAACATGATTTCAATAGAAGAGGTTACAACTGCAACCAGCAAATGCCAAAAAACATAATGGGGGGGGAGGAAGAAAAAAACAAAATGTGAAGGGGATGTCGGTGGTTGGAGGGGGAAAACAGACGGGTTAAGACGTCAGCCTTGAGGTGGCCTTGTTACGAGAAGGATGTCAGTTCAAATCTGTACCAGCTCAGCAGATTCCATCGAGAGAAGCTCTTCAACAACATCTAAACCCCCCCCCTCTCAAAAAAAAAAAACAACCTTTCTCCCACTTCCCCTCCCCAGCTGCTCCAGTAGCAGATCTGCTTGTTCTGTGTAGCACCCTGGTGTGAATGTCAAGAGTGCGCTCGGAAAACCTTCCTTGGACAAATAAAAAAAAAGGAGTAGTTTCTCTCTCTCTCAAAAAAATGGGAAAAATCTACAGTCTGCAACTTTCTTGTCATGATCGATTAATCGTTTTGTCTATAAAATGTTGATGGTCACACCTTTAAATGCCTGGTTTTTGTGTGGTCAACAGTTCAAACCCCGATGAAATTCATGTACGACACGGAAAAGCTTCAAATCCTCACGTTTGAGAAGCTGCAACAGGCAGATGTTTGGCATTTTTTGCTTAAAAAAAATGACTCAAACGATTACTGGATTATCAAAACAGCTGCAGATTCATTTTCTGTCAATCGAGTAATTGCTGCAGCTCTACCAGTATCATCAATATGTAAAAGTCTAAATAGTATTTTTGGGTCCACGGTGCCTTATTTCATTATAAACACTTGAATGATGCTGCATGAGTGACCTGGGAAGTGAGGAGAAACTGTATTTTTACTTCTTAGGTGAAATACTCCTTTAATACATTATATCATGGTGTTTGTGGGTCAAGTCTTTGTCCCACTAAACAGAAGTAGTAGGTGTAGCAGTAGTAGTAGTAGTAGTCCTGTCCCTGCTGGTCCTGTCTGACCCCCCCCCAGCGGTGAGTCAGAGGGTTCAGACTCACACTGCAGGGCGACATTCCTTCAGTCAGACTCCGGGTCTGTTATCTCACTGCTGCCTCGAAACACAACAACAACACAAACAACAAATCACAGCAGACAAACAACAGATCATGATGACGCGGCTGCTGCTGCCGAGGCTGAAACCGCTACCTCAGTCTGTGGACTAATCCCAAGTTCTTGGGCGTTTCATGGTTTTGATGGGTTTTTTTGTCATTAATCAATACTGGAAATGATCTCTGGTTCAGGAATATGTTTTGGGTCGCCTAGGCAACGGGTTTTAAGCATCAATCTTCTGTGCGACTATTAACTGATGAAGTGACAGAAACACTGGAGAAACAGTGAATCAACTTGTCAATTAATCAAATAAGTTCAATAACTTTAACTCATCAGTCCACTAAAATAATAACTATATTGTTGAAAGATGGATTGAGAGTCGATTACTTAAGAATTTTTCACAACGGGTTAATTATTGAAGTCAAAAACACCAAACAACATTATAAATTGAATCTCTGCAGTTTGAATTGTTGGTTGAACATGAATAAAAAACTATTTGTAGACGTCACCTTGGACTCTGGGTAACTGTAATATTTCGCTGGACTAAATGACTTACTGATAAGTTGAAAAAAGAAAACAGGGGAGATAACGTATATATATTAAGAGCTGCAGTGATGAGTTGAATCGACTGACAGATAAATAATCAGCAAACTGTTTTGATCAATCATTAAAAGTCCTTTTTAAAAGTAGAAAATGTCAAATATTTCCAAGTTCCAGTTTGTTATTTGTGAGTATTTGCTGCTATTCTTGAATTTATTAACAGGATAGCCCCCTTGAGATGTAGCATCTTGCTTTCAAAGGGGGTCTTGGTCAATATGTTTGGATTTTGGACAGTTGGTTGAACAAAACAGGCAATTTAATGACATCACTTTGAGCTTTCAAAAACCATGACTGATATTTTTCACCATTTTCAGACATTTTATAGACCAAACGACTGATTGAAGAATGAAGAAAATAATCAAAAATGAAATATCTGCAGCCCTATGTTCATATATACAGAACGTTCTTGATCAGTCAAGAAATTTCTTGGGTATGTTGGTTGGACAGAATAAAGAATTTGATCATCTTGACATAGCAATTAATTAGAAAATTAAATGGAGATTAATCACTAATGAGAATAATCTTAACAGTCACATATCTGGCTCAGTAATATGGTTTGGTCTCAGTAAGCATTAATGATTTTCTTCTACGTGAGTGGATTCGTCTGTAGACAGATATTAATACTGGAAACCCACTTTTCACTTAGGCTAAAATCTCTGGTGGATTAATCAAAGAACATTCAGTTTCCAGCCTATAAATTATATAAAAAAAACATATTTCGTCAAGAGCAGGATGATGATACACTGCTGCAAAAAAAGCCAAAAGATAGATTTATCAGAAGAGGATCAAAGGGTTGCGATGTGAGCAGGGGGGAAACTAAATGATTTAAGATTTGAGCTTCTATCATTTCAACTCATATTCCACAATGATTCCAACTAATCTCCACTAAACGTGCAAGACACAAGCTAGTTTGACACTGAAGGAACACCGCAACGATACTGCAGGCTTTAAAAAGATACCACAAAGTTCTTAAAATTGTCACTACAGAGTAAATAGTGCAATAAAAGCAACATTAAGAGAGATGCTGCCGGTGTTACGCTGTATTTGGTTGACCCATCAGATTCTGTGACCTGCAGTGTTGGAAGAGTACATCTTCCAAACACTGCAGGTCACAAAATATAAAAATACAGCCTGATTTCCTACAAAATTAGTATTTTTACTTTAGTACTTTAGCTGGTAGTAAATGTAGCTGATAGTTAAGCATGATTTTTACTTGTAATCAAGTATTTTTACATTATGATATTGGTAATCTTGAGTACTTATTCCAACACTGTGGGTCACAGATTCTGATGGGTCACCAAATACGGTGTAACACCGGTGCTGAGGCGCAGATTCCCCCAGCAAGCAGGCAGGCAGGGAGCGGTCACAGAAGAGTAAAAATCCTCCTCTTCCTCGCTCCCTGCTCTTCTAGATAACGGAGCCGCGTCCTCTCACCGTCCAGCTGTTCTGCTCCTCGGCAGTTGCTGCAGATGTGTTTGATCTCTTTGCCGATCTGGCAGTGGATCATGAACGGCGTGTTGTTGTTGTTCGCGGCGGGCTGATGCTGGAGCTGTTTCCCGGAGCCGTTGCGGGACGTCTTCATCCTGGTCAGGCAGAACGCTCTCCTCCTCTTCCTCGGCTTCTGCTCCTCGGACGCGGCCGCCGGTGAGGACGGGGGGTCGGTGGCAGATCTGGAGCCGGACCGTGAACTCATCACGTCGCCTCCACGACCCGCCATGTTTGCGCTGGACTGCAGGGCTGGACCCTCTCGCCCTCTGCTCCGTGGAGGGGGATTTTAAATGGTTTGCATCTCTGTGTCCACCAATGACAACCCCCCAGAATAAAACTACCACTTCCGGCCCCAACTTACAAAATAAAAGCCCTCTGACAGAGCCATTAACACGCTGTGGCCAATCAGAGTGACCTTTGACCAACATTTAGTTTTATAACTCACTGTAAATTAACTATTTTTTCCTCCTCCAGTATCCTGTTCACCAGTGATTCACAAAGTGGGGTCCAGGGATACCAAGGGGACCTTGAGGGGGATCCAGAGGGCCCCAGCAAACAGGGAAATAAATTATTTCCACTATAATTCCAACTATAAGCAACACAGTAACAGGATCATTGACTGTTTTGGTCGTTGGTTTCATACACTTTCTGTAATAAAACAGCTTGAAGTAAAAATCTTATCAGATGCGGTCCGTGACCTAATTTGTGTCAGTTTAGGGGTCCTTGATGTGAAAAAGTTTGAGAACCACTGCTCTTCACAATAAAGACCCATACAAAATGTTAATATCTAAAAGTATGGAAGAAATGCCTTAAAGTAAAACAGTAAAGGTAATCAATGCAGAAAATGCCCATGAGACTGTTACACTATTATATATTATATGAATAAATTGATATTGCTGATGCATTCATATGTATGCAGCATTTTACTGTTGTAGGTGGAGCGATTTACATTCCGTTGAGTAGTTATATTTATAACAATGCATCATATTTTGTAAGCATATCAGTAACTTTAACTCTTAAATAAATGTAGTGGAGTAAAAAGCACAACATTTCCCTCAGAACTGTAGAGGAGTGCAAGTATAATGTGTAATGAAATGTAAATACTTGAGTAAAGTGAATCAAATTTGTGCTTCAGTACAGTATTGGAGTAAATCTTGAG
This sequence comes from Euthynnus affinis, assembly GCA_029490765.1. NCBI lineage: Eukaryota > Metazoa > Chordata > Actinopteri > Scombriformes > Scombridae > Euthynnus > Euthynnus affinis. The sequence continues at coordinate 26,532,737 of CM055848.1, read as the reverse complement.
GTGTTGTAGGTTGTAAGGAGTAAAAAGTGAGTTAAATATAATGACATGCAGCAAGAAAAAGTTGACTTTGTTGTCTAATGAGATTTAAATTCAGAATTACTCAACTGAACATTTCAGATTTCCACAAAGCCGGAGCTCCATCTAGGATCAGCTCCTTGTTTTACAGCCGAGAAAATCCCATATTTAAGAGTTACAATCTTTACTTTGAAAAAAGAGTTAGTATATTTGAGAAATATGTGCTTAGAAAACTGTAATTCAAATTTACAAAATGTATGTACCCAAAAACATATATAATCCTATTTTGATGGTTACATATTTAGCAGTCTGCACTGACAAGCTATTTTGTTCCTCTGAACAAATCAAAACATCATTTTTCTACTTTATATTATTTTGAAGTTTGCTTGTTCTTTCTTCTGGTGACGGTTCGTCTTTTCAGCAGCAGCTTGACACAGCTGCGCGCCCACATTGATTCAACCAATCAACGCTCGCTGTTGCGTTCTGGACTCGTGACGGCAGCCAATGAGGTGACGCGCCGGGAGATTTAGAATTTTAATGAGTGCCGAACAGATGATTCACAGTCTGACGTTATCAGCTGAAAACCAGACGAGTTTCTGCAGCTAACGAGTAGCTTCTCTCTCTCTTTACATCCAAACAACCCGATACATTTAGCATATTTGGTATTTACCTGTTTTGATTTGTAAATTACTCATTGCTAATAAAAAATAGAATGAAAATAAGAGATTTGTAAGACTTTAAGTTTAACAAATTGTGTATTTTTACCATCTTAAAATCTGATCCAGAACTGAACAGACTATCCAAAGTTAACCAGTAGTAAAATAACAAGAATAGATTATTTTCAAAAAAGGAAAAAAAGAGAGAGATAAATGGAATAAAAGGATTAAAAAATACAATCTTGGTCAATGAGTTCATTATTCATGAACTCATTCAATAGCTTCAAGATGATTAAGTTTAATGTTGGATGTTTGAGCTCAACTTGCAGAGTTTTCATATTCATCTGCTGAGCAGGCAAAGTTTCTCACCTTAAATCTGAGTTTAAGGCTGCATGTACCTGCGAGAATAACTGTAACATCACAACGAGTTTACAGCCTTAGTCATAGTCCAGTCTGCAATTTACACAGATGTGATGTGGAAACGTGAAGCCTCTATTGCACATAGACGGAAAAACTTTTCATTTAAGTAGGAGACATCTTGCATCAAGCAGTTTTCATAGATTCTGGATTTTAATCTTTTACTAGTGTCATTGAACTGTTTTTTTTTAATGTAAAAATCATATTACACAAATTATTAGTTAAAGCAGAGTATTGTTTATGTATCTTATATGTCTGAACTGGATCTTATAATTAATTAAAAAAAACATATATAATTTTGGAAAGTCTCTAAACATGGAAAAAGCATGACAAACATGATAAACAAGTGAAACATGCTTCTGAGAGACAGTCATGCTCTATGGAGGCCACAATCCGTAGTTCCAACTCTCTGCCAGCAGGTGGAGCTCACTTACAAGCAATGTGGATGAAATTAATTCATCTCTTGCTCTAAAAACAGTGACAGACTCTGAGCTGCAGGGTGCAGACTAGTTAGGAGGAGTCTCAGTCTAATCAGAGCCAACTCTCTGTTATCTCCCTCATGTTTTAACACTGAGCTGCGGCGCCTCGGATGTGTGTGTATGAGATTGTGTTTGTGCGAGGATGAGTGTGACTAGACTTGTGTTTATACAGGGCTACATTTTGTCATTTCACGCATCTACATTGTGTGTGTGTGTGCTGATGTTCATCTATTTTACGTAACACTCTGATCAAAAGCGTTAGCTGCGTCTTGCTGGCTGTGCTGATTGAAGCAGATGATGATGAGGAGGCTTTCAAATTCAAAGTACGAGGTTCTGTATGACAAGATAAAAGGGGAACAGTTAGTGAACGAGCCTCTTGTCTGGAATGAGCGCTTCTCCAATAAATATCAGGCCTCTTGTTATCCTCTCAGTTGCAAGTAAAGACATCAATTTATGGTGAGGGAAGCATCCCTCCTTGCAGTCAGAAATAATGTCCCCATGTTTATTTGAATGTATTGTTCATAGTTTTGTATTATTAGAATGAAGGCCTTTAGGGGAGGATGTATCAGAGGCTTGTTTGATTGACGTTAGCTGGCAGACTGCTGGTGTTACACCATACAGAATAAAGACAAAGTAACTGCTGTAGCTACAAGTTGTGGATAGACTAGCATGTTGCTAACAGGGATTTTGAAGAGCAACGACCAAAACGAGCATCTAACAGGTCCGAAGTGACATTCAGTGACATTAGCGGTGCACTTTCCCCCGGTGAATGTTTGGCGGCTCGTTCAACAAGCTAAGCTGCAGGAAAAGATGTGTGTTCATGTGTGTAAGTTAGATAAGAAGGAGAGCAGGAACGCTAATGTGGGTTGTTGTTGTTCAGAGTCTGCGGCTGTTGTGTTTGTGTAGCAGGATGCGATCAGGCTCAGTGTGACCGTCTGCTCTGCCCACGATTGAACGCCACATTAATGCTTTATGCAAGATTTGATTCGCTGTGTTGAAATAAGTTACGTAAGTGCATGATGGAATTCCATCATTAAATCAAAGAATTTAAAATATACATTTATCCCTTTTGGTTTCAGATTTTTCTCAAAGGACAACACAGGACAAGTGATTTACTGAGCAGAAATGTATAGACAAAAAAAGGCAGCTGGACTTTATCACCTTATATTTAAGTCTCTACAGTTTATCTGTCTTATTCTGATGACTAGCCTGAATGAACACCACTCTTTGACTTGTTGTTGGTCTCTTTAATGAGAAAGAGAAATGAGACTAGAGCAGTGGTGGTGTGAGGCTAATCAATAAATCCATGGTCTCCCTCACTAACATACAGGCTATAAGACCTTCAGTACGCCTCGTGATTGAAGCAAAGGTGGTGGCATCTGCATAGACATGAAGAACGAGAGTGACGCATGAAAAACTGCGGCTATGATTCATATTATATACAGAGGAGACACAGGAGAGCTTTGATTGTTTTACACTTACAGGAAGAATGCAGAGATTGAAGGAGAAACACTGACGTTATCAGTAAAAGTATCAGCTGTAAACATGTAAGCAGCATTTTAAAGGATAGGTTCAGGTTTTTTTGCCTTAATACAATACTGATGTGCTGATATGTGCATTGAAATCTTGGTAGCTGTAGTTGGTTGCAGTGGAGCAAATTTGTTTTAACTCCTAGCGCTAGATTACTTTTCGATGAGAGGAGGTGGGTGGATGTGATTCAGCTCCAGTCCTGTCTGTTCCCTGCACAGATGAGGGTCTTAGTGGGGCCACAGAGGTCTGGAAGGTTACAGCTCAATGTATTGCTGACAGTAATGGACTTCATGCTTCAAAGTGTCTGACAAGTCTGAGCATGTTCAGATAGATGACAAGCTCTCAAACATACCGTAACACACACACAAGTGCAGACAGAAGTACATGTATGTGTGATTACGTATATATATATATATATATATATATATATACACACACACACGCATGCAGTACATGAGAACGTGTGCAGCACCTACTTAGACCACAGGTGTGCTTGTCACATCAGAGATGGCAGCAAATCCTCATTGAGACAGCCTGTGGTCTGTGCAGCTGTCAGATTATTTTCTATCTATGAGACATTGAGCTCTTCTCTGTCTCACTATAAACTATTCTGTCCAACTGAATCTCTCTTATGGTGCCAGTAGTCTAAGCATGTATTTCTCATGAACCGCCCAGATTAGGACCCCACAATCGTCAGTGCACTATACACTTGTCAGTCAAGACCACCATCTGCAGGCAGCGAAGCCTATATGGCTTCTTATCTCTGTGCCTTTGTGCTGTGATGGAGATCCACATCTGCCTTGACGGAATCAATCTTACCTTGACCTGCCTGAGCTGTGATTCACATCTCCATGGTACTGAGTCTGCCTGACAACTCTAATGAGATTTCAACTTTGAGTAGACACACACACTGGGTCTGAAGCTTGTTACCTAAACTTCTCCAACATTAGAGGGATGTAAAAATAAAACACAGAGTGGTTGAACTTCACTGTCACACAGTATGTGTTATGGTGGTTCGTGATTTGCTTTTTTAGAAGACACTTCCTGTCTGGGTTTCTGTCGTCTCACTTGCTGTTTTTTTTTTTGTTTTTGTTTTTTTACCTTTCTTTTAATGTTGAAGCTGAAAACTAAAGGTGATTGTGCTTTTTGTGATTGTGCACCTCAAAACCTGTTTGTTTTCTGCTTCATCCTTTGATTTGATACCTTACATTTTGTGGGTTGTACACCTAATTCAGCTTGTTTTAAAGAGGATATATCTCGCACTTTCCGATTTTTATTCTTGGGTTCTACTGGAATATCATTTTCGCTCCTGTCTCTTCTTTTTCCCTGTTCTTTACCCAAAATATAAACTTACAAATACACCTGTACATGTTTGAGCCTGAATCTGATCTGAAATATGATGTCAGCTCATGGAGGAAGTAGAGGTGACTTTGCAAACGAAGCATCCGCCCTGGCTTTTGACTTGAAGGTGGCATTTTTACATGCCTTTACCTCAAGTTTTGGAACTTTGACTATTCTTAACATAGACATCTGACATTATAACAGTATATAAATGACAGAAAATCACAAAAAGCATGTTATTTCCCCTTTGATATATAGTCTTGCCTGTGTCTATCTCGCTCTTTCTGATATTCTCCTTCCTGTAATGCCCTTCGTATAAATGCTATTACTGTATAAATAAAGTTGGAATTACACAATAAACTAAGCAAACAAATAAAATAGGTATTGATCAGATTCCAGAGGTCATGTGTCTGGGCCTCCACAGCTCTGTACTAACTGCCGAATGAAAACGCCAGAATCAATAGCAGTGGATGCTCTGGCTGCTGCTGGCTCACTGTTCACAAAGTTTTAAACCATGCCTTTAAGCTAAATGCTGCTGACTTTAACAAACAGATGGACTATTGATGCACTTTTGCTCCACTCCATGAGGAAGTGTTTAGAGAAAGTGTAAAAGTGAACCTTTATTGGGTCAGTTCACCAAATGACACACAACTTTTTGTTGTTTTAATTCACCATTAATGGTTTGGTTTTATTAGATGAGGTTTTAAGATGCACTTTGCTTGAATCTTTTAAACTCACATTTACATTTAAAGAGGGCATAACATGCTTTTTTTGTGATTTTCTGTAATTTCTATGTTTATTTTAAACAAGTTTATTTTTACACAAGTTTCAAAGCTTGAAGTGAATGTAAAAATGCAGCCTTCATGTCAAAAGCCAGGGCTGCAAAGTTACCTCTACTTCCTCCTCGAACTGATGTCAGATTGTCTGCTCACGCCCACAAATGCTTTTTGTTGTTTGCATTGTCTGCTTGTATATTTGGAATCTGATTTCTGCTCCAACATGTACGGATCTATTTGAGAAGTTTCCATTTTGAGTAAAGGCCAAGAAAAAGAAGTGAAATCCTACTACTGTTTGTTTACGTAGCCCCTGGATCTAACCAATCAGAACAGAGTGGGCTCCTGGGGGGGAGGGCCTTAAAGAGAGTTTCAGACAGAGGCTGAACCGAGGGGCTGCATAAAGGACCAGTATAAGATAAACAAGGAGCATTTTTTGAACTGTACAGTAAATCATGCGAAGATTTTCAGTAGAGCACAATATAAACGCAGTGCTGGAACTTTACTTTTACTATTTTAAGATTTATACACGCTGCAGGCTGATTTGAAAAACTGTGAGAAAATTGCTGTTTTAGTCTGGACAGAGAGCTGGAACAGAGAGACAAGAAGTACTCCTTCTGAAAACAGTCCATAGTAAGGTGTTTGGTTTATCCTGAGAAACCAGGATGCTGTTTCTGGAAAGATGCTTTTGTTACTTTTTCACCTCCGTCTTTACTGGGCTGGTGCCTTAAATCTTAAGAGCAAATATCTCAAAACCTCAGCAAATAAAACCCAAACTCTTTGAATGGCTGTAATCCAATTATAGTAAGTGATAAAATATATTTTTTATTATTTGGTTTAATGGGCCCTTTAATTGAGCCACTCATGGTCATTACTGTCAATATGATTGATCTCTTACTGGACAACCAAATAACCTCCCCTCCTCTTCACCGACACCTCTTGTCTATTTCTGATCTCTCCCCATTACCCCACATATCACCTACTCATCCCAACGGGGCTTCTGTCTCCATCAGCCAAAAAATATTAATCATCCTCTGGCCTCTGATAGTGCTGCTGCTAATTTAAGCCCCGGACTGAGACTACAATCCTGACAGAGATTTAGTATGCGAAAATTAATGTGCTGCCCTACTGTTGAGACAGATAGGTAGAAACCTGCTGTTTGGAGTCTAAAACAGACTCTGCCATTTATTCATCTCCATCGCGCTGCTCCTTTTACCTCCATTTTCCCACCAGTTCATCTGTCCACCCACTACATCTCCGATTAAGATGCTGACTGCTTCCAACGCCATGGAGGAATCGCCTCGTCACATCCGAGGAGAACAGACACACAAAGCTCCGGGTGTTCCCAGGTGACTGAAGTTAACTGTTTTTATTTGGGAGCAGAGAGGATAGAAGAGACTAAACATGCAGTGTTTTGTAGATAATTAGCTGCACAGCAGGAGCGCTGCCCAATTCACTACTCTCCACAACTTCACAGCATCAGACTTCAGTAGACAGACAGAAAGTGCGGCGGGGCAAAGAGAGGTCACTGCCTCTGGCTTCCAGCGGATAAACCTCACAGAGTTGACAAAATCATCATCACTCCAGGACAGGCAATTACAGGGATATCCAAACATTGATGTACTGTAGGTCTGGATGAAATGTCATTATCATTCATCAACTTATAATTGCATCAAAATTGTCAAACTGAGATATTGTGGGTCACATGACAGGTTAAAGTTTTACGAATATCAGTCATAATTTGACATCTCAAAAAGCCTGTACAATAAACTTTCTCCATCATCTTCTTGCTATGAGTGATGGTGACAGATTTGGTAACTCACTTTGAGATTTATGTCTCTGCTGTTTTGTCTGACCTCTTCTCAATGGTTTAATGTGGACATTTGACATATTTCTGATGACAGTTGTGGGTTGTTTGCTTTTTTTTTTTTTTTTTTTGCCGGGCCATTGTCAACTGAATCTGATCAAACCACACCCACACAGTCCTGGTGAAGCAGATAAGAGTTTGAACTCTAGATATGCAATTCTTAAGGATGTCTTTTTCACTGAAACTTAAGCCCCCAAAATAAACAAGAATTTCAGGGACCTTTTATGCCAGATAATAAAATGATTCTCATTGTTATTATTTTTTGTGGTAAAACACACAAAAACAAATGACAAGATTGGATGACCATTAGATTTCCCCCCATATTTGTTACACATGATATTGTATATTTTTGTAAAGGAGGTTTGAAAAAGCAAGGAATTTACTATTTTGTACTGAAAATATGAAAATTTAACCTTTTCCTAACCAAAAATTATGTTGTATTTTGTTGTTAAGTTGTAATTTTGTCACGTATATATTTGGTATTTCTTGTGTTTGGTGTATCTAACAGAGACTAGAAACCACCCTGGTGAAGGTAAGAGAGACTAAAATGTTTTTATTTTAAAAATTTAATAAGAGGATAAACCCCTTGAGATGCACCATTTTATTTTCTATGGGGTCCTCAGGCAAAAAACATTAAAGTTATTAAATATTTAAGCAAAAAACAAAATCTAAATACAAAATAATAACAATAGATTAAAAAATCCAACGAAAGAAAACAAATACCATGGACATACACATAAAGGCTCTCCCACCATCCCAAACCACCAACACCAACTACATCTGTTACTTATAAACTAAAATTGAAGGTATTCAATCAAAAACAAGAACAGAAAAGTTTCATATACTGGATGAGAGTTGTGTGACTTTTCTAAAACTAATTAAATGTATTTAACCCACACAGAACCAGCCGCTCATTGCTTAATGTGAAATTTGCCAAAACTGGAGATATATACGGTTTTCTCATGACAACATGAGCCACAGTTGATCTGGTTTGGTCTCTTTTTCTTTCTCAATCTGTCTAGAAATGTGTTGGCACCAAACACAGACAGCACCGAACACAACAGCGCTAAATAATGTGTGATGTGATAAGGAAGGACAAAAGACGTCTGCGAGTTCAGTGGCAACAGAAAGTTCAGTGTTCTTCCAACAGTTTCTTTATCTCTTTCTCTCTCACTGCCATTCAGTGTTCAAAAGCCCCCCCACCTCCCCCTTTCCCCCACCTCCTTTCTCTGACTGGACCCGCTATGTGCTGAATTAATACAAAGTGACAGAACAGCAGAGCCTGTAGGAGCTTGTGTGTGTGTGCGTGGTTGTTTGTGTGTCTACATCCCTGTAAATGTGTGAATGTGAGAGTTGGCATATCACAGGGATATGAGTCACCCCTCTCTTCTCCCTCTCTCTGTCTCCTGTATGCGGCTCATCAGTTTTGATAGGTGGCCTTCACCAATACAGACAGAATACTTAAGGGGGGGAAAAAAAATCCATCCTAACGCGCTGTAACACTGTTAAAACAGCAGCTATTGGGGACGTGCTTTGCATCTCTGGCTGCATTTTGCGGATTTACTTGTGTATTTTCTTTTGCCTGAGGAGAACTCAAGCAGCACCCCCCGTGGCTGAAGTGCCCAGGGATGAGCCACGAGGGGGGCTCACTTAAAGCAACCACAGGGGGGACAAATATCAAAGAGGCTCGCAGGCAAGCTGCAGAACGAGGCGTACAACACAGCAAAAACAAGTAATAAGTGATTAAGAGCCAGAAACAACTTAACTTAATGCACATTACACCTACACAAATATAAGAAATAGAGCCCGGCCAGCACTGAAATGTGCTTGATTTTGAACTATTCTCTCCATGTTGATGTTTGTGTCACAGTGAAAGACGTTTAAACAGCAGTGAGACAGCTCCTGGAAGAACTCAGAAAAACATCTAAATTAAGCATCAAATATTTGGAAAAATTTTTGTAGTTGTGAACTTTGATTGGCAGTCGCAGGTCGTCGGATTGTCATCTGTCAGCGAATGTATTGCATAACTTCATAACAGTAAAGCATGCTGATTTTTTTGTGTAGCAATTGCAAAAACGGGGCACTACATATTTTATTTTATGGTGTTTTAATAATTTTAACCTTGTTGTGTCTTTATTCTTTTTTTACTTCTGTTTGATTAATTAGTTCCTCTTCTTCTTTTTTCGTCTCTTAACCTCCTTCCACCTTCCAGCTGTTCTCTGGCACTTGCCAGGCCGTCACTGTAAATAAGAAACTGTTCTTAATGTCTTGCCTGGTAAAATAAAAATAAAATAATATACTGTGCCCTATTTTCATTGTAAAGAGCTTTGAAACTGTGTTATGAAAAGTGCTATATAAATAAAGTTTATTATTATCATTATTATTACTTTACAGAGTATAGCTTTAGTTTAGTGTGCTTGCTTTAACTGAGTCACAACAGCTGCTTCACCCGCAGTTATTATTTTATACCAGCTGATTAGTGATGTCCAATCATAGTCATACAGGTGTACAGCATGACTGTTATGACTTGATACTTCTCACTGTTACTCTACTCATATATTTATGGTGATGCTGTTTGTTAATCCTCCTTGTGTACTGAGGTTTTGGTATTGTTGATTTAACTAAGATTCAGTGTTTATTTATGTGTTTATTGGGAAAGATTTGTTCTCCCAGCAGAATCTTTATTGCTGCTTGGATAGCAGTGCATTTTAAACCAAATCTAACTGAGCAAACATTTGCTATAGCTGGTCAGTTCCTTGAATCAACTGTTTAAATGAGATGCTACAGGCATGTAGGATGAAGTTTGCAAAGAGAATGAGAGAAGTATAGAAGTAGACGAGGCAGGCTGAGGGAAAGTGGGTACAACCAAATGATTGCACTGAGTATGGTTGGACAATAAACTGAAGTCATCAAATTACCAACATTGTTATTGTAGTTCTCAATAAATAATAATAAAAACTGAGAACATCTGAAGTCTATGACATCAACCAAACTATCATCCCAAAGTCCCGTCTAAAGCTCAAACTAATATTTAACCATTTATTTGCCATTTCTGATTGAGTCTGCTTATTATTTAAACATTTGTGGTCTGTAGAAAAGGCAAAAAAATAGAATAATATCCACAACAATTTGCTAAAGCCCTGGACGATGCCTTAAATTAGTTTGTTTTGTCCGACCAACAGTCTACAACCTAAAGATAATCAATTTACCATGTATTTATCATGTAAAATTAAGAAAAACAGCAAATTCTCACAACTCAGTTGAGACTTGAAACAAGGGAATGTTTGTCATTTTTGACTGAAACATGAAGCTGGTTATGTTTCAGTCAATTGATTAATCTATTAATTGCTTTAGATCCAGTCCAGAATCATTACCTGGTCTTATTGTAATTAGTCCGGACAAAAAAAATAAACATAAAGCCAGCTTGAGAAAGGATTTAGGTGCTGCTGTGTATCATTATCACGATAAATCAACCACCCAGAACACGTAGCATCACAGACTTATTATCTATAACAGTGTACAGGTACCCAAGGGCATTCTACTTTAAGACACACTATATGCTCATACACACTGACATCACAGTGGCCGAGACCTTCCCACTCTCTTGGGTGTCAGCTTGGGTCTGAGTCACAGGCCTTACTTGGCTCAGGTTTTCTCTCAGCACAATGGCCAGCTTGTCTGAGCTGAATGGATGGACCCACGTGCCAGCGGAGGAAGAGTGAGGGGTTTTGTGTGTTCGGTGGGAGGCAGCAAGGCAGTGGAAGTACTCCTCTGCATTTAAAGCTCTCTCACTTCCTCCCTGTGCTTTTGTATTCTGCCCAGGTAGTTCTGGCACTCTGCTCAAGGCCTCTTTAAAGTATGCAGATAGCAGTGTTGATGTATGTGCATGAGAGAGAGACAAAGGTTTTAACTCAGACAGTCGGAGGTGGTTTACGTGCACCATTCCCACCATATTCTATGGACTACAGCCAACTCTCTTTCTTTTTCACTGTGCCAGCCTTTATGTTACTACAATCTACAAAAGCCTCCATCCTGCCACCCTGTCCTACTCATCCTCCTCCTCCTCCTCCTCCACCTCTTCCCACTCCTCGTCCTCCTTCCTCGTTCCTTGTCTCAGTCTTTCATTCAGGTCGGTATTAAAGCTCTCTATGCTTGAATGAGAGTGTGGTAATGCCTGCGTCTTGGTCTTTGTGCGAAGGGCTAACATCCAACTGAGCTGACCTGGATTTATATTGCTGGAGCAGAGCTGTGCTGCCTGGGATCTGGACTGACTCAAGATGATGGAAACCAGTTGAAATTCCAACACACAGGCTTTGAAACAGATCTGGTCTGAATAATGTGCATGAAAAACAGACAAAGGTGAAACAAAAAAGTCACTGATAGTTTGCAATGTTGTGTTATTCTTAACCTCCTCAACCCTGCTGAACACACTGGCAAATTCACTATTATGAGTGCATGTTGTGCTGGTTAATCATCATTCAAACCCAAAGAACTTCACTTTAAAGCTGCATTAACCAGCATTTTTTTTTATATTAACACAATCATATGACTGTAATGTGAAAAACTGATGAACCCATAGAGAATTAGGACCAACTTAGCAGCTCTATGGAGCTTTTTAGCCTCTTCTGTCTCATTGTTTTGGCTTTACAGCACATTAACTGTGTGGTTCAGTCTCAGCACTTTCATCAACTTTGTTTTCAGCAAAGAAGCTCTGACAAAACCCTCTGAATATTAACTGCCCTGCACCATTTGGTAGATGGGCAAACTTAGAGACTAGCTGGTGAAGAAAGGGGATCATCTAGTAGTGTGTTTTCATCAGCAGTTGGTGGTGACCAAACTAGAGTTAAAAGGGGAGTGAATATAGACTTTACAATCATCAGATGGGCATAAACACGACATGCATCTTAGATCTTAGAGGATCTTTGCATACATACATGTTTTATGTTTTAAAAATGTCGCATATTCTCCCCAAACTGCTTCTAAAATCCAAATAAATCAGGTCAATATAGCCTAGTCTACAACATCCAGTAGCACAGTGATGATTCTGCACTGGGAGCACTGGTGGACAGCAGCCTAAATGCACTGTAGTGACATTTTGGTTCAGTAGTGAGCATGGCTGGAGAGGGTCACACTCAAGAGAGCAACAACATGCCATCTGGCAAAAGCCACAGTGATAAACTCTTGTTTAGTAAACCCAATACTTCCAGCCTCCCACACACACACACACATACGCACACACAGGACACGTATGCATATCAACACACACACATGCATTCTGAAGATGGCATGGATATTGTCACATATGAATGGTGACACACATCAAAGAAAAGAGTGGGCTGGATTTATGCAAAACAACAGCAGCTAAACACACAGACATGAAGTAAATGGGAATCAAGCGAGTGGGTGGGCAGAGGGATTTGCTTGGGGAAGAGAGAAAAAGGGGGTGGGGGGGTAAAAGGAATGAAGGCAAAAATGCTTCGTGGTTGGAGTGAAAGGTGTGAAGAAAAATATCCCTCCTTTGACGTAGCTGGCAGTGCCCGCTGGATCCTTGATGATGCCATGCCAGTGTCACGCAGCTGCAGCCTGCCTGCTCTGTTTTTAGCTAACAGCCAGGAGCAGCACTGTTAGCAAGACACAGCAGCCCCCCCCTCCTCTCTCTCTCTCTACCCTCTCCCTCCCCGACTCCTTCACATTCAAGCCATGTCTGATGGAAAGCCTGACACAAAGCTCCAAGAAAGAATAGTGGTACTCAAATTGGGGAGGCTCGGCTAATCTAGCTGACATGAGGTGCTGCGTTTAATAGAAAACAAAATGGAGAGGAAGATTGTTAAGGGCCAGAGAGAGGGCAGCTGAGAGAGATTATGAGTAGGTGGGTCTGAACACTGTGAGTCATAAAGGTCTAAGCAGGCTAAAGGGGGGAGGATGGGGGCATATTACAGAGCAAGCATGTGAGTAATTCCTGATCTCATTAAGATTTATGTAAGGCTGGTTTTTCACATACAGCTCTCACCTCTACTTAAGGCTAAAGATAAAGGTAGACTTAAAAAATATAAATAGAGCTACACATGCTCTAACACACAGTGCTATTATGATTTTGGTTTAACAGTGACTATGTAAAGTAAATTTAATATGATTGCTGAATGCAGTCTACATGTTTTAAAAAGGAGGTAAATCAAGAACTATAGCAAGGCTGGAGAATTTTCTAGCTTTGGCATCTGTCCGGAAATGGAAAAAAAAATATAAGCTTGAGTCTAGCCTAGACTACCAAGCACCATGTGACAGGGATTTGTCACATCGGGCAATTCTGGGGGAGGGTCTGCCACAAGCTATTCAGATGTAGGGGCTCATTAGAAGAAAAAAAAGAAAGAAAAAGAAAACCGTTTCATATATGTAACGTGGGTGATCATGGATGGAGAAATGCCGATTCCGTGCGAACCTTTCTGGCTCTGTTCGCCTATCCTGCTCGGTGTCATTTTCAGCACCGAGGGCCGGTGGACAGCTCCGCGCTGATGTGATATTAAAGCAGCCTCCTTCTGAGGATGTGGAGAGCTTTTCCATAGGAGAAACTGCTTGTTTTCAAATTTTTAAAAAAATGATGAAAATGAACACAGATGTAGCCGTAAACCTCGTACCAAGATACCCATGATCCAGGCTTCGTGACAGCGTTACCATCGTGACCATGGCAACAAAGGAAACAATAACTTATCTCTCTTGTTTTTTCCACGCAGACAAACTCTATAGGATTTCACATTCAAAGAGCATCCATCCCTCGCCCTTCTCCAAACGCAGTAATAACAACTGCATTTTAAAACGAGTGGCCCGAGGCGGCCAAGTTCACACAACATTTCACTGCAGCCGACTATCAAGGCGGAGTCTGGTTGGAGCAACAGCAATCAATCGTCCTATAGGGATAATTAGGTTTCCGCTACCTAACCGTACCTCGCACACCGCAAATCGTACGCATACTTAGAATAAAAACCAGCCTATGTGGAAGATTCTTGCCCTCTCATCTCCTAGTGCATGAGTCACTGTGTGGTTACCGTCCACCAAGGTGCAGCTGAGCACTATGGGTACCGTCAGACCTGCACAATGAAAGCCCAAAGTCATGCTGATGTGTTGGAACTGTCACTAAACGATTAAGCCATTGCTCTCGTAGCGAAACAGACGTTTCACCTATAATCGACTATCCCCCTGTGAAAGGCTGCTACTGTAATACACCCAGGCATGAAGCGAGGGGCACCAGTGTCGCTGGCTGGCAGCCTACCTGTCTCCAGGTGTAAAGAGATCCTCGCCTCGTTGATGTAAGGCGTGTCACTCTTGGACCGGACCCTCCGGATCGGTCTGCGGTCTACCTCCTCCTCCGGGGCCGCCGCCATGTTCGGCCAGCCGGGCAGCGTCCACAGGCGACCGGCGGGACTGCGAGAGATTCGGCGCCGCAGCAGCAGCAGCAGCAGCAGCCACTCGTGCACCCGCCCGGGCAGACGGTGTAGGAGGGGTGGGAGGGGAGAGGAGGGGAGGGGAAGGAAGAGGAGGAGGGGGGGCTATTGTAATGGTGATGGACGGTAGGAGGGGGGGAGAGACAGAGAGAGAGAGAGAGAGAGAGAGATGGTAAGCTTGATGATCTGTTCCTATTTTTTCCTGTAAGTCAGCTCCACCTGCTCAAGTTCCAACTCTGCTGACCAATGAAAAGGAAGAGACCACAATCACCTTTTCTGTTCATGTAAGTGTTGCCAGGGTGGCTTTTATCGACAGGGGAAATAATTTACAGAAAATAAATCGACCACAATCGTCATAATTGATTCATCCTTTAAGCCATTTATCAAGCAGAAATGCCATCCATTCCTTTGGCTCTGGGAAGTTATGGTAGTTTTTTTTTTTTGTTGTTGTGTGGCAATTTTGAGACATTTAAAAGATTAGTTGGTTTGTTGAAAACATAATCAGATGAATCAATAATATAAATAATCAATGATTGCAGCCATGATCATCAAGCTCATAAGCCTAAATTGCAAGGACATCCTTGAGGGAAAATAACTAGAAAAATTGGCCTGACTATCATTAAATCACAAAAAGTACAGGCCTATAAAACTCACTTTAATAGGAAAAACATGGAAGGTAAAATATCAAGGTCAGACCTGATATTAAAATCTCACCGGTGAGTTTTAAAAGCCAACAATAATTATAAGGCGGTATCAAAACATGTTTGTGCACTCTAATTAGGATGTTATGGGCTAATAATTTGGGTCGTAAGTTGTCATACATTTCTGCTGGCTGTAAATATAACAGGTCTTGCGGGCACATTTCCTCCCATTTTAAGAAATGTCCACTTATCTCCTTTAAACCCCGCTTAAAAGCAAGATAATCTTTGAGAAAAGCTTTGTGACACCACCAGTCAACAAAAATAACTACTGGTTTTGACAGCAGCTGGCAGACTAACCAACAGACATTCAGGGTGGGACAAAGAAAGTAGAAATGACAGGGCTGAGAGTAGTCAGGCTGTAGAGCCAACCAAAACTTGTGCTTCATCTGCTCTAATTACAATAATGGAAAATATGATACAAAATAATATCTATCTATCTATCTATCTATCTATCTATCTATCTATCTATCTATCTATCTATCTATCTATCTATCTATCTATCTATCTATCTATCACAGATCAAGCAGGGCTATTGGAGTAAAACAAAAATAACAATCATATATTTGAAATATGTTTTACTGCTCCAGTGCTGGCCTCTTGTGGGAAAGGGGAATCAAAAATCACTGTAGCATCTGCATGCTTCCATTAAATCAATAATAATGCACAAGAGAGGGGCAGCACAGCAAGAAAATCTGGATTTGTTCTTTATTGGCAGTTATGGTTAAAAGTATGTGAAATTTTTGTCATCCAGAAGTGCATGAAACTACCTTTCTATCCTCAGTAAGGCCTCTTATACTTTAGGGACAGAAACATGCAGTAAAGTGACTATCATAGTATAAATGCTCCCTCTGCTGGTCATATCAGTACTTGAAGAAGTTGTTATTAACCTCGCAGTCCCTTCTGATAGGCTCATCACCTGAAAGCGTTTACCTCGCTGTCCCTTCTGATTGGCTCATCACTTGTAAGCGTGACCAATTGTCTCAGCTGCTGAGCTGCTTGATGAGAAATAAACATCGACTGAGTTCCTGGTAGCTACAGCTCATGGTCTGGATTTTCGGGCTGACAGGTAGTTGGCGTTTGCAAACTAGAGATTTGACAAAGAACCGAGTCTTCTCTGGAAATATGCATTTGTGGGAATACCACGTTGCCATCACGACGTGACGTGACACCGGTTAAACCGCTGTTACTGTGGAAACCGGCGCTAGCTTAGCTCGCTAACAAACAGCTGAGAGACTGCTACTAGCTTAGCTGCTACGCAGGAAAAGTGTATTATTTGCTAGTCAATGTATTAAAAAAGAAACGAGTTA
This sequence comes from Euthynnus affinis, assembly GCA_029490765.1. Classification (NCBI taxonomy): domain Eukaryota; kingdom Metazoa; phylum Chordata; class Actinopteri; order Scombriformes; family Scombridae; genus Euthynnus; species Euthynnus affinis. The sequence goes on along the minus strand of CM055848.1, from coordinate 26,516,215 downwards.
TAGTGCTGCAGAAATCACACGTATTTTGTCAGCACAAGTCAAGAGGCTTGGATATGCTTTTATATGTTAACTCAGGTGACCTCTGAGATTTATGAAGTGACAGTGACCTTACTGAGAGCAAAAATAACCACACTGAAAGGGCCTCAACGCTTTTACATTTGAGACTTTTAAAACGATAGTTACATTCAAATCACACGGTTGGGAAAACTGTTCTTACGAGGCAAACTTTGAAAACTCGTTTATATCTACTCATGACAGCATTAAAGTAATTTCTAGATGGAACAAAGATTCTTGTCTATCTAGAACAGAAATATTCCGTCTGCTGCACAAGGAAGGATATTTATAAAATGTTTTATCAAGTTGCCACTCCTTTATTTGTCCAAACAAAGATGGCAGCCGGAAGTGACATATCTCCTTCCTTGTGTTAATCCACAAAAAAATATGCTTACCCTCGTGTCTTGAATTATTATTTGATAGTTAAAAGTCTCAAATATAATCATCAACAATTACATGAAAGACATAAGTTAAGTTAAGATGTTAGTTTTGGTTATGATTACAGTGTAATTTTTCTCCCCAGGTACCAAATCAAATGATTGTGCGCCAGTTCACCTGTAGAGGTTTAATAAACCCACATGTGTATGCCCACTTTAAGAAAACCCCAGGTGGTCCACAAATGGCGAGACCCAGTTCAGGTAGACTTTCTGCAGCTTCACATTCACGACAACATCTTCTTGCAAAAGGAAATATTATTTTTATTACTGTCATTTTGTGTATTTTCTAATCGGTTTGTGTATTTGTGTTTAGACCTAGCCGCATTCAGGGAGATTTTCTCCAAAGCCAAGAACATAGCTATCATCACTGGAGCAGGTGTGAGTGCTGAGAGTGGAGTCCCCACCTTCAGAGGAGCCGGGGGCTACTGGAGAAAATGGCAAGCACAGGTAGACATCCACCTCTTTTTTTATTAGCTGTCAAAACATATTGAATACATTGCTGCACCTTTTTCTTTCATGGATTGCTCCATGTACATTTGCATATAGTGAGCATATGTACACCTGTGACAGGTGCATCATGGGAAGGTTTAATTTGAAAACACTGTCTCGTTGTACCTGATGAAGGTTGGACAGACCAAAACATTGCAATCTAATAAATATTCCAGCAGCAAGTGAGACAGTGTGTGGGAGTTATTCTCATTATTGTCAACAAATCTCATGTGCAGAGCCAAAAAACCAAACCAAAAAAATAAATAACAATGATCACTGTCATTTGTCTTTGGAGCTGTTTCTAAACAAACTACCCTGCCAAAACTCTTCCAGGTCTGTCAGAGGAATAAAAAATTTAAAAAAAACCATGCACAATACTTAAACATTTAATCAAGAAAATAACTGGCAGATTAATTGATAAAGAAAATAATTTTTAGTTGCAGCTCCAAAACAGCGATATTCTCTCTCAAAAGAGAACTTCTTTCTGAGAATACTTGTAGGAAATAACAGACTCTTCTGTCCTGGTTTGGTTTAGGAGTCTGTCTTTATCAAGCTTCCATCCTTTCATCCATGTTCTTTACTGCTTATCCTCTAGAGGGTCGCAGGGGAGCTGGAGTCAATCCCAGCTGACACTGGGCTAGAGGCGGAGTACACCCTGGACAGGTCACCAGTCAGTCACAGGGCTTACATATAGTCAAGCTTCTCTTAGGAGTTATAATAGGAAACGAGCTGACTACGACTGAAATAGTTCTGACTCAGAAACCAACATGTGTAATTCTTTGGGAACTTCATTGTGTTTCTAAAGCTGAGTGGAGACGGTGCTGTTGTTCGGTCATATTCTTTGCTTTGTCTTCTGTTAACAGTGTAGGACATGATTTAGCTTAAATTAAAATGTTTCATTTAAAAAGGAGCTTTTGTAATATTAGTTTTATATTGAGCTTTTTGATCTGCACTGATTATTGTCTTGGTGACGAGCCATATCTGACATGTCTCCATCCCTTCGCTCTGTTAGGAACTCGCCACCCCAGAGGCCTTCTCCAGGAATCCCTCACGTGTCTGGGAGTTTTACCACTACCGCCGCGAGGTCATGCTCACGAAAGACCCTAACGCCGCTCACCTGGCTATCGCAGAGTGTGAGGATCGATTGAGCAAACAGGGGCGTAACGTCACCGTCGTCACTCAGAACATCGACGAGCTCCACCGCCGCGCTGGATCCAAAAACATCCTGGAACTCCACGGTAAGTAAAAGTAAGAAAGAGTGAAAAAAAAAGACCTAAAAAATATTCGGACATTGTGGGAAATACACAAGAACACAGATGCCACTCTTATGTCTGTACATTATATATGTAGCTGCAGCCAGCCTCCCTATCTAACTCAATGTAAGAATGCAAATAAGCAAATTTCCCAAAATGTCAAACTATTCCTTTAATACCATTTATTTCCATTGTTGATTGACCTATCAGTTATTTCTAGATTACTTACTAATTAATTGTTAAGTGCATTACATGTCAGGATATGGTTATCAATAGAATTAATTATCAATTAATAATCGAAAAAATATAAATGATAGAGAAAAGTTGGACATCCTCACAGTAAATGTTCACCATTTTTATGCGATTAATTACTTAAAACGATTTAGTTATTAAAATGTTGAAGAATTTTCTGTTGATTTACTGACTTATTGTATTTTGTAAATTCAGGAAGTCTGTTTAAAACACGCTGCATGACTTGTGGTCATGAAGCAGCCAATTACAAGAGCCCCATCTGCGCAGCTCTGAAGGGCAAAGGGTAAGTGTTTCAGCCAGCATAAACCGGTGAACACACACACACACAGCACAGTTTTTCCTCAATAATATGAAAATTAGTTGTAACAGATATTGATCGCATTCGTTTAAGCACAAAATGTCAGAGAAAACAGGCTGATTCGCATGTCAGGAGCTAAATAACACCTGCTAACACAGTGAAAAGGAAACTATGACTCACCTGAAATGTCACTTTGTCATCTTACGTTATCTGACATTTAAAACGGATGCTTTAACAAAAATTCCACCCTTAAATAAAAACCATCTTAGCTGCAGAGTAAGCGAAAGACGTCCTGAGCCGGAAATTCAAAATTCATATCAGAACAGATCATGTCGAGTTAAATTGATCTGTACTTCCTCTGTTAATAGTAATTCAGATTAAATTTGAATCTTTAATCCGCTGCTCTCTATTCGTTTAAGTGTCGTAAATATCATTTTTGTTTTATTAAAACATCAGAGGGAATACGATGAGTTCATGCAGATCATTGATGTAGAACTGTTAGATTTAAAAGATGAGAGAAATATCATGAATTAGTAAAAGATGAATGAATAATGAAACAAAATAGATGAAACAGTTATTTAAAGTGTCCCTTTGGATGTTAATGTTCAGGCTGATCTATATAATTGGTCAGTATTTTTAAGTTTGTTGTAGGTTTTCTGCGATTTCATGTAACATAAATATCTAAAAACAGCTAGAAGACTGTGATACATGCCGTGTTCTCTCAATGAAGAACTATTAAATTGTCAACCATACTTTAGCTAAAATGTTGTGGATTTATTCACTTTAATGTATTTCAAATGTGAACTGTGTAGCTGTTTCATGTAGGGAACTATAAATATGAAATGACATGAACTTGAAGGGAAACATGCTTTAGATTTAGGAAATCTGCTGCAAGCGTCTCTACATTAAGTTTAGTCTATTTGGGTGGAATTTCCCTTTTCTTAGTGGCACCTAACCTCTTTATCAAACTGCTTCCTCAGAGCTCCAGATCCAGACACACATGACGCTCAGATCCCTGTCCAGGATCTGCCCAGGTAGGATGACTCATATCTGCTTTTTTTTTTTTTTGCTCTGCAAGGTCAAGGTATTTTGTTTGTTGACAAAGTGTGTGTGTGTGTGTGTGTGTGTGTGTTTCAGGTGTGAGCAGACAGGCTGTCACGGTCTCCTGAGACCAGCTGTGGTTTGGTTTGGAGAGACTCTTGATTCAGACGTCCTCAACCACGCAGAGAAAGTGCTGGATAGCTGTGACCTGTGTCTCGTGGTAAGTGTGTGTATGTGTGTGTGTGAATGTGACAGAGAGTTCACAACCAAAATGTGTTAAGTCTGTCGGTACCGCTACCAAACTGAATAATGAATGTGAATTTTATTATTACACTCAACAATATTTAGCGGACGTTTATTAGTTAGGGAAGTGGGCTTGTGAAACGGCGCTTTAATCCCAGGACCTGCAGGATATTTGGGACCAATTTCACCAAAATTGCTGCATGTGAGCTGTGACTTGCATTCAATAATTATTTTAATTATTGATGAACCTGTCAAATGTTTTTTTGATTATTATTAGTATTTGTGCACATATTCAGCACAATACACAGCTACTTGTTTCTTTTTTTCCTGTTTATTAGTTCTGACATGTTCAGAAAACCTTTTTTCTTCAACTAGTTTTTATAAATTCTCAAATAACTTCCCAATCTGCAGGTTGGCACCTCATCCATCGTGTATCCAGCAGCCATGTTTGCTCCCCAGGTGGCAGCCAGAGGCGTCCCTGTGGCTGAATTCAACATGGAAAACACACCGGCCACCATGCGCTTCAAGTACGTTTCATTCACTGTCACACAGTCATACGCCTGCATCGTTTAAAGGGGACATAACATGCTTTTTGTGATTCTCTTTTGTTTTTATATGATGTTAAACTTGGTCAAAGTTCCAAAACTTGAGTTGAACATGTGTAAAAATGCTGCCTTCAAGTCAAAACCCAGGGCTCAGCCTGCTCTGAACACTTTGTTTACAAAGTTACTTCTGCTTCCATCTCATGATGATGCGAGATCGCTTGCACATGTCCACAAATGCCCGTCCGTTACGTTGTTCCATGGGTTGTTGACGTCGTCCACTTGCATATATCAGGCTCAAACATGTACAGATGTATTTCAGAAGTTTCCATTTTGAGTAAAGAATGAGGGAAAAAAAGCAGAATACTACTATTTTTGTTTATTTATGTGGGCTCTGGAGCCTGCAGATGTCTGCCGACGGGCTGCAGGAGACTAATCAATCAGAACAGAGGGGGCTCATTGGGAGGGGGGCAGGAGCTAAAACTGCCTGTTTCAGATAATACGCTGAACTGAGGGGCTGGATAAAGGAGCAGTATAAGATAAATAGATTTTTTTTTTAAACTGTAAATCATGCAAAGATATTCCAGTAGTTATATAAAAATACATCTGGAAATATGCATCATATGTCCCCTTTAAAGCAGTTTATCTCATGGTCATCACCTAGACAACCTTTTTTTTGTGTGTGTGTATGTTTTAGGTTCCACTTCCATGGCCCCTGTGGGACCACCTTACCTCCCGCACTGGCCCGCCATGAGACCGAACAAAAATGAAAAACCAGTCCAGCTCTTCACAGACCAGACTGTCTAACACTGGAGGACTTTATTGGTACAAATACCAAGAATAATGGGTTGTATATGATGAGTACCCAACATGAACGATGTGGACGCAGCGTTCATGAAAAATAAGAAGAAGCCAACAAACAAACAGTCAAAAAGGGAAACAGTTTGTTCAAGCTGTCACACAGATAAAAATGTACAATGAAGAGTAAACAGATTATATAATTAATATTTAAAAACACTGAACTTTAGGCAGTTCATTGCCAACAACAGCTGATTAAATGAAAAACTTAAAAAAAATAATGAAATATTCAACATTGTAGCAGATATTACTGTGATGCCAAACACTAGCCCGCTGTGATGACTGCAGAGTTTTAATTGTAGGGCTGCAACTAATCATTAATCTGTTGATTATTTTCTTGGTTAATCGATTAATTGTTTGGTTCATAAAATATCAGAAAATGGTGAAAAATGTCGAGGATTGTTTACCAAAGCGCAAGGTGACAAATCAAATTGTCTTTCTTTGTTTTTTACTGTCAAAGAACACTAAAGAAACCAGAAAATATTCACATTTGAGAAGCTGAAATCAGAGTATTTCAACATTTTCTAATTAAAAAATGACTCAAAATTGATTGTCAAAACAATTGGTGATTAATTTAGTAGTCGGCAGCTAATCGATTAATCAACTAATCATTGCAGCTCTATTTAATCCAATAACTTTTATGTTAGTTTCCACTGGTACTTCCAAAACATTAACTGTGCTGTTTATAAAACTCACTCCTTTTTTGCAGTGAATGAATAATGAATGTATGGCAGTAGGGGGCAGTGTTTAGCTGCTGCTGTTGTGAAAGCTTCTCTCTTCCAGTTTGAAAGAAACATCTGATTCCTTCCAATGAATCTGTGAGCTCTGTCTGGGATATGTGTCACTTCTGTGTTGTCTGAATTTATGGGCCGTGATGAATACTGTGTACGGTGCCTGCCAGTAGCCACGAGTCAGCTGCAGTTAAACCAGGGGAAACCAGAGACTGTGCCTGCTGTCATAAGGAGATGAAGGATTTGTTATGTATTTTGAGATATGAACATGTCTGGAATAGCATGAAATGCAGTCCATTGAGATAAATGTTTATTCTTATAAACTGGAGAGTTTCCTTTCCTTCCTGCAGTGTGTGTGTGTGTGTGTGTGGTGGTGATGGTAGTGGACTGTGTGTTTACGTCTATAGGCTCTTGTTACAGGCGATATTCTGCTCTGGTCAAAGATGAGATTGTGCCTGACACTTCCCCGCTTGGCCTTACACTCCCAACCCCCCCGACTTCCATCATGTCAGCATAAACACGCACACTGTGCACAAGCAAAGTTCAATTCTTTACATGGTCATGTGCAGGAGTGGAGGATATCAGTGAAGGTTATTAATATTTAGCTAATCTGATGGAGATTTCTCTACTATCTCATGCTTGTTTTCTCCTTCTTTGCCTGCCTTTGCTCTCTCTCTCTCTCTGCTACTTCTTGTGTTGCTGTTTCCCCTCTCCACTGTCATCTGTACATCTGCCATGTGTGTGGCGTTTGAGTCGCCACGCAATCCCTTCTCTCCCTCCCTCACCTCCCTCCTTTCCCAGCTATGCCTCCATCACCTGCTCATTAGAGAGAGGATGATGGTCCGACGGTCCCCCATGACTCTGCTCCAAAAATAACAGAGCCAATTTCCCGCCTGTTAGGCGGCGATTTCACACCAATCTGAGTCGTACTGCCCAGCCAGGCCTGTCAGAGAGAGAGAGAGAGAGAGGGAAAGAGAGAGAGAAATAAGGTGGAAAAGAAAAGCAAAGCAAGGAAAGGGAAAATGTAGGTCAGAGTGTAATCTCATGACCCCCCCAACCCTCCCTCCCCTCATCAGTGAGCAGAGGTGGAAAGTAACTAAATGTATTTTCTCAAGAACTCTATTGAAGTACAAATTTCAGCTATTTTGGGAGACTCTTTACATTTTTAAAGAATATGAGATAAGATGAGATAAACATTAATGTCCTGAAGGAAATTAGTCTTGGGTAAAAGTGCCGTGCAGAGCTGCGATGAAGCAACACATGACAATACAATAAATAAACGGACAAAAACATGCCTCACTGACAAGACAATGCAGCGTTGCACTAGTGCGAAAAAAGTGCTACAACGAAAAAAAGAACTACAATCACACAATGCAGCCGGTTAGCTTAGCTTAGCACAAGGACTAGAAACAGGTAGCCTTGCTCTGTCCAAAGCTAACGAAATCCACCTACCAGCACCTCTAAAGCTCAAAGATTATCATGTATAGCCTATTAGTTTAAAGTAAGTTTACAGATGCTGATAACAAAACAGAACAAATGTAAACAGTAAAAATGATTTTAGATGAATGCACAAAAAAAAGATAAAAATGTCATAAAACCGATAAAACAGATATATAAAGTAAATAAAATAAGAAGACAATGACAAATAAATTGTTTAGAGGGAATAAAACATTTTATTCAGAAGGACATGAACTCAGTGTCTTCAACAGCAGCAACAATCCTGATTGGTTGGATTTCTCAGTCGTAACTATGATTGCAGTAAAAGTTCACAAACGCAGATTCAGTGTTTCCCACAGGGCCGTTGAGTAAAATTTTAAGTCTGGGACTTTAACTCGTAATGGAATTTTTTTTACGATTTGGTGTTCTACTTTCTCTTGAGGCCGTTGTCTGTGAAATTTGAATTTAAATGTTTGATCTTTATGACCCCCAGAGGTAAAATCTAAAAACACACTGTGGCAGGAAGCACCGCACGCTGCCTCGGATACAACTTGGTGAAACTGAGAATAAGAAAAAAAAAAACTGAACGCCTAACACACACTGCGCCAATTCCCACCAAGATTATATAATTTTTCTACAAATACAAGCTACTGTATATACGACCAGAATAGCTTGAAAGAGACTATAATTAGAAAAGGATTTATGTTTATTTAGATGACTTGTTTCTCTTCTTTATGTAATTCAGTGAGATGAGCTGGTGTGTTTGTTGTGTGTATGTGGTTATAGTGTGTTTTTATATGTGTGTATGTGTGGTGGACTCCAGGAAGAAGAGCCAACGCGTACGCTGGTGCTAATGAGGATCCTAATAAGGAAAGAGGAGAAAGTAATTGCATACAAATTCTACACATAGGGGCTTTAAATAAAGGATCAGAGCAGTTCCCCCCTTCTCTCTTTCTGTCAGTTGGTCAGTGATGGAAACCAGTCTGACCTCCTTTTATAGGCGAGCCCGAGCTAGAACAAGTGTTGCAATGAAGAGAAGAATTATAGCATCCTCTCCTCTTCAGCCAAGGCCGCTGCGAGGTTACGGTAAATATCTCCTTCAATGTCACTGTGTCACCAGCAACCACGTCAGTACGGTTATATTCCTACCCGCTGAAACCCCTCTCGCCACCGGTTTTATGAGCTGTGCGCCCAAATGTGACCTCTAATGGACGGGGGCTTGTGTTTGTCTGTGTGTCTGCGAGTGCCTGCGTGACTTGGAGGATGGAAGCAGTGTAGCTGATTTCCCAGAAGTTTGTCGGCTTTATTTTGTACAAACATTTTAAAATATTTCATTAGTATTTGTTCAGAATTATCACCTCGGCCCACGTGTTTACCTTTCTGTATTTCTGTAGCTGTTAGGGTTGTTAAAAGGGAGTGAAAATAAGATGCAAAGTAACAGTGGATGGATAATTAGGTTGTGGAAATCACTATATGTAGAATAATATTTGAAAAGCACATGACTGCACAGTGCATTTTTGTCCCATTTTGATCACTGTAGATGTTCATATTATTCCCACATCCCCAAGGATGCAGGTTGTGCCAACACTGTGGGTTACTTATTGGACCAACTTGATTTAATGTACAGTTTGTGTGTGTATATATATATATATATATATATATATGTGTGTGTGTGTGTGTGTGTGTGAATAATTCGTCTCCTCACAACTTCTCGTTCAGCCAACAGAAATTCCAATTAGAGAATCTTTCCCCCCTTTTTTTTTTTTTTTTACAAACTGGAGCATCATATTTTATTCATTCATTTGGCAAACTGTGCAAGAGGAGTAACTTCGAGCAGCAATTCCACAGACGCCCACCTCTTCATCCACCGACATACCTGCAACTCTCAACTCTATGGATTTTTAGTTCACACTTAGGATAACTTAGACTTTATTCATTCTCAAACTTTGGCCAGAAGATCTGCAGTATGACTGGAGGATATACAGTATACACTGTGTGTGTGTGTGTGTGTGTGTGTGTGTGTGTGTGTGTGTGTGTGTGTGTGTGTGTGTGTGTGTGCATAATTTCTTCCTCTTCTTGTGAAATACCTCATGTGTCCATACAGATAAAAAAAAAATTTGAAGGAAGTCTTCAGAGTGAATCACTTTATCGTTCCTTAAAGGCCAAATTAAAAAATCTACTAAAGACCAATCAGCTGTGTGACCACTGAGTTTAAACTTTATCTATGATCTTCTCATTAGTGCTTTTAATTTGACAAGTTTACATTATTCATTTCTAGTTGACATTGTGGGTGTATGTGATGTGCTGTTGTGTGCAGCTTTGTATTTTGTATGGTGTGTTTTTTCTGTGTGTTTTGTGGGGAACTGTGGATGTTGAGCTAACTCCTGTGCATTGCATCTTTTATGTTTAAACCTGCACACTGTCAATAAATAAATACAATAGTATTTTGAAAACTTAAGATTTACTGTTTTATGTAAATATTAGGCTCAGGTTAAATTATCAGTGCATGACGTAATTTGTGTGACACCTGCATGTTTTAATGTGCATTTTGTTTTTGCACACATACACTAGTATGTGCTTCTATACCCTCAGTGACTACAAATCAAATTTTGTAGTCCCTGCTAATATGCAGTAAACTTGTCCTTTTGGGGCCCCTGGGGATCTGGGGGCCCAGGACAGTTGGCCACTTTGCCTGGTTGGTAGTCCAGTCTTGACAGTGCATTCCTTTGTCCCTAACTTCTGTCTTTACCCTAACCTAAACCTTAATCTATCTTAACTCCAAAACCAAGTCTTAATGCCCCACAGACTTTTGAAAATGAGAAGAATGAACTTTTCTAAATGGTCCTGATTTTATAAAATGTTCCACAATAATAGTCCAAAATGTGCTTTATTTCTAAAAAAAGATGTCTTCACTTTGCAAAAAAAGTCTACATGTTCGAAAAAATGTTGTTTCCACAAATGACTCATTTCCCAAAAATGATTTAACGTCCAAATTTATAAAAAAAAGTTCTCACATAGCAAATTGTCCAAAAATGTCCTCACTTTTTAGAAGAGCCCTCACTTCCAATGTCTAAAACTCAAATGGATACTCATAAAGATAGATGTTCAAGAACACACACACACACACACACACACTCTGTTTACTGGCTCCACCATGGCAGAGTTGAGTGCTAATGTGTTGCTGTGGGAACTGAGACGTGTGTAGCACCTCAGCAGAAGGAAGCCTGCAGCACCGCTACTGTATGCACACTTCCCACATAATTTCTCACACACTGTTGAGCATTAAAGGGGTGCATGTGCCTCATTTATCTCCAAAATGTCAACTTTTCATCTACTAAGAAAAAAAAAGTCTTGTTTGGCTTTTTTTTAATCCAAAGCTTTCTTAAGGGTTTTATTAACAATATTAAACACCAAATGTTTTGACTTTGCAACTCTGCAGAGCTTTTTAGCCACTTGTAACTGATTGTTTTCAGCAACCTCATTTCTAGCAGCGGAGCAGTGGGCAGCTGGTCCGATAAACCCACTGAACACTACCAGCACCAAACAGGAGGCATAATGTTAGTGACTGGCTGGTGAAGAAAGTACAACATCAACGTTAAAAAGCCAGATATTTCTCTCAGAAGTTGGTGGAGACCAAAACAGAGCTTAAAGGAGAAAAATGTTTTTGATTTACCTTCATTAGTTGGACAGAAACAGATTTGATGACAACGTTGTTCTGTGTCAGCTGGATATGTAAAAAGACAGCTGTTTGTTAACTGGATGTTTTTGCTTTTTCAGAAGGTCACTGTTGCAGTCAGACCGCAAGTTGGATCCCGACCAATTACAGCTTACCAACTTTTACGGCTTGCATTGCATGCAGAAGTAATTGGAGCATCTTTTTTTTCTACTATGGCACATTACACACGAAAAACAAGCATTTTGAACACTGGTTTATTATTCTCACCTCCTAATGTCTTTTGTGATGGACCATTATTGGGCTGCTATTGTGTAGTCTGAACCCAGCATTAACCATAAATGCAGTTTTACGAATGACCGAGTCTATTATTAGATTTTCATCTGACTGTGACAACATGTGAATGTAGGCTTGTTTATCAGTGAAGGTGTTTCCGTTGTTTGTTTTGTTCGACAAGTTATTCTTAGCACCTCACTTCAAGTGTGTGTGTGTGTGTGTATGCGTGTATGTGTGTATGAGTGTGTGCTGCACAACAGTGTTGTTTAACAAGCTTAGCAGGATCAGGTGCTGAGTAATCTGCTGGTAATGAGGCTCACAGTGGTGTGTGTGTGAGAGAGAGAGTGTGTGTCTTTCAATTAAGACAGGCCAAAACACAGTTAGTGTGTAACTTATCTGTCTTCTTTTACATTTCTATTTACAGATATTCTTTTTTCCCACCCCTAAACTGACATCCATACTGCTACACACTCACAGTGCAAAATACCCCAGAATCTGGAGATGGTTTTGCCCAGATATTTCAAACTATGAACCATATATGATGAAATCCATGCTGGATACCATCCAATCACAGCATTGTAAGATGTCCTATGTGGAGTATATCTCATCTTCAGATTCAGATCACTTTGATACTATCAGAATATGGAGTTAAGATATTTTTCACGATACGAGTGATGCCGTATTTTGAACGCCACACACATTGCATTTCTTGTGTCAGCATATTGCATGATGCCAACAAAATGTCTCACCTCATATATGTTAATATCTGGAAAGCAATATATGTTTGGTATCTGTGGATGGAAGGTCTGAGATATGATTTATAGCCGTTTTTTGGATAGTTCAGGACATGATTCAAATTACTGTAAATACTTCCTGCTTTTAATTCATGTTCAGAATATATCAATCTGCAGACTGGGAGCACTTTGATGCTATTAAAATATGGAGTTAATGCATTGTTTGAATTGGCTTGTAGTGCCATTGTGAATGCCATACATTAGCATTTCTTTTATATTAGGCTGGCGTTAATATTAATATCCAGAAAGACTAATAGGTATATGTAAGATTCTCAAATTACTGAGGATGCTTGCCATTTATGACTCATATCCTCATCATATCTATCTCCAGATTTGAACCACTGGAATTTGCATTTCAGATATGACTTGTAGTCGTAATTTGAAGCACACAAAAAAATAATTTCTTGTAAATGATTGATATGTCTTGATTAATGTATGTTAATATTTATTAGGGGAAGATGCTTTCATATTTGACTAATAACCTTATAGTGAATATTTTTACTGTCCTGATATCATTCTGGATTGAAACCACTGCAACCAATTTACTCCTGAACTGTATGATGGTGACAGTACAGAATATCTTACAGTACAGATATCACAAGATTTACGTGTTGAATCGGTTACAAGGCGAATTGACAGATTATGATAATAAAATCCTTTAAATTACACCTATTCCTTCTCCTTCAATAAATAAATACATAATCTTTGAATATGCATCAGCTGAAGCCATCCTTTCTTCTTCCTCCTCGCTCTCTGGAACAAAGTATTCCTCTTTACTCCTGATGTTATACGGTGATGAGTGGAGCGAGGATCTAGTCCCTTCCTTCTGTTATCACCCAGCACCTTCTGGCAGGACTTTACAATCCTTGTCAGCCATGGTGCCCGCCATTTTGATGAGGAAAATTTGTGTTTTCTTACTAAGACTGGCATCTGCTCCCTTCAAATATTCCAAGTTGTCACTTCTGAGAAGCTTTCCCCACCTTCACCCTCTTCTTGAAAAAAAAAAAAGAGAAAGAAAAGTTGTGTTCAATTTCATTTCAATTCAGCTCTCAGTTTTCATGCTCACCATTAAAAAAAAACACAGCTAGCCACGAATTTAGTTCTCGGCATTTCAATTTAAGCCGAACATCTCTAAAGAAGGTTTTTTGATTTCAAAGTCATCCTAGCCCAACTCAAACAGCAAGAATCACAGAACACATAATAATAACATGCCTAAAACCTTGAAGCAAGCTGTCAGGGCTCATATCTGAACTGGATTTGTTTTTGTGTCTCCAGTGACACAAAGGAGTAGTGTTTGTTGTTTTAATGGAGCCTATTCAGTCTTCTGTACCAAAACTTTGTCATCAGTCTCACTTAGTACCCACTCACCACGAGTTTACGACCTCAAGAGTTTGAATTCTAGCTGAGCACATTTCTCTAAGACCATTATTTCCTCAAATGTGTGCTCCCAGTCCTGGATATTTGATGTTGAGAGTGTAGAACAGACCGAAGATTACCCCCAAAAGCTGTTGAAAAGGTCATCCAGGCCCTCAAGAACCACAGCACCATCCAACACAAGAGAAACCTCAGGAACCGTCCCAGCGTCTGTAGGACCCTCCAGCAGCTCCAGAGGCCAACTGTCAACCCTCTGATACATGACTCTGCAGTAGCACCCCTCTGGTTTGAGAAAGCAAGGAAATGCTCTTAATTTTTTTGACATAGAGACTTCAGTGTTATGTATTAAATATTCTCAAGGGTCCTACAGTATGGTCGACGTTCTTGTTTCAGACTTCTTTAAAGGATAGGTTCACACTTTTGTCTTAAAACAACAATCAGGTGCTCAGAAGGCTTATATCACTTCCATTGTAAGTGCATTATGAAGGGATCTTCTGATGGTCAGCATGGACAGGAGGAACTATTATAGCAAGAAAAAACATGTTTCACTGTTCATCTGGGCTCCTGACTGTCGTTTTAAGACAGACGTGGAAAAACTGGGAACTCATCCTTCAAAGAGATATTTTCACACAATCCATAAAGTCAGCCTGTGTTTACAATTCTTGTTTTATATCTTGTCTTAAGAATCTTTTCCTTTTTTTTAATTAGACCCCAAGTTTAGACAAAGCAGCAAGATTCATGCAACGTGGCAAAAGCATGTAGTTCTATAGTTTATTTTATTGAGGATTGCAGAGGCATCACTTCCCTATTCTACAGACAATAGATAATTTAGACACTATTTATACCCAAGACAAATCTTCACAATTTGAATCTGCTGTAGGTGAAACAGGACACTAAACACATCAACACTGAGTGGAGTTGGACTTTTTCTAGAGCTGAAATCTTCATATAACCAAAGCAAATACATACATCTGATTTTGTTTTGTAATTTTTTTGATATCTTGTAGCCACATGATCAAAGTGAAAAGGAAGTTTATGGTCTAATTTAACATGCACAGCATATCCAGAGCATGGATTAATTGCATTCACTCAATCATCACTGTTGTCTGGATTAACACTACGCTGATTTAGAAATGACAACAAATTTGACTCACTTGTTGTTCCAGGAACAACTTTCAACTTTTTGTCACTTCTTTTTTCCAGCATGAAATCTGCTAAAGTGTGTTTTCAATGCACCTGTAGTCAGCAATGTAGGGCCCTCCTTGCTGAGTGGTGCAGATGCCTCAGTTAGTAATGCCTCAATAAAATGCCAAGTTTAGGCGATTCAAACTTGCAGTGCTGACACAGCATATGTGGAAACAGGCTTATAGATGATAAAGAGGAGGAAAAGATATATTAGAAATAAAGAATACAAATGAAAAGCTGTTTAAAAACTATATATACACAAGTCTCATCATCATTCATGCTATGCACCTGATTTATGAATTCTAATATTTTACTCAGCTGCATATTCATAGACTTTAAATGCAGTTCTTCCAACGTATAAGAACACAATTATCTTGTCTGGCTAAAATTATGCCATTTTACTACAACTGTTCACTTTAACAGTGAAAAAAAGGAAACTCAAGACCAGTCAAAGGGTAAAACATCAGTGAACATTGTAATGTACTGAACTGCATATTTAAAAGTTTCAAGAATGTCCATTAATGACCGTAATTCCCACAAACCCGAACCACTCCAAGAAAAACCTGACATCAGTATACATGTGTTAAAAAACCACATGTGCTATCTTGACATGGGATAATCTTTGTGAACTTTCTAAAATGAATTTCTGTTTTCTGGAAATCTTTTATCAACAGACCTTAAAGTATGAGCTTAACAACCAGCATTTCAGCATTTACGCTTACTTGTATGTTTTTTTTTTAATGCAGATTACTCAAGAGAGTGGATACTTGCTCCTCTCAAACCTGAGAGCTGCTGGTAAGAGAAGTTTTTAAACTTGCAGAATCAAAGAAAAACAATTTCAAGCTGTCAAAGCATAACTGAAATAAATGAAACTGCTCCAACATTTTGGGTTATATTGGTTAAAGATGCTGCTCAGATTTCGTTTTTGACACAAATATAATTCAACAAGGGCAACATTTTTTTTTGCATTTTTTATGCTATTAATGTCTTTGGGAACAACTTCACAAACTGAGCATAAAAACTACAACTACTTTTCCTCTGTCATCCCTTGTAAAGTGAAGGGATTCGCTGCTTGACAGATACGGCTGGGAGGAGGCAGCTTGGGAGTGTCTGGTGTCAAGTTGCTAAATATCAAGATTTATGAGTAGTTACATACAGTTATGTCTCATTTTAAGTTTGCTCATAACAATTCCCTATTAACTTAGACAAAAGAGCTCTCTATAGTTATATAAAGCATGTTATGGGAGCAGGTAAATACATGCATAGCAGAAGCAAAAGGTGGCCTGCTAATCTTTATGTTTTATATAACTATAACTAACACTAAAATTGTGTTTTCCATTATACTAATTGTATTTACTGCTATTTTCAAGTACCTATGGCAAAACTGAACCTAAAAGTGTAAACTCCTTCCATATATTAGTGAATTGAGGGAATATCACTATACAGGGAGGCGACTGGGAGTCACTTTTAGTTGTTTATAGGTGTTCATATGTAGTGTATACCTTTATTTGTGTGCTTACGTGTCAACATGTATGCATCTATGTTTCCTATCTGTGTTGGGCAGGGTTTAACTGAATTAAGATGACTGAGGCTGGTGCTCTTCCCAATCGCCCCAGATTGGGCTTTTGGAGTGAAAATCCTCCAGGGAAGCACTAATCCCTGACTGTCGGGAGCAATTTTTATTCCGTAAGCAAAGCTTTCTCATTCTATCTCTCTCTTGCTTGCTCCCTCTCTTGCTCTATCGCTCTATTTATAGCCCTCTTAAGCTGCTCTGCGTGCCACTGTTTACATTTAGAGCCCCCCTCTTTAGATTTAGAGCCCCCACCTCCTCCTCCTCCTCTCACTCCTGGTCCTCCCTTGGTTCCCCCTGCAGAAGAATTAAAAGCAGGAAATCTCTATTGACTAGCGAGCTCACATAAAGGAGGGGACAATATGGACAGGCAGAGATTATGAGGAAGAGAGCCAGACACATAGAGGTAGAGAGAGAAGGAGGAAAGACAAAGACGGAGGAGATGTGAAGTGACAAGCAGATCTGAATGTGTATTCCAGGCGGTCAGACAAGCTGTCTATGTTTTGAGTAGACAGATTGTGATAGAGAGGAGGAAGAGGAGGAAAAGGCTGTGTTTTATAAGAAAAGGGAGGCAGTGTCGTGTGTCTTGTTTAGGGCAACAGTGAAATCAAGATACAGATGATGCAGAGTCTTTCAAAGGAACACGTGATGTCCTGTGTATATTTTCTTGGAATCTGTTTTTTTTTTTAAAGGGGACATCATGCTTTTTTGATGATGTCTGTTGTTTTTATGCTGTTATAAATGTTGGATATTTATGGTCAAAGCTCCAAAACAGATGATGAATATATGTAAAAAATGCTACCTGAAAGTCAAAAGCCAGCCTGCTCTGAGCACTTCATTTGCAAAGTTACCTCTACTCATGGATGTATTATAAAAGCTGCATATCGGACCCAAAATGGTGCCCATACAGTCCGATAACACTTGCCTGCTGCATTCTAGCTTCCAGGTTTACTTCTGTGCGTATGTGGCACACTGAACATGCATAGTGTTGTTTCCCCTGCTGGCCCCATCCACAAGTTCCCGCTCAGCCAAAAGACTTCACATTTTGATGACGTCACAGATTTTTCTCGAGGAAAGTTTTACAAATATAAAGCCTGCATGGTTCAAAAATTCATAATAGAAAGGGTCATAATTGACCTTATTTGGAGTTTGATGTGTCCTGTCAACAGTTTTAGACGTCTCTTTTATAGTGGTGGTCTGTAGGGAAAATGTTTTTAGGCCACAGGGGAATTTTTCGCTCCAATACCGCAAGTGGCCACTGGGCAAAAGTGGACGCAAGGCTGAGCGGCGGCGCCATATCCAGTTCTTACGATACATCCATGCCTCTCCTTCTCCATCCAACCGATGTCAGATCGTTCGTGCATGCCCACAGATGGCTGGCCGTAGTCTTTGTTGCTTAAGTTGTTCCAGGGGCTGTTCTCGTTGTCCACTCACATATTTCAGATTGGATTTCTGCTTGAACATGTACACATGTATCTGAGAAGTTTTACATGTATTGGGCATCAACAACAGAGGTCTGCGGCACAGAGGAATAAGAAATTCCTCTCAGGCTTTGGATAAACACATAATACTCATTAGTGGATCAATTCATTGTTGGTTTTGGTCTTTTTTATGGAATTTGTAGACAATAAGACCAATATGGAATATCACTAGACCTGTCCTTTGATAAAGCACCCTAAAAATAAAATTATCTTCAGCACATCCATCATTTTGAACCTTAACAATGTCCTACACGTCTCTCGTTGTCACAGCCCCTTACCCAAGCCTTCCTATTTGTCTCTGTGGAGGTCAGCTTGCCCCCTACAGCTCAGAAGTAGCAGTTTAAGGCAGCAGCTAACATTTAGCTCATTATGTAAATGCTAATCATCAGTTGTAGCGCAAACCCTGGGGGTTTAGAGATGCTCAGACACAACTATGGCTGGCAAACCAACATGCTGCATTAACAATTCTAGTACATAAACAAATCGATTTATGGATTACGAGGCCCCACTGTGCTAATCTGTCAGTTTTGTTCCCCGTACGCAGTAAAGCAGTAAAGTGATGTAAACTAGTTATGTCATTTAATGTGATGGAGCAGTCTCGTCCTCTGTGTATTTTACATTCAGATGAGGCACGCTTCCACTTGTGTTTCCTGCCCAGTGTCAATAACGTAATCAGATGTGGGGCTCACAGCTGCTCAACCTGTGTATGTTTTTGTGTTTGAGAATAACAGAGAGAAGAATACAGAATACAATGCAGTACTTGAAACAACACATTTTTTTTGTGGTGTTGGCTCGGTCTTCCAGCATATCGGATTTGAAATGGAACAGTGACTAAAATGTGAAATTGCTGACTTTCAGTGTTTTTTTTGGGGGGGAGGCTGTTTTGTTCAGCTGGGGGTAAACTGTAGGAATTGTAGCACTGTCTTTGTACAACATTTGTGGAGACTTCTGTCGATTCATTATGGATGTACACAACCTCAAAACCCCCCGAAGGACCACACAAATGGCTTTGCATGTTTTACTCAGTAACCCTAGGAACATCAGGTCTGGTGAAAAATCTGACAATATGTAAAAATTAACCCCTAAATAGCCCAAATGTGCTCTCTAGAGCCAATTATGTAACTAAAATTGCTGCCAAGGCCCAAAGGAATGTGAGATCAAACCAAAACTCAATTATTTGTCAAGACCTACAAATCATATACTGACAGCCCTGACCTAAATCCAAAAGGAAGTCCGCAATCTCAATTTCAAAGTAAGACTTTGCCCCAATTTTGGGCCCTGAACAAATGCTATCTCCTCCGAGGGTGTTAATGGTATCGGCTTCAAACTTTAATACATGACTTATGACACTGTGCTGAAAAAGAGTTGTTAAGTTTGTAATAACTTGAACGGTTTGGATTTTATAAACCCTGAAAGTTGCAGTGCTGAACTTTGTGCCAAACAAAGGCATCTCTATAAGTCTGGCAACTTCCAAACCTATATCAATGGATTCACAACAAAATGTCCTATAAAATATGATCTTTAATGTAAGATTTGGCAAAAGTCATGGGATTTATGAAGATTTTTCACAAAAAATATAATTTAAAATCCTGCTCTCAAACTGCCCCTGGTGATGTCACTCCCTCAGTGCTGTGAAAGATTCCGCAATACACACTCATTATAAAATCACAGGAGGAGCAAGAAAAGATTTTCAAACTCACACTCTAATATCTCAAAAACAGCAAAAGATAGAAAATACATGTAAATTGAAGATTTGTAGGTCAAAGTCTTGTGACTGATTTAAAGTTCAAATGAAGTTTGTATCTAAAACTATGTGGACGCAGTTAATGTTCAAAAAGCTGTGGGGGGGGTCGCTCACACTCTCCATTCAAATATATGATTTTGTGTGTGAGCAAGACAGACATGCCTCACCCTGCAGAAAATTCTCATCCTGTCAATCAAACTTTCAAAATAAAAGCACACCACACTCATAAGAAATATCCCTCATTTTTAAAAAGCAAAATGATCTGATCCCGACGAGCCAGAGTGCAAGGTCCTGACTAACGCTGCTTGCAGCTTTAATTAAGTTTGAGATTTGATTGTTGTTGGATTTTGGTGTGTAGATGAAATTTTGAATTAGTTTTTTTTTCAGCAGAAGCCTGCAGTAATTGATAGAACTGGCAAGGCATCCATCTAGTTTGGCCATTTTTGTGTAAAATCTGCAGGGATTTAAAATAATTGCAAGCTCTCTCAAATATTGCCAAGACTGGCTGTATTTGCATCAATTCTGGCTGTTGGAAGTTCACAAATTGCTGGATGGACTGACAGATACATCTGATGCTCATCAGCTTGAAACGTGTGAGCTGTTTTAATGATCATCACAGTGTTAATCACTGTTTAGATGTTTCAGCACCTCTGTACAGTAGAGTGTATCTGAGGCTCTATGGTGATGCTCAGCAGTCTATTTAGCCCCCCCTCATTAGATCCTCCTCTGCCAGCTGAGAGCTCTGATCTGCAAACATTGATTGGGATCAATAATTCACACCACTGCTTTAATATTTGATGTGTAGAGCTATAATCTGTCGGGGATAAGTGCCAGTATTAAATGTGAAACACACACACACACACAGCTCCAGGTGATAATGAGTATTTGTGATTATGTCCCTGGTTTTCTCTTCTCTCTGTCTGCTGTGCGAGTGGTTTCAGAGTGTCACCGACCCGCTGCTGAATATTTGATGTATCAGGTTGATTGTGAAGTCGACCCCAGACCGTGGCTTTCTCTGTCTCCCGGTCCCGCCGTCTCCTGGATTGATCAGACCGGCCACCTGCTACTACCTCATTTGAAAATAATAAAACACTATTGAACCACACTCAAAGAACAGGTAGTATGAGAAAAAATACTTGTTGTTAACATCAGGAATGTGAGAGCTGAAACCTTTATTGCTGTCTTCTCTGAGTTATTAATTTCTGTGAGCCTCCTTTTGGTTTTTGGTTTAGTGGAACATCAGTCAGAGTGCAGAAGGTATTTTAAAGTTTCGATCACATGGACAACTCTATAAAGTCATCCAGTCATCTTGAGGTATAAGGCAATGGGCACGATGGACCTGTAGGACCAACTGATGCTGACTCAAGTGACATCAGTTGAGTCAGGTGTCACATTTCATACAACTCCCTCTCAAACCAAAAAAGTTTTTTCAAAACTGTCCTCCCAAGAAAAATGACACAGCAGGTTGTAAGAAACAACATTTAGTTACATTTCAGTGACAGATGTCATCCAGTGGCCGTAATACTTATGAGACGGAGCAGCAGTGCAGTTCAGATGATGTATAAATATGTCGAGGAGGAGGAGGGGTGGATAGAGGCATTAAAGCCAACAGGCGACCCCTCCAGAGGCGACCGCTGTTCGTTTCCTGTTTCCAAACGCGAATGTTACATTTACATCAGTTTTTAAAAACTATGACTGTCCACTAACCTTAACTGGTTACTATTGTAGCCATGGTGACAAGAGTCACCTAACTTTAAGTATGTAGTAACTTTAACCCACATCATGTTTCTCTAACCTTATCTAATCTTAACCTAATCATGATCTTTCCCTAAACCTGACTGAGTGTTTACGTGCCTAAACTTAACCAGACCTTAATCACAGTGTTGTCACATAATGGTTTAATATTGTCCGATAGAGGCGCCAGATTAGTATGTATCATTTTGGAGTCAAACAACGAATTTGCTGGTTTAATTTGGAGGACTTGTTGCTATCTTTAACATATGCTGTAGTACTCTCCGAGAGCTTTAAACAGACTTTGATTCATAAAAACGGGTGGATTCCCCCTTTTAAGGTTGAAAGCAGTTTAACCTTTATAGTCATTACTTTATTTCAAATCCAGTGTGCAGTGTGAGCAGTGGCAGTAAACAGTATAATCTGCAACCCAGCCTCAAGCGTTTATTCAAGTCAACAGTCAATACATTCAGGCGCTAGATTTATACAGAATCATTCGAGGAACCATTTTAATCTTCTTGTGAATCACCTTTGGGATCCATCCCAAATGTTTACCGACCATGACGCTGTGCTGTTAATGCATCAAGAGAGGCTTAAAGACATCATATTTATGTCTAAATAGTCAAATAGAAAGACAAATATTGAGATGATAGATCTACAGTGATGTCAGTGAGAACTTTTCATGCTGAGGGTGGCCAGCTTCTGTATACCCCGCTGTGCGATGTGTGATTGAGACAACTGTTTTTTTTCTCCCCCACAAGCTTCACAAGCTGAGAACAGCAGTGTGAGTAAAATCCATTTACCTTTTACTTGAGAGAAATCCTGCGCTGTATTCCACCAGGATGACCCTAATCCCACTTTGCAGTCCATAGTGACTTTATACGCATCTAAAAGCAGTGGCATGGAAGAGAGTCATTAGGTCGACGACAGCTGCTTCACAGGGAATTAATATTGTCATCATCCACCATATGGTGAAGTATTATTTTGTGACTTTGTAGCTTGGAGGTGTCAGGAGAGCTGAAAGCATCATTTTTCTTTCAAGCTACATATAAGAAGTTCTTGATTTCTTCTTATGAGTGCAGAGGAGCTGTTGATCTTTTATCACCTTCATATATTTCAGTGACGGATTGAAAGGTTTCTTGGCTTGACAGGCAGATTTTTATCACTCATTTGGATTCATCTGGAATTGTATCCATTCAGGATTGCATTCATATTTTAATCGTGTTCATGTAAAATTCCCTCACAAGCACTCCGAGGGAAATTCATAAAAAAAAAAAAAAAAAACGCCGACAATCTGGCAGGCCTTTTTATTTTTTAACTTTCAAAGACGCAACTGGTACCATATGAAAGGAGTTCTGAAATTGTATGTGTTTGCATGAGTGTGTGTGTGTGTGTGTGTGTGTGTATTTAAATGATAGTTGCATTGGAAATGTTTTTCAGCTTCCCTCCGACGTCTCTTGCTGAGGGAGATGAGAGGAGCTGACACACAGAATTAAAAATATCTCTCAATAACACTCCCACACACACACTGCAACCCAAGAGGCCACACACACACACACACACACACACACACACACACTACTGCTGAACACTCTTTTTTTGTGTCTCTCTCATCTTTTTCATTTCCCCTCTTGTGCATATGGATACATACGTACAATCTGCCGACTGTTGTGTGATTTAAAAAGACATGAAAGCAGCAGTATAGAAGTGTCAAAGAGAGTTGATTTAACTTGTTTTTTTTTCATTCTTTTGACCTCACATTTTAATGTTCTTGTACAATTTAAGCATCATGTAAAGACGAGCATATATCCATTTAGCCCTGCAAAGTGATCATGCGGACAAAAAGGTTCAAGAGGCTTTTTTAGAAGCTGTATAAATATCTGCATTCATGTATGAGAGCTGTTTTAAGTGCTCGTCTATTCTTGTCTTCCACAGGAGAAGCAAGGAGCTAATTGTGTTTTGTATGAATGGCAGCAAGCGGGTTTATTCATGAATGCAAACAGCACTGCAGCAGCAACAGCAGCGGCAGCAGCTTCCTCAGCCCCGGTGGAAGGCTCCTATTCATGAATGTGCTGAAGAGCCCGGTCTGCTCGGTTCCCATTTATCCGTCTCTGTGTCTCCCTGCCAACTGGCTCCCATCACACACGCCGAGTCCATCAACAGGAAATCACGTGGCTGTGATTACGGGAGCGGGGCGCCGGACAAATCAAAGCTGCAATCTTGGGGTCACCTGGTTTGAAGTAGTGCCAGACTTGCTCTGACATTTTCAAAGTTTATTATAAATTTATGATTTACTCCCTCTACACACACACACACACACATCCTTGAACCTCACACAGCTTCCACTGCATGTCTACATCCTCTTCCCTTTTGCACCCTCCTCAACCCCACCTTCTGTTTGCAGTGGTTGGCGGGAAGGTTTGTGTTGTTCGGTCACCTCTGAAGCTTTCATCTGCACCACCCCGTCCTTCATGTCACAGCCTCAATTTGGAGAAATGTCACTGAGCACAATGAGCCGGCAGGGCAGGGGCGCTGTGTCACAGCGGCGCAGACAGATACGAACACATCAGCTGCACTCATCATCTCAAACCACCTGAAAGAAAGTCAGAGAGAGAGAGAGAGAGACAGCAACGGAGAGAAAAAAGATTGAGAGAGGGAGCCAGGGTGTCAGATTGGGAAACACCTCAGCAGAGTACCAGTCACAACTGCTAGCCTTACTGCCTCTGTTGCCATGGCAACGGGGGATTGTCAGGCATCCTGGAGGGAGGGATGGTCCAAAAATCTGCAGCTGTCACTTACTTCAGGAGAGAGAGAAATGGAGCCAGTGTGTGTGTGTGTGTGTGTGTGTGTGTGTGTGTGATGCCTGGCTGCTGTATCACTTCAATTCACTTCACTTCACGGGTAAGATGCTAAACAGGAAAGATGAGACACTTTGAATGAGCCTATGGGGATGTGAGATGGAAAATAATGCTTCATTGTATGTTCCAAAACAACTTAAACAGTTTAACCACTGCACCATGGACACATCTATTTATACAGCACCTAACACACAGGAAATGTAGTGACTTATATTAAGAGAAGAATAATTAGAGAAAGCAAAGACCTTAAAATTTGAAACGTCTCAATTTCTTATGTTTCTGTCTTCAGATCCAGAGACTTTTCCGCACTCCAGGTCAAAACTTGCAGAAAACTGCTTCATAAAAACTATTTGTATATTTGGATCTTTTTTTAGGTCAAAGGTTAGTCTCCCAAAAAGCCCCCTTTATAAAATATATTTTGTTTTGCTTTTTTTTATTTTTTATTCAACAGCTGAAAATATGGAGAGACTGAGTCAGGAAGAATACATCACAACTCTTTAAACACTAGTACACACTGGCTTAAGTTATAATTTTTTATAATATAACTATATGATGAAAACTGTTGAATCAGCTGCCTGTGAATATTAAATTGATTAGAAATAGACTAAACTTCAAGAAGTTGCTAAAACAAAGACTGATTAATTCAACAATTCTAGGTGTGTGTATTTAGTAAATGAGGATTAATATCAATTATTATCATTATGAGTTCTTAAAATGTGTGATTGTAAATAAGTTGTTTAATGTAATTGTTCTTGAAAGGAAGGTCCACCTACCCATTTAAGTTAATACAAATTTAATACATACAAATATGTAAAGTTTATCTCAATGATTAATTCATCTTTAAACCTTTTAAAGCAGAATGTCTTCTCACATCTCATTCTCTTAGTCTGAGTTTTTGGTTCCCTTAACGGGGACATTTCTTGGAAGCATATCAACTATATATAATATTCAAGTCCATGAAAATGTTCAAAGATAAGTACTGGCAGTTTAAAATCTGAGAGAGTGCAGGGACAGGAGTGTGTGAGCTCTGCAGCATCATGGCATCAAGCATTACGACCCACTAGATGAAATCTTATTATTCTGCCTCCAGATGAGGGTGAGATTGTCTTTCCGCTTACTGTTGTGATCTCGACTCTTCAGCTTATTGATTTAAAATGCGCTGGACTATAGTGGGATCGGGCGGCAGTGTCTGACGAGTTGGGGATGAGAACATGTTGCACCTGCAATTGTCTTCAGATGATCCGTATGTGCACTAGAGAGAAGCTTCTTTTAGATTTTAAAAGCAAGTTATTTTTGGCTTCCTGTCTGATCAAATCATTAAGACTGATGTAAAGCTGGAGACACTGTGAGCAGGAGGCGTTTGTGTAAAAACAGGTACTGATGCAGGATTTTACAGTCATGTGAATCCTTTTCACATTCCAGTCCGACTGACAGATGTAAACGTTCTTTGATTTAGGTATTTCTGATATTTAATACAAGCATATTCATGTGAACAAGACCCCTGAAACCTCCGGGTTCAACTGTGGTTTTGTGATTAATTCTAATTTTGTTTAGGAATATCTGAATATTTACTGCTGAAGCACAACAGAAGCTGACATTTTGACACCTGACCTTGAGAAAACCTCCTTTGACAAAGAACTTGCATGACGTGTGTTGTAAAAAAAATGGATTTGAAAATGAGTTCATTACGTTGGAGAAGACTGATTGACAGAAGTGATTCACAAGGTTAAACTCGACTGGTAAAATGAGATTCGGAGTAAACCACAGTTCCCTCTTTACCGTGAAATAAAAATCATTATTGTTCTAAAAAAAATATATCTCTTTTATAATCTATCAAAGAAGAATAAAGGTGTACCTGTGCTTATGTTACTGCCTCTTCACATTGAGACAGGTTGGTCGCTGCTTTGGGAGAAGAATGTCAGCTGTGTGATCTAGGGGGGGAAGAGAAAATGAGCATCTTTTTATGCTTGAATCTTTTGTTTAAGGATACAAGTGCTTGATATGCATGACTGTCATTGACAGAAATGGTTTGAAAGAGTGATGATCTTCAAACATATTTGGAGTTCAGGAAGACCTTATATCAGTAAGTGGTGGATAATCACTTTTGTTTTTTAAATTATTAGATCACCTAATTTGTGCTCAGCTCTTCTCTATTGTACTGTAAATATTGATGTGTGGTAAAGGTCTCATAATCTAATGAGACACTGGCCGTGAGACACTTAATTCATGTTTTTTTTTTGCATATTCGTAATTCAATTTGTGTTTAATCAGATGATCACACAGCAAAACTGGGGCTCTGTCACATCCGTGCATAGAAACACTGTTCACAGTGCACAGAGAGGGGGAGGAACAGGGGGGTTAAGCAACCTTAATCCACCATGCATATGAATCAGTAGACATATTCCTGTACATACTGTATTCATGTCAACCTCTGACACTTTTCTTCTGCTTTTTATTGTGCTACAGACAAAAATGACTTATTATCATTATAGCTCTTAATCCATCTGTAGCATGAATATGTTATAATTGTGATGGTGACAGTGAGAAAAATGAATGATGCACATTAACCTGTCACACACTTTTCTGCACATTTAATGCACATAAAATATTTTCCGCTGTCTACAGCTCTTCATGTGATATACTGGAACATTAGTGGATATCTTGTGAAGACCTCTGCTGTAAATCCTTTCTCATAATTTACACAACAATCTCACATTTCTCCCTCTATTCTTACATCCCACATTTTTAAATGACCTTTTCCTCTTGTCAGTTATATTCCTGCTAAAGGGCTTCCACTGTATATCTTTCCATATTGCATATTTATACGTCCTTCTTTGATAATGTTAATTATATTTTCATTAATACAGGCTCTTATCTTGTATTTGAAAACTAGAGCTCACATTTAAATAACCTGCAGTCAGTGCGCTGAAATACACAAAATATGCAAAAAAAAAAAGCATTAATATGCAAATATGCACAAAACATGCCCTCATCCATAACAATGGTGCATCGTATTTGTCAAGATGCACGTCACAATTCTTACATTTTCACTGTTAATTCAGGAAGAGAGCGCTATTTTTAGCCTCCCTGCACGACCATTATCTTCAACGTTTTGTTGTTGTTGGGGTTTTTTTCCCTGTTAAGTCTCTGTGTGAAATGAACACTTGACTCTGCAATAAAATATACGAGGGGAAGAGATCGCGGAAAGACCAAATTGTTGTTATATTGGAGCATCCACCGGTGCAGCTGGTCTATTTTTAGCTGGGAACTACATCAGCTCTGACTGCAGACGCTGTGAAGGGAAATCACCAGCGCTGTTTTGCAGCTGTCTTCACCCAACCACTGAAGCGAATTAAAGCCGGGAAGGACAGTAGAACATGATGTTTACTCTATGAGTGTTGGAGAGAGAAGAGAGAGACAGAGAGAGCGAGAAAGAGCTGTGCGTCTCAGATGCGAAAGAAAGAGAGAAAGTCACCCAGGGGGGGAAAAATGAAATATTTTTTGGGGGATGAGGGCTGTTCTCCGAGCCTCGTGGTGAGATGTTTTGATTATCATCGTACGCAAGCGTGATCCTTCCTATGAGTCCTGTTGGAGCGCAGGATCACCGGCAAACCTGTCTGAGGCGCAGCAGGAGGTCCAACTCCTCCTGAGAGGAGAGAGAGGGAGAGAGAGAGACAGACAGACAGAGAGAGAGAGAGAGAGAGGGAGAGAGAGAGAGAGAGGCGTGCTGCACATTGGTCGGGCTACTTTTCTGACGACACACTAACAATCGTCAACCTGTAGGGCGCGCGCGGTGCTCTGCTGTCTCCACTGCCACCCTCTCCCCTCTGACACCGAGCCCGATCCTCGGACATCCAGGGACGCATGAACTGGGAGAGGGTGCCGGTTCGATCCCCGACCGGAGGAGAGGTACCGGAAAGTTGAGGGGAGGGTCGTCGTGCGCCATCCCCGCTTCATGAATGGCCGGAACATGGAGGAGATGCCATTCGAAAGAGTCAAGACCCGGCGGAGGAAGGGTCACTGCCCAGCCGGTGCACCCCTGGGCGCCATCGCCTGTGAGGACGAGTTCAACAGCCACGAACTGGAGGCTCTCTTCCAGAACTACAACCTGAAGCTGGAGCAGACCGCCACCCTCAAAGCGCTGGCGGTGCTCATCGTGGCCGCGTCGTCGCTGTCCCTGGTGGAGCTGCTGTCCAACCCGCGTCTCACCTTGTCCAAGGGCTCCTACCCGGTGCACTGCGTGGTGTTCCTGTCGCTGTTTATCGTCACCAACGTCAAGTACCTACAGGTGACGCAGCTGCAGCAAATAGCGAAGCTGGCCCTGCTGTTCAGCTTCACCTTTGCGCTGCTCTGCTGCCCGTTTCCACTGGCGCTCGGTACGTCGGAGCTGGTGAACGCCGCTGCCCCTGAGCAAGGCGTGTGGCAGCTCATGCTGGTTACCCTCGTGGCTTACGTACTGCTGCCGGTGCGGACTCTGCTGGCTGTGCTGTTCGGGGTGATGTTGGCCGCATCCCACTTCATTGTCATTGCGACGTCGGTCACGGGAAGGAGACAGAAGCTGTGGAGACCGGTAAGTGTTGCACCTGCGTCCAGGTCACTCAATCCAACTCCACTGCCTCGCGTTCAGTTTTTATTCAAACCATCATCAAATCAAAAAAAAAAAAAAAGTAGTCAGTTGAGTTCTCAAGTCACTCAGAAACTGCAGTTCAAGTACATCTGAGCAGCTGCTCCAGTACAGAACAGCGTGGTTGTACAAGGAAGCTTCCAGCTATGAAGTAACTGTGTGAATGTGAAGTGATGCTGAGAGGCAGCATGCTCGCTCATCCAGACTTTCTCCGGAGAAGAAAAGGTTAAAACACACCAATGATCGATTTTAGCTCCAGGATACTATAGCTGTAAAATTGGAAACGAGCAGAAAGTTTAACTTTTTGCGCACCAGAGTAATGAAGCAGAGGAGGAGCTGTCCAGCTGCTGGTGCTGAAACAGGCGCTGAGATTTCCTGCAAAGCCTCAGAAAACAACTTACTGTTGATACTTGAGTTGTCCTTGTGCTCCAGATTGTAGGTAGAGGGAACAATTTTAGTAAATAGGATGTCATTTACCTCACCACAGCGACCTTTTTGGCCTTTGACCCTTTAAAATGAAGCTATGTCAACTTGTGACCCCTCATCAGAGGCTGCAAATGTCACTGTGCGGTCACCAGTTCAACCAAAGACACGAATTTTCCCTCTCAAATGGTTTTATTTATAAATTCTGGGGGGTGTTAAGTGATTTTGTGTAGAAGAAATATATTTGTTCTGCTTTTGAATTCTGTTTACTTGTGAGACCTCGCATTGATCTCGCAACTCCCAGGTTTGGAGCCATGCTGCTATAAGACAGAAAATTCCTGTGTTAGTGAAAAGATTCATAATACTTTGACACACTTTATTCCTTTTGAACTAAAGCACCACTGCCCGTTGCCACCCTTTAAAAGTCCACTGGTGACCCCTCATCACGTCTGTCTTCGTTTCATTTTTGGAGGTCACTAGTAGTTCACTAGAAAAGATCTGAGAAGAAAAATAAAGCTAACTTTGTGTGGCAGAAATACGTTTTTTTTCCTGCTAATCCTTTCCCCTCATATTTTGTTTTGGGTGTCCTGACTGTAGATCAGGATCCACTGCATTAATGCTAGAAGTGTTTGCTGTCGTTTATTAGTTTATAGTATGAACTGGAGTGAGGTTGTTTTGTTCACGGTGTGTGTTTATCTGCTCACAATATAGAAAAAGTACCATCCATCTGGCTGTGTAGGATTAGAGTGTTTGTTTGACCTCTCACCTCTGACCTTTTTGGAGTATCTATTGAGTTCATTCTCCAAATGAAGTGTCCAGCAGGATCAACAGTCTCAGATCATTAATCAATAATACACTTTGTCTGCCGGCCTTTCCCCTTTACAGCTTTTGTTCTTCAACTCACACCTATGATTCGTGTTGGTAATCCATGTGCTGTCCTCAGTGTCTCCTATTCAATCCATCCTATGGATTAATCGTGGATTGTGAAATCTAATCTAACCAGGATCTATGCCTGCACACATCAAACGCACATAATGGACACGTGCCTTCCTTCAGACTCACATGCACATACAGTACATAGATCCTGCCGGCTTTGTTTGGCATGTCTGTTCTTGTTTGTGTGCAGCTGGTGGCCAATGCGGTGCTGTTCACCAGCGTCAACTTGTCGGGGGTGTTTGTGAGGATTCTCACCGAGCGCACCCAGAGGAAAGTCTTCCTGCAAGCCCGCAACTGCATCGAGGAGAGGCTGAGGCTGGAGGATGAAAATGAGAAGCAGGTGAGGCGTGAATATGCACACACACACACACACACACACACACACACAGACAGACACACAAAAACACACACACACACAAAAATGCACAGATAGAAAACAGCAGAAGGGGTGCAAGACGCCGCCGCCGCCGCTGCTGCCGCGCATCCACACGTTTCACCTCGTCTTGTGCGCGTATGTTCATGAAATATTCACAGTCTGTTGAGAGTTTCTTTTAAAGGTTTCAGGTGCCAATGTATTCTAACAACCTGCCCACAGGCACACAGTAACTATGACAGCAGCTATTTAAGGAAAGAACAATTACTGTGGCACATGCACCAGCGCCACACATTCCACCCCCTCTGCGCACACCTACATGGAGCAATTTAACTAAGGAACAATCAGGCAACTTTAACACAGAAAGACTTTGTTATGTGCCGCACCCTCCTCGCTCGCCATGTGCAGGAAACCCACCTACACCAGTTGTTAAATAGAGAACTAATTATCCCATGTATATAATGCACTTCTATACACGTCTCACCTTCGTTATACAACACTTGTGAGTGCACACACACACACACACACCTGTGCTTTGTAGATTAGATGATGATATGCTGTGTTTTCCCCCAGCAGTAACAGGCTCCCTTCTGACAGGTAATTACACAAGCAGATTGCTTTCATGGCCTCCCTACTCCAGTAAAGGTCACAATTTATCTGGGTGAAAGAAACACACACAGACCCCTGATTGGGATCTATCAACATCGAGCCAACAGCGTGCAACCGGGCAGCTGCTGATGTGCCCATGAACAAACATCTTAGATCTTGATTTTTTTTTTTTTTTTTAAATTTCACCCATCAAACAGGCCTCAGTTTGCTCCAGGTTCTACTTTGAGCTAAATCCATAGGTCGTATTGATTCCCGAACATGTGTAGGCTATTCACTGTATGGCTGTGTGCTAAATTGACTTCTCAGTTCAATAACAATCTCAGAACCCAGAAGCAATGCATATCTTTGTCTTGACTCATGTGAAGCATACAGGAGCACTATTTATGACCCAAAAAACCAGTGTTGCAAATGTGACATTGCTCTAAAAGTGGTATAAAAACGGGCAGCGTCTTACTAAAAGGTCAACATGACTGTAACAAAACAATCCTAACACAAGGTTGATTTACAAGCTTTTTCTGAAGTTGTCGACAATGTCGCAAGGTCTTCATACGGTAGAAAGAGTCTGCTCACTCGTGGGATGGAGATGGATCTGTTGACATATAAGCTCAGCTGTTATGACTTCATTCACAACACTTTCACTTTCGAGACTCCTAGTCCATGTTGGCTAAAAAAATCAAAGCATCAAAGTTTGACAAAATAATCCCAACTCAAGGTCCTCTTACTACCTTTTTTCGGAGCTGTCAGCAGCTACTGAGCCTCCACCTCAACAGATTAATCTCCATGACAACTGAGCAAAGTCCTGCTGATGAAGATCATCTGATATGGATGTTTTGGATTGGTTCATTAAACTATTTCCAAAGTCAACGACCTTTGATGATGCTTATTACAAAAATGACTCATATGACTGTCTTCTGATCTTCCACTTCAATGTTTCAAAGTCTGGTTAAGTTTAGGAAACCAAAACTAGTATTTTGCACACACAACCTTCACGCTGAGGTTCTGCAGTGCTAATTATGATGACACACCACTTCCACCTTTGCTTCTTAATTACACGACCACAAAAAGTCTTGTGGTCATGTAAATTGTTTGAGACAATAATAACAATAAAAAACTCCCTCCAGGT
The DNA here is from genome assembly GCA_029490765.1 of Euthynnus affinis. Classification (NCBI taxonomy): domain Eukaryota; kingdom Metazoa; phylum Chordata; class Actinopteri; order Scombriformes; family Scombridae; genus Euthynnus; species Euthynnus affinis. The sequence continues at coordinate 26,483,806 of CM055848.1, read as the reverse complement.
CCACTCTTAAACTTTTTCTTGTGATTTAACGGCATCTTACCGTCTTCATTAGTCACCAAACGACTTTTCAATGTCATCCCAAACTACTTCCCAAAGTGGTGAAGTATATTTCCACTTTCCTGTATATGTACAAATGTCCTTTTTCAGACATTTCCAACATTAATGAATGAACATCTAATGAATTTCCTTTTCACCAAAACTTTATGTATTTCAGTTTTAAAGATGATGGGTAACCATGTGTCATCACATTTAAGTAATTGTGTCATGATCATTGTGCTTGTGCATATTAACATGACAGAGTGTGAGCACACAGTCAAACACAGCACACAGTGAATTAAACCTGGGACATCTTATAGAAATGGGAATCATTAGTGTGTGATTATAACACATGGGATTATAACACACAGGAAAGAGAAGTGGAAGAGATTAATAAAGCAGATAAATGAATTATTTTTGATTAAAATGACCACACCCTCACACTTATTGGTTATCATGATTTCAACACCTGACATAAGCACACAAACACACACCGACACACACACACACACACAGCCTCTATCAGGAAGTGTGACAGCTGTTTGTAAAAGCTGCTCTCCAGTTTGGTTTTTTTTATTCGCAGGTGAGAGGCAGTTGTCTGAATGGATGTATAATGTGAAAACGGTGTCAGAGGGAGAACCAGGAGAGCCCCGGCTGCTTTTATAACTCTGCCTCTCAACAGCTATTGAGCAGAGCCACCTGATGATTCATCGTGCATTCACAGCCGTTTGACATCCTGCTAGAGTTTCGAGCGTATTTTTATGCTTCTGCAACCGAGACTATTCATACACACAAACACAAATATGCTGATCTACTGTATATAGATGATACTGACACTTTAGGAAAGAGCTGCGTTATCCATTAATCCATTAGTTGATTGAAATAAAGTTATTCTGCAACTAGTTTGATAATTGATTCATTGTTTAAGTCATTTTTTAAAGAAAAAACACCAAATGTGATGCAGTGCAGGAAGTAGTTTGTTTTTCATGGAGTGACGTGAAAAGTCAGACTGTGGGAGTCGTTGGGGTGGTGGATGTCTGTGTTGCACGTCTGATTTTCATGCAGGACGTTGGAATATAAATTTCGATTGGAGTATAAAATTTTCTCCCACTGTGAAAATGAGATACCACATGATTAGAGCTGATACTGAGTGTGCTCGGGTTCATTCAGATCCACTTGAATATTCAACATAGTGGTACAAAGACCCATGGTAGTAAAATGAGACCCTACCCAACCCAATTATAGTAGCATCTGGGCTGAATCCGACTCATGTCATGTCCCATGTCGAGTCTCAGCTCCTCAGAAGCAAGTAGTTTGTGTCGCAGATTTGCAATCAACATTCACCTTTTTATTAAACGTAACCATGATTGTTAACGAACTTTAACCATACTGTAGTATGTGCAGATATTGTAGAAAAATATTTGATGTAAAAAAACATAATTCAAGATAATCCTGAGTGTTGTATAATTACCCAAATTGATGTTCTTGTCTGGCAATGGCGTTTCTCTGTTTTCTATCATTGTATCTTCAGGTTTTAGAATATCGGTCAGATAATTTCAAGACATCACTTGGGGACTCTGGGAACTTGTGAAAGGCATTTTTCACTATTTTATTACATTTTTTTTATTTCAAACCACCATTTCTTGATAAAACTATAGTTTAATCGCTATTAGTTGCAGCCCAATCTCCATTTGGTCCAAAAATCCAATAACTTCAGTTTCTGTGGCCTAAAGTAGAGCTGTAGCTTACAATTATTTTGATTGGTTAACAAAACAATCTTACCTAAAGATTGACTCTGTTGCTGTTCTGGAGCTCTTGATCATATCACAAGTTCTTGCACAGCAGATGAACCTTGTAGTGAAAATGTTTTGTCACATTTCTAAAGTCAAGAATTAACTTTGAATCTTAATTATTTTCATTGTGAATTAATGTTGATTATTTTTTGATTAATTGTTCCATTAATCTCCATTAATCCACTGACACGCTCTGAGCAAAAAGCAAAAAGCAAAAAGCACGCATATATATATATATATATATATATATATATATATATATATATATATATATATATATATATATATATATATATATATATATATATATATATATATATGATAAATGAAATGATATATGATAAATCTGCATGAATGCAATCATACATTATGTGCTCTTGTGTCAATATCTTCCCAGTTTAAAGTTCCAATACTGCCTCCTCTGTTTTAACCCCTCCATCCTCAGGAGCGTCTACTAATGAGCCTACTGCCCAGGAATGTTGCCATGGAGATGAAGGAGGACTTCCTGAAGCCGCCTGAGAGGATCTTTCACAAGATCTACATCCAACGTCATGACAATGTCAGGTACGGTGGTGTCATGACAACTGTGGACCGCAGAGATGTACGGAGGGGGCTGGAATGTTTTGATCCAGGTGTCACCTGCTGTGACGTCAAGGTCAAGAATAGAAAGAGAGCAATTAAGATTAGCCATTAATGCAGATGCAATCAACTACGTAAAGGTTAGAAAGAGAAAAGGGACAGTTGCTTCTGCAGCAGATCTAAAAAACTGTTGTTATAGGTAGATCATAGACATCCCCAGATACTTGATATTGTTATTGGACAGATTAGTATATTATGAATCTGCATGAGACTCATAAATGTGTTCATTAAGTATTATTTTATTGTCAACTATTAAATGCATGAGATTATTGTTTTGTTGAAAGCTCTGTAGCAACCAAATGGGAGTATTTCCTTCTGCATGTCTATAAAACACATTAGTGATATTTTCCTGTTTCGCCAAAATATATTTGGTTTCCAGCTGTAATGAAACATGCTGTTTGCATTATTCAAAAAATACTCGTAATTGGCTGACAACTACCCCGCTGCCATACTTCTTCCCCAATTTTGAGTGGCAGTTCAGAATGGCTCGTTGAAACGGTGCAGTTTCCACACATCGAAAAGTTGGTGAAAGAGGCAGCTGCATACAAGTTTCCATGCATAATAATTACTGTTCAGTGACAAAGCAGGAAGTAGTGCAGCTTTTATATAGTGAGTTATAATGTAGTGGTTGAGTTGGTGAGTATAACTTCCATGCAAGACTTAATTGTTTCCATGTTTGAGTTTGCATCCCATCACAATCTTGAAATCAGTGTTTGCTGTTTTTTATTTAAACCATAACAATAATCCCTCAGTTGCCTAATCTTATTAACCATAGTTAAAGGATTTGGCGTAATTCTCTATATTTTTCTTATTGTCAACAAATCTCATGTGCAGAGCCAAACTAACAATGAACTGATCCACTTACAAGTATCGTGTGTGCATCCAAAGCTTGATATATCTTCCTATTCCTCTGTGCTGTAGACCTCCGTTGCTGTCTACAAACTATTAAAACCACATCAGTGAGTCACATCGCTGCACTGGATGACATGCTCCTTCATTATGAGGAGTTTGGGATGTTGGTTTGTGTAGAAACACCTCCAAAGACTAATAACAGTGATCATGTTTTCGGTTTCGGGAGAGTAGTTCTGTGTAGGGCGGACGCCACTGAGCATGTGCGGGAACATGGCTCTGTTTACAGAGCTTTACTAGCTTGTTGCGCTACATTTCACAACCTCTTGACTTTTTACTGAAGTAGTAGTTGTAGTGCTTGGGATCTGGGACATCTGGCTATTTTCTGACATTTTATGGACTAAATAACTAATTAATGAATTAATCACAAAGTAGTTCTTAGATTAATCAATAATGAAAACAATTTTTCTTCAGAAATCAACTATTTTGCTAATAGTGCACTTGTTAAGCAAAAACATTTACAGATTTGCAATAGAAAGAATTTGCTGCTTCGTCCCAGTTGCATATAATTGTAAGTTGAATATCTTCTATTTTTTTTGATTGTTTGTTACATAACAAATAAAGCAATTTGAGAACATTCCCTTTGATCCTGAGAACTTGCAGTGGGCACTTTTCTGACACTTAATAGAATAAGCATGTAATCAATTAGATCATTTGATGAAAAATAAATTAGAGATGAATCAATATTGAAAATATCATTAGTTGCAGGCCCGTCCTTGTGAATTTTATCAGCCCCTTCAGCAGCCACCTCTCTTGAACTTGTAATGAAGAAAATATTACAGAGCATGAGAACCCGGCCTGACTTTGAGCTGATTACATTCCAACGAGGCAGTAAAGAGAATAGGAGAGCTGTATCAGTGCTACTGAGTGTGGGAGTGGAGGGCTAGGTAGCATGTCAACAGCACTGTCAAGAGACAATCCTCTCCACTCTCTCTCTCTCTCTCTCTCTCTCTCTCTCTGTCTGTCTGTCTGCTCGGCTCCCACACTCACCCACAGCTCGGGAACATCACTGCCGATCACCAGCCTCGTTGGCACTCGGCCAAACATCATGCTGCTGCACCCGGCGAGCAAGCTTCCTCCCGTCTCCAGGGAGCTGCTACAAACACACACATGCTCACATAAACACATGATGGAGAAAAAAAACAAAAAAAACATCAGCTTTATGTTGCCGAGCAGGGGCGTGACATCTCCCTGATCTGGCCCCCGTTTGATGTGGCCCCAAGAACGTTTGATCACACACCTATTTAGCTCAGCCACCGCTCTGCTCTCCCTCTCCCTCTCCCCCTCGCCTCCTTTCACCCCCTATGCCTTCCTCTCGCCTTCTCCTCCTCACCCACCACACACCAGCACGACCTGCAGCACAGTGCCATTCAAAGACAAATCACACAACAGAGCTCTTCTGTCGAGCAGCAGTCGTGATCCCAGCTTTGCATACATCAGGCTCCTGAGCAACTATACTGTGCTGCCAAAAAGAACACAGCGGCTCAGTCACGATGCAGAGCGAGGCCATCTTCATGCAACTATAGGGCTCATTATTGAACCTCAATACTTTGTGGGTACCATCCCAAACTGTCAAGTACGGAAACCTATAGTTGAATATCTGTTGAGATTCACAATAACTTTTACTCAATCAATGATCAGATGACTTATATATCACAACTTTGCCAATTTTAGAATATTCTACGAAGGTATATTTCTGGTACAGCTGTGTGTGTTTAGATAACGTTTAATGAGACTGTCTTTGTCCAAATGCTTAAGTGTACTCCAGCAACTTAGCATTGCACTCCTAAAACATCATCTTCCTTGTCAGAACCTGGTGCCTACATTACCCACAATGCAACTTGACTGCCTACAGTTCACTAGTAGTGGTTAATGTATCCTTGAGAAGAGTTTGTCATACTTAGAACCAACTACAATGCTGCTCCTTCATTTCAGTGTCTTCTACATTGATTGATGTTTCTCCTTTTAAGCTTCAATCATTTTTGCAAGATATCAGGTTATTTGAGTTTAAAAATAACCATAAACAGTTTAGTATGTAAATGTAAAACTCGGCAGGTGTCTGTTACAAGCAAAAGCAGAAGGAGCATGATGTTGCACCATAAAACCTTGTAGGGAGGAGGTGGGGAAATGCCGGACTATTCCTTTAGAGTTAGTGGCTCTGAGTGTCATCGTAACACCAATAACACCACTGCTGGCATTAGCACTGGGACATCAGTTCACTCAACCATGATCTCATTTGTCTCAATTATACCAAGATATCAGAATAATTTTTACAATGATGTATTCATGTTTATAAATGCTACTGACAGCACTTTTAATTAAACAAATTATTTGTGTTTGGGATGAGGGTGGAATGAGAAATTCTGAAGAGCAACTTTCAACATGAATAAACATGTTAATGAAGTATTTATCATTATAAGGTGGTGGAAACCAGTACAGAAACTCAGATATCATATAAGAACTACCCAGGTCTACACACAGTTTCAGCCCCGAGTCTTTACTCCAGTGGGAGCAGTAATTTTATTTCCCGACTGGGAGTCAATAAGATCCATAGCACCTTGTTTTGTTGCCATCTGGCCTGCCTCTGAGCAAATGAATGAGGGGCTAAGTAGCTTTCAACACCTTCCTCAACCTCACTACACCAGCTAGCAAGCAGCAGGCAATTTAGCTCTGTAATTGATTTAGTAGTTGGCCTAAAAGACCCTTTCACTTATCAGGGATTAGATTATGATACTTGCTGTTTACTTCACATTTGAGCGCCATTAGCCAATTCCTCTGCACTGGAGTGATCTGTGGGTATTTTATGTCAGCAAGAGGAGGAATATGCTGTTCTGTGCAGTTGGAAACTGCGAGTGTTTAGAGTATCAAGATCAGCTGTCACGACAAGTTGAGTTCTTCATGTAAGATCATAATCTATCTCTTTCGCTTTTTCTCTCCTTCCTGACAGCATCCTGTTTGCAGACATTGTGGGTTTCACCAGCTTGGCATCTCAGTGTACCGCTCAGGAACTCGTCAAGCTGCTCAACGAACTCTTTGGGAAGTTTGATGAACTGGCAACAGTAAGCGCACACCTTCTATCTCCTCACTGCTAACCCTCAGGTCCACTGCTGTATGATGAAAATGATAATATGAATAAATGGCCCACTAATGTGCAGGAACAATAGAGTGATCTTCAACAAGTAGGGAATACAACATTGAGGGAAATATCTGACTCTTTAGCTACTAAATGCTCCACTATGTTCATCAGCTAGTCTACAGCTAACTGTGTCTGTTTGCCGTTTGGTGCTGTGCAGGTTGTGTCCAATGGGTTAGATAATGTTTCCAAATGATCTAAAGCTTTGGCATTACTGCAATCTCTTGTTTCTTATCAGTATACAAATGCACTGATACTGATATATCTTTGATAAGCTAAAATCAGCTGATAATATTGGCGATGCGGAAGCAGTGGCTCTTTTCCGTTTCCAGTTTCAGTGAGATAAGGGCATATGATGGTGCTGCTTACAGAAAAACATCAATAAATGTTATGATATGATATGATTATAGCTCTTGTTAGTGGTGAAATAATGTCACTGAGCCATCACAGTGAGCCTACAGTGAGGGGGAGGCACGCTGGCTGCGAGTGTCTCCAAAACAGTTGGTGAGCTCCTATTTTAGCCTGTTGTTCCTCTGCAACACTAAAAGGCTCCAAGAAAACGAGATGTATTATTTAGTCCTGGAGCTCATTTATTATGCCAAACTGTATATTGATCCAACAGTGAAAGTAAAGCTGGACAGGCTGACTGACGTGGAGGAGGAGGAGGAGGAGGAAATGAAGGTCATGAAGAAGGAGAAGGAACTGGAAGGGTGAGAGAGAGGAGGAGATGAGTGACAGAGGGGAGATAAGGGCTGAGGAGGTGGAGTGTTTCTGTGTGTGTGTGTGTGTGTGAGCACTGTTGGGACTATTGCACTTGATAAAGAGAGAGTGTATGGTAGCATACACTGTACATCAGTAAGCCTGTGTAGCGTTGTTCTCTGGGAAAGAAGATTAGGTGAGTGATAGGTTATCTGCCGCCAGGCTACTGTAATCATATTAATACTGCATGAGCCACACACACACACACACACCCACCCACACACACACACACACGGCGAACAGAAGATGGAGGAGTTACCCACTTGGTGCAGCTGTGAGAATAGTAGTTGACAAAATAATCCTAAAGCTAGAGTGCGGGACTTTTGTCTCCCCCTTCTGGCAGGGAGAGTAATTACAAAAACACTGTGGACACGTGCGTACGTAATAGACGTAATAGTTGTATGACACTCAAAATTGTTTTGAGTCTCATACAACCCCCTCGAAATGACTCGTATCACTATCAGAATTTGATTCGGTCCAATAACTTTTGGAAAGCTACGTGATTAAATTATTATATATGCAAGTTCCTCACTGAAGGTTTAAATCAAGTTCCACTTACTAGCTCTGGGGCTTTCAATCCCAAACGTCTGCATAGCCTGCGAAGGTCTGTGTGACATAAATTTTGTAATCTACCATGTCCACGAAATTCCATGTGGAAGTGTGAAGCCCAAAATGCATGACTGCGCAAACTGTGCTTGCAGATCATATGACCTAGCAAACATATGAACACATTCACACATGCAAACACCAAGTATAGAATAAACAGACCTCTGTCTCTGTGGAGATAATATTGTTTTGTAAAACTCTGGAGCATTGCAAAAACTTGACCATTACCAATCCAGAGAATTATGACTAACTCTGCAGCTTTAATGAACTTTTTTGCCTCTTTTAGCTCATCGTTTTGGTTTCATGCCACATTTACTGTTTTGGTTCAGTCTCAGTGCCGACCGCAGCAGCAGGCAGCTGTTTTCAGTAAACAAGTTCTGATAAACCCAGTGTACGCTACCTGTCCAGCACCAAACAGCAGACAAAAAAAAAATTAACAATTATCTTGTGAAGAAAGTGGAGCATCTAGCAGATCAAGAGACAGATATGTCCCCCAGGAGTTGATGGAGACCAAACTAGAGCTAAAAGGAGAGTGAATATTGGACTTACATTCATCAGATGGGCACAAACAAATAACTGTGGGTTTTTCTGACCCTTTATGGCCAGAAAAAAACTATTATACAGCTTTGAAATCAATGTTATGTTTCTTTTTGGACCTGTTGTTTATGAGTGTTTTCTTTGCTTGTTTACTTGTTTACAATTTTAAGGACACATCCTTAATGCAGAGCAATTTTCAAAATGCAAACTCTAGTTTAAACACAGCAGTATGTTACATTAAATCCACAAGGTTAAATGTCATTCATGTCCAATATAGTTTATAAGTGGCCTTTTTATCTCTAAAGGTAACTTCAGATTTCCACCTGAGATTTTGGATTTTTCTTTCTCTTAACAACTGAATCATTATGTAATGTATTTAATGACTTTTAATGATTACACATGTACAGCGTAAGCATCAAAAAGAGCTCACCGAGAGCACTCCAGTTACACTGTACAACTCAATTATACCCAGAATGTCATTCACAGCACATTCACACTGAAGTCTTCATATGCATACGTGATATGCTTGACCCCTTCTTATACCAAGCTAAGTGATCTCTTCAGACAGTTTACTCTTGATTTCTATATACACACACATGCACACACACACACACACATACAGAAGTCACATGATCAGCAGGATTATCCCTCTTGAGTTCATTCTGCATCTCAGCAATCAGTCATGGCTTAACGCTGGGCGAGAGACAGAGGGAGAGAAAGTGCAAGATACAAGGTGATATGTGGCTTGCTATCAGTGCTCCAGTGCTCAGTAAGCCATTATATGGAAATCTTGTGATGAGGATATATTGTGTGCGTGCGTGCATGTGAGTGTGTGTGTCTAGCTGCAGCTGTATCCTAATTGAGATTTATACCCTGTCGTGTAAGCGAGGGAGAAATTCACTTTCAAATCGGCTCTGTCACAGCTGCTGAGCCTGTCTGACTGCTGTATGCTACCCAACACATTTATTCCCTCGAGGTTCAACCTAAACTTACCCCTCACACACGCCTAACCCTAACCTTCGCCTCACCATAAATGAATCAAGCCTAACTGGGGGCATCGTAATTAGACAAAACGTCCCCAATGAGATGGTTAAAAATCCCAAGTTTGTCTCCAAAAGCAAACACGGATACCTTTCTTTTGAGACATGGCTTGCTGTCAGTTGGTAATTTCTCTTCCTCTCTCTCATTTATGTTCAGATACACACACACACACACACACACATACACACACACTCTGTTTCTGTTCCTTGTGCTGGGATAATCATCCACGTTCTGAATTCTCATATCCTCCCACGCCAGAATCTTTCTGCTCCCGTGAGCAGAAAACCAGAGCACCCCGTCTCCTCTCTTCTCATCTCCGCCTCTTACCCTGCAGTTGTCATGAATCCTCTGTATATATGTGTGTGTTTGTGTGTGTGCGCGTGTGTGTGTTTGTCACTCAGAGGGTGCCTGCAGGCTAAGCTTTGTAGGGTCCACCATTACAAGTTTTTGATGACTATGTGTGATGCACTGCCAAATGGGAACCCTGTGTGCGCAAGTAAACCGAACTACCTGTACAGCGTTATTTGCATGCGACCAATCTGCTGTTTGTGCTGCTGTTTTTGCAGGTTTGTTTGTGTGTTCGTGACCATATGTTATTAAGGTGTGTGCGGATTTGTGTTTGTGTCATCGTCGCTGAGTTTGTGCATATTGTGCACTGTGACAAATAGCTGATCTGTCTGGGAATGTGTGGGTGGGATTCTACTTCAAGAGCATGTCGGAGCAATTAGAGTTGGCCACAACTACAAACACACACATGGATGCACAAGCACACACATCTGATTTACATGAGCAGAGATGCAGTTGTAGCTTCCATGTAGTTTCTGTGCAGTCAAATCTCATGTGACAGGAGCGAACGTACAATTGTTCTTCATGTAAAGTGTGAGTAACTCTCAGAAATGTAGAAGGACGTGTCATTAATTAGTTCCTACATCCTGAGCGTGTTCACGGGACTCTTCTGAACTTTTGCTTCTTTCCAAAGAGACATCAAGTTTCATTTTTTTTCTTTTATCGGCATAAGAATAAGTTTAAGAATAGTAATGGTCATAATTATGAACTTGAGAGGCATTAAACGTTGATTAAAATTTTAAAGCATCCCAGTTTCTCTGTGCCTTTTGGGAACATTTTGAGAAAAATGTCGGACAGTTATGACCATAAAGTCATAATTTAAAAGATTAAAGTCATAATATCTTGAGAGAAAGTTGTAATATTTTTCAAATAAAGTTGCGGCATTATGAGTTTAAAATGAGAGCCAAAATGTTATCTCAGGTTTTTTCAGCAGTAGTGCTAATGATGTGTGGAAGCATTCATGTCCAAATTATGTTTGTTTTTGTTTTTTACATGGGTAAACATTGTAAACACACCGTAAAGCAGGGCTATATTTTCAACAAGTGTTTATTTTTCAGTTTGAGGTCAAAGTCTTTAATTATATACATATCAAGTGACCATTCATACATGATACAATCATACATTAGTAGGTGTCCTACTAAATGAAAATAACACACATGGTTTATTAATTGGCATTGTGGTGTTTCCTCTGCTGACTGTCAGTCCATTATTTTCTATATCAGGACATGCGATGGTGCATTATCTTGCTCATACCTTTCGCCACTTATCACAAAAGTCCAAAAAGAAAAGAAGAAAAGAAGTGATCAAATTGCCATCCATTTGTTTTCAGTAACCCATTGTTATGCTTATTTGAGAAGTGAGACTTAACTGGAGCAGAAGTGTTGTTGCTATGGTTACCTGCATACACAATTTTATCATCAGAGGGTTAAGGTTAAATTGGTAAAATTATTATTCCTGATATGTGTGGTAATGGCCAAATAAGCTCTACAGTGGACTTGCTCAAAACTCAAATGACGACCCTTTAACTCTACTGTATGAAAAAAAAAAGTCTCCAGCATTATTTTTGGCAAGAGATGGCTGCCACTCCACCTCACTTATTGTCTTGGTAACCAATGGAAACACATTTATCTAGTTTGTCAGAGGTTAATAATCTGGTGGACTAGGTTGGTTCAGATATTCATCTGTGTGTTTCTCTCTGTGTGTCTGTAGGAGAATCACTGCAGGAGAATAAAGATCCTGGGGGACTGTTACTACTGTGTGTCAGGATTGACCCAACCCAAGGCAGACCACGCCCACTGCTGCGTGGAGATGGGGCTGGACATGATTGACACGATCGCGTGAGTCATGCACACTCACATACACACACACCTACACCTAACATGCATCTGGGAATTAAAAAGGATATAGCTGGCGATTTTCTATATTTTTCTTATTGTCAACAAAGCTCATGTGCAGAGCCAAACCAACAATCAACTGTGTGTGTGTGCATCCAATGCCTGATGTGTCTGTGCTGTAGACCTACTCTGTTGTCCACAAACAAAATTAAAAACACATCAGTGAGGCACCTGGTTGCACTGGGTGACATGTTCCTCTGCCACGAAGACAATGGTTATGGAAGGGGCTCCAAAGACTAATAATAACAGTGATCACGTTTTTCAGTCTTCAGAGAGTAGTTCTGTGTAAGGCAAACACTGCTGAGTATGTGCAGGAACGCAGCTTCTGTTTACGGTGCTTTGCTAGCATGTTGTGCTACATATCACAAACTCTTAACTAAGTTCTTTGAGAAATGTGCGATTTAGTAAAAAGTCAAAGTTGTACATGAAATATGTTTCCATCCTCAGTGTTTAAGAGAGATTGGGAATAGCTTGAATAAAATGAAACATTGTTTAGTCATGTGACATATTGTCTCTGCTCCTCCCAGCTTTCTCTGTTCTTTCTCTGTGCTGACAGCCAAACATCTAGGTTTGCTCAACATTAATGCAACATTGAATTTAGCAGCAAGTACTTTGATGTTTTTTGTTTGGAAACAATTAAGCAATGTGAGAAGTATGCATGCAAATGTGACTTTTTGTTTGTTTTTTTCCCACTACATGTGGATTCTTCAAACTGAGACATATTCAATTTGTCATCAAAAAGACACTCGGTGGCTCACATGCATACTCCTCACCCCTCCCCCCCCAACTAACATGTTGACACACACATACATACACAGACAGCCTTTACCTCATTTCCTTGTGTGAACACTCGCCTGTCATGTTCTTTTCCTGCTGCTCTGTCGGAGTGGATGGATGCTGCTGTAGGAGCCCTTTATCTCAGAGGACAGGTGCTGCCGTATACACTCATCCCTCTCTGTGTGTGTGTGTGTGTGTGTGTGTGACATACCTCCTTCAGCCTGATGGGCAGACCACATTTTATTATCCTCCACCTTGTAAACACACACACAAACACACACTTTGTCAGCACTCTACCTCTCTATAGTTTTATTCAAAAGTTTGGGCACTGCTTGACAAATAACATATTTTGATTTTGTTTTTTTAATTGAAAAGATGTGAACACAGTCTCTCTAGGATATGCTGCATAAAACACAACATTTTCATTGAATATTACTTTATTTATCTAAAATTAAAAGATTAAAAAAAAACATCATTGTGGAATGTGCAAAACTTTGGACACCCTAAGAGTTCTGAAGTCTCAGATTGTTTTTACAAGGTCTCAGGCCTTAATCAGCTCGTTAGGCCTGAGGCATGTCAACAATTGTCATTAGGAAATGTCAGCTGGTGCAAATTTCAAAGCTTTCACTCTGAATCTTCCAACCTTGTGAGAACACTCAGCGATCATGGGTTCTTCTGAGCAGCTGTGTAAGACTCTGAAAATGAAAGTTATTGATGCCCACAATGCAGGGGAAGGCTACAAGAAGACAGCAAAGCGTTGTCAGCTTACAGTTTCCACAGTGTGAAATGTAATTAAGAGATGGCAGTTTAGGGCAACTGTGGGGGTCAAGATGAGATCTGGAAGATCAAGAGAACTCTCAGAGAGAACTGCTCGTATGCTGATCAGAAAGGCAAATCAAAACTCCCGATTTGAATGCAAAAAAACATGCAGGGAAATTTAGCAGACTCAGGAGTGGTTGTGCACAGTGATGTTTGCGTAAACAAGACCTTAAAGAGTCACGGGTCAAAACCTGACATATGGCTGGACTGTGTATTGTCATTGTGTGAAACTGTGGCCAGTTTGTTACAGGTATAGTCGTGGTAGTGTCTATAATATTGATATGAAATGTACATCGGCAATTTCCTATAGTGGTACCAGTAGTCTGTCCTTAAAGTGTACTGAAGTAGCATATCACAAACTTTTAAGTAAAAAAAGGTTATAAATGTAGTTGCAAGAACAACACTTTCCACTCATATCTTGAGATGTTTGATTTGAAAGACGCCTTTCAACGATGACTTTTGATTTTGATTATGACTCTTCTAATTATCTGTTAACTCCCGCTGCTCTTTTGTCTGTTTCTGTGGATGTCTGCAAACTTATGGTCTCATCCTTATGTTTATGTGGGATTAGCATGCTAGGCTAACAGTCTGTCAGCTGCATGACTTGTTTGTTTGCAAGCATACAAACACCATAAACATACCTGTCACCTGCCCAGCATGATGCGATTACACTGGAGACACTGCTGCTACACCTTATTTTTATGCAGACTATGGACGACACACAACATGATACTAGCCATGCTAACTTGCTAGCTATCCACTGTGCAGGCTGTGGTTATAGGGCTGGTCCGTGACTGGTCCGACCGAAAAAGGAGCAGCATTTCATGTAAAGAACACCTTGCCAACTGTTAAGCATGGGGGTGGATCTATTATGCTTTGGGGTTGTGTTGCAGCCAGTGGCACAGGAAACAGTGCACGGGTGGAGGGAAGAATGGATTCCACTAAATATGGGCAACCATCTGTTAAAAAACTGAAGCTGCAAAGACGACGGCTTCTACAACAGGATAATGATCCTAAAAATACCTCCAAATCCACCATGGACTACCTCAAGAGATGCAAGCTGAAGGTTTTGGAATGCCCTTCACAGTCCCCTGACTTAGACATAATTGAAAATCTGTGGGTAGATCTTAAAAGAGCTGTGCATGGCCCAAGAATATAGCAGAACTAGAAGCCTTTTGCAAGAAAGAACGGAAGAAAATCCCAAATACAAGAATTGAAAGACTTTTAGCTGGCTACAGAAAACATTTGCAAGCTGTGATATCTGCCAGAGGGGGTGTTAAGATAATCCTTTATTAGTCCAAGAGCTGGGAAATTTGCAGTGTTACAGCAGTGGAGATGATACCGCAATAACAGGAAGCACCAATAAAAAAAAAAAAGCAAGATATAATAAGTAATAAGTAAACAAGATAAAATATAATAAATAAGTAACTGATCCTCCTCAGTTCTTTCCTCACCTGGTTTGTTGTGGGGGACAGCTGGCTGCCTGTGTGCGAGAGGTTTGTACACAAGTAGGAGGTGCACCAGGTTGTGATCAGATCTTCCCAGGGAGGGAGAGGCGATGAGTTATATATGCCTTCTCGGTGATGGCATAAAATAAATCCAATATGTTATTGTGTCTGGTGTGGCATGCAACATATTGAGTGAATGTGGGCAGAGTGGAGGACAGAGAAGCATGATTACAGTCACCAGAAATATGAAAGAGGGCATTCGGGTGCTGTGTCTGCAGCCTGCTTGTAGCTGAGCGGATGACATCATAGGCCGCATCGTTATCAGCAGACGGAGGAATATACGTCGCTACTGTGATTACACGAGAATTCCCTCACTAGATAGAAAGGCCCCATGCGAACGGCTAACAGCTCAGTGTCCTTACTGCAGAGATATTCTTTCATTGTGATGAGCCCAGAGTTACATCATCTATCATCAACAAATACTGCCAGTCCTCCTCCCTTCCTCTTATTTGTGTCTTAGGTTAGTGTGGTTAGCCATGTCTCTGTAAACAGCATAATGCTATTCCCTCCGGTGCTGGGTCAGTGCTTGCTAACTTTGTTCATCTTATTGGGGAGAGAGCTCACATTTCCCATGACGATCGAGGGGAAGGCAGGTTTGTGATGTCTCCTTCTGCCACAGCGCTCAACCCTGGCACGGCTTCTCTCCTCCTCAGTTCGTGGGGATCAGTGGGTCTTTTGCACATGCCACCATGATGTTTTTATCCTAGAGAGGCTGTTTTTACATCTTTTCAACTCAAAATTCACCAAAATATGTTAATTGTCAAGTGGTGACCAAACTTTTGCATACAACTGTATCTCTTTCCTTCCTCTAGTCTGTCCATGACTCTCTCTCTCTCTCTCGTCTGGCTGACCTCCTGCTGTTGATGAGGAGCTTTGTGTAGTGATTCACTGGAGAGGAGAGGCTTTGGAAAAGTCCTACCCTATCTCCTGCACACCACAACACAAGGAAGTGAAGGTGGTCTGGTCACCTACAAGTATAAATGTATACATGCACACCCAAGGTGCTTGGACTGGATGTTTTTGTTTTTCTGACTTTAAGGCATGCACACACAACCATGATGTGACCTCACAACTGGTTCGGAAGCCAATCGTGGTCCAGTATGCAACAGTCCTCCAAGTTTTGTTAAAATCTGTAGATATCTTGCTAACTAACAAACGGACAGAGAAAGACACGGAGGTGAAGTGAAATGTTCTTGCTTTCGTTTCAGCAGTTAGATGTTGTTAAATGTTTTAAACTCTCCGTTCCCCCTGCAGGTCGGTGGTGGAGGCGACAGAGGTGGATCTGAACATGCGCGTTGGCCTGCACACAGGACGGGTGCTGTGCGGTGTGCTGGGCCTGAGGAAGTGGCAGTATGACGTCTGGTCAAACGATGTCACACTGGCAAATGTGATGGAGGCCGGAGGGCTGCCTGGGTCAGTACTGACTGTTACACCCACTGAAACAGGATTGTGAGCGGTCAGAGTATAAATGCAACACACACTTAGTCAGACACACAGTATCCCAGCAACAGAGACAGAATAAGGCCTCATGATGTATGCATCCAAGCAGAGAATTAACAGATGGCAAAAATATATTTTTAATGCATTTGTACTGTAGCTGCTCAATATGTTTTTTTTTATAGATAAAGTCCTTTTTAAATGTCAACAATGACATATTTTATATATTTAATATTGATGTAACAAATATATAACTAATGAAAGAGCCAAAACCAACAATGAACTTGACAAGTACGGTCTGTTTTGCCACATCCTGATGTTTCAAAGGTGATTTTTTCAAAAGCTATTCAAAACTACAAGGCACGTTGGGGGTAATCTCTAATTTAAAGCAAAAATAGAAACTGAGATCTAGATAGTTATGACTTAACATATCAATTACAAGAAAATGTCTTATAATTACTACATCCGTATCTCATCATTCAGAAGATCTGTATCTTTCCTAATTGTGAGCTTGTTTTTTATAATTATTAGTTACAGACTTCAGAATTATGAGAAGAGTTACACGTGATTATTGAAGCTGTCGTAAAGATGTCGTAATTATACGTTTTCTTGTTATAATGAGATACAGAGCTTGTAACTATGAGATCTTTTCTCATAATTATGAGATACAGGAGTCAGAGAGTAATATGCTTCTGTAAAAAAAAAAACACATAAAAGGGCAATACATTTGCATTTGGATGACTTATCTCTCTATCATGATGAGCATGGCAAGTGTAGTTTATTGAGCCTGACGGACAATGGATATTTTTGACATTCTACATTTGAGTTACAAAATACCAACATTTTTATTACTTTATCACACAACATACACATATTTTTTTTGATAAGGATCCCTTAAATCTATTTATTTTTAAGAATTATATGATATTTGCTAAGCAGGACATTTTAAAGTTGGAAAGCGCTTCTGGTTGACAAATGAAGTAACACAGACATTGTTTCCAAATTACTTAAAACACATGTTTGGCATTTTTTTGGACTGCAGTTTCTTGTTACTTAGCAGCCAACATGCGGCATAAGCTCATAGCAACATATCTGCTGTAAGCATATCCAGACTTATCGGCTGAGCTGATTTATCCGTCTAGATTTAGTAGTTTATTCCTCAGGGCTTGTCTTTGTTGTGTTTTCTCTACTGAATACTCACGGTCATACAGGTCAATGCAATCAGAGCCTTTCCTCTTTGAGTGTTTTCAGCTGCATTTTCAAACTCATCATATGGGTTCTGCCCCAGATACCGTGAAATTCTCAAGAAATCTCGGTCAAAATATCAAAGGGTTGTAAACAGAGAACAGCATCCCTGTGCATGTAAGTGACGTCTGCCTGACAAGGCACCGTATTTTCCAGAGATTGCAAACATAAAATTGTCTCAGAATAAGCAGTACTTGCTCATCATGAAGTTTTAACACCAGTGTATGCAAATGAAGTTTAATGGCACAGACATATAAGCTATATGAAGAAATACTTGTTAGCAGGATCAATTCATTGTTGTTTTTGGTCTTTTCATGCACTTTGTTAATAATAGTAAAAAATATAAAATAGTGTCATCCTCCAAAAGTCCTGTTGAGAAAGAACAGTAACAGCAGCTAAAAATAAGGCAGAACACTGTGTGAAAATAATGTCACTTAATTCAAGAAAATTCATGTACAGTAACAAGCTGATTTGCATTTAAAACGCAGTGAAATGAGGTCACCTCATTGGCTCAATTTTGTCTTGTTTCAAGTGAAGTAATAAGATTTTAAGACTCGTTACCAGATTAAATGAGTTGTTAGGATGAAAATTTCTTCACTGTGAATAATTTTGAGCAAGCCGATGGGCTATTAGACTGATAAAAATAATGAGAGGGATAATGATTGGAGACCTTAGCGCCTGACTTCTATCACTAACTGCTTTTTGTCCTTTGCCCCGCTTGTGCTCTCAGCAAGGTGCACATCACAAGGACCACCCTGGAGTGTTTGAATGGAGACTACGAGGTGGAGCCGGGTTTTGGCCAT
The DNA here is from genome assembly GCA_029490765.1 of Euthynnus affinis. Taxonomy (NCBI): domain Eukaryota; kingdom Metazoa; phylum Chordata; class Actinopteri; order Scombriformes; family Scombridae; genus Euthynnus; species Euthynnus affinis. Next base: position 26,465,524 of record CM055848.1, on the reverse strand, counting down.
GAGAGACATGCCTTCCTTCAGAAACATCACATAGAGACATTTTTCATCGTGCCATCACACAGACGCAAAGTACAGCAAGATGGTTTCTTTTCAGCGTTTTTTTTTTTTTTTTTCTATCTCATTCTCTCGCCAGTGTACAACTGGAGAGGTGACACATCTGTCAGTGCTGTAATAGTTAATCCTCTGATGCAGAGAGGGAGGCAGGCCATGTGTTAAGCTGGCATACACATGGCTAGTATCACTATCTCACACCAACTGTACATGTGCACAAGAGCCGAGTACGTGTTTGTCCACTCGTAGCGTTTTAAATCCTCAGCAAAATAGTCTTGTACAGTACTGGCAGGAGCACACACACGCAAATGTTTTTTCTAGCACTGCACACTCACAGTTTACTGTAAAAATCCCACTCAAGCCTACTTTATTTCATGAATGAGATGATTCTCTCATCTTTTAGGGAAAGCTGTTGCCAAAAAAAGTAATCTGGAAGATTGTAGGTAAAAAAGATGAGTTTTAAATTTAATTTCAGAACTTTGGAAACAGTTTTAGAGAGAATTTCAATATATAGGCCCACTTGAATCATATTTGTGAGGCTTCAGAGAAAGTATTCAAAACAGCCTGGTTGTAGATTTTAAAATTCATAACAGGCTTTCATTTTGTCATCTTCTGTATTTAGCAACATAAAAAGATCAATTTCCAGTCTGAAATAAATGACCAAATTCCTAGCTTAATTCCTTAGCTTCAGCTATAGTTTGAGGTAATGCTAACATAGCATGTTGCTATGCTAAATATAGGCCTAAACATGCTAACATGCCAGACGTAACATGATAAATATTATGATGTTAAGTGCTAAAAACTGTAAAATACTACTGTTAGCATGGTAACAAGTGAAAATGCTAAATGTTAAGTCCATGCTATTCATTATCATTGTAATATGCTAAAGGCCACATGCTAAACATTGGCTTTTTAACCGTGTTTTTAACAGTTGGTACACTGGCATGCTACTTTATTTTGGTGAAGATTCTGTAACTCAGTCTTCACAAAAATTAACTGAGAGAAGTTTTAAAGCTTTTCTCTTGAACTGTAGCTATTTTCAGAGCCAAGTGCATTACATTTTAATCATCTGGGAGGCTGTTTCAGAGAGTGGAAATGAAAACAAAACAGCTGTTTTTAGTCTTGAATGAAAAAACAGTTTATGTGTGAGATTCAGAGACAGATTTTCAGCATGTAGGAGATATTTTATCATTGCCAGGAGCAAAATCAAACAAGAAAAAATGATTTAATACCTCACAGTATCCTTTGGTTTATTTCTCTGTCGTCTCTTCCTCTCCAGATCTTTCCTGGTCTGATTCTGTCGGACATTAAACCAGCCAAGAGGATGAAGTTCAAGACGGTGTGCTACCTGCTGGTGCAGCTCATGCACTGTAGGAAGATGTTCAAAGCTGAGATCCCTTTCTCCAACGTCATGACCTGCGAGGACGATGACAAGGTGTGTATGACGTGTACATTGAAGGCACATAAACAGCTTACTGTTTATGTTTGCATGCATGAGCGTCCCACTACTGTACAGAATGGATATAAATATTTCTAGGTTATGTAGTAAAAAAAAATCATTTTAATGGGTTTGTATGTCCATTTTTGATTGAGTGAAATCCTCCTTGGATTCTTAATCTGCTATAAACACACACTCTCAGGCTGACACACACACACAAAACACTATAATCTGGATTTCTAGATTTCGCAGCATCATAAGCACCACAGTATGCTTGCATTATAAAGTATGGACGTGGAATAGATATGATGAGCAACTCTTAAACTTGCTCTTAAGCTTCTCTGCTTGTGTTTGTACACGTGCGTTTTCTACATACATGTGCTTATGTGGGTGTGTGTGCCAAGTGATGTTTGCATGTGCAAATGAGCATTGATTTAAGCTTGCTCATGTATTTCTCAATATCTTTGTGTGACATTGTGTCTGTGACATTTTTGCTTTTGCACCACGATGACGCAGCATTGAATCGGTCTGAGTGCTGCTGGTTGGTTCCTCGGTCGGTCAGTTGGTGTTTGGTGATCGTGGCATCACAGGGTCTGGCTGTCAGAAATAGCCTCCAAGCTGTAATCCGCCCGACTGTGTGAGCTCAGCCAGGCATTAGTACTTCATGATTCTGATGATGCTGCATTATGACTGCTGGTAATCACCCACAGCCTGGTATCATCTCCTCTAATAGCATTAGCCACATTGTTGCATGATTACGGTATCCAAGTAGCCAAAAGCCTAGTATTGTGACAGAAAGGAATTTTATAATGGAATGATGACACTGCAAATTGTTTGGGCCAAAGAATATAACCTATTTTTAGACACGGCAAATTAAAACCACTGATTTTTGACGACCTAGAGGAGATTCAACAGTACAGATTACCGGTGTGTTAAATACTGAGAACTGTTACTTGTCGTTCAGTACTGCCAGTTTCTAGCAAATGCAAGTACTCATGGTGTAGTCACTGAATGTGCCAGGAAAAATAAGCCTTTTTCTGAGGGGAGGCAACAATGTGCCGCTGTGTGATGTAAAACATACGGTCTTGTTTAGTTTGAAAGCTGCTGGGTAAGGGATTTCACTTCCACCATCATTTCCAAAATCCTCTTTTGTTAAATGGTCTGTAAAGTGCCACAGGTATTGGTGGATTTATTTATTTTTTTTATAATTTGTACAAATGAATTCAAAATTTGTGTTACAAATTACATTATATTAATTTGTCAGATGCTTTCATCCAAACTGATTTAGCTTTTTTCCCTCCTGTGCATACACAGATGTGAAGAAAGTTCTGATATGTGGAAAGGGGCCTATGTCCTTATGATCTGTCTAACAAGCCGCTACAGCCTCCCCTGTATGCTTATTTACATTTTTGTGCACAATTTATACCCCAAAATGCTGAATGATATGGTGTTTGGTTTCAAGCATTGTATAGCACTACTTTGCAACAAATCTCCACTAGCAAGTCCTGTAATCTTTTTATTCTTAACTAAGCCAAATTCAATTAGTATATTTTTAATGTGTCTTTAGCACATATTAGGGTTACGGTAAAGACATGTCAAGTGTGATTTCTTGACACTAGTGTGACAATTTATTGTGTCTTGACTCATGATATTGACACTCATTTCTAGAAAATTCCTGAAAGAAATCAAATTGTACCAGGAATGAGGGGGGATATCTCACACTTTTTTTTTTTTTTTTTTTTTTACAAAAAAAGAACTTAGAGGATGAAAATTAGACTAAACTACTTGTTAATATGGAAGAAGTAAGAACATAATTATATTATGATCGTCATGTCAACTCCAGTGAGACTGATTGAAGGTGACAGTCGCTGTGTTTTAATTTAGTTTGTAGAAGCAGGTGTTAATTTGAAGAATATTTCATATTTCTAAGTAATATAGCTGTCAAATGCATACACCTAAATCACTGACAACCTTTCTAATAATACTTACAGTTGAGACTTTAACTATAAATATGTAGAGAATGTAGACTTAATTATGATAGATAAAGCATATAATGACATACTCTGTAAAAGTTCTTCAGACATGCAGCTCTGTACAGTTTGTCAGGATAATTCTAGTTATTTTCAACTTAGCTGGTTTTTTGGCATAATGTTGACTAAGCTACATGAAAAGTGACTCACCAGATGACACCCACATCATCTATGCTAACTTAAATTAAAACACACAATAACATGTACACCACAGTGAAACATGCTTATACATGCTAAAATATTGTTACATGTTAAATATCAGCATTTGAGCATCAAATAGCTGTTGACATGCATGCTCACATGTTAATTGGAGGCATTTTTTTGACATGTCAAAGCAGGAAATGCAATAACATGAATGATTGCTGAATCCCATTTAGTTTTTACAAATTCATCAATCTGGTACAGTGCATGATAGTTTAGCCTACCAGTATAGCTTTCCATTATACCCGTTTCTCACCATGCAGCTAAACACATAAATAATCAATATTTCTTGGACAGGACATGCAGCCCTGTATCTCAGTTTAGCAGGACATGTGGTGAGTCTTGTTTATTTCACAGGGCAAAGTTGAACAGAGATGAACTCTCAGCATTGTTAGTTGCACTGTCTTCAATGAGAGACTCACAGAGACCAGTTCAAGTGTATCTGAGCCCAGAAATTTTGACAAGCTACAACCATGGACTGAATATAAAGATGGACATAGAGAGGTGTGGGGTTTCCTTTGCAGCCAGTCTGAAGCCTAGAGTTGCAAATAATAGGGCAGGTATTGTAATCAAGTAACATTAAACTTCCTGAAATATTGGGATAATAGTCTGACTCTGTGCGTCCTGGAGCCAGGGAGAGCAGTTGATGTGACAACCTTCAATCAAGCTACTATAAGTCTTCAAATCATATTATGGAGCAGTGCTTTCCAAAATGACCTCCAGCACACTTATTAGAGGGCCTGGATTCAAAGATTAAGACCATAATGTCTCATTGAAATAAATTACTGACTTAGCATTTCTAGAAAGAAGATGGTGCTTCTAGTGGCCATTGGTGGCATTGCAATTTAAGGTGCTTTTGCATTGGCTTCAGCCTCAAGCTGTGGTAGTTTCCACTTGGTCATTGCAGGAAAAACACAGGTGCAATTAATAACATTAATCATGTCTGTATTGCATTTAGGTTTACCAGTCTCAGGGCCCTGGTCATGTGCATGCTCGTTGGCTTGCTGGGACACTTAAATGGAAGAGCGCCACCATTAATGTTATTAATTACACCTGTGCTTTTGTTTAAAAGTCCAAACGACTGAGGCCAAACTGAGTCTGAGATGTTCTTAATTGCTACTGGACAGAGAATAAACCCTTAATTTACCTAAACTTAGGCACTTCTTACACCTGTCCAACCTGGTGAAAGGTGTCCATGCACTAATATCCTACCTTGATTAAAGTAATTCACTACTTTGGAGTCTGAAAAAAAAAAAACAAAAAAACAAAACAAAACAAAAAAACAACATGCATTTTCCATCTACAGCAGACTGCTGTCCAGATGTGAAATAAGAAACCATATTACCTTGACAGTCGCCCCCTGGGTTCTTAGCTACTCCAAAAAAGGATCTGTTAATTGTCCTGCAGTTTATTCAGTTTCCTCTGTATGCATTTTACAATAATAATGTATCAAATGACAATGTGTTATGTTAGAGGTGATGAACCTACAGAGAATTATCAGTGAGTCTGCAGCTCCCCTTGGCTTTATGCAGATTTATAGCAAGCTTCAATCCTTGCTCAGCTCTCTGGCTGCAACTTTACTGTTTTGGTTCGCTCTCATTGCTCTCATAGTGTCGTTCTCGGCCACAGCAGGCAGCTGTTTTTAGAGAAAAAGCTCAGCACCAAATGGCAAACAGACACAGTTAGTGACTAGCAGCTGAACATAGTGGTGCATTTAGCAGCTAAAGAGCCAGATATTTCCCTCAGCAGCTGGTAGAGAGCAAAATCGGAGCTAAAAGAGAATAAATATTGGACTTATATTCACCAGGTGGACAGAAACACGACTCCAAATGAATGATAATGTTGCTCCATAACTGCTGGATGTGGAAATAAGCAACTGTTAGCTAACAAGTTCAACTTATCAACTTAAAAGTGATTTCTTAATCTTGTTAACACATTGTTGATGCTGCCCCCCAACACTTAAACTTAATTTAGGTTTAGCTCACTTTATATTTTGTATCTGTAGTGATAAGGCTCTAAGAGCAAAGTTCCCATTTTCCATTAGACAATGTATGTTTGCTGCAGTGTACAGTAATGAGCATTACAGCCTCTCATGGCCAAGTCAGCACGGTGTTAGACTCTTCAACTTGTTTCCACTAACACTTGAAAAGTTAAAACAATGTCACAAAACTCCAAACACATTCATATGCTTCACCACCACTTAAACTGAAAACTGTCAACGTACAAGTCAGGCAGACGGTCCTCTGTAGGGACTGATTGTGTTGTCTTCTTGGTGTCTGACAGCGGAGAGCCCTGCGGACCGCATCGGAGAAGCTGAGGAGTCGCACATCCTTCTCGACCACCGCCGTGCAGCACTCACCAGGAACACGAGTCAACCGCTACATTGGGCGGCTCATCGAAGCGCGACAGACCGAGTCTGAGACATCAGACCTCAACTACATCACCCTGTTCTACAGGAACAGAGACAGGGAACGCAGGGTGAGGACGCCAGCATGCTGAACATCTGCAGAGAAGCCAATATACTTGGATTTATATTTAGAACATGATACAGAATGTAGCAAATATATACTTTCCTCATTACACATAAGGTAACATGCTTCGTGACTGCATCTTCTCCCCCCGTCTTTTGCTCTCACATACACACCCTACACAGTCTCTAATTCTCTTTCTCCCCTTTCTCCCTTGCTCCCACGCCTGTTGTCTATGATGTCTCTGTGTGTATGTGTGCGTGTGTGTGTGTGTGTGTGTGTGTGTCTGTATGAGGAATCCACCCACCCTCTCAGGAGGGGGTGCAGATAATGATTTGGGAACGTCTGAGCGGCACACGTGATATCTTTCTCCTATGTGTGCGTGGGTAGAGCAATAAAGGAGACACACAACAGGGAAGGGGGTTTTGTGTGTGTGTGTGTGTGTGTGTGTGTGTATGTGTGTGTGTGTGTGTGTGTGTCAGTGTCTTTTTGTGAAATCTAGACATTTGAATTGATAGGGGAGAAATTAAAATCCTATACGAAGTAATAAGACTAAAAGTCTACAGTACAGGCACAGTAGTGGTTTGAGCTGAATGCTAATGTCAGCATTTTAACATGTTCCCAATGACAACGCTAACATGCTGAAGATAAACAGGTATAATGTTTACCATGTTCACCATCTTAGTTTAGCGTGTTAGCATGCTAAAATTAATTAATTGTCAATAAACACAAAGTACAGCTTTGGCTGATTGGAATGTCATTAGTTTTACGGGTATTTGGTCATAAACAACAAATTTAAAATTTCGATCTGATGATGGCGCTAGAGGAAAAGTCAGTTGATCACCAAAGTTCTCAAAATTCAGTCTGGGGGGGGGACACGAATGTAGAAAATTTCATGGTGATCCATCCAATAGATGTGGAGATATTTCACAGGAAAAGTGAAAGGTTGGCGCTAAAGGAAAAGTGGGAGGATCACCATAGTTAAGTAGGATTCTTTCTCTGGGAACCAGGAATTTCACAGCAATCCGTCCAGTAGTTGTACTAGTACTCCTACAAGCTTGGAAAGAGGGGAGGGGTATTCAATTGTTTGCAATCTGTAACCTCACCAGTAGATGTCACTAAATCCTACACATTGGTCCTTTAAATCCTGAAATATAATTTAACACGCAGCTTTTCTCATCTTTATGAGCAGTGAATATAATCTGGTGTGATGACAGTTGGTTTTGGATTCTTGATTAGCTCATTTGGAGAGCTCCCATCCTTCTGTCCTTTTAGTTAATTGCGTCTCATAAGTGAATTGCTGCCTCAAGTGAAGGAGTTAAGTATCTTTGGCTCTTACTCACAAGGGTAAGATAGAGTGTGAGAACAGCAGTAGAGTTAGTTGCAATCAGGTGGGTTATGCTTGAGTCTAAAGGTGGAGCGCCAGGTACTCTCTACATATCACCTGCACTTCAGAAGCTTTGGTTACCAGACCAAAAGGATACGATGAGCAGGCTAAATTAACTTCTATGGAATGACTAAGCTCACCCTGAGGGAGAGGAAGAGACGCTCAGTTATCCCGGAGAGGCTCACAGTAGAGCTGCCTCTTTTTCACATTGTATGGTACCATTTGAGGTTGACTAGGCATCTGATCAGGATGCGCCCAAGAAGCCTGTTCATTGCGGTATTCTGAGCATGTCCAGCTGGTAGAAGACACCAGAGCCAGAATACTCCGGAGGGAATCTGTAACCTACCAAGCCTGGGAAAACTTCACTCAGTCAATATTTATTTTATGACCCAGTATTCCCATCCTCCCTGATATTTTCTGCAATTCTTGAGACCTTTAACTGAAGGCCAAGAGGATTACATACATAATGTAGAAAGAAGTCAAGAAATCAGAGATGCACAAACTGATGCATTAACTGAACCTCCATTTTTCTCTACAATGAAATTGGTGCTGTTTAAGACTGGATTACGAGATGCAGATCCCCAGGGGGCCCAAAACCACCCAGATTTAATCCATATAATTTGGGTCAACATAATTTGATGAATCGCAAATGTGTTAGAATTGCATTGCTGAAGTATAATATCAACTCTGACAGGTGCTCCATCCTCCTGGTATCAAAGAGTGTGTATAACATTAATTGTTTTACTTTACTAGATTGTGCTCATTTGTTGTTAATGTGTTAAATGTCACAGGAAAGAGCAAGGTAGTCTTATACCATCATAGGAGTACTGTAAGGCAGCATCCATTTTCATCATTGATTGATTGTTTGGTGTATTGAATGTTGGAAAATAGTGAAAAATGCTGATCTTAATTTCCTGAAGCTCAAGGCAACATATTCAAATGACTTTTGTCTGACCAACAGTCAAAAAGCCCAAAGATGTTGAGTTTACTATGATAGAAAACTGGAAAGAGTAACAAATATTCACACCTGAGAAGCTCATATCAGAAAATTGTTGGCATTATTTGCCTAAAAACTGCCTTAAGTGATTAATCAGATAGTTACCAGGTAGTTTTCTGTCAATCAACCAATCAACCTGTCAGGCCTAGAGTACTACTGTGCATAATGGAAATCAATAGAGGTCCATAGGGGATTTATGTGGCGATGTCATTGGACATGTATCATGAAGGTCACCTTATTTGAGGCTGAATTGGGGCCAACTAAATTTGAAAAACCTTGCATATTATTAGGACAATACACACTTTTATAGCTAAGGATGGAATAATGAAGATCTGAAGATACAAAATAAATAAACCTCCTAAATCTAAACAATGTAGATCTTAGCAATTGTTTGATCCAACTTCAGATGGTAGCTGGTTTCAAAATGAAAAAACAAAACAAAACACAGAGACATATTGTACTCAAAATCTGTATAAATATAAGGAAAACAGTCAAGAACAACCATGCACCGTTCTCCTATAGACCTGCATATTCACTGCTGCCCAGAGAAGCATGTTTCCGCTACACTATACATAAAAAATAATGACCTGACACTGTGTCACACTTGTGCATTCGGTGTGAAACGAGGGTCAGGATTCCCCACAGAAAAGAGTATCTGACTGACCAACTGTTGACCAACTTTCTATCTTTTTGTTTTGTCCTTTCTCAGTATCACCAGGTGTATGATGACCATTTCATCAGCGCAGTGGTTCTCTCTCTGATTCTCACCGCTCTGTTTGGCCTTATCTATCTGCTAATGATCCCGCAGTACGTATGCAGTACACACACACACACACACTCTCTCTCTCTCTCTCTCTCTCTCTCTCTCTGCCTCCACTGCCTCCACATTTGCAGTTTGTCCATTCATGTAACTTAATTGGATCGATCTTGCGAAGGTGTAGTGAGACATTTAGAACGGAGGCTGTTGCACTGCAGTCAGTGGAAAACTGGGAAAGCCCTCCTCACCCTGGTCTCCCCCCCTCCTCTCTCAGGGGGATGCTGGTGCTGCTGCTGCTGGTGCTGTGTGTGTGTTTCCATGTGGCCTGTGTCATGTACCTGCACCTCACCAGTGTTCAGGTAGGACACCCTCTTCTCTCCTTAAAGGCTTTTTTATGTGATGCCATCTTTCTCAACACAACTGAGTGGCAAAATAAAACAACTGGTGAATTATATGAATGTGTAAAGCTGCGATATTACGAGGAAAACAAATATCTTGAAAATGTAAGAAATCAGAATTGAAGAAGATCTATTTTTAAATTTAAATGTGGTTAGAAATCGTGTTTTGTGTTAAGTTAACTGATTTTTGTAGTCAGTGAATAGTAAAAAAAAAATGCCCAACACAATTTTCCCAAAGCTCAAAGCCTTCAAATTGCTTTTTTGCAAGTCTAAAACTCAAAAATAATACATTTCCAATTCCATATAACAGAGAAATCCAGCAAATTGTCACAATTAAGAAGCTGAAGGTAGCAAATTTTTAGCTTATTTGCATGATAAATATATGTAGAATCTAGTTTGACATTTTGGGAGATGCTTTTATTCACTTTCTTGCTATAAGTTTATAGCGAAGATTAATAACATTCATGTTTTTGTCAGAGGTAGCAACAGGTTAGCTTAGCTGATCATAAAGACTGGAAATAGGGGAAAACTGCTAGCCTGGCTCCATGCAAAGCTTAAAAAAAATCAGCTTACCAGCTTCTATACTGCTCACTAATTATAACGTTATACAGAATTTTTCATGTTTGCTCAATTTGCCCTAACTGCAATGTAAAAGCAAAAAGTTGTGGTTTTAGGGGGGGAAAATGTGCTGAAACTGTTTCTTGAACCAGGTGCACTGACTTCCTGGAGTCTCTTCTCTTCCTCACGGTGACAGAAAGCCTCCCAGTTTTTATGCTAAGCTAAGCTAATTGCTTGTTAGCTCAAGCTTCATTAGTCATCTAACTCTTGTCAAGAAAGAGAATAAGCTTATGTGCCAAAATGTCAAACTATTCCTTAATTTTTCAGCTTGATCAAAATCACGTCTTCATAAGAATATTCACTTTTTCTGTGGACAGATTTATAAAAAAAAAAAAACAAAACTTTTCTTTTATTACATTTCAATCAAAAAATATGTGTTTGGTTTGCTCTTGAAAGTATCTTTAGCCTTGAGCAGTTTAAAAAACTTTTTTGTGCAGTCAATTGAAGCAGCAAATAGCTTTTTTTCCCCTTTTTTTTTAACCATTTTCACTGCGTTTTTATTTTCTGATAATTAATGCACAACTGCAGATGATGAGTTACATACTCTCCAGTCAGGTGGAAGTGACTGTGACTGTGACTTTCACTTACAGTGACATCACATCCATGCCCTCTAAATGACACTGTGGTATCACGCTACATTGGTCTGTCATGATATCCTTTAAGCTTCTCCTCTAATAGGCCTGCACATAATGAGCCTCACTGCAAAATGCACTCATTTCATTTCCACTCCTGGCTAATGATGTGTCCAAAATGCTATTGAAGTCGATAAACAGGTGCTTCATTTACTGACTCGTTCAATTCTCCCACACCTCCCCCGCCTCCCCGCTCTTTCCTCTGGTATTAGTGCCAACCAGGCTGCCTCACCATCCAAATCCGAACTGTGCTGTGTGTCTTCCTCGTCCTGCTCACCTACTCTGTTACCCAGGCCTGTGTGGTAAGTCTGACTGCCCACTAAGGGCCCTAAACAGGTTAATCCAGCCATGTCCTCAACTGTTGAGATGACAGAAATAACAGATTCGCTTGATGTAGAAAAGTCAAAGACAAACCTGCATCACTGGCGATGAAACCTGGATGTTATTAGAATATACATCTTAAAAGCATCTTAAGGATAAGGTGACTGTAAAATCCACCTAACGAACCCTCTTAAGCTTAAGAGGTGTTTCCCAAAAGCATCATAACTGAAGACGCTCTTACAAATGATAGTAGATGAGCAAGTGACTCCTAAACATTCATGTGGAGCCCCAGGACCTGCAGAGGGAACCAAAAACTACAAGTTTTATTCAAGTTTTCATTGTTTTCATGTTTACTTTTAAGTCTTTACCTGAACATGAACACTGATGTTCTTCGTTAAGTGACCTTTGATGTCAAATTAGTGATGGCGATGACTAAATAAAAAAAAATCGCACATATTCATGACACTTAGATGAACAACCAATGCTTCATTTCAGTGTTATTATGATTTTAAGAGTAATATCTGCCTCAAGCAGAAGCTAAATCAATCAGTTTAATGTCTTAAACCATCTTCCACCCAGGAACATGAATTATAAAGACTGCAGACTGTTTAGGGCACATGAAGCTTGGTTTTCTCACTCAATACTGAATTTCATGTCTAAAAACATTTGTAATGTGTGTGTTTTCAATATATAGCACATCTTACAGACAGTTAAATACACAAAGTTACTTTACAGTGTATTCAGCATCATCTTCATCACCACAGACAGCCGACGTTAAGAAGCTCTTAACAGCACTTCCTCTTCAGTACTGCTTTTGAAGATGCATGTAGAAAATTTCTATGAACACTCTTACAAAACACTTCTTAACCTCTAAGATCGATTGTTATGAGGAAACAAGGCCCAGATTGCTTGTATTCCATGTAAACATCATGTCTTTTTAAACCAAAATCTGTTAGAAAGCATCCACTAATTGCTTATATACTGCTTTTAAATGCTAAATAGGGATAAAGGGATGAAATAAAAATATACTGGCATCAGCATATAATTGCTGAAGGGTTGAGTTTGATGAGCAATAGAGAAGTAGTGTCATCACTTCATTGTTCATCCAGCAGAGTCCCCTGTTTACAAGTCTCCGCAGTACATGAGCTGGCAGAGTAATGCATCACAGCTGAGCAGATGGTGCTGCAGAGTCTCAGAAGAATAAAACATTTATTCTTCAAGTGTAAAATACCCATTAAAATATTTTTAAACGCAAATCAGTTGGTGACAGCGTCGCCCCCAGAGCTCGGCAGCCTCTAATGCACGTGTGTGTCTGTGTGTGTAGCGACTGTGTGTAAAACACAAAAAAGCACAGGTGTAGCAGGAGAGATGTAACAAAGGAGAAGGCCTGCTAGAGCTGCAGCCTTTGATGATTTTCTTTATCAGATTAATCAAGTCACTGTGATGTTAAAGATGAACCAGAGGAAACGCAGCCTTATGTGATGTCTTAAGAACAACAACATCAGTTTAAAGGAATATGTGTATGTAGTATGTAGGCCTGTCTGTCGGTTGCCCACCTGTTAACTCCTGACTGAAACATCTCAACATATATTGGACTTCCATTATAAATACTGTCATCAGTCGCTCGTTTTCTTGCTCCATTAATCAATTACTCAATTAGTTGTCTCAGCACTAGACCTTCCTAGTTTCAGTGAAGACAAATTTTTATTTATGAAACATATTAAACCCACAGTTAAAGCAGAACATACTGTATGTCTTAAAACCATATTTATCTTCTACATGTCTGTGTTTTGTTGTTTATATCTACTATGTTTCATCCTTTTCATCCGCTCCTCCAGGTGGGATGCGTTCCTTGGGGGAGAGTTGGGACAAACTCCAGCCTCTCTGCGGAGGACGTCGCCGCAGACGTGCTTGGGGTCGGACCCGACAACAGCACGGCTGCGGACAGGGCCGGTCCCAACATGGGGTACGCCTTGCTGTCCTGTGTGGCCGGCACCCTCACCATTGTCCCCTACCTCCGAGTCTCATCGCTCCCCAAGATCCTCCTGCTCCTCCTACTCTCTGTTACCTACACCGTCGTCATGGAGACCAGCGGCTATCGGCAAGCTGTGGGGTAAGACTGAGCTGCATGGTGTTAAATGTGGTAAAGATACATGTGTGTAGTCAAGTTTTGTGTATGTACATGTGTGCAGCTACAGTATTTATATAGATTTTCTGATTTGTATTTTTTATATCTTTAACTCTTCTTGTTCTGTGTAATTTGCCTGTAAGAGAATTGTTGTTTTTGTCTTTATAACAAAATAAAAAATATGTAAATTTGCTTGTGTGTGTGTGTGTGTGTGTTTCAGAGGTGGTTTTCTACACACTCGGGGGTATGATCCTGTGTTGGCTGTCTTGCTGTTTTGTGGAGCTCTTACTCTGCATTCAAGACAACTAGACCTGAAGCTGCGGCTTGACTATCTGTGGGCTACTCAGGTATGTGTATGACACACCTGTTACTTCTCATATCTCCATACAGGCTTGTATTTGTACATACAGGACTCTTTTATACTGAAAAAAATCTTCATGTGAAGTCACGTTTGTCTGTAATTGATTCCTAAAATCTTATTTTGAGGTAGCAATAGCTCATGTGGTGGAGCAGGTTTGCCATTATTTGAAGAGTTGGTGGTTCAATCCCTCTTCTTGTTGACATGTACGGTTCTTGTGCAAGAAACTGAACCCCTGGGTACAAAAGTCTGCTAAACAAATGTATAACTTACTGTTGGCAGCTCATGTGGCAGGACTGGTTGGTCAGTGGTACAGACGCAAAAACAAACATCTGTATCAGCCTTGGAATTCAAAATCCTGTCAAGCTCTAGTGATTATATTAGACGTCATAGACAATCTTGACAATTTGTTATTTATTTGCAGTTTAGATTCTTTGTTTGGCTCTTCATTAGACCATCAATCCAGACCCAAACAGTGTCCACTTTTTTGACATTTTTTATTTTTTTGTTTGTCTTTCCAGTTTTATTTATTTATATATTTATCTATTTAACTTTTTTGATTTGTATTCACCTTGCTCTGTTGCCGTTGTTTCAGAAAACTAAAATATTATCAACCAAAAGCTATACAGACACTAATTTTCAATAAATTATTGAAACAACTTGATTGATGAATCAAATACATTTTTGCTGCACTAGCAGGGTTTTTTTTAAATTATCATTATTTTTCAGCACAAATTGCTTGATATGTAGATTTTTTTTCTCTGTGTGTGTATATGTGTGTGTGTGTGTGCGTGTGTGTGTTTCTGTATGTTTGCATTCATTTGTGTAGAAATGAAAGTGTGCCTGTTTCTATTTTGAGAATGACAGTGAATGTTTGTTTGCAAATCATTATCTCCCTCTAGTGATAAGAAGAAGCAATTACATCTCCCTTTGGGCTTTGAGCTACAATAAATGCTCACTGTGCTCTGACAATAGAGCATCAGTTTCACTTTGACCGACATGTGCATCACTCAAGAATGTCTCATTGTCTTCTTGTGTAACGTGTGATTGCTGATGCTGTGCAGGCAGAGGAGGAGAGAGACGACATGGAAAAGGTGAAGCTGGACAACAAGAGGATCCTGTTCAACCTGCTGCCAGCTCATGTGGCTCAACACTTCCTCATGTCAAATCCCAGGAACATGGTGAGCATCCACAGACATGTTGAGACTTGTCCAGCAGTTGGATCACCAGCTCAAAGAGAGTTACACCTCTGAAACCAGTAAAGACTCATAACTTCCTAGAGCCTCCTGATACACCCAGAAGCTACTGGTTTGGGGTTTGGAGGTCAAAAGATGCCCAGAGATTAAAACTATGCTACACTTGTTTGAAAAGCAGTGTATATTTCTTTTTAGACTTCTAGGTCAGTTGCTACCAAATGGCTTTTGCTTGTGACCCTTTAATACTAAACCATGTTTATTTCTGAGCAGTTCAGTGAAAGAGTGATTTTTCTTTCTCAGACTGTTTCATTTGAATAATTTAAAGGCTTGAAGATATAAAACTATACAATATTTTAAAAGTTAGAAAGCAAAAATAGGGAAAACTCTGAAAAAACACCCTCAAAACGCAATTTTAAACATGAGAATTTTGTTTTTCTTTGTTACTTACTCTGGTAATCATCTTGTGACTCCTGAGATTCATCTAGTTCTCCAATTAACTTTTTTTTTTATTATCAATTAACCTGATCATTAATTTCTCAAATAACCACAATGTATTGTCTTATCTATAAAAACAGTGAAAAATCAGAGCCCATAATGACTTTTTCAAATGTGTTGTTTGTCTGATCAACAATCCAATATCCAAAGAAATCCAGTTTATTATCATGTACGACACAGAAAAGCTTCAAATCATGTTATTTGAGAAGCTCTGACAAGCCAATATTTGCTGAAAAGTTAAACAATTATTCAGTTATTAATATAGTTGCAGTTTAATTTTCTGTCAAGTCAACTATTCAGAATCATCTTTATTGGCCATGGATGTTTACACATACAAGGAATTTGACTCCGGTTTAATCAGCTAATTCTTGCAGCTTTAGATTCATCTAGTTGTTTAATCTGGGATTCCTGACCTGGTGTAGATTACTTTGCAGGCGATATTTCAGAAACAGGTCCTAATCACACCTCAGAACATCTAGAGTACATATAACCATTGTTTCTATAGTTACATACACAATAAATCAGTGTTTTTAGACATTTTTATCTTTAATAAAAGCAATGTCTACTTGGGAGCCCTTGTTGCTGAGTGTCGACTTGTGATTAGTTCAACCTACAAGTGATTTATTTTTCTTTATTTTGTTTTTGAAGACCTGAAGAGGTAAAATTATCAAATTATTTAGTAGAAAAAAGGCAACGGTTTGAGGAAAGCCTGAAAAAATAGACCTAATTTTGTAGCAGCAATATGTTTGTTTACTTGTTCCGGTCCCAGTCACCTCACAAACCTCTCAGAGTTATCTTCAACCCACTGGGGGGGTCCCAACCACTGCTCTAGATGTCTAAAAACAAAAAAGTTCCCATTTTCAACCTTGACATCAAGATGTATTTTGACCTACAAGTCACTAAATCAGTGGCAGTGGATAATAATCTAATCTCATCATTTAAGAACTGCATTTCAAACCACTTCTAACACTGATGTTGAGTTATTGCTTGTTTAAGTACAGGCATTGATGTTTAGCCTGCATATGCCAGCAAAAAAACCCAAAACAAAACAAAGAAATTCCCTCTATACTCGGAAGTGCTGATTCCCAATGTGGGAAAAATCTCCCAGCTGTTTAGGACAATAGCACTACTTCCCTGACCATGTGTTGTGGTGTTAAAGTGGAAGTGTGATGTGACAGGCCTGTGTGTCTGTCTCCACTAATTGATGAACATCCCCTCCACTGATCTCTGTTCCTTCCTCGGTCCCCTCCTCCGCTTCTCAGGAAGTGAGGAAATCATACATCCTTTGGCCTGAAAATCAGGATATGCATATAGCCCCTCATGAGGACAAGATTGGCTTGTAAACACCAATATTTTGTACAAATTCTTTATGCTGTAGACTAATAATATGGACATTTTATAATGTACAATATCAGTATCCAAATATAAAAGTTATGATTATATATAAAACATGGATGGAAAAATTAAATATGGAACTGATGTTTCATAATTATTGAAAACTGACCCATAATTTCGTCAGTCAGGGGACATTTTCAAAACAATGTCAAGGGCAACAAAGGGCCCAACAAATTTGTGGTTTAAAACTAAAATATGCTATTCTTATTCTTATTATATTACAAATGTTCACATAAAATAGCATATAAGCAGAAAAATCCCATTTCTTTTAATTTCTTTTAATTTTCTCCCTTAATTTTATCTCCTGTTACATATATAAGTACATATATGTTTTATTGTAGATGTTCTAAAATCTGATTTAAGCATATCAAAATTGATTAAAAAAGCAGGAAATTCAATCATCTGGCTGGTGATTTAGCAATTATAATACTCTGCATACTACAGTATCCAGAACATATATTGTGTAAGTAGAACTGATCTACAATTAGGATACAGATTTAATGCTGGAAGCCAGAATTTAACCTATTAGCATTGAATCTGGGCTAAATTCTAGCACTGTAAAATCAAATTTAAAGGGGCACTCCAGTGATTTACTATTTCACTTTCATGAAGTTCAGGGAATGGAAGGAGACAGATTAAACGAAGAATGGTTCAAATTGATACAACAAGGGCCGACATATCTAGACTTCTGAAATTTCTGACAGGGTTAAATTCCGAAATTGCTAGATCCTACATTTCCCATAATGCAGCTCGACAGCCTCTTAACATTAGACCCTTTCTACCCCTACCTGGTAAATAGCTAAGTCTTTCCAACTCCATGTACCCTTTCGTTTGTAATACAGACATCCAGAGGTTAGAGGTTAATAACTGCATCAAACATATTAAAAGAATTGTTTTATCTTTTATTATTATCAACAAATCTTTTGATGCCTTCATTTAGTATGCCTGTGGACCATTTGATGAGCTGAAAGGAACAAACACCATTGTATATGTGCATCGTTGTGAAGGAGTGTGCAAGATACATTCCTTACATGGCTATTTCTAATCTATCTAATCAAATCAGGCTTTAGCCACACACACAGTACTGGTTAGTTGGTTAAATTCATTGCTAGTTTTAGTCTTATCATGGGATTTGTTAATAGTGATAAAAAAAATAATAAAGTAATGCTGGTTCTATCCTTTGACAATCAGCAGGCGATGCATCAGACGGTGCAGGGATCGTCTGAGACTGAGACTAGTAAACACTGGAAGCAGGAAGTCAGAAAGTATGTTTCCGGTACATTGGTGACCCCTTGGAGCTACAGTGTATAGAAAGGCTTCCTCTCTTTCCTCTGTGCTAAAGTTGACCTATACACTGTATTCATAACACAGCACAGTGGGACTCTGTTGCCTGGATTTCAAAGTTTCACTGCTCCGACATAACGATTGAAAATTTGTTTTCATTGTATGAGGAACTACAGTAAACATATGCGAGCAAACTGTTCTGTCTGTCCATTACACAGAGTCATGGACTACCTATATTGAGTCTTTTTTTTCTCTGGTTCTTGTTTTAAATTTGTTCCCTTTGCAAAATCTCATCCTGATGAGAGGGTTAAGTTGCTGTTAAAGGGTCGGTTCACTCAAAAGGAATAGATATGGTGCCCATAGGTCTGCTAGTTGCAGGGATGTCAACCGGGTGCCACTGATCTACAATGTTTCACTCCTTTAAACCTGGAACATCTCCTGGTAGTGGAGCACCCCCTGCAGCCAACCCTCATGTTAGGTGTTACTCCAACACTTGTCCTTCATCCTGAGCCAGAGCCAAAAGCTGCTCTTCTCAGCCTCTTCAGCCAGGCCTCTTAGGGCCTTCTGCTGGTTTGCTCCAGTTACTCCTATGTCACTCATGAGGTGAACAGCTGACAGCCGGGAGCGTCCTACCTCTGCAGGGTAGATGATGGTTCTCCAGCCAGCCTCTTTGCACTCAGCAGTGAGATCTGAATATATCGGCCTCTCCGAGGCAGATTCTACACTCTCCTCCCATGGGACAGTTAGTTTGATGAGGAGCACAGTCTTGGCACCACTGGACCACATCACTATGTCTGGGCGAAGCTTGTGTTGGTGATCTCACTGGGGAACTGGAGTTTTGTGCTGAGATCAGCTCTCAATCTCCAGTCCTGGGTGATGGGAACTATCTGTGATGGAACTCTTGGTGTGGCACTCGTGCCCTAACCTAAATGAGTGTAATGGTCCTCTGGTGGAGGATGACCTCTGCTCATGTCCTGTCTACACCTCTCTAGCACCTTGGCCAATTTGCTCAGGAACTGGTCATGTCGCCACCTGTAGCATCCTTGGGGGAGAATGATTTTGCAGCCTGACAAGAAGTGGTGGAGACTTGCATTAGGACTGCTGCAGAGGGGGCAGCATTCTTCCTGGCCAAACCACAGATGCAGGTCCAGTGGGCAGGGGAGTGTGTTGTATGTTGCTCTGATGAGGAAACTGAGCCTTGCCTGTGGGATCTTCCACAGGTCCACCATGCTGATGTTTCTGCCAGCAACGCCCTCTCACGTTCTACAGCCTACTGTCATCCCTGTGCTATGGCCTTGATCTTAAAGTGCTTGTTCTCCATCCTTGTCACCTCAGACACCACCAGTTCCTTCCTCTCTTTCCTGTTGGCCTTGGACCAGAACTGCGGGGCTTCCCCCCACCCGAGACCTGTCCTTCCTGTTTGGACTCTTGCCTATGATCTCTTTGTGCTGCAGCCTGCTAATTGCCAGGTTGCCTTCAGCATGGGCTTTCCACTTACGGCCAGTGTGGACCTAGATGTTTGCATTCCTCACTGCCTGGTCAATGGAGTCCCTCATCTCCAGCGCTAGCTTGATTTTCTCCTGTTGGTAGCCCATGCTTATTGACTGTAGAGGAAGCTATAGGATGTTCTTTCCAGAGAGACCGGTTTCAGAGAGGCATTGCAGCAAGCCCAGCCATTTTCAATGACAGATTTGGCTTTTGCATCCATCTCACTTATTGTGGATGATGCTCTAGCTTATTCTCTAGAGGGTTGCATGGGAGGTGGAACTGATCTCAGCTGATATTGGCTGAGAGATGGGTTACACTCTGGACAAGTCACCAGTCAATCACAGGCCTGTTCTATAGGGACAGACATTCACAATCAATTTAGAATTGCCAGTTAACCTAACCAGCATGTTACTGGTCTGTGGGAGGAAGCTAGAGCACCTGGAGAGAACCCACATAGGCATAAGGAGAACATGCAAAGTCCGATCTATCCATGCAAATAGTTTTGGATTTATTTGTCCAGGTTTTGAGACATCCATGTCTGAGATTTCTGTCTCTGCACCAATCAGTGCTTAGGTTGGGAATCACTGAAATAATGAAGCACATTAAATTTCCTCCACAATTAATGTACAATATATGGTTAACACACCACTAATGGCATTAGACAAAACATGTCTTTTCATTTGTAACAAAGTAATGTAAGCTCAAATATACACTAACTAGACTTTTGGTGCTTTCAGCTTTGTTTAACGGTCTTCTTTAGTGATTATGAACCTGTGTCAGGTGTCATCACATGACCTGAGTGTTGAACTTTGGTGAAATTATCTGATAGTGGTCATATATGGAGAGAGAAAAATCTTATTACCACATGACTGAAGTTCCACACTAACTGTAGGTCTGATTATGATACCTGAGACAAGTCCATTAGCTAAAGTAGACCAAGTTCAGAACCTTTGAGGTTTTTGTTACAGACTGTTTCCAAAGGTTAAGAATGAACTTCCATGCTCAAATGTCTTTGGGAATTTTTGTAATTTTGGTGACCAAAAAAGGCCTTGCAATTTGTCTTTCCCTCACTGGCGTTCTTTGCACTTTTTTTTGCATATTTTGGCTATAAACTGTCTTGACTACTGTGAACTTCCTCCCCTCCAGGACCTGTACTACCAGTCCTATGCTCAGGTTGGAGTGCTGTTCGCCTCCATTGCCAACTTCAATGACTTCTACATTGAGCTGGATGGGAACAACATGGGAGTTGAGTGTCTGAGGCTGCTCAATGAGATCATCGCTGACTTTGATGAGGTGTGTAAATACTCTGCTCCATCATAAATCTGCTATTTTTATATATTAGAAGAATCTGGAGGAAAGCTTCAGTGCAGTATGACTTCCAAAATGTCATTTTCAAAGATGACATTGTGGCCATGACTGAGGGTGTTTATTGATTCAATATAATAAGCAGTGGTTGCGGTTGGGAAAGTTTTCCAAAATAAGGAATTACTTACAGATGACTTTTGGCCTGCTTGAATCTATAATCAGCAGCATAAAGCATTAATTTACTCAAACGCACTAAAAGAGCCTATTTTAAATTGCATTTGGATTTGTTTGCCAATACAACCTATAATATATATGAACCTAAACTGACAATTTACTTCAATTTGATTGGAAATTTGTAATAGTAGTAATGTTTTCCTTCTGTTTTTATTCCTTTTTTCTTCTTTCTTTCCAGCTGATGGATAAAGACTGCTACCGGGATATCGAGAAAATCAAGACTATTGGCAGCACATACATGGCTGCAGTAGGGCTGGTTCCTACAACTGGCTCCAAGGTACAAATGCAGGAGCTATTTTTAGAGCACATATAAGTTTTTGTTTGTGTTTGCAGGGTATTAGCACATTTCTAAAGTGTTAAGAACGCAGACAGCATTTTTAAGAGTATTCCAGGTGACTATTTTCAGGGTGTTGACATTTAGAACCCTGTCACGTTTCACCCCACAAATCCTCTGTAAGGGATTACCAGCCTTTGTGGCGTCAGCATATTCTGCATTCATAAAGTTTCTTTAAATCCTGCAAAGCTGACAAACAAAAGAACCCTTTCTGCAATTTCTGCAAAACTTATGTAAACTTAACAGTCTTCGGTTTGACTTTGGGGAAAACAAAAGTGACTAGTAGTCGTAGATTATAATGTATATAATCACGTTGGGGAAATAGAATTGGAGGCTGATATCACACTTTACCTTGGATGTGAGTATGCATGTTTCTTCATTAATGTGTGTTTTCTTAATATTGGTGAATTTTTCTCATTTTCAGGCAAAGAAGTCCATCACCTCACATTTATGCACAGTGTCAGATTTTGCCATTGAGATGTTTGATGTCCTGGATGCCATCAATTACCAGTCTTACAATGACTTTGTCCTTAGAGTAGGTGAGTGAAAACACACACACATGAAAACACACATACACTGGTCTATACAAACATTGGGGTCTGAGCTTCTGACCTATTGCACTGGACGCCATCGACCTCAATGCCGGTAAGTTTGGTAGGAAATGCATCACAGAAAGAGCGTTCACTCCAGGAAGCTCGTCACAGCGAGACCTGAAGTTCTGGGTTCCATTGTGTTGGGTATCCTGTGGGGAGCCTGTGACAGGAGCCCTTGTTTAATCACAGCGTAGCCTGGTGTACACAGTGCCATCCTGTCTGCAGACTGTGGGGCTATGTTTGTCTGCTTGGGTGAACCCACTTTGCAGAAACGCAACTTTTTGTAATTTGCGTAAGACCTCATTTCCAGAAAGTGCAGAAAAACAAAGCTTGACCAGGTTTTACTAGATCCATGATCCATGTGCCATATCGCTGTCCATCCTCTAGAACCTCAAGAACTGTGTCTGTAAAGATGAGGCAATACTTTGGATTGCAGTGTCATGTCATCATAGGCATTTTTATAGTCAGTTGCGATCCTGAAGACAGGCATTGAATAACTGAGCAGCAGTCATGGTGGAAGGTTGCAGAGCTAGAAGTAAAAAAACAGTTAAAAGCTGTCACTCAAAACTGCATCGGCCTCCTGATGTAAAGCTTTCAATGAACATCCAGCCCAGAATAAACTGTACATAGAGCTGATTATTTTTTACTTTTGATGACAAAATAATCCATAATTGTATGTTTAATGATGAAAACTGGATTTTAAACATACCATTTGCAGCACAAACACTATATAGTTAAACAGTTTGTCTTATTTAGGTCGCATTCAGAATGACTTTAGCCCTGTATGAAAAAAGACTGCAGCCCCCTTATTCACTTGAATGAGGACTGTCTAGCAATACATGGGCTCCAGCAAAAAAAGCATGGGGTGAAGCAGCACAACATCAACTGGCAAGGTGCTACACTGGACAATCAAATACATGAAAGCACACATTTGTAACATGAACACTGTATTTCTGTTGTTTACCTCATGATCGCTGTATTGAAAGACACATTCATTGCTGCCGTGATAATGTTTCGAGTATGAAAAACTTCTCTCTGATGTTTTGGTGTCTAATAAACCTTCAAACCCCTTGATTTGTTACTCAAACTGGACTCAAAGTACCTGAAGCAACACACCTTCATGCAGCCCCTTGTGTACTCTGGGCTGTTTTCTGATCAAATGCCTGCTCAGAGGGGCTCAAATGCATGTTCAACAGTTAATTTCCATTTGCTCCCAATTTTCACTTTCATTGCATTTCCTTTCTTCACTTTGTGTTATTGGAAGCACATTCTGAGCCATCCTTGGTGCAATAGCATAACATACTTTGGTTTACAGTACACTTAAGTTTTGATCAGACTTCAGTCGCAAAAACGGCATGTTTAGACTTAATGTAGTTGAGACTTATTACTTAAAGGCTTGACTTCACTTGAGACTTGAAAACAAAACCATATTACATTGCATATGTAACTATTAGGTCTATGCATCAAAAGCATGTTGTCTCACTTATGTAAGAAACACTATTAAGACGGCTTTGCCAATGTAATAGTCAGCAATTAAACACCTGAAAAACCAGCATCACGACTTGCAATTTGCTCATGAAGATGTGTGACTTAACTTTCCCCCAAGGACTTGAGGCTTTAATAAGACTTGGCACAAAACCCCCTGAACAGCTCTGGTGGTGATCAGTAACATCAGCAGGAAATACGACAGCGCTTGGAGGTCTTCCAAGTGAAAGCCATCGTAAACAGCTCCTTTGTTCAGGTAAAAATGATGAGTTTCCCATATACAGAATGCTAACTCAGACATTGTGGCCTCTCTGGTTTTGTTCAGGTATCAATGTGGGACCAGTTGTGGCAGGAGTGATTGGAGCCAGAAGGCCTCAGTATGATATCTGGGGAAACACAGTGAACGTTGCCAGCAGGATGGACAGCACTGGAGTACAAGGAAAAATACAGGTACAGTTCTCCTGAACAGCTGCAGCTGAACCAGGAAGGATTCTAATTTTAAGCCTTTAAGACTTTTGCAAAAGCACAATAATCACTCTTCTAAAATTTAATGTAAACTCCCATACAAGAAATCTCAGCATTATCTTTGCTCCTGGTTTAGAATTGGATGAAGAAATCACTCTGCCTTCAGCAATAGCTTCTTCCAATGTGAATCACTTGCAAAACTAGTCATTCCTGTCTCTTAAGGATTTGGAGACCATAGTACATGCTTTTATTTCTTCCCATATTCACTATTGCATTTCTCTGTAAGTAGAAATCAGTCAGTCAGCTTTATCTCGCCTGCAGCTGGTTCAAAATGCAGCAGCACAACTTCTCACTGGTAATAACAAGAGAGACAACATCACTCCCATACTTGGTTGCTACCATTTGAATACAGAATTGATTTTTAAGATTCATTTATTTGTTTTTAAAGCACTGCATGAACTGGCACAAGCTTATCTTTCTGGACTCTGCATCCCCTATTTGACCGCCAGACCCCTCAGATTTGCTGAACAATCACTGTTCTTCTTTGCACGTTCCTGGTTAAAATCCAGAAGTGATTGGGTATTTTCCATTGTCGGCCCTAAACTGTGGAACAGTTTGCCTCTCATTATTAGATCCTTCCCCTCAACTGATATTTTTAAAACTGATCTCAAGTCCCATCTCTCTTTTCTTCAGTCTTTTAACAGTCATCATGAAGACATAAATGGTCACACTGCTATTTTATCTATTGATCTTTCTTTTCTTCTATTTTTTATTTGTTCTCTGTGCAATGCTGTTGTGCTTTTATGATTTGATCCCATTTTTATTCATTTTATTCTACACTGTTATTAATTTTCCCCTCGACCCTCATAGCTATGTCTATGTAATTCTCATCTCTCTGTAAAAGACTTTGGTCAGCTCTTGTTTTTAAATGTGCTGTATAAATGGATTGACTTGTTTACATGCCACTATATCCTGGTTTTCATCGGAGTATCCAGGTTTCTGAAACCAGGATAAAGTGTTGACATGTGTAACACCTAACTGAGAAACTCCAAAAACTTGATCATAACCAGGATACTGGTGCATATGCAAATGCCCTCACTGAGAAACATCATCCTTCTGTGTTTCCTCTCCAGGTGACAGAGGACGTCCATCGCCTCATCACAAACTACTACAACTTCGTGTGCCGCGGCCAGGTCAGCGTGAAGGGCAAAGGTCAGATGCTGACTTACTTCCTGGAAGGACGCAGGCAAGGCATGAGACCATCTCAAACCCAGCAGCAGCCCGGCAATGCCGCGCACCGCTGCAGCGCGTTCACCCACGGCAGTGTGTGCACCAGGTTAAGCCCCGCCCCGACGGTGACCACCTACGCCACGATCAGGACCCCGAGCCCGAGCATGGCTAAACCAACCACCTCCACCAGCACCACCAGGTACCTGCCCTCTGTCTCCACCGCAATGGTGTGACGCACCCTGTCTCCATGGTGACCGTGGAAAACATCAAAGGCAAGAAAATAAGAAGTGGAGCTGGGGAAATTACAAGGGTGGCAACAAGATATCAGTAGCAGAGAGAGCTTATTTAGAGAGGGAAAAGTTGAGTTGAGCTCCAGTCTTCTTCTACTGTCTCAGAAAGGCTGAGAGACACTGATCGTCCAATGGGAGGCCTGGACTCGGGCCTGGACTGCGTTTAGGACTGATCACAGGAGTCTGAGGTGGTCTCGATCGGACTCTCCCTCCACACTCGAGGAGCCCTGTTTGTTGATTCACACCGCAGGGTGTCATGAACAGGATACAGGATGCTTTAGCCACGTTGCTCTGTAATCAATCAAAGGCCAAGGATGTCTCCAGGATTTCAGAGTAGACTCCCAAAACTGTTTCCATAACTATAATAAACTAAATCAGCATAAAAAAAAACATCGCAATGCACAATTGATAGTGTAGCACACATGCCTCTCGCAACCACCACATCTGGAAAACGCAACTTTAACTGACCCTTTTCTCTCAGTATAAAACCAAATCAGTGCTGTTGCCTTAGCGACCACTCCTCAGAATGAGTTTCCTGCCATTTTATGTTGCCTTTTAGATCCTTTATTGATTTATTGGACACCAGTTCAGATCATGTAATTACACGGGCATCATTGTTGTACAACAGATATCTGTTTTTAAAGTGGATGAAGCCAAATGTGTAATTGTAAGTGGCAGTTATGGTATGAACTTGCCAAAATACAACAGGGCATTGCCTTCAATCATTTTTGGGTCAGTGATGCCGTACGTTTAAGGCACGGGCCCCTTCACTCTACACCTCTGATAGCCCATGAGGTAAACTCTTGATTCCCTGGGCCAAGCTGCTCAGTGTCTTTAAGTGCATGATGCCACTGCTGCATTTCAGTCATGTTTGCTGTCTGTTTCCCTGTGATGCTTGACTTCCAGATTCTTCCTCGTCAAAGTGTAGCAATAAAGCAGTTTGTCTCCTCTCTCAGCCTCTTCACCCTTGCATGCTGTAGCCAGCTGGATCCTATTTTGACCTGATAGTGTATGTAGCCAATAGAGTGTGCATAGCCAGCCACACAAGTCTGTATCTCTGTGGAATTGAAGCATGACTTAGAAAAACTTATTTTCTGTATTGTGCGAGTGTGATTCATTCCTCACTGAATTATATATAAAAAAAAGTTTTTTCTGCGTGCTTGTTTATTAAGAAATATTTTCTATTGTTAAAATATTCAGTTTTACTATTTTTATGAACTAAAAGCTGCTTTGGTAGAGAAAATAAAACTGCTGTTTATGAGGAGACACACAAACCTCTGTGTCTGGCTTCCTCACACAAATCCAGATGATTTATTTCATGGTATAGCATGCTACTCACAGCACGGCTTACCACAGCCATGAACTCTCCTCTAATCTGTTCTAGCATGCACTGCCTGCAAGCCTGTGGCTCTTACATGCATGCTTTGATGAAACATTAATACAGCCCAAGCAGTGGACACACAGTGACTCTGTTTTAATGTAGTCCTCATGCATGCGCTAAAGGTAGCGGTCCTCTTGAATGTAAGGTGCTTTTTTGACCCGTGTCTTCTTCATGAGCTTGGTGTGGGAACCTTTTGAGGACATTTCAGGACAGCTTGACATCAGGCCGGGGTTCCTCCTCCTTCCTGCTCCTGCTGTAGTCAACAGGTAGCTGTTTTTTCAAACGTGCCAACCTATTTTCATAAACATATCAAACTTTTTGGTGTTGAGCTGTAGCACAACTGAATGTGTGGCTACGGTCATTGTGGATTTCCTTTGTTGAATGCCTGTATTTTTACTGTTTGAGCTGTTTCTTTAACAGTTTTGTAACTCAAATGGTGGTAAGTGTTGATTTTGAGAGATTTATTTGGACATCATAACCTGACTGAAATGATGTTGTTGTACTTCTTATCATATTTAAAATAGATTTAAAGTCTATATATATATATAGTAGCTTGAATGCTTACTTTATGTTTTTAAGAGGTTAAAAATGAGGATTTTTATACACTTGCTTTAAACCGTTGATGGAAAGTTGCTGGAAAGGAGTTATGTACAATATTTTTCCTGTAAATTTGATATTTTCATACTGTATGATACGGGTTTCAATTGTTATATGTAGGTATTACTAGCTATTATTGTACATTGTCTTTTTTCAGAGCTATATTATGAATTATCTGATATTTGTCAAGTTCTTTTGTTGAAGATGTATTTATTGAGATGTTTTATGTGAATGTAAATTTTGTTAAAGATGATATTTTATACTAAGTGTTTGCACTGCAATGATATTGACGTATTATCATTATAAAAATAAAGCCAGCGGGGACGTTTCTCCTGGAGGAAGTGCACTCTTCCTGTGCTCATTTTCGTCTGCACATAAACACACACACACACACAGAGTGCATATGGAGAGGCCATTAAACTCAGTTATAAAGTTACGCAACAGTAGAAAAACATGATGTAAGAAGTTTGGAGCAACATTGGGGTCAATGTCATCCTGATTGCAGCGGTGTTGTTCAGTTCAGGAGTTGATGTCACAAACACATCTGCTACCATAAAAACATGACAAGTGTAAAAATAAGTGTGACAACCATCCGTTTCTGGAATTCAGTGCTCATAAAGTGGGTTATGAACAATGAAAAGACAAATGTGTGCCAAGAGTTTGATGTTTGGTGGAGGAGTCAGGTAGTAAAAATGGTAATAGGCTTATTTTCATTATTGTTTAATATCTTCAATTAATCATTTAGTCTATAAAATTTCAGAATATTGTGAAAAATACCCTTCATAATTTCCCAGAAGCCCAAGATGATGTCAGAGTACTTGTTTTGTTCAACCAACAATCCTAAATTGAGTGATATAATATAAAACATAAAAGCAGAATCATTCGAGAGACTGGAACAAGCAATTGTTTGGCATTTGCTTGCTTGATAAATAACATAACCTTTTACACTTATATTTAAATTTTCACAACTCTAGATATGTTATCACTTTTTTGAGGGTTTACGCAAAGTTTGACCAAACAACACAAGTTTGTAATGAATGGCCAACAGAGTTTAGGAGAGTTTAAGAGGTTAAACAATATGAAGACATTTCAATATCACAGAGCTATAATTAATACTAATGAAGCTTTGCTTAAAGTTCAGTAAGGAAGATGTTTTCTGTCATGTTCTTATATGTATTATATGATATAATATAATCTTTATATATATCATTGCAATTCTGTCACACCTCCCCATCACCACCACCTGTCTCCATAGAGGCAGACACTGGAATTAGACCAGTGTCTGCCATGACAACGGCCTGTATAGCCCGTGTAAAATCCAAAATGTCACATTTCTGCCTTGCTTGCCAACTAGAGTACTGCCCGACAGCATTGCGCTCAGTGCTGCCACTGTTGGCTGGGTGTAAGACTACAAAAATACTGGTGTAGGAGCACAGATCAACTTTTTTCCTCTCCTGATAGGATGGTTAGAAGTTCAGCATCCCTGCAGTGAGTTTATATTTTCAACATTCTTCCCTTTATAAAGTTTACTGAAGTCTGAATGCCAGAAATGGGTGAGGCTGCACCCAAACATCAATCATTTAGATCATCAGTTAAGGAGTGCCTGATTTGAACCTTATGTAGCATCAGACCTTATTTTATGATGCTGTGTCGTTTTACGCAGAGTGAAGGGTAACAGCTTGGTAGGCTATAAACTGAGTATGTCTCAGAATTACCTAACTAAATGGAAATAGGGAGAACGGTGATGTAAAAAAGGGCAGAACAATGTGACACAGAGCAGTAAAGTAAAAAAAAAAAAAAGAGTTACTGGCTCAAACTGGCAAATCAGATATAACTTGGAAAATTCTACTTCAGGTACAGCGCTGGTATCCTCAGATGGAAAAAACATGTCTTAGAGCAAAGTTACACAACCCAGAAACAGCCAACAACCAACACTACATTACATTGCATGCAACAAGTCCTCATACCTAAACAATGAAATCATGTGCAGAGCCAAACAACAATGAACTGATCTACTTACAAGTAATGTGTGTGTATGCAAAGCCTGATATATATATATATATCTTAGACCTCTGTTGTGGTCAAAAAACTATTAAAAACATGTCAGAGAGTCACACCACTGCACTGGTGACATGTTCCTTCATCATTAAGAGTTTGGTCATGTTAGTTTGTTTAGAAATTGCTCCAAAGACTGATAACAGCAATCATGTTTTCAGTCTCCAGAAAGAAGATCTGTGTAAGGCAGACGCTGCTGAGCATGTGTGGGAATACAGGTCAGTTTACAGTGTTTTACTAGCTTGTTGTCATATATATCACAACCTCTTCACTTTCTAGTACATTGTACATTTTAAGTTTCTTCAAGAACTTTAGTACAATGTGATACATGTAAGAAGGATCAATTCACTGTCGGTTTGGCTCTGCACATGAGAATTGTTGCCAGTCATATCCCTTAAGGGCTTGTTAAGTTTATGCAACTGAAACTATTTGGTTAAGATTAGTGGAAGATGGGGCGCAGTGAATTTGAACATAAATGTCAGGGTCCCAGATTTGAGTATGACAGGGGACTTTTGACCTCTCCTCTCATTTCCTGCCTCTATTATCAAAACAGAGGCAAAAAATAATTTTAAAAGGTTTGGGAAAGGTTGCATTCATGGTTAAAAGAAACCAAAACTGGCTGTTTGGGGAGACATTTTGTACATGCAGCTATCCACCCCGGCCTAAAAACGTATACAGTGGTACAGTAGGACTTCTCACACGAGTACAAAGGGCTGCTTGTCAGGAAAACATACACACAAGTACTATTCTAACGAGCAACCACTGCTGTTTAAATTGAGGACAGTTTGGTATTGAGTGAGGTGTCAGGACCTCTGTGGGTGATACATGTTTCTGGTCCCCCTCTCCACCCACGCACAACAGAATCTCACAAACAAACGGGGGTGTAAAGGAAAAAGAAAACAAAATAAACATAGGGCCTTATCATTGTGTCTGTTTGTGGGTTGAGTTGAGTGCTAAGGGATGTTTCAAGTCCTGTCGCAGGAAGAACCGGCTTCCAAACATTCATCAGTGATGTGAAAATGTATGTGTGTGTGTCTGTGTGTGTGTGTGTATATATATACTGCTGGTGTGTGTATAGTAAATGAGCTGGAAGTGCTATGGCATGTGGAGCATCCTGAGTGACAGGTTGTCATAGCAACACAACAAGATCATGCCCTGACATGAAACCACCAAGGTTGTGTTTTTCAGCGAGTAAATGATAAACCAGACACCCCCCTCCACTCCCTCCCTCCTCCCCCTCACCCCCCCCTCGTCTTCTATTAGCTCTGTGATTCATGCTGATTGTGTGCAATCACCACAGAGGATGTCAATACTCCACTTTCTGTTGATAACCGAGAAATCTACAATTGTGTATGCGCATGTGTGTGTATGTGCGTGTGTGTTTACCACCTGCTGGACGCTCTGATATGATCAAACACACCCGGCTCAGGAGTGCCAATGTAAACACTCACACACTCTGAGATAAGCCAACGGAAATGGGCCTTTTCGGGCCTCATTTACAGCTGTGGTGTAGCGGAACGGACATCTATCAGCAGCCTGAGTCAGATGCTGCCGAGGGGAGGGCAGTGATGCAGCCGACCAGGACACTCTGCAGGGTTAACGACAGCTTTACTACTCCCGCCCCTCCCTCGCACTGTTTACCCATTGACCCCGTGTGTCATAACATCCCTTACAGTAAACTCTGCTGGAATCTGGACACTGGAGCATGGGAGGAAAAACACAGCCTCATTGCCCAAGAGTGTATGTGCGTAATTACAACTCTATGACTTAACTTTTTATAAACACACAGATGTAAGTTTGTATATGTGTTTTTGTACACGTGTTTAAAGGGCTGCATTTTTGTGTGTGAATGACGCCAAACAAATGGTGAACTTGCAGTTCAACATCAAACATGTATTACGTCTGCAGCATGTACATGAGAACAAACTGAGGACTTTCTCTCCATGAAAATACAGACGCTGCAGTATCCCGGACGAGTGGTTCCCAGCAAGGAGTCACAAGATGATTTACAACAGAGAGCATTTATAAGCCATGATTGACAAGTCAAGTCAATTTTTATTTGTATAACTCAACATCACAAATTTGCCTTAGGAGGCTTTACATTCTATACAGCATCCAACATCCTCTATCCTTAGACCCTCAGTTTGAATAAGGAAACCCCCCCCCCCAAAAAAAACCCTTTAACGTGGGAAAAACAGATGAAACTTCAGGAAAAGCAACAGAGGAGGGATCTCTCTTCCAGTACAAACAGACTAAACAGAATAGACCTAGATAACAAAATGACAGTATGGGAAAACAAGATAAATCGGAAGGGCACCAAGCAACTTCCAGGTAAGCCAAACAGATAGGACCTAAGTCACAATATTATATTCAATTTTTCTGTTTAGCTCTTAAATTCAATTGTTTATGAGAAATAGCTGGCGAACCTTTGGATTAAAATCATTTGTTAACAACTTATTAACTTAACTCCCATCTTGGTGGTGTTCCATTCGGTCTGCAGAATCCTTCGTTCTTCTTTAAAAATTAATTGAAAACCTACTGTACCTCTTCAGAGAGTACTGAGATAATATGCTCTCTCTCTCTCTCTCTCTCTCTCTCTGTAGTCCCTTTCACACATACAGTCTATCCCTGAAATGTTCAGGAACATTTCCTGCATGAGGTCATTTGTGAAGGGAATAAATATTCAATATTCAATACTCAGGGAAATTTGTACTGCCAACATTTCAACACAAGACCTAGTAACATTTCAGGGAAAATGCCAGTAGCAGCTGTGTTGTGAATGAAAGCAGTAACATTGGAGAGAAAAAGATGCTTTGCACATAGATCGAGTGAACCAATCACAAGACTCCACTGATGATGTATTTGAATTTGTGACTTGATTATGGTTGCCAATACTTTTGCGGATGATTTGTCTCACAAACTTGTTGAATATTATATACATTACAAGGACAAAGGACAAAAACAGCTCCTCGTCCGCCGTATTCCTAAAAATAAAAGACATCTTCTGCCACATACATGTATATTTGGCCTTGCCCCATCTTCTTCTTCTGTTGAGTTTTATGGTAGTTGGCATCCATAAGTGCTGCATGACCGCCATCTGCTGTACTGTCCTTTGCCCCATCTATTCATGTCATGTGTGAAAAGGTGCTGGACAGAAATGTTCCTGAATGTAGCTGCATGTGTGAATAGTGAAAATGAATAGTGGTGCCTGAAAAATTATCCCAGTAATTTACCGAGAACTATGTGTGAAAGTGGTGTATCTCTCCCTCCTTCCCTATTGATCTCTCGTTGTCTATCAAAAAAAATAAATCAGTTTCTATGTACTTATGTGCACCTTACTTCATGCACCTGCAACCTTATGTAAGCGTGTCAGAATAAATTTGCAACTGAGCATGGTGGCACTTATTCTTCGATGTTTCCTTCGATGAACGATGGCTTGTACCTCATTTGTGTGAGGGGGGACCCAAAAATTTCTGGGAGCCATCAATAGCACCGGAGTACAGCATAGTTATTTTGCTGCTAGGTATTGTATGCCAACAGCTTGGTGAAACTTGAACTGGGAGTTCACCACTGTGGAAGAAATCCAGGAAGAAACACAGGAGTGTCTGGACAAAAGATGACTACAAGAAATGTTTCCACGAATGGGAAAAGTACTGGGACAAGTGTATCACATTCAGTACTTTGAAAGGGATTAGAAAAGTACTACTGAAAGATTTATAATGGCAGATTTTTTAAAACAAAAACAGGAATTTTTGGGCCCCCTTGTGTGTGGACAAAAAAAGCCATAAAGTGCCAAATGAATAAGTATAAGTACAGAACTAGAGCTGGGGGACAATTAGCTTAGCTTAGCAGAAGGATATGTATAAAATACACCAACCAACGCCTCTAAAGCTAGTTAATTAACATGTTGTATCATGATCATGTTTGTTTAATCCGTAAACAGAAATGTAAATGTTGTTGATAGGTGCATTTTTATACCGCTGCTGCTTTCAGGCTTTATGCTAAGCTAGGCTAAACAATGCCTGAATTACGGTTTGTTGAGAGAGGTTTTGATCTTTTCATCTAACTCTTAAAAAGAAAGTAATTTAGTGTATTTTTGAAAATGCTCAACAGTTCCTTTAACGGTGTCTTATAAGTGCAGACCTAAATATGTTATCACTAATGCCTTAAAGCTGATTGTTAAGAATTACTAAACAATGTATTAACCATTAATATATCCATTCATACTATTATAAACCCCTTGTAAAGGGTTCCTTTTTTGAAATGCTGGAGATATTTTTCAGAAAAATATTAAGAATTTAAAATAAGCAAAAAAGTTTGAGTACAAGTGTCCTGCAACATCCAACTCCAGCAGAAACCAAACTGCACAAGAAAAAGTGTAGATGTTCAGACTGTTTGCCTAACTTTTAGTCTCCCAAGACCATCATCAGGGAGGGAGCAGAGAGTTGGAGCACATGATTCATCCTGCAGGTTTGTGTTTAAGATTTGATCAAATCTACTTCCAAGAATTAAACTCTTAAATGTTCCCAGGTGTACAGAATTGAAAACGTTCTTCTAAGAAATATACCCTTCAAAGTTTCTTAGGTCTCCACCAAGAACCAAAAACAAACTATCCGTTTCTGATTAGTAGATCAAAAACATCCTCCCACTGGATTGTTTCTCATCAAGGATTTCCCCAGTGCAAGAGTGTTATTCTCTATCTTGTACGTTATGTTTTCCCTACAAGCAAATCAGCACAGAAACACACTGGGTCAATGAACTCCATGTTGTGTAAGAACAGCAGTGACCCTTACTAACCTGCTCCTACTGCTCCTGCATGTTTGGTCTCTTCTGTATGTCCACGCAGATGGAATGTGACGAGCTGTGAGGAAACACCTTAAAACACGCGGAAAATGTCATAATAACCTCCAAAACAGAGCGGATCACAGTGACCTAAGGTTAACTGATAAACCCTGTGAAAAACAGACTCACTTTGATCCACAGACTCACATCACCAGACAGATCACATCACCAAAATAACATATTTTTCTGCTTAGCCCCTAACTGGTGTCTAGCCATGTGTGCAATTTGGGTTTTATTTGCTCAGGTTTTGACATATTTGTCTCTGAGGTTTCTGCCTCCACTCCAACACAATCACGGTGAAAATGGAATAGAGAATGGAATTTTATTTGTGATGATGAACGTAATAATAAATGACAACAGCAGCACATCTTTCCAGGAACAACATCTCGGTCTCTCAGGATGATCCACAGACTTTCTACCATAGCAACATTCCCTAACTCTTAACAGTATGTTCTGTGGA
The DNA here is from genome assembly GCA_029490765.1 of Euthynnus affinis. Classification (NCBI taxonomy): domain Eukaryota; kingdom Metazoa; phylum Chordata; class Actinopteri; order Scombriformes; family Scombridae; genus Euthynnus; species Euthynnus affinis. The sequence continues at coordinate 26,430,611 of CM055848.1, read as the reverse complement.
TTATCCTGTAAAGCCGGATTTATACGTGATGCAAAAGGTTAATGGGCATCCTGCTGTACAGAGTAAGTTTTCATTCATTTTTCCTGTTGATAGCCCTCTTGCAAGACTGGAGGGAAGGGTGATGGGCATGCTGTGAGGTGATAAGCATGCTGTGAAGTGATGATGATGATGCTGTGAGACTGAGAAAACATCGCGAGACGACTGGAGATCCATCATGGTGGCACCCTGCTGCTGGAGGAGAACAAACCACAAAACCAAATAAAACAGTCCTGAGTATCTTTAATGGATTACCACTCAAAACTTTGGATAGCCTAGAAACTTTGTGGACGTCTCGTTATACAAGCTGTGCATTATGAGTCTGCTGCAAAAACAACCATGACTAGACTGGTCCACCGAAACATAACAGGACCACAGTTATTGAGGTCAGTGTACTAGAATCCACTAACAATGAAGTCTCAATACTGAAAAGACTACATGCAGACATAAAAGAACTAAAAACCAGTCTTGAATATACCCAGTCACAAATTGAAACTTTACAGGTGAAAAATCAGGAACTCATCCTCACCGTCAATGCATTCACTATCCAAGTGGAAACCATCTCAAACGAAAACAAAATGAAAGAAGCCATACTGGACCTCCAGAGCCGACAATCTCATATTCACAGGAATAACAGAACAACCTCAAGACAACCCAGAACAAGTAATAAAAGAATTAATGTAATTGTCCCTGAAACCGACACATGATACCATCAATAATATAACCTTTCACCGAATTCACTGCATTGGAACCAAAAACAACAGAAGACCAAGACCTATTGTCGCCAAATTTGAACATTTCTAACAAAAAGAACTCGTTAAAAGCTGAGGAAGGGAACTTAGACTATGATGACTTCTTTACATTATGGCATAGATTTTTCAACATCAATTATAATCATTGGTGGTGACTTCAACACAGTAATCAACCCAACAGAAAATAGTTCAACAACCTCACATTATACCAAAAACTGGCACTCAACACAGATGAAACAGTACATGATGGATCTCTGCCTTGGCAAAGGTTCGAGGCTACAAAACCTGTCAGCCAAGGAATACACTTACTTTGCTCCAATCCATATTCATTTTCACAAACTGACTATGTCTGAACAAGCAATGTCATGATGGCAGATATCTCTGACCCCACTATCCATCCAATCATCATATCAGATCATGCTCCAGCTTCACACACACACACACACACACAAACCCCAGAAACTAAAACCTGCTCAAACCAGCTCAAGCAGTACTGAGAGGGAAAATCATCTCATACTCAACATATAAAAAAAAGAAAGAATAAGAAGTAGAAAACAAATTGGGGGCAAGACCAAGCCAAACCAAACACAGTTCCCATGTAGCCTACCCCACAGAAAAAGAAATTAGAGAGGGTAAATTCCAACTTGACAGTATCATCGATAAAAAGACACTATTCATTTTACAGTAATTATGATACAACCATTTTGAACATAACCAATCTGGCAGGGAATATCATCGATGATCCACAAATTATAAACAATGTTGTCTGACAATACTACTGTGACTTATAGAGTGACAACAAGGAAAAAAAACAACAGAAATAGAAAATTTTATTGATGGCATCACAGTACCCTCACCAACAAAAGACCAAGCAAACATTTTATATGCTCCATTAACATCTGCAGAATATGAAAACTTTTGGCATTCACTTTTGGCATGGCACTTTTGGCACTCAACACACTGCCATTCAACAAAAACAAATCCATCTCCTATCATATTAACACAACACTAATTTCAGTACTGCTTAAAACAAAAAATATCAAAATCATCAGCAAAGCAATAGCAAACCAAATGGAATCAGTTATTTCATCCCTAAATCACCAAGATCAGGATTTACTAAAGGCAGACATTCATCAAATAATATATGCTGTCTTTTCAACCTGATAAATTTATCCCACCAAATAACTAATCCTCTCACTAGATGCTAAGAATGCATTTGACAAAGTAAACTGGACATTTCTTATAAAAACCCTGAAAAGTTTTGTTTTGGAGAGTCATTTATTCAATGGATCGAAAATATTCTACAACACACCAAGGACAAGAATCAAGACTAACAAACCACTCTCACAAAACTTCACACTCCACAGAGGCACCATAGAAGGATGTCCATTCTCATTTTCGTTACTTGCACTCTTTGTTGAACCATTAGCAGCAGAAATATGCCAAAACAATAAAACACACATCTGCACCAATATGATGGAAAGATACGAATACATAAAATCAGCCTATATGCAGATGATATACTCCTATTCCTACAAAATCCAGCATCCTCCCAATACATGGAGATAGCTCTCATGCTACATCACAAATCCCACACTTACCACTCACTACTGACAACATCACATATTCAGGTATAAAATTCTCCCCCGAGGTGTCAGAGTTGTCCCACCATAAGTTCAATCCACCACAAACAAACAGTACAAGATGACTTAGATTGATGGATGACATTACTATTATCCTATTATAGGACGTATTGCCACAATAAAGATTATGATATTACCAAAAATCAATTACTTATTCACAATTACCCCAACCCAGCAAAATGGTTCAACACATTGGACACACTAACATTTTATTAGAAAAACATAAACCCATAAAAAAATTATCCAAATTACAACAATCAAAATATCAAAGAGGCCTAGAAGCACCAAATTTCCAACACACAAATCAATTACAATACCTTATCAAACGGATCCACACAACCCATCACCATCACCCATGGATTGATATAGAACAAAAAGAAAGCCAAAGCATAGCAATCACAGACTTACCTTTCCTCAGTGACAAAATCAAATACCACAACTGCTTCAAAAACACTGCGATTGACACAATTTTGACAACTAAGTGGAAAGTCAGTAAAATAAAAAACACTACAGTGTCATCCACCGCAAAACACTCATATGGCACAATCAAGACCACACTGCAAATAAATCACCTCTAATAGACACTAAATGGAAAGAAGAAGGGATAACGCACTTCCATCACATTTTTGACCGTAACACCTTGTTAACATTGCAATTACAATTATTGATATATATGGCATTGAGAAACAACAATACTTACAATGCATCCAATTAAAACATTCAATCAGATCAAAAATAGATATCTCCAGCAAACACCTGGAACAATCCACCACTATTGGAAAGCATCAATAGAATTGCATAATCAAGCAAACCTTTTTCAAAACTGTATAAACTCATATCTTCCACTGACTCTACCAGTGCACCTCATTTTCCAATAAATAAATGTGAAAATGACCTCAACATCCACATAACCACATCCATAACTCCGCTTGGAATAGAATCTGTAATAATATCTTCAGCATGTCTAGGAATACTTATGTAAGGCTAATGTAATACAAGATCATTCCCAAAACACATATCACACAGCACAAGATACACACAATGGGATTATCCAGATCCAACATATCCACTCATTCTACACTCAACACAACTGATGTCTACTTCCACTCTGCACTCTGACTCTGTCCAATAATCCAGCACTCCTGGGAAAAAGCAATCACCACACTATTCCTGTTCCTCGGTTGTAGCATGCCATTATACCCTTTCATATGCATACTTGGCAATGTAGATATACTCAACACGTGTTCCACACAAATCTTAATACCCCTTCTTGTAGCCCTAACTATCGCCAAGAAAACAATAGTACTAAACTGGACGCATGTTACTAGGTATATATATATGTGTGTGTGTGTGTGTGTGTGTGTGTGTGTGTGTGTGTGTCAAAACAACTTTGTATTGATTTGTAGTCACCCTTCCCTCTACAGGGACAAGTGGACCCAAACCATGCCAGCAAAATGCCCCCCACAGCATAACAGAGCCACCGGATCCCCTCACTGTAGGGGTCAAGCATTCAGGCCTGTGCTGGTTTTTACTTTAATATATATGTGTGTGTTTGTGTGTGTGTGTGTGTGTATGCATATGTATATATGTATGTATGTACATATGTATATAAGTGTGACTGTGTGTGTGTTTGTATATATGTATATATGTGTGACTGTGTGTGTGTTTGTGTGTGTGTTTAGCTGCTTCCCTCTCTCGTTGTGGCTCAAATGGCTCAAATGAGAAGTAGGAGGAAATCCGAGCCAGAGGATTGCACTTGGCAAAGTTAAGTGGAAACAATCTCATGAATGGGTCAGGGAGCTGTACATATATATATATATATATATATATATGTGTGTGTGTGTGTGTGTGTGTGTGTGCATGTGGGAATGTTTATGTGTGTATGTATGAACTCAAAGAATTAATACTAAACCAAACCAAATGCATCCAAACCAAAACAGATCACGCCTTCTGCTTATTTATTTTTATTTCTTTGAATTATTTTGTGTTGTTTTGTTTACTGTCCCCTGTTACTTATGTCCTTTTATGTTTTGTAAATCAATATTATCTCTTGTTGCCTTTCTATTTGTTAGTATGTATATATATATATAGAATGTGCAAAGTCAAACCAACATTGAATTGATCTACTTACAAGTATTGTGTGTGCATCCAAAGTCTGATATATATAGCCATAGATCTCCGCTGTTGCCCAAAGACTTTAAAACACATCAATGAGCCACATCGCTGCACTGGGTGTTCCTTCATTATGAAGATTACAATTATGTTAGTTTGTTTAGAAATGGCTCCTAATCATCTTTTGAGGTTTCTGGACAGTAGTTCTGTGTAAGGTGTAAGGCGGACACTTGTTTGTCGATGTTTGTTTAGTGTAGTTTGATACCTTATGTTGCCAGTCAAAGCATCAGAGGTTTTTTTTAATGTGCTGTGTCAGTTTACACATAGCAGTGAAGGCTATAAGCTTGGCAGGTTACAAATCTAGTCATGTCTCAGAACGACCTAATTACAAACCAAACTAAATGGAAATTAAGAGAAAGGTAATGCAAAAAGGGCAGAATGATATGACACAGAGGAGTAAAGTAAGAAAAAAATAAAATATAATTTGGAATCAGACAGCACAAAACATGTCTTAGAGCAGGGCTACAAAACAAAGAAACAGCAGAGCAAGACTACATTGAATTGTATGCCACAAGTCCTCATACTTAAATGATCATTTATTTCTGATCTTACTTACAAGTATTGCATGTGTATCTAAAGCCTGATATATCATATTCCTTTGTGCCATAGACCTCCATTGTTGTCCAGAAAGTACTAAAAACATGTCAGTGAGCCCGGGTGGGACTGGGTGACATGTCACCATTACGAAGAGTTTGATCACGTTCGTTTAGAAACGACTAACAACAGCGTTTTTGTCTCCTTAGTTTAGTTCTGTATAAACCACTGAGCATTTGCGGGGATGTGGTTCGATTTACAGAGCCTCTCTGGCTTGTTGTGCTACATATCAGCACATGTAAGTCAAGAGGTTGTGATATGCAGCACAACAAGCTAACGAAGCTAATATGCCTTCATTAGTACAGTCATGCACCCCGAGTTGCCAACATGTTTATGGTACAATTGGTACCATAAACCATGTTTGGTATAGTTATTATAATATTGAGTAGCAATGAAATACTTTTCCTCCTGTACTACCTGGACATCTCAGGCTCAGGTGTGCAAAAGTGCACTCCTATACCTGAATTTTGTTTTTATACATATGCATGTATTTTTATCAACTGTGATTCCATGTTGCATATATTTTCTCTCCCCTCTTGGGGACAATAAGGTTGAAAGAGAGAGTCAATACAGTTTACATTACAAAGGGTGGTGACTAGTGTTTATCCTTGTGTGGCTCTACCTCATAGTATATGATCTTTCACTTTATTTCCTGCAGTGAACTGTTTGATCTGGATGTTCTGGACAGAGTGTTCTATTGTGATTGAAGAAAGGATCTTCAGACACACATTTGATGGAAGGAAAGGGGAGGGTGACTAAAACTCCATTTTCTTGCTTGGGGACATAATAATGGCAAATCCTACCAACACAGCTCCCTGACCCATTCATGAGATTGTTTCCAGTTAACTTTGCCAAGTGCAATCCTCTGGCTCGGACTTCCTCCTACTTCTCATTAGAGCCACAACGAGAGAGGGAAGCACTGCAGCTAAACACACACACAAACACACACACACACAGTCACTCAGAGAGAGTGAGAGAGAGAGAGAGAGAGAGAGAGAGAGAGAGAGAGAGAGGAGGAAACTAAACACAATGGATGCTGGCGCATGGGAGCCTGGATTTCCTGGGTTTCCCACACACAAGTGTACAATCACAAGCTCACAAACATATACACTCATTCGGAAACACACCGAAACACACTGTCACACACAGGCATACACATGTGAACCATCCTGCAACATGCCAAGACACCGGAGTCTAACGGATAAATCCATTTACCCATTCACAACATTAAAGCAGTGAGAGTGTCCCAATACTCCTTCGCCATGAATGACCCTGGCTCTGTTTCAGTGTTTTTCTCCCAGACCTCAATCTATGATCTGCGCTGCCTGTTTAATAAGACATGGATTATCCGATTAAGGAAATCTTGTGAGAAGGAGAGGAGAAGAAAAAGAACAACTTTGCTGGGGATTAGCGTCATTGTGCCCACTCACATCACATTCCTCGCTGCTGATTCTCAGCCCTGGGAGAGGACACTAGTTAACCAGACCACGGACGTGTCCTGGGACCAGAGACAACACTGGGTCATTCACAGAGTCAACGCCAGCACACAGAAGACACATCATCACACTTGTTTTAAAGTGTTACATTTTAAAGTAAATCTTTAACATAAGTCCGACCACCTTTCCAACCCATAATATTCCTTTTGGGTTGCTGGGTTGAGAAAAATCCCTCGTTGGCATTTATTCACCTCCATTGTGACCTCTTGGCTTTTTATTTGGCTCTTTACTCATCAGGAAGACCCCTTCAAACCACAGTTTGGCCACTTGCCTCCTGCAAAAGAGCTGCTGAGAATCAAAAATAAATTGCAACTATGTTACTGTTATTAACCAGCAACTTATTAGCAACTTTCGCAATGACTTATCAACATTTATAACATCCAGATATATTTTTATGTCTTTCTGAGCAAATTCAAATCAAGTCTTAAGTCTTTACACACACCTGACTCCAGTGGTCTCTTCTCCTTAGGGGTAAGAGAGGCACTGTGTATACAGTACAAGTCAAAAGTTTGGACACACTTTCTCATTCAAGTGAACTGGAAGGTGTGTCCAAACTTATGACTGGTACTGTACGTTAGCATCAGAGAACCTCTCGGCCTGTGCAGTATTCACGCAGGTGCGCATTCTTTCTGTGGGTGTGATTTCAAACAAACCTGTTTTTCTGAGCTCATCTGTCGTAGATACCTCCCTTTTGACGCCCTAAAAGGGCAAGGTTTAAATCACCATAAATGGAACCTGGAGGGTTTGTATTTGTGCATGAGTGTGTATGTGTGTGTGAGTGTGTATGTATGTGTGTGTGTGTGCGTGTGTGTGTATGAGGAATTCCTGAGACAACAAAACTGTTTTTCCCGGTGCTCTTGTCAAAGGTAAACATTCCAGTCTTGGGACGTTCAATGCCAAGTACCGTTTGATCTCCATCATGTGACATCTGAAAGAGATGGAAAGCCCCCCTACCCCTCACCCCACCCCTTATCAACGCTCTCCCAAACACACACCCTCCAGCAACGATACAGGGGCTTTGTGGTTTTGCTCGGGTCTCGGGAGCTGCGATGAATCCCACTGTGTACATGTGTTTTTGAAAAAGTGGGTCTGCCCCTGACCTGAGATAACTCCGCTTTGTTTGACCACTCTGCCTCTCTGATCTGACAGCAGCAGAAAAAAGCCCTTGCACAACCACACGTTTTAATCCCTCATGTCTCTCCCGCTTTACATCAACCTGCTAATTACATAAATGATCCCACGCTACGTTTTGCCTCACCGGCTGACGAAGTATATCAGAAAATGTCAGACACAGAGAAGTTTTACGCAGACATGGAGGTCTTTACCCACTATTTTAAGTTTGGGGGTTAAGGAGCACCCTCTATAAAAAGTAGAAATAAATGTCAATGCAGCATCCAATTCATGTTCCAGCTCCCAGCGGCCCTGGAGTCCACATTCCCTCGTGAGGACACAGACTGCAGGCGTCATCCTCAAGTCACAGTTCAGCTGAGGACACACTGAGCCAAACATACTGCATACATCTGGAGACATGTGACTGTACTTGTAAGACTGAAACTTTTAACACTGAAATAACATTATTCCATTTATAAACAGTGTTTAAACTACTGTTTTACAGTGCAGTGGTAAGTAAATTTATTGAAATACTCTACTTAGTTACAGTTTACTCCAATACATTTATGTAACAGCTTTAGATTTTTTAAAGAAAAAGGTGTTTGCCTTGTGATCAATTAATCTACCCAACTCTGTATAAGTAGATAAAATAAGCTCAACTTTGACCACCTACAACAATATAACGTTGCTTACACATTAAGGCATAATAATACAATAATTATTATAATAACACAATAATGTCACTCACGATGACCATTCTTTTGAACACTTTCACTTTTGATATTTAAGTACATCTAGCTGATAATACATCTGTAGTTTCTCTTTAGTTTTTGGGATTTCTTTTGTTTTTTGTTTAACTTTATGCAAGAATTGGACAAATGGTCAGAAATCTTGACAAAAGACAAAACACTGACATATAAAACCTGAAGGTATCACTTTGTTACACCCATGTTGTTCTTAACAATTTGGTAAGAATATAGTTTGGGGTTGGGTTGTATAACATTTATGTTTGGGTCAAACTATGTGTTCTATAAAAGTATGTGCATGTTTAAGTGTCTGTGTGGTAGTTTCATGTCTGTCCATATGTTCAAAGTAGAAGGAGAAAAGAATTCTAAGATCTTGAATGCAGGCCTTTAACTTATTGTGCAGTATTTTTACATTGTAATATTTCTACTTTTACTCAAGTAAGACGTCTGAATATTTCTTTCGCCACAGTGTTATATTGCATATTGTATACAGTATTGGAATTGGAACATTTAATTTATAATGTTGGATATTCTGATCTTTAATATATAACTCATTAAATCACATATCATAACTATGTTTCTTGTGGGGTGGAAAATACAATATTTCCCTCTGAAATGGGGCAGAGTATTTACCTTGACATTGTACAGTACAGTATTTGCGTAAATGGCTTTCTGCTGCTGTAAACTACTGTTTTCATGAGGATGGGGCCACTCACTTATGCATTAAAGGACTTCCTGTTCAGTGAGAGTGAGAAAAAACAAACATTTGGACATCCTGTCGGATACAATGTGTACACTACAGATGAGACACATCACAAGTTTTATTGACAGAATGGACCAGATGTACTTTCTTTTTAAAGGTACAATGCATAAAATAAATGTACTGTTTTGACAGGCTTTCCCCAGACACCACTAACACTATTCTAAAAAATGTAGCACAAACTCTACTTACTGGAAATTTTCGGGCTTTCAGCCACATCTCATAATCTCCAAGTAGACCCTGTACTGAGATGTTTTTTGGCAAAGTTGTTAATGTTTTCTGCTGTTGACAATTTGTGACATCAGCAATAAAAAAAAAGCCGGTCTTGAGCTTGTTATCAGCTATGTTCACTTGTTTTTAATGACTTGTTTTTCAGTACACATATCACTGTAACACTGGACAACAACATGATCTTTAATAAATCTTTGATAAAAGTTGTTAATGTTGTGATTATCAGCAAAGTCTGTAAACTGGTCTATATTTTCACTGATCTTTTTTTTTTCACAACTCTTAAATCATACCTGTATAATCTTACATAAGTAAAAATAGCTAAGTATTGTTAGCAAAATGTACTTATGTATGACAAGTGTTATCAGCTATGTGAGTTAAATGACCAGAAAATGAAAAGCGTTTTGTTTTGTATTATCTTTTGAATATAAACTCCATAAATATGTTATTCAGTATAACTAAAATAAGATACATTTTTATGGAGGATGTTAAATTCATGAAAACACTTTTACTCTGTGTGAGTATTTGGATAATGCCTGGTCATAAAGAAAAAAAATTGCTGTCTGCACTACATACAAACGTTTCAACCCGGTATTGTGGTGGACCGGCAGGTGTATTATATGCGTTGCTGTGATACTGGGCTGGCGGTTTGCAGCAATGACCTGTTTTTCTTTGGAACAAGAATGTAAATCTCCAGATGTATTTACATGTGGTATTACTGTGTGCAACAAAAATAAACATTCATTCATTCATTCATTCATTCATTCATTCATAAAGGCACTCATTATGCAGAATGACTCTTTCCAGTGTGTTATATTATTAAATATACTAAATAACTGGAATAAATTTATTAATGCATTAACATGTAAGCAAGGTGGAGCGAGATATTAGTCCTATATATATTGTTTGTAGATTATTGCATAGTCAATATCATATTTCATTAACTTTTAAATGAAAAATCTTAGTCTCTAAAGTGACATAAATGCAGTAATAAGTATAATATACTGATATATTAAATGTAGAGGAGTAGAATTATAAAGTAGCATCAAGTGAAGTGTAAGTGCTGCACAGAATCATATACACTTAAGTATGTAGAACAATACTTCATAATAAATTCACTTAGTTACTTTAGTGATTTACCTGCACCACAGGTGAGTATTGGACTTATCACCTGATAAAGATGTCAGCATGTCATAAGGAGCAGTGGCTCTGAAAAACACTCTCACGCCACATCAGATTACTCTAATAGCTTTATTTAGCTCAGGGCTTTGAGGAATACAAATCTGGGCGTCACATGAGAGTGACTGTTAACGTCAGTTGACAGATGATGCAATCCTATAAAGCAATTGCATGGAGCCAATCACACAATGCAACCCACTGCACCAGATGTGGGGAGTTAACTAATTAAAATCTATGAAAATAAATGAAGATGGGTGAAAATGTGGAAATAAAGAGGCAAGAATCCATGAAATTAGAGTTTTTGGTAACACTTTATGACAAGGGTGCAAATCAAATGATTTAATGCATTAATTAATGCGGGAAGTAGCATGAATTCCTGTTGTTCAACATTAGAAATGATCAAGTCACGATGACTTTATGCGACTAGTTCCCACTTGATGGAGCATCAGTTAAGCAATCCTAATTCACACTTACTTCATACATTAATTGGTACGTGACCAAATGAGCTGAATTCCTCTTACATAAAAGTTTATTTCAGGACCAAGCATCTGCTCAGCATCTCTGATTAAAAAAAATATAGTCTCATATTTCTATGAAAATAGACCCAGTTGACACATTTACAAAATAGTGAGTGGAATGTGAGCTGTTTCTTTTTCTTTTTTTTTCTTTGTATTTGTGTTTTTGTTGAAATCAGCGGAGTGTAGCACTGTAGAGGAAGATGCACAAAAATCAAAATCATCTATCAGGTACCAATTGACAAATTAGAGTGGAGTGATGAGACATGTTTAAGCTCAACAGAACTCAATAAACTGAGTGTAAACGACACATGAAATGTTCATTACTTAATCATTAGTATCACAATATAAATCCAGTTTAATGCATGACGTAACTGTGAATTAACATCCCCTAACTGATGGTCCATTAAGTGTCAACTAATCACATAAAGTCATAGTGACTTGTTCATTTTTAATAGTGAGCAACAGGAATTCAAGGTACATCCTGCATTAATTATGGCATTAATGAGTCATACATTAGTTAAATATGTGATTTGGACCCTTATTATAAAGTGTTACCGAGTTTTTGTTTGTTTTTTTGTCATTTTGCAAATGGAGGGAACGTTATCACATACAGGTCTGGGGTCAGCAGTGATAGAGCACCAAATGCCTTGCAGCAAGCCGTGAAAACGTGCATGTTGTCCACCGTGGGACCATCAAATCCCCCGGAGAGTGGCGAGGCGAGGGACGTGTCTATGGCCATGTCAGCGCAGCCCCCATTCAAGCTTTGGTCTATTATTATCCCAGGAAACGGGTAAATACAACGGGACATCTCCTGGACTGAGCCCAAAGCCGGCTTCAGTGCGCGCGCGAGGGACAGAGAGGGATCACACATACCACAGAGTCCCGAGCCCCGGACTCAATGGCGTAAACGGTGACCCTCATTTACGCAGCTATTTCTGGGAGTTCGCTTTATTAACCCTCCGCAATACACAGATGCTTTCTCATGTCAAATTAAGAGCCGGTGCTTGGCTCTCGGCGGGCCCACGCTGTCTGCGCGCAGCGTGGGCATGCGTACGCTCCCATGTGCGCTCATTATTAGTTTTCCCAAAAGTTGTGTAAGAAGTTTGGGGAGCACAATTAATGGAAAGCCCTTCATGAATAGGCAACGTTGTTCCGAAAGAAAGGGGCTCATTTGTGTCAGCCCGGAAAACAAGGAACTGTTTCACATCTGAAATCGATTAAATCAGCTCCAGTTAAATTCTGTGAACTTATTCACGTTTCAACTCATGAAAACACTCAGACACTCACATACACACACAGAAAAAAAAATAGTCTGATTCACATCCCCTGTGTTGTTACTGTAAGCTGGCAGCGTGGGGTAAAGTAGCCTAGTTTAGTGTAACACCCGGGTGAGAAAAGGGGGGTTCTTGATTGCAACATCAAACACTGGTGTCGTCACTCGGTGGGGATACGTGCAGGCACTGGCTGTTCCAAAATAAATATTGACGTGACTGTTGTATTCAAATGAGCTGCCTGACCGGACATAGGCGGGCCAATCAGAGCCCATCGTATCATTACACCTTCTTTTCAGAAATCATTCATAACGCCGATGCGTCAGACACTCAGGACCCGGCTATAAATACGGCTGCGCGCAACGCACAGTTAGACATTTTCCCAAAATCAAACGAAAGACACAACTGAGCAAGAACCGTGGGAATCCGGCTTACCTTTGATTATTCTCTCTACCTTGCTCTACATTTTATATTCTATATTTAGTATCCAGCTCACTATGTTGGCCATGGGTGGATTATATTTGAAACATGTCGTGGTGGCAGCGGTGTGCTCCGTGCTGGCCACAGGGACGCTGGGGTCCCCGGTTATGGGGCCAGGGCCGATCCGATGCGCCCCGTGTACTCCGGAGAAGCTGAGCCAGTGTCCAGCGGTGGCGCCCGGATGCACCGAGGTGTTGCGGGAACCCGGCTGTGGATGCTGCCTCGCCTGCGCCCTGAAGGCTGGGGAGCTGTGCGGGATCTACACGGCGCCGTGCGGCTCCGGTCTGAGGTGCACCCCGAGACCCGGCGACCTCCGGCCGCTGCACTCCCTCACCCGGGGACAAGCCGTGTGCACGGAGAGCACTGAGCCCAAGCCGACCTCCGAGCCCCAGACACAAGGTAGGTCTATCACCTCCACATTTATACATCAGTTTCACCACATCCAGCAAAATCCTGATGATTGCAATCCCCCAAAACACTTGACTTGTCCATTCTGAAGCCATCTCCAGTTACACCCAGTCACTCCTGCTTCTCACTCATTCAAATTTCTCTCTCCAGATCAGGGAGAGCCAGAGGCTGAGATGGAGAACCAAGCCATCGTCTCGGACCCCGGCTCCAGCCACTACCTCCCCGGTCACAGTAAGCCCTACGACCCGAGGGCTGCCGCAGATGCTCAGGAGAGCATGAAAGCCAAACTCATCGCCAACCGCAAGAAAATTGTCGAGCAGGTGAGACCCGAACACAGTATCAATGTCATTGTGTGAATCCTGCGAAAGCCTCAGCGTGCAATATGTTGCTAAAAGTTTTTTCGGGGAGGTTTGGAGGATGGTGACTGCTGCGCCACAAGGGGGAGCTCTTACGCCGTTTGAAATGATGAGATGGAGAGCAGAGGGAGAATGGGGATGCTTGTTATTACAAGTTTAATATGCAGTTTGATGTCAGCCCACGTGCTTGCTGATAATAAAGCAGTGTTGATTATTATTTCTGTGTGTTGGCAGTGTGCAGGTAGAGAGCCCAGTTAACCCTTTTCTCACCTGTTTCCTTCTGTGCAGGGGCCCTGTCACATTGAGCTGCAGAGAGCCTTGGACAAGATTGCCAAGTCCCAGCAGAAATTAGGAGACAAATTAACCAGATTCTACCTCCCCAACTGTGACAAACATGGGCTTTACGAACCCAAACAGGTTGGTACCTCCAGCAAATGTGTGTCAGTGTGTGTGTGTGTGTGTGTGTGTTTTGGCTTTTTTGGGGATGGATTCATGACTCCACTCAGCATGAAAGAATCTCACCGAGTTGTGTGTGCAAGCGTGTAGCCAAGATTATGTCAACCACAGCTTTAAAATGATTGTGTGTGAGTGTGTGTGTGTGTGTAAGAGAGAGAGAGAGAGAGAGAGAGAGTGAGAGCGAGTGAGAGTGTGTGTGTGTTGCAGGCAGGGATTTGTTCAACTTGCAGCACTAGTGTTTGCACCTTGGGAGTGTATTTTGTTTGAGTGTGATGTCATCCAGTTTCGTGCTGCATGACTGTACATGTGTGTGTCACACATGGAATGAAAATAAAAGCCATTTAAGCTAAAGAAAGGGATTTCTGTTTATGTTTCCTCCGCAGTGTGAATCCTCTCTGGACGGGCAGAGGGGTCGATGCTGGTGTGTGAATTCCTGGAACGGCAAGAAGATTTTAGGTTTGACCGACCTGCCTGCAGATGCCGAGTGCCCTTAAAGAGATCAAACCACTGAAGAAGATCTCAACAATACAAAAAAAAAAAGAAAAAAAAAAGAAGAAGCAAGCCACTGATTTTCCTTTTTTGATAGCTGTTTATTTATTGATCTTGTCCATGGTGGTGTTTAATTCAGGTACACTGTCATTGTGGGACTGTGGGTCCCAACCACCCTGAACCCCCCCCAGCCCCTCCCCTCCTCCCCCTCCTCTTCAAACACCCGTCCCAAAGAGAAAAAAATCTATTTTTGTTTTTCTGAAAGGAGATTTTAATATTGATGCATTTACTTCTACTCTTCAGCCTTATTTATTTCAATTTCATTGCATTTTATTTGTTATTTGTAATTATTTCATGAGTATTTATATCATTTTTTGCCTTATTGTTATTATTATTATTTTTATGGGTGTATAAAGTGTATATATGTATCTTTGCCCTGAGTAACTCCATTGCTGAGTTGAGCTCGCTCTACCCTTAAGGAGTTGTCTGGAGGTTTGGTTTGTGACAAACCAAGCAAGAACAAAAGCACTGAGTGACCAAATGTCATTTAGAAGTATTTTCTAAATGTTTTTATGATTCATTTTCACATTGTTGCCATTTGTTTATGTCTTCTTTTTTTATTTTCCTGATGTGACACATGATCAACTCTTGTCAGTTAATGCAAAACTCTCAGTCGGGAATCCTTAAACAGTCTCAGAAAACATTTCCCATGGTTCCATGGGGCTGCAGATAGCATGACAGGCGGTGCCCCCCGCACGTGTCGCCTCTCAGACGGGTATTTCTACATTTACCTACCTCCAATATTTATGTGTCTGCCGTCAGTTGTGTTGATGTATCTGAACCATCACATGATTCACCGGTGATGGCGCCGCTCTACCTACATGCTGCTGTTGGAGAGAGAATTATTGTTTGTGTGAATTCCAAAGTGACTAACTGCTCACTCGTGTGTATGTACACTTTTGTAATTGAGATGTAATGTAAGAAAAAAAGGTGATATATTTAATAAAAACATTAACCTCAGCTATGTGCTCCTGGCCTCTCTTTCACCTCAGGCGGGTTATGTGTGGCTTTTCTTGTGCACAAACATCCATAGGGGGCAGAACGTGAGAATCATAACAGCTTCATCGGGACATGATTGTGAAAGTCTCTGTGTAGATGCACTGCTGGACCACATTTTCTATATTCAGTGTGTTTGTGTGTGCGTGTAGTGTTATCACAGTGATCTAAAGTGGAGGTCCTTGTCTAACTTTAGACAGTTCGCCGGAACATGCAGCTCTGCGCTGCCTTTTGACCCGCTCTCTGTTTGCCTTGGTCGGGCACAGGAATTCGCCTCAACCTCTCATGCCCACTGCCAGCCTGCCTGGCACCACCAGATTTATTTTTATTCTTTACAAATTGAACCTTTGCTTTATCCTTATTGACACATTCCAAGACTGAGGGGAGCCTGATTGCATTCAAGGACTTCAACAGGGGCAAATTTATGTCCTGATTGCCTGCAGAAATTAAGCTGAGTGGATGATCAAATTATTAGCAGCTGCTGATGACAACACAAGCCAGTTCCTACTCAGTAAGATGAAATGTAAGTCACGGAAGAGACAAAGACGAATATCAGAAACAGCATCTTAAAATGTGTTCACTTTTTATTTAAAAAAAAGACATTAAATACAAATTATATTTTGAATCAAAATCAGTTCCTTTCTCAGAGAAAATAATAGCTGTGTGATTTCTAGTTTAGTATCATGAAAAGCTTGAATCAAAAAAAAAAAAAACTCTTTGAAGGATAAACTTGAAACTTGAAAAACAAAAACACATTTACCCGTGAACAGAGAGATTCTTAACATGACCAGCAGGGAAAAAAAAAAAAAAATACAAAATAAAAAGTGACATTACAGAAGTGTGACCCTGGCTCTGTACTAACAGACTGAGGCGGGATGGCTGGGTGTGCATGGAGAGAAGTGACTTACTGAGAGGTGAGAGGTTCACTGGCCTTAAGAAGCAGTGAACTAAGATGACCAGAGACCTGAGTGCCTGACTGACACAGATTTGCCCACGGCTAAAACCCGCCCGCTGGGCACGGAGCTTACAAATGACACTGCTGAGCAACAGAAGGAAACGGTTCATTAAAAAATAAAACATTCATTAGTGATTATATTCCCCAAAATACACTGAATCATATAGACTTTGCTGTGCAATCGGTGAGTCACTGAATTGTTCATAAGAAAACCTAGTTTGGATCAGCTTATAATTCTTTCTTAGATAAATAATTTTTATTTTTAAGTACTGTACATGATGTCTAGTCAGACACATAGCTGGCCAGGAAATAATAATAATAATAATATATAAAAAGACACACTTACAAATATTAGGGAGGGAATAGCTTAAACATATTTTTATGTATGTTCCTCCCCTTACATCAAGTCTTTGAATAGATGGGTTATAGCACCAACAGGCTGGTTGTAAGTTGCTGCTGTCTATTAAAGGAAGTGTACAGCCGATTCCATGCTACCAAGCTACTGGGCAAGCATTCTTTGTCGGCACTCTCTCCACTTTTCAAGTCTTTACACAGGATGTGGGAGAGCATCGGGCAGGAAGCTCCTCAGGGAGGACCACGCCTCCTCCCTCAGACCCCCTACCACTTGTGTGAATGCATATTTGGTGCTGTGTCCACCTTGTGGAGATTTGTTGGCATACGATCATACAAGCATTTTTCAAAGAAACAAAAACAACAACAACAAAAAAGAAAATAGTTGCATTGAATGGAAAATTTCTGAGGGGTGTTCGCTAAGTTCACTGTCAGAAGTCCTGGTGTAGCTTCGTTTTTTTTTCCTTTTCTTTCTTTTTTTTTTCCTCCCTGGGTTATTATTGTTTTCTTACAGTATCACACTGTTTCATCTAACATTACCTCTAAGGAAAGGTATGCAGATGCAGATAGGTCCAATTGTCTTTAACTGCATGCATTGACGAGTAGCGGCGCAGCTAAAGTGCTTTAAGTGCTTGTGCTTGGGCTTGAAGCATAGGGGCAGCTGGCACCTGCGGCAGGGCGAGCCGGTCACGGGCTCGCTCATTTCAAACAAGCCTACACCAGGTTGCACCACTGACAGGAAGAGGACCGGAGGTGGTCAGGGTGCTGGAGTGGGGGGAACAAACAGCTCGGATTAGTGGGTTGGACACGGGGACAGGATTAGGCACAGAGACAAGGACAAAGTTTTGGATAGGAGGGTAAAGACATAAGGGTTTTGGAGGACCTCAGCACCAGAGCTGCAGGACGGACAAGGGGCAAGGATGGACACAGAAAAAGGGACATGGATGTCGACAGAAATGGTGGTGGGAAAGAGGCAGAGGACAGGCTAATCTAACCAAACTGATCCCTAAGACTGCAGGGTGACCTGTGAACACCTTAAAGAAATACACCACTGAAGGTTTATCTTTTGGGTAGAAAATACTGTCGGCTTAAAAGGCGGCTCAGAAAAGTCTGTAGCTTGTTCGTTCATGGATGACGGCAGCTGCAGTTAACTTGGATTCACAAGTATCAAAACTTTTCAAACCACACCTGCGACATAATGTACTTCTCCAATGTGCATTCATTTGATTGGCATGTTCCAGACATTCATATTGTCACCAAAATATGTCTAAATATGCTGTTTCCATACCTTACACGGGTAACCAACGACCAACGTAAAGACATACGACCAATGTAAACAAGCAACATAAATACTTGTTTATTTAGCCATATTTTGGTAGCTTGATAATCAGACTTAATTGCCAGTTATGTTCGCTTCATTATTCAAACTGATGTGTTCATGTTAGCTGATTTCTCTTTGGGAGAGGAGGTTATTTTTCACAAACCAATTAGTATTTTCATTTTGCTGACATAGAGGCGGTGGCAGTGGTTGCTAGGAGTAGTTTTTCACATTCATGAAGACATTTTCAACTCTGCAAGTTGGAAAAAAAAGTGCAGTCCATGAACTCCAATGTCTCCAATCGAGTTCTTCTCTCTGCCTTCAGCTGTTTAATAGTCTTAGAAATGCCCGAAAATATATATTTTAAAAAAAGAGTTCTGACTTAGCCACTTTTACACTGTTGATTTGTTCCTTGAGTCTCTTCTAAACACTCCTAATTTCTCCAGAACATAGCTAGAAACATGCCTACCATGTTCACCTATCACCACCTCATAGCTCAGAAGCTCTACCGGAACAACTTACACATTTTTCTGAAGCTATCGGCAAAAATATCATCAGCAAACAACAAATTATTCCACAGGAGTGGTTTCAGAAGGGACTATGGATGTTCTTTCGCTGGTTTTTCTGGGTCGTAGCTGATGGGAATCCAAGCTGCTGTCCTCCTTGAAGGACCAAGCTACAAACTTTTAGAGTATTTGATACTCAAAAGATAGATTTTTCAGTGATGTGCTCCTTTAATTGAGGACTATGGAGAGGGTGAAAGGGAGGGGAGGTGTGGAAAGGTCTGTTTTAAGGCACTGTAACTGCACGGTTTGCCTCCAGTGCTTTCCTCCTGCAGACTGATTGCAGGGTGAAAGAAAGAAGAAAGAAGGCCCTTGATGGCCAACGTGCTGAATAAGAAGTCCAAGCCCTGCCGTCCCATAATCCTTCACTTCAAAATGGACCCTGAGCCAGAGAACTTTTTTTTTTTTTTTTTTTTTTTTCTGCATTGTTTAATGGAGCAGAGCCTGGGGATGGGTGTTCTAAGCTTAGTGACATACAGTATTTACACAAATAAACACTTTTGGGAAAGCACACTCACACACACACACACACACATCGTTTTGCACAGACATGCAGCTGTGCACATGTACATTTTGCAGAACACACACACACACACAGACACACACATAGAGACTCATGATTACACACTCACAGACACACATAGAAACAAAGGGTGGTGCGGTTTTTGGGGTCACAGTCACAAACAAATCCTCTTTAAAGTGAGTGGAAAAGTCCCTCCTTCCTCTCTCTAACAGAATAGTGCAGATGATAGGATTCTCTCTTTCTTCCCCTTCTGTCTCAGCTTTCAGCTTAATTGTTTTTTTTTATTTTATTTTATTTTTTTTGTTTTCTTCTTTTTAAAGAAAGGATAGAGGTTCCCTAAGCACAGGACAGATAGCTGTGATGGACAGGAGGCTCGGCCGGTGCTCTACCCCTTCCCTCTCCCCTCCCCGTGTTCTCTCCCAAAGTCCCTCCCTCTCCCAAAGAAATGGGACCTGAAATCAAAGGTCCAGAGCTCCTTCAAATGTTTACATAAAACTACATGCAAGAGCAAAGGCTCTCTTTCTCTCTCCCCCCTTTATTCTCGGTCTTCCTCTCTCCGTCCACTCATTGTCCCTCCATCCTCTCATTTGCTCTCCAGGCTGTAGCACTGCGTCTCACCTCGCTCCCTGCCATCGTAGCCGGGCAAAGGCTGCCCGTATTTGTCCACGCACCAGCAGTATCCCCGCCTCCTGCCTTTGGATGGACGGCACTGCAAAAGACATGTGGAGAAAAGAAAAAATTTTTGTGGTGCAAAGCTGCTTGTTTGCTTTCACTGAACACATTCGAAGATTAACGTGTGCAGACCTTAACGAGAAGGATTGCACAGATACGTGGCACCAGCAGAGCATGGACAAGCTCAGCTAGCTCTGACTTCCATCTTTAGCTTAGAGACAGGAGGCAAACAGAAGTGAGAGAAATGAGATAAAGAAAAAGACAGTGAAGTAGTGGAGGACTTATCACTTTGAGACACATAGTGGAAACAGATTAGCGTTTCCAAGGTGAGGCATTATCCTGACACAGCTTTATCAACACCAGCTTCAGTGTGCATGTGTGTATTATAATAACACTCTCTTTGTTGGCTTTCAGATTTTTGGATGCTTGTCAGGAGGCCAAGTCATGCCTCAGCAGAACTCTAATAAGACAAACATCTCATCGATCATGGAGAGGAATGCCCTGCTGCCTGGAACTGTCTCAGAGTTTTTATGTGCAGAAACTATCAGAGATAAACACACAGATGATGCGGTTGCTCACCTCGTGAAAGACGATAATACATGTATCAAGAACCAACACATTCTCACTCCCAACTCGTCACATACCAAAGCTTGGTCTGAACGTCTCGGTCTTCGCTTTTTAATGCACTTGGGTACCCCTTTAGCATCATTTTTCAACATGCAGTATCATGGCAGTCACTGTTAAAAAATAATTATGTTTTATGGTGTGACAATGCTGTGGTTAAGGTCTGGTTAGGTTTAGGCACAAGACCCATTTGGTTAGGGTTAGGGAAAAATCATGGTTTGGGTTAAAAAGTGTCCCAACCTGCGGTTAAAAAGTGCAGTTGGAAACGGGAAGTGAATGGCGGTCTCCTGCAGCAAAGTCCTGTTTTTGCCATCTATTTATCTAGACATCCAC
The DNA here is from genome assembly GCA_029490765.1 of Euthynnus affinis. Classification (NCBI taxonomy): domain Eukaryota; kingdom Metazoa; phylum Chordata; class Actinopteri; order Scombriformes; family Scombridae; genus Euthynnus; species Euthynnus affinis. The sequence continues at coordinate 26,409,522 of CM055848.1, read as the reverse complement.
CCAAGCCGCCACCTCCAAATATGGAAATTTGTCACCTTATATAGACGTTATCGGTCTCGTGGCGTCTATTTCAGACGTTGTGGGAGTTCTATAAAAGTCTATTGGACTACGCTGCACGTTGAAAAATGACGCTAAAGGGGTACCCAGTTGCATTCAAAAGTGACGCCAAGGGGTATGTGACGAGTTGGGAGTGAAAACGGGCTGCAAGATCAGAGCGGGAGAGCCTCACCCCGGCATCCACGTGCAACAAGCATGAACAACATGCAAAGCTGCTATCGAGTTTGTCCCATCTAGGTTTATTTATGTGCTCCTGACCAGTGGGTGTAAACGATGAAAATGCAGATTATTTTTGATGGAGAGGGGCAGGGAATGAGGAACGCACTGAGTGAGTGAGAGTGAAGGAGTGTGAAGGTAAACATGGAGTTGCTAAAATATTTGCCAAGGCCAGTTGGAGGGTTGCAGGGAAACCAGCGCTGCTATTCTGGGAAGCTGGCAGACACTCAAAATCATCTGGAGCTGATTATGGCCTGCAAGTGCACGAGCGCGCGTGCGCGTGTGCACATAAACACACATCGGCAAACATGTAGGCGCACACAAACAAGAGTTGTATGTGCTGCAAGTATACATACCCCCCACCTGCTTACACACATGTGCACACACACATGTATGCAGTAATATCAGATGTCCCGCAGGGGGCCGGGCTTTGTGGAGTGGCAACTTTATGAGCTCCATTTGGGGTGCACATGAAACGACACAATCAGGCGGGCCAGGCTAAACTCTGGCTCAGAATAATCCTCCTACCCATCATCTCCCCACAGGAAGAGTGGTGACAGACCAGTGAGGTGACCAGTGAGGGCCGAGACACACCTGTCTGTCTCTCTGCCTGTCTGTCAGTATAAACTGTAAATACAGCCCATTAGTATATTTAAATATATATTTGGCTCTGTACTCTGGCACACTGGATTATTTTACCAATCACTTTAAGGTCAAAGTGTTTACTCTCATCATTAAAGGACCATACCAACGTGGTTTTGCATGTTTTAGCCCATTTACTACAAACCACTTCTACTGCACATCACAGTTAATTCTGGGTTCAGTCAAACAAAGACTTGTCTGTAGTGTTAGGCTAGTCTTAAAGTGGCTTTAATTGAGGTTTTCTTTTTTTATAATGACAATGAATTATATGATAATGTGTAATGTGAGAGATGTCACTTGTAATGATGAACCTGCAGAGAATAATCTTCAGCTCACCTCAGCTTTCCAGAGTTTTATAGCAACTTTCAGCTCATTGTTTAGCTGTCTGGCTGCAACTTTACTGTTTTGGTTCACTCTCAGTGTTCTCATAGCGTTGTTTTAGGCCGCAGCAGGCAGCTGTTTTCGGAGAAAAAGCTCTAAAAACCCACTGTACACTACTTGCTCGGCACTAAACTGTAAACAGACACACTTAGTCGTAGACTAGCTGGTGAACATAGTGGAGCATTTAGCAGTTAGAGAGCCAGATTTTTCCCTCAGGAGTTGGTAGAGAGCAAAAAACAGAGCTTTAAGAGAGTGAATATTGGACTGACATTCACCAGGTGGACAGAAACACGACTCCAAATGAATAATAACATTGTTCCGTAACTGCTGGATGTGGAAGTAAGCAACTGTTTGCTAACAAGTTTGACATGTAAACTTAAAAGTCAATGACAAAAACAAAAAAGAAAAAGCAAAATGAAGAAGAGAACATTGTTTGTACCACTGCAAAAAAAAAACCTCTTACATCGTTTCTACCCAGGCTGTGCAGTGAAAGCAGCACAACAGCAGAGCAGATTGAGTCTTTCATCAGTGTCTACACAGGATGTGTTCAGCCACAGTACTGCTGTGTAGGTCGCAAATACATAATCACTGTAGTTACTTGCATAAAAAGGCCTAAAAAGACTCTTCAGTCTGCAGTTACGTGTGTAAAGCGCAATTGAAATGCAGCCTAGATGAATACAGCTGTAGTGATTAAAATAAAGCTTTAAACACTGTCATTTGATACTCAACCCGATGTGCTACAGAGACAAAATTAGTAGTCAAGGTCTAGCAACAGGGATATGCCAAGCCAGGGAGCTAATGTGGTAAAACTGCTGCTTTTCTGGAGAGTTGACGCGCATTGACACTGGCAAAAAGGACAGTGGTCTAATCTGACGATTGACCTTAGACGCTACCAGTGTGTGGGCTTGCATAGATCACAACAACCTGCTGCTGGTGTGTGTTGCCCTTCAGAGAAGGTAGTCTGGGGTTGTTAGTTGGGTACACAAAGTGTGTGACTTCAACACCAGACACCCCATGTTGCATCTTTTTTTTTTCCAGTATTCAACATTGGTTTCTTTTAACTATGATCACAATCTTTCCCTAACCTCACGCAAGTAGTTTTAGTTGTCTAGACCAGACCAGACCTTCGACCTAGATACGGCTCGTTTTTGGAACAGTCATATATGGCACTAACTATTTAAAATCCATTTAAATTCCAACCCCCAGGAGTGCAGAGCCAAAACAAAACTCTCCTAATACTTACAGACTGCATTGTGGGCGGCTGTGCAGCGAGAGGCAGACAGACAGTGAGGCAGACAGACAGACAGGCTTTAGAGTGTGACCAGGTGTCTGTTTCCGGCGTAGTCAACATCCACGTGCAGCCTGAGTGCATGATCAAAGGCAGCTTTATAGAGACAGAGGCCTATTAAAATACCTCACCAACAACTACTGCAGCAGTCTGGGGGCAAGTACGCAGCCCAACACGCCCCATTCTCACACACTAACATCATCGAGGGATTCTTTTCGGTGAACTCAGTTTCCCTCCTACCTTCCTCCTCCTCCTCCTCCTTCTTTTCTGTCTCACTCTGTTTTCTGTCTCTCTCTCTCCCTCTCTCTCTCTCTCCTCCCTCCGTTCCCCCTCACGGTGCCATCGTCTGAGTCTGCGGCCAGCTTCTATTTTAGCCCTGACCCAGCGACGAGACTGCGGAGAGGAGCTTAACATTGTGTTCCTCTGCTCTGGTTAATGATGATAGAGTTCTGTATGTGCCTGGTGTGCATGTGTGTGTGTGTATAAGGGAGGGTTGAAAAGCCAAAGGAGAGGCAGAAGGGAGAGGAAGAGCAAAATGTGCATGTGTGCATTCCCTTGTTGCTTGGCTACCTTTGAATTTCCGCTCAGTCTCTCTTTCATCTGTGAACTATTAGCAGTCATCTCAAGTGATCCTTTCTTTACTGCTCCAATCAACACACACAGACACACATGCGTGCACACACACACACACACGCAAATGAACAGTAGGACAAAGGTTAAGACAGCCAGACATCCACTAGACTGGATGTCACTTTGCAGTTCCCTAATTAAGACCTAAAGACTAGTAGAAGTAGCATTAAATTAAAGTCATCACTTTTTTCAGTGTTTGCACTCAGTTTGTGCTTTATAATTACATAAGCAATGATTTCCTTTGGAGAAGATGCAATGGAGTCTAGTTTGTTTATTTTCTCATAATCTCTACATTGATGGTGTAAATAACGTCTTACCGTCATCCTGTAAAACTTAGTTAACATCACTCCAATTAACACCAGGGAATTAACTACTAAAAAGGTTGTACTGTGGAAAAACAGTCAAACTGTGGAGCTCAAATGAGATTATATTACTGAGCGCAAACTTGATGAACACCGAAATTCACAATCAATCGGAGACTGCTTTTTAGTACAATAGATGCTCTGGTAAATCCCACAACTAACTACAGTATCGAGCTTCCAGGTTTTAAATGTAAGGACTTTGCTGGCTACTTATGGAGAAAATAATTAGATCTGGTATCTGCCAGCAGGAGGATGCGCACTGCACTTTTACCTATATCCTCTGTACAGGGTGACGTCAAGTTGGAACGTTTTGACCCGATTGATGCTGAATCTCTCAGGAAAATAGTAACAGAACTGAAGCCCTCCACGTGTTGACCCAATTCCTACCTCCCTTTTTTAAAACTATTTTTAATTCCGTATCAGAAGACATCCTTGCCATAATAAATCACTCTCTGCAGCTTGGTGTCTTCCCCACTGATTTTAAAACTGCTATAGTAAAATCTCTTTAAAAGGAAACCTGGATATTTTAACACCCACACTTTTTTGACCGAGTTAAAATCTCCCATTTTTAAGCAAAATTTTAGAGAAACTACTTTTTAATCAGCTAAGTACCTTTTTAAACTCAAACACTAAATTAGAAATGTTTCAATCAGGTTATAGGACTCATCAGACAGAGCACAGAAACAGCCATGGTAAAAGTAGTGAACAATATCAGAGCAAATATTGAGAGCAACAAGCCTTCAGTTCTGGTGCTACTTGAGTGCTGCCTTTGATACTGTAGGTCTTTTACATAGATTAAGTGAGCATGTTGGTCTGGAATTATTTATGATGGTTTACCTCATATCTTTGTGGAAGATTTTTTTTGTATCTATAGATGATCACTCTTCCAAACACTATGAGGTTACCTGTGGAGTACCACAAGGATCAATTTCAGGACCGTTACTTTTTAATCTGCACATGCTACCATTGGGCAGAGTCATCAGGACAACATCTCTTAACACAGCTATGCTGATGACACTCAGCTCTATGTGGCCATGTCTCCTGGTGACACCAGGCAGATTGACTCACTCTTTAACTGTATTTTACATAAAGTCCTGAATGTCACAGAACTACTGATCACTGGTTCCAATATCTATGTTAAACATAGTAACATTTCCAAAAGTTGAGGTAAAGGTATGCAAACACGCCCCCTGTAAGTCAAACAACCTGCAACCTTGAACCAGTTCTGAACACTGTTTGCAAAGTTACGTCTACTTCCACCTCATGATGACAAATTATTCATGCATGCCCACAAAAAGGCATCCGTTCTGTAGCATTTGTTGTTAAGGTTGATCCAGAGGTTGTTCACATTGTCCACTTGAACATATTTCAGATCTAATTTTGGCTCTACTTTTGACATTTTGAGTAAAGAATGAGGAAAAAGAAGTGAAATACTGCCACCACTGTTTGTTTACATAGCCTCTGGAAGCTGGCCAAGCAAAGTGGGCTGATCGGGAGGACGGCCTTAAAGAGACAGGAGCTAAAACAGCCTGTTCCAGAGGCTGAACTGAGGGCTGCATAAAGAACCACTAAGTTAATATATTCTAGCCCCAGAATAAAACTATAGACCTGGAGATGTGCATGATAAGTCCTCTGTAACAACAAATGAATGTACATTTGCCATATTTTGGTGACAATTTGAATGTTTGGAAATTAAGATAAACTAATCCTGGATTTGAGGTGGATACCGATTTTTATATTTCAGAATTTAAAAATTAAATAAAAATATAGTGGCCGATATTTTTTACATTAATACCTAGCATAAACAAAAGCTTTTTATAAAGATCGTTTATTTGTTTTGTGCAGCATTACGACTAAAATGTGTTGTAACTGGGACATTTCACTATTGAACCATATGACTGATTTTGGAAAACTTCCTCGGACATTTAGATACTTTTTGTGCTATGAAATTTTTTGTATCCATTTAAAGCTTCCCTCAAACTTTTGAGCACTTTTAAGTCAATTGAGGTAAGCAGCTTATACTCCAAACATAAACAAGTCCAAACCCAGGTTCAGTTTAAAAATTTCATCCATCTGTAGGGAATCACACACCATTTTTGTGGAGCATTTAGATTAGATTTGGTTATCAGAGATAATCAGAAATAATTATATTAAGCAATGCGATTTAAGAGACATTGAATCCACCTTGGGGCACCACCCTTAAGAGGGAAAGGATAGCTAATTCACTGATTCAGTCTCATTTAATATGCTAAATCAATTTGGAACGCTGATTAATAATTAAAATAACAACAAATAACCATATCAATAGCTAGTAAATGTTGGACTTAGGGGTTCTACAGAGAAGAGGTTGGCAATATTTACTCTTGTGCACCATTAAACAGACCAGCAGATATATTCAAAAGCATTTATTTAAAAACAACAAAAAAAGGGAGTAAAAACACACAATATCTAGTCTAACTAATGACACTATATACACAGGTGTGTGCATGTGTGTGAATTGCAAAAAAGGAAAGACAAAAACAAAAATGGTTGACTTGAACTCAAAATGGGACTGCATGAAGTGTAAACAAAGGGTAACTACAAAACAATATGGCTGACAAAGGGAAAAACTACAAACGAGATGGCCCAATCAATGATGGCCACTGGAACTGCACAGTGTGTGTGAGACAGAGATAGAAAAAAGTGGAACTCGGACCATGTACAGGCTGGCTGAGTGTGTGTGTGTGTGGCTATGTTTAAGAAAGAGTGTGTGTGAGATAACGGTGCCAGGTTAGAACAGAAAGTCTGCATGCAAGTCTAACCTGTGTGAAACTCACTACAATGAGTGATAACTAGTTTCAGAAATTGTGAACAGATATTACAATAATAGAGCTCAATGAATAACATTAAGCCAAATCAATACATGTGCAATACATTGATGAAATGAAACAGTTATTTGATTAGCTGTGCTTTGCTATGCTCTATGCTGTGTCCAGTTCAATGTTACCAGTCTTTGGATGGAGAGAGGTGCTTTGGCTTGCTGCTTTGTTGAGCTGGCGATGCTGTCGGTTGTGGCTGAGCCAGGCTGGGGAAGAGTTGTGGTTTCGGTGCTGAATGATGCAGAAACTGCTCGCTCCTTTGTTGAGTCCAGCGGGCTGCAGGCTTACGCAGCTATCTGCCTGTGTACGGGCTGGTCTTGCTGCTTGCTGTCTTAGCTGCTGGTGCTAAATAACTTGAATCAGATAGGCCCTCGCGTCTTCCTCGCATTAAGAAAAGACCTCTGTGTGTGTGTGTGTCTGCTTTGAGCGGGCCACACATGAGAGCAAAGAGCTGAGCTGCGTCCTCAGCTGCAGTGAAGAGAAGAGAGTTGTTGCTGCCCCTCCAGCAGCGGTAAGGAGAAAGAGAAAGTAACAAGGGCCAGCTGACCCTTTTATTGACCTGGTGATGTCATGGAGGGTCATAGGTCACACTGACCAATGGTGATTGAAGGAGGGTCCATAAGCGTCATGTTACAGTTGCAGGAAGTGAGTGGACGAGAGGTGTAATTTTTTACATTTCAAAATAAAGTTCAGTTTGTCACACAATGAGCATATTCATCTTTGGAGCCCTACACACTTTCACATTCATAATGCTACCTTTATGGGGTGTGTATGCGTGTGTGTCGTGCGTATGAATGCGTGCTCTTGTGATGCTGGTCTTTATAGCTAATAGCAGCACTGCTGGGCTTCACGGACATTAAAAAGAGCCTGGTCTGACCACAGGATAAACACAAGCTCATAAAATGCAATGTGTGTGTGTGTGTGTGTGTGTGTGTGTGTGTGTGTGTGTGTGTGTGTGTATAGGGGCGCATGTATATGTATTTGTGTAAAAGAGGGTGCATCTGTGTGTGTGTTTGCAAGTTCATTGGGAGTAGCTGGTCTGCACATTGCTGCAGGATATTGCTTTTTCTAAAAAAAGAAAATAGTTTAATGAGGGTCTCAGTGAATTCAACTTCACTTCGAAATAATTTGTGTTTGTTTTAGAAGAATGGAGCCACACAAACATTAAAATAGGAGCATAAATAATAACTGAGAAAGTTTGCAACCTACAAGCAACAGATAGTGGTGCAGGGCTGGACATGGTGTGATTGATAATAATGACTGGATGAGGAGAGACCCTTTCAAAAAAGAGAAGTCCTCTTTTTTAATAATAAAGTATTAAGTCTATTGACAGAAAATTAAAAATCAAACCTTTTTGAGGCTGAAAGTTTTTTTGTTAACAAAACATTTAGTAGTTATCGTGAGCTTTCACTTTCAGTATCACACAACTCCTTTAAGAACTTCTCATTCATGTCGTCTTGAAAGTTGATGTTGAAATCGAACTCCGTCTGAAGAAAATCATGTGATATGATTCAAAGTTCCAGAACAGCTACTAAATAGACCTTGTGATAACATTGCCTACGTCCTTAGCAAATCTGATTACCAGTCAAGTAATTTATTAGGTGAAGCTTCCAAATAATGTTAGAATTTGCCTCTTTTCATGTCTTGTGATGGGACAAAAGAGTTTGTGAGATAGAAATCAATACATTAATAAAAAATAAAAAGACCCAAAAAACTCTGGCCTTTACTCAGGATTTGTATCAAACCTCAATAAGTCCTTCGACTCAAGTATCGAAAACTGTCTAGTATTGAAAGTCAGCAGATGGTAGATGTAGGCAAACCTCTTGTGCAGCTGCTTGTGTTAAGACGTTAAACATTGATGCACTGACGTTTTGCGTATTTTGCTAAATTAAAATAGGAATTTGTAAGGTTTTTTTGGTATCAATAAAACTCAGATATCGTAAAATGTCCAATTATACTCAGCCCTTCATTTTATGCAACAGCCAAAAAAATGACTCCATATCCCCCAGAGCAAAGGAACAAGGGGTGAATTAGAAATCCAGGGAGGGAACAGAACGAGCGAGAGAGACAGAGTGAAAATAGCTGTCTGGGTCCCCGAAGGTTGGCCAGTTATTATAAAGCCATTGTGGTCGGTGTGTACGTTTCCACAGATCCTTCTGAGTCACGCTCAATAAGTCAGCCCTTATGGGCCTGGCACTGGCAGGACCCAGTGAGGGAGAGAGGGAGGGATAAGGGTATGCAGGCACCTGGCTCGCATCCTTAACCCACTGCCTCTTCCTCCTCCTCTTCCTCTCAACACACACACTGAACTCTGAAAGAGTACACACACAGACAGAGAGAGAGAGACGCAGACACTGTCGTCCCATTCACAACCCTCTGCGGGGTGATTCCTGGCCAAACAAGGAAGGAAAAGCCAGGTGGGCGGAAGGGCAGGATGGACAGAATGATGGAGCGGGCAGGCTGAACAAAAGACGAGTGGATGACTGTATGCAGGACACAATGGGGGTAATGATGAGTGGCTGAAATGAATACGAGAGAGGGAGTGAGAGGAAGAGAGAAAGTGAGAGACGTTGATGGGTGTAATGAGTGGGTCAGTGTTGGGCATGCATGGCCTCAACCGGGATACTGAGCCAATTCATATAACTGTTGCTAAAAATAGGTCTAGCTGCAGCCAAGGTAGGGATAACACCACTCAGACTGCTCCTGGGCCACTCACATTACCGGCAACATATACACAGAAATCCACACACACACACACACACATGCTTGTGATTACATTTGACCCTTTAAGTCACAATTCACCCCTATCCTTTTAGTATCCAAATTCACCTCCCACAGGCTTGGATGTTCAAAGTTTTCTCTCTATTATCAAACAGAGGCTGTAGTCAGAAAAATTAAGCAATTTCTCCAACCACTTCTCTGATATGCATGTGTATGTCGAAACACATTAAGGTGCTTCAACATAAAATTCAGTCCTACTCACTGATTCACAACATTGCCTACAAAGGACTGATACAACCAGGGATAATGATGGCAACATGTCATCTGATTGTTGACAAATCTCGTGCGATATACCATCATATCTCTAAACTTCAACACAACTTTGAGGCTTGTGCAGTTTGCAGCTTAACAACCAATCAAAGCAAGTTCTGCAAGTAGAATTTCAGTCAGTGGTTCAGTCAATGAATTGTCGGGGTGACATCTGCTGTTCTGAATCTCAATGACTTGTCAATCACAAGTCTCAAATCTGCCACAACAACCGGCCGGTACTAGTATCAATATTCAGACGAGGGGGGATGCATGCTGTAGACATTTAAACTACAGTTATGAAGCTGAATTCCTGACTTTAGTCTAAAAACAAGCAAATAATTTAGCGAGCAAGAGAAGCAAAACATTTGCTAATTGTGTAAATGTACGTAAAATAACCAGAAAAGCACTCAGCAGATCATCAGCACTTTGGTAACATCTTACACATCTTGCCTTTCTGTCATTTCCAACCTCCCTTTTCTGTCTCCTTAATCAGAATATCATAGCTTACATCAGCGTAAGACTACAAAGAACAGCCTGATGAATGCAAAGCTTACATCTCAAACAATTTAATCCATTAATGTAACTTTGAGTCTCCTTTTCACTTCTGCATGTCTAACATGATGACTCTGTGTTGTAGATTTGTTGTGTGTGAAAACTGCACCTCAAATGCTGCCATTGTTTTTAAATCCATCATTAGTCAACCCCCCCCCCCTCCCTCAGAAAGGACAGACAAAGGGGACTTAAATATCCTTGTTTAGTTCCTGTTGCTCCTTCATTCCTGAAACTACTAAAAGCTGTGTTAGTTCCTGATTTAATTCCTGGTATTATTTGGTGTAAAAAGCTTGTATGAAAGTTGAAACTAGCAGCTTTTATGAGCCACCTTTCAACAGTGAGCTGAGTATTTGATATTCACCTGTTAAATGACACTGTCCAACCCCATAGGACGCTTTAGCCTTGGTGGTGCTATTTTCAGGATTAATTATACTCATTCAGACTTTTTGGTTGTAAAATTCAAACAGTTACCTTTCAAATGAGACTAGAGTTATGACTGTAATCAAAAGGGTTGAAGAACAGTAACTTTTTTTTACTTTGGGAACATCATTTTCAGGCTTGTGCACATAAATGGGGTGTGGTAAAAGGTTAAAAGAGTTTTGGTGGAGTATCACTTCCAAGATATCAAGAAAGCTAATGTATCATGTGTATGGTTATGCCCTTTTTTCCCCTGATCTGTCCTTCACCCCTTCCACCTACCCCTAAACCCTCCCTCCTTCCCTCCCTCCCTCCCATCTCCTCCCCCCTGCTCCCTTCTTTTCACAGTATTGTCAACCTAGACGGTTCACACGGTCTCCTCTTCGCTGTGTTTCCGGTCATAAATCTCTGCAACACACCGTGAAGGCACATCCCCTCGGATGGATTTAACACAACACCCTAGACCCCACTGGCCCTCTGAGAAAAGGGCGACAAGGGCTGGCACACTGCTGCACACACACACACATTTACACACACACACTTAGACCAGGACTGACACTTTCCTGGAAGATATCTTGTTGATGAAATCCAAGAAAAGAACAAGAAAGAGTCTAATTTTAATAAAAGTAACAATGAAACCGCACTTTGGAGACTTTGAGGAAAGAGGACGGTAAGAATCTGAGAGGACGATTTTATTCTGTGTGTGTATGTGTGTGTCTGTTATGGCTCAAGTTGGTCTCTGACTCATGGTGCTTGTGGGGCTTTTTTTGGTGACTCATGTGTTTCTCAGAACGGGCTCTTGCTCCGCGGAATCCCTCTGATAAGATTCCCAACCTCAGGAAATGGAATGGTGGCATTTATTTGACATGCTGTGCGTCTCAGCAATGCCCCACAAGTCCTTCCCTCTGTCCGCCACCTTCCCTGTCTCACCACCAACCCCCTCCATGCCCCTCCTCCCCTCAGATCAGCACGTCACCCAGGGAACCACTGTATGCAAACGAATTTGAGCCTCCTTGTTTTTCTCCCCCCCGTCTTACAAATGAGCAGGCTATGGGTGGCCCAAGTCTGTACCACGGACAAGAAAAACTAAACCAGTGACAGCCTGTTTGTTTTTTTTACCTCACCAACAGCACCCCACACCTACACCCTCACCAAAACTACCGCCATCAAACAAGCGCCATACATACACTCCCCTGCCGCCACATCTACCGTGCCACACACACTCCCAGACCACATTCTTACATCCCTACCCCCCACACTCTCCCACACCACACACCCACAAACACACCTGACCGACTTCATTTCCTGTGAGGCATGAGTCAGACGGCTGCAGTGCATTTACCGGAGTAATACATGGTCATTAGCCATTCTGATAATATAGTGTTGATGTGGCTGTCAAGACAACCTGAGCTGCAAAAAAAAGGGGGATTGTGCATGTGTGGTTGGGTGGGATGAGTCGTTGAGGATTCTTTGGAAGTGTTCAGACATGCGGTGGGTCTTTCTGCGTGTCCGCAGGTGTGTGTGTGTGTGTGTGTGTAACAAATAGAGAAAAGAGAAAGATGAAACAGCAGGGAGAGCCATTCACCTGTTTTTTCTTGTAGAAGCCCTTTCTGTCACAGTTGGGTATGCGGAAGCCTCTCGGGTTGAGCACGTTGCTGATTTTAAGACTGTTCAGGATACTCTCCATCTCCCGCCGACACGGTCCCTAGCAACACAGCAAACACACCCCAACGACACCAGCATTACACATTCACCCTTACACAATCACAGAACATGAAGAACATCAGGCATGTTCACGCAATGTTAGAAGTTTATGGTTGAACATCAGCCTCTTTAAGTGTTCACCTCCTGCGTCCTGAATGTTCCATTAATGTCCCCACTAAGAAGTTTTTTTTTCAGCATTTGCTTATTCAAACAAATCCAAAAGTGATATGATGCTTAAAGTGAGAGAAATACACAAAATGAGGTTGGCCATAATTTTTATGGCTGCAACATCACATTGAAATCGAATTTTAAATGTCTTGTGTATCAGTTTATGGGAAAGCCCCCAAATTACCACCTGGAATATTTGGTATTTTTGGAAACTTTTGGATTTTGAAGTTTTGCAAATTTAAACAATGCTTGTCTAAACAACATTGGGTAGCAGTGATGAATTGACTGGTCCAGGTTGAAGAGATTAAGTCCCAAAATGAGACGTCAGCTTTCTGAAAAAAGTGGTACCCTCCCTTAGAAAATATATGACAGCATGTAATCAACACTGCTGTTGTTTAAATGATAGTAGATAACCTAAAGGAACAATGTGGAGGGTTTGACCACAAATTGCACTGTGGGGCAATGTTTTGATGATCAAGTCGTACTATTGTTTGTGTCTAATGCTCTGCATCACAAATGTGGAGATGACACACATTTTTGCTACAGGCAGGAGGAGACCACCAGCTGATGTCAACAGTACAAGTTTTAAAACATTTTTGAAAAGCTTTGCAAGTATTATAAGGTAAAAAAAAAAAAGGTACATGACATTTGTCTACAACATTAAACCCTTCAGTATTGTAAGAGCCAAAGTTATCATAACATACTTCATTATAATTGATACATGAAGTGTTAACTAATTGTACATTTTTTGCTATTAGTTGCTGATGTTTAGTATACTGTGGGTGTATTACTAGGCCTTTAGTGGTAAAGTGCACCTCCTAGTGTCATAAGTCAGATGTAAAAAGCTGATTAGTCAGCAGTTAGTGAGAGAGGGAGGTTGCCTGACAGTTAGTTTGGCTTGATAGAGCTTTTTTCACCATTAATTTGTAATACTTTGGATTAATTTTCTGTGGAACACACTTTTTTGGATATAATGTTTGAAGTATGATTTTGTTCTAGAGAAAGATTTTACTTTGTAAAACACATTTATGCTGTGTAAAAAAGTATTATTCATGTCTGCTTGGAGAGGCAAGTAAAGACAACTATTGTTCTTACTCTGTGTGGATTTATGAGTAACCCTTCTATTTGAGATGGATGTACAGTAGCTTTATAGAGGTAATGAAACTGCTACAGAACCAATATGTCAACAAGATAAAAATTGCGGCAGCGTACATGGACAAGGCATTCCAGTGGCCTTGGATAAAGCCAGAGGATGGGAAGTCATTGAGCTCATTCTCTCTGTGTGTCATTGCTTGTCGTTATGCCATGGAGGACATTGATTACTTTGACGTGATGGACATCCAGGAAATATGAGAACCATAATCTCAAAACTGCCATATATGATTTGTGAAAGAGATCAGTTGCATTTGAACTTCAAGAGAAATGTCAAAGGAGAGCCAGATTCTCTGACTTGGTAAGCTTTGACATAAAGACTGTACCACCAGTCAAAAGGGGAAAAAGTGAACCAGCAGTGAACAGTGCAAAAGGAGATGGACTCAAAAGAAGCAGCTTTGCAACAGACATTGCCTGTACAGAGTAGCTTATAGTTCAGACATCTAAAACCAAGCATTAAAGTGCTCCTCTCAGTGTTTCCTTTTCTAAACCTTGTCTGTTCTGTGAAAAGGATCACACGTTGGAAATGTTTCACTTCATCAGAGACAAACCTCAGAAGGACAGAGTTGAGTATTTGCAGAAGTCTAGGCTTTGTTTCAGCTGTCCAGTCAAGGGACATCTCAGCAAGGACTGTAAAAAGAAAATGTTGAGTTTGTTTCTGAAGACAGCTAAGTCTTCCACAAGACCTCAGGACAGCAACACTAGGAGATCCATTAATGATGAGACAGAACCTCAGGTTTTGTCCAGTGCTCTTGCATCAGTGCACAAGGAAAACAATACATCTACAGGGGCCAGAGGTGGTGGCTGCATCCTCGCTACAGCACCTGTTGAAGTCAAGTCAATGATAAGTCCCCAAATGATCAAGACTTAAGCCTTCAAGGACCCAGGAGGTACTGAGTAAAACCCGGGAGACTAAGCATCACCAATTTTCCCGTTCTCTATTTCTCTGTTTAGCATCGTTAGGTTCGGCAAACCCATTGTTGCTAACCCCCTTCACTTTTCCAGCAGTTGGGGAAACAATAGCTCTTCATGATCTTTAGAAGCTGCAGCATTTATGAACTCACAAACTGTAGTCTATACTGTACATTTACTGCCAGATCGACAACTTACTGCTAACGTTTTCCTCTGCTCCGCTCACATTCACCGTCACAGTCTGCCGCTCCCTCTCTCATTAAACTACTCACTTGCAACGCACAGACATAGGCACTGACCTATTCCTTAAAAGGAGCTATGCTACCGAGAGTTTCCTAGGCAACGACACAGAGGTTAACTCATGTTTCAGAACAGCGTTGCACAGAGGCTCCATGGCTCCCATGAGGCAATATATCACCAGATCAGGGTACCAGATGAAGATACTGACCTTTTATGTTTTTATGGTGACCTCAGGGAGATCTACCAGCAAGCCTTGAAGAATACAAGATGGTTGTACATCTTTTTGGATCCATGTCCTCACCCAGCTGTGCAACGTTTGTACTAAGGAGGACAGCAGAGGACAACCAAAGCAAGTCATCTTCAGAAACAGCAGATGCGGTATTCAAAACTTTCTATGTCGATGACTGCTTGAAGGCTGCGGCAACTAAGAAAGACGCTATCTCCATGGTTAAGGGATTAACTGCATGATGTGCCACTGGAGGGTTTCATTTAACCAAGTGAGCAAGTAACAGTCATGAGCTGTTGGTCTCAGTCCCAGAAGGGGAGAGGGCTAAGGAATTCAAGGAGTTGGACTTAAATCATGATGCTTTGCCCATGGAAAGGGCTCTTGGAGTCCAGCGATGCACAGACACTCATTCTTTCATGTTCAATGTCAGTGTGAAAAGCAGACCAATAACAAGGCGTGTACTTCTGTCAGTGGTGAGTTGAATTTATGATCCACTTGGCTTCTTGCACCTCTTACCCTTCTCCCAAAGACACCTCTACAGCAGATGTGTAAAAAGAAACTTGGATGGGATGAAGATATACCAAAAGACTTTGCAAAAAAGTGGAAAAAATGACAAAAGAACTTTTCCTACTCTCAGGTTTCTGTATGAAAATGTGTGTCAAATGACCTGACTTTGGATCCATTGCCTCAGCAAAACTGCATCACTTTTCTGAGGCAAGTGAGCTAGGATATGTAATGGTGTCATATCACAGGCTTGTAAATGAGGAAGTAAAATCCTATTGTGTTTTCATCATGGGAAAAGTACAAGTTGCACCTGTGCAACAGACCACAATACCAAGAATGGAACTCACTGTAGAGATGTATGAATTGACAAAATGTTGAGAAAAGAGATGCAACTTGATCTAGTCATAGTTTTGGGCAGACAGAACCATGGTAATGTCATGCATTTCAGTTGAGACACAGAGATTCAAAACTTGTTGCAAACAGTTGCAATCATGATGGAGAACACAAACCCGCCACAGTTGAGCTATGTCAACACCACACTCAATCCTGCAGACTGTGCATTACAAAGGCTAAAAGCAGAAGACTTCTTCAAGAATGACAAGTGGATTAATGGTCCAGCGTTCTTCCAAAGTCCAGAACAAAAGTGGCCTAAAAGCCCTGATTGTAAAAACATAGAACATGATGATGCTGGTGAAGGCAATAACAAAAAATATTTCACTGTCAACAGAGTACTGGCTGACCAAACACCCATCAGTAATGTACATGTTGACTACTTTGGGCCTATTGAAATAAATTTAGAACACAGTACTGTGAAAAAATGTGTATTCTTCACTTGTCTAGTAGTCAGATCTGTGCACATAGAACTGGCATATTCACTGGACACAGACTCATGCATAGATGCAATACAGAGATTCATGTATTGAAGAGGGCAATTTACAGTAATCCGTTCAGACAACGTCACTTCATAGGTGCTGAACGAGTGCTGTGTGAGTCAATTGACAGTGGAACCAATCCAAAATTGAAGACACTTTGAGCCAAAAGGGGATTCATTGGATCTTTAACCCAGCTAGTGGCTCACATTATGGTGGAGTCTGGGAGATGCAAAAGGCGCTTAACTCTGTGCTGAGGCAACAAATATTTGATGATGAAGGCCTCCAAGTGGTGCTATGTGAGGTTGAGGCTATCATTGAGGCCAGACCCATCACAACTGCTTCAGATGACCCCAATGACCTTGAGCCATTAACCCCAACCACTTCTTGTTGATGAAGAAACAACCTCTCTTACCTGCAGGGCTATTCTAAAGGACAGATCTGTATGCTTGTCGGAGATGGAGGCAGACACAGTACATTGCAGACTTGTTCTAGAAGCGCTGGACATAAGAGTACCTCCCACTTCTTCAAGAACAAAAGCGGGCGGTAAAAGTGGTTTCAAACCAAAGAAAACCTTACAACAAACGATGTTGTCCTCATCGTGGATGAGACAGGACCCCATAATTCATGGGTGATGGGCAGAGTCTTAAAATCTTTGCCAGATAAGAAGGGTCTTGTCCACAAGATTCTAGTCGAGACAAAGACTAACACACAAGAGAGACTGATTGACAAACTTTGCCTCCTTTATAAGGAAGATGCATATTCTTGAGACTATTGTAGGTTTGTGTTGGTGTTGGTTGAATTTGTACTGAATGATTGATATGTTTGCTCCATATGCAATTATGGGACCAGGAATGTAAGAGCCAAAGTCATCCTAACATCCTTTATTATTGTTGAAACATGATAATTGTTGACTAATTGTACATTTTTTGCTGTAAGTTGCTGATGTTTAGTATAGTGAGGGTGTAGTACTGGGCCTTTAGTGATAAAGTGTACCTCCTAGTGTAATTACTGAGAAGTCAGATATAAAAAACTGATTAGTCAGCAGTTAGTGAAGAAGGGAGTTTGTCTTACACTAAGTTTGGCTCGAAAACAACTTTTTTGACCATTAATTTGTAATATTTTAGATAACCTTTCTGTGGAATACAGTTTTTTGGATAGAATTTTTGGATAGAATTTTTGGATAAAGTCAACTATTCTTCTGCAACCCTTCAATTTGAGATGGATGCAAAGTGGAAAGTTAAGAAACAGCAGACAACAACAGACAACAGACAAACTAAATAGGCAACCTAGTGGCTCAAACTGACTTGAAAAAAATTGCCACTAGTATGGTTCATCTTCTAGGGTCTGAAACCCCTTTTCTGACAGTGGATTCAGTGAGTGGCTGGGTCCGACGGTTTTTGTTACTCTCAGAAACAGATTATAAAACCTGCCCACTTTATTTATTGATTCCATTCGTAACAACAATCGTAAACACTTTGCCCTTTAAAGATGTTTGGATGACAATGACCGTAGTTTGTTCAAGGCATACTGAGGCCTTAAAGATACACATCACGATTTGGTATTAAGCACGTAGAGCACTGTAAAAAAAACTGTTTGTTTACAATTAAAACTCCACTTAGCACCCCCATTTGGTGTTTAAACTACAATAACAAGAAATGGTTAAATTCAGTTGGCAGAGGTTCATAAAGACAAAGAACCACCTCACAGTTCAGTGTGCAAACACATTATCATTCATTCTTGTCACTTCAAAAAGAATTATGTTGCCAATACCCAAGTTTCCTGACTAGACACACATGGGATCACCCTACACCAGCCCAGAAACCTGTGCAAATAGGGAGGTGACTTTTTGACCTTTTTTAAAGGCCAAAACTGATACAAAACCAGAACTTCTTCAAAGGTAAACACTATACAGAGTATAAGTTAGGCCTACCTAGCAAGCTATTTAGCTCGCATTTATGCAAGCAAGCTAACTGACTGACTTGCAGTTTTCAGCCACTCATTGCAAGTTTTCTTCTTTTCAGCCTTTGAAACAACAGGTTTTTTGACAGGCTAATAACATCTGTTCTAAACTGTAATTTGTTCCAAGGTAAATATCGCTGAGCAGTTGCAAAACGTGAGGTAGCTGTAGAGCTGTCTAGCTAGCAAAAAACCTAGCCATCAAAAGGAACTAACGGTTTTCAGGCATTCGGTGACAGACTCTCTTCTTCTATCTGATTCAAGCAAGGTTGGCAACACAGATGACAGCAGGTCAATTATTTGATTTTATTATTATTTCATGTACAATATTGAACATAAATGTTACCATTTGGTGTACGAGAGTGAGCTTAAAGCTAACGTTAATTGTAGTTATAGTGAGGTCACAGTCATCAGCTGCCTTTATGAACCTCTGCCATTTCAGCTTTCCCTTACAAATTATCAATCACCACTGTCACATTTTTTTCATTGCCTCTGGGTGTGACTTACATACTCAGTCTCCCTCTTGCTCTCCAGGGAGAAGTTGTGCATGTCCATATTGGCTCCTCCTGACACTGATTCCACCTTGTAGCTCTGAGTCTTCCTGTTCAGATCTTTCTGGATCAGTTTGTTGTGCAGTGGAGGCCTGGTGTCCATTGACCCCCGACTGTGCCCGCCCTTCACAGTCGCCACCCCGGGCAACACCGTCATTGTTGCAGTCACGTTGGCACAGCCCTCTTCTACCTGATTCCCAGCGTTCTCTGTGTGGGAAAAGGTAAATTGTCAAAAAAAAAAAAAGTCCAAATGTTTCATACGGACAGAGTTGTTTTAGTTTACAGTTCTTATAAAACACTCACTCCTCTGCACTTAATCCAGCAGAGAGAATTCTTGACCGTCTAAAAGAGGCCTGTTTAAAACTTACAAAAAAAAGTTAGCCCATTGCCTTGTGGGCTGTTTGGAGCCAGAGATGAAGCCAAGTAATAAACAGAAACATGATGATTTCATATCCACAAATTTCCACAGTATGCAGACCAAGAGATAGCGTCACAAAGATGAACTGAGTGTAAACAAGACTTTCTAAGGAGGCTGAGAAGAAAAATGCTGTTTATGTGTGTGTATGGTAGGTAGGGAATAGGGGGTTGAGGTTAAAAGAGGAGGAGGTTAGGGCAGTAAGAGGTAAAGCGGAAGATGAGGGAGCAGATATATTAATAGCCCGTGGTGCTGGCAAAGATTCCTGTCAAATCGTTAAACACAGAACGGTGCAGGGACCATCTGACCGAGAGGAAGAGAGGAGGGGGCTCCAAACACTCCTCCCTAATAGAGGAGAGGACCACACCACCACAAGGCCACAGTCTGAGGAGCTAAGTGAGTTCGGAGCACGTCCCCTAGAAGCAGAGGGACGATGGGAACACACATGCAGTGGCTCACACACTCCCAAACACAGTTTTAAACCGTTAACTCAAAGCAGATTTTGTGTTCGAGAGCTGCGGTG
Organism: Euthynnus affinis; assembly: GCA_029490765.1. NCBI lineage: Eukaryota > Metazoa > Chordata > Actinopteri > Scombriformes > Scombridae > Euthynnus > Euthynnus affinis. The sequence continues at coordinate 26,389,866 of CM055848.1, read as the reverse complement.
AGGGCGGCGGACGGGCATGTAGGGGTGTAGCTCGTGTGGGCAGGCAGGCTGGCAGCCCACCCTTTCTCTGTGACCACCTGATCAATTAGTGACGTGGTGGGGCTCCACAGTCTCCCAGGCTCACCAGAGCTTAGAATAACAACACGGGATGTCAACAGCAGCATTAACTGCAACAACACAGAGTCAAGAGACAGCAGATGCTCTTCAACCTGATACAGGCTTCGTATAAATGTCCATAACCAAGGACAAAAATATTGAGCCCATGTTCAAGATTCCTGCAAGCATAATTTTTTATTGTCAATATAAACTTTTATATAACCTTTCTAGGAAGTCTGGGGCGTTTAAGATAAACACATTACGCAATTTGTTTGTATAATGGCACAGGGGTAAACAGCACAAACTGCGGTGAGGAGAGCTTGTTAATGTCTGGGAGGAGAGGCTGTTCTGGAGCTGGGGACTGATGGTGGTAGAAACCACCGGGCTGCACTTACACACTCTGACCAACAGAGGCGCTTGGGATCATTTCCCACCTTTTTTTTTCTATCTCCAGTGGTAGAGATAGCCTACAGTAGAGAAGTGCACTGATATCTGTGTTCCTGCTGTGACTTATTGTGCGCTGTCTCACAGGCCTGAGAAGTGCAAGAAGATGAATTATTTTGTTCCACGTTGAAATAATGTTAGTTTTCCCTTAAATCAGAGGCTGATAACAGTGACATGGAGACAAAAACAGAGAAAGACAGAGACTCATATCAGCCAATGACAAAGCAAAAAAAGAAAAAGAAGAAGAGCAAAACACTTGTTGATGATGGTGGATGCATAAGTGTGTGCATTTGTGTGTGTATGACAATGTGACTGCTGAGTACTTGCACACCACACATAAATGTGGCCAAACCAAATAACCAGGAAGGAGAAAACACACACAGAGGCTCCTGGAGGCCTGACGTCAGCAATGCCTAAACACACAGCAGTGTGTATTCACATGGAGGTGGCATGTGTGCCGTTTCACCAGTGTGAACAGCATGAATCCATTCACACAAAACATGCATATAAGGTCTCTCAATGTCATACTAACCATGCAGTGAGGAAATGTGCAGTTTGGAATTATTGATAATATGGCCGGTGAGTGTGTGTTGGTTGCTTATAGGGAACTCAGAGAAATGATCCCCCTCCCTGTGCAACACACCCGAGATGTTTTGGCCCACATCCTGGACCATGAAAGCTGCAGCACATATTTTCATGCTGTGTACAAAAAAATCCATGAGCTTTACTTGTAGGAAAATAAGGACATTACAGAAGACAAGGACATGGTCTGAGCTCAGCCACTGTATACTTACAGTATGTATGTGGCATTCCTTAAGTATTGGTTTGAGGGAGCCAGGTTGCGTGTATGAGTGTGTGAGGGAGAAAGAGAGAGGAAGCAGTGTTGTCCTTTTTTAAAACAAACAATCTGCGAATCTCAAACGACAGTTTAAAAAAAAATATTTTTTTTTTACATTTTATTTTGCATTTTACGCATGATGGTCCAATGTCGTGCGCACAAGGAAAAAGTGGACGCCTGGGGGGGTGGGGTAGGGGGGGTAGGAGGGGGCAACGATTAATTGCTGCGTAAACCTCCAACCCCATAGCTGGTGTTATCCACTCAAACTTTCAGGAGCCTATGGGATTAGTTTTACCCAGACGAACACATCACTGTGCAATGTCAAACCTCCCCTCTAAAACCTCACGGAAAGGAATGGTGTTTTCTATTGTGGCACGCTGCATAACAGACCAGGGAATCATTTTTGCGCATGTTTCTGCGTGCCTTCTATCCTAAGTAGATCAATCTGAGCATCTTTATCTCATCCACTATCAATAAAACACACTTAATTGATGTTTCCATGAGCAGGAGACTCCCCAGAACTGATCAGCACAGAGCAACACCCCATGGGGAGAGCGCCTGTCAAAGCCACCAAATAACAAAAAAGCAACAAGGTATCAGCGAACCATGAAAAGCGCAAATAAAAGCGCCGCTGCCTACCTTGTTTTTGCGTCGGTGTGAGTATGCTGTTTAGTTTTTTGGACGCGGCGCTGGAGCACACTCCACGTCCCTCCAGCAGAGCTTGCAGGGGTCGGCTCTCCCCCGGCTGGTGCTGGCAGGTCAAGCCGGAGCCGCAGCGCGCCGTGTACACTCCACACGCCTGTCCCTCGCCGAGGGCGCACGTCATGCAGCAGCCGCAGCCAGGCTCCCTCACCCGCTCCGCGCAGTCCTTCGGCAGCGGCTTGCACTGGAGAAGTGCCCCGGCGTCGCACGGCTCGCATCGGACCACCGGCCCCACGGTGTCGGCGAGCCGGGTGAACACAGCCAGCGCGGCGGCGAGACAAAGCACACACAGACCGGGCATTCTGCCGATTAAGCTGGTCACAAAGGGACAGTATGTGAGTTGTCACGTAGGCTTAAGGGGACTCTCTGTGACACAGCGAGCCGGCTAGCCTTCTCCATCTGTATTTTCTTTTACGCGAACTTCTCGTTTTATACAGGCGGAAAAAAGAGCCAACAAGTCACACCCTCCTCCGTATGAATAATGTAAACGGAGAGCCCCGATATGAGGAACCGCTACATCCAGTCTGAGGAGAGAGCAGCTCAAACATTCAACTCTTTTAATCTATTATAACAATTTACTGAGGTCTGTTCATCTGCTGCGTTTTCAGGCTCACTCTGTTCTGGAAAAAAAAGGCAAAGGTGTTTGTGTCCATCTGGAAATCTGGCCTCTTGTCTCAAGACAGGCAAGTAACATGACTCAGATAGCATGCAGCTTGAAAGTGTTGCATTTCTCTTCACTGTTCACTAAGGTAAATACTTTACTTGTCACAGATAAGATGCACATCTGCAGATTTCCACCAGAAGAGCTCAGAGAGTAAATAAGTTGCACCGGTGAAGCTTTCTTCTGTTGACTGTTCCCAAACCTCTGGAGGTTTCCACACCACTGGCCACATCCCCTGCTGGCATCAATGGTATGTGAGTGAATGCCATTGGTGATACCCCCCACATGCAATACTGATAAAACATTCCTCTGGGCAGGTGTGTAGGTGGCCTCCATACTAACCCACTAAAACAATAATTTCTTTGCATATAACTTCTGTGTGTGTGCGACCACATGCTCAGTGGTGGGTGCAGCCAAAGAAGTATTGCTTTACTGTTCTGGGTTGTAGAACCTGCAGCGTTCGGTTGCAGTGTGCACATGTCAGTCAGAACACCAGCCACCAGCAAGCACGTGCAGACCAGACTGCATACTTGACCCTTTTGCCCAAATAGTTTCAGAAGCAGTGCTCACCTTTCACATACCCTGAGCAGACCTGGTGATCTGGCACTTTGCGTTGCCCACCACCCCCCCTCCACTCCCATCTCCTATGAGCCCCATCGGCAAGCATCCAGGCCCCCTGCACCTTCCCTCCTGTATACCCCCCCGACCCCACAGGATTTCAAATTATTAGAAAGAAAATGTTCAGATTCTGCAGGCTCAGCATCGCCCCCCTGTCCGGCATATCCTCCTGTTCTGCAATAACAAACGCGAGAGGGGGGTACACACTGAGAAAATAAAGCAATCAGTATCGGCCATTGTGTGATTTCCACCACAGAAGCAGAAAAAGTGTTGAGACTGCATTATGAAAAACAAGCAGAGAGTAAGGAAACACCCCCGGAATAGCAAGAAAACGTCTCCAGCTAAGATTAGTTTTCTTATTACTTGACTCTTTTTTTTCTCTCTTTCTGCATTTTTTCATGTCTGAAATATTCAGCTTCTGACCTTTGGCTTGTTTATTGTCTGCCCGTCCATCCAGGGTATGATTTACCAAAAGTGCCCTTTTTTCTTTCTCACTGTTTAAACTCATTCAGCAAATCCACACTTTTGGGAATATGTGCCCCCTTGGTATGAATTCAGTTTATTTTGTCATACCATACAGGTGACTGTGTTCAGCCTGATGTGCCATTATTGTTTCTTTGCCTGAAGATAGCCGGTAAACTGGTCTTCAGACAATATATACGCACCCTAAATGGATGACATTCTCAAGTTCATGATGTTTTTGCTTGATTAGATATCGTGCAGCACAGGATAGATAGCGTGTGGTAAACGCCAACCAATCAGGACGTAACATGACATTCACCTTGCCATGAACATCTATTGGGATCCTCCAAATTTCAAATTCAAGCTTAGAACTTAATTTCCATAGCAGAGGAGTATGCTGTAATGTGCCTCATGACAGACAGGGGTATAATAAAAAGATAAAATGAATTCAGATAACTGCTGGCACAAACCTGCATGTCTCATTTCCCAAACCATATGTTCAGACCGTCTGTTGCAGTCTCAGCGAACTGCAATATAAGACACTATTTGTCTTACTCAGCGATCTTGTCTTCATTTTGCGTCTGCATCTTTGTCTTCACCCTCTCTGTCTTCTCCGCCTCAAGGAATCTGATATTCTCTCATTATTAATCTCTCCTTCCTTATAGTGTCTCTGCTCCAGTCAACATTCCTCTGTGTTACATTCCCACAATGCAGCACATTTCAGGCCATAAATCATTAATTGGAAGCACAAAGTCTGTGACGGTCCTCAGTAACACTGGCACAATGCACTTTATAATTTGAGGTTTGTGGGAACGAGAAGATCTCGACAGATTTATTTGTTTCCTTCCTCCACGAGTGATTCGAGCAGCAAATTTTCTCGCTGTCAACATATACTGTCTTCATATGTGAGCTATACCATCACTACGCGCCGCACTCACTGACCACATTATGACCTGCATATCACTTCATACAAAAAACAGGCATTTTACATGCTACGCTCCATGGATCATGTTGACAGCACTGTTATTTAGTGTTTCGTTAGTTGGACGACTTTCAAGTTCATCGCAATGCTCTATAGTTGATCTACAGTATGCTTTAAGTGGATCTTTATTGTGGCTGTTGTGGTGTTTTTCATCTGCAGAGTAAATGCTAAACCAATTAGTTGATTGATCAATGATGTGTAAGTCATTAATGTGTCAAAAATTTCAAACATTCAATGGTTCCACTTCCACCCTATCAAATGTGACAATTCCTTGATTTTCCTGTTTTGTTTTGTATTTTTGATCGTTAAAAAAATAACATTTGGCGTCATGGAGTAGACATGTAAACCACAAGGTCCAAACTTTTATGTATGAATGAGTTATAATTCGTTTAAATGAGAGTCAACAAAGTATTTTAGTTTTTGGAAAGATTTATGGACAAAAAAATGCCTCCCAAACCTCCTAAAGCCGTGCAAGCTAGTAAGTTGGAGGGTACTAGCAAGAACACTGTAGACGCCAACATGCTACAGGCCTTCCGAGAGATAGTCAAAGAAGTTATTCAAGAAGAGAGCAATGACCTCTGAGAAGAAATCAAACAAGCCATCTCTTCGATAAATATTGCCTTTGATGAATGTAATGATAAACTGCGTGATATCCGCTTGTTGGCCAGCACAGTTGAGCAGTGATTATAAAAAATTACAGGTGAAAACTGATGAAACTGATGATCTTGAAAATAGGGAATGCCAATGTAACTTACGTACAGCATCATACTGTAGGAGTATCTGAGGGCCCATACAGTACCTTATTTATCCCCAAAGGGAAATTTCAGTGTTACAGCAGCTATCACATAACTGACAAAGAATACAAAAAACACACTTATCTTACAAAACACACAATGAGGTGTGTGTGTGAATTACCAAAAAATATATATACACACAAAGGTACTGTACTAAAGGTACTGTACTAAAAGTAGAAATAGAAAGAATAAAAATAGAATTTTAAATTTTAAGGCATGATATTGCTATGAATGTGAAAAATAAATGTTAAATGTCCATTGTGTATTGCCACTCAATGGAGGAGCCATTGTAGATGCAATTGCAGTGGGCAGGAATGAACTCCTGTAATGGCGCTTTTTGCAGCGGAGCTGAAGGAGCATCCAACTGAAGACAGTCTGTTGTCTGACCAGAAGGTTGTCTTCTTCAAGACCAACTCTAGGGGATCCAGAGCAGTCCCCAGCACAGAACTAGCTTTCTTTATCAGTTTGTTCAGTTTCTCAGAGTCGCTGGTTCTGATGATGCTGCCACAACAGACTGGTAGAAGATATGCAACATCTTGCTGCAAACATTGAGGAAGCTAAGGTTCCACAAGAAGTACAGCCTCAGTGTTATATTTCCAATCCAGTCTGTTGTCAAGGTGAATGGCCAAGGTATCTTTAGCCCTCCACCACCTCCACCCCTTCTCCAGGAATGGAAATAGTGTTTAGTGTAGTCCTCGTCCTCTTAAAATCCACAATCATCTCCTTCTTCTTGGTCACATTTAAAAGGAGGTGGTGGTTCCCACACCAAGCAGGTAGATGATGGTGTCTTCACCTCCATCCTCGGGGTGGTAAGCAAACTATAGTGGGTCTTGAGAGGCACTCACCTGAGGTCTGAGATGGGCCAATAACAGTCTAGGACTTCCATGATGTGTGATGTTAGGGCAACTGGTCTATAGTCATTGAGGGCAGGTGGAGAAGACTTCTTAGTTCCAAGGAAAGCAGTTCCTCATCTTCCCAGATTACAGCATTGACTCAGGTAGACACAGAGCGGCATTCAATGAGGTGAAGGGTCTCCTTCAATGGACAGATAAAGATGTTTGAAACCCCACAGGCAGCAAAGAACTTTATCGTGACCGAGATCTGACCAGCCCCGGCTTAAGGGGGAAAAAAGATTAAAATGTAGTGTGTAAGTTGACTAACATTACTGATCCCCCCAACAGACTTTTGTTTTGTCTGTTAAGACCTAACTGACTATTTTCTGAGTTCATAAGTTTTGTTCCAGTAATAAAGCTGTCAACATAGGCTGGCTATGTTAGGCTGTTTGGTCAATGAAACAATGATCCATTTGACTGGATTTAACTGCGGGGGGAAGTTTTAATGTTTATAACTGATGTGTGCCTTGGATTTCGTTCATGTTCTAAAAGGCAGTTCTTTTGTGTTATTGATTATGTGCTTATGGAACTAGTTGTTAGGCTCGCTGGAGCCTTTCGGCTATAGCCTCTACACGGCAAGCGATGAATTTCCTATGATAACAAACCAAAGCCATGGGGTTAAAGGGCAGGTCCCGGTAGGGTGTGCTCGTCTTCTTTCTCTGGGCGGTCTGAGTTGGTGATGTTTACGCTGCCATTGCACAACTGCCTTGAATTACAATTTACTCCACCCACGCTGTTACTGTGATTGAGACGAGTGCTGTCTTGTGCGTTATGACTGTCATTATAAAGTCAATTTGCAGTGTTTTTTTTCTTGTTGACTCTCTTTATCAGTGAATTAAATCATTAACTGAATATACGCATTATAGTTCAGCAAACCTAGTTATTAAAGGGATGGTTGAGATTAGGAGTGCGTCTTGTGATCTCAGGAAAAGCTAGGAAGTTTTAGGAATCTTCTGTTTTTCCCTTAGAGGATGACACTGAGAATAATGGGGAGGGTGGGGTTTATGTTTTTTATTTGTCTCGTTTAAATGTAGTAAGGATGACTATATTTTCACAGTTAATTCAAATGTGTCATAAAATGTATGAATATGATTCTTCATATTTATTATATAAATTATTTATTATAGAAATTATACATTTTGATGGTGATACCTACACCCTCAACTTCAGAAATGAATGGTTGCCATGTTACCGTTATCAGCTGGAATGTTGGGGGACTTAACCACCCAATCAAATGTAATAAGGTATTATATATAGAATATTATAACACACATAGAAAATATAGACCACCCTAAAATTAAGAAAAATTGGGTCTGATAAATGTTTCATTCTAAATTCAACAGTAAAGCTAGGGGTACTGCAATCCTTATTCAGAAATCTACTCCATTTATTGTTTCTGATGTAACAGCCTACCTAAATGGTCATTGTATGGTTGTGATTGGCTCATTATTTAACACCCCTTAAAAATAGTAATTTTTTCAGAAATTTTCTTACTCTTTACTTGGTATTCATACTCACCAATTAATAGACTAGACTAGACTAGACTTTGGTTTTACAGTCATATCTAAAGATATGGGTCTGTTAATGCTTGGCAATTTCTTTTCAACCAGACAATACTCGTTTTTCTTTCAGGTTCATCAAACATACTCACATTTGACTACTTCTTCATTGATAAAGAGCAATGCCAAAGTGTGCATCTATCATAGTATTGTAATATCTGATCATAGTCCTCTTGTTTTAGAGCTCAGTTTTCCAAATCAACATTCAGTTTATTCATGGCGGTTTAACCTTCTCTTACTATTTGATGAAGGAGTTATCCAGGACATTTCAAAATAGATTGATATATTTATGAAAACAAATATAACTACTGATGTCACGCAATACTATTCAGGAAAGTTTAAAGGCATTCCTATGGGGCCATATAATTTCATACTGTTTGTTCATTAATAAACAAAAACAAACGATTAATGGAATTAACATAATGAAGTTGGATTAAGAACTTTTAGCTGCTCCAAATCTCCACAAACAAAGGCTAAATTTACAAACATAATTTAATTTACTCTCAACAAAGCAATCTGAACACATGCTGTTTAAGTCTAGATGATCATGGTATGAGCATGGAGGAAAAGCTTCCAAGATTTTCAAGCCCACCAGCTGCATAAATCAGAATCTATCCATATAATCCCTGAAATTGAAACCCAATTGGGACGTATTACCATGGAATCTAACAAGATAAACAAGGGTTTTCGGTATTTCTATTCTAATTTTCATAAATCTGACTCATAGGCAAGGCAGTGTAAGCAAGCTTTTTAATATTATACATGCTCCACCATGTCCAATGCCTGAGATTGCTTTATGGCTTGATCCTGAAAAAGCGGGTGGTGTGGGATTACTTGTGTTACACCCTCTATAAATTCAGTCTAAAAAATTTATATCATCGATAAAACTCCTATACAGTTCACTCATAACAAATACTTCTCAGTACCATGTTTCCCACTCAATTGTGGAACCAGACAGGGATGTCCCCTCTCCGCTCTCCTATTTGCAATATCTATCGAAACATTAGCAACTAAGCTACGAACAGATAAGAAGGTCAGGGGAATCCAATGGGAAAGCCAAGGACAAAAAATGTTGCTATATGCCGACGATCTTTTGCTCTACAACCTATTTGGGCATCAAGGTTACACATTCATATAAAAAGTCAGGGAAAATTTTACCCCCCTTCTTTAATGTACCAAGACAGATTTCCAGAGATGGGATAATCTTCCGTTACATTAATATTGTAAAAATGAATACTTTAACTAAATTCTTATATTTATTTCAATGTATCTGAACTGGTATACCAAAAAAGTATTTTTTTACACTGAACAAATATAGTTCTGAATTTATATAGAATAATAAAACCCCCAGGATTTGTAAAGAGTTTTTTACAAAGAACAAAACAATCAGGAGGGCTAGTCTTACCAAATTTTCAGTTCTCTTATTGGCTGGCGAATGTACGAAATATGCTTTGTTGGCTGAGTGCTCCATCTATAGAGACAATAGCATGGCTTTATACTGAATTGTCACACTATGGTATGGATGTTTGTATGAATGTATGTGTATTTATGCTACGTTTTGAACTACTTTGTTGTTTATGTATGCTTTTAAGTGTGTATATATATATATATAATTTTATTAATAATATTATTTTATCTATACTGTGTTGCGATGTGATGTTTCTACTATTTTGGGGCTTTGGATTGATTGTTAGACAAAACCAGCTGTGATGAACATGTTTCATCATGTTGCTATTTTATAGACCAAGCAATTTCAGTTTATAACTTTATATTTATATATATTTGCTGTAGTTGTGCGCACAGTTTTCCTGTGCAATATGGTATTAAAACTGACATTTTGGGTACACTCACTTTAAATTTTAGCTTCAAATTTAAAGGCCAATGTATTTATTAAACTGTGTGGGCCATATTTATTGTAACAGTGTTGCAAGATTTTAGCCTGAATATTTTCCACTTTATTTGGAGGTAAAACTGAATGTGTGGGGGCATCCTGGTGGCTTTATGGTGTAAAATGCTGACCATGTGATTGCATTGTCCACAGTTCAAGTCCTGATTGGAACTTTTGTGGCATGTCAACTCACAATTTTTTTTAAATTTTATTCAAAATAGGCAAAAAGGTATGAAAAGTACTGAAGGTGCAAAGTAAGGAAAACTGTGTGGCAAAAATAAGACCCAGATTGTAATAAATCTGAATCATCATTTAATCACTCAATCATAAAAATAATTAGACAATGAACATATTTGTTAATTCCAACCCTACTCAGTTTGGATGTACTTTTTACATTTTTAATTTGGCCATATGTTAGTTTGTAAAAGGAACTCAAATCACAGAAAGAAGCAGAATAGGTCACTGTAAAGTATCCAAATGTTCCTTGTTACTGTTTCACATTTTGTTTTTAAAAAAAAAATCTTACAGGATTCAGCACATTCCAAGTGGCTAACAGAGTCGAAATTAATTAAGCATTCCTTTAAGCAACCAAACGAAGGCCTTTCTTATCAACACAATCCATTCCAACTTGGTAAACATACATATAACCCAACCCAAATGTTTGCTTTGTGTTGCACCGTTTTTGTTTTGCTGTTCAGCCAACACAGCCACTTTCAATCTTACCTTCTTTTTTGCTCACAGTTGGGTTGCTTTCCCATCAGGAGAATGATTAAGATGTAATTTTGTTGAATGATGTTGACTGTGGGTTACAGGGAAAAAGCATAAATAATGCGCACTGCCAACTTCGTGTTGAGGAAAATCATTTGGTGCTCCTTAACTCAGCCGGGGTGCTGACAGCAAAGACAGGCCTCGTCCGTCATGGGGGAACATGAAGATCAGCTAATGAAGTGGGGTTCATTTCTGCAGGCTAATAGTTGCATCTGGGATGTTTTTGAAAGATTTAATGAAAGATGTACATTATGTGGTAAAATATGGTAAAATCAAACAACAAAAATGTAAAGGATTAGTTGATAGATGTCAAACGTATTCCATCATAATTAGAAATGTCATCTACTGTAGCATTGCCACCTAATGCTGTCAACTGTCTTTTGACTTTAGTGAAGCAAAGTAGATGGGATGTAACAGTGTGTTGGATGTGAACTTGGGTGGTAGACATCTGCCTTTGTTAACCGCCATCCTCAGACCTCATTAATTTTGCAGTTTTGAGGTTAGGACTGACAGTTGAATTGTTTTCCAGAAAGCCCAAGGCCTATAGTTGGTGTTGTAACTGTATCTGAAATAGTTTGAATTTCCATTAAGGTTTTTAAGTGGATAGAAAGCAGGTAAATAACTGTGTCAACATAATCCTGTTTTGTTTTTATGTGTTTTCCTTGGATAATCTCAAAAGTTATCACATTTTCCACGCTGGCTGCCAATGTGACTTGGGTATGTACTGTTTTGGAGAGCAGCTAGGCTGACTTTTGAGTAAATGTTCCAGAAATTATAAGCGCTCTCATTATAACATTTGTGACTTTTATGATACAAGTTGTGCTGCTGTAACACAATGCCACCCTTTTTCTAGAGATAATGGTGCGGCTTTTATTGAAATCTATTAAATGCCACGCATGCTTTTAAAGCCATCCGTTACTCATTGATTGCTATAACGGGGGCTGCTCTACAGGAATGAACACTTCCTGTAATATCTGTTTTCAATAAATTGATGGAATGAACATGGCCTGACTGCTCTCTGTCACTGTCTGCCTGAGATGGTTAGAGAAACATCTGGAGGCAAGAGGAGGAATGCATGGAGCTAGAAAAGGTGAAGAGAGAGGAAATTTCACATTCAAACCAAAAAAAGTTAACTAGCTGTAGGTTTTTAATCAAAGCAGCTTCATGTGGGAGAAACACGAAGGCGAAGAGGTTAGGGTTCGAGCATGTGGAATGATGTGTTTGTGGTGAAGTCTGTGCAGTTTGTCTGGGCTACAGTTAGATGTGCCTGGCAGCTCTCAGCAGGAGGTCTGAGTCCTGCCCAGCAGAGGCTCACTCTAATTGGTCAAAGAGGCAGTGTGGCACCTTGGATTGAACTCATGCCTGGAGGCCAGGTACGGCATACTTAGCAGCATACTGAGGAAAGATCATAGTCATGTGCTTGCCGTCACTGGCTGTCTTTAGGTCAGCAGTCCTCCCACGGGCGGCCGGGCAGAGGAGGAGGAGGAGGAGGAGTAGGCTGCTGTGGGAAGAAGATACAAGGCTACACAATCTTGCCTGGCACTCTCAGGTTGACCAACTCAAGTGACACTTTCCTGAGAGAGGGCCAATTCCAGGCTGCTAAGAGGATCAGTTTCCCCTTCCTGTCCTGATACACATACCCAGCCAGCGCCACTCAGAAGTTTTCAGGCCCGCTGCTCACCAGGCATAGCTGCTTCCAACACTCTTCTACGCTTTCTTAAAAGCCATGCTACCCTGCAGCATGGATGGGATCAGAGAGTGTTTCACTGCAAAGACAAAGCCCTCACTAAGAGGATTGAGATCTTAAACTTAACTCTCACAAAGTCTAACTGTGACCACAGGTAGGCAGCAGGCAAAGGCCAGCACATGCAGCTCACCAACTCTATGTTCAAACAGACTAGAATAGTAAAGAAAAGAATAGATTTTTAAAGTGGCTGCATTGGAATTTAGACTAGAAAGACTGAAGGAAGAGAAGCAGACAGAAGAAAAGTATGACACAGTGGGGGAGAGAGACAGAGAGGTGTCTAATCTTGGATCATGGATCTTGGAGTGGCGAAGCTGCACAGAGCGTGTCACATGTAGTGATGTCACCTCCGGAGAGCTGTGCATGTGTTCCAAGTCAATAGATCCTTTTGAAGAATCTGTGAATGGACACTTGGGGGAGTAAAGTTGGATGAAAGAAACAGGGCACAGAGGGAGGGATGAAGCAATTTTCTCAAAGGGATTGGGAACATATTTGTCACTCCTATTTAGTGGTTTAGTCCTATCTATACATACAGATAGTTTTGGGGTTCTTTTTAATAATATTTTTCCAGTGTTAAACTTAGGTCTAATTAAAACTGGTGCAGAAGAGAAACATTACTGTTATAATTTTTCAGTTTCAAAGTTCCTTTCATCTCCATTGGATTTGGTAGAAATCTTACAAACAGATCTGTAAACTTGAGACTGGGACTTGAGTCCAAGATTTTTTACTTGGACCTGACTGTTAAAAGACTTGGCATGAATTTACACTGTATGATTTTGGGCTGTTTAAGACAAAAGATGACAATCGTGAGAGAAATGTGGTGAAATATTTGGTAACCAAAACGGTGCTCCTGAATCACATTGTGAGGCATGCCCACAAGTGACCGATTTGGAGGTTTGGCAACCAAAGACAAAATGAGGCAAACTTCTAACACCAAATTCTCACAATGTGACTGCTGCTAAAACCCATATCTACAAATAAACCAATCTGAATACGACATTAAAAGAGACAGAATTTACTGGCCAGCATGACATTTTCTAAGTGCAGTTTTTTTTAAATTAAGTTTAGAGGCAAAACACACTTGTTCTCCTTAATACATCCATGACAGACAAAAACCAAAATGATGAAAGTGAAACTAAATAGTTGACTAACTTTGATTCCCCATGCATTCTACACACCATATGATATACTTCAAATTGATATACAGTACAGTTTGACACAGATTGTGACCAAGAAATTATTAAAGGCGCCTTGCACAATATTAAATGCAATAAACTTACAAGATGGTTGTTGTCGCACAGTTTAAAGGTGCCTTTAGATCTTAAAAGCAAAAACATCTCAATAACAGACAAACGTCTTAATAATAACCATTCACAAAACCAAAAAGCCTTGCATCTCACTGGCATTTTGTATTTAAAGATTTGTGACTTGACTTGGACTCACCAATATGATTTGTGGGCATTGGGGTGAACTGAAACTTTTAAATGTCATTAAAAGTAAAGACAGCTATTGCAATTAAAATTAAATAATAGCTAGAAACAAAACAATATTTTTCTCTTTCTATCAGGTGTTAGCGCTGCAGGGAACACTGCAAAGGTCACAGTCCAGCCCATCATGTATGAATGTAACACTCCCGACCCCTGTATATTTGGACACATTTTGGAGCCTGACCTGACACTGAGCAGATGTGTGCCAGAATGGGCTAAAAGGGAACATGTCCTGCATACCAGCTGCAGAGTTGTTCTGGCTGAACCCCGCCGCCTGCTAAACCTGTGCGACTGACATGCTGTTTGGATTGCGGGTGACTGATTAGGTTGTGATGTGGAGCCCTTCCACCACGACACAATTTAGCTGCTGCACTCAGGCAGCTAACAGCTGCTCCGAACAGCACCTTGCTGTGGCCTAATGGATGGCCATAATGTTCGATATGTAAGATGATGTATGGAGCTCCCTCTCAGACCCCAATCTATTCTGCTAAAGGGAATCCACACCTAAAATGTTTTGAGTAGGACTTTATTATCAATTGGTCTATCTTTTTTTTCAAGTAATTGTCTAATTCATAAAATGTAAATGGTGGAAGGCCTTCCCAGGGTTTAAGGTGGAGTCTTCCTATTGGCTGTTTTGACCAACCAACAGAACAATTAAAACAGAGAGTAGCAGAAAACTCAGATTTGAGAAGCTGGAACCAGCAAATGTTTGGCATTTTTTCTATCAAACACTCATCCTTTATAGGATTTAAAAAATGTCTCTGAAATATTTATAGCCTGTTCCTTTAAGGAGTAAGGCAGTTTGGATTCACTACAGTAGCAATAGATTCCATCCATGACACAAAGTTGGAAAACCAGGAAGCAGGAAAATGTCCGTAGAAACTTCTCAAATCACTGTAGGATTAGACACTTCTCCTCTGTTCATTCATATGCCCAGTATGTTCCAAATACTCACAGTTGAGCTAAAATATGGCTAAATACAGAGCTTATGCTTTGTTGCTAATGTAGTTAGCCATAGCCTTTATATCTGCCAATTGCAAATATGCTTGCTTTGGTATCAAAGGTGAATATTTATCCATATTTGGCAACATATCTTTGTATGTTTTATACTCTGCTGTTATTCATGTTTCAAATTGTATCACTATCATGTTTTTGCTGAAATGTGGCTGAGTGCACAGCTTCTGTTTACCATTAGCATGATTAACTGTTGGTTCACAACTAAGCCTACCAAGCTAACAATAAATTGGTGCTGTGTATTTACCCACAGTTTGGTGAAAATATGCAGTACCAGCCAAAAGTCTGGACACACTTTCTCATTGAAATGAATGGGAAAGTGTGTCCAAACTGTGAGTCAACATACAAATCTACAGAGGAGATGTGGTTTGAGTTTTTAATAATCTGGTGCTTTTATTTTCCAATGAAATTGTGATGCCTAATGAATTGGTTGTAATTGCCATCAGCTGCCCCAACTTGTATCCCACAAACTTTCCAAAGCCACCTTTTGGTGAGTGTTTGATGGTCAAACATCGGCTTTTTGGCTGTTTTACGGTGCCTTTGATTTGTATGTGTGCTTACAAATACAGTACTGTATGTACACATGTAACTGTATTCCTTCCATCAGTGATTCTGTAGAGGACACAATCAGCTCTGCAGATTGTTTAAGAGAAGAGAGAGTTGGGGTGTGTGGGGGGAGAAATTAATGGTTCCCCCAGCTTATCGCTTAGCAGAGAAGCTGAGTGAGGCGGTGGTGGTGTGTTGAGATGGGGTGAGTGGCAGTAAAAGGTTGGTAAAGTAAATACACCATACTCCTCTGTCAGCTGTGGAAAAAGAGAGAAGAATGAAAATGTAATCTCACTCCAGCTTTTAAATCTGTCTCCCCTGCGAGACCTTGAGAACAACACGTTTCCCATCAAATGGCAGATTAATCTTGTGTAACTCATGCACGGTCACATCCCGGTCCTCTCGCAGTGCTGGGAAGCCTGTGTGGGAGTCTGTCGGGGGAGGGATGACAAGGGAAGACGGGAGGAAGGGTTCTATGCATGCATCATATCATTTGATTTGTGGACAGTGTGGGGGGAAGAGCAATAATAAAGATGCTGGGAGTAAAAGCAATATCAGTGTCTGGGCTAACATCTCTCTGAAGAGCTGCGTCCTGTAGGTTGTGTTTCTATGCCACCTGCTCTTCATTACAATGCTGCAGAGCTGCTGATAGAGGAGTTGTAGGCTGGTGCTCACATAGACTGAGGAAAAAATCTTGTGGGATCTAGAAGAGAAATGAACAGATATGCAAAAATATATATTGCATATTGAAGTCCATTGGTCTCAAAATGTTCAAAAGTGCTTGTATTGCAAATCATCAAGTGGGAGAAGATATCCGGCGCTATAAAACATTGAGCTTAACCTACTTATAATCGCCAATAGAAGACTGAAATATTTTTTCCCAGTAGACAGTTTGTAGTTAAATTCATTCTGATATCTCATTAATGTGACATGCTTGAACTTTTCACTTGCTAATTGCATTTGAATGTTGCCATTTAAATCATCCATAGACTGAATATATAGATGGATGTAGCGAGGTGTGATGTGGTCCATTGGTTTGCATCGGAGCCAGTTTGAAGCCCAGAGTTGCAGCTTGTGGTCAGTGCCATCTTTTCCATTTGGAGCCCAAATAATGAGTGCAAGGTGTTCCCTTTCAGACTCTGGAAACGACCTTTTGTGCTGTCAGAAATGAGTTGATATAAGTGATCATTTTTGTGCCAGATCATGCTGATATTTCACCACTAAGATCACAGTATATTGATGTTGACAGTCATTACCCAAAAATATGACAGAGGTTGACAGAAAAACATTTCAGTTCAAGTTGTTCTTTCAAATTAAATATTTAATAATGTCATATGCTCAAGTTTAAGGTCAAGAGCCAAGAAAAAAATTGGAAATTGCAGTGTAAATTAACATTGCAGTATAAGTGTTATTGTTTTGAAAAGTATAGTGGTGACAATCCTCAAGGCCTCAGTATGATGTTTACAATGTTTCTTAAAAGGCAAGGTCAAAGGCCTGCCATCATAACCTTCTCCTGGCTGCATCCTACTGCCTCCCTGATCTCTCCCCAAAAATTAGGTGTCTTCTGTCTTTGTTGTCATTTTTTATATCGTGCAATTGGAGATGAATGTGTAGTGTGCACACTTTTCAAATAGTCTCTCTTCAAAGGCAGTGAGTGAGAGAGGTTGTGTGAATGTAAAAAGAAAGTTTGAGAGAGAAGTTAGAACCTTACTTAGTTTCTCATCTCTACACACCTGTCCAATCTACTGTTGGAAAAAAAGGTTTCAGATGCTGATAAACGATGCCACAAGCACTTTGTTTCAAACATACTGATGCCTTTACGATAACTGGTTACTGGTGGTAAGACTAAGTGCATTATCATGACATAGCTCCCACAGTTCCCTTCAAAATGACTTGTGTAGTGACCAGAGGGGGCAACAAACACGAGCAGCTACGCTATCAGAAATCCAACAGAAGAAGAGTAACTAGTGTATCTGTTTTCAATACACAAAAACAAACCCAGCGCTGAGAGGATTTATCACATCACGTTGTTTTAATAAATAAGTTTAAAGAAGATAGTTGCAGAGCCCCCAAAGACCCGAAACATATTTTATTATACAGATAAAATAATTAATATCTCGTGCGCACAAAATAGTTATTTGAGTGTTATGTGAAATGTGCACATATAATAGAGCACAGTGGCTTTTGCTGTCTGTGCATTTCCTGTGAAATGATGACAGCCATGAATAGTATTAAAAATGGGTTTTGATATACAAAAATCTTAAGGATTATGACTCTAAATTGCCTAATGGTCCTTTCTGTTTGATTATTGATTGAAATTTGATAAAAGGGGAAGATGTAACTCTAAATTGAAGCAATTTTATCAGAGTCGACTGGAAAGATATTAAGAAAATAAGGCAGGTGAAGAATAACTAAGACATTTGTGAGTCTATTAGACTTAGCATGAGTCTTATGCATTAAAGATTACGGAGTGAATTTCATGATCACAAAAGTTGGGGTGAGGCAGGGTCGTCTCGTGTGCAATCAGAAGTCCAGGTTGCTCCTGTGTGCTCTGAACAACTTGTACATGGCAAATTCATATTTCCTGACCATATAGTCTAATGTATTTTTGCCACGACCACCTGTGAAATTCCTCATGTGAACTTTATTTCTGACACAAAATATTTGGGAGCTACTTGACATAATGAAGAAGAGAAAGTGTGTGAGAAAGAAAAAAACACACTGTCATGCACGCACATGGACTCATCAAGGTTTACACACACACATATGCACACACACATACACATATCCTTTCTTGGAAAGCCACAAGTTTCTAATTATAACCTGGGTTTCAAATAAAAAGCGTTTACAGCCAATTCGTTTGCGTAAATGCCATTCCTGTCTGTGTGGAGAGATGTAACCATTTCTACCCCCGAGACAATAAATAGTTTATTGCTTTTATTTGTCATGGCTTTATGTTGTATTGCCAAGCCCTCAAAAGAATAGAAAAAAGCATATTTTCCCACTAATGACTGTGTGTGATTTATAGAGTCTGTCTTTGACATGGGGGTGTCTGTGCTTTCAAACCAAGCATAATTAGACCTCTGGAGCTGCATGCAGCGCAAAACACATTCAACAGAAACGCTGTGCTTCCCAGAGACACTCGGCTGTGTGGTTTGTGTATGATGCTGAACAGTCGGTGCACGAAAAAAACGCCTGGAGGTTTCCCTTCCAAACACACGCACCGAGTCATGCACGCACACACAGGTCAATGATATCTGAAACAAGCATAATGATTGGCTTTGACACACTTTCAGAATCAGATACAAGGGGAGAAGAAAGAGCATATAGATTGGCTCAGCGGGGATCCAAAGAGTTAGTCAAGCATGGGCTGTTCCCTGCCGAGCGGAGAAAGAACGGCTTCCCCTCCCTCCTTCGTCCTCACTGACCCTGAATGCTCACCGAGTGATTTTAACAGGTCACAAAGTAGCAGGAGTTCACACTTTTTTGACACCCCTCACCCCTTTTCACTCCACCTCCTCCTCCTCTCTCCCTCTTCCTGTCTCTTTGCCTTTGTCTGTCTGTCTCTCTCTCTCCCTCTCTGTGTGGATGAGGTAGAAAAAGACAGAGAGATGTTTTCTATTTCGTGTCCCTGTCAAGTGATTTCTAATGACACACTGCTCTTGTCCCCACAACATGTATTTTAGAGTAAATGAACCAGGCAGTACATGGCCTCATTAAGTTGAAAGTGCCGCTTTCTGCCGCAAAAGTACATGGTGCTCTGGATCCAGGCCGTTCACACCAAGAAGCAGGCAGAACTGCAACGGCAACATCACACAAGAGCAAATAAGGGATTGTCTGTGTGCATTTGGTGATGTAGTCCCTGAAAAGGCAGGAGGATTTTGACGAATTTGAATGCGTGTGAGTGTTGGGCAATTGGGTAGATCAACTGAGAAATAATTTTAGAATTTTTTACTTCACTTTCCTTGCATTCAAGAGATCAAACACTTTCCAGATTTTAGATCCCCATAATAACCAAAGCAACATGTTGCTGTGGAAGTTATATTCTTGAATGCATCCCAGAGTGACTGCTGTTGAAAGTTTGGTAACCCACTGTGTCACTATGCTCAGTATTGTTTATGACCTGATATACCAAGGCGACCATCGCGTGTTGCCGTCGGGCCACCGTCGAGCGTTTGATGTCACCCATCACTTAAAGTTTTTGCGGTATCTCAGATGACATTGGTTGTAGTCAGCCCTTACCACTCACTATTTGGCTGAGGCCACGGCGAAACCTGTTGCTGAGAGTCTGATTTACTGTTCAGCTGAGCCAATCAGTGATTTTACTCATTTCATGTGGCTTCTATCTTTTCCCGCTGTCTTTTAATTTCTTTTTCCACAAATACTGAAAATACAAGTACAAAGCAAAGCAAAAAGTTCCACACATCAGTTGCAGCTTTTTGTCAAACATCAAAAAACAACCATATTCGGAGCATAAAAGTAGACATTTGAAACTGATTCAGTGGTTAAAAATGGTAAGACAGTTTGTGTCTGAGTGCAGTTTTTCTGGTTTTCTGGTCTTTATTTGACAGTGTAGGGAGACAGGAAACATAGAGAGACAGAGAGAGGGGTATGACACTACTCAACGGTCACCCAACTGAGAGTTGAACCGTGGATGTTGCAGTTATGTGGTATGTGCACCCCAACCATTAACCATTAACCTAACTGGGTCCCCTCAAGTGCAACTTTTGATAGATCACTGAGACATTTGATTGGTCTAATTGTCAGAGCTGGTTCTTCGAGGTGTCAAGGATTTAACAACAACAGAAGAGAAAAATGCAGATTTATTGTTTTGTTTTGGTGGATAGCATGTTACTGTGTGTTTAGGCAGCACGTGAGGCAAATTTTAGAGGCAGAGCGATTGCATGTAAAGTCAATAGAAAGGTATGAGTAGAAGTTAATTATCCCAGTGACGCAAATTGAAAATGTCTCAGAAGCTGAACTGAACACAAACACAGAGGCACACCCCTACAAATACAGTCAGTGCGTCTGTTGCTAGTTAGCTTACAGCTAAGGTACTGTCGGTACATTGGCTGTGGGGCATAAACACAAAAGGTCCAGTGGTCAAACTCGCACAAACGCTCTATCTGAACATATCATTATGCTGGAATTATGGTTCTCAGAATATACATGTTAATGTCTTTGCAATGTGTCGTGCAGACCTGAGTGTCGAGCAAGCTGATTGGTTGAGCCAACTCCTGTAAGGAGGCAGGGATACTATGGAAAATTTAAAAAATATGTGCATGTTCTGATGTTTGCGTGGCGGTAAGAAGTCCAAATGACTGTGTGTGTGTGTTCGCCATATAACAGCCTAAAGCTTGTAATAGCTTAATGTGTTTAAAACATGTGTGATCACTCATGTTTCGATGTCCTGTGTAATATGACTAGTCGTGCTGCTCTATCATTACAAAAAGCAGGCAAGTAAATGGTTATCCTAACCAACAGGGATGATGACCAAAATGACCAAATCCCAAAATAAGACCCAGGTGTAAAAACATAACTTTTTTTTTTAAATCCGACCAAACAGTGTTGGTGAACTCTCTGCTTAATGTCAAGTAAATATTTTTTTTTATTGTCATAGTCTGTACTTCGAACTTTGAGACAAACCTTTCATAACAATATCAAAAGAATATGAAAACCCTCAGGCGTTGTGTTGAATATGAACAGTGTTTATTATACAGTTGATGAGTCATATAATTCGACCATGTTATTGAAGAACTGTGGCTACAGGTTACTCTGCTGTGTGCGTGTGTGTGTGAGTGTGAGTGTGAGTGTGGCAGAGCAAAAGAGGATAACCAATACATCAGGTCTGACAAATACAGATGTCTAAATGTGATAAAAAAAACATCCTTCATGCTGTGCAAGAAACCACCTGGTCTGCAGAGCCAGATTGTGATAAAGGATGTTTCACGTCACACAGACACACATTAATGTCATTTGTATATACAAACCCACGCCCGAAACAGGTGGAGAAGTCATTGTCTTATTCACTTAACCTCACACTGTGTCAAAACAACATTATTTATGAGGCACGTTTTCCTTATTAGGTGATATTTTGCCGACAAAAAAAAGAAGATAGAGAGGAGAAACAGCGTCATATGATGACCTTTGTGAGTTAAATTGAAACAAGAGACGTCACAAACCTGCAGTTTACGCACCAGCGGGGCTTTGTAATGATCATATCTGTCCAAATATAATCACGATCAAGATTCAGTGTTTATGAGGCAGAGAGTTAAAAAGAAACAGAATCAATTTGTAACAGCTCATAACCCATTCGATCCCCAGACTATCACATAATAAATCAATTCTGTAAAAAAAACCACAAACAAGCTAGAGAAGTTTGAACTGGCTTTTTGCTAAAGGAGTGAAAGAGGAACAATTTATTGCATTGATAAATTTCAGCTCCCCATTAGCAGTGGTCCTGCTGATTGTGAGGACGGATTGATAACATTGATTTTGCAGCGTGTCACAGTCACCTGACTGGCGAGGACTGGTGGAGACAAATCAGGAGGTTTCACAAGCCAATCACAGCCTAGCCGTGCAGTCTGTCAATCATCCCGCCATAACCAATGGCTTATCCGGCAGCTGGGCTGAAGCCCTGCCTACTGAGCTGTGCAGTCAAAGGGTTAAAAAGAAATTCACTATGGTCAAATCATCTGGTAGCTTGATCGAAAGCAGCAGAAAAGCCAGGCTTATTTTACTTCTCTGTTCTACCTCTTAAAATGCAGTGCAGAGGGCAGCCTCTTCACTTCTGTAATGCATCCAAGATAATGTGGCTTAAAATCAAATGTAGCATTTAATTGTTATTTATTTGACATTTATTTAACCAGAATCGTCCCTTGAGATCTACTAAAGCTTTTTTTAAAGCAAGTCCTGCCCAGCACAGTTAGCCAGTGTCACATGAACCAATACAAGTGCTAAATTAAGAAGAGAAAGAACAAAAAGTGGGAAAAACTTTTATAAAACTATTGAATGCAAATGAACTGCTGTCTCTAATAAAAAGAAACCGTGCATTCGAATTTCTTGAGATTATTTATTTGAATATAAATTGATTGTTCAATGAACCAATCGTGACACTTAATGAAGAGGAAAAAGGACGAACAAAAAAAGAGGAAAAACGGATAAAAGAATTGAATAAGGACCTGTGGTTGCATCAAATGGCTGGAAACAGTAAAACTAATAACATCATTTTACATGAAATCAGTGGAAAACAATATCTGTTTGGAAGAGGTGGAAAAAAGGATGCAAACATGTAGTAGTGGTGATTAAAAATTTTGTTTTATTTTAACAGGACGTCGGTGTCTTGATATCCAAATACAGAATAGGATGAAAAGGAGAAACAAAAGAAAAAAAGAGGGGAAAGAGCAGTTGCTTGAAATAATTAGGAACCAATAACTTCCTGGAACTGTAGAAAACAGCTTGAAATTTCTTAAAATAGTCGCATTTATTTCTTTGACCTTATGTTCAGTCAGGACAGACTTCATGTCTAAATTTCTTTTCTGATAATGGCAGCATGATTACAGTACGTTACACAAAGCAACACAGACACACAACAGGAATCACTATCACACTAAAGGAAAAAGAGTAAGGAAATAAAAGAGGCCGAAAAACAGAATTAAAGAATATTATGACATAGAAAATGAGGAAAACAGATGAAACATGTTACAAATGTATTAAAACAATTCATTTCTAGAGGACTTAAAGCTATATTTTCATTGTACCAGCTCAGCACAAATACAGACTCTCCATGCATCTCCCAGTGTGAGGACAGTTGAGGACACAGCTGTAAGGGCTGATAAGATGATGCAACTACCCGACGCTCTTACATCAGTGCCTATCTGGGCTGAGGCCATTAAACCCCTCCAGCCTGAGCATATATATACAGTAATACATGTCATTAAACACATTAGCCATGCCTGCGTTTACTCCACGTCCCCACTAATCCTGCAGTCTCACTCTTCTTAACGTGTCTTTTTTTTTTAATACCTCCTTCCCCTCTACTCTCCCCTCCGCTCCACCACCCCCACCTCTAACCTAAGTGGCAGGTGGGACATAAAATGTTGGGAGGTCTTGAGCACAGGACATCAAAAGGATGCATCATGGGTGAGTCACCCCCACAGGCTCCAGATCGTTGCCCTGCATCATGAAAACAGAGCGGCTGTGCATAAAACACTCGTTGGCGGCGAGGAGAATGGAAAATGGGATAAGACCGGTCACAGAGGAATGTAATCAAAGTGCGTTTTATTATGTTTCGCAGCAGGGCCACAGGACACTGCAGCCCTTACCTCACACGTCATTCCACTCAGTCACTGTATGCGTGATGCATGCCGGCTTTGATTTTGGAGCGTGTGTGTGTATGTGTGTGTTAAGATGAGTGTGTGCGCATTCCTCTCATTCGTTACATGAGCATGCTGCATGCCTGCATGCTTTTGGATGTTTGTCTGGGAGAGCCTGGACTGGACTGTCGCTTGTAGATTTGTCATACTTAAGGGACCATACTGGTGGTTTTTTACAGTAACTCTGCCCAACATGTTTTGAAAGCCAGAGTCAACCCCAATGAAACCCCAATTCAAAATCCATCTGACATTTCTAATAATGCAAATTACCAAAAATCCGTAACCTTGCTTAAGATCAATTAATTTGGTTTACTTTAAACAGGAGTGGTCAATATATATTTATTATATATATCAGATTTTAAGTTGATATGTTGAACTTGTTAGCAAACAACTGCTTATTTCCACATCCAGCAGTTATGGAGCAACATTATCATTCATTTGGACTCATGTTTCTGTCCACCTGGTCAGTGTCAGTCCAATACTCACTCTCTTTTAGCTCTGTTTTTGCTCTCTACCAACTCCTGAGGGAAATATCTGGCTCTTTAGCTGCTAAATGCACCACTATGTTCACCAGCTGTCTGTTTGCCATTCGGTGCTATTGTACAGTGGGTTTTTGGAGCTTTTTCTCTGAAAACCCGCTGAAACTCACTATAAAGCTTCATAAAGCAGAGATGCTGATAATTCTCTATAGGTTCAAAACTATGAGTCACTCTTGCAACATTACATATTGTCATTTGATACATTTTTATGATATAAATATTGATCATAGCCACATTAAGGAACACCATTTCCTACAAGCCTAAGTCAGGCTTAAAGGCCAGAGTATGCTTAAAACTGTTGGCAACATTTGAAGGCAGGGCAAAAAGTTATAGAAAGGGACAGGTATTCATGATGGTAAGAAAGGTATTCATGATGTTGTACACAATGAAAAAGAGACAGCTTTGGAAGTTCAAACTTGCTTACTTTTACACCTCCTGGGCAATCACTGAATAAGTGGGTGTGATTGTCCGATTGTCATTTTCAGTAAGTTGCAAAAATGGTCAGAGGCAGCCAATTCTGTAGATGTCGGGAAAAGGTTTTTATACACTATTGTAGGAGTCATGGGATTAACAAAACCAGTAAGCTTCTCTTTTGGCTGCACACCTCTGTGTCTGTTTATTCACACACTCAAACTGCCATACCAAAAAATGGCAAAACTAACAAATGGAGTTGTCAGCACTCATAGGCACTGAAACACGTCCATTTTTTGCTGCTGTGCATCATTAAAGAAATGATACACACTTAACTGTGAATGCTGACGAATCCATTTGTTATTTTTGTGATTTTGGGGGGTTCACACTGATTTACTCTCTTAACACTGAGTTTAGCACGCCAGTTCTTTTGTTTAATACTAAAAAATGGCGCCATGGTAACATCTGCTTTCACACAAAATGGCACTGCTGTTAATCATGGAGCAAGTCAACATTAACTGTATACAAGCAGGTAGCTCCTGGCCTGGAAAGTAAAACCAATGCGGAAGTGCCTTAAACCTGCATTATCTCTAATGGCCAGCAGGGGGGCGACTCCACTAGTTGCAAAATGAAGTCCAATTGTATAGAAGTCTATGAGAAAATGACCCTACTTCTCACTTGATTTATTGCCTCAGTTAACAGTTTCCTAATGAGTTTATGGTTTCAATCACTAGATTCAAGTCTTCTTTAATTGATGATGTTCATTTTTTGAATTACGGTCCCATTAGGAGTAAAATAGTTAAATAAAGCAATGTATATTTTAGGGCATGGCTACTTTGTGATTGACAAGTTGCTACCACAGTGACAACCTTGATAACATACCATGGTGTAACCATGATGTAATTCCAGATTCACAGTGTATAGGCATAGCTGTTGCTTTTTCACAGTGTATTTTCAGTCCATGAAAGTTAATTGTAACATTTTAGTTATCTAAAAAAGTCTTGTCCAGTGTTTGGTTGAAGTGAAAGACCCTCTAAAGAATTGTCTGTTCCATTTTTTCCATTAAGTACATTTAGTTTTAATGGTTTTAGGCCTGTTTTTGCCAATGGGAATTAGTATTAGCATTATCACAGTTAAATTCACCGTACTAATCAAGCTAGCAGCTAGCGCTAGGTCCACATATGTCATCCACATATGGTTACTTCTAGCTCCAAAAATCCAAGATGATGACAGTCAAATCGAAAAACTCAAGGCTGCAAAACGGCAGTCCACAAACCAATGGGTGGCTATGTCCATATTTTTTTTCACAGGCGGTCCACTAAAACGTGGTCCAGCTTACCGCCAATGTCGATGATGAATATTTTGTCCCTGGCAATCTGAGCACGAAGGTTGCGCCAGCATCACCACCTAGCCACCTTAGCTTTGTTCAGGGGCAGCATTAGCTATGCTGTGCGGGAAATAAGATGGTGGTCCACTAAACCCAGGGACGTCACCGTAAGTCTGAAAGTCTTTCAAAAAATGCGTTTTAACGCACCATATTTGTCCTTCCCGAGAGGATTCTTGACGATGCTCACAACTCTGCCGATGTTGAACTGCTGTGTTTGCGGTAATGTCTCTGGGTGTGAATTGCGCCTCTGTCAGAGCAAACCAGGCCACTGCTTGCGACTACCACAACTCTGGCAGCTTGAGCAAGGCTGCATGTGTCACCATAATCGTTTCTGGAAACGTCCAGAAGAAAACCAGGGTCACAACTTTAGGGACTTCATGGGACTAATGAAACCAGCAAGCTTCTCTTTTGACCACTCACCTCTGTGGCTGTTTGTTCACACGCTCAAACTGCCATACCAAAAAATAGCTCCATTGTAACACCGCTTTAACACAAAATGGTGCTGCTCTTACCATGATTACACGTCTACCTCTTAAAGGGGATAAGTCAACACTAGCTGTACACAGCGTGAGAAAATCACCATACCAGGAGTCCTATAACCCAACATTTCATGCTGAACACACATATAAACAAGTCTTGGTGATTTACTTCCTTAAGTCCATGCTACACTATAAGCCGATCTGACAAACACTTCTTTTGAAGCATGTTGACGTCTTTAACAGACTGAGGCCAACTGAGCGGCAAGCTTGTCAATTTCGCTGTCATTTAAATCAACTTTTTTAAAGAATTTGTGCATCAGTATCTCAAAAGATGAAGAGACTAATGAGGTGACTGCACTAAAGTAAGAGTAAAGAAAAATGACACTTGATTCCAGAAAATTCTTGAAAGGGTTGAGTTATATTGAAAACAGGTTAATATGCTCACCTCTTTTTCAAGAAAATTTGACTTTGGTAATGTGGAGCAGTGTTTCTTATGTGATCCAGCACCTGCACTCATTATTGTTTCATGTTAATACAGACTGACTTTAACAAAAATACACTTGCTGAACTTTTACACTTTTAACTATGATGAATTACACAACTCAAGCAAGTTGATGAATTACGCAAATCAAGCAGGTTTCAAAAAAGGCTGGAATCAATTGACTGCCTTGAATGGTTACAAAAATTTATATCTAAAACATAGCAGCAAACAGCAGAAAGGTACTTTCACATCATAGTGGGGTACATTTTGTCAAGGTCAGTCTTTTTTCAAGTTCCAGTCCAACTATAATCAAAGTTCTTGGCTAAAACTCAGATCATCCTTCTTTCATTTTTCTTAATCATGTTTGGGATTCAAGTTATGAGCCTTTGAGATAACAGAGGATATGAATCACAAACATGTGACACACCCGTCTCTGATATTCATTAAGCATGGGTAAGCATTTTTTCCACCCTCATCCTCCAAGATGTTAGTGACTCAACAAAAAAAAGAAGAAAGAGAAAAGAAGGGAAAGGGTGAGAGCTGAGTGATGGCAGGGTAAAAACTGAGGCGACAACCGCAAGTAAGACGAGACGGAGGACGTCTGAAGATTTACCATTGACTGGAATACGGTTCGTATTCAGAGAAGTGTTTCCAGGGAGCATTTCAGGAGCAGGGGGTGACAATTTGCCGATCATCTTTCACAGCAAGCTGAGGAGGGTGAGGAAGAAAGTGTGACAAGGGGGGAGACTGCTATGGTAGGAATCTGATATAGCCCAAAAATCTAAAAGGTCCACCATGACTGAATCCCTGTACCACCTTGACACAACACCTCGCTACCTCTGCATATCCACAGTAGACGGACACTTTCAGGCATGCACACACACTACCCTTCCACAAATGCCATAAGCTGCCATGGAGAGTGGAGGAGGGTGACAGAGAGGGAGAGAGCGAGCATAGGGGTTTAGGCAGTGCCATTTATAAAGCATGGCCCTTTGCCTGCCTCATAAACTGTGCATTATTCTGGGAAAGCAGGAAACTGGCTGGACTTCAGCAGAGAGGGAGACAGTGAAAGAAAAAGAAAAAAAACATATATATAGATATATATGTTTTTTTCTTTTATGTTTTTTCTTTTATATATATATATATATATATATATATATATATATCTGTTTCGTCTCAGTGTTCCCTTTCTCACCCACCTTCACTGCCTTTTGAATGTTTCACCATCACTGCTCTGGATCATCAGAGGAGACATGTGACAGTAGATGAAGCCGCAACCTGTGACTTCTTCCAGCAAATGCACACATTACAAAAAATATTGCATAATCTTGAGACATTTGCTTTAGTAGGCAAAAAAAAAAACTGCAGACGCGGTAGCCAGAAAGATTTGATAAGATGTCTTGAAACTCGCATAAAGTTCAATCCAACTTGATATAAGCAAGAAATTCAATGTAAAGGTTAATCAAAATAGATTATTTGCTCTCAGCCCAACAGAGCTTTTTAGGGTCTTTCAGCTCATTGTCTTGGTCTTATGGCCAAGGACTTTAGTATTTTGATTCAATTAGAAATGCGGCTCCAACAAAATCCTAATTTTGCTCTGTGTCTGCTGGATGTGTAAATAACTAAGTATGCTAACGCATTCACCCCATTGTATGTCAGTGTTGCTGCTTGCTGTGCCGCCCCCGAGTGGGCAAAAAATCCATTTAGGCAGGTTTAACTCCAAAATCAAATGGTGGTTGATGAGATTATATATCTTCAATAAGAGAAGTAAGGCTGTATCTGTAACATCATTATTATTATTAATACTACCATATGATATGCAAATGTCTTGATTTACGAATTGATTTCAACCCGCACCAGAATTAATGTGGAAGAGAGTGTAGAATTCCTTTGCAACCAGAGGAGCCAGCTAAGTATTTAATTTAGTTATATCTGATAAGTAAGTTGTGAGTATGCTTCAAACAAGATCTTTGTTGGATTATTGAACGGCGTCTGAAACGCCTCTTTCCACGCACACTTGCAACTTTCTGAAAACTACAATTTAACAATCACTGCATATGGCCGCATGTGAAGGTGTGACGGTAGTCAGGATTTGAATTTGTCTCCCAAGCTCTCTTTTCATTCTTCTTACAACTTCTTATGTCACTTTTTGAGTGCAAGATGGGAAGACTGTCCAAAAGTATGTGCAGTTATCCCCATTTTAACGCTTCATTGTGTCTCACCTCTCTCTACGAAAGTAAGCTTTTCACTTTACCTGTTAAAGTGGCCATTTGGAACTGTTAAAACACTTTTGCCTGTAGACTCAGTCAGACACTTTGTACAAAACTAATTGGTTTCATGATGGAAATGTTGGTGTATCGATTAAAAGAAAATTTGCCATTGCTCAAGCTTCTGCTCCATTGGTGACCAAAAACAAACGTAAGTGTACTGATGAGGAGACTGTAACAATCCTCACATTAATATAATATAAACACGAATGCCATATTTCCATCACATTTGCTGAGTGTTATTAGTGTTATTAACCCTTCATCTTGATGCACCCAACTCTTAATATTCACATGAAAGTAATGGACTTAAAGGAGCAGTGTGTAGGATTTAGTGGCTTCTAGTGGGGAGGCTGCAGATTGCAACCAACTGAATAACTGCCTCCCCTTCCCCTCTGCTTGCAAGCGTGTAGGAGATCCTACAGTGGCCACGAAATTTTAAAAAAACACGAAAGGCCCTCTCTAGAGCCAGTGTTTGGTTTGTCCCTTCTGGGCTACTGTAGAAACATGGCGGTGCAACATGGTGGACTCTGTGGAAGAGGACCCTCTCCCTATGGTAGATATAAAGGTCTCATTCTAAGGTAACGAAAACACAACAATTCTTATTTTCAGGTGACTATACACTGATGAAAACATACTTATGAACATGATATAGTCCATTCTGCTAGAAGCCACTAAATTCTACACACTGCTCCTTTAAACAAGCATTCATTTGCATTTTCTTTTGCCAATTTTCTGGAAGTTCTGTTAAAATTTGGGATACATTTGAATGGAAACTTGGCCAGTGTCTTGAAAGAAGGTGGATTACTGCAGTAGAATAAAGAAAGAAATATTTGTTGATTTGTATTGGAAACAGGTGTCACTGAGTTTTCTGACTTTTTTCATTTGTTTTATGAAAATTAGGCTACGATTTAAAAAAATAAAATAAAATTTGATAACAGTAAGATTTTTGCAGTGCACGGGAAAACTACACCTTACACAAAATCGGTGTAAAAAGACTAATAACTATGCTGCCAAAGGCTGAATGAAGCTATTAAATGCAATGTCACAGCCAGATAACTAAGTCAAGTATGATTAGTGACAGCATGGCAGGAAAAGAGAAAGACAGCTGATCTCTTCTTATTCTTTCTTTCTCTTTCTATGCCAGTCTTCTTCGTCTTCCCCCAGTGCACCAGGAGATCTATGTTTAGACAAGATAGAGTTCTCCAGGGCCAACATGGATAAAGCTCT
Organism: Euthynnus affinis; assembly: GCA_029490765.1. NCBI lineage: Eukaryota > Metazoa > Chordata > Actinopteri > Scombriformes > Scombridae > Euthynnus > Euthynnus affinis. The sequence goes on along the minus strand of CM055848.1, from coordinate 26,359,204 downwards.
CTCTCGTCTCCTCATGGTGAATGTGTCAGTGGAGAGAGTTATAAGCCCTGCCCTCCCCACCACCCCCACCTACTCCTTGGCAAGTGGCAGTCAGTCAGCTGATTTGTGCTGCTGAGGGGATTTGGTGTTCCACGTAGGCTATTTAAAAAGCACCAACACCTCTCTCTTGCTCTCTGTCTCTCTTTTCCACTCACTCACTTTTTCACTATCTCGTGCACAAGCTCTCTTACAACCACATAACAAACCCCTCACCCATTCCCCTATATTGCTCTGTGCTCTCCCTTCCCCCATCCCCCCTCTTTTCAATCTTTTTTTTTTTTCTGCTCCCTCTTGCCTCAACGTCTGTTGCTGCATTTATTTCCTCTACTGTATCTCTCTGTCAGTCCAGTTCTTCTGTTTCACAACATCTTCTGCTGGGGGGTTTGCACAATGTGAAGGTTGAAAACCAGATTTGTACTTCTCTGTCAAACGGAGGTGTGGGAAGTGCTTTTTAGTTTGATGTAGAATTTAGCCCTTTACTTATCCAAGAAGACCTCATGTCTGAATGGGGGGAAATTGGGTAATTTGTCAGTGCTCTTCTATACTATCTTGATGGTTAACGTCTGATTACTTGTAGGAAACTGTGAGTCGGTCAAGGTTGAGATGATTGCATGTGTGGTTAAAAGAAAAACTGATTGTTGGAAATGGGACCTCAATGAACCTCAGTCTTGTGTATCAAAGTCATACATTTATCCACAATGACCTTCTGCCTGAAGCAACTCACATCCGCCACATTGCAATAAATGACGTGTCAATTAATGCTCACTAAAAGTGACCTGATTCATCCAACAAAATTACACTGTAAACTGCGGGTTGTATCAAAAAATGCTGCCACAATCTCTACTGGCGTTGGAAAAATGTAGGAGAAAACACAAGAAGCCAATCAGAGTTCTTGTGGTCTTCGTGTAATATCTCCACATCCCTGACATGTACTTATATTTTTTAGGAGGTGCTTGCCAGCTCCTGCAGCGCTATAGAGACCTCACAGCACCCTGGTCCAGAAGTATAAAGCCTGTTTAAGATCTTTAGAAGAACACATACAGAACCCAGGTGATGCTTAATCACAGTATACAGTAATTCTGTGTTCAGAAGTATGTTTTTTGTGTGTGAATGTGTTTGCATTCACACAGCACACATACATTCATGACAAACGCATAGATACAGTATCACACACACTGTACTGTAACACATACTCTTTCCAACCAGTGAGTGTAGCCATGCAATACTGCAGGCTTTACATTCTGGGAGTGTCTCCAGAGCCTGGACTCCTCTGTCAGCAGCGGCTGCATTTACCCTATTACATTTACAACGGAAACAAAAACATGGCCTTGGGACTTCATGGCAATATATAACGTGAGAGTGTGTATCAGTGTGTGTGTGTGTACGTGTGTCTGTGTGTGTTTGCTTTCTCTGAATGCATGTTTATAGGTTTGTTTGTCTGCGTGAAATTTAAAGAAGAAAAAAAAAACAGAGACCAAGAGTTAAAGCAGATTTCTTAAAGTGAGATATGTACAAAAACTTGGCCGTTGAATAAGAGGAGATACCTAAAATGGGCTAAGAAAACAAGAGAGAAAATGAGTGGAAGAGGGATCTGGTGAAGAAAAAAAGAGGATATTAACACACATAAACCAGCAGGGAATGAGTACACAATACATATTGCCCTGTTATTAGTCCCCTGGGTTTCAAACATTAGGTGAAAAATACCAAATAAGCTCACTGATAGAGAATGGTTCACTTCTTTCTTTCAACAAAAGAACCTTCTTAAATGCACTGAAAACACGAGGTTATAAACTCTGTGTCCTTATAAGGTACAAACTGGACTGTGTGGAACTGTGCAGGGGTGTGGCAAAGTTTATCAGCTTGTATTTTAGCTACTGACAAAACTGCACAGCCTGAAGTCCCACATTTGATGACTTTAGACTTTACAGAATCAAAAAAAAAAAGAAGAAGAAGAAAAAAAAGACTTGATTTAAATGACTCATGACTTTACTTGGACTTGATTTCCATGACTTGACAGATGTGAAAAAACCCCCCGAGCCCAAAGAGGAAGAATCTTGGCTGGTGCCAGCAGTATATTGAGAGAGTTAAAACTGTACCATGTACTGGAAGGTCAGTAGTACTTGTTCTGATATACTTTATCTATTTATAACTTTATGTTAGCAAAAGAAATAAGTAGTCATCTAGGGTTTTTCCTAGTGACAGACAAATAAGAAGAATAGATTACAGTGAGTTAAGAGCTTGTGCTGAGAAACTGTATGAAAACAAAAAAGTTCATTGGAAATGAAACAAACTTCCTGAATCTTATATCATGACTAATGGAACAACAGTTTTTGCTTTTTAAGTGTTTACTAAAGATTTAGTGCTACCATGCTGTACAGTTAAAAACACTTTAAAGTTATATAAACATGTTAAAGCCTTGCTGAGCAATATTAACTTAGCCCACTCAATGCACAGTAAAGTGTGTTTAAAATTACATGAAGTGCACCCAATGGTAATTATCAACAAAGAGCAGGTCTACACAGGTTTTAGCGACTTTTAGCTTGTTGTTTTGGTGTTCTGGCTGCACATAGACAGTAGTTTGATGAAACTGTTGAACGTTCAAATGTTGATATGACTGGTGAACAAATCAACTTTGCACTACATTGTAAATTTCTCAAAAAAAACAAAGTCAAGAGGGTGTGATATGTAGCACAACAAGCTAGTAAAGCTCTGTAAACAGAACCACGTTCCCACACATGCTCAGTGGCGTCTTCCTTACACAGAACTACTCTCCGGAGACTGGAAACTTGATTGCTGTTATTAGTCTCTGGAGCCGTCTCAAAACAAATGAATGTGCTCACTCTTCATAATGTCACTCAGTGCAGCAGTGTGGCTAACTGACATGTTTTTTTTAATAGTTTTTGGACAACAACAAAGGTCTATGACACAGAGGAATAACATATGTCATATATAAGATATATTTAGATACGAACACAATACTTGTGAGTGGATCAGTTCATTGTAGGTTTGGCTCTGCACATGAGATTTGTTGGCATTGATTTGATAAGAAAAATATAGAAGATCTCCAGCCAAATACCGAAAAACTGCACTGCGTCATACTATAAAACACGATTCTAGAAAGTTATCTCTGCAAAAATTGTATCCTCCATCTTGACAATTACAAGATTAACAGTAGACTTGTGCTGTTAATGTTACAAAGTAATAAACGACCAATGTGTGTTTGCTCATATTTGACCAGCACAGTGTGTTTTGGCAAAAGTCAAGATGGGTTTAATTTTTTTGTGCAAGTCCTCTCAATTAGAAACCCTGCTGTGCCAACACAAAGGTCTCATTGATTTAAATCAGAGAGCTGCACTTTCTTATGCTAATTAGATTAAGATAATATGAATACAGCCTAACTGGGCTGTTAAACCAAAACAGTGAGCTAAGAGCGGCTAAAAAATCTCCGTAGAGATGCAGTTGGATGATAATTATCACCATAAGTGACACCTTTCACACTATAGAGTTTATGACCACATGGATCATACGTGTGAACCACACATATGATCCCCCCCGACAAACGTGTGAACACATCTGTGTATGCAGGGACACAGTGTAGTACAAATTTAACTGTGCATGCGTCTGTTTTGTATGATATCCGGCCTTTAACTGTAACATCTGCATGATACAAAGACCGAGTGAAAATGGTGAAAGTTGGGGCCACCAACTGTGCCTAACTGTTGTAATTACAATTTATGTGACACAGGTATGTTAATGATGTATATACAGTCCTGCATGTATGTTGGTATTGTTTGATAGAGCAGCTACGAAGGGAAAGAAAACAGCTCTCACTGGTTCCAAGTTTCTCTCTTGACACTAATAAAGTCGATTTATGTATGATGCCGGTTGGACGGTCGCATTTCTTTGGATACTTCTTCCCCCCACCCCCTTTCCAATGTCACGTTTATACAGTTCTCTGGAAGTGAGAGAGGAGTCAGTGTTTAAACCTTTTTTCATTATTTTTTCATAACTATTTATAGCATTTTTGTGTACAAATGTCTTCCAGGAAAGATAGTCTGCTATAAACACAACTATAAACACAGTTGATTTCTGATGAAGTCAGACAAACATCTTCAAGTATAACCCAGTCATTAAATCATTATGATTAAATTAATGACTACAAAGCTTCAGGTTAATGCCTGTGGTCACAGAGCATGTGCACATACGTAACTCAACACAAATATTTGTCCGAATATACACAGACGCATGTAGGCACATTTGCAGAGACACACAGACAAACAGATGGATGTAGAAAACAAATTTCACAGAGAGGTGCACTCACACAACATGCACATTTACACACATGCAGGATTCACTCCTGATACATGAACACATGAAGAGAACGACAAAAGCAGAGTTCACCTTTAACTCACTCTTTCTCACACTCCAACACACACCTGTGTGTAAGTGGGTCATATCTACCCCCCCACTCCTCTCTCTCTCCTCGACCTCAGTCAGCCGGACATTTCTCTTCTCTTCTCTTCTCTTCTCTTCTCTTCTCTTCTCTTCTCTTCTCTTCTCTTCTCTTCTCTTCTCTTCCCATTTTCACCACTTTCCACTCTTCTTTTTACCATTTTCTCTCACACTTCTGCCCTGTCTTTATCTTCTCTTGATCCCCCTTTCACTCTTCTTCTTCTGTCTTTTCGCTTTCTTGCCTTTTTCATTTGTCTTTTTTTCCAAACTCTTTTTTTTTTCAACTCTTCTTTTTTCCCATTTTCATCCCCTTCCACTCTTCTCTTGTCTTTCAGTTTTCTCTTCTGTTCCTCCCCATCCTTCCCCTTTACTTCTCAGTTACACTCTTCCCTTTCTTCTAATTTTTGTTCTTTTCAACTCTTCTTCTCTATTCTTTCAGTTTTCTCTTCTCTTCAGTTCCTCATCCCTCCCTTTTATTGTTTTCAGTTTTATCCCCTTCTACTGTTTTTCTCACTTTTCGTACCACACGTCTTCCTCTTTTCTAATTCCAACTTTCCTCTTTTCTGTTATTCTTGTCTTCTCTTCCTCCCCGTTTCTTCCCCTTTCTTCTACTCCAGTCTTGTCTTGTCATAGTTGAAGTATGACTTGCATCTTCACATTTATTGCACAGAACAATATAGTAATAGTTGCATCACTCTAAGACGTATAGATGCAGGGCAGCCATTTATACGACCTCCCTCCTTCTCTCTCTTCTATTTATCTGTTTAACTGTGTGTGTGTGTGTGTGTGTCTGGCTGTCTCTCCGGGGCTTTGGGACAGCCACTGCCTCCGTCCTCCATCGTCCTGCTGGGCAGAGCAGCTGAATAAGCTCATTGTCGGCCTGTGGAGAGTGCAGGTGCACCTCTTCTTTTTCACCTCCGACCCTCGGCCCTCGACCCCACAAAGCCCTTTGTGAACTCTATTTACTGGCGACTCCAATGAAACTGCAGTCCATTACCAACATCTCCTCTCTCCCTTTCTCTCCCCATTTTCTACTCCTCTCAAGAAACCAATTAGCGACAATACAAGTAGGTTAGACTCTCTATTCAGAGTGGGCATTGTTTAACACAATACCAGGAAGCATTGTGAGCTAACAATTAGTGGCAATGGGGCAGTGTAGAGTGTCACTGACATTGTTGGGAGTTGGACAAGGCTGGGTTTGTTCCCAAAGAGGGAGTTAGACTGGGGTGGAGGAAGAGAGCGGAGGGGTTCCCAGGTGCTGAATTAGCCCAAACTCAGCCCATGTGTCCCGGTCACACAAGATGCTTATCTGTGGCAGGGCTCAGGATACAGGAATGTGTCCCCAAGAGGGCGTGTTGCTTTCTTTGTGTGTAGATGTTTATGTTAGAGGTAACTCTACCTGGATGGGATTGTGCATGCATGCATTCCTGTATTTGTATTTGAATGAGTGTTTGAGCTGAAGTGTGTGAATGTGCATCAAGTTACCTGTGTTTTTCAGTTTTCCTCTTTCGCTTTGTCGTTTTGTGCAGAAATGCAGCTTATTGGGCTCTATATGCCGATATGTGACCACTCAGAGAAGATGGTGTTGGCTCAGGGTCTTCCCCTGACCTTCTGGCATTGAGGTCGAGACCTCGGGTCATTAGCCCATGCTAATGCTAACAGCATGCTAGTCGCCACGTGAGGGTCTTCCCCTGCTGCCGCAAAGAGGCTTCACCCGGCTGGTGACTCCTCACGAGAAGGTCACAACCAGAAGGTCAAGGGTTCAGCCATCATTGTTATCCTGCCCTCCCCACCCCCCACCCCCACCCTGCCTTCCACCCCCACCACCCCAAACACACCCCCGAACACACCCCCGCTGCACCATGACATCATAGCACACACAGCCAGGGAGTCTGGAGGAGGAGGGCCGGGCTGGCAGCATGGAGACAGAGCCGCTGACAGCTGACACTGGCTGAACTCAGCCTGAATACTCGGCTCTGTTCAGTAATGAGAAAACTAAGACGACCATGAGATTTCATCAGTCCTGTCTGACACAATTAGCTGTTCCAGGTAAAAACGAGACGCTGGATTCTAAGTAGAGGTCAGGAAGAGAGGAGCTATAATCCAGTAGCCTCGTGTACGATTTTGTGAGACAAATTAGCCATTTCAGGAACACATCTGGTAATTATCATGGTAAACCTCAGTAAACTTGAAGCTCCGGAGCAGCTGACAGCAGAATAAGGACACACTCACGCCTGTAGTTTGTTTTCTTTGATCTGAATCATGCCTGAGGCTTGTCTCACAAGGCAGGATTATTAAGTTAGCTGGATAAATGCGATGAGTAAAACCCGGAGGAGCTATTTTTACTTCAGAAGATTTACTTATAGAATCTGAGGGGGTTTTGCAAATTATCCTGATAATTTAGTAATCCTAAATTTGTGAGACAACCTCCCAGTTTACACTGCTTCTTTACAAAGTCTTTACAGTCATGTGAATGTGGTGTGATTATTTCTTAGGGGGTGTTTTGGTGACCTGTCCTCCTGTAACACCAGATGACTTTTAACATTTTTGGGGAAATTCTTAAGTAAATTAAGCAATCATGCTGCGTTTAACTGCACTCCCATACTCCCATATATCTTCTTATGTGCATACATCAGCAAAAACCTCATGAACTGAAAACTGATGATTAGTCAAATATTTTCATCAACAGAAGCTCCAACTGGACGTCATCTGTCAGAGATACCAAATACCAAAAGCTACTGGAAACAGAAGAGTGAGTTTCCATGATGAGGGCAGCCATACCTTTAATTAAATGTAAAACATGACTGAAAATATTGATGATTGATCTTGATGAGCAGACCACAATCCCCCCAAAAATATTGAGAAGTCAAACTTTTGTATTGATGGAGCTTAATAATGAAAGTGGTGCTGAGAAAAGAAGAATTATTCAGTTTAAAACAGATTAAAGTAGACATCTCCGTCTACAACAGAACGTGGATGGAGACTTTTTTTTATTTCCTCCTCAATCAGATAATTCTTGGTTTTAATAAAAATTTTGGCCATTTGAAATGATTTTTATTTTGGCAACGTTCATGGGCTCCTGATTGTGTTTAGAAAACATTTGACATTTAAGAACTTTGGCTTCTTTGCTTCACTGAAAAAAGAAAGATTTTGTTGAAAATTTGTATTTAAATTTCTCAAAAAAGGGATTAGGAAAATTATCGTTTTGGTAGCAGAATCAAATCTCAGGTATCTGTTGTAGTTATTCAGTATGTTTGAAACATATTCTGTTCAATAATATCTAAAGGCAAACATGTTCATACCTGCAAACTCTTGAAGCCCTTGATAGTGTTGCTTTTTGCTGTGCGCATGAAAAGTGACCCTGCCTATTTTCTCACCTCCACACACCTGTCCACTCACTGCTTAAAGTGGACGTGATTGAAAAAAAAAAAAAACGTCCCCCATCCTCTGACATGGGAATGGTGGGAGATGAAAAGGGGGGGCCGGTTAGATGCTTTTAGACGATCAACAAGCACTTCCTTTAAATCATACTGAGGCCTTCACTAACTGAGGAGGGGAACATCATTCCTCAACATGAACTGCACCCACGTAAGACTGATCCTTGATTGTGGTAGGAGACAGGCAGACAGTAGAGGTTTCTGGGGGCAGTCGGATGCCTTTTGTCCCTTCGTTCTCCCCGGTTACCCCGGGCAACCCCTGGTTAAATTCGAGGGGTTAGGAAAGATGTGGGGCAGCGAGCGCCGATCCTGGAGACTCTCCACACTGGTGCCCATTGTGCAGCCATCCCAAACGACCCTGTTCTATTTCTGTCTGCCCTTCTCATTTTATCAGTTGCTCTCACCCTCTTTTCCCTCCATTCACAGATTGTTTGTGGTCTTGCTCTGTTTCTTTCACCAATTAATTAATTCATAGATCTTATTTGTTAATTTGGCTCTTAGTCCCCCTCTGTCCCAGCTGCCTTTTTGTGCTCTGCTTTCTTTCCTTGACAGCAGATAGAAATCTGGGTCATGGCATCCACAAACCCATTCGCATTCTTGCTCGCTGTCGAGGTAGAAATGTTGAATGAGAATACAGATGATAGAAAAAAAGAGAAAAGAAAGATGAACTCAGAACAGGCAGCATGTGTCCTTCTCTACAGGAGACACACGTACCCCTCAACACTTTCTCACATTCTGTGAAGTTTCTAAGTGTGTGGGAGAAACCACATAAAATTCAGGAAATAAAAGAGAAAATGAGAAAGAAGGAGGCTGAAACTGAAGATGGAAAAAAAACATAGCTGAAACATGAACCAGAGATACATCAGGTCTATTAAAACACTTTGGACAGAAGCAGGAAACAGCACAAAGAGGCACATAAAAATTCAGTTAGAGAGCGTTTTCTCATAGAAAGCGAAACTCCAGAAAATGAAAATTCAAGTTTATTGCAACTCTACTATTGTTTTCATAGTTTTTTTCCCACTATTTCTGTCAGCTATAATAACATTATGCTCATCAAGTTAATTGCTGAGATCTGGGAACATGGTGACAACGCTACCACAGAACAGGAAACATGAGCAGTAAGATGATCTTACAGGTCGTAAACAAACCAACGGCTTATTCAGATTATCTAAACCACTTTGTTCGGAGGTAAAGCTGAAAGTGAGCACACCTGAAATGTTAATAATAACCTTTCACTGCATAGTCATTAGGCTGCTGGTGGGCAAATAATGGCCCACGGGCCAAATTCGATCTCCCAACAAAAGTATTTGGTCTCCTGACAACAGCTGAAGTTTTACTGTATATCAAAACAATGTTGAATAAAAGGGTAATTGCAATAAATATGACCTCATAACATCTAATACTGCACCCACATAATAACTTTGTGCGTAATATAACCTTATCAGATTAATAAAAACAAATTGATAATATAATCCAAGTAATTTAAATGGAACATGTACCAATTAAAGCACAGTTTTGATTCCATTTGACCAAATAAATTAGCGTCAATAACAGTATTTTTTTAATTCAACCATAAATGAAGCAGGTCACTGTGTCAAGTCAGGTCAATTTTTATTTATGCTGCCCAATATCACAAATCACAAATTTTTCCTTGGGGTTTTTTTTTTCAATCTGTACAATATATCTTCAGACCCTTGATTCCTCTTCCAGGATGGACAGATGTGCAGCAGATGTTGTGTGTACAGAATAGACCAGATTGCAAAATTACAGTATGGAAAAGCACGATAACAAAATTATAGATAAACTGATAACCTATATAAAGAATATGATGAGGAGGACATTGAGCAACATCCAGGAGCTGCCAAATAAGACGGGACCTGAATCACCTGACTTCCTCCCAGCATGGAAGAGAAAAGATCAGGTTACATATACATACAGAGTAAAACTATTTTTTTATATATGAATTTTAAAAAACTAAACAAACAAATCAGATTTTGAACATACAGGCCTGTGAATCCACTGCAATCATAAAACTTTGGCTCCCACAATACTGAAAAAAATGGCTGATGATTGAAATTAATTGCTGACCCTTGCCTTAGGGTACAAGGACGCCACCCACAGCGGACAGATAATTTTACCACTGACTTTTCTTTTCTTAACAAGTTTTACTAACCTGGGAGTTTGTAAAAAATCTGTTCTCTGGTCTCAGCAATAAACTTGATGAGTACAGTCTTGTTATCGTCTTGTGGTGAAAGATATGATAGAAAGACCAAAGGTGTTTGTCTTTTTACAAAGCTGTTACGGCAAATGTAACCACAAACAACATCTTATCTGACAACCAGCAGGCATTCAGCAACATTAGCATTAATTTGGAGTTGAGTTTTTGTCCACTTGATGAATGTTTTTTTTTTTTTTTTTTTAGGTTCTTTAGCTGCTAAAAGCGCCAATGTTTTCACCAGCTAGCTGCTAACTGTGTCTGTTATTTGGTGCTGAGCAGGTAGCCTACTGTAGATTTATCTGAGTTTGTTTGTTTGTTTTTGAAACAGCTGCCTACAGCTGGAAACATCATTGATGAGAGCACTGAGCTTGAAACAAAGTGATCCAATTTTCAAAAAAAACAAAATAAGCTAAAAAACGATAAAATGCTCCTCATGACCAAGTCATTTTGGTGAAAATGTTTAAAGTGCTCCTTTTACATAACACATACTGTAGTGATTTGATCCATTGTTAATATAAAAATATTGATTAGTGCAGCTTTAAGGACACAAAATATGTGCTAATATGTGCATCTGCTCTGCTGTGCACGTCCGTGCTCACATAGCTGAACCCTGAATCAGCAAAAGTGAGTCATCGCATCTAATTAGTGATGCAATGGCATGCGAGCCAATACAAACACACACACACACACACAGTCATGTTTCTATCACTTCAGAGGACATTACATTGACTTACATTTCCTGGAGACCCATCCTAACCTTAACCATAACCACTTCACTCTTACCCTAACCTTCTTTTTAAACCAAGTAAAATGAATGATTTACATTAAGGGGACTTGGTTTTTGTCCCCACAACATGACTGTGTAAACAGATTTACGTCCCCACAATATGAGGAATACCTGGTCAACACATACACACACACAGACTGTCACACACACAGTGACACACACACATAATCCCTCCCTCATTAGGTGTATTGTGGGGATGCTGATGTAATGCAAGTTAATCTGTTGGCCTCTGGTTGGCTCGGTGGCCCAGCGGGAGCTCTTTGTGTGGGACATTACCCCGGCCCCGCCCCCTGGAGACAGGTTCATTAAGACTGACGCTGATATCCAAGTACCCTGGCCTTTTGTGTGTGTATGTGTGTGTGTGTGTGTGCGCGCGTCTGTGTGTGTGTGTCTGAAACAGTGTGTTTCAGTCAGTTATACTACTGACAATGCAATGAAGAGGCGGGCCATAAAGGCATTGCTTTCTCAGCATGTGCCTGAGCGCACGTAGGCCAGAAATCTTGATTGGCATGCAAATGTGTGTGTGTGCGTGTGTGTGTCGTTCATGAAGTATGCTTGAGGCATACGTATGTGTGAGTGTGTCTGTCTGTGTGTGTGTGTGTGTGTGTGTGTGAGTCTGTGATGCCTCGGTGTATTAGAAACATATTTCTGTGGTGCGTTCATGTTTCGCTGTTGTTTAAAGTGTCAAAAAGTCCAACACATAAATCTAAAACAAGCTGTTGCTCTGTGATATTGAGTAACACTGATTTCCTGCCCATACAAGTACACATTAGTGTGTTGAGGGAAAAATGGGGTGAGAGATCAGTGGTATGTCAATTGAGACACTGTTTATTTTTGGTTAAATATCAGAGAAATCAAGGTACTTTATCAAGTTACACAAAAAAATCTTGTAAATTCAACACTGCAGTGAAGCAGTCCTACATCACCTGCATTACATTACACTCAATACAACTATAAATATTAAAGGAACAGCTACTCTGATGTAAACAGACTAATATCAGATTCGTTGACAAATACTGTATCAAATGGCCCAACCATCATTTCTTGGTTTGTTTTTTTTTTTTTGTATCTGTAATTTTTCCTTTCCTGCATAGCTGACAGATTTTAGATATAGACAGGAAACACAGACAGAGAGAGAGAGGGGGGTACAGTAAGTGGAATTGAACCGGGGACGTTGCGGTTATATGATATGCATCTTAACCACTCGACTGCCAGGACACCCCACCCAGCCCTAATAGTAAAACAAGCAGAGATATTAAAGCGGTAGGTGCCTCAGTAGAAACAGCATGGTTAACAAATGGAATCAAATTAAAGGGATCAAATAAATGTTTTAAACAATATACATTTTAAAGATTTTTTTTTGTTAAATGATACAAACTACTTGCACACCAAAAGAAAAGATGTGTGTACGATCAGAAATTTTAACCTGATGAAGATCTGAGGACTGAAACATCTGTAATAAAGTAATTGATCAACCTTTTTTTCCCCAGTCAAACACTTTTAAAAACAAATCGGTGCCGATAAATCTCTGTTGATATATTGTCAGTATCTTTCTATCAACCAACTTTAAACGGTGAAGGAAGATGTAAAAGTGGCTGTAAAAAAGCTCTGTATTCAAAACTTTACTTAGATAAAAGTATGTATGTAAGTATTAGAAGCAAAATTAACTTAAAAGTATGAAAAAATAAAAGCATGATGCAGAAATGCACATTTCAGAATGTTTCTTATTATATAATTTAATTATTTTTTACTAATGGATTAATATGTAAGCAGTATTTTAATGTTGTTGCTCATCAAGCTAATCAGCTAATTTAAACTACAAACTTTTCCCTGTTAATCTATAACAATATATCATATTTTATAAATAGTATTTTTAACCATAGCTGTCAGATTAATGTAGCGGAGTACAAAGTAGTGCCATTCAACCTTTGATAAACAATATACACTGCAAAGCTAAATCTCTGTCACTAATATTGTATGATAATGGCCATGTTAAATTGTCTTGATGTGTTTTTAGATTTCAGGATTTTATTGTTAGTTTTATGTTGAATGTTGTCTTTATGTTTGTCTTGTAACACCTCGGGACCATGAGGGAAATAAATGTTTTCACTTTAACATGTTATCCCCTTGGATGGATTTTGTTTTTGTTTCTGTAATCCATAAATAAATCACATCACATATATCCTCATAGTGGTAATGACAAATTGACCAAATATGGTGCAATAATAAAGCATCAAATGAGAAATCAAAGAGAAAATCTGCGAATTTGTGTGGCTGGTTGCAGTCAGCCCTGCATGCTGCGTCCCTTCAACCCACAGAATTAAAAATAGGAGAGGGATTATTTGTGGGCCGGTGTGGTTTTAGTGTGTGAGATGGAGTGTGTGTTTGCTCCCCTGTGCAGCCAGAGCACCAGCAGCGCACTTAGCATGGGCTTTAAATAGCTAACTCAAATAAAGTGAGAGGAGGCCGGGGATCAGAGGCTGAGAGGGACTCTGTGAGGGAGGCATTCCCAAACGGAAGCCGGCCTTTGGATTTCCAAACACCATTCGGAGCGAGCAATGCCAGGAATGTGATGTCGTCCAGCAGCGGCGGCGGCAGCAGCTGTGGAAACCACTGGGCCACCAGGTGCTGGTGGGCCCGTCTGACAGGAAGTGCAGCAGGAAGTGCAAGCAGAGGTCCAGCTAGGGGACAAAATGGCGGCAGGTGACTCAGCAGAGAGGGGACAGGAGCCAAACTGAGGGCTGCTACTGTGAGCAGACTCTCTCTCGAGCCTTTCTGAGCAAACGTAGCACTTCTATCAACCCTGAAAATCTCTGAAGCGCTGAAAAGGGAAGACGACTCCCCCTCCAAAAGAGCCTCTTTCTCATCGACTAACCGCTCTTCCGCACTTTGCCTCCTCTTTTTTTTTTACACACTGTGTTAAATTTCTATTCTTTCTCATCCTTTTACCTTTTGACGGCCTTCTTTGTGTGCAGGCTGTGGGAAAGTTTCCCGTAATGGTGAGGTCATCCACCATCGACACCCCCCACCACCGTCACCCCCACCCCCCACACAGACACACACACACACACACCATCACTATACCCCCCACCCTCCATGCTGTCCCTCTTTCTCCTGGCCCGGGCAGGACTACAGGACTGTGATGTGTCCCCACGTCTCTGTCCCACTTCCAGTTCCTCCGTGCTCTCCACAGAGACCAGGAACCTGAATAGAGCCTCATTCAAACCTGATATCTGATGATCTGGCCTGTAAAAGTCTCAGAGGACGGAGACAGACAGCCATCAGCAGATCTACGAGGCACCTGGAGTTTCATTTAAACCACCATGTCCTGTCATGTGTACACCCTAAGATGTTCTTTCTCTTTCTCTTTCTCTCTCTCACACACACACACACACAAGCTTGGACGCACTTTGACATTGTTGAGTTTATTCAAGAGGGAGATTCTTGCTGCATGTGTGGACCTGCTCTAATTCATCTGCAACTGTTTCTTGATATAAAACCAGTGTGTTTGTGACAGGAGAGAAAAGCTGAAAATCAAACACTTATTCCATCCTAAAGATGATCTTTTTTTTTGTCAAATACCATAAAGTTCTGTACATGCCCCACTCATCCATACTGGGATCCAGCCTGTAGTGTGAAATTTGGTGGCCGATTACTGCCATCTATTGGCAAACCTGGGAACTAGACTTTTGATTTTAAAGGGTCAGTTCACCCAAATTAGAAAAGAAAGTAGAAACATTTTCTCACTTAACACTGGTGGTTTCATTTTTCCAGGTTTTGAGATATCTGTCTGTTTTCAAAGATGCACTGAAATTATCAGCACTAATCAGTATTTGTATGTAAATAAATGATCAAATGAGTGAATGAGTCACTGTTAGAGGCAGTTTTTTTCTATTTTGGATCATTGTTTTGGTTTTTACCGGCCTGCTTCTCCACTCTAATCATCCTTTTTTTTCCAGCTGCAGCAGGCAGCCTTTTAATATAAGCTGTGATAAACCTGCTATATGCAGCCATCCCAGCACCAAACAGCAGCCAGACAAAGTTAGGCTCTCTACATATGACGGGAATGGTGCAGAGGCAAATTAGGTTTATGTGGCCAACATAAGGCCAGAGGGAAGGAAAACACCAAGAGAATATATAAAAAAAACAACAACGACACAGCCAGCTCTTTTGATGATAATGTAGTTCAGTTTATCACAAAAGAAGGCACTGGCAATTCATCACGGATATAAAAAAAAAAAACCCAGAAGATGGAAAAGGCTGCGGGTGCATAAAATCTTGTTGTCCCACACAGAAATGTGAGAATATAATCTGGTCAGAGAGCTGACGGACCATGACGCCCAGTTCCAGCCATTCTGTTGTAAAAGAGTAGACCTCTTATTACCAAAGTGTACATAGGATGTTGGTGTTTAGCTGGTGAAAAAAGTGCAGCCAGACATTTTTCCTCAGAAGCTGGTGGAGACCAAACCACAGGCTAAAAGGAGAGTGAATATTGGATTTACAATCATCAAATGGCCAAAAAAATTAGTGTTAATGTTACTCTGTGTCTACTGGATGTGTAAATAGATGACCATTTGCAGGTAACTGTCCGCCCAGAAAAGGTGATAAGGTCATTGGCTTGTTTCCAGCTTGCTCCGCCAAGTGACCCGAAAAAATTAGTTAATACAGTTTTCATTGGAACTACTTTCTACTGAAAAAATAAATTACATCTTACAGGAGTTTGAGTGTCACAAACAAAATGTCATTCCCCTCCATCGTAGTGGAGTCGAGGCAGAAATCTCAGTGACAGATATTTCAAAACCTGGGTGGATACAATCTAAACTACCTGCATGGCTGGATACCACTTAAGTTAAGTGAGAAAATATATTGTTGTGTAAATTGGGTGAACAAAACTGATGCTGTGTAAAATAATCAACATTACAGAGATGGACTATGATTCTGACATATAGTATATCGCAGTAACTGTGTTTTATCTCTAATTAAATTCAGAGTGACTCTTTTTTTATGTCACAATAACTGTACTGGTGTTATTGTTATTGAACATATTAACAACTATATTAGTAATATAACAGGTACATGTGGGAAGAATATGTAGTATTTTACAACCACATGAAAAACTATCATATTTTTCTCACAATAATACAATATGTGACATAATTGCATAAATTCTGAGGTACACTACCTTTTAACCTTAATGTACAGTATGTGTTAATATACAAAAATATATGACAAGTATATTTAGGGAAAAACAAAAACTTTTACACATCTGTAAAAAGGGATAAATACTTTGAGCAATATACAAACACAACGCAATAAATCCATGGGAAGTACAAGGCGACCCTATGATTGGCTTTGTCATGTGACAGTATGGCTGGTTTTGACATATAAAAAATAGGCCTGTGGTGGTTTATATGGAAGTGATGTTAATATCTGATTTACACATTTGAACCAATATGAAAAAAGTTGTAATATGTTTATCTGCAGAATTTTCCAGGTTTTATGAGAAGTGAGTGTGTTATTTTTTGCCAGCGTTGAGGGCCAGCAACAAGCAAAGTCAATGTAATAGCGCACATTTAGAATACAGGTCTGGTAAAGTAGTCATAAAGTGAGAAAATCCAATTTACAGACTAGATCCTCTGTGAAAAATGTCAATGATTTTATACATATTCTATAAGAAAAAGCTCCAAAAGTAGTTTGCAGCCTCCTGTTGATGAGTTGCAGACCAGTTGAACTTTATACATGACAGTCTTGGCTCCCTCTTGTGGCAGCATCCTGCATTGCAGTCAGTACAAAATGCACACGGTTCAATCTGCAGGATGAACTCAACAGGACCAGGTGCTGGAGTGTTTTTAGTTTTTTGGCTCTTGGTGATCCACATTCATATTTATGTGAAGCCAGGCTTGGAAGCTGATCCCCCAGTCTAGGTTCCTCGCTCAGCAGTGAGTCTCGTTCTCCTTATTACTTCTTGTGTGACCCGATCATGACCTTTGAGACAAAGTTGACGATGGCGCTCGCTGGCTGCTCGGGGTCGTGCTCAGCAAACAGATGACACATGTTTTCAGTCTCGCTCTGAGACTTCCTGGCTACAAATCCGAAGATCCTGCAGGAACGAGACGGAGATAAACAGGGATATTTATATGTAGGAGTTGATTCTCTTACTTAATCAAAGTGACACTCCACCCAAAATCTGTCCTTGAGTTCATGAGTATCAACTACTCCCTCCCTGCAGGTTAAAAATATTGCTTGAAACGGTTTGTAGATTTTTATTTTCTTAGAAGAAAATGTGACCGGTGTACTTGAATTCACTTAAACTACTCTCAAATACCCAGAAACTACTCCTAATCTACTTCTACGCTGTCCATCTGTATGCTCAGTATGTTACTAACACTCAAATATAACAAATGCCTTCACTAAAACACTGCTCAAAATGTTTTCCTTCATCTGGGATTTAAAGCTTCCAGGAGGGTTATACCATGTAACACAGCCATATTTTGGCAAAAACACTGCGTACTGTTTGGTGCACAGGAAGCATACAGATAAACAACAGAGATGCTGACGGTTGTAGAACTGGTTTGAGAAGTTTCTCTGGATGTTTTGATACTTTCTCTACTGTGAGATATTTTCTGTACTGGAATCTATTGTGACTAACATGATAAACATTTCAAGCTGATAATCAAGAGAAAAAAAAAAGAGAAAGATTTTAGGTGATGAGTCACTTTCAATGCGATGTTTCATGAAACATTTGTTGTTCTGGGTGTCAGACCTAAAATGTGGCAGATTACAGCCTATGACAGTCTTAAGGTCTTCCTGAGACCCCTAACCAGACTCCAGATATTAAATGAATACAATACACCATCACAAGGCTAAAAAGGAAAGTAAATGAAAATAGGAAAAGCTGAGAAACAAATGATGAGGAGCAGTGAAAGAGACAAAACATGAATAAAAAGGGACTTACTTTGCAGTGGAACTGCTGCCTTTTGTCCATCTGTTTGTGACAGAATGACATGATATTATCACACCGTTACCGTCTGTTACTGTGTTCATTTGCATATAATATTACACCTTAATATCCTGTTCAATATAAATGTACAGATTACAGCCTCTCTTCTGACTTCATTCTGATAATAACACTTGAAACACAGACAAAACTCTGGATATTAAATAGAAATGTAAACCACTTAAGTGACTTATCAAATAATAATATATGCAGTATTCCCATTTTTTTTTATAATATTATGTAATCACCTTATATAATATGTAAATCCTTACAGAGTTTTTGTGGTATGTTTGAAAAGACAGACTGCATGAAAACCTCAGAATCTAAAGTTGTATGTACTTATAAAATGAACTGAAGTGTGTTTTAGTGAACTTTGCATGAAAGACAAAGCACTGTAACACCATGACAGACAGATATGAATGTTGAAATGTGTTTTTTTTTCTCTCCACTTGTTCCTTGGTTCCAAATTATTCCTTTTTATCCCTTATCCAACAAATATCTTTAAGTCTTCAACTATTTAATAGGTCCAAAAATGTTTTTATATACATTTATATATGACCAATAGAAAAAAACATAGCTGTTGAAAGCTCATATCAACTTTGAGTTGTCTTGCAAAATGTGATGCTATTAGAAACATGATTTAAATCATAAACTCAGAATGCAGTCAACCGGGATTTAACTGTTCAAAAATGATGAACCCCTTCAGCCTATCAGTAAGATTGTTTATTACTGTCTGTGTTTTCATGCATGTTTTTTAAAATTAAAATAACAATTAAGAGGAATGTGCAGCTGAGGTGGAGACATGTGCTCTTTCTAGTGTTTTCTATACACGAGAATATTATCAGTGTACTCACTTCCTGCCCTGTGGGTCCAGGGAACAGAAGATGACGGTATTGACTGCGTAGTGCCTCCTGAAGAACAGCCTGCAGGAACAAACAGACAGACGTGAAGCAGAAACAGAGTCTGTGTGAACATGAACATGTGGACTACTGTGAGATCACATCTGGATCTGTGTGTTTGGGCAGCAAGGCTGCACGTGCGGGAACACTCACTTCCTCTGGTTGTCTGTGAGCGTGATGCCCTGTGCCGACACCTTGAAGTGGACGACGGTGGAGGCCGGGGGAGGTTCCATGGCGAGCGTCTGCGTGGTCGCCTTCTGAACTGCCTGGTGTCCCGTCAGAGACTCCAGCGCCACAGAGCCAAGGTACCACACGTTACACGCTACACAGACACACAAATTAAAGGAATAGTTAGCCACAATATTATCATCTACTGGACAGACTATTGTGAAATTTGTGTTTTTAGTGATGCAGGTTGTGTGCAGAGAATAACTAATATCTTGGTTTTATGCACAAAGACATACAACACATGTATGGTTAATTTAGAATCAAACAAATACACAGATTTCATTGTACCTGCTCCCTGTTTGAGAAGTTCAGCTGCTGAGTTTGTTGCCGTCTGTGCAGAAGAGTCATTCAGCTCCTCCACCGGGTCTGGAAGCAAACACGCAGAGTTCACTGACCAACATGTATACAAACTGCATCTAGCTGCAGACAAACATCCATGCACACACATGCAAGTAAAGCTGGGAAATGTTTTAAAACATTTCTCAATATCTTTTTTCTCAAATGCATCAGTCCATAGTGTATAAATACAAGCCACTGCTCAAGATCTTTGCATAAAAAGAGTATAAAACTAACCTTAAAGGACAATTTAACAGAGTTCAATGCAAATAACTGTAAAGAATTAAATATCACCTCAACCTTAGATTTCAACTTTTGGTTGCAGTTACTCCTCAGAAGGTAATAATTAAGGTTTGATACTCTGCTCTACTTCTGACAATGTTTCAGGCCTTAAGCAAAAACTGTATCAGTACCACACACACACACACACGCACACACAGCTTACCTTTGTCAGGCAGGATGAGTTTACAGGGCAGAGCCAGAGGGGTGATGGAGTGCTGACACACCAGAGCTGTGAGACTCCCTGCAAGGAAAAATAAAAAAATAAATTCATAATGAACATTTTATAAATAGACCCATTAACCAAACTGACAGAACGACTGTAATTATACTGTATGTGAGGAATAACAAAGCCAGCTGAACCTCCTCATACTGACCAGTAGAGGGCGGCAGAGGAGATACATTTAAATCCTGGGATAGTGCACTTTAATAACCTCACTGAGTCCAGCCTGGTGAACTATTGACAGATGAAGATAGTGCTTAACAATGCCAGCCAAAGCAAATGTCTGATTTTGTATTTTATTGCTTTGATGATAGTATGAGGGGAGTCTGCCTTTTGGACTGGCATAATCAAAAGTAAAGTCAAAATGTTCATTTATTCAAGTTGGATTTTTTTTTTTAAGTTACTACTGATTTAGTTGAGTCTTGAGTCCATTTTGCACTACTTTCTGCTTGTACTGCACCACATTTCAGATGTAGATATTGTACTTTCCACTCCATTTAGCTGACATGTATCTGATAGTCACAAGTTACTTTGCAGATGAAGATTTTACATACAAAACATGAGATAAAAGAAATATTTTTAAAGTATGCATTGCTGTGGATTCAACTACCCAATAAAGGAGTTTGACCTTACAACCTTGGAGCTGCTATGACTGCTTAAATGAAAATTAACAAAATGATCATTTCATTTTACTTGTAATTAACTACTTTAACATCTCATTATTGTGCATTATAAGATCTGAATGCGTTGGTCTCTCAGGGTTGCATAGATACACTGCACAAGGTCAGTTAATGTCTAACAGTATCTAATGTGATGGCATTTAGATATTAGATAAAAACAAAACCAAATGGCCAGAAAGTATCCAGGAAACACTGAATACAGCAGCAGTATTCTCACCAAAGTACGGCTCGTTGGGGCAGCCTTTGAGACGAACTCCTTTTTGTGTGCACTCTATCAGGAAGTGTCTCACCAGCTCATTGGACAGATCTACTGCAGACACACAAAGAACTATTTCAGTATACATAGTTAATATTTAAGAGTTAATAGTTAATAGTTAAGCAGGAAGATAAAACTTTGTGGAACTTTGACACAACAAAAAAAATCAAACAACAAAAATATATCAAAAAATCCTGCTAAATTAGCCCTGATATCAGCAGTAAATAACATTGTATTGTATGAAATACACTGCACTGAATGTGATATATACATTTAACAAATGCAATGCAGTCTTGAAGGACAGGTTCACAGTTTTAAGTCCTAAAACAACAGTCAGGAGCCCAAATGAATGTTCAAACATGTTTTTCTTGCTGTAATCATTCCTATTAATCATTAGATTAATGCACTTACTTCATAATGCACTTACAATGTGATGGGGGACAAAATCTACAGTCCTCCTGTGCAAAAATGTATTTAAAAGTTTAGCTAATATGAAGCCTCAGCTGACCAAATTAGTCAAATCAAGTCTTTTTAGTGCCAAAGTCCCTCTTTTTGTTACTATACTTCTACTGCAGCTCAACATCGAAACACAAAGAGGGAATTTGATGCTGAAAAAGACTGTAAATGTGGCAGATATCCAATTGATATGATTTACTCAGACTGCTGAAGACTCATATAAGCTTCACATCAACTTTTAAATGCATTTCTGCACTAAATAACTGTGTGGACACACCATAACTTACACTGAAAGCATGTTTGAAGGAGATCTTTTAATATCCAGTATGAACAGGAGGAATGATTACAGTGAGGAAAAACCTCTTTCACTGTTCATATGGACACCTGACTGTTGTTTTAAGGGTTAGGGTTAGGATATGTGTGAACCCATCATTTAATAGACTAACAGCATTCCCACATCCAGCAAAGACAGAGCACTTTGTTAAGCTCTTTGCATTTTGAACATACCTTTCTTACTCTGCTGCACTACAGATGGAGGAGGTGTAGCCACTTTCATAGCCAATCCGTACGCCCCGCGGAACGAATGACTGTCTCTGACAATGAAAGACCCCGGCTCTTTGTCCTTTAACACTGCAATGGCTATGCAATAGATCAAGACAAAGATAAGCTAAAGTTAGAATCATCACGTTCATACTGTATACGGAGACAAGCTTTGCACAAGAGAGTATTATCTGCTTGGACGGGGCTGTTAGACTCTCCGGTCCAAGACCAATATTTACCTTGGTCTCTGGAAATGTCGGGCTTGTACCAGAACTTGGAAGTGTCCTGAACAAACTTCACAGTGTCCTGCTTACTGCCAAACTCTGCAAGACACAGATTAAAGCTCTTGGTTAGGTTTTAGGCTGGCTTCAACCCAAATATGACAAGGCAACAGAAAGAAAAATAAAGAAAAAAAAGGACTGGTTAAAGGGTCAATGCATCCAAACTACAAAAGTATATTATTCTCATTCAGTACTAATAATATCTAGGCATGCACAGTTTTTGTTTTATTGCTATTTCTGCCTCCTATACAGGAAGTCAATGGACTTTTTTTGTGGTATTCAAAGCAGCAGAATATAAAAAATAAAATAAAATCAACAGCAGAGGACGTTTCATGTCCACAGACCTCACAGTGAGCAATTTTCATACAAAAATGTCTCAAAATATTATTGAAATATTAAAACTTTTTTTGTCAAAATATTACATCACTTTTCTTGTAATATTATGACTTTATTCTTGAACTATATCAACCTTTCTCCTGAATTATTGTGACTTTTTCTTTCTTGTGATATCATGAATTTTTCATGAAGTGAAATTCCTTGGTGGCCATGGAAAAAGTTTTAATAATTTAGTCCCAAAGCCTTGGCAGTCCCACCAGATCAGGTTTTTGTGATTATTGTGGCCCAAAATGACTGAAGTTGTACCAACTTGTAAAAAGACGTGAAAAAATTTGCAACGATCCTGTGAAATTTTTGGCATGTGTTGCCTGTGCAGCCAGTGAATTAAAAGTACTTATGTGCTTATTCCTATAAGGTCATGTCTACAAGGTAACCTCAGTGCTTCCTGCTGTGACGAGCAGAGCTGCCAGCAAAAAAAATCTATGAGCAAAAGTTTAATTTTATCTTAGAGGTGGTCCAGTTTTGGTCAATGGTCAATTGAGGAAGTTTGGGTGGAGTGATACATTGAAAGTTCCAGGGAAAGAAAGGGTTTTTTTTATTTAACTTGGGCATAAACATGTGCCAGAATTGGATTATTTTCAAGGTCAAGTCTGCAGATTGGGAAAATTGGGAGGTGTTCTTAAAGTCTGACTGTATAGTATTTTTGTGAAATTGTAGAGATTTGAAAAAAAAAATGCAGCTTTACATTTCAGAGCTTAGCTGAATAAGAATTAATTGTAATTGCTACCTATCTTGAGAAGATATTTTTAATTTTCTCTAATGATTCTGGTTAAATAAAGGTTAAAAATGTCTTTATTGTACAAATAGAATAAATCCACGACAACTCCATCTGTATCTTAAACTTATATTTCCAATGTCATGAAGTATGGGTCACTGCTTAATGTTTCTGTACTATAAGTGCTACAGAGACTTAAAGAGACACCTCATTCTTGGGACTGTATACCTGCTCCAGGCGATTGGGCCCCACTGAGTCCTCTGAGGGGGTCAGGGGTCATGGAGGATGTGAAAGGGATGCTGAGACTGCTGCCACTGTGAGGGCTGGAAAATCCGCTTAGAGAAGGGGAGCGAGAGCCAAGATCTCCCCCCTCACCCGACCTCTTCTTCTCAGGCAGCAGCGGAGGGAGGCCCCCGTCTCCCCCAAGGCTCAGACTCCCGAGGCCCTCCATAGCCTCCAGCAGGCTGTGATCCAGGCCTCCGTTCCCCAACAACAACGAGGACAAGTCTGTGCTGTCTGTCTCTCTGTGGACCCCCTGACCCCCACCCAGGCCTTTCGGGACCCCCCGGGGAGAACTGTGGGCATTGGGAGTGCTGAGGGAGAGAGGAGGTGAGGGCTGCGTGGGGATCGGGGAGTTTTGGGAGTTTGGAGTTCGGTCGTGCCACACTGGAGGCGGAGTGGAGCTGCAGAGGAGAAGGAGAGTGGGTTAGAGGTGGAAACAAAGTGTTACAAGTGTCTATTTAATCAGTGTTATTATCATCAGGTGCAGTATGTTTAAAGTTTAAACAAGATAAATGAAAGCATCAAATCAAACAGCATGTAGTCACACAGATATTTCACTTTACAGCCAAGGCCTGTAGCGTTTTGTGTTTTTCAAATTCAGTACACTTATGCAAAAATGTCTGAAACTGAGTCCTAAAATTTTATTTCCTCAAAACGAGTGAAAAACAAAATCTGCCAGTTCGGCAAGAACTTGTTTCTTATGGAAATCAACAAGTTTAAAATATTTTCTAAAATCATGTTGTTGTTTTTTTTCAATTCTGTTGCATTAAGACTCCTTATTCTGTCTTGTTTCAAGACACAGACATTCATTTTTTGACTTAAATATGAAGTATGAACAGGAATTATTTGATATTTTCTGTAGTGAAGTAGAATTTGTGCATATTGTGGCCCTAAAAATATTACAGAATGGTGGGCAAAACATTGCTTGCATGTCAAACCACTCAACCACCAAGAGCAAAATATTCACATTTGAGAAACTACTACCAGTGAATTTTTGGCTTTTTTTTTTTAAGTGACTAAAATGATTGATCTGTCATCAGAATTGTTGCCAATTATCAGTAGTTTTATTAGTTAATTGCAGAAAATGTCAGCAATCAAATAATTAAGCAATCATTTCAAGTCTAGAGCTCTACCATGTCAGGGTCAATAGGGGCCCAAAAACAAACTTTTGCCCCTGGGCCCACAGAAAGCTAATCCGACGATGGCAAGAATGCAGCATGCAGTGTCTTGGACAGGCCAACATACTGTATGCTATTGTATAGTCACTAGAAACACACCAGGTATGTGTGGGGGGGTGTGGGTACCTGTCTGTGTGTGGGAGGGGGCTGCCTGATGACACGGAGCACATGGAGCCAAAGATCCTTTGACAGGAAGCAGGATTGACCGACACTTCTGATCTGAACAACTCTCCCTCTGTGGAGCCGCTGGCGTGGTTCATGCTGTCCAGGAAACTCCGGGAATCTGCCAGAAAATAAACCCATCAGTCAGCCTGCTTTTATTACACATGGCTCTGATATAAAACACTGAGGTACTGTAAAGAGGTCCTGTAAAAACTGGAAGGATGTGTTACAGTTCCATAAACTGTAATAACTGTCTACCTAACTGCTACTCACTGGTACTCATGTTTGCTGTCGTTGGGATCCTCTGTTTGATTGGATTATACAGCTGTTGACATATAACAGTAGAGAAGAAACGCACCTGTCATGTTTGACACGAATTAGGTTTGTTTAACCTTTGTTCATCCAGGAAATGATTCCTGCGGTAGTCTGCCTTTTTTCAGCGGCAAGTGGATTTTTTTTTTTTACACTATAAAGCCAGTTTACTATATTTTCTTTTTGTCAACAAATCCATGAAAAGACTAAATATTTTAGACCTTCCCCATCCTATCTTTGGCACTCAGATTTTATTTTTAGAAACACATCACAAACATATAATGTGAATTGTTAAAAAAATTGATCTATATATTTCTTTTTTAGACAACAATAGAGCTCTATGGCACCTGAATACAATATATATGATTTTGGATGCACAGAATATACTTGTTTGTATATCAATTCATTATTTGTTTTGTTTTTTTAATGGCATTTGTTGACAATAATACAAATATATAATATCTCTAAGTGTATCCAAACTGTGTTTTTCCTAGGATGAAGCAAGAGAAAAGCTAGCTTAGCTTTACATAAAACCTGGATCAGTAGGAAACAGCTCTGTCCAGAAATACACCTACCAGCACCTCTAAAGCTAATAACTAATGAACATGTATCTTGTTTGTTTAAATCAGGTTAGGTCTGGTGTATTTTTTTAACTTTAGACAGAGCCACGCTGTTTCTGTTTCTAGTCGCTATGCTGAGCTAAGCTAACAGCCCCCTAGTCTAAGCTCTATAATAGTTAAACATTTGGGGGAGTAGGCTTATTTCATCTCTTGCCAAGCGTTAGATGAGATTGATAACACTCTCATATTTGTGCAGTAAATTTGTAACAACTGCCAGCAGCCAAGTAGCTTAGCTTAGCACAAAGATATAAGAGGAAACAGCTAGCATAGCTCTGTCCAAAAGTAATGAAATCTGCCTACCAGCACCTCTAAAACTCACTAACTGACATGTTATATTTAATTTCTTCTTTAAAGGTAGTTTTTCCATCCTCCTTCCAGTCTTTATGCTAAACTAAGCTAACTGGCTACCGACTGTAACATCATATTTACTGTGTAGTATCAATCTTCTCATCTAACTCCCAACAAGAAAGCAAATATGCACATTTCTTAAACTGTTTCTTTAATCCTAATATTGTAGACTGTACAACCAGCTTCGGCAGTACTCTTACTTCCGTACAACCATGCCAAATAAAGTGAACTTGAAGTTAAATTTGAGTGAAGCAGAGATTGACAGCGTACAAGAGAAGCAGAGGTGTGTGTGATGTTGGACCGAGGGCACTCCAAACATCCCAACATGACATCCTGACATTCTGACAACACAGTGTGTCATTCAGCAAACTGAGGGCAGGCCTCCTCAGGCCACAGACAGGCCTGTGAAGTACGATGAGTCACCGTGAAAAGAGTCAATCATTATAAAGAGCTCCTTGTTCAGCCGGCTGCCCTCCCCTCCCCTCCTTCCTCTCTTCCGCTCCTTCCCTCCATTCAAGGACTCTGAGATGGAGGAATTTGGACTCAACCGCCAGCTTTGTTTGCGTTCATATTGGACAAGCTGCATCATCTCAAGTGGATTATATAACCGACCGCACATGTGTCATTAATGAATTTGAAGAATGTTTTGAATGGGTACATGATGCACTAGTACCACACACACACACTGCACTAGTAGCACACACACACACACACATATGAAGTGCAAATGTGCACATAGCCTACTATATGATAGTTTAAACAGTAACCACAAAGTAATGCCAGCAAACTTAAATGTCCTGTCACATGTGTGTAAGAAAGTGATGGAAAATACATTTCAGGAGGAAATGTATTACTTTATGTATCTGTAAAGTTTGCAGATTCGGAGATTTAAATCACAAAACATATGATTGTCTTATAAAATATGATGCATTGTAAAAGACTGAACCAGCAAAGAGTAGTAAACAAGTATTAAAAATGCTTGGTGAAAGAAGAAACTAGCTCCCCCATGACCACTTACAACATACATAATACATAATTCTGCTTACAGGTTAATGCTGCAGTAATAATAATAACGCAATAACATGATGCATAACAACATAATGCTGCAACATGAGTACTTTTTATTCTGAAATGTAAGTATATTGTGCTGATAATACTGCATAACTTATATCCTGAAAATCTTTTAAATCTTCAATGTAATTAAGTATTTTACATTTTTACATTGTACTATCACTTTAGTTAAGTATCTGAATGCTTCTTCCACCACTGGTGAAGGGTTTTTGGTGCAACATGACTTTTCCCATGGCAGAAAGTCTCCCCCACAAACTGCTATAGTGTCTACATTATGTATGGTGTATCAAATATCCATAAGTGTGAACTTACTGGCAGCTGCTCTGTGCAGAACTCAATTTATTACTGATTGTTAGATTTGGATGTTCGGTGTCAATCTGTCTGTTTATACCTGTCTGTATGATGCTGACTGATATATTACTGACTGAAAATAGAAAATAAGAAGAGTCTACTTTTGCTGCACAACATGTTTAAGGGACTTTTTTTTAATCTACCACATTTATCTGACGATGATCAAACCTACTTTTGTGTTACTTGTTTCTACCTTATGGATGATTTCATTTCTAAGTATATTCTAATGCTGTTGCTTTATGTGCGTGATTGCAGTTCGTTGATGTTTTATATATGTGATTGTATGCTGTCTGTCTCTCTATCTCAGAGCTTGAAATGTGCTATGCAAATAAAATTATTTCTACTATGCCAGATTTCACATACAAAACCTACTACTGTTCACACCAGTTATATACTGTCAGCTGCAATGAGACTGAAATTATTCTGTCAAAATGCTGCATGTCGACTTGTTTACGTGTCAAACTCAAAGGAAGTCGACACTCACCTTGAACTTTTAGGTTAAAAGTTCAAGAGCTTAGAGCAAGTAATGTGGGACTCTGCTTGTAATTAGACATACCACTTCTGGTACACACACACAGTACAAAAGATAAGATATGCAAATGTTCTAGTTGTTGTTGCTTGAAGGAAACAAACACAAAAACAAACTGAGGGGAATGCACTGAGGGCCACGGGTTTCCTCAAACATTCCCACAGTCACTGTCGGTTTCTTTCTCTCGGGATGATTCCCGGAAAGCTGGGGACCCTCGTCTCTCCCTTTTCCCACGGCTGTTTCTCCTCACTGTGGTTTGACACATCTGCTGCTGCACAGCTCATCCCAGCTTATCCAGTTAATTACAGAAGAGCCAAAACTGTGGCAACACTGGCTGACCCCACCCCGACCTCCGACCTCCGACCGGGCTCCGCTCTGTAGGGCTTCCCTGGTCGTTATTACACCCGAACACACCTTTCACCTCCTGTATCCATGCTACGCAGTATCCATAGCTACTCATTTTCAGATAGACGTGCAGTCTGTGCACAATGTGAAGCCGATGTGTGGTCAATATCTGAAGATCGGACTTGGAATTTTCCCCAAATTTGATTACAGCATTGATTACAGCAAGAAAAACATGTGTCAGTGTTCATTTGGGCACCTGACTGTTGTTTTAGAACACACTTGGAAAAACTGTGAACCGGTCCTTTAATGTCCCCGTCCTCTCCGATGTTTTCCGCAATACTTGAGATTCTTTCATCCAACTACCAGTACAGTCGGATCAGATAACAGTGTTTACGTAACTTCAGGAATTCAGAGATGAACAAAATGAACTCCCTTAATTGTTATCTGCAGGACAATTACTGACGTCATAACCTCCACCTTGCATCAGCGTCAGAATCCCGTTTGAAGAGCTTTGTTGAGGTCGGCAATTCGTTTAGTTAATAATTTGCTGCACAACCGGTTAATTTCATGGTCATCGCTTTGCTTTGCTGCTCGAGTGAGGGCAAAGTGTCAAACTTTTAGTGGGAAAGCCCCGTAAGTTTAGTTTAATATATTGTCACTAATTAAGTCCCCTTGAACAGAAATGTATTAGTAAGAGAAAGAGACAGAAAGACATGGAGAGACTCGTACCCTAACACGCAGTCCAAACGCCTGACAGACTTTACTATCACGTTTGAAACTTTCGGGTGCATCTATATTTTCTGGAAAATGTGGAGTTTGTTTTCCTCAACAGTGTCCATTTGTCCATTGTTTTCTCCTCAGTTGCGCAGCTCTGAGTGAGCACAAAGCCTGCTTAGTTTGGGTCGAACCGTGCAAAACCAATTCCAGATGGCACAGACCCATGTGGGCACGACTGCCAACCTCCACCAGCCAACAGCCTACAACACACACACACACACTCTCTCCTGACACAGAGAATGACAGTTATATGGCTTAGACTGAAAATGTGTGCATACCTTCATGCTTGCTATGGAGAGAAATCCCATTAATCAATAAAAACCACGCTGAGGTTATCTGGAGCTAATATTTCCCCTCATATTTGCCACCTCAGACCACACTGGCTGTTGCATAAGCAGGTTGGAATGAAGGGGCGGAGGGACACACACACACACACTGAGAGAGAAGAAGAAGAAGAAATGCAGAAAGATGAAAAACATACAGCTGTCACATGTTTGGTGCAGATACAGGCGTTCTGTGTTTTATCTGACAAAGAAATGCTTCTCATCTCTCTTTCTGAATTCCACTCACGCATGCAAACATTTACTTGCAAAGCGGCATCACAGTAGACAGAAGGGTAAGCGTACACACACACACACACGCAAACAAAGACGCACTCACACACAGTGATGCACATGCAGTTATGCAGAACAACAGTGGGTTTGCAGACTCCCTGCTGACCACAGGAATGCGTGTACACACACACACACACGCACACACTCATACGCATACTGAGGCTGACAGGTCTTAAGGTCTATGGCGCGTTACAGCTGTTCACAGTGATCACAGGCTGCAGCCTCTCAGGGGGATGAAGAGGAAAAGGGAGCAAAAGAGCAACTTTGAGAAGAAACAGGAACAAAATGAGGAGGAAGACACCTGCTGTGACCCTGAGATCCACTGAAGCTGCATAGTATTCAACGCTGATGATTGTTTTTTTTTTACATTGTTCAGTGTAAAACTCAAGCTCTAATTCACTAAAATAGATTTAAAACTAAACCCTGACAGGCACAACACTCACAATACTGGATCCTGATGATGTGATACTGTGGTATTATTGTATGTCGGTACTTAGTATGATTGATATTTGACCAATAGGAACCTGGCTGGGTGCATTAGACTGGTTATCATGTTTTACCCGAGCTGCTAAACTAACATGTATATATTATATTGCAAACACAACAGATACTAGCTCCACTACATTAAATGCTGAGCTGAAGCTTAATTTTTGATGAAAATTCTGACAACTTGCCTGTTTCAATGATTTAAGCTACTATTCAGTAAACTGGTTTCCTGTTTACATACAGTCTAGGATGCGTGCCGACAGGGGAGTAAGAAACTCAAGCAGCAACTTGCTGGAAACCAGTAAAAAAGACTGTTAAGAGGTGAATTTATATGCACAAACAACTTTTTACAGCACTCTAGAGCTAGCTAACACAACATGACAGTATTTAAGTTATAGCTGGCAGCTACTAGCAGTTAGCTCTATAGGTAGCGAGAAAAGAACTGTGTGTGAGCACGGTGAGCACAAGTAACCTTAGCATAAAACCAAAAAGTAACATTAGCGTATATGAAATTCCTGCTGTTTGTCTGTTGCATTAGTTCAGAGCACTGAAGTCTCTTCATTCAAGGTATTGGTTACATTAGCATGTTTGAAAATTTGTCTGTTTATCGTAAAAAAACACCAGACACTACATATCTGCCAGATAAGTATACAGGCAACACTTTGCTCATATTAAACTGTGTTAATACGGGATTTATTAAGTATTATTTATCAGCCACACAATAAACATCTCATATTATTCACCTCATACACTCAATCCAAGTTGTACCCTCTATCTGTTTGCATGCAGTTTGCAGCTACAACGTACAAACTGACTGCAAACTGCAAATGGTTTTATTATTGGATTAATCCAATGTGTCCATTGCAGAGTTGCACTTTCTGTTTTAGCATCTGTAAACTAAGCTCACATTTTGGTCAGGACACTCACAAAAAAGATATACAGTGATCTCCAGAGACTATCCTGACAAAATAAAGCTAAAAAACAAAGTTAAGAACCAATAATTTGTAGACATATCTGTCAAAAGTGGTCAACATTAAGCATATTTTAAAGGTCTGAAGCAAATGTTGACAAATGAGGATTTTTGGTGACATTGGCAAAGAATATGTTGCTGCATTAGAAAGTGATCAGTTGTCTGGTTTTACCCTCCTACACCAGCAAAAATCAGCCAAACTCAATCCCTGCTGTGTCTTCCCTCCTACTCCTATTCAGAACCTCTGAGTGTTCAAACAGAGCATTTTTCCGCAACAAACCAGTGGGCGGTCGTCTGCAAATTAGATACTTGTGTCGTCTGTTGGTGTTTGGACAGACAGCTTTATCGAATCAGTGAAGTGGCAGAGGAGAGGCGAGTTACGAGCCAGCTGAAGAGGGAGTGAAGAATAACAAGTGGTGAGGGAGAAAGAGGGTGAAGGGTAACAATAAGTGAGGCTGTGTTGAGAGAAAAGGTTGTGGGAACGAATGGTGTCATCACAGAGGTGTTTATTGGTGTCTGAAGTATTTGGATAATCATTTGATAGGTTTTATGAACTGCAGTCCGAGCTACTGTAATGTTTTGACTTGCAGGGAAATTTTGACACATGATGGGCCAGCAGTTATCCGTCCTATCTCACCTATTATGTAATGTCATGTAGAGAGACTGTTCCGTTTTTCTCAAGAACACGATAAGAATCAATATTTTTCATGTATGAAGGAAGTCTCAGCTGCAAAAATGTCCCAGTTATTTGATCGTGTTTTGCAGCTGGATTGAAATTCCTGAGCCTCTACCCATCTGGTGAAGTGATCATGGTGCACAAATTGTTCTCTTGTTGGGTTCCTACATGATGAATGTTACATTGTGCCACAAGGCCAGCTCCCTTTTTTTCTAATTTGTTGTTATGGAAAGATATTGGCGCAAATGGTTCAACGTCATTCTCTCTGCACCATACTTTTGTCCACAAAGTTTGGTTTTGTTTTCATGGCAGCTTTCTGATTTTAATGAGAAATCATCAAAGTCTGTTTTGGAGCAGTTTGTTGTATTAACTATGGTTTTGTATTTTTCTCTCAATCCAATTAAAAACAGGCAAATTTTGGTTGAAAAGTGAACCTTTTGGGCTGTCTAGCTTACTTATAACAGCTGTTTGAACAGGATTTCAGTAACGACAGTATATTTCAACAAGTCGTTAGGACCTTTAACTAAGAAGAAACACAAGTCAAGTTATAAATGTGATCTTCCTAAATACATAAATGTGTTTGAAGGTTAATTATGAATAACAATAAAGAATCATCAGTTTATTGCGACCCTTAAATCTGTAAGCCTGTGATCTCAAAACATGACAAATCTCACACATCTAATAAGTATTAACCACAGTCAAAAGATGAAGGTGGTCAGTGTGACTGCGGAAGTTATTCAGTCTCAAAATACTAGTCAGTAATTGGTTATTACACTTAAAGAAAAAATAACATTAATGTAACGCTTCTGTCCGACTTCCACTGACAGGAGGTTGAAGTGCTGACTGGAATAGCTGATTAAACCCAGCAAGATATACTTATGATTTGAATGAAACTCAATTATTACTTGCATTGGAATCAGACGAAATGCATCATTTAATAAGCAACAGAAACACATGATGTTGAAAAAGCTGAACTTTGGCCAGAAAACGTAGCATCAAGCTAGGAAGTTTGGTTACAGAAGTTCGGTGACAGATGGATCTGTCACAGGTTCGCCTGCCTGATCACTAACTTTCCTATCATCGCAGATTCTGCCAAACCCCGCCTGCTCTGCAATTACCTCACTCCCATCACCTGATTTTCCCCACCCATCTCCTCACCTGGATCCCATTATCCTCATCAGTCAGTCGTCATATACTGGCTTAGATTCACTTACACCTTGCCAGATTGTTTAGTGTTCATGCTTAACTTTCCAGCATTCTCATACCTATCTGTAGTCAGGTTGCCTGTTACCCTGTCTGTTTACCAGTCTGAAGATTTTGCCTATTCCCCTTGGATTGGTCTGTCTGCCTGTCTGGTTTATGACCCCTGCTTGTTTTTTGGACTTGATTCTTATGAGTTTGTGCTTTTGGGTACTAAGGTTCTGAGTCATTACACCGTCTGTACGGGATCTCCTGGACAGACTTCTTGGAAAAAGTGCTTAAAAAAGTGAAATCCTGGCATGCCCCGTTAGCTTACTGATGAAGACACATGCCACATAACCGTTAAGTCCGCGGTTTTGATTCTGGCAGTGAACCTTTGTTGCATGTCAGTCCATGTCTCTCTCCCCTCGTTTCCTGTCATCTCTCATCTGTCGCTGTCCAGTAAAAACATAAAATGCCCCAAAATATATATATGAGGAAATCCTTAACCTTCATTAGTGTCATACACAGGTTTACAAGTGAGGTGCCACTGCAGTAATGGTGGTTTGTTTTCCATCCATCTGAAACGTGTATTTGTCCGTACTTGTTTTAGTTCATGACTGCTTTAAGCTCTACAGAACTAGAAAACATGAGTCTGTTGCTAAGTTTACGTCCAAATTTACTGCAAATTTGAACCAAATTCAGATGAAAAGGTTTCCATCCACTGCTCAACGAGATGATTAATTAGAGGAGCATCAGTCAAACCTTAAGCTGTGAAAAATAGCGTAGAAATTTTTCTATGCACTATGATTTCTGTTTGTTTCATGTCTTCATTGGAGGAGCGTTACGGTCTCATCATTATTCACAGATCTGATGTTTTAGTCTGCTGCTATTTTCATCTGTTCACCGGACGCCTGAGTGACATTTATGTCATATGCTTCATGTACAGCATGATTTAATGGCTAAATCTGTTTCCACTGGACTTTGTCAGATTTCGCTTTTATCGACTCTCCAGCTCTCTTTGGGTCCTCTGAGGCTGTTTCTTGTTCTTTTCCACGCGTCCATATGGAGACTGTCTCTGTTTCCAACTCAGCTGGGATACCAACATCAAGTACATATCTATTCGTACTCGGTGATGAGGTCCAAGAAGTTCCTAACATCAGACCGAGTTTGTCAAAAATGCAGTCTCTTGCGAAAGGGTGTGAGGTACTGGACTAGTCTAACAAAAAAGTTGAACCCGGATCAACTTTTGCAACAGAAAAGTCAAATGCAAGTCAATCTGACAACGCACTCTATTGGTCTTACCCCACAAACGTCAAGGTTGGAGTTGTGATAACTTTCAGAGTTGTAAACTGTGTGTCACCAGCAGTGTCTGGAATCTGATCGACCTTTAAAACTTCCAAACTCATACTAGATCTTCTCATGTTTACCCATACGAAAAATTCCCACCCTGACGCAGCTCATTGTGTTTGCTGTTTTCGGTCTGGATGATCTTATACTGCTTGTGTTTTCGACTGCCAACATTTTATTGCTTCGCTGCTCCTTGTACTGCACTGAAAAGATGCACTATGGACTGCTCATTATATAAATTTCATGCTTCCTGTCATTTAGCACGTCTCATCATGCTATTGTGTTCTTCAGAGTAGATGTACCAGACTATTATGTCATCATGAGATAACAGACCTCTTAGATGTCTTGCGACACCAATGGGACTATTGATGTTCCGCTAAGTCCCACGCAGGCGGGGTTTGTGATACACAATCCATGTTTCCTCTCATTCCACTTTGGTCTGTGCACCCTGAACTGTGTCCACTGTGTTGTCAACATTTTCCATCTTTGAGGATTTCTGATTTTCTGCCTCTTTGCCCTTAATTTCCTGCATCCCTACGAAAGTCAGGCCTTTCTCACACGACAGACGTCTGCACAGCATCTCCAAACAGCACTCAGTCATTAACTTTGTCTCACACAAAATTGTTGACTTTCTCCAAACTTGCATGTGGCAGATAATATTTTCAACCTGCTCACAAGCCTTTGCACAAATTCCTTTTGTGTTTGCTCTCTGTGGAAACCACACGTCTCCTGTGGGGCACATTTTATGTTGCATGAAGCACAGCTTCAGCTGGGTCAATCTTTCCCGTTTCTTCAAATGTGGAAAATTCATGCAGCATTTTCATGGATTTCATGAAACTGCTGCAAAAGTTTGAAACTAGTTAACTTGTGGTTCTTCAGAAGATGTTGATCCGTTGTGCATGACATCTTCAGGAAATGTGGTAAACCTCCACAGCAATAAGCACCCCCAACAAAAACGACGAATCTTCAAAGACTTTTTTTGGTTCAGTTCGGGTCATTAGTGCAGAAAAAGGGGGGAAACGGCCCCCTCGGTTAACCACCAATACATCAGCCTTCCATGACTCCATGATGGAGGCCAAAATAGCCTTGAACGGGATGAGATCATGAATGCAGCAGTGGAACAAACCACCTCACCATCTCACCATGTGTGAGATGTCAGAGGCTCTACAGAGACTGCTGTCCAAAACATTAGATCAACAACAACAGTTAAAAAAAAATATGTCTTTTAAAACAGAGAAAAGTGAGGTTTTGAAGGGGGATGTGTTTGGAAAAGTGAAAAAAAAAAGGCATTTGACACTGAAAAATTCCAGAAGCTGTTTGCAAATACCAGAGGCCAGGAGGAGAGTGGGGAGTGTTTCTGTGCATGTATGCCCTCCTTAAAATTCCCAGAAGGGACAGAGAGAGAGAGAGAGAGAGAGACAGAGATAACGCTGTATAAACAAGCAGAAAGCACAGATCCTGGTGAAAGAAGGAAAAAGGATAAAGATTATAAGGAGAGAGTGAAAAGTGTTAAAAGTTCATTAGATTAGTCAGAAACCTTAGAAGATGGAGACGGAAACTGAGAGGAAACTGGTGGTTTGCAGCCTGAGAAAAAAAAAAAAAAACATTCAATCTTTCTGACACAAGCGTGCATACATACCGAGAGATGCAGTCATGATGTGACACTCTCAGAAGTATCCCGAAATTCACCGGTTTCCTGTTTACCCCAAACTCTCTGGATCTCTCCTTCACCTTCCTGTTTCAAAGTCTCTTTCTCTCTCTTTCTCTCTCTCTCTCTCTCTCTCTCTCTGGATTTGTACGCTCTGCCTCCCAGTGTGAATGAAACTCTCCCCGTTACCAGAATCTCCTCCTCTCTCTTTCACTTCAGCAATCTGATTCGACTGACTTGCTGGAGACTTTTTCTCTCTCCTTCTCTCTCTCTCTGTCTCTCTCTCTCTTTCTTTCTCACTCTCTCTCAGAAGCTGGATCGCTGTTTCGCCGCCATGCCCAATTCCTTTCGTCCCCCAGATGGAAAAATAAGCCGCCTGTTTGTTCCTGGCTTGTTGTGACACCGCTCGACTTCTGGGTTTGTATGGAGGGAGGGACAGAAGGGAGGGAGGGAGAAAGGAGAGAATTTCTTCCCCCCCTCCCTCTCCCTTCCCCTCCATCCTTGTCTACATACCCTCCCTCACTCCCTCACTCCCTCCCTCCTCTTCCTCTCACTGACCACTGAGCATTGTTCCTGCTGGGCCACTGCGAGTACTTTCCCCCAATCAGAATGGATTCCAGGGGGGTCAGAGGTTACATGTGGCCTTTTATGGGCTAGAGAGAGAGAGAGAGGGGAGGTGGTGGTAGTGGTGGTGGGTTGATCTGGAGGGGGGGTGGGGTGGGGGGGGTTTCTATGGTCTCTCTGTCAGGGCATGTGTGTCTACTCCCACCATCTGCTTGCCACAAACACAGAGACAATGGCATGCAGACACACACTGACCACATCTCCTGCTATGTGTCTAATCTTAGCACATCATAAATTACACCCCGAAGCTCTTGATTGAATTGTGTTGCATTTACTTTTGTTTCAGTGGAGGCATGTGCTGCGTGCCTTATTTTTAACCTCCGTGTCACAGGAAATGAGCTGGAATGGACATCAGCCCCGTCCATCTGTGCTGCTCGTTTATCAGTTATAAACGGGCAGTTTGTCATTCTGAAGCCGCCGGCCAGCTTTCAGATGTGACGGATGTAAACAAAAACAGACAACATAACTTCGAGGATCTGTATTAATATGTATTAAAGGAATACAGACAGGGAAAGACACATTTTTATGCCTATACTCGCAAATTTGTCTGTCCAACATGAAGCTGGAGCCAGAAGATGGTGGTGGGGGATTGGTTAACCCAGCTCTGTCTTCTTATTAGCATGTCTAAAGCTCACCATCTAGCACATCATATCTCTTTTATTCAATCAAATATCAATAACAAGTAATGGACAGCGTCAGGCTAGCTGTTTCCCCTTGTTTCCGGTCTTTATGCTAAGCTAAGCTAACTTCAGCTACATATTTAGTGGACAAATATGTCCATAAGTGGTATCGATCTTGTCTCATTTCTCAAAATTCACCTTTAAAGACTTCAGTGTGGATTACAGACTGTAACTTGAAGTATTGTGGACATTGACTCTTTCTGTTCCTTTTATTTTGAAGTTTTAAGAGTTTAAAAGCCTAATCTTTAACTTTTCAACCATAAAAAACTGACTCATACCTACAGTAGTGTCATAATAAGAAAATAATAACCAAATAAACACGCCTACACCTGCGGGAGTGTGCGACATTGCTGGATTTAGTGTGAATGCAGAGCTTCATTTCTGCTCAGTGTGTGTATGTGTGTAGTTCAGCTTCGCCCTCAAACAGACACACAGACCTGCAGCTTTTTATACATCCATGACACGGAGACCGACAGCAGAGCGGAGCAGAGGAGAGAGACGGAGATAACGATGTAACCTGGTCGCTACCCTACGAGTCCCAACCTCACACCCTGTGTGCTGTTATTGCCTGGAGGCCACACAACGCCCAGAAGCGTCCTGAACACGGTAAAATAAGAAAAGAAAAAAAAGAAAATACAGGCAGAGGGCAGAGTCTCTGTAGATAAATACACTGCCACACACTTCTAGTGGGTCATAAGTGATGATTGAGAGGGATTATTTTTGTATGGGTCTATATATAATATACCTTTAAATGGCAAATCCTTAATTTTTTGACTATATAAATTAATATCTGATCTCTTATTCTGCATCCAGACCTGCTGAACAATTAACTGCATTTCATTCCACACAAAATCTAAGGATGACCAAGCATTTTGTGGAATATCATTGTATTCTCATGACTATTTATTAATTGATTTACATTGATTTTATTTATTATTCTAATGTAATGGTTATATTTTCCATCTATCAGCACTTCATAAATGTACTCTAGAGATAAACAGCTTTAAACTTAAAGTGTTTGTTTTAATAATGACAACAAAACCATTTTGTGTTTATGTGATCATAAATGAAAATACGGGACAATTTTCTAGTATTATTAATCCAATCAAACCTTTAACACATTTATAAAACAGTAATAACTTAGATGTAGCTGTTGTTAAAGAGTATTAAAGATCCGTCAATCAGCTTTCTGTGTTTCTGTTTACATTTAGCTCACAGATTGTGCTTTTGAAGTGTTAACCACAGAATTGCAGCAATTAGACTATAAAACATCTCTGTACAAAACCTCTCCAGGGTAAAAAGCAGCACTTGACATTTTTTGGGATCCTTCATGTCTCTCTCATTCATTACTGACAACTAATCCAATCATCTGAAGGGGAAGAAGAGTTTTTTCCCTGAGTCTGCTGCCCTCTCAGCCACTCCCTGCGGGACTTTCTCCTGACCTTTGACCCCTGAGGTTCAGACAGTCAAGTGTTTGTCTGAGCGGACCATCTGCCTCAGCTAAACCTCAGCTCATAACATCTACATTCCTTTGGCTGAGACCTGCTTCCGCTGGCAGAGAGCTTCTGTATATATATCACTGTTTATTTTGATACGGCCTCGAGTACACAAAGGAAATGTTATTACATAACATTTTTGAGCTTAAGAGGAAAATAAATAACAACTTCAGAGACAGTAGCGGAGTTCATCTTTGGGTTAATGCGAGGCTAAACACTGAAATATTTTTCTTTTTGGCATTTAGTGTAAATCTTGCATCTATAATTTTGTTGATTTCATAATTTCCTGCTCTTTACTGAACAATTTCTCAACCGCTCTGGAAAACAAGATACAAACAAACTGCTTCTCATGTTTTATATTCTTCACTCAACAGCCTGAAAACATTTAGTGCATGTGACTTCTGTGTTTCTGTAAATGAGCCCTGTAAAAACTCATTTGGTTATTTTAAAGGCAAAAAAAAAATAATCCTTAAATGTAGATTCAAACTGGGATAAATGCAGCATTTAAGAGCCACACTGAAACATACTGAACGGTAAAATCAAGGAAGATATCAGATAAGTTTCAATATTGTTATTCTTGAGTCAATAAACTAACTATCCTCAGCTTTTATACCGGTAAAATCCAGTTTGAATCTAGTGCTCACTGGTATGCTTTACTTCTGTAAATATCTGCTGAGCCTGACAGCAACACATTGCTCTCAGAAATACCAACACATACAACATACCAGAGCCCCGCCAGTGTGATTAGACGTGGTGATAACACGGTGGGAACTCTGCTGGGGGGGTTTCAGCGTGGCTGACTGAGGGCATCATTGTTGTATTGGAGCTGTTTGCTGCTGGCCTCAGTAATCGCTCCCCACATTAAAGCAGCCTCTGGTCAAATTGTGATTACAGTAATGACTGTAAACATAAAATAAAAATAATTGAAATGGGGAATCTAACTGTTCTGTTTCAACGTGGAAAATTGTTTCCCAGACTTTGGTCTGTCTTTTAACGTGGGAAACAGGAAACTCTTGTCTGCCCCCAAAAATGGGAGTGAGCAAAAAAATATTCTGTGCCCTTTGTTAATTCTTCTGTCCAAGCAACGGAGAGAAGAATCAGGTGTTTCTCTGTACACAAGTAATAAGAAGCCTTTCATCACCACCTTCCCCATCCTGCCGCCTCTCTGTTCGGACGAAAACATGTTTACAATAAACAGGTGGACCTGCCCTTTAAAAGGATGAACTTATCTGTGTGCAACACACAGCGAAACACCTTCATCAACATCACTTTGGTTTTGTTTTCAATAAACAGATGAGAAAGTGCTAACATCATAATATTTTCTGCTTATATGTAGCAGATGAAAACATGTAAATCAGACAGATAAGAGCAGAAACAGCTCATTTTTACTGTTTTACTCAAATTTAATAAAGATATCTGATTAAAAAACAGGTTTGCCAACAGTTCCAGTTTCACACTGAAGGCCTGTAATGAGTGTCAGCAGCAGCTTCATCACCACAGCAAATGAATGAAAAAGAACATAAATCTGTATTAAGTGTTATTTTGGATCGTCTGGCTGATATCTCATCCGTTTAGTAACATCAGTGTTGGCGTTGATACTTGCATGTCTAATTGCAACAGACTGATTGATCATGTTAATTTAAGTTTTTAGAAGTATTAAAGTATTATCCTGCAGTTGGTTAAAGATCCCCTTCAGACGTGTTTTTAAAAGTGACAAATCATGTTTTTTTTTGTGATTTTCTGTCATTCATATCTAGTTATGATGTCGGATATTTATTTTAAACATGATCAGAGTTCCACAACTTGAGGTGAACGTATGTAAAAATGCCGCCTTCAAGTCAAAAGCCTCCAACTGATGCCAGACTGTTTGTTCTTGTTGCTAAGGTTGTTGCTAAGGTTGTTCTATGGGTTGTTCACTTTGTCCACTTGCATATTTCAGATTTGAAGTTATTCCAATGGAGCCCCAAAATAAAACTATGGACTTGGAAATGTGCATGTCTCCTTTAAAATATATATCAAAATATATATCCCTTAAATTGACGTGTCATCCTTTTCCCTCATTGAAAAATCCAGAATCTGTAAATACGCAAATATGTCAGAAGTTTCACTGTTGGACATAAGATGTCTCCTACTTCACTGAAAAGTCCATTCTCAGTGTGCGTTCAGTGGAGGCTCAAAACTCAGAAAAACTTTCTTCATCATCAGATGAATATAAAAACAGACTTCTAGTGTCAAACGCTGCACTTTGAAGGCCAAACATCCAGGTGAAGTAACAATGAGCGAAACACATTTTTGAGGGGAGGGGCACTTTAAGAAGTTTGTATAGACACCAGACAAGCTGTCGAATGCTGCCGGCCTATCGGAAGGAACAAACATTTTACAGCCATTTCACATTATCACTTCCACTATCTTTATCACTTCAGGTATTCTTCCATCAGCTAGGTTTTTATCAGCCCTCATAAAAAATGAATCACATATTTTATGCGTAACTCTCCTCAGGGACAAAAAGTTTTTAACTACCATGGGAACATGACAGTCACTCTGATCAGATATGATACTCAACCATTCAGAGACACTTTTTTTTTTCTTTTCTTTTTCTTCTTTTGACACCACAGTAAATTCCTTCTGCAGCTGTGTAGTACATATCTGTTTAGGCACCGGTCCCTCCGGATGTCCCGGCAACAAAAGACCCACCCCTCTCCTCCCGTCCCCTCCCAGAACAGGACGTGAGTGGACATCCTGCAAGCAGTGGTCTCTTCCTCTGTTACCGTCAACTATTTTTAGCGGACACCCAGCATCAGCTGTCCTGCATGGGCCTAATAGGATGTCCAAAAACCCTTTTGTATACGTCAAACTGCTTTTTCACCTCAATATGATGTCAACAGGCTAAAAATAATGAACACTAAAACCCCAGAAAACAAGCACTCTGTCTGTCTCTAACCAGACATGACTTACCAAAAACAGAGCCATGCCCACATTTCCAGCCAATGGCAACAATGAGCAGGCCAGGTGTGTGTGCGCGCGTGCGTGTTCGTGTGTGTGTGTGTGTGTTTTGACATATTGTGCCAGGAGGACATTCCAGCCGGCTCCTGAACCCTGTCCAGCAACCATCAGGAGCTCGAGTGTTTGGGTTCTAACTTTCTGGTCAGTCAGGCTGAAAAAAACCCCATAGACACACTTATATATAACTGGTAACACACACTCCTGGGACAGTGTACCTTGAGTCCAGCTGTGTTGCTCCCACTGTCCGCCGGTCCTGAACTGGGAAAACTCTGAGAAGGTTTTCACTGAGGAGAGAAGGAAGCCACTGATAAGATGACAAAATGCAGACACACCCACAGTATGAAGTGTCCTTGTCGGTGTTATCGCTTACCATAGGGCGTTGGAGGAGTCACTGGGAAGGCCGGAGTGGACGGGACGATAGGAGAGCTGTCCCTTTGTCCCTGATAATCCATGCTGTTGGTCTTATAGAGATGCCCATGCTTTTAAAAAAGAACAACAGGGAGAAATAAGTAAGAAAAGAAACAAGGATTTTTTTTTCTCCAAAGTCTTATG
Source organism: Euthynnus affinis (assembly GCA_029490765.1). Classification (NCBI taxonomy): domain Eukaryota; kingdom Metazoa; phylum Chordata; class Actinopteri; order Scombriformes; family Scombridae; genus Euthynnus; species Euthynnus affinis. Next base: position 26,316,732 of record CM055848.1, on the reverse strand, counting down.
AGGTGACAAGCCCACACACACACACACACAGATACACACACACACACTCACACACCAGCAGATATCAGTCTTGTGATCTGTGTGTGGCTACAGTCTGTGTTTTGGTGTAAACAGTCGGGCCATTCATGCCACCCAGCCATAAGAACGAGCACAAGAGCAGCAAGCTCGACTAAAAAGATAAAGAAAAAAAAAAGAGACAGAGACAGACGGAAGGCGGAAGGTAGAAAAGAAACGTTTAAAAAATTGTAGATAAGAGTCACACAATGACAATCTCCACGGAGAATCTTCCCTGTAACATGTCTTCACCAAAGACACACTTTCCTTCTAAACTTCTCACGTTTTCATTTCAATAAATATTCAAATTATCCGAAATTTATGATTAGAGGAAAAAGTCCAAAAACTGAAAACAGATTTGTGTACCAGAAGTTTGTTTTTCTTTTTTCCTCTCCCATCCTCTTCTCATGACCTCTTAGATTTATCTGGTGACCCTTTGGAGGGGACCGACCGACCGCACCAGTGCACCAGTATTAATAATTTAATTTATTATTGTATCATATCATTCACAGTCACACACACAGTCAGAGATTTTCTGCATTTTGCATTGTGGTATTGCTACATTTTCTTAAAAGGTCTATATTTATGTTCTGGGGCTCTACTAGAATATCTTTACATGATTTACAGTTAAAACACACTTTTTATTTATGCAGCTCCTCAGTTCAGCCTCTATCTGAAACAGGCCATTTTAGCTCCTGTCTCTTTACAGGCCCCCTCCTCATGAGCCCACTCTGTTCTGATTGGTTAGCTCCCTGAAGCTGCCCCTCAGCAGACATCCAGTGGTTCTCAAGGCTGCGTAAAAAAACAGTAGTAAGAGGATTTCACCTATTTTTCTCTAAATGGAAACTTCTCAAATACATCCCAACATGTTTGAGTGGAACAGGCTCAAGTTTTGGTACTTTGACCATGTTTAACACAGACATCTGACATTATAACAGTATGCAATTCATAAAATCTTAAAAAGCATAATATGTCTAAAGGATCTGAGATGGGTTCACTATGTTTCAAATCTGTTTTAAAACAGTAGTCAGGGGCCCAAATGAACAGTGAAATATGTTTTTCTTGCTGTAATAATTCCTTGTGTTCATACTGATCATTAGAGGATCCCTTCATAATGCACTTGTAAGTGACGGAGGACAAAATCCAGTCATCCTTCTTTGCTAAAATGTATTTAAAAGTTTATCTGAAGCTAATATGAAGCTTCAGTGTCTGAATGAGTCAAATCAAGTAGATATCCTTCAATGTTACAGTCTTTTTAGTGTCAAAGTTCCTCTTTTTGTTACTATATTTCCACCTGCAGCTCAACAGGGAAACACAAAGAGGGAATGTGATGCTAAAACGACTGTAAATGTGGCAGATATCCACTTGATATGACTAACTCAGACTGCTGAAGCCTCATATAAGCTTCAGATAAACTTAAATTCATTATTGCACTAAATGACTGTGAGGCAAACCCCAGATAACACATAGAGGTGTGCTCCTTCAGGCAACGATGCGGCACTGCTGGCCTTCTTCTGGCCCGGATGTGTCCTGAAACAGCCCACATGTAAAATAGCAAATATGGCCTAAATATCCCAAATCAAATGTGGGCTTTTTTTGGTAACGATTCGGTGCTCTTGGCTATGTGTATTCTGGATGTGGGCCAGTTCTGCTTTATCTGGTTTGCTCTTAGTTGACATATGGCTTGCTTGTGGTTCAGATCAGGAGCGGGCTGCCCAAGTGCCGTCATTCCACGTGGTAAGTGGGCCAGATGAAAGTACTGAAAGTGTCGGGTGTGGGCCAAATCTGGGCCACAGCAATTTTGCTATCTGGGACTGTGGATTTTGGCCCCCATTACTTACATTGAAAGCACATTTTAAGGGGATCTTTTAAAAGCCAGTATGAACAGGAGGAATGATTACAGACTGTTCATATTGGGAACCTGACTGTTGAAAAAATATGACCTTATCTTTTGGTTCTTTTTGGCGAGGTGAACAGAGAAGCTGATTACCTGAGAAGGCGAGAAGGAGGGACTGTGGAGTGGGGAGCCTCTGAGGCCCTGTGGACCAGGTGCTCTCCATCCTGGACTGTGGAGACCAGCGCCGTCTGTCACATCACTAATCTGTTTCTGCTGCTTCCAACCTGACCAGGAGAAGAGAAGAGAGATAAAGAGAGGAGTGAGGAAGGAAAGCAGACAGGGAGAACAAGACATCCAGACAGATTACAGTCTGATATGTAATCAACCAAAAAATCAAATTCAGTCATGTGCTCTATATGAAATTACGTATCCACAAACAGTCATGTCTATTCTTCCAAATATCCATAACATTAAATGTTATGACACCTTGTTATGACCAAAAGCCAACTTGGCAATAAAAGGTGATGACACCGGTGCGTGCTTGGCGTGTTTGTCTCTGACAAAAGCATCTATCAGTGTGTTTATCAGCAGTGCACGGCTCCTATCATCAAGGCAGAGCCTGTGTGACTAAGCAAGACTTCACTGTGACCAGATGGTGGAACATCATGGCGTCTTGTCGGAAAAACATCTGTCGGAACAATCAGACGTTCCCTTTTCAGATGTGAGTAGATCATCGCCCCCAGGCTGGATCCCATCCAGAAATATTCACTTCTCTACTCATGTTATATAGATTTACTGAGTTAACTCTCATGTGTGACTATTGTCTTCCACCAGCGTAACGGACATCAACGAATAGATAAGCAAAGCATATGGCCTGACCAAAACATCAACTAGCTTATCTTAAATAAAAAGTACTGGCATATATGTCTATTGATAAGTAAGTAGAAAGTGCTAAAGTTTGCAGTAATTTAGAAACAGTGTTAAATAGTTTATCCATGAGAACGCATTGACGAGGGTAAAATCTGCTCACAATTCTTGTAAAATTTAAGGCATCCTTATCAAAAATGTTTATGTTAAAAAGCAAACACTGGTGATATAAACTCTCATATATTGATATCAATAGTCCAGTAGTCCAAAGTCACTCAGGCTCTACAGACTAATCTTTCTGTGTAAGTAATGGTACAAAATATTCAATATTTGCAACCTCAATTTGAAAATGTGGGTACTTGCCATGATAAAAACAGAGTGACACAAAATGTACTTTTTTGAGTGGAAAAATGCAAAAATCTGTGACAGGTATTCCCAAAGTACAGGACAACATCGGCAACATGTTGCATCACACTTTCAAAATATGTAAAAACAGCAATCAACTCACGACCATGCTGAGAGTGTGAGGCTGTGATTAATCAGGCAACTCTATACATTATTCTGCTTCTGGTTCAAACAGGTCGTCGTCTTCATTTTTCTTCAACATGTTATGAGGTGTGTTTGAGCTAAAATGGGGTGTGAAGTGGAAGACTCTTGAGGGACACTTTCATATTGATAGTTTGGCAGTGGTAATGAGAAGACGCACTGAAACTAATGATTATTTTCATTACTAATTAATCCGTCGATTATCTTCTCTCATCTTACCGTTCCAGTTTCCCAGAGCTCCAGATGAAGTATTCAAATGTCTTGTTTAGTCTGACCTACAAAACATCATCTAATCGACTAACCATTGCAGTTCTAATGAGAAACTGAAATAATTAATAGAGATATCATAGTAAAGACATTTCTCGGTTCATCTAGACCAAAAAAAAATTCAATAACTGTCTTACTTTACTGCGCTGCAGCCTTTGAAGACCGCGGAAACACACTAAAACCAAAACCACACCGTAAGACAGAAACCAAAATCTGACTAGTGTTTCATCATTCTGGACATCTACCATTTATGGGATAAAACGCAATTGCGCATATCACCTATAAACAGCGATAAGGAACTTTGTGAGCTCAGCTTTCAGTGTGAACATCCATCATGTCGAAATCACATTAAAGGCGAAGTCAGTCCAACTGAAACTAATCCAGTTACTTTGCCACACTGCGGGCCCGCTGAGGGGGCTTCCACTGAGGTTTTTTTTTTTTTTTTTTACAGTGTCGAGTTATCGCTGTGTACCCACTGTATTTGTGAGAGCGCTCTACTCTTTTGAAGAAGGCGACTCTGAGATGATGAGAGGGAGAGGGGAGGTGTGATGCAAACACACTGGAGAGCAAAGTGTTGTGTCAGACTTCAAAAGCATTCCTGATCGCTTACAAATTCCTGCCTCCAAAACATCGCCTTGAAAACATACTCTACTGGACTCATAAACACTTCTGCACACACACACATTGTCACAGTAAATGCAGTGAAATATTAGAGTTACTGCTTCAAATATGCCCTTGGGGAAATATCAACCTGCTGCCCTCCAACACACTGGCTGACCTACATACACACAAACACATATGCTCCATTTCCCGAGTTCAAATTCCCTGATTGGAGGAGAACTTGAAGACCTTTCATTGACTTGATGCTGTAGAAAAAAGGCAAGGTCAGAGGTTAAATGTCAGCAGTAAGGTAACCCTGCTTGGCAAACGGCCATGGGTCACCGATAACCACTGTTGCCTCAGAGTGGCAGAGACCCTGACAGACATGATTCAGGAGCTGTCACGGCCGTTCTCATCACTGTCGACTGTCGGGAGCTCCCATATGAACCACCGGGCCATTCTGAGGTTAGCTTTGATGGAACAGCTGCTCTTCATGCAAACAGCTAGGAAGTGATTACATCACTCGCACACCTATGACCCGTGGTCTTCAAACAGAAAATTAATCAGGGACGGCGGTCACAGCAGAAATGTGCTTCCTCCTTCAGGCTCTGTCCCAGTGGATATGAGCGAGGATAAATCTGTCATATATGCCAGCAGGGTGAGAAGAAAAAAGTACCAAAGAGGCAGCGCTGAGCAACACGGGTCAAGAAAACGTTCAGGTTCATGTTGTACTAGTCCTCAAGTCATGTTAGATTTACTGTGTTTCAAAGAACATCAAAGGACGTACAGTGAAAGCACGACGATCGGAACGACGATCGTGTAAGTTTATTGCATGTCACACTGCGCTCTGATTGCAAAGTGTGTCAGGGTGCGCGATATCAATTTGAGGCATGCCAAATTGTAGACGAATGTGTGGTGAATCGTAGCGCTATGATTTAAACAGAAAGAAGAATATAAAAGCCGGCACACGCCATCAGTGTGAGGATCGTAATGCTCGTGGCTCAAAACGGCCGATATTTACGCTCTAGTGACAGATGCCATCTAGTGGTCGTAGTAATTATGACCGCAGAAAAGGAGGTAATCAGATGACGTCAACATAAAGCGACAAAGACTCTGAAAGGGAGGAGGTTGGGGTGGATAAATGGTTGATTCAACAGAACAGAGGACTTTGCCGCCAGGAGACCGCTGTCATTTCCCGTTTCCAACTACGAATGAAGTCTGTTCTTTAAAAACCCTAACTACAATCGTCCCTTAACCTTAACCATGTGCTTATTATTGTAACCATGACCATGAGGGTCGCCTAACGTTAACCCACACTACATGTTTCTTGAATTAAAGGGTTGGGGGGTTAGGGTTAAACCTAACCTAACCCTAACCCTGACAAAGTGATCATTTTAACCCAAACCATGATATTCCTAAACCTAACCAAGTGGGGTTTTTTTTGCCTAAACCTAACCAGACCTTAACCATAGTGTTGTCACATCATAAAACTTTTTAATAATTATTTGTAATTGTTTTGGAGGATACAGATAAATTACGTCATCCTTCTGATTACTGACAATAGGTGTGCCAGATTAGAAAACGCTCCCATGTTTCATTATGGAGTCACATGGTCAAACAACATATTTGGTTGATTCATTTGGAGGATTTGTTCCCGGCTCTTAAATTTTGAAAATGTATCAAAGTCATGAAAATGTCTTTTCTTTTCACCATTGTTTTGGTTTGTGTGTGCCACGGATGTATTAATCTGCTTTGAGCTCAGTCCAGTTAAAGGCTGACAAATTATTAATATCCGCTTTCGCGGTGTTTCAAGTGTCGTACATCCTTGACCAAAGCTTTGCAGATAAGGAGGAACTCATTTAATCTCTTAACTTTCTTCTTTAACTTTAACCATATTTAACATCTTAAACTGTAAATCTGTGCATTCTGTAATCAGTCAGTGGATGATCACATTACTTCATGTTGAGTTTACCTGTGGTCAGAGGTCAAGTGGGTCTTTCATTGCACATACTTTAATCATGTAACCTTTTATGTCTGCTCTGTATATTTCCATTCCCAAATAAGAAAGATCGGAGGGTAAACACGTCATTGTGTAGAGGCCAGAGGTCCTGATTTTTTAGATTGCTTACATTGCAAGAATATCCACTACCTGTTTAATCAAACGCTTCCACCCTTTCAGCAAATACCACGCACACTTACAAACACGCCTCCTGTAACAAACTAAGATGCATGTCTCTCTCTCTCTGGTGGAGATTTCCACAATCAGCCAGCGCTACAGTCTGGGTTATAAATGGTCCTCTGTGTGCAGGCTGAGCTCAGCTCTACAATATAACAAGTCCAGCCTGGAAGCTTCATCTGCCCACAAACTTGTTAGCACAGGTGTATTTTTCTTAGTGTGGCATGTCAACCAGTCGAAATGTCACAGTGGACTGTTGTGTGTCTCTTTGCTAGTAGAGATGTGTAAAGGAACTGTCGGGTTTTATGATTTACTAAGTTAAAGGGTCATTTCACTCCAAATACACACATATTTTGTGATAATTATATTTAGCAATGCAGAAAATCTTGGCCTGAAGTGCTGAGGCTTTGTGAAATCTGCCTCTTAAACAACTGCTAACACCCCAGTTCAATTTAAGCGAATGGTATTTTGTTTGTGGTGTTCTCTGCACTGAAAAATTACAAGACTTAAAGTCCACTCTGGCAGTTTTGTGAGTCTGTAAAACACTGCTTTGAGCTAAATGCTCACATCAGCTCACAAATATGTTATTATACTGATGTTTAGCAGGTAACATTCTCAGTGTTCTCCATCTTAAGTCAGAGTGTTAGCATGCTAACATTTGGTAATTCCCACTAAACACAAAGTACAACTGAGGCGGATGAGAATGTCATTAGTTTTGCAGGTATTTGATCATAAACCAAAGTATTGGACATTTAATATTTTTGACCAGATGATGGCGCTAGATATAAAACGAGAGGCTCAATAAAGTTGATTTGTCCTGAGGTGAACATAAATTACCAAATTTCATCGCAGTCTACCCAATAGTTGTCGAAACATTTCACTTAAAACCACAGATATCAACCTTATGATGGCTGAAGTCAGGGGATCACCAAAGCCAAAGGATTCATCATCTCAGAACCATGAATGTCTGTGCCTAATTTTTTGCCAGTACATCGCATAGCTGTACTGGATATTTCACTGGATAAATGAAAAATATCAGTGGTTGTTGAGATATTTCACTAACCACCACAAAAGTCAACCTCACTGTGGGATTGTGGGAAAAGTCAGAGGATCACCAAAGTCAGTAGAATTTGTCCTCTGAGGGCTATGAATGTCCATACAAAATGTAAAAGCAATCCATCCTGTAGTTGTTGAGGTATTTTAGTCTGAATCACAGTGGTGGACCAGCCAACCAACCAACCAACCAAAACCTCAACAGCAATGTGTCTTTTTTTTGTGCAATTTGGGTGAACTGAACCTTTAAAGTGTCGGTCCTCTCCTCTGTAAAAAGACAGGATAGTCTTCAATATTAGACCATTTTAACCTAATATTTCTATTTCATAGGTCTTACCGGTCAGATGGGTATTTCCTTTGTGGCTGAGGCCGTTGGTGTGGAGGGAGGCGGATCGTGACAGGGGGGCACAGCGGGTCGGTACAGGAACAAATGTGGGATCCAAATCCAGAATCAGCTGGTTTAGCTGCTCTATGGACTCATCAACGTCTGTGGTTAATGACGCCAACTCCTCCTCCTCTTGGCAAGACGAAGTGTGCGTATTGTCGACCGTGTCTTGTGAGACACTGTGCGTGCAGTCCTTGTCCACCAGACTTCTCTGCACTGCTTCCCTGCTGCTGAGCCCTCTCAGAGGCGTTTCAGGAGCTACTAGAGGTGGAGGCTTCTCTTTTCTTGCCCTGTTCGACCTCTCTTGACCATTTACTGGAATGCAGTTTTTAGTGTCAACCATCTGCTGCTGAACCCAGGAGTGAGTGCAGTACTCAACTTGGGGTGATGTCTGCACTTCAGGCAAGTTGTCAGATGAGGAGAGGGAGCAAATACTGCTCGAGCTGGGCATGTCTAAAGCAGAAGCTGCCACATCATCCTCATCATCCAATATATCAGTCTCCCTCTCGCTAGATGAAGCTTCTCCATTGATAGTGTGTCCCAAGCCAGACTCATCTCCAGTCATCTCCCCCTCCCCTCTGCTGGATGCAGCGAGCTCAGTCATGACCTCCAGAAGAGGTTGAGCAATCTCAAAGTCGACCCCAGGGAGCAGCTTCCCTGCCTGGGTGCACTTGTCCTGTGCAGCCCCTCTCTTTGGCCTGGTTCCAGTCGGCCCGTGTGAGGCAACAGACAGGCCTGAATCACTGCTGGCAGATGGAGCTCGGTCACTGCACCTCCGGCTGCTGGTGGTCAGTTGGAACGGGGCTCCTTCCTCACTAGTCTTCTTCTTGTTCACTTTAGCATACAAAGTGTCCAGGATATGAAGGGGAGCTGTGAAGACAAAATACTGTGTTAAGTATAAGGTTTACATGTTGACAGAAGACTATGTGAAACTATGTGGATGTGAACAATGTACATCACAGAACACATGCAGACATATTTAAATTGGATATTTCTTCCAAAAAATGGTCCAAAACCTAATGATATTCACAGTACAATAAAGAAAACTACTAACAACTGCGAAAACCAGAAAATATTCACATTTATGAAGCTATAACCAGATAATTTTTGGCATTTTGCTCAAAAAAAGATGATTGAATGATTATAAGTTGCAGATTAATTTTCTGTCAATCGACTAATCAATTAATTGACTAATAATTTCAGATCCAACATAAATTAACAACAGAAGTTCCATCAGTCAAATGTTTCAGACAGCCTGTATGTAGCCTGAGAGGCAAAATCCAGGGCAACAATTCACAAAAACATAAAGGTAACATTTGAAGGTGATGCAGAGGAAAATGTCAACATTTCTTTTAAGAACCTTTCTCTTCATAGAAAGATTTTAGTGAGTAAATCAAAGAACAGGGAGTTACATCTTTGTATTCTTGCTATCTATGACTCCATACCTGCACCACTATTGCATATGATTCATTATGACACACACACACATAAACACACCACCTGTTGGACCACAGCCACGACTCCAGACACACTTCATGTAGATAAAACAGAGCTCTTTTGTGTAGGCGAGCCTGTGTACTTATGAATGTGTGTGTGTGTCACGCAAAGGACATATCTGTCACAGACGTCTATACCGGAGCTCAGAATGAGCTGATTGGCTGATTGCACACAAAAAACACACGATCATACTCGGTTTGTTGTACTTTAAGTGATCGTAGCAACAAGAGAACATATGTCTAAAAGTTGGAGAAAAGCTAGACAGTAAAATATTAAACGAAAAAGTTATTTTCTGATAAAGGTTGTTACACTTAGATAAGATAAGAGCGCCTTGTATGGTAACTATAACAATACATACAGTGCATACCAGAGTTGTATGAGCACAGCCTCTTAAGTCCAGAGAGGCAATAAAACTAAAATACCAGACATGCATGTTAAAACCTCACAGCTGGTCTAATAGATCCTACACACACACACACCCACACACAGATGTATAGACAAGTACAATTTCAAACTGATAAACACACAGCACAAAACGAACATCAGAATTAACTGTATCATTCAAAACTACCATGCAAACTGTCAATAGGAAAGCATCTTACTTTAACAGCAGTCTCTGAGAAGTGAGTGAGTGAGAGAACTCTCACTGTTCCCTCCGCAGACTAGAAACAGGATGGAAATACTTGCTGAAGTCTCCCTTCGGAGTCAGAGAAAGAGGAAAAGAGAAACAGATGACAAGCAGAAGGGAAAAGAGGGGTTGAGAACGAGGACAGAATGAAAAGGATGAGGAGAGAGATACAAAGAAAGAAAGGAGACTGATTCAGACCATTTGAGTTGAAGCCTCTCTCTCTCTTTCCTCTTCTGCTGCCGTCCTCTCTGTCTCTCAGGCTGCCACAGGAAAACAAGCAAAGAACATTCTTTCTCTTAAGGTGCTAACAGCCCCCCTATGTCCCCCCCCACCACCACCACCACCACCCCTACTCTCTCTCTCTCATGTCACTCCTGCACTCCTTCCCCGCTTGCTCCGTCCCTGCACTATGAATCCCCGCCTTCACCGTCACCACCGTTTTTTGAAATTAGCCTCCTCTCCCTCCCCCTTTTTCCTCCCCCTGCATCCTGTCCCGGCTGACACAGGTAGGCAACGCTGCGGAGCGAGTGTGTGCTCATGCATTTTTATGTCTTGGGTAGGCAGGGGGGGGAAGAGAGAGAGAGACAGAGAGAGAGAGAAGGAGGCTGAGGGGTGGATCATTCACCAGCCAGCATGCATGCAAGTGTAACTACATATACAGGTGGAAGAGTTTGTGCAACACATGTAATGCACATTTAAAAAAAAAAAAAAAAAAAGGAAACAGAAAGCACAAGGACCCCGAGCTGGCCAAATATGGAGAGGGGAATGTAAACATGGGGGCGGGCTCTGGAGAGACTTGTGTGCAGAAAGGGGGATGGGAACATATGAGGAGACAAATTGCAACCTGCAACTTGAACCTGGAAGAAACGCGCCGAGGTAGAAAGAGCGAGACCCTGCAGATAAAGGGAAGAGAAGAAAAGGTGAGAGTGAGAGAGGTAAAAGAAGACGATGGGGAGATGGAGTGATAGAGAGAGAGGGGAGGGGAGGGTAAAGTAGAACCACCTGTGGTTGAAAACAACATTCTTGCGACTGGCTGCGTTGCTAACTGGCTGGCACTCTCATTATGCTCGTGTGCGTTACGTGTGCGCTGGCGGTGAAAATAATGACCATGTGTGTTTGTGTTCATGTGCGCCTTACAGAGTCTGTGTATATCTGCCTTTACATGCTACTTTTCCGCATTTCTCCCCCAATCAGCGGCCTGTCTAAATTACACGGCAGGCTGGAGCAGATTTAGCAGTGGCATAAAACAGCTGGAACCGAAACCTAAACCGCCAGTTAAAGTGATTTTTTTTTTCTTCTTTCTACTGTCTGGATGTATGTTTGTGTGTTGGTGTTTTTCTGTGTGCGAACGGTTATTCTAACTAAATGGAAACTCCTGAAAACAGCCGCCCCGTCCCAATGCAGCGCTCTGGTCTGCCTCTGCCGTCTAGATGATTGCCGTTACACCCAGTCGCAGGAACGTCAAAGAGGCCTTTGTAACCACAACAGTTGTAAGCTGTCACACTGATGACCAGACAATTACCCACAAGGCTGACCACAGCGAAGGCCAGAGTCCAAACAGATGCTCTCAGAGACTGGATCTGTACCCACAGAGCGACATAACTTCTGAATAGCAGCCAGACATACAGTACATCAACAGGATTGTTTTGGGAAAACCCCACAACAAGCTAAGAAAACACACATATTTGACATATTAGCAGCTTATAAAGTCATTGGGGCTAACATGTTAGCAAGCTGCCTACTTCCACATGATGACTAGAGTTGTGTTTGTGTCCTCCTGATGATTCATTCTCATTTAATCTGCTTTATTCTAGTCTCCACCAACCCCTGAGAAACATATCTACATGTATGTATGCACAGTAAAACCAAAACTAGAAGCCAGAGGAGGCTAGAAAGAAACATTCATCACACCTTTCACTTTTGATTCCTTCTTAATATAAATGAAATATGGGTCAGGGAACCTGGTTAAAGGATTATACCCAAGTTTTACATGATTTATGTAATAATCATATATATTTTACATTACAGCTAATCATTTAGTTGGTGTTTTTTTGTTGTCAATAACTCACAACTCCAAGGAAGAACAGAGACAGAAAGTAATCTGGTTTACTTACAATCTCCTCTTCAATTTCCAAGTATATTTATAAGTATATCCCCCCCAAAAAAGAACATTTGGAAACATCTGACCTTCTTAAATAGTCAAAACATTTCTTAATTTAGCTTCCTAATTGGACCTGTTTTTCACGCCACTTCTTGTGGCTGCCATCAGGAAATGGAGCTTAGATAAATAATTGTGCTTGACGGAAGCAAATAAACTGTCTCAACACATTTCATAATATGAAAATAATATCTAAACAACAAAATTTGAAGAAAAAAAAAAGAAAAAAAAACGGAATTACTGTTCCGATGTTACACAACACAACTTGAACTTTCTTTGTGCTGGATTGCAAATGCAGCAAGTTTCAAGAGTTTGTGAATGTATTTTCATATTGTGCAAAAAATAAATGGAGGATAATTGAAGATAAATAATCACTGGAAAGGTAAAAATGAATGATTTGTAGCTTAGGTAAAACTTACCACAAACACTTGCTTCCTCTGAAAAAAGCAGGGCTAGTCTGGCATAGTTTTACTAAGAATGCACAGGACAACTAAAGGTCACTTGATTTATCTGCACAAATGTTCTGTGTCTTTAAATATATTGTTTTCCTGCTAAATCCAGTCTGATAATTGAGTCAGAAACACCGCAGGTATTCAAAACAACAGAGAAAGAAAGTGAGAGAGAAAGAAGAATGTTTTTTTGTTTTAACAAAAAAAAAAAGAAAAAGGAGGATGGGGAGGATTTCTCATTAAAAACATGAGGATACATCTCACCTGTTTCAGGAGAAGACGTGTCTTGATACGAATCTCGTCTGACCAAAGGATCCAAGGTGTCATAGTCTACCGTCACACAGCGTCCGTTGTGCCACAGCTCTCTGCCTGCACATGGAAATGACAAACAGTCCAGTTGACAAAGAGGCAGCCGTGGTCAGGAGTCAGTTAAACAACAACAAGACACAGACACACACACGCACACACCGGGACCTATGTACACAGTGACATCAGCTGATTCACAGTGCCAGATCCAGTTTCAGAATTGATTAAAAAATGTATTTTGGTGTTGCTTCAATTTCCTGGACGGACATACCTGTCCATCAGAAACTGTTTGTCTGACTGTTTTTCCCCGCCTGTGTGTTTCCCCCTTCGTACAGTATCTACGATCAGAATTCCTGTCAGATGTGTGTGTGTGATAACCTCTCGTATTGCTTCCTGCTGAGAAGCGAGGAGTGTGATTGTTCGTGCTGAGGAGCAATTTGACTGTGGCGCCACCATCCCTGCCACAAAGCTCTGCAACACTGCCCCCACCTGGGTGACTGTTAGTTCAACTTGTTAGTGAACTTTTTTCATTCATGCGTATATGTGTGTATGTGTGTGTGTGTGTGTGTGTGGGTGGGTATAGGTGTCGTTCTTCGAAATGAGTCATTTCTGTCTCTTCTGCTTGAATTCGGAGACACGATGACTCATGGTGAAGCTTCTGTTTGTCAGCAGCACTTAGAGCCAAAATATTGTGTCTGTGTGCATGAGTGTGCGTGGTTCTGGGAGTCCAGGTGCTTGTGTGTATCAGTAAGAACGGTGGTTTCCAATCTACGAGTCCAGACGCCTTAAAGGGTCACAAGATGATTAAGAGGAGAGGAGAGGAAAAAAAAACTTATGCAACACAAAGTTCAGCTTACTCTTTCTCATTTAACTTATTTTACTTTCCTTCTTCAAGAAAAAAATAATATAAATCACTCTTTTGTTGAACTGGTCACAACTGGACCTGCAGTTTATAACCATAGCAGCCACTTCTTCATTTTAAGGAGTCTCAAGCCAGAAGAGTTGGGAGTTAGAGAAGGTTTGTTTTAAGGTAGATGCACATTTCGGTATCACTTGTGTTTTTCAGTGTAAGCTTTAAAGGGACACTTCACTTAAATTACAAAAAAAGATTTTTTTAAAATTTACCACCAGTGGTGACTGGCTGTGCAGAGAGATGTCTGCTTCCTCTCCAGTGCAGCAGAGGTGAATGACTCTAGATAATCCACAGACTGTACTGTGAACATTTCTGTCACACTGAATTAACTGTAATAAATTTAACTCCATGAAACTGTTTTACAGCCTATCGTAGCTTCTTAGCGCAAATAACACTACATTTGAATATTTTCCTTTCAAAGCCCTGTTTTGTTTTGTTTGTTTTAAACATTTATATCTGTTACTAATGCTGGAATCAGACTAGACAATATTTTTGTCTTTTGATATGGTCACTTTGTCCGATTAGGCGATCATAGAGTCATCATTTCTTGCTGTGACTTGAATAACAGACACAGAGGATGACACACTGGATGCTGACTAAGTCTTTCCAGACTTACGTGACATACATACAGTAGGGGATCTAAAAAAAAAAAAAAAAAAAGTGCCAGGAAGCAACTGCATCAAGGTTTTATGAATGAAAGTGAACCTGGAGAAAGGTTCACAGTGAGATTAATTTGGTGTAAAGCCCCCCAACCAAAGTCAAATGCAACCAACGCACCAGTCAAATGCTTGCAGGTTCCATGAAATGAAATTAAACGTTGTTGTAAGTTTCTATTGCTCAACATCATCCAACATGGAAGTTGTCAATTCTGTTGGTTTTTCAACAGTTCTGCTAGTTTTTTTTGTTTTGCAGGATGTTGTGAAGGATCCCAGATGCTGTGCTGGATGTCTTTCCACTACGACACTCAGCACACGATAAAACAAGCAGTTTTATCTAATTTTAATTCCCGATTTCCCACGTCTGTCATGTTGAGTTATTATCGATCGATATTGCACAGTCCTTTATAGCACAAGTCCTTTTGGTACACTGCCCTAATAAATAAATATTAAAGGTGTACGGCTGTGCAAAGTCTGCTTATTGCATGTTCATTTCTCAAGGTTGCAACGTTTTACCAGGTTAATATTTTCAAGACTTGGATGCTTTTGCATGTCGAGTCCAGTCTTTCAGCAATCAAGTCCAAGTTCCAAGCCTTTATTTTTTAGTGCAAGTGCAAGTCTAAGTTCTCAAGTGTGTAACTCTGCAAACTAATAATTATTGCACTGACAATTGCAAGATCATCATTTCTCAAGACCTGGTGATTTGAAAACAAAACCAAAAAACCCCCTCACAGATCTTCTATGAAATGTTTTACATTAAAGTTGTTTTCTTTTCTAAGAATTTACATGGGATTCTGAATAATAAAAGCAGAAATGTGAAAACATGAGCCAATATATTTTGGATTCTGGGCCCAACAAGAACTATAACATCTGAAACACATTTATACCTACATTCTTATTCTCTGCTGTGTTATCTTGTTCCAGCACCTTACATTGGTTACTTATGTTTATCTAAATGCACACTTTTTAAAATCAAAGATAAGAAAAAGAAATTTAAAAAAATCAGTTACGATGAGAAAGAATCTACCTGTAATCTTTTCAGGGCTGTCAGAAACTAACAGCTCCACTTTTCCATCTTCTGGGAACCGAGGATCTGGAATATTAACAAAAAGATCAGACAGCTGGACAACAAACTGGGCATACTGGCCATGTTTCCATGTGCACTCCACACCTGCGCTCCAGCGCAGCTGATATGAGTTCCAAGGTTATTTCAGGTGCACAGTATTTACATTGGAGGCAGGGAGGGAGCAGAGACGCTGAAGGATTTATCAGTTACAGATTAAGATTGATAATGTGGTGAACGTGATAGTCGCTGAGACAAGCGCTGGCTCTCTGCGGACTATGGCTATAAGGTTATAAATACCTTCACTGGCAGAGTCAAGGTCCGCCTTAGAGAAAGTGAGGGCATGTCCGTGTGCTAGACCCGTATGAAACTGGAGACGGAAGATGACCTGACGGCTCGCTGACCGGCTGTTTTTATCATAACACACCACCTAAAATCAAAAAGAAAATAACACGTGTACTGTGTGTACTGTCACTCTATGAGAGGCTGGATCACAGAAATGAATGCTTTTAATGCTAAAAATAAATAACAGAAATGCAATTCATAGAGCACATTTCACACACAAAAGATGCAATACAACGTGCTTCACAAAAGAGGAAAAGTCAGTGTGATAAAGCTTGTAGTGCAAAAAATACTAAGTGACTATAGTAACCAGTTCCTTACTTTTTAGCATAAAAATCCCCTCTTTGTGTTTCCCTGTTGAGCTGCAGTGGAAGTGTAGCAACAAAAAGAGGAACTTTGCCACTAAAAAGACTGTAACATTGAAAGATATCTACTTGATTTGACTCATTTGGACACTGAAGATTCATTAGCTTCAGATAAACTTTGTGTATCACATAAATCACACAATTTACACACCTTTTGTTTTAGGATAGACTTAAAAAGAATTGTGAAGTTGTCCTTTAATAAATAGAGCAAAAACAAAAAGAAGAAAGTAGAAAAAAGACCTTGAAAAAAGGCGTCTGTTGGGTCCCTCTACAAGGGGCCTCATTGGTAATTTGTGATAGATTACATAATTAGTAATAGTAATAATGATCTCTAAAACTCAAAATAACATATGGACACATCGATACTGACCATGATGTCCCCCTTGAGCAGCTGAGGTGGCTGAAGCACAATGTAGAGCCGATCTGTCTGGCCTCCATTAACTTGGCTGAGGTGGAAATATAAACACACATATTAACTGCTGTATTCTATCTACTGCAACACTATAACGTCAGAGTTAAAATGGGATATATGATGATGTATTTCTTACTAGACTGCAGACGTGCAAATGGCATGTAGACCCTGGTAGACTCTCAGGAAGAGACAACATCCTAAGAAAATTTCCGAAAGATGACATCATTCATCATCACATATCAGTAACAGAGCTGTGGATGAAATTTTAGCTTTCCCAGACACAAGCTGACAACTGTGGGAGAAAAGTGGTTTAAATTGAAAATGATGCACCACCAACAGCAGATCTAAAGCTTTTGATACCAAATTTTGACAGTATCAAAGATTTAGGTCCAAATTATTAACCAAGCCAATGTGACACTGTGAGCACCCACAGACATACAGTACATGTAGATGCCACTCCATCATGTAGTAAATCATTAAGGTGCCACAGCCAAAGTGGCCTACAACTGATGTTGTACTCATTACACACAGTGTGACAAATGCCTTTAAATCATGAAAGTTAGTACTTGAGACTTGTCTCTTTAAGAAATGGGCAAGAATTAAAATGATACTTCACCAAGTTAGCATTACATAACACTGTCAGTCTCACGATGGACAATTAAAAAAATGCATTCTTATTCAGTATTCATTCTTCTTCTTTGTCAAAACCTGGCGCCTACATTACCCACAATGCAGCTCGACTCATTTCACTCAGCTGTGCAGGAGGAGGAGGCTACAGAGGTCTGATAACTCCACACCCCTGGATTTTTTTTTCATTTTCAAACTTGTAATCTTCAGCCCCAACCAACGACTGACTCAAGTGACATCATTTGAGGCAATTTATCAGATTTCACACAGCTCCCTCTGAAGACACAAAAGGCTTTATATACTCTCTCCCCCCCAACACCTAGAAACACACTTTGATGTGTAAAATCAGTGTTTTTTTTCACTGCAATGAACACCCAGAGCAGTATTTAGAGATCTAAAAGTCTTGCATATTCACTTGCAATTTGCTCGAGACTTTAAACATGACTTTTCCTGAGGGAACAACTCGCTGATGATAAATGGGAACACATGCTTGACTTGGTACGCTCATCCTCTATCTGTGAACAACAAAGGCGATGGAAAATTATATTTAGAGTCTTTTACGCTGCAAAATTCTTACAGTGAAAAATTGACTCCCAACCCATTCGCAGTTCCCTACGATGATAATGATGATCTGTCTGGTTGGTCTTGGCTTTCACTACCTTTGCTGGTTAGGTGCCTCATTTTCTATTGTATGAATGCAAGCATGTTTCACCCACTAAATTTGAAGACTGGATCAAGGAGGAACTGAACTGTCTCAAGCTGGAGAAAATAATACTCTACAAAGGGCTCCCTGAACACATCTGAAAGCCCTTTCTGAATTGTATAAAAGCTCTGAGACTTGTGCCTGATGCTGAGGAGGGTTGTTTTTCTTCCCCCCCTTTGTTTTCTTGTTTTTCTCAGTTTTTTTTCTATCCCGTTCCCATGGTGGTTGGATTAGGTTATGTATTTGTTTTCTGTAAATGTTAAGAAATTATGAATAAACTTAGCTAAGAAATAATTGTAGATAATAATTCCCTTTCATGTAACCCAATGGACTAGCGTTCTGTTCACTGCACTGCTGCTTCATTACTTTACTTTAGTAGAAATGGAGCGTAGAGCTTCTGCTATTTATCGACTTATTTCAAGGCCCACAAGGAATCTTAGGTTGTTTTAATGTATTGTGTGTGTGTGCTTATTTTTGCTCCAAAACAATCTTTGTTATCTTTGTTATATTATCTATCACTTTACAAGCAAAAAAAAAAAAAACATTCCGCTGAATTCAGCAGATTTTCAATCTGGATCACCGCTGAAAAATGTAAAACAATCCGCAGATTCCGTTTTGGCCTGCTTATTTCCCACAAATTCAGATCAGACATCAGCTTCTCACCTCCATCTGGTCTTATTTTGGGAAGACTGTGAAGAACAACACAGAGGAGGAATGACGGAGTGGGACACATCCTCAATCCTCCCTTCAACGTACTCCCCAGCATCCACACATACCTGAAGAGCAGAGAGAAATGAATGACGGTTGTTTACTTGCTACAAGTATCTTTATAGACATTACAACCTGATGAAATTGCGGTCGTGATTTTCATTGAGTCTCCATGTTATATAATCTCCTCGTAGTTTTACGAGGGTAACTGTTTCACAGAAAGATAAATCGCGTGATAAGTGGCACGAGGTCGAAAGTCACAGCAGATATGTCGGTTTACATAGAAGATCAGAGACTAAGAGCTGAACCACAGTTGACCTTTGAGTTGACCTATAGTGATCCTGCTCAATCAAGCGGAATCTTACCGTTTTTGGGAGGGAGTCATCAGAGCGGAGAGCTTGTCGTTGTAGAACCTCTTCATGGCAAAGTGGTCGAGAGAAAGGTCTGCACTGAGAGAGACGCATATATTCAGATGCTGCGTGGAGCACGGCTCCTCGTTTAAAGGGTCAGTTCAACCAAATTACAGTTGTTTTTCTGGTTTACCATCTAGAAATGCAGATAGTTTTGGTTTTATTTGCCCCTGTGGACAAGATATCCATGTCTGAAACCTCTGCCTACACCCCAGTAAAATAAAGCTGACTTTCAGGAGTCAGATGCACTCAAAACAGACATGAACAGAAAACACATATGGAGTTCTGTTTATATGACAGAGGGCTTCTACATATGTGTTTGTTAGCATGTGCAGTCTTGTCCTTGGGCAAATTATCCCACAAGGAAAGAATAATTTGGGCTCCACTCTGGATAATTCAGACACCTTTCTGTTTGCACTCAATATATTTAGGTTCATATGTAGATCTTAATGAGCAAAAAATATTAATAAGTTAGATTCATTCTTTAACAGACAGAAAAAACAACTTGCTTTTCAGTGTGCTGTTTTGTGTGTTAAGCAATTTATTAGCATATTAGGTTGTTTCTTTAAAAAAAAAAAACCCTTTCATTAAAATGTCCTAAAAATAAACCGATAAATATCTACAAATTACTTCAAGAAAATTTCCAGGAAATCTGTATAAAATTAAAGGATCTGCAGAATAAAGTGTTTCCACCCCCCTAATAGAACAGAAGTTGGCTGACACGAACATAAAGTCAGACTGAGTGAATAAAGTTCATTTAAAGGGCAGTTCAGTCAGATTAACCAGAGTACCAGGAACAAGAGATGCTGCTGTTGAAATTTTTATATATTGTAATGCTGTGAACGCCACCAAAAAAATGTCATTTACCTCCCTGGTGTCGGAGTGGAGGAAGAGTTCCCAAGAATAAATATCCTAGACAAAAATCTGGAAAAATAAAACCAAAACTTTCTGCATGACTACATACCAGATGTGTAATTTGAAAGAAGTGACCCTTTAAGAAACAGTTGTTATCAGATTTACACCCATTCACAAACTTGTGCATATCCGCGCTCACTCTCACAAGCAAATATCTCAATCTTAGAAGAACAATGCTCACAGTCAGAGAGTCAGCTGTTCAGCCATGAACAACACACACACACACACACACAAACACACACACACAACGGAACCAACGGTGTGGAAATCAACTTCCTCTTTTCTTTTTTTAGTGGACAATGTCTCAAACTGACCTTTTACATCATCTCATGAGATGTAGCTAAACAGGGATGTGTGTATATAGATGATATGTCACCACATAAACTACAAAGGCTGTCGTGTTTGCTTCGGAAACCTTAAATCAACAATGTTCTTTGTCCTCTGCCGGCCCAGACTCTGGCACGCCGGTAAATTAAAAGCGCATAAATTCACTGGTGTCCAACAGTAACAGGATCCCTGCCCTGAAAATTAAATAACAAAGTATAGTTCAAAGTCTCTTCAACAACCGCCATGCCCTTTGCCTGGCAGAGACGTACAGTAGATCAGTCTCTGTTCTGTCTATTGTTCAGACAACGTTCTTTGATCTGCAAACATGTCTGAGACAGAATGTAAATATTGCATTACTACTTCACAGTTACTGTACCGTTTCTTTATGATATTCCCACTTAGAATACTGATAATTATTTTATGTTATCTTTGATATGTCAAGTTACGGAGGTAATCAAGTGAATGAGTCAAACAATATGAACCTTTTGAAGCCACTAGTGTCTCCTTGAAGCTGAAGTGTTCATTGTTTGATGTATGTAGATTTATTGTCGGTCTTTATATGCTCTCTAATCATTCTTTATCCATCTATGATTTGGACAACTTCCCTGTTATGCTTATGGCATCAGTGTTACCTGGCTGACTTATTGCTTAAGTGGATGTAAGAAGCCACCAGAACTCCGATCAGGCCTTTCCCTCCCTGTTGAGGACAACCACAGAAATAGGATGAATAAATATCACACCTGTAATACACAGAAAAAATGGACGTGACATGTAACTGTCAGTGCGTAGAGAGGTATAGTTACTCTGCAGTGTAACACCAGGACATGCGTCAGGTTGATTTGCAGCCAGCTGTCCATCGTCGTGCACACGTTGAGGATCTCATCCAGGCTGGGAGCTAGAAGATCCACCCATCCTGTATCCAAAACCTGACACACAAACCACACGGGCCGTCATAAACCTCACGCTTCACCCGCTAACTTCTCAAACAGGTCATGTGAAGTGCTGTCATTACCTTGTGGTTCATTCGGGTGAGAGTGTCACTCTTCTGTGAGAGGTTAATAAGCTGAGGAGAAAAAAAAGTTGTTTGCATGAGAAGAGACAGAATGAAAGGAGGAAAAAATCATTTCCACATTGGGACACCTGTCCATGTAGTATGAATACTTTTGCACTTTTAGTTTTAGAGATACCACCGTGCAAACATTCCTCCTACAGACTTTCTGTCATGGACTTTTTGTGTTTTAGGATTTTTGGTTTTGTTTGTTGCACATAAGATTGTAGTGTTGTTTAGGTTTTTGAGTTGTATTCGTGTTTATTCTGTGGTGGTTTTATGCAGGTCGATTTATTATGAAGAGTTTTGTGTTTTCTGGGTTTTGGGTTTCTTGCTGTGTTCTCTCTTACGTTGCTGTGCTTGCTTTGCCCATCTACACACCTGCCCTGCATCCAGGGTGTTTCCCCACACCTGCCCTGTATTGTAAATACACCTTTGAAGAGCACAGTGTAAATGTGTTTATCTTGAGAAGGTTGTAGTAATAGTAGTACTAGTAGTACCCAGCCAGCACCACTTGGATTGGTGTGAACCAGGACCAGCTGCAGTGAACTGCCGCTTTCCCCTTTTCCCCTGGGTAAGGGGGTATCGTGGACCAGCTGCAGTGAACTGCTGCCTTCCAGGACCCCCCTGTGCTTATGAGTGCAACTGGGATTATCAGTCAGGCACCTGGAACCAGCCACAGCTGGCTGCTGCCTTGCCAGTGCCCTGGCCACCGTTCCCACACTCACCCGGGGGTGCTTCCCCAGAAGAAAACCGGGACCAGCTGCAGTGAACTGCTGCCTTCCAGGACCCCCCAAGTACTACTTACTAAATGCAAGGTTGCCATTAATTTACTGCAAAATAAACCGCGTCTTGCTGTTGCTGAAATGAACAGTTTTATGCTGCTTTTACAAAAACAGCATAAAACTGTTCCTACTTTTACAGGAAAATACTGCCAAAAGAATTGTATTGTTTGTTACTGTTAATTTGCACTTTTCACAAGTGTATACTTTACACTATAGGCATACGTACAGATTTTTACTGTAAACTGCAAAATGTACGACGTACTACTCGACACACTATTGAGTAACTGAGTGCGAACAGTGAGGACACCAGTGGGCTTAAATTTTAATTATTTTTTCCACAAACCTTGTTACTTGACATAAATATTCATTGACAGTATTTACAACAGTGAATAAACAGCCATTTGAATCGTGACTTAAAAATATAGACAAATTATACAACTTCAAGGTGTTTCTTTCAAACCATGTCTCACTTTATTAACATTTTAAATGAATGATGCTAAACATTTGTACACAATTACAGTGTAATAGAAAAAACAAAGTTTGGAACTCATTCAGGTAACTAAACATTGAAAAGTCATTAAAAAAAAAAAAGTAAAGTAGTAGCGCCATCGGTCTGAACATTGTACTCAAATAAAGACATAAAACAAAAAACAACATGCTCCTCTGATGGGATTCTTTCCAACAGTGGGAAAAACCTGAGATGTAATATGAGAGAAGTCAGAGGCAAATTTATTTGATACTAAATGGTTCATAGATATTATTACACCCTGACAAGACTCAATAAAATGGGACAGTTTTAGTGGGTGTATGTCCGTAGGCAGACAAGAATCTGATGGTTTGGTGCAGTACATCTGTAATAGCTGCCATGTATTAATTAATGCTCACCGCATTATTGTAACCAAATAACTGCTTGTCTTATATCAATGTCTGTTTGGTTACCTGTATTACTTTATATTGAATTAAAAACATGCCCCTCTAATCTTATTTATAAGGGTTTGTAGTGAGTGAGTGAAAGACTGAGAAAGTGACGGAGTGAGTGACTGAAAAGTGTGGCTAAGACACTGATTATGTGGGTGGGTGAGAGGGTTTGCTGACTCCCACTCAAAAGTCCATTAGTTTCTTTAGTAGACTTAACACACAAGGGCTGACTGATGTCGTCTTTCTCTGTATGCCTTTATCTGTCTTCTGTGAACGGACTTTGTCCCGTCCTGCCGGGGTTTGTCCCTATGAACCACCTGAAAAATAAAAAAGTGTGTTCAAAGAGGGTTTTATTTATTAAATTATTATTAGTATTATAATTATCATTATATAGCACATCTATTCTTAAATTCTTAGCATATAAAACAAAGTAAAATGAAACTCACCGTGTAATTCGGAGCAGCAGACCTTAGGGTCTTCGGGTGGTGCTATTTAAAAATTCTGAATACCTGCTTGGCAGTTATAATTCAATTTTTATAACATTAAAGTGGTACTTTAGTTTTACTGCAACATTCTCACTCCTTTAAAAAAAAAATTATACAATTGAACTTGAAGCTACATCTCTGTCTAACTTCATTTACACTTCTCTGTGTGTTGACCTGTATATAGAAGCTGGTCTTGAGTGGAGCCAGGTTACCCTCCAGTTTGGCAAGTCATATAAATGTAACAAAACGCCAGAAAGCAGCTATTGTATTTGTATGTCAGATAAATAGTTACATTTTGTATTTAAAGAGTCACTGAAACATTTCATTGTGAAGTCCTTGTTAACTGGAATAATGAGGAATAATGTAACACGATCTAGAAAATACATTTCCTGCAGAAAATGTGTGTGAATGCTGACAGCTCAAACGCATTGCATGACACTGCTGAAAAACCCGGACGCTGAAATGTAAAAATGGCAACATTGGAACTGTGCTACCTAAAGAAGCTAAGAGTTGAAATACACAAATACATAAATAAATAAATAAACTAACAGTTTACAAACTTTTTTCTGCCTTTTTTTCTACCTTTTATACTTTAGACATAAATGTCGATGAAGAACGAGTTTAACATTTTCTGTAGCTTAAAGTATGAAGAAGTAATATTCAATCAAAAAACATAGAGAAGCTACACAAGCAGCGCCATGAGTGATGCTCACAATAACAATCTTAACATGCTAATGATTAGCTTGTTCAGTGTTTACCAGTTTTGTACAAATTAAGTTTAAATTTTGACCTCATGGTGGCACTAGATGAAACGTCAGAGGATCACTAAAGTCATTAGGATTCATCCTCACAGGGTCACGGATGTTTGTACAAAATTTTAGTATCAAGTCCATCCAAGTGTGAAATATTTAAGTCAGGACAAAAGTGGGGGACTGACCAACAGACGGACTGACACATCTATATACAACCACACAACCAGTTTGCATCTTTTGTATTGTATTGTATTTTAAGTATTTCTAGACTAAAATTGACTTTAAATAAAACAAAAACCCGTCTCTGATGTGCAGCTCTACTCCACTCATCTCACCATGTAGTTCTGTCCATGCTTGGACTGCAGCATGGGAATAATTTCTCTCAGGTTCTGCAGGTACGTCTCCTCCGGACATTCAGGAGGACAAGATATGGTGATGATGCGTTCAGTGATGTAGGTCAGATCGATTCGGCGCTGTTCTTCCATGACTTATGTCAGTCACGTGGATGCCTGTAGAGAGACAGGAAGTGAAACATGGGGTATGAGAATGAAAGTCATGGAAAATTTAGAGAAGTGGGCATTTTCACTCCAACTCAGCAGATGTTTGCAGAGCATTTATCTGGGCGTGTGCCGTATCAGCTGGAGCTCCAGCGATATTTGAGTTCAGATGCGGTCAGCCTTATTAATCCCAAAATCCTTTTACGGGACGTGCTGTTAAAACAAAGTGGGGTTAAAGCCAAAAAAAAAAAAAAAAAAGGAGGAACTGCACTAAAAGCTTAGTCACCCCATTGAGCTTGTGACCAGAAAAGGGATGATGATGATGATGATGAGTCACAGAAGAATGATGGTGCCCAAACGCCAGACCATAACCTTGTTACTCATCACCCAAAACCACCAAACTGAGAAACAGCTCTGACAGAAAACGTGCCTGTGATTGTTCTTTTGGTTTTAATACTATCCTGAGTGCTTTGTGAGTGAAAATGTGAACACTGTGTCTCTTATTTGTCTCTGAAACGTTGGCTTCTTCAGTACAATCCTCCCACATTCTTCTGTAAACCATGGAAAGGATAATTCTGTGCTAGCTGGGTTTCACGTTAGCATGTGGACCAGAGCGATTACATGCATGTTAGTGCACGTCCATGGGAGTAAGATCAACACAAGAGAGTGTGTAAAGAGCGGTGGTTAACCTCGCCTTCACCCTGACCATGTGACCACAGCACAGTAAACAGTGATACCATCATTTTCACCAGTAAAGGAGTAACTGACTGCTTCGTACAGAAATGAATGTACATCAGGTTTGATTCTCTCACAGTTTCCTGTTTCATCTCAGCAGTTAAAACGTGTTGTTTGGATTTACAGACTTCTGTCACTCATCAAAGAAGATTCATTAGTTCTGTGTCAGGGTTATCTGATTAAAATAATTGGTAACAGTTTACTTTTAGACCCCTTATTGAGCATTTATAGGCATTACATAAATATTCAATAAATGGTTTATAACATACTGTAATCTAATTATCAGAAGATATAAATATTTATGATTGTTTTACCAATTACTATAACTCCACCTGTTGATAGCCGTGTGTAATGGCTCCTTTGCTTGTGTTTTCCAGGCATACAGAAGAAACTGATCCATGTGTAACTACATAGTGGTGCAGTGTGTGTGCTGTAGAGGAATAATAAGGTTTAAGATGTATGGATCCAATCAGTGTCAAAAATCACCATCAAAATTTTATATTTTCTCTATTTTAAATATACTAACTGTCTTGTTTTTATTATTATTTATAAGATCATATTATATTATGTTACCCTGTGCCTGACGGCATTGCAGCCTTCTATGGATACTGAATTAATTTTTTTTTAATCTAGGTGTGTTTCAGACATGTTTAGACGTGTGTGTGGTTTGACTGTATCATGGGCTCCAACTGCAAATTAAGCTCCTAATGGACAAATAATCTGAATTGAATTTGACTTTGAATTATTATTTTGTTGATTCGCTCATACAATCTACACTCAGTTGTACCTTTGGGGAGCCATATATATATATATATATATATATATATATATATATATATATATATATACACTATTTGTTGCCCTGTCTTGCAAGTCCAGTTTATCCAGTTTATCTCTGCAATTTCTAGGTACATTTCGGTGATTTAGAGTATAGTGCATGCTACATTTGTGACTTTTAAGATACACAAAGAATGCTATAATTATCAGGCAGTATCAGGACAATCAGTGTGTTCCTTTTTTTCTTGATTTTTCCCCCTTTCCCTCCTGTTTCAATAGAAAAAGTATAACAAATACAGCTTACTGTATCACCCTCACCAGCTTCCCATCCCAAGCTAAAGGTATCGCTGCCAGGGATTTAATCAGAAATCGGAAAAGATAAATCTGAGAGGTCATGAAAGGATTAACTGGACATGAAAGCAGAACACATATTTCTACAATACAAAACTATGTTATATTATATAACATTTGCTTCTTGTTTGTTGAATTACTTTATAATTTGATATCTTTAGCACCCTTAATGTACTCAAATAACATCAGGCTGTGTTTGAAGTGGCCGCACAGGTACACATAACCTGTGACAAAGATTCTCAAGTAGATAAACCTTTGTTCTGAGGAGCTGCAAACACAAAGCCACAAAGTATTTTCACCTTTATGTCATAAAAAGTCTTATTTTGTAAATTAGTATCTACAGTGACTGAAAAGCTACATATTTAGAGTTAGATAGGTGAAAAACTTTTTGAATTTACACGAAGCCTCCTCCTGTGTCTGTTTTTGAGTGTACTTGCTGAAAAAAGTTGACAGGGTTGGGCAAACACAGCAGTTCGATCTTAATGAGTGACTAGTCTCCAATTATGTATTTCTGGTATGTTTTTTCATTCAACATTTCTAGACTGCTGCAATCTAAATTTGTCAGCGCTTTGCCTGAGGAACCAAAATAAATGGAAGTGTGTGACTCAACTACACACACACGCACACAGATACATATACACACGTTGCTATAGGCAGAGCTGCTTAGCAGCAGAGGTCCTTGAGCTTAAACGAGCCACATTTAATTATAGTCTTCATTTCCCATTTTAAAGGAGGGCATACCAAAATGGATTATCCATCTTTGTTTCTTTCTTTTGTCTCCTGTTGGCACTGACAAAAATCCACTGCCACCTTAAATGCAGCGGGAACAGAGCCGTCATTTGGTGGTTCATTCATCTGACAAATCGTCTGAAATGAAAGTGCATGTCCGAAATACCAGAAGTGAAATTGACGGCAGAATATCACTGTGACCAGTTATTGGTTTGCTTGTGATCCTCCAGTGCCCTACTCCATCTTCTCCATTTAGGTCCTCTTCTTCTTTTTCCCTGAGTGCTTTTAGTTTACACACTAAACTAATCTCCCTTCAGTCCATCTAATCCCCAAAGAGGCTCCTTATTGAATTATATGATCTGATTTGCTCATGGAAACGTTGAATTACATCTGCCAGTGGCATCGGGTCATTTCATTTTATTCTACTTGTTTCACAGAGATCTCAATCAATTGTTTCTCTATCTAATAAGTTTCATGTCACTTCAGTGAAGTGAGTCTTTACAGCGAGTTCATTTGAATTGGAAATCAGGGCAATTATCACACCCCCACTGGTTTGGTGTTTCACTTGTCCTAAGAAAAGTAGGCTTTTAAGACTTAATGCAAGATTAAATGACCTCTTAAGATGCTCTGAGTCCCAGTGGAAATACGTCTCCTGGGGTTCAGTGTCTTAATGTGTCAGTAGACTAATCTCCCTCTCAGCGCATCTGCGGGGAGACGTTTTTCACTGTTAATCCCCTGAAGATTTACCATCCATCACGTGTTCTTTTTGTTTATCGAACAGAAAAAAAATCATCATCGTCATTGCCGTTACTACTCAAGGAGAAGAGAAACTTTATGTCTAGTTTGTCTTAAATGATTGCACATTGAACTGCTGAAAAAAAGGAAGGAACCTCTACTGGGAGCAGATGAAGCTTAAGTCAAACTTTACTGTAAATCACGAGGAGTAACTTTTCATCAAACATCACAAGTTGAACATGATAGCAGATGATAGAAAGGCTTACCTTGGCTGCTGTTTCAGTCAACAAAAAGAGCAATATGAAGCCTGATGAGTGAAAGTCTGTGTGACTGCAGTAGAAAACAAGGTGGAGACTTGACAGAGGGAGGGAGAAAGAGAAAGAGAGCAAGAGTGAGAGCATGATAAACTATACTGTAACTGCCTCTTGCACTTTGCCCTCTGTTGGACTGCAGTATGACAGCAATCCACCCTCGAGCACATGGGAAAGTGACAAAGACCAAGACAGCTAAGACAATCTGACACCTCTCTCAACAACATTCATTGACACAGACAGTAGCTGATTAAAAACTGACTTGATCTTCACTTTATCTTCTTTAAATTGGGACAGAAAGAAGCAACTTTTTAATGTCAAGGACACACAAATTTATGCTGTTTTTTTTATTATTATCATAGACTCTCATCTGATAAGGGGGAGTGAATATGTTGCTTACGCATGATATATTACATCATGATTTAATTTGCATCAGTGGTGAAATTTAACTAAGAACATTAACCCAAGTGCTGTATTTAAGAACAAATTTGAGGTGCTTGTACATTACTTGAGCATTTCCTTTTTCTGCTACTTTGTACTTCTATTTCACTACATTTCAATTTACACTTTTTACTCTTAATTTTTTATGCAGTTTTTATGCTTAGTTGTGAATTAAAGTACCAAATAAAGTAGTTTCAATTCATCATGACCCACTACACAAGTGCTGGCTAATCACTAATGCATTGACAATGATAAATAATTAAAATAATATATATTAATGTAATGCTGACAGGGGCCATTCTGCTGCATAATGAGTATTTTTTACTTTTGATAATGCTACTAACATACTACTGCTAATACTTTGACTTACTTTACTTATTTTGAAAGCAGGGTTTTTACTTGTAATGGAGTTCTTTATATTCTTTTATTGCCACTTTTACCTAGGTAAAATATATGAATTCTTCCTCCACCACCGACTCGTAGAAAGTAAAATAAGTGCTTTACTCCGCTTCTGGTGGTACAGTCTTTATCCCACTCGGTGGCGCCAGAAGACGAGTTACTGCTGTTATGTGGTTTCTGATTGACAACAACTGCATGGCTCAAACATAAATTTTCGGATGAGTTTGAATGTCGTGAATTTGCAAGATATATTGAGGTCTCGAAGTCGGTGACAAACATTTCCTTAACGGGAAAACTGAGGTAGTGAACTAAGTAACGTAACTGTAGTTTGTGTTGCTTTCACGTCCCCTGTTAAGCTCGTAATTCGTGGCTTCTGTCGTTAGAAGAAATGGGCTATTTCTCGCGTATTAATATGCTTTGTGGAGAAAGTCGGTGTTTGTGTTGATCAATATATATTGTGGTGATTTTTTCTTTTATTATATTTATTAAATATCAAAATAGATGACAAGACAGATCCATTATATTAGGACTGCAGCTGACTATTATTTTCATTCTCGATTAAATGTGCCGATTATTTTAATAATATTTATTATATTAGATTTGATTTGTACCACACGTTTCATTCATAGTGAAACTCAAAGTGGTACACTATTAATAACAAAGAACACACAAGATAAAGAAAATAGTAATGAGTTAAGATGAAAAAGCCTCAGCCTTACAGCAAAGGGACTTAGTAAAGACACGTTATATGTTATAGCGTCAAATGGTAACATTTGAGACTATGATACATAGCTTTTACCGTCGGCTTTCTTGTTCTCTTGCCCAAACAAAACAAGACTTGGTACTTTCCCAGCTGTTTTAACCACTCATACTCATAGCTTTACAACTTCCGAGCTTTTGGTAGCAGTGAATGCGTCATAATTCATATCCAATGAGACCCCGCCCTGTCCACGATGCACCGCTGACCATCACTCTCATCGGTCTGTACTGTAGCAGTCGCAACGCTTCCATGGCGACCGACTAGAAAATCGTTTGAACCAGTTCGACGAGCCGGTTAGCTCCTGTCAGAGAGCTAACGGGCGTATTATGAAATGGGATGATGTAGCGGGACAATTCTTTTGGACGAACTGCGCAGTACTTTAGCATGCTAAGCTAACGTGGAGTCTAGAGCCGTTAGCCGTTAACGCAGGCTAGCATTCACCTGCTAACTAACTGACGCTGTATAGCTAACAGGATGGACCGTGTGAAGGAGAGCGAGTCTGGAGCGCTTTTAACTTCACAAACACCGCAGGGGACATCGGAATCTAACGGTGACGGTAACTCCGTCAAGCCCGGTGGGTTACCGCCGCTGTCTGCTGGGAAAAGACCTTCTATCGGGGAGGATGACGGCGGCGGCGGCGGCGCAGAGGCGAAGCTCTTCGGGAAGGGACTGGCGGCCACCTCCCTTCTCCAGATTGCGATAAGAAATGGGATCTATCAAAACCAAGTTGCCAACGCTATCGGCGGCGCGGCCAAAAACATGAACATACCCGCCGTGAAAACAGCCAACATTTACACTCTCACATCTGTCAACAGCACCACTTCTGTCAACTCTTTGCTGAGCAAGAGGCGGCAGCGGCACAAGAGGAATCTGTCGCTGGGGGCTCCGCCGACCAGCAGCTCCTCCGGGTTGTCCTCTGCGGAGGCGCCCAGTCCCGCTCCCTCAGCCTCGCCGCTGAGCACCCTCAGCCTGGATAGGAAGACCTTTCTCCGGCAAAAGCAGTCCAAGCAACTCCAGGCCTCAGATAAGTCATGGGTGAGATCGGACCTCCGGCGGGGTTGTATTCACGTCCATGACTGGCTCACGCCCTGCTACCCGCGGCCGGTGTTGTGCACAGCGGACACTACTGCAAAAGAGGTAGCCAGTAAGCTGGAAGGGAGCAAAGCCGGGGCTGTCTTGAGAATTAACTGTAAAACTACTGCTTTGGCTGACCAAAATGATCATTGTAAGGATAATAATGGACAGACCGATGATATCAGAACTCTTGGTGACAGTGTGTATGTCAAAAACCTCAAAGCAGAAGAGAATGAGGCTCTGCAGTACAGCAGTAACACTAAACTGTCTTCTAACTTGTTTTTGGATGATAAAACCGCCAGCAACTCTTCATCAGAGGTCTACCTGAATGACATTGGGGTGGATTTGAGTCTCAGTGTGGCAGACTGTTATGGAGTCTACTCGGGGTCAGATATGGAGAGCAGCACCTGTGAGGACTTCAGCCCAAGTGGACCCAGGAGCACAGAGCACCGAGACTCACTCAGCGAAGGGCTGGGTTTGGGCACAGACTCCTCAGTGATGAGCCCAAACTGTGACAGTGCCACAGAGGGACCTGACCCATTTGAGAGCTCCTCAGACGAAGTAGATCTCAATTCTGATCCGGCACATTCAACCAGCAACTCTGCTGCGGACCTTCCCACCACCACCACAGACCCCTGTAATGCTTCCAACCAAGTGACAAGCACATTAGACAATGAAGCCGGAGCTGGTGATAGCGCAGATCCCCCCAAATTAATCAATCCTCCCTCTAAATGCTCTAGCAGCTCTCAGACTCGGCCCCTGACCAGCCAAGCATCTGTCCAGCCTGACCC
Source organism: Euthynnus affinis (assembly GCA_029490765.1). Lineage (NCBI taxonomy): Eukaryota > Metazoa > Chordata > Actinopteri > Scombriformes > Scombridae > Euthynnus > Euthynnus affinis. Next base: position 26,284,880 of record CM055848.1, on the reverse strand, counting down.
AGAGCTCCCTGAGGGGAGCAGAGGATGGCCAGAGCCCATCAATACTAGCCCGACCCCAGCCCTGTTTCTCCAGCTGCACGGCGGAGCTGTGCGGCGGCTGGGAGATGATGAGAAACCCCTGCAGATATTAAACGAGTACCTCACTAATCTGGGGTTCGAAGACCCATGCAGGGTGCAGGAGGAGGCGATGAATCCAGAAATCGGCTGCCTGATTCGCTTCTACTTCGGTGAGTAGAAAACATCTTTTTTTTTCATAGGTGAATTTGCTCCTCTTGAATGATCTGTAAGTATGTGATGTATGTCTGTGTGAACATCTGGACAATTCCTCATTATTTTCCAATAAACGTGTACCCCAGCTGTCAGAAAGCCACTAGTCGTGAGTTACAGCCACTTTAGTCGTGCTTGGCTTGTCTCTCTGCTGCTCATTCATTGTTCATCCATTCTCAGTGTACCGTGAGTGCTGTCATTGTGTTTGGTCAGTCGAACTGTTAAACAAGTGTATTCAATTGTCGTGCCGGGACAATACCCAGTGTTTATGCCCTGTAAACCCCCCTCCCAACCCCTCTGTGTGTAGGCCTGTAGGGAGACACATCTGGAGGTAACAGGTGTGCTCTTTTTTTTTTTTTTTTTTCGGCAAAAAAAGACCCCAAACTGTGTAACACATTATGGATTCTTTTCTTTCTGGTGTTTTTTGTTGTTGTTGTTGTTATTGATAATGATCCTGTTTTGCTGACTAGCAAGGATAAGAGGATGGAAACAGTCATGATCTCTTATGGGATTAGCACAACTGGATATTGTTTTTGACCTTGTTTTTTTTTATTTTAACACCCTCAACAAAGACAAAGAGTCAGGAACTCATGGTGTGATGATTTAGGAAGAGACAGAAAATACATTTTAAAAAAAATGAACATGTTAGAAGTTTATTTAACTCACTTTCTCAGGAGTGTCTCCTTTATTATTTAGACTTTACAAAGCAGGCGTCCAAAGATATGCTATTACTAAACACACACAGTACGAAAATATCTGTCTTTCCTCTGTCTCGTCCCTGGAAATGTAATGTGGAGAGCTGGTACAAATCCCCCCCCCCTCTCTCCCTAGCCCTCCCCTCCCCTCTCTTGGCTCCCACAGTAACACGACAGAGGAACAAAGCATGACGTAGAGTTATGCCGCTGGACGCAGGGGCCCTTCCAGCCGCTTGCAGACAAACATGCAGCCATGAAATGAGCAGGGAGAGAGAGAGAGAGAGCGAGGGAAGCTGGTGTGACAGCGAAGTGGAAGTGCTACTGGCAGGACAGGAACGCAGTTACAGTGCAGTTCGGTGGCGTCACGGAACGAAATGATAGTGAAATTCATGACATTGGCGAAATCAGATTTTGAGTTTCAACATAAATGAACCAGATAACGATGACTTGTGGAAAATGGTCATACCGCAAGTCATTTTCAAACACTGGTCACAAGCATTTTTTAATTTTTTTGGTGCTTGCAATCCGTTTTTATCAATTGACAAGACGATAACAAAGATTAGAGAAACATCTGAAAAAATAAAGTGAGGTTTTTGTTTTTTTTTCATCTTTCCTTGTGAGCCTTCAGATCTGTTTTATGACCCGGCACATGTGGTTGAATCTCCATTAATTTTTAATAGAATAATAATAAGTTCACAGAGTGCCTTGGTGATTTAATGCCACGTTCAGGAGTATTGACTCAGTATTTAAGTATATTTTGAGGTTTAAAGTTCATGTTTTGACCGTGGAAACAGCAGTTCAGAAAACAGTCTCACCACAAGGTCCACCGAGCAGCTGTTGTAGAGCTTTTGATCAAATCACATGATCGTCACCAGCAGATGGACTTTGCCCAGTTGTAATGGATTTGTAAATGTTTAAATATCTATTATTCTTGGTACTTCCCTTGTAAAAACAAAGAAAACAAGCAGGTTTACCAATCCCTTTAGGCCTGAGAGCCTGATGACTAGTGCTAAGTAATGAAGTTAAGAACATTAATATGTTTTATTTAGCTGTTTCTGTGTTGTGAAATGTCGTCTTGTTTGTTCACTAGGGATAAGTCAAGAGCATACTGAGCCTCAGTTATCACAACTTAAAAGGACAAAAGGAAAGCCTGATACAGACACTAAACTGAGAGAACCGCTAGATTACATAAGATAAGATTCTGGACCAAAATTAGAAACCAGTAATGTCACATTTACATAGCTTGCACCATTGAGCTGTGGACTATTTTAGATGAAGTCAGTCGTTCACTTTAGTGCGGGGGGTTTTCAAAGTCTGAGACTGTGGGCCTCCACCTTAGACAAATCTTGGAAAAAAGCCCCCCACCAGTTTTCCTGCTTAGTTTCGCTCAATTCCTGGATGCCTATGGGACCACGATTGTTATTTGATCCCATAGACACTCAACAATTGAGCCAAGATAGCCTGATATTGCTATTTGACATATTTCAGTCTACACCAAATACATAAAAAAAAGTATGTCCAAAGGCATTTATTAGTTTTAACTCTGGGAAAAGTGGAAAAACAGTCAAATTCCCCCGAAGCACTGTATCTGTGAGCTATCTCTTTAACCAAAACACACATTTAGCCTGTTCTATGTCATCTCCTTTTGATAACTAATGTAATATTTCATGGAGCCCCCTCTCTCGAAACTATTTGGAGCCCCTCCTGGGGAGGCCCGCCCCTCTTCTGCATTAGTGTTTTATGTATAAAATAGGTTAGTCAGCCTGACCTGACGCATCATGTTTCTTATGTTACTTTCAAATCCATGAGTCATAAGACGGAGCGATGATTTTACTGACTGACTGCCATCTTCTCAGCAGTGTCATATGTAATCATTTTCACTGCAGGTCTGAGACATATTTAAAAAAAAAAAACTTGTCTGCTGCACGTGGATATTTCTGAACAATGGACGTTAAAATTAAGCTTTTGGCACTTTGATCACTGCAGGCTTTGCTGATTCCAGCTCTCAGATCATGGAAGATTTTGAAGATGTTTTCTGGAGTTTAGACTTTACTGAAGGGGGAAAAAAAAAAAAATATCAAACTTCTGTCATATTTTTTTGCTCCACACTGTCCTGTCCTCTCAGCGTGTGCAGTATAAATTGTTTCTGAATGCTGGTGTTCAGAGTCAAGCCAACAGAGTTTGACTCAGCATAATCCCTCTGGCTAAATGCACATTGCCAAGTATTCTTTCTCTCTCACTTACATAGACACACACACACACACACACACAGACACACACACAGACACTCAGTGTGCTGACCGTAAGAGAAAAGTGACCTTCGTGGAACTCAGATTTCACCTCCTCAGTGTTTCGGATCTCTCTGAGACAGTCGCAGCAGCAGCAGACTCCTCTTCAGTTCAGAACCGCAGTACCCAGAGGTCACTGTTTTACTTTGCAAGGTAAAATACTTACCCGACAAAGTGGTCTGATGCTTGTGCAGCCCCCCCCCCCCCCCGAAAAAAAAACCCTTAAATACATGCAGGCTGCAAAGAGCAGACTTCTTATTTTGTTTCAGCGGAGTTCGGTCATGGCTAAAATTCAAGATAACCTCAAGCAAAGTCTTGAAACTGCTGCTAATGAAGGAACACGGATGAAGACTTTGGGGTTGCTGGGCTGTTCAAGGATAAGATGCACCAAAAACGTCTTGCTTTGAAACGAGCAGGAAATCACTATTGGTTACTTGATGAGAGACAGGATGTTCCCCATTCAGAGAAATAGACGGAAGGAAAGGGCATGTATGTGTATGTGTGTATATATTACACCCGCCTATGTCTCGCCTGCACCACCCAGGGAAGGGTGGACCCACACAGTACACATTCCACGTTATTGTTTAGTGTAAAAAAGAGGTGCATTTGAAAGAATCTGTTATATAGTAAGTTTCACGTCACATTTGACGACTCATAAGCTTTATGCATTCAGGCAGTTGAGATAGAGAAAACCATATAATCATCCATCCTTTGTTCCATGTAACATGCTAATATTGTATGAAATCACCGACTGGCATAAACAGTATTTTCAATCAGGCTTTCTACTCTCAGGAGTCTCTGTTCCTGTGTGAAGTTGAGGGTACGTTCAGGACTCAAAAAAAGGCGCTTGCATGACGGCAGATCACTCGTCTAGGAATGAACTACAAAAAACACGAGGCTTAAAGTGAAAAATTAGTCATCCAAAAGAATTTTAAACATAATCCATGGATGTTTTATGGACTCAGATGGCAAGGAAAAGTTGCAGAAACCGTCTGCTATAATGACTTACTTTAACAGTATGTCTCCTCTTGTCCTGACCTTTCAGTTTGTTGGACTTCTGTCGGTATGTAACATAATTGTGGCAAAGAATCTGTTGAAAATGTGATTTTTAATCTCAAGATTTAGGCCCTTTAGACATCAGTGTTTCCTCTATAAGTATACAGGCTAACAAGAACCCTGCCGGATCAAACTAATCTTTGTTTTTAATGCCAAAATAACCAACCAACTATCCGTTCATTCGGAAATCAATGATGATTTGTGTTTGGGAGCTTCTGTGCGGTGCTGATCTGAAACTTGAGTCAACCTCTGTGTCGTTGCCTCAGAAATTCTTGACGCCATGCGAGTGCCGCTGCTGTCAGAGTCACCTTTTAAATTACTACGGCGTGAGAGAAAGGGAAGCGGGTTAGCTAATGTAAGCATGGCGCCACCTAAGAATAGAAAAAAAGCCCTTAACGTGGAGGACGGACAACCACATACAATATATTAATGTTTTTTCTTCAAAATTCAGCAAAAATAGAGATGGGGAAGGAAGGGGGAAATAAAGAAGTGAAAGAGGCAGATGAGAGAGAAGTGAGAGAGGCAGATAGGGGAGAGCTTGAGTTAAGCTAGTTAAAGAATAAACATTATTGATGCTGGTCAGTCAAAAAGAGATAAAGGCAAACATCGTAAACCTGACAAGGACCCAGAGTGGTTGAAGAACCCTGAATATAAAAAAAAAACAAACTGGTTAAAACAAATAAAATATGTCTAACTTACATTTTTGACATCACTAATATGCCTTCCTGTGTGTCTCGTCTGTTTTGGCGGGAAAAAAATTCTAGGGGAAACATAAAGAAAATGAGTTTACAGCCATGCTAGCAGCTTTGTTAGCCACACTGGTTTGAGATAAACGCTAATGGGAGCTGGATCCACGAGATCTCACAAGAATCCATCTTATCAGACTTCAAGTTACTGTATGCGCTTGTGTCCAGACCACCGGTGCTTCGGACCAGTCGGTGTCATGAATCCAGCCGCTTCCATAAAGTTAGACAATGATAGACGGATGGTTCATCCAATCACCTGCCAAGTTTTTTTTTTTTTTTTTTTTGAAAGTTCCTGACCTTTTTCAAACAGTTTCCATTTCATCTTCATAATGACATTAACATTAACTCGCCTAAGGTAAACAAGTGATGTTTACTGGTAACACTTTATTTTAACCATCCCTAATCTGCATTTAAATTGGTAAATTAACATTGAATTCATTATTTTTAACAAACTGTAATGTAGTTAAGCAGCTATAAGGACATTTTTCAGATGTTTATAACGTATTTATCAAACTATAACTCCTCTTTTGAAACATATATGACAATATCGTGAAAAACATTGTCATGTTTAGAGTAAAATGACAGTGTAGTAATCATAAAAAATGTCTTTTAAGTCTAATTACAACTACAATTATAACGTATTGTATATTATAGTGTGTCTGATAATAATGTGTTTGGTAATAATGAATAATAAAGTCTCTAAATCTGGCCAAGCATTTGAAGCCAACTTTCGGTTCTTGACAGTTTATGATACACATTTCTCCGTCCTTGGTTAGTCCTGGTGTGAAACCCCCAGAGAAACTCGAGTGATGTTTTGTTTCAGTCGCTGGAGGAGGCAACAGGGAGGATCTAGATGCTGGTGTTATAAGACATTACATAACAAGCTAATCTGATTTCAGGCTTCTTAGTGGCTCAGACTCCGCTGATCGCAGAGTAGAGAATGAAAGCTACAGACCAGAAAACAGTTTTAAAAGAGAAGATACTGTGTCAATCAGTGTATAGTTAGTGTCAGTGGGGTTTAAACACACAGCGACGCAGCGCTCTGCGACTGTAGCTGAACTCTCAATGCTTTTTTTTTTTTTGTGTCAGCGAGGGGTTAATGTAACAAATCACGCCTGAGTGACTGCTCACTCTCTCAGCCCACAGGCTATTAGCTACAATTCACTTACATAACCACACAGCTCCGTGCCTCTCACTCTTCTCAAAGAGGAATCCAGTGTGAGGCAGTTAATTCACAAAATCCCACAGTGCTAAAAATAAACTGTTTTATTGTGCAAAAGGCTATTACGAAAAGAAAAGCATCACTGTGTATACCGATCACTAGGCTCATGATTATCAGCAATTAGTTTTACACTCATATAACGAGCTTCTGTCTTCTCTCTCTCTCTCCCTCCCTTTCTTCAGGAAAGCCTCGGAGCGTGGGAGGTTCTGAGCGCGTGCAGCTTTCTGGAGTGTTCAACGTGCGGAAAGGGAAGCTGGCACTGCCGGTGAACCGCTGGTCGAAGCGTCAGGTCACGCTGAGTGGGACCTGCCTCATTGTCTCGTCCGTGAAACACGCCCACACGGGCAAGATGCACATCCTCCCGCTCATCGGAGGAAAGGTACCGAATGAAATGCTTTCGTGCCTTTACCTGTTAACCAGCCTCGAAGGGATCAGAATTCCTCTCTCTCTCTCTGTGGTTTAGACCAAAGATACAAAATATCACCTCCTCTTCAACTGTGCGCTCACCCTGCACTGCCAGGTCTCAGCTAAATACTGGCCCTCATTCGGAGTCAGGCTGGGCAGTAACACAGTATAATTGTTACACAGCGTATCCAGTATCAGTCAAAAGTTTGGACACACTTCCTCATTCAAGCGAATAGAAAGGTGTGTCCAAACCATTGTACTGCACAGTAAATATTTAAATGTTCTGTGAAACATTTCTTAGTTAATCCTCTGAGGGGAAACTAGTTTGGCCACCCATGCATATAAATAAAGAAGAGTCATGCCTTTGTTTACAGTTTACAGTATTTATATAATCTACCACAGCCCGACTGATAAACCGGCCAGGCTGTTGTTAGCTCATAGCAGATATAACAGTATGTGTGTGTATATGTCAGCTGATAAATGATAAGAAAATTGAAGTACAGAAATGCCAAAGATAACAAGTTTATTTTTCAACTGTAAAGCATCTTGCTCAGCACATTTCTTGGTTGTAGTTGTGAAAAAAAAAATTAAGCTGGTGCAGAAATGTGAAGCTCTGAAACGTTGCGGAGAGATGGTGTCTTTAATCTGCACCGAAATAAGATGGATTCTTACATTGAACCAGTTCCAAAGTAGACTTGGATCACTGAATGAAGCAAATGAAACATTCGTTTCGGCATACTTCAGCATATCACAGTTATACATTAGGTCGGCTAGACAGGTGATTTGTTTAAAAGAAAAGATGCAAGGAAGCTAAAATGTGCTCCCTGCTGCAGGTGGAGGAGGTGAAGAGACACAGCCACTGTCTGGCTCTCAGCTCAGCTGGTCCCCAAAGCCAGACCTATTACATCAGCTACGACTCCTACACAGAGCACCTCCGCTGGCACAGGACAGCCTCAAAGGTGTGTGACTGCACATACTGTACATCTCTCTCTGTGTGTGTCTGCGTGTGTGTTTAAGTTCTAACTCCTACTCGTTGCTGTGTTTGTACCACCCTTTGCTTCATTTTTACATCTTTTCATAAATTCAAGTCCGATTGTATCAGCATTTTACACGACTTAACTGCCTCCTGTGGACTCGTCGTTATCATAAGTCGCTCATCATGCCGTCCTGTCGCTCCCTCCCACTGTGTCAGATCGCATCCCAGAGAGTGAACTCAGTCGACCTGTCCTGCTGCAGCCTAGAGGAACTGCCCGCTCAGCTGTTTTACAGCCAGGACCTCACCCACCTCAATCTCAAAAGCAACTTCATGTCCCCGCACAAAGGTGTTCCAGCACTCACCAGGTGAGTTTCTATCACCAGCACTCAGACAGGGTCTATCATCAACCTTTGTGTTTAGGAACAAGTCAACAGGAGGAGCCGACGGATGAAAAACAGTTTTTTTTTTCCCTCTTTGTCATCCTCTCCTTTGGATGTGGAATGTCCCTCAGTGGTTTTTACTGTCTTGGGGAGCTACCATATGGTCTAGGGAAGAAGCAGCTTAGATCAAATTACACATGACGTGTGTGTGTGTGTGCGTGTGGGAGGCTGTGTGGTTTGGATGATTAAAAGCCAGCTACAGTAGAGATGAGAGATTTGACATCCAGCCACCTGACCTCCGGGGCAGAAGAGTCTTCCTTGGTTTCCAGGTCAGCTGCCGTCACGCTCTTATGTAGGAAAGGCCTTCCCATTGTGAGAGACTGTTGGTTGGCGTGTTCAGTTGTTCACGTTCGGTGAGCTGCAGTTGAACTGGCGCTCTGCCCCACACAAAATGATATAACACTGCAAAATGAGGGAAAAAAGATAGATCATCAAACAAGGACACTTTCAACCAACTGTTAAATGCAACTGAGCAAAAAGGGGTAAAAAAAAAGGAGCCAAACTTACAGTTGAAAGAAGAAGTTAAGTGCTATCAGACAAAATAACATTGAAATAAGATTGAAATCTGTCGTATTTAAAGCTGAAATCTGTACATTTCTGCAAATTAACATCCTCAACAGCTGCTAGAAGTGATAGAAACAATGTTAGAACCTTAAAAAAAACATCAAGTTAATCTTTGTCCAAGCTGCCAAAAGTTTTAAACACAAAAGACACACAAGCTCTTCCGCTACTTTCACAATTAACCCAAAAGCAAGATATTTTCTTGACGGTTTTGACCTTCAGTTAGCTTTGACGACCATCATCTGCTTCCCCCGTTAAAAATCTGTTTGTCTTGTATCAAACGTATCGTTTTGCTGTCAGATCAAATAGTGATGATGTGAATTTCGATCACTGCTCCAGAGTGAAAAGCCTGTTGTGCGTTTCTTTTCCATGAATCAGATTGACTCAGCTTTAGCTCAGCTATGGCTCACAGTTTGAGAACCACTGAACTAAATCATCTGACTTCTTTTTCTTGCGCTGGTGGAAAATGTTTTCATCAGCACGAGGCCTGTATACAGACTATTACTTTACTGCAAGACTTAAAGGCGCACTGTGTAGAATTTAATGGCATCTAGCTGAACAGACTTGAATGTAATATCTATAAGTATGTTTTAATTAGTGCCTAATCACCTTAAAATAAGAATTGCTGTGTTTTCGTTAGCTTAGAATGAGCCCTTTATATCTACAGAGGGAGCAGGTCCTGTTCTCTGGAGCCCGCCTCTTTTCTACAGTAGCCCAGAACGGACAAACCAAACACTGGCCCTAGAGAGGACCTTTCAGGTTTTGCAGCCACTGTAACGCTTGGAAACGGAGGGTGACGGCGAGGGGTTGCAATCTGCAACCTCACCGCTAGATACCACTAAATCCTACACACTGCACCTTTAAACTCATGATTAGTGATGTCATCCTGGTCAGTCACATGTTGTCAGATTAGACTAAATGGCTCGATGTCCACTAATCGAAAACAGCTTTATCCATACACGATACAGTACAACAGGAGTCATTTCTGTCTCATGGCGTCTTTTCCTGACGCTTTTCTTTACATCAGATGGAGACTGCGACATTTATGTGAAAGAAAAATGAGCAGTACAGTATATACAGGCATTGTCTCTCCGTAAACACACACATCCCAAGGAGTGTTTTGAGGAATGTGTTTTTCCTGTGACTTTCCCCTCGGAAGGACGTGAGTCCGGCTCAGGATTTCACCCTGGCCCCTCTGTGAACTGCATTAGGTTAGGCTCGGAAAACCAGGAAACACACACACACACTTACACACACGCACACACACACAGCTCCTACCTGAACCACATGTTGCTTTGTTATGATGAAACCTTTAAGCCGTGTAAACATTTAGTTTTAAATAGCTCTCGCACTGTATTTGTTATGCAGTGAGACCCCGTGCAGGCTTCCTCCTCTGTAATTTTCCCTGTGTTTTTCACACAGGTGTTATGTAACTAAAAAAAAAAAGTTTTCACAAGTTTGTTTTTGTCAGCGCCTAAATACAGAAGAAGGCCAGAGTCTGATTATAGCACAGAGAGATTAATATCTTTGTCCCTCTTTGTCTGCCCTTTTTTTTTTTCTTCCTGCCCCTCCCTTCTCTCACTCTCTCCCTCTTTAGGTTTTGTAAACTGAGAAGCCTCAGTCTGTCAAATAACGCTCTGTCTGAGTTTCCTCTGGCCTTGTGTGACATCACCTCGCTCACAGAGCTAAACTTGTCTGGAAACTGTCTCTCGTCTCTGCCTGCAGAACTTGGAACCATGCACAAGTAAGTAGACCGAAAGAAAATGTCGACCTCTGGGCTTTCGGTTATTGATGATGATGATTATAATGATGATGATAATTTGTCAGGTTATTGGCCCAAGAGCAGAAACGTATCCTCAGTGACCTTTTTTTACTTTGCTGACAGAGACATCAGACAGGAGTTTGTCATCATTGTGGTTCCATCAGTACAGATTAATCCTTCTCTCTGTATTAAAGTGAGCAGCAGGCCGAGCACTAGACTCCTGTCCTGATAACACAGAGGTTTTGTCAGGTGAACAAAGTGCAGAATCATGCTGATGCTGTTCCCTGCATGATGAGGAATTTTGGGGTCAAATGCTCAGTGATTGTGTCTACCAGCAGAATGTGTGTTTTTGTTATTGATCAAGCAGATGATAAAAGATCTTCTGCTTTTCCGTGTTTTATATTATTCACGCATCGGACGAATAACGTTGTTTGTGTTCAGCTTGCAGACTCTTCTTCTGGACGGTAACCTTCTGAGCTCTCTGCCCGTGGATCTGGGCTCTCTGGAGGGCCTGACCTACCTCGGCTTGTCCTTCAACTGTTTCAGCTGCGTCCCCCCCATCCTGGAGAAGCTCAGAGGCTTGGAGAGACTCTGTCTGGCAGGGAACCAGCTCTCTGTCCTGAATATGGCGGGACTGCAGTGGCTGCCGGCTCGCCACATAGATCTCAGGTAAAGATATCCGCGCCGACGCGGACCGTTTTAGTAAGTAATACTGGAACAAAGCTCGTCTGAAATATAACACATGTCGAGATGCTGCAGGAAAAATGTGCTCTGTGTTTCTCTGTTGTGTTTTTTTTTTGTCTTGTGGATTTGGAAATCTTACAGTCAAATAATTAAAGTTCAATTTAGCCTCTAGAGCCATGCTAGCAGTGCGGCTCCAGGGAGGATCATGTCAGCCTGGTCCAGACTGAAATAAATCAAAAAACGAGGGGTCGGATTGCCGTGAGAGTTTACACAGACATCCGTGGTCCCCAAAGGATGAATTTTAATGACTTTGGTGATCCTCTGATTTTTCCTCTAACGCTACCATGAGGTCGACATGTTCGGTTGTTGTTGAAATATCTTAAGAACTATTGGATGGATTGATATAAAATTTGGTAGAGATATTCAAAGTCCCTAGAGGATTGATCCCCTCACTTTTCCATTTAACCATCATGAGATCAAAATTTTAATTTATCTAATACATCAGCTTATGAGCAAATAAACCACAAAACTATTGACATTTCCATCAGCCCCAGTTGTACTTGTGCAAATGTTTGCACGCTAGTGTGCTAAACTAAGATGGTGAATATGGTAAACATTAGCTAGAGGTTTAGTTAACATTAGCGTTTAGTTAAGATTAGCGTTTAGCTCAAAGCACCACTATGCCTACGAACAGCCTTACAGAGCCGCTAGCATGACTCCTAGTTTTGTCTGTTTTTGTTGCCAAAACAATAAGGGTTCAAATAAGAGCTGAAATAAAATATTATTTACATTATTGATTAATCTGTTGATTTTTTTTTTTTTTGATCGATCGATTCCTCATTTGGTCTACAAATTGTCAGAAAATGTCGGTCACTCTTTCCCAAAACCCAGGATGCAACGTAAAACATATCCGCATTTAAGAAGCAGGAATCAATTTGGACATTTTCTAAAAGAAATTACTTAAAATGATTGATAGATTATTAAAATAGCTGGTGATTAATATTAATCGACTAATCGTTGCAGCTCTAAATTGATTTGTAAATCAAAAAAATCAATTACCAGCAATCTTACACTCTTTCCTTTTGTCCATATTTGCTTGTCCAGGCTGAACCGGCTTCAAACGGTGACCGTGGGAGACATGGAGCAGCTGGTCCACATCGTCCAGCTGGACCTGAGGGACACTGGTCTACAGGAGCTGGACGTCAGGCCTCTCTGTCGGCTGGAACTCCTCCGATGTGACAGAAACGCTCTCACCCTCCTTAGAGTCAGCGGTCACGCCCTCAAGAGCCTGCATGCTGCACACAACGGTACTAGCACTTATTATGTGTTCTATGGATGTAAAACAGATCATGTTTGACATTGTATATCCATTCACACTCAGTCTATAAAGAGTTAGGAATGTTCTGTTTGTGTTTGTAGAGCTGAAACAGCTGGAGGTGCAGCCGGTGCCAGAGAATCTGACTGTTGTAGATTTGTCCTGGTAAGAAAGCGCTTTACTTGTCATATTTGGAGTGTAGAAGAACAGACTATGTGCTTTTTCTGAGCTGGATGCTGACTGTATTTATTTTTCTTAAAGGAACAAGCTGGACTGTGTCCCTAACTGGGTGTGTGAGAGCAACAGACTGGAAGTTTTGGACATCAACCACAATTCTGTTACTGAGCTGCCTATACAGTAAGTTTTTCACTAATTAATAGTTTACATATGAATAACACGGCAAACTTGTGCAGGGGACGAACCCCATTTTTTAAAAATCAAACCGCTAATATGTATATTTTGTCACCACCACAGAAACACCAGCTGACCGCTAATTATCAGCTAATTGTACTCAGTTTGTAATGGCAGCAGGGCTCTACAGTGCCCCTAAAAATAGAGCCAGAAAAATAATTTACGAGCACAGTGTGTGCAAGTAAAGATCACAACCTACCGCAATCTGTTTTTCTGCCCGCTGCTAATGGTTCAAAAACTAGCATCTGACAGCTGGATAATGTACAGTGTTTATTAACAGTACATTAGCTTAACAGAAAAGAAATGCTGCCAAGTATAAATATCAGCACGCTGCTCACTGTTGCCTCAGTTCGTGCCTCTCACAGAGCTGCCAGTAGCGTTAGAGACGGCAGCGAGGCGACATCATGCTAATGAACCAAATATGTATTACTTTGCCATGGCAGTAAACACAGCACATGGGCTGATAACTGCTGTGCTATATTCAGAGCTTTACAAGATATGCAGGGCTGATGACAGTAACATTAACATGATTAACAGTAGGCTACATACTGACGCTCTTCCTCAGACACACACACACACACATCAGACAGCCTCTCAGTGCTGAGCCGCTAACGTTAGCTCAACGTTAGCACACAAGTGTCACCCAGAAACTTACAAAGGGCCATGGATGTGCTTCTAGTGACCGTCAGAGCTCCAGTGGACACGGAGCGTCTGACAGCAGCTGCTCACGGCTGCTTATTTTCTTGCATTTCTTCTTCGTCGTCATCTGCAATTGCCGTCCATCTGACCGTCTGTTCGGAGAAGTAGTGGTGAGCCAAAGTAGCTGATCAATTCAGTGACTGTTAATCGTCTAATGGATTAATCAGCCAATCTTTGTAGCTCTAGTTTAAAACACCCAATAGAATAGCTTCCTGTCTGAGGCTTGACACAAAAAGGTGAACGATAGTTCATTTCCTGTTCTCTGATTGAACAGGAACCCCATGAGAACACGATATTCTCTCAGAGTTCAGATCTCGCCTTCAGTGTCTTTAGATATAAACACACGCACAGCACGGCAGCAGGTGGTAGCTGACAATGTGATAAAGACAGTAAGACAGAGTAATGAATAATGAAAACTGTTTATTTTTTAATTTAATTTAATTTAATTTACTCCTTGGGAAAAACATTAGCGTAGAGCCCCGGGCAATATGCAGTAAATGGTTGCCCTTTGTATGCGTGTTTTTGAACTACTTTCCTAATTAAACACGATGTGCTTGACGGTGTTATTAATGACTCATGATGAAACCTGAAAGCTCAGCACTCTTGTCGCCCTTCAGCTTCCCTCTTTATAAGTCACATTACCATAAAACGCTCATATTTCTCTCTATAATATGACCTCCTGCTTCTGTCACCTCCTGTGTGTCTGCAGTGTATTCACAGATTTTTGATTTTTATTGGTTTAATTTTTCAGATACGTTGTCAAAAAACATTTTGATTTCTAGATATCTAATTATACAAGAAGTAAAAAAAGGCCTCTCTTGAAACACTCTAAGCTCTGCAGTGTGAATCTCTCGTTTTTATTCTTTTCAAACAGAGCGTAACATGTCGCCTTATATGGCAATTTTAGGGAAGTTATTTATACTAATGATCAAATGCCATGAACAGGTGACATTCATCAGGCTGAAACGAATGAATTACAACAAGTTTGTGCAGTTAAGAGTTTGTTGAATCTGACTTTGGACTCTTGTACAAGCAAAACTCAGATAAAAAAAAAGTCAGGATAGGATAAGAATACAATATATGTATATATACTGGATATGAACTGGAGCATCCTGGGTATCATCAGGGTAAAACAGTTAATACTGGCGATGATATTACTGTTTTACACCACACAGAGAGACTGAGCTGGCTGTGTTGTTTGTGTACTGTAGGCTGCTGTCCAGTGGGAGCCTGAGGAAGCTGCTGGCAGGCTGGAACGATGTGTGCCGGCTGGCTGAGAGGCTGGAGAGATCACAGCTGGAGGTCCTGGATCTCCAACACAACCATCTGACCGAGCTCCCACACAACCTGTTCATCAAAGCGCAGAGGTAAACACAACAAATATCCTTTTTGTTTTCTTTCCATGTCTTGTCTTTCTGTCTCTGCGTGTGTTTTATTTTGCATCGTTGATTTATTACGCCACTCGTTAAAGCACTAAATTCATGTTCTTCTTCTGTTTTTCATCACAGCTTGCGATATCTAAATGTGTCGGCCAACAAGCTGGAGAACCTCCCTGCGGCCAGCCTATCAGAAGACAGTTTCAGTAGCCTGGAGGAGCTCTATGTGACCAATAACAACTTGACGGACAAGTGTATCCCTCTCCTGACGGGACACGGCCACCTCAGAGTGCTTCACCTCGCCTACAACCAGCTGCAGACCTTCACTGCCAGGTAAGATACTGTACTGCACATGACAACTACACTGCTTATTTACCTTGAATTGTGCTGCATTCAAGGACAAATTTGAAATAAAACACAGAGAAACACACGTAGACACACTGTCACCCTAAAAGTAGTGGTCCTGTAGAGTTA
This sequence comes from Euthynnus affinis, assembly GCA_029490765.1. Taxonomy (NCBI): domain Eukaryota; kingdom Metazoa; phylum Chordata; class Actinopteri; order Scombriformes; family Scombridae; genus Euthynnus; species Euthynnus affinis. The sequence continues at coordinate 26,269,503 of CM055848.1, read as the reverse complement.
CAAAAGTCTTGTTCAGGAGGTTTGACTTCCCAAAACACACTGAGGCTGAGATCTGAAGCTCCTCCTGAAGAACATCATCCAATTTTATGGACATAATTGTAGGCTCGTAGGCCACCCAAGCTCACATTTACTCACATTCCTTTGTTTTTATGAGTTGTCTAAATCCTAAAAATATATTACACTTTGTGTTATCGTCCAGTCTCAAATCACTGCCTCCCTTCTAGAAAGGTCACAAAACAGATGAATTTGATAAATGTGGCTCCAAAATAAAGTTTGCAGTGCCAGTTCTTTGATATAACCGTTCTTTCTCCTCCTCCTCCTCCTCCTGCAGTAAACTGGCACAACTGGAGCAGCTGGAGGAGCTGGACCTGAGCGGCAACAGACTGAGGGCCGTGCCCACCACCATCCTGAACTGTCAGCGCATGCACACGCTCTCCGCCCACTCCAACTGCATCAACGCCTTCCCCGAGGTCCTCCAGCTGCCTGAGATCAAGGTTAGTCTGAGACATGCAGATGTTTAGCTGCGGCGGTCTTCCTCAGCTTCAAAATGCAAATGCATCTTTTTTTTTTTTTTTATTGTGGTCACATTGTTTGGTCATAGAACAGCTGTGGAAAGAGATGACATCACCAGTAGTGGCTCTGAACTCGACCCTTGAGGAAGTTATTTTAGAGCATTTTAAAGAAATGATGATGTGTGGAGACAAAGACGAAGCGACAAAGCAGTTAAAAAACTGTTTCAGATTGTCCGACGTGTTCCCTCAGTCTGTTTAAAAGGATCAAGTAGCACAAAAACCACAAGTTTATTGGATTGGATGTGTGTACTATAATAAGCCAGAAAACCAGAATAAAACTTTTTCTGATTTATTATTTCTACCTTTTTTCTTTTTCTTTGTTTTTTTTTAATAGGCTTAACTAACACTAACTAAGGAAAGCACCCAGGGAGAGATTAATAATTGTTTTGACCTTCTCAGATGTTGGATTAAAGCTGTTTTTAAAGGAAGAGGAAGGAATTGGGAGCACAAGTGAAGGACTACAGTTATTGTTATGATTTCCCTGAGCATGGCTCTTGTGTAACAGAAAATTAAAGGTAAAAATCAGCGTCATTCTCGTGAGATGACAAAAAAACCAACAAAAAAAAAACCTGAGCTCCCTCTGTCCCTTTATTTCTACCTCTGTGTTTTTCTTTATTGGGTTTGGCCAGATCAGGAAATCCTTTGTAATCTCCTGGTAACTCCTTAATCTCCGCCTTTCTCTGAATCCAAATGACATGTTTCATACGTGCGTGTGTGTGTGTGTGTGTAGTGAAGTCAGGGGGGGAAGTAAGATTTTTCTAATTATACTTTATGAATACAACATTTTACGGAATAAGCACATTACAATTCAGTAGCTACAACGTGAAAGAGAACAATTCAGGAGAAAACAAACTCCTGATGCATGAACAGTTCACAGAGAATAGAGACAGGAGAAGAGAGTCGAACAGTCGTGAGAAAGATTGGCAACGCAGCTAACATGTGAAATAGCGTTTCCACCCAGACTTGGAGGACAAACAACCTACTGTTAGTGAGGGAAGCCTCGACAAACTTCCACTTTACTTAGAAGTGCAAAGACTCATGAGATCTGCGTCCAAGTCTCTGCTGAAAACGCAAAATCTGCACTCTAGTTATTAAATTTGTGGAAAGAAAACATATCTGACTTTTTTTTAGGATCAATATCCTTGATTATGTTTTTGTTTATGTGGTCATACAGGAAGAAAAAGCATTAAAATTTAAAAAGGAGGTTTATGAAGATTCAACAAAAAAAAAACATCTTGTAATCAGATTGCGTGATCATGAGGTCGTCGAGGCTCCTCGGCTCTCCTGTGAACTGACCGTCTGTCTGTCTCATTGCTCTCTCAGTGCGTCGACCTGAGCTGCAACGAGCTGACTGACATCAATCTGCCGGAGTCGCTTCCTCAGAAGCTCCAGGAGCTGGATCTCACAGGAAATCCCCGCCTCAACCTGGACCACAAGAGCCTGGAGCTCCTCAAGTAGGGAAACCGAAATACACCGCAGTAATAATCTCTGAAAATTATTAATTATTTGACTCGCTTAACTCCATGAAACCTCTTTTCTCCTCCTCTCTGCAGTAATATCCGATGTTTCAGGGTGGATCCATCCCCTTCTGCTCCGTATGTGAGCGAGAGTCACGGGGCTCCTGCAGTCTGGAGTCACGGCTACACAGAAGCCTCCGGAGTCAAAAACAAGTCAGTCTTCCCCGCTCATCTGTTTCTCACTCTGCCTGTCTGCGTTTGTTCTTTGAAATAATTGAAAATAGTCTCTCATGTCTTTTATTGATCTGAACACAGTGAACTTTATTTAGATTGTTCAGCCCTTTTCCTACAGTCACAAAGTCCTTTCATAACAAACACTAAAAATACACTGAAATACAATGATGACAGCAATAAAATAAAAAGCTCAATAAAAGCAGAAAAACAAATGATAGAACGACGATTAATATAAAAATGTTTTTATAAAGAAGCAGTGACTCAGCTGACCTGATCCCGCAATTAAACGTTAAAACGTTGTTTTTTTCTTTTAGCCTGGACAGCAGAACTTTTAAAAATCTTTTGGTCAACAGAGAAGTGTTTGTGCACATCTGACCGCCAATAAAACATTTTTAATCAGTGAAATGTTCTGGTTTTGAGCTTTGGATGTTACGCAAAATCTTATCATTTGTCCTCAGAGAATGTGGAGTTTTAGGATCCAGAAATACACAAGAACCAAACCGTCAAAGGTCTCAAATGTAATTAACAGGACGTTATATTTTTTTAAATGCAGTAGAAGCAGCTGCATTACAACCAATACCACAGTAATCTGTTTTGAGGATCTAGAGTCGGTCAGTAAGGGGCCTTAGGGGTCTTAAGGCGCCGGTACACTCCTTCAGACGCGTCTGTCAGATGATCAAATAGCTTCGGAAAACCCCGCCACATTTCCAAAGGTGGATTAAACGGAGAGGGGCTTTCTTTCTTTCTGACACTGACGAGCCAACATCCACACCCACTTCACGCAGCGTTTGGCCCGCAAGCTGCGCGGAGGTGAGAGAGAGGAACCAAGAGTTGGAGCTTTTCTGATCGCGGCCGTTCTTGAGCAACCATAAACATATTTGATATCTGACGTGGTCGGACAGCACGTCGTAAAAAAAACCCAGCTTTACTGCTGCGTTCTAGACTGGTTGCAGATGTGCAGTCGCTGAACCGTTCAGACGTGTAAACAAAGAGTTTGGACTGAAGTCAGCGATCACATGTGTTTCTTGGCAGCGCTGTTCAGGTTACTCATTGATAAGTGGTGGATCTTCTTGTTTGTTGTTCTCAGGCTGTGTGTGGCTGCTTTGGCCCTGGACAGCTTCTGTGGGATCCGGGAGGCCCTGTATGGAGTTTTCGACGGAGACAAGAACGTCGAGGTGCCTTATCTGCTGCAGTGCACTATGGGAGACGTGCTAGCAGAGGAGTTACACAGGGGCCAGAGGCAGGAAGACTACATGACCAACACTTTCCTCACCATGCAAAGGTAGCCGATTGATTCCTGGAACAACACGCAGAAAGCAAAACAATGCTCTTCCCCTTCCCCCTCCTCCCCCCGAACACACGACCGCAGTTCCTCACTCTCTCCTCTGAACGCAGCGCTCTGTGTTTCTCTCCCGCAGGAAACTCGGTACGGCAGGTCAGAGGATGGGCGGCTCAGCAGCTTTGTGTCACATCAGACACGACCCGGTGGCTCCCGGCGAGCACGGCAGCTGCTTCACCCTGAAGGCCGCCAACGTGGGCAGGTGCCAGGCTGTGTTGTGCCGAGACGGAAAAGCTATGCAACTCTCCACCATCCACACCGTCAAAGAGGAGCCGGAGTACCAGAGGGTCCGGCAGCATAACGCCATTATCACCGAGGTAACAACCAACCCCTGTTGTCTCGTATTTCATTGAGTATTTGAGTAATTTTTGTAGCTTGAAGAGTTAAAATCATCCAGTAATTAAGAAGAAAACAGAAATGATCAGAAGAAAATCTGAAAAAATGAAGCACTGAACCGAACAATTAATCTGTTAATTAAAAAAAAAATAGATGAATAGATTACAAAAATAATCATTAGTTAATAAATCATATATCTTTCTTCTTCTCTGCAGGATAACAAAGTCAGTGGTGTAACTGACTCCACCAGAATTATGGGATACTCCTTCCTGTGTCCATCCGTGACCCCACGACCCCACGTCTCCACGGTGACGCTCACCCCGCAGGATGAGTTCTTTCTCCTGGGCAGCCGGGGCTTATGGGACATGTTGTCTCCCAGCGAGGCGGTGGAGGCCGTCAGGAACGTCCCGGACGCTCTGGCTGCTGCGAAGAAGCTGGTGACTCTGGCTCAGAGCTACGGCTGCTCCGACAGCCTCAGCGCCGTCGTCGTGCAGCTCAGTATCACCGAAGACTGCTGCTGTTTCTGCGAGCCGCCGCCTCCGCCTCCCAGCCCCGGCCTGGGTGCGCACACGCATTCAAGTACTCACCCCTACTCTGCGAGCGGCGACGGCATACCGCTGCCTCCCGCCTCCTCAGGAACCGTCAGCGAGCTGAGCAGCGAGTTCAGCACCTCTGAAATGAGCAGCGAGGTGGGCTCCACGGCGTCCTCAGAGGAGCCGGCGCCCCAAACCGAACCGCTGGCGTCTCACCTGAACCTGCCGGGGAGGGCTGGCGTGCGGAGAGCCGCCTGCGGAGGCGGGAACTTCCAGAGGCAGTTCTCTGGAGCGCTGTCTGACAACGGGCTGGACAGTGAGGACGAGGAGCCCATCGCCGGCGTCTTCTCTAACGGCAGCCGTGTGGAAGTAGAGGCTGACGTCCACTGTCTGCACGGCCGGGACTGCGCCGCACCCCAAACACACACTCACACACACTCAAGCACAAGCATTCCTCCATCCGTCGCCTCGAATCAAGAGCCTTCACCTCTTCCCCTCTCCTCCCCCGCCGTCCCTCCGTCCTCTCCCTGCCTCAGCGGGGAGGCTCGGTCGGGGACTCTGGGTCGCAGGGCTCGAGCTAACGGCTCCGTAGCCTGCCAAGGGAGGAGCCAGGACCTCATAGAGGAGGCGGGCGACGTCCCCGTCAGAAAGCAGGGCGGCTACTTCAACGCCCCCGCCCAACCGGACCCCGACGACCAGCTTATCATCCCGCCAGAGCTGGAGGAGGAAGTCCGGCAGATCATCCAGCAGCAGCAGCAGCAGGAGCAGATGCAAACACACAACCAGCAAGCACACACCTACCAGAAACCTGCAGACTACTTCGTCACACCTCTCTAACTTCTGTCCCCCCCGCCCCCTTCCCTCCTCTCCTCCCTCCCTCCACAACAGCTGGTGTCAGTTTTTCTCACCCAGTATTTCAGAGTTAGTTGAGTTTCAGGGATGGAGAACTGTGGAAATCAGGACCGTCAGTCTCTTGACGCTCTGCACTGCGTTCATTTCGTATCGCTTCCTCCAAAAACCTAAGAGTGTTCTGAACATGCTGATGGACCAGAGAGACTGTGTTTTGTTACGGTTTTTGTTATTTACTTTATTTTGTACTGTTTAACTCTATGCCCCAGGAAACGCAATGCAATTTTTATAACACTTTATGTTGATTAAATCATCAAAACGTTTAATGTAATTGATTTGAATTGATACCATATCTTTAATTTGAAAAAAAAAGAAGCATTTTGAATGCTTTTTATTAGATTTTTGAATTAATTCTGTTTAAGTGGTACTTTGAGAAATCCTGTTCTTCTGTTGTAGCAGACATTTCCCCTGTTTGTCATGGTTGTTGGCCTTCGGAGTTAGTAAACTGTTGAGCTAACTCCTAGGAGTTTAATACTTTAAAGTGACCTAGTCACTGAAGCGTACTAATATTCTCTGAGAGAAAAGATGATTATTTCGAAAAGGCTGTTATTCCTGGTTTGTGTTCTCGGGGGTGTGCAGAGTTCAGAGTGGTGCTGCAGTGGTGAGTAAATGCTGAACAGGAGGGATCCTACAGTTACTACCAGCTCAACGAATGTTCTCCGAACAGTGTTCAGACTGCTTGATGATGGCAAACCGCACAAGAGAGCTACTTTTGCTATATAATAAATTAAAGTTTTCAGATAACTGCAACGTGTCGACTCTTGACTTGACTCTTGACTTTTTGATGAAGTGATAAGAGGAGGGGGGTTTCTTCTTCCTTCAGTTGGATGTTTGAGTCTCGCTGCAGATCTGTTTTCACATTCATACCACAACTCAATAATGGACTCTGAACTTTTAACCTTTTTTTTTTCCATAAACCATATCAGAAACAAATTATTATTCAAAGCAGAGTATTTTTTTAATATCTTAAACTGTTTTAAAATACGTCTCAAGGGCATTTTTAAAGGATCGATTCATTCAAATCACAGAAACGATCAGTTTCTCACTTGATTATTTCATAATTTCATGAATGAAATAGTATTTTGAAGCAGTTAAGTCAAGAAGTACTGTACTTCAGTGCAAGCTACATTTATACTTCACTACACTTCAGAGGGAAATATTGCACTTCTTACTGCTCTATATTAATTTGGTTACTTTGCAGATTCAGATCAATAATACAAGATATAAGAAATAAATTATAATGTGTTATTAGGAGAAAACTTTATTGATCCCAGCAGAAAATAAAGCTTCACCAGCTGCAACATTTAGGTTCTGTACACATTAAAGCATCAATAATTATAATTCAGTAATATACATTATTCTGAAATTCATTTAATTCTGCTTATGAATACTTTTACTTTTGGCACTTTAACTATATTTTGATGTTGATACTTTTACTTTAGTAGAATTTTGAATGCAGGACTTTTACTTCGATATTTTTAAGTTAAAGATCTGAGTATTTCTTCTAGCACTGGCCATTAGCTTTGCAGGTATTTGGTCATGAACCTGTATATGTACAGGACAAGTTAAAGGTTTAATCTGATGATAGAACTGGATTAAAAAGTAAAGGGATCAAGTGATTTTAGTTCATTCTGTCCAAACTGAAACGGCACACTGCATTAAACTGTAAACTGGCCAGCAGTAGAAGAACTCAGATCTTTTATTTAAATAAAAGTACCAATACAGCAAAGTATAAATTAAAATACAACTTAAATAGAAATGCGTAACTCTTATCAGCTTGATGTAGTCAAAGTATTGCAGTAAAAGTAGTGCTTTGGTCCCTCTGACTGATATTATATATGACATCATTAGATTATTAATGCTGAAGCATCAGTGTTAGAGCAGCATGTTATTGTTGTAGCTGCTGGAGGTGGAGCCAGTTTGAACCACTTTATATTCGGTTAACTGGTTTAGTCCAGTGTTTCTCAACCTAGGGGTCAGTCCCCTCCAAAGGGTCAGCAGATAAATGTGAGGGGTCATGAAATGATTAATGGGAGAGGAAAGAAGAAAAAACAATACTCAACTGATACTCAAAGCTGTTTTCAGTTTTTGGACTTTTTCTCTAATCTTTGATTTTTGGTGAAATATTGGATCATTTGAACATTTATTGAAATGAAACCATGTGAGAAGTTTAGAGGGAAAAATCACTATTTGGTGGAGCTGTTAACAACTCATAGACATGTGAAATGTGACGACTACACACTGCTTTTTGTAAGATGTCAAAAGCCAAAAAGGTTGGAAACCACTGGTTTCATCTTTAACAATGTGTTTTATTTTAAAAGCTTGTTATATTATCCATTGTGTCAAATCTTCATCTGAAAAGTAACTAAAGCTGTCAAATAAATGTAGTGGAGTAGAAAGTACAATATTTCCTTCTGAAATGTAGAAAGTAGCATCAAATGGAAATACTCAAGTGAATTACAAGCACCTCAAAATTGTTCTTCAGTGCAGGTCCTGAGATACCCTCCACCACTAAGAGTGATGAGCTGGTGAGTTGGTTGAGCTAAAAATACACAAGGTTGAAATATAACAGGCGGCTGCACAACAACAAGCAACAAACTTTAATTTTGCTCCACTAATGTCACGTCGTCTTGTTCGTGCCGTCGCGATACAATCGCCACACTGTGTTCTCTGAGATGGTAAATTTAGAAGTTGGATAATTACCTCACTCTGGAGAATTTCCTTTGTTAGTAATTATGTCTTGATCGGACAGTCCAACAGTTACATCACTGGTGTGTCCTCTTGTGTTTGTGTGGTCTATTGTGTGACAGCAGAGAGGGGACACAGCAGTGATGTCATGGTTGGCAGGAAGCCCCTGAGAGGGACAAAGGGGTGACCAGACCAGCAGAACAGGACCAGTACAGAGGTCTGGTGCCCCCTGTAGGTACTTTTATCACACTTGTTATAAAAAACAACATAAAAGTGTCAAATAGTATCACATTGATGGAGTTTTATTGAAGAAAATCTTCAGAGGAGTCGTACAGTTTAGCTGCAACATCAAAACTTCATTAAAAAGTTTGCTTTTGATATAAAAACGTTAATTCATTTCAGTACACAAATTATAAACACTGATATAAATCCCTGTCTCAGTGCACGCACTCATATAATCCAACATACAAACAGTTCACTTTAAAATTAATTTAAAAAAAAAGAAAAAAAAGCACAGACTACAAGACTTTAAACACCTCAGAACTGCTGCTCAAACCACAAAGACCTGTTTCATCCCGGACCGACTGATCTCATCTCAGATGAGGTCTTTCTCGTTACAAGATGGTGAAAATCCTAATGATTTAAACATTCAACTGAAACGAGCAGGAAGCCAGTGCGGGGGTCGAGATTTGATGCGTTTTGCTCCAGACACATGTGGTGTTTGTATTAAACGAAAGAACAGATGTAAAAAAAAAAAAGACACAGATGAGATTCACACAAGCCACAAATAAAAGTTGTGGTGGAGTAGAGAAATTTCATTGCATTTCTACAGAATGACATCAGACGGACTGCAGAGCGCACAACACAAATATCTAGAGATCAACATATTTAAACTAAAATGAATAAACTAATTAAGAAATACATTTAAAATCCTAAAACAACATGGCAGCTCTGTGAGGACACAAAGAGGGAATTTTGGACACTTTATCTGACTGACTCACATTTTGAAGCTTCTTATTATCTTTAAATAAACTTAAGTACAAATTTTGCACAAATAAACAAACTGATCTTCTAACGTCCAGTATGAACAGTAAGAAAAACCGGTTTCAATCTTCGTACGGGCAGCAGATTGTTTTAAGACACACTTTACGAATTGTAAACTTCTCCCTTAAGGATTTTGTCTCGGATCTCTAAATTTTTCTGTGAAAGGTAAATCGTGGTGACGGTCTTGTAGTCTGGACTGTCTGCTCATACGGAGGTGGTGTCAGCCCTCATCGGGGTTCTCTGTGGTTGTGATCGGGGATGCTCCCGATGTTTACGCTCCTTCAGGTAGCGTTTCACCCCTCGGATCGTTTGGATGGTGAGCACCGTCCCGGCGGTGTACAGGATGGCCGTGATGAGCCCGAACAACGCCACGGCTGCGTCCGCCCCGCTGACGCTGCAGTTCATCCAGGTGTAGCCGTTGCGTAAGTACAGCCGCTCGCGCCTCTTACACACTTCTGTGGCGTTGACCCCGATGACGAAGTGCAGGTAGAGGCCGACAGCCACCACGTACCCCACCGCGCCCACCGCCTGAAACGCCAGCGCTCCGAACAGAAGCTTCTGGGACATCCGGTGGGGGGGTTTGTTCCCGGCGACCACGAACAGCAGCGAGACAACCCCGAAGGTCAGGCTGAAGGGGATGCCGCCGTACATGCCCGGCGCTCTCATCTGGCTGTACTGCATGTCCAGGTTTCGCACCTCCTGCAGTTCGGTGCCCTGAAGGTTAAAGTTGGAGTTAATGTTGAAGCCGCCGAGCCCGGCCATGGACGACATGCCTGATGTCACCATCTGAGCTGCGACCAAGCAGATCAGGACCAGACCGTTGGTCAGTACGGCGCAGATCAGAACGATGCCTGGTGAACACATGACACAGGTTAGGAGGAAAATCATCCAATGAATCAATATAAAGATAAAAAGAACTGGTCAGAGTCACAGCATGGACTTGAGACTTGACCATCTGAGGGTCTGAGGGTGACCAAAGCAGCACGATCAGGAACTAAACAGAGTCCTGGTGCCTCCTACAGGTGGCTTTTATGTTTTTGTACAGTTTATTTGACATAAACTTTGATATAAGAGAACATTTATTCAAACCTGCACATGAGTTATAAACGATTATATAAATCCCTAAAAACTTAAAGACCAATTGCAAGCTACAGGAGTTTAAAAATCTCAGAATTGTGGTTCTGCTCAAACCACAAGATCTGTTTCAATAACATCATATAATTGTTACGGACTTGAAAGCATAAAGATTTAAAGATTTGACTCAAAAACCTAAAAGCAAAACCTTCCAAGAACACTTTTTGACCTTTAATGGTTAAAATTCAGAGACGAACATGGACCCGCCCTGAAGGACTTGAGACTTGGACCCGTCTTGGTTGACTTGGACTCGCTCCTCCAAGATTTCAAAACAGTTCTGGTATGAACTGGATTGTTTTTATTCTCCATGTGAACAGATGAATCATTTACCCTCTTCAAATATCATAAACATGTTCTCAGTGTCTAAGCTGATGTCTTAAAAGCACTTGATATCAATTTATAATTATATAAAACAAAATAAAACACAAAATCCTCAGTTTGAGAAGCTGGAACCAGATGAGGATTTTGCCAAACGTTGCTTGATAATTCACTGATTATCAGAATAGTTGTGAACTAACTACTCGCTTCAGCTCTGTACAAAACGTTGTGTTATTAACATTTCTGGAGGAATCTACTCTTGTTACGTGCCCTTTATTCCTCTATTAAACTCAGGTATCAGGTGATTAGCTTTCCACCTCATCACAGGGACAAAGCCTCAACTCTGAAACAAGAGGCCTGTAAACACAAGAAAACCAGTCTGACCAGTATCCATAGAAGGAGGAAGCACTGAGCTGCACTTTAGAGTGAAACCAAAGTGCTCGCTGTGACGCAGCAGATTCAACCTCCTTTAGAAGAGCTTTCAGTTTGTTCGAGCCACAAACCTCCACTCTGATCCTGTCTTACCTCTCCTGGAGCATACGTGTGTGCACTTGGACTCATGGTGCTCCACTCGCGGGACGTCCCGATGGCGGTCGTCCCGATGGCGGTCGTCCCGATGGCGGTCGTCCTCTCTGGGGTAGTATGGAGGTCTAGAAGAAGACCTGGAAGAGAGAAATGCAAGAAGATGTTACTGAAAACACATTCATTCCTCGATATTTTGCACTGACTTAGATTTTCTTTTTTGTTGTAGTTAGAGAACTGAATCTTTTAGGTTTTGTTTTAGTTTTCAGGTGATTTTTTAATTTTTTAAATGTTATAGCAATATTGTATTCAAATTTAATAAAGCCAATGATATCTTTAACATAACCTATTAGTTGATCATAAAATTGTAAAAGACAATAGTTAATTGTCATATTTGAAGTTTATCTAACAATTCTTACCAGAGCTGCAACTAATAAAATGTAAAATATAAAATGTCAAACATGCCTGTCATTATTTCCTAAAACTAAGAGTGAAGTCTGAAAACTGCTTGTTTTGTTCCACCAACGGTCAAAAACATAAAGATATTTCATTTACTATCTTAGAATATAAATAATATAAAAATCCAACAAAGAGAAGCTGAACCCAGAAAATTCTGTGAATTTTTGCTTAAAAAAACAAAACAACAAAAACAAACAAACAAAAACTTTACATGATTAATAGATTATCAAAACTAGTGCTGATTAATTTTATGTCAACTGACTTCAGCTCTACTTGACATCAGTGTTTTACATTATAAGACCCCCAACAATGTAAATATTTAACTATCACAGCTGTGGTGAGGTGTGGTTGAAGAGTGTAAAGCAATGATTTGATAATGAAAAATAGGCCTAATTTTAGTTTTAGTGACTTTTTAAGGCAAAAATGCGAAATATTTGCTGGTTGCAGCTTCTCTAATGTGAGGAAATTAAGCTCTTCTATGCCACACATGATAGTAAACTTAATATCTTTGAATTTCAGACTGTTGATCAAACAAAACAAGACATTGGAATACGTCACCTTAGTCTCTTAAAACGTATAACAGTTAAAAGTTATCAGACTGATGTTCTGTCTAGATATTGTATATTTTTCTATAATAAGACCATAAAATCGGACAGAAGGACAGAATATTACCTACATTTTAAGATGGTAGATCGTTCGATATTTTTGATAAGTCGCTGAACAGAAATTTAAGAGTCACGCGACGTTTTCAATTTATGCTTCAGTTTCGGTCGTCTCCATGGTAACCAGACGCCGTCCTCCAGCTGGCCTGTTAAGTAAAAGTAGGTCATTTTGACCGGTACCAATATGTTACAAGTTATCTAAAGGGCCAGGCCAGAATATCAGTCAAAGAACATATAAAAACTTTTATAGGCTCCTTGATATCAGTAAGGAAGTCCAGTAAAAACTACAACCTCCATGGCGACGTGAGTAATAGTACCCAATCACGTCGCGCGACCATAAATGACGGTGTCCGCGACATAACAAAATGCAGGTGTAGTGAGAGCAAAGTGTCGAGCGACACTTTTTTCTGTCGGAAATATGTCGTGCGACATTTATCAAAAGCGTCGAGCGACCTACCATAAGTCTAAACAAGGTTGCTTCAACTTTAGTTACATTGACCTCACCTATCAGGTGATGACCGTTTGTCATCTCGGTATTGGCGGTGGTCTCCGTTTCTCTCCCGGTGTCCCCGGTTTGAACGGGACGGTTGGCTCATACCTGCGGATTGAAAGCGATACGTTTGAATCAAAAAATGACCTTTGAACAACATATAAACTGTCTAACTTTACATAACAAGATGGTAGACGTACTAATGCAAACCTGAGAAGGTATTTAAGGAATATTCTCTTCCTTTTCTTAACGTTAATGTTACAAAACAGGCTTCCCCGAGAGGACCTCGAACTGCTGTTAACGTTCTCTAACGTTTAAACGTTAAATTTTGCTATTAACCTAACTACCATCAGCAAATACTATTTTAAAAAGAAAAAAACAAAGAAACAAACAGAATCTTTGCTTACAATTCAAGCTTTATAAATTTATTGTTAACCACACGTGGAGAAGGTTTGTACCTTAAAAAGCGGTGAAAAAACCCCAACCGTCATTAATTTGCTGTTTTAGTGATTTAGCTAAAAACGTTAGCCTAATGAAGTGCGCAGACTCAGTTCGGCAGTGAACTAACCGTCAGATTTAAACTTACTGTCAAGTCGATGTCGATGAAAGCACGATAAAGTCCAACTATAACACCATTATTGTATCTTGAATATTGTCTCCTGACAGTTGTGAGAGTCCAGGTAAAAACAGCTCCACCCTACCTGGAAGAAAAGGGGGAGGAGGCGGTGGGGAAGGCGGAAGAGATACCTACAGGTATGTGGAAGAGCTCTCTGTACACACACAACAGCTGGAGCTTCACTGAAACGTTTATCTGTTTTTGGATGGAGTTCAAGCAATTACCAACGAGTGTGAATCAGCCGCTTTGTGTGATGTCAGTCCCATCCGTGGAGCCAAAGAAGCCTCTGTCTGTCTGTTGTGGTGTCTCTTTTAGGGGGTGTTAGCCTTTTATTGTGAGCAGCAGTCTGTCTGTCTGTTGCTGTGTTGTGGAGGAATGTGACTTTTTAGTCACTCCAGTGATTTACATGAAGCTCTCTGCAGCTCTGAGGATCCTGTTGTGTTCAACTCAACAATATTGCTCTCCACTGGAATTTACATTCACACAAGCATAATATAATATGGGGGCTGCTTGCTCTGATAATGGCTCATAAGCTCATATTTTCTAAACCACTGGCTTAGTGAATAAGCCTGTGGCATTCAGTTAAATCAACCAACTACAGCTGCAAAGATTAGTTAGATTTCAAGCAAATATGCTCAATAGTCAGCGGCTGCAGCTTCTCCCATGTGAGGATTTGATGCTTGACTCCAGATATGGAAAGTAAGTTAACACATTTACTCAACTACTGTACAGTTTTGAGGGACTTGAATATAGTGTGATACTTTAGCTTTCCACTTCCACTCCACTACATTTCTTAGGGAAATATTGTACTTTCTATTCCACTACGTTTATTTGACAGCTTTGCTTTTCAGATGAAGATTTGACACAATGGATAATATAACAAGCTTTTTGGCTTTTGACGTCTTATAAAAAGCAGTGTGTAGTCAGGGTCACATTTCAGATGTCTGTGAGTTGTTAACAGCTCCACCAAATAGTGATTTTTTCCTCTAAACTTCTCACATAGTTTCACTTCAATAAATGTTCAAATGATCCAATATTTCACCAAAAATAAAAGATTAGAGAAAAAGTCCAAAAGCTGAGAAAAGATTTGTTTTTTCTTCTTTCCTCTCCCATTAATCATCTCACAACCCCTCAGATTTATCTGCTGACCCTTTGGAGGGGCCCTGACCCCTAGGTTGGGAACCAGTGGACTAAACTAGCTAAATGTATATAAAGTAGTTGAATCTAGCTCCACTTCCAGCAGCTACAAAAGTAACATGCTGCTCTAACAGTGATGCTTCAGTATTAATAATCTAATGATGTCATATCTCTTTCCAAGAGAATACATATTTGCTTCTTGCCAGATTGCTACTTTCATCTAAAAAAAACCCTATTTTGCTCCGAAAAAGAATAAGTCTTACACATATAAAGCATTCAACACACACCTAAATACATATTTTTGTAAATACAGTCAGACAGACTTCCAGGACTGCAGTAGGGATGGGCTGTAAGGAGTGAGAATAATGTCATCCATCATAAAACCAAAATAAACCTCTCAAAATAACATGCAGTCTAAGTCTAAACTGTTTGACAATCAGAGGAATTTTGCATCATAATATGAACAGTTTAAGATTAGTCCCCAGTTCACCACAGGGACTTCAGCTCTCTGGTTTGAGCAATGCAGCATGTTCAGTTAATGAAATGTCACCTTAGTTATACAGGTTAAGTTAAAAATGACCTCCTGGAGTTATATTTAGTAAATCTTTAAATGGGCCACCATATAAAAGGTGTAATTCACTCTAAAAATAGACTCAACCCTGCAGGCTAATTCTTTAGGAGGTTTTTTCCCTCCACGGCAAGGAAAAAAATGTGGATATGCCCCAACAGTTAAAAATTCCTTTAAGGTCCCTCATAATATCCTTGTAAATCTCTTTTAGTAAACTCTAGTAAAACTGTTCTGGCTCACATGGTGTATTTAGTTTAACAGAGAAAACTGTTTGTCTTTTTTAGTAATGTCAAAGCTTTTCTGAATGATTGAAGCCATTAAGTTTTGGATAGCAGTGACGGTGGCTTAATAGCATTTTCAATTTGTGATATTATATGTAAGACACAAATTCAAGCATGCTGGTTGAATTTATTATATATTTTTAAAACATTTTTTGCAAACAATTTTATTCACAAGCAAAAATACCCCAAAGTTCTACTGAAATTTGACTTTTTTTAATAGTATAAATAATTCTTTCATTTTAGTTCATTTGATCAATTTACACAATAAACACATATCACACATTAGAAAAAAAACACTGATCAATCCAGCATGAGGTTTTGTCAAAAAATAAAATAACAATTTGTTGTAACACAAGCAATATATGACACATATGACTGAAGAATGACACAGGATTTATACCCTGCCATATTTATATTATTATATTGACTTTATCTTGTGTTAAATACATAGACTGTATAAAGATAGGTTAAATATAGTCATATTTACATTAAGTGATCACCGCTGTCCGCTAGGTGGCAGCAGTCAATAAACAACTCTGATATTTCAACAGTCAAACTCTTCCGGGTTACATCTTTGAAAACAACAACATGACGGGAAAGTTCTGGGTTATTTAACATCGTCTTTGAGTAGGAGCTCTCTTAGAAACACCGGTTGTCATCTAGACACTCTGGTCGCTCTGTTTTCCTGGTTTTATCTGAATAAAATAACCTTCCTCGGTCCTGCGCGGCCATGTTGTTCCTCCGGACTGCGGCTCTCAGCTGGAGGAGTCTGACCGCTCTGCGCTGCCTGCCTGCCGGCTACACCGCCTCCAGGACCGCCGCTACATACATCCAGGGCCAGAGCCCCGAGCCCCGCATCCGAGAATATTTCTACTATATTGACCACCAAGGACAGGTGAGTGTAGAAGCTGACACACAGCAAAACCTTTTAAAAAAAAACACATTATATTCTTGTCCTGGTATGACATTGTTGATTTGTGCTTCCAGCTGTTCCTGGATGACACTAAAGTGAAGAACTTTGTCACCTGCTTCAAAGGTAAAAATAAGTCAACACACACGCACAGCTTTTAGATTTAGATTTAAGCGTTGTTAACATGTCATAAACTTGACTTTCACCACATATAAATGTTAAAAAAGTGTTTTATGGAAATCTAAAACATCATAAAGGAGCAGTCTGCACATTTGGTAGGTATGCTTCTTTAGTATTATCAGATTTGATTTGATCTATTTATGACATATGCATAGTTTAGGCAATTTATCAAACAATTTACTGAGTGTTCTCTGGAGGCAGCTCCTCTAATGTGAGGATGTGCTACTTTTTTCTATTTTTATATCACTTTAAACTGAATATCTTTCCATTTTTGACTGTTGGTCTGACAAAACAAGACATTTAAAGATGTCACAGTGAGTTCTGGGAAACTTTAATTAGCTTTTTTGACTACTTTGTGGCACTTTGTTGACTAATCCAATGTTTCTTCACATGTGAACCCGTAAAATAAAGAATGTCTACTTGCAGGCTCTTGTCACAGGTTTTCTTTGTCTTCAAGTTGTGATCAAAATTAGTTTTTGGACTCAGCATCACCTGGACAAGAAAGATGTGAAGCCTTCAACTCTTCATCACCTGTTTCTTTGTTATCAGATAAGCAGTTCCTGGTCTTCTTCTTCAGCCGCCTGCGTTTAAATCAGAGCGGGCGTTACCAAGAGGACTTCCCCTTCGTGTCCCTGTGCGGCAGGGAGAGGAACTTCATGCGCTGCGATGACCGACCTGTGGTCTTCACCCACCTGCTGCAGAGCCCCGCAGGGCCGCAAGGCATCACGGGAGACCAGGAGCTACTGTCATTCTGCGGCGGGGCGGAGAAGCTGACCGTCCCGTTCCGTCCGGAGGCGCTCTACATGCATCCTGACAGCGGACGAGTGTACCACCCCTGCTCAGGAAGAACAGGCAGTGTCGGCTTGGTCCGATCGGCTCTGGCCATCGAGCTCAGCCCGTTCTTTGTTTACGCTCTGGAGCAGAGCCAATCAGGACAGCCTACACACTTCCTATGGGGAGGGAAAGAGCACACACTGACCAATGAGCTTGCAGGAAGCTTCCCCATAGCAGAGGAGGGCAGCGGGCAGGAAGGAGGAGTGGGATAATGTTCCCAAGAGGTTAAAGATGCACCTTAATCATTGAATTTTCATCCTGATGGCAGGGAAATACACTACTGACGCTTGTGATCTCAGTGTGATTGTTACTGGCCAGCGTGTCCTTGAGTTACAAGATGTTTGAGAAGTGGATTGGAGAATGGATTTCTTTTGCTAAATCTGTTGTTCCCAGTATTGTTTTAGCCTGAGACCTCTCAAACAAAACAGAGTCTACTTGTGACCCCTCATTTTTTTTCTCTTTACATTCCCTTCATTTGAATCATCTTTAAGGTCCTGAAGAGATGAAACTATTCTGTAGGTCAAAAGAAAAAAGCAAAAGTTAGATACAAATCTGAAGATATAAACACACTTTCTTCTTTCCTATTTCCTTCCTATTTCCTATTATATTTCCTGTTAGTCATCTGAAAATATGTTATATTTCTGATGCAAGGTTGGGAACTACTGGTGTGAAGCTGCAGGGTTTGAGAAAAGAGTCTGAAAGATGCTCTGTTTATATTAAAAATGTTTTCCATTTCTTCAAAATTAAAGACGAAATTCAAAAACACAACATGTCTGAAGGGTAAAGCACATCATCGTAGCAGCAGTGCACAGATTAAAGAAGAGAGATGTTATTTGGTACATGGTGTTCACGTGGTTGTACATCAAAATAGAGAAAATAGAGAAAAGAACATAGAATAATACATTTAATACAGAGATGTGCTATTTATTATAAAAGCTACAGTGGCTCCATTGCTTGATTTAAACATTTGCAGCACATGATAATACAGGTAAGATAGAGGTTGGCTCCATAACCTTTTAGTGCAAGAGGTAACGGTTATGAAATGTTAATATGTTGTGAATAAAAACAGGAACATTTCTGAAAACTGAAATATCTGTCTTGAATAAACGAGATCCTCTGATGGTCCTGTGTTCTTTTGTTGTGTCGCATCATTGACAGGAAACGTTTCAGGTCACATTTCTACTGCAGATTTTACCACATCTCTCTGTTATTGTACTTAAAACAACATTCAGGTGTCCATATGAACAGTGAAAGAAGTTTTCCTTCTGTTCATACTAGCTATTTTAAAATATCAAAACTCAAATTGGTGTTCAATATAAGTAATAGAGGCCATCACCGTCATTTAGTGCAAATATGTGTTTAAAAGTTAATGTGAAGCTTTTATGAGGTTTCAGCAGTCTGAGTTAGAATATCTGACACATTTAAAGTCTCTTTTAGCATCAGATTCCCTCTTTGTGTTTCCCTGTTGATCTGCGGTGGAAGTACAGTAACAAAGACTGTAACGTTGAAAGATATCGACTTGATTTGACTCAGTGGAACGGCTGAAGTGTCATATTAGCATTTACTGCATTTTTTTTGCTCAGAAACAGAACAGGAGGAATGATTACAGCAAGTAAAAACATGGCTTAGTGTTCATTTGGGCTCCTGACTGTTGTTTAAAGACAGACTGGAAGAATAGTGAATCTGTCCTTTAATATGTTTAAACTGACCCTACATGGAAACACTGAAGGATCTGAATACCTCTGCCAGGACATCCAAGGGCAACATGGATAATGGTTCTTGGAAAAGGTAATTATAAAATAAATCTCATCTTATTAAAAAAATGAGACAAATGAATCTGTGTAAAGACACATGACCATTTTATGAATTCTGGTGTTCAGAGAAAAAAAAAACGAAACCAGCTAGATTAGATTATAAACGCGCCATCTAAGAAAATATTTGCAAACTGGAGAGTTTCATGTGAAACTGCAGTTTTAACTCTGCAGACGGCATCACGCCTGCTCTGCCTTTGGGGCTCCGCTCTGTTTCTGCCGCAGTTTGGAAGTTGAAGGAGTCAGTGTGGCTGCGGAGAACTTCAAGTCCCAGAGATCTCGGCATCAGTGAACCTGGAACCAGGGTTTGAATAACATGGCAGCGCCGTCCACCAACACATGCGGGCTCTTGGAGCGGTCGATCCGGGAGCGGGTCCCGCCGCTGCTGACGGACCTGTACCAGTTCACAATGGCCTACGCGTACTGGCGGGCCGGCCGGCACCAGGAGCCCGCCGTGTTCGAGCTCTTCTTCAGGGACAACCCGTTCGGCGGCGGCTTCTCGCTGTTCGCCGGGCTGCACGACTGTCTGCTGTTCCTGCGCAGCTTTCGCTTCACGGACGAAGGTTAGTGAGTCAACTTTATTATCTCTGTTATAAACATTAACACTGTTGCTGTGAACTAAAATTCTCAATGAGCGTGTTATTTTTTTTTCCGCACATGGACTTGACATTACGTCCTCCAAACTCCTGTTACGCATACCGCTGTGGTTGCGCAATAGTTCGCTGTGCGACCCCCGTGAGGAAAACGTGAATGCCGGGAACGGTGGGATATGTCGGTGAACTTTGACGTTTAGCGTTGAACTTTAGCATACATCCGTAATCTCTTCTGTGGCTGTAAGGATCAGCAGTAATTTACATGAAGCAAAATGGCTCACAGTGCATGCCAAGAAAGTTTGATCTGTGCGGGCGGTGAAGTAGTTAGTCTGCTCACACAAGTTTGACAGAGATAGAAAACAGTTATGACTAATGAGAACTCAAACATTTGGCTGTCATAGTTGTGTAATAGTGTAGTAGACGATTATTTTCATTTTCGATTAATCTGTGTTTTGTCGATTAGTCGTATGTTCTATAAAATGTCAGAGAATAGTGAAAAATGTTGATTAGTGCTCTCCAGAACCCAAGATGCAGCTTAAAATGTCTTGTTTTATCTCCACCAACAGTCCACAACCCAAAGATACTCAGTTCAGTGTCTTACAAGACTAAAAAAAAACAGAAAATATTCACATTTAAGAAGCTGGAATAAGAGAATTTTAGTATTTTTCTGAGAAAAAAACAACAAACTCAAAGCAATTAATTGGTTATCAGAATAGTTGGCGAGTAATTTTCTGTTCATCAATCAATCAACTAACTGTGTTGCAACTTTTCTATAAGCCAATACTGAAAGATACAATGATTCTTTACTAAGTTAGCTTAAAACTCTATTACATGTAAATAACCTGCATTCAAAACTTTGGTAAAAGTGCATAAATATTAGTGATGTGTGTTTAAATAAAAGTACTCATTATACACAATCGCCTTTTCATTGTTACACTGCTAAATATATAATATTACTGGATTATAAATAACATGCAATCAACATTTAAAAATAGAAACAATTTTCACTATAAGTAAAATAGTGAAAAATGCACAACTACAAGTAACATATTCAAATGTCCATATTTAGTCCAGAAACATATTACCATCATGTGTGACACAGAAAAAGCTTAAAATCTTCGCATTTAACAAGCTGTAACAAGAAAATTAGCATCTCTAATATTTCATAATACCATATGGTCTGTATATGGAGTAGGTATAGCTGTCAGATAAATGTTGTGGAATGTATGTGAGTACAAAAAATACACTATTAATTTCTGAAATGTAGTGGAGAGAAATTAAAAAGCAGCAAAAAATGGAAATATCAGTACTCAAGTAAAGCAGAAGTACCTCAAGTGTACTTAGGTACTGGTACATTTCACGTTCCGCCTCAGTGAGCACCAGTGAAAGCTCAGAACAGGAAGATATTACAGTGTTTTAATGCTCCAAAACTCTACTGTACTGATGCTGTTGTTGCCATTCGTGAGCTGCACGTGGCCACGTTCAACATATTTAATCGAACCCTCATCACAGTCACAACCTTCCTAAAACTCCCAGATTAGATTAACTGTACAGAAAGTTATTAGATTTAGCTTTGTAATTGTAATTCTGTGTGTGCGGTGAGACAGGACATGTGAGGGAGTGAGGACACATGGAAGACCCGTGTGCTTGTATAAGAGCACATGTGTGATGAGTTTTAGGATGAAGGACATCCTCTCAGTTGTCGGTCTACACGGCTGTTGTGTTAAAGGTTGTGTTTTGTGGATCCAGATGTGGAGTTCCTGCGCTCCGTCCTGCCCCCGACCACCGACCCGGCCTTCTTCCAGTTCCTGCAAGGCCTTGACTGCTCAGGTGTCACACTCCGCTCCGTCCCAGAGGGCACCGTGGTCTTTGCCAGGGTGAGCTGCAGGGCTGCGGGGTGGGGTGAAACTGAAGGTCAAAGGTCACAGTCTGGGTCTGTAGGGGGTCAGAGGATGTAATTTATGCCACATGTCTGCAACATCTGCAGGTGCCTCTGATGGAGGTGGCAGGTCCGCTGGCTGTGGTTCAACTGCTGGAGACCAGTTTACTGTGTCTGGTTAATTACGCCAGGTAACAACAACAACACACACACACACACACACACACACACACACACACACACACACAATGGGAGATATGATATAAATTTGTCAGCTGTAAGAGATTTGTTGTACTGTTTATGCTGTGGTGTCTCTCTGATATCTCTGGGTGAATCAGGCCACTGAGGGAAATGTTGCAATATTTAACTTTTTTAAATTATTTTTATATCAGTGTGATAAAGTATCTTGATTTGTCAGATATTTAATTTTTTGTTTAATTAAAAAAAGAGACAGTTTCTCAATTGATTTTCCAGAAGCTTTACATTACTATAATAAATGTCGATATCACAATATAAACTGTAAGAGAGGATTTTATTCTCAACACTCAAACACAGATTAACCAGATGGTTCTCTGATTATAAGGAATACAAAATATATACATTTTAAAGTGTTGACATGTATAAGAGATGACTTTTGGTCACTATTAAGTAGTCATGTGTATTTGTTGGGCTGCAACAGATGACTATTTTCATTACTGATTAATCTATTCATTATGTTCTTTGCAACGAATAGTCAATAAATAGTGAAAAATAACCCTTTTATAAGGTCCAAGATCCAAAGGTTACTTCTCCAAGTAGTTTGTTCTGTCCAAAGATATATAAGTTTTTTTGGGGTTTTTTGTCGATTTTTCTCTGGACTAATCAATTAATTGACTTAACACTTAATCACTGTATATTTGGTGTTTTAAGGCACAAAGTTTTATATATATATATATATATATATATATATATATATATATATATATTATAATTTAAATGAAGTATTGAAACAGATTGAAGCAGATATAAGAGAAGTTTTAAAGGTCATTTAAGGAGGTGGTTCAATGATTTCTTATAATTGAATCCATATCTGTGTGCATATAAAACAATTTACACACATCAATGGACCAAATAAAAACTTGTATTTTCAAAGTGGACTCAGCTGCCACGCCTCCTGAATCCTGGACCCAAACTGGATTTTCTCCCGTCACTCTAGTTTTAGCCTCTTTGCACTGGTTACCAGTTTCTTTTACAATCCATTTTAAAATCCTACACATGACTTAAGAGGCTTTACATGGCGCCAGAGTACATCAGTGAACTCTTAACCCCTTACTGTCTAAAACGCCTCTTATATCTGCTGGGTTGGGCCTGCTAGTTGTTCCAGAGTCCAGGTTAAGATCAAAGGGTGATCAAGCTTTTGCTGTACTGGATTCTCAGCTTTGAAACAGTCTTCCAGTTAGTATTTGGTCTGCTGAAACTGGTTCTGCTTTTAAATCCTGACATACCACACATTTTTACAAACTTGCCTTCTTTCCTGACAACCAGTCTTATTTGTTTTAGTCTGTTGTGCAACCATCTGAATTTTTTAAATCACTTTGTGCTCCGAGCTTTAAAAGTGCCACACAAATAAAAGTATTATTATTATTTTACAGCCATTTTTAGAGGTTTGTTTAATGTAACAGGAATTTTACTAACAACAAACAGTTTCTTTCCCTCTCCTCTCTGCTCAGAAGACACTGACGGGGCACAGTAGATGGTGCTGTTTTCTGCCCTTCCTTCCACTGATTCACGAGTCACAAAAACGGACCCACAAGTCACAAAAACCCACATGTGTGTTTTGTGGTCTGCAGGGAATCTGGCATGCGGGGGGTGGAGTCATGGCTGGAGTTGAGCAAGAGATCACTCTTGAAGGGCAAACACTATGGTGGCCCTGAGAGCCCAATGCACTGCAACTTAAGAAAACACACGCCAATAGACAAAACACGAGCAAATTGAGAAAACATCCTCATCCATCACATCGATGTGACAATAAATGTGCGGCATTTAGAAAACGTGCTGCAAGTACAGACAACACAACACGTTACACAACAGAAGTGTTTCCAGAGGACACTTAAAAGTGATGAACACGTCTGGATATGTGATCAAAATGTTAAAAATAAACCAGAAACACTTCCGCTTTAGCAACACCAACACCACTGACGGACAGCCGACGTCAGTAACATCATGAGTCACAAACCGTGGCAACATCAAGCGTGTCCAGACATGTTCCTCACCGCACATGTGTTGTCAGATCGATGAAGATGTTTTCTTTAATTTGTTTTCTGGCAGTGCATTGAGCTCTCAGGGCCACCATAGTGTCTGCCCTTCAAGAATGTTTTTTTTTTTTTTTCTTCTTGTGTTCAACTCCAGCCATGACTCCACCCCCTGCATGCCAGATTCCCTACAGACCACAAAACACATAAGTGGGACAGTTTTTGTGACTTGTGAGTCAGAGGAAGGGTAGAAAACAGCACCATCTACTGAGAACCTGCCACAGATAAAAAAAAAAAAAAAAAAATCCTAAGTCCCCCTCTCTCTCTGTCTGTTGATAGTCTGGTGTGTAGTAACGCTGCCCGCTTCCGCCTGGCAGCCGGCCCCAGGAGGAAGCTGCTGGAGATGGGCCTGAGGAGGGCTCAAGGACCAGACGGAGGGCTCACCGCCTCACGGTACACACACATTGGAGGTAAACCCTGTGTGGTCTTTCAAAAATTAAAAAAAAAAAAAAAAATCTGACACTCACTCTGTAAAGACTGCCTACATTTTACTCTGGAATCTGTCTTTCAGGGTTCGATCTCACCAGTAACGTTCAGGCTGGTTTCCTGTTTGGGATTCCCATCGCGGGGACCATGGCGCACTCATACGTCACTTCCTTTACCTCCCTAGAGGAGGTGTGGCCACAAGTGAGTATCTGCTCTTGTAGCATCATTTTCTGTTTCATGTTTTAAGTCATAATAGTGAGTTGTAAAATCTGAGCATTACACTCTGCCTACATCCAAACACAGGCTCCAGCAATTCTTCTGGTTATCATGTGTAGAAAGCCTTAGACCCCCAACAAAGCTCTGCACTTTCACAGGAGAAGAAGGAGCTGAAGGGACCGAAGTGTGTAGTTTACAGTGTTGTTCGCCATGATGACTATGATAGCTGTTAGACTGTTCTTACTTACTTACTTTTGGTGCATTCAAAGACACCCTGACATCTGAGATTTTACTGAAAGGCTTTTACATGTAATATTAAATTCGAATGAATAACATGTCTCTGTTTATTCCCAATCAGACTCTTGTGGCAGTGAACGGGGAGCCTGACCCAGTCGACTTCATTTCGTTGACGAAGGGCTGGCTGAGTCGTGTCTGTGAGCTTCTGGGTGCTGAGCCGGGGAAGATCCGCGAGGGCGAGTTGGCTGCCTTCCTGTCCTACGCCATCGCCTACCCTCAGAACTTCCTCCCTGTGATTGACAGCTACAGTGTCAGCTGGTAACTACACTGAAATGATATACTTTCTTCTGAGGCTCTGTATCTAGGCTTTTATCTCGTAATGAATGACAAACCAGCTCTCACTCATTGTAGAATCATATAATCTTTCCAGTTGACTTTGGGGTTGTTGATATGTGTCCTCGTTTGTATGAGCGTCTTTTTTCTTATTCATTCTTCCACATTTATTCTTCCTACATTACCCAGAATGCAACTCAACTCACGTCACTCAACTGTACAGATTGTAGTGTGTTATGCCACTATTTTGTAATGTAGCTTGGAGCTGCTAGCTCCTCACTTTCTTTCTAACTCCACATCCCTGGATTTTTCAGTCCATACCGCCAACCGACACTGACTCAAGTGACATCATTTGAGGCAGTTTATCAAACCTCACATACTGCAGCTCCCTCTGGAGACACAAAAGTTTTTATACTACTTTTTTCAGAAATGCAGTATAGTATCTCCCAACACCTGGAAACAGACTTTGATGTGTAAAATTGGTGGATTTCCCCTTTAATCTTCACATTTTCCTGCAATTTCAATCAAATATAAATCAGTGTATTGTTACCCCATATGGCACATGATCATGTTTTGTTGCACTGAATTGTTTTTACCAGAAGGAGTCACTAGTGCAAACTAAATCAAATGAGGCCTTGAGAAGTGTACAGTATCTGTTAGTCATACAATTGGCTTAAAGGCCTCAGTTATTATTATTATTATATCAGTACTGGTAATTGCACCAGTACATACAGTTTTTTTCACAGTTTCCAAGATGGACACAATGAAAGACTGTGTGTATATTTATTTTTAGATTTTTCAGGGGGGGTTTATTTTACAGTGAGAGTGTAGAGAGCAGGGTTATTAAAGGTCTACAGGGCACTGAATCCAGGTCCCTTACTAGAGACCTTAGAAGTTATTAAGAAGTCTGAAATCTAATTCACAAAGGTCTTGAATATTTCCTCTTTCCTCCTGTAGACAGTAACAATAGTGACTAACTTTTTTGTGTGTGTGCGTGTTTGCGACTGCCGGGAGACGTTCTGTATCTATAAACTACTGGTGAGACTGGTGCAACATCGAGTTTTTCTGCAGGAAGCTGTTTACTTCCTGTTTGTGGACTCTCAGTCAGCACCATACGACCTGTAACAAACACTGTCACTACTGCTGCTAGCTACAGTAGCAAGGAAACTCATCCACTCATAACGGACCAGTGTCAGTTTAATCAAAAACTTGAATGAGCGGATGTACTTATGAGAGTCCAAGTAACTTTAATTTACTTGAATCATTAGGAATTATTGTTATATGCTGTTTAAAGTGCTGACAAAATGTTACATACTATTAGGTAATAAGTAAGTCTATGCCATATCGTCCCTGCTGGTTTTCATACTTGATGAATGTGAAACAGGTATTAAAACTGCATTCTTTGTGGCATTAAAAAGGTCTTAAAGTCTTACATTTAAGTTGGTAAACACTGAGGAAACCCTGAGATACAGACAAGAAACATGGAGGGAGAGAGAGAGCAACTAATTAATACTTTCATTCATTATTATGATTATTCTGTTGATACTTTTACCCATCTGTCTCAGAGTTGTTTGTGCTCATGTGGTCTTATCTGTGTGTGTGTGTCTTATTTCAGCAGTGGAGTGTTGAACTTCTGCGCCGTGGCGTTGGCGCTGTGTGAACTGGGCTACAGGCCGGTGGGAGTTCGTCTGGACAGCGGGGACCTCTGCAGGCAGTCGGTCGACGTCCGTCGTCTCTTCAGACTCTGCAGCGAGCAGTGAGTGAGGTGCATGTGTGCATCAGTATGTCTTTAAAAACCTACAGTGAGAGTTGATTTTGTTCCGCCAGATGTCTGTAGAACATGTCTCACGTTTAATCATGTTTATTTTTATTTTTATTTTCCGTCTCTACAGTTTCTCCGTCTCTACCTTTGACTCACTGATCATCGTTGGGACTAATAACATCTCAGAGCAAAGCATGGTAGAGCTCAACAAGAAGGTAAAGGGAACCAAACATGGAGAATTGTTTATGATGAACAGCTTAGTGCTTTTATCCTCTTCCATGACACGATGTGTGTATCTTCGTTTCAGGAGAATGAGATTGACGTGGTTGGTGTTGGAACACATCTGGTCACCTGCACGAAACAACCCTCATTAGGTTGTGTGTATAAGGTGATTTAAAAAAAGAAGACACACACACACAAGAAGAACCAGTCGATCCAAATGTCCCGAATCTCACTTATTCTGTCATGGTGTCATTTTTGTGTGTGCGTCAGCTGGTGGAGGTGAGGGGGAGGCCCAGGATGAAGATCAGTGAGGATCCACAGAAGAGCACCGTCCCCGGGAGGAAAGCTGTCTACAGACTAGTAGACACTGAGGGTAAGAATGAATGTGAAGTACCTTTTATTGTTACTTTAGTTATGCTACTATATGTTTAGGATGTATATTATCTAGAGGTGAAACTAACAATAATCTGCTTAGTGTGTAAAAGTTTTAATAAATGCACATCCCAGTTTCCCCGAGTCCAAGGTAACTTTTACAAATGTCTTTTAAAACCAAATATATTCAGTTTTGAATGATATAAAACAGAGAAAAGTAGAAAATTGTCACATTTTAGAAGCAGGAACCAACACATTTTTGCCATTTACTCTTGAAAAACGACTGAAACTATTAGTCGATTATCAAAATAGCTGCTGATTAATTTTCAGTTCATCTAACGGGACTGTTGTGGTGATGTTAGCATTCAAACTGAGCCTACAGGTGTTTTCAATCCTTCATTGTTTAGTTAGGTTGAATTTTACTATGGTTCGCTTCCTCCCTTGGTGTGATTAGTTTGGGCAGATGGTTTGCTTGAATTTTTTTCCGTGTAATAAGAAACAGAACCGAGAGGAATAAGTTTACCAAGTCATCCACTGATTTAGACCAGAGGAAACAAACGACGGCCTCTCTGGATGACAAAGCTCAGCTTAGACTCATGACAGATGAGTCAAGTCTGGCAATGTAGAAATCAGCCTGACAAGCCCAGTCTGAGAGATCCTAAAATAGTCACCATACAGAGTATAAACTCACCCTTTGTACAGTCTTTCTGTATCATCTTTACTAGGGGTGAAAAGGTAAGACAGCAGAGTTTTTTTCCCCCATTTTTAGTCCATCCAGCTATTTTATTTCCTGGTGTTTAAAGAGCCTCATGGTGGCTATAAACGCATTCACGGTCTCCCACTCTTTCCTCTCCTGCAGGCCATCCTTTTCTGGACCTTGTGAGTCTGGCAGTTGAGTCTCCTCCAGAGGCGGGACTCCCACTGAGCTGCTATCCTCTGGGGTGTGATAACACCTCTGTCTCAGTCACTCCAGCTCAGGTCACCTGTCTGCGCCAGGAAGTGTTTACCAAAGGACAGGTGAGGAAGGAGCATGACCGTTCAGACACTGATATTATCACGATATAACCTACATTTGCAGACTGTTTTATGATGCTTTTTGTTTCTTTTCCATCACATATATATTGTTAATTTTTGGGTTATTATCTGAGCAAAGTTTGGTGAAGTGTGCACCAGAAATGCAGTGATTCTCTAATCCTTAACTTAAGTAAAAGAACCAATACAGCAATTTAAAAATAATTCATAACAAGTCCTGTATGAAAATCCTATTGTTGTAAAAGTACATAAGTCTTATCAGCTTGATGTAGTTGCAGTAAAAGTGTTTTGGTCCCTCTGACTGATATATTATTATACATGACATCATTAGATTATTAATACTGAAGAATCAGTGTTAGAGCAGCATGGTGGAGCTAGTTCCAACTACTTTATATACAGTTAGCTAGTTTAGTCCAGTGGTTCCCAACCTAGGGGTCGGGGCCCTCCAAAGGGTCAGCAGATAAATCTGAGGGTTCGTGAGATGATTAATGGGAGAGGAAAGAAGATAAAACAAAGTTCTGATACATGAATCTTTTCTCAGTTTTTGGATTTTTTCTCTAATCTTTGATTTTTGGTGAAATATTGGATCATATGAACATTTATTGAAATGAAAGCATGTGAGAAGTTTAGAGGGAAAAATCACTATTTGGTGGAGCCCATAGAAATCTGAAATGTGACCCCGACTACACACTGCTTTATGTAAGATGTCAAAAGCCAAAAAGGTTGGAAACCACTGGTTTCATCTTTAACAATGTGTTTTATTTTAAAAGCTTGTTATATTATCCATTGTGTTAAATCTTCATCTGAAGCTAAAACTAACTAAAGCTGTGAAATAAATGTAGTGGAGTAGAAAGTACAATATTTCCCTCTGAAATGTAGAGGAGTGGGAAATACTCAAGTAAACTGCAAGCACCTCAAAATTGTACTTTAGTACAGTACTTGAATAAATATGAATTTCCACCACTGCAGATGTGGACTGGAAGTCTGTATAATGTGTGCATGAGCACTATTGTGGACAGCAGTATACACTTCATGGAAACACACCCCAAAAAGTCTGCAATTTGGATTGAACCGCTGCCTGTCACTCCACCTACAGGCATAAACCACATCTGAAAACAGAGAGTTCAGGGACATCTTGTGGTGGTTGTAGAAAGGCATTGTGGGAAATGAAAGAAATGAAGCATAGCACAGACGTTAATGGTTGGTAGATTGTGGTCCTTACGGTCAAAGAAAGTATCAGACATGAGCAGTGTGGCATTTAGAGGCACGATTTATAGAAAGATTGAATAACTATGGCAAAAATGTTAATCATGCCTTGAAAATCATGAATAATCTGATTAAATGTACATTTGATAACCAACCTTGTCATAAAATACTGAATGTCCTGGAAGAAACAGAGCACAATGTACATCAGTGCAGGACTCTACTGTGTTGGAGTTTAGTCTTCATGAATGTGTCTCCCACACTTTGTAGGTCACACACCCTCTGTGCAGCGCTGCAGAAACTAGAACAAAGGTCCAGGGCTCCCTGCAGACTCTGAACCCTCGACACAAGAGGCTGCAGGAGCCAGACGCTTACACAGTGAGTCTCCCTCACACAAACTAAATGTGTGCACCCAGATCTTTACTTAAAGCAAAAAACAGAACACCTCACACCCTCTCACAGATACAGACATGACTCTGCATATTTGAAAGATCTCTTCTCTCAGTCTTTGTCCTTCTCTTCCCACCAGGTGGCGTTGTCAGAGAAACTCCACAACCTAGTCACAGAAATCCGAAAAGGCAGCTCTAACAACAGCAACTTTCTCTTAGCCAACTAAAGAAAAAGAGACACACGTTCATGTGTTGTCGTCGCCTGGCTTCATGTCTGTTTATTGACACTATTTTCCAAAGTGCCTTACAGTAAAAAGGAGTGCATACATTTGTTATGCGTTGCATTATGAAACTTTAACAGTGTTAACACAGTACTCCAAATACAGGAAATGACAGTTGTGTTGTTTCCTACACATCTAATGCCTATAAAAAACAGGTTCAAATGAAGACAGACTGGGACAGACTGAAGCAAATAATAACAAATCCTTCTTATAACTAAATGGATTTCTCTTCTGGAAACTGTTGTTTTCAACGAGCAACTGCTGCAGACACATCAGACAAGCAAGACTAATTGAAATGATGGATAATTGAACTGTTGAGTTACTCACACTTGATTTTAACCTTTAAATAAGCTTAAAAAAATGGTATTGAACTTTGATTTCTTTCTCTCTTTTATTCCCCTTTTTTGTGAGGGCGCCTTCTGTCTAAACGTAAAAAACTAAATAAAGAACAGAAGTCTCACTGCTTTCAATCAAAAGACAAAAATTTCAACCAGGTATCAAAAACTGAAACTCACTGACGGATGTTAACTGAATTTATTCTAGAGGAGGTGGGGTGATTTTAATCTTGTCACTCCATCTCAGTAATAAGCTGCTTTTACCTACCATTTTTCCAGTGAACTCACTGGAGAGACGTCCTTTTATTTTAAAGTAGACATCTGAGATTTTTTTTTTCCACAGGAAGAGCTGCTTGTCCAAGAACTTTGAATTTTGTGTGAAAACAGATGTAAATCAAGAAACGTTTTTGCTAATCTGATAGATGGAAACATGCTAACACCAACATATATTGAGGTCGTGGTGGGTGGTGGTGTACTGGGGTGCATTATAAGTGCACATTTTAATAAGTTGCCCTCCATGAACACCACCACCCACTACGACCTCAATAACAAATGTAGTAGACTCATCACCTTTCTGACATTGTCAACAAAAACTTCAAGTGTATAAGCTTCATAAATGTAGAATATATAGCAGAGCTGTTGTATTGCATTAGATTGCACAGGTGTTCCTAATGACCACATCCTGTTGGTTAAAAAGCCGTCCAGAGCACATTTAATATTTAATAATTCCCTACCTGTCCCTGTAATTAGTCATGATTTACCAATGTGTTCATCATAAGCATGTTTCTGATGTTGTATTAAAGCCATCATGTCTTGAACTGAAACTTTCCGACTTTGCCGCCCCTGGTGTGACTATCAAAAAAACACTGTAGCAGAGGAATGTAAGCTGCTGCTGTAAAATACATGAATCTTCAACTGCATTCATATTTTTCTACAAACCAAAATATTAGTGTTAGAATATTTTGATCACATAAACACATAAAACCTGCACACATAATGACTTGAAATCAATTCAGATTTAGCACCATGCTACCAATTTTCTTTGCTTTTTATCAGTTAAAGCTCCCTTTCAGCTCATTTACAGGTTTCATTTGGAGTTTAAAAAGTAAAAGCAGAAGAA
Source organism: Euthynnus affinis (assembly GCA_029490765.1). Taxonomy (NCBI): domain Eukaryota; kingdom Metazoa; phylum Chordata; class Actinopteri; order Scombriformes; family Scombridae; genus Euthynnus; species Euthynnus affinis. The sequence goes on along the minus strand of CM055848.1, from coordinate 26,237,778 downwards.
GAAACACACACTGTAAAACATACAGGAAGTGGAATCAACTTATCTTTTGACATTAACTTAGATATGTAAGTGTTACCGATTTCAAATAAATTCAACTTAAGTTTTCATTTTCAGACCATCTCTGAACTCAGAAACATGAGTTCACCTCACATGAATGAACATCCTGCTGAGAGTTCACCCAACTTGTTAAATTATGTTTCTAAAGAAACACGATAGGCGTATTAGTGGAATTCCCAGCATGCATTGTTTGAGAGTTAAAACTCCCCATAGACTCTTTTTTTTTGTAGTTTAAAGAAAACATATGATGGAAACCAGCTGTGCATGTGTCTTTAATACATGTTAAGATAAGTAATGGTTGTTTCTTTTCATAGTAATGAAAACAATGCAAAACGTGATGGAGGTTAGTATTGAATTCAGTCCCTGTGTTCAATTTACCAAAGTCACTGAGAGCGGCCTCATATGTGGACTCAGACTCTGATATAAAGTGGCTCCAACAACAGCAGCAGCAGCTTTAGCTTTAAATCTGTGTGTCAAATGAAAAACTGACTTCAAAACTGAAACAAATGTGGAAAAAAATAAACTTGACTGAAGAGGAATCGACAGTTGATTTAACTGTAGTTAAAGTAGTTTTACATTTTCACAACTCACGAGACAACTTTGAACTAAATATTCATCTTAAGTTCAGTTAGCTCACAGTTTTAAGGCAGCGGGATGAACTTGTGTTTCTAAGTTGAACGGTATTAAAATATATCACAGTGTGTTGATTGAGTTCAACAGTCCTGCAAGTGATATTTGCTCTCGGACTTTAAAACAGAATCTGGTTTTTAAACCGGTTTCAGTGACTGACTGAAGAGTTTTCTCCATCATGATCCCACTCTCCTGCCTTTTCGCTCCAGGACATGTGAGAAGTGTTTCCTTGAATTCTCATTGGCTGCCTGCTGGCCAGTGGTAGTAGCAATGCAGATACACTCAGAGAGGAGACATGTGGAGCTGATTAGACACGGAGAGGCTGCTGATGTCATCTCAGCGGACCGGACAACACTCGGGGTGAATCTCACACTCTCCACACTCGATACTTGGGTTGTTTCACAGCCTCGGAGCAGATGTGGATTCTTTTTAACGCTCAATTACTGAAGTTTTCTTCAGCCAACATACTGTAACTGATACTCACCATCAGTAGCGGAAGAAATACTGGAAGAAGTTTTACTTGAGTAAAAGTTGTTTTAAAACTATACAGACCTGCTATTGAAATAGCACCTAAAATTCAAACTACAGGATTAAAATTGGCAAAATATACTTCAAATATAAAGAATGAAAAGAGTAAATATGGCCCCCTTTAAAGTGTTTTTATCATATATACTATTGGATTAGTTTTTACTTTTGTATTAACACGTAAGCAGCAGTTTAATGTTGTAGCTGGTTGCTAATTGTAGCAATTTTGTGTCGCCTGATTTAATCTTCAGGGTTGCATCATATTTTATAAGCTGTATAAATGATCTCCAAACTAAATATGACTGTCAATAAAGGTTGTGAAATTCAAATTACAATATTTTATGGCTGCAACTAATCATTTTTTCCCTTATCAGTCAATTTTTTGGCTAGTTCTATCACTGATGGATTAATTGCTCAGTCTATAATGTGTAAAAAAGTCATCAGAGACTAATCATGACATCTTTTAAATAACTTTTTTTTTTCCTGAGGTAAAGTATCTCAAACTTACACATGAAGAAATGTATTCAGTAACTTTTAATCTCTGTGAAGTTGTTTTATTTGAATGATTTGTGAATGTTAGTTCATCCCCAGTTCCTCATAACACGGTGCAGCAGCGCTGACGCTGGAAGGGATTTGTGCTCCAGGATACTTCAGCAGTGAAGCATGTTTGCAAACAAAGAGTCTTTTTTTCTCTCCAACCACAAGTCGACTTCTTTTACTTCCCAACGTACGTCACCTTTAACATGAGTTTTATTGTTGCTCATAACACTGTAAACATTGGATGTTCTGTCTTTTGTTTCATGAAGACACGGAAAGGTCAAAAGTTTAAGAGATATCTCAGGATTAGAACCGTTTGTTCTGGACTTGAAAAAATATTTATTGAGAATCAGAATCAGCTTTATTGGACGGATATGTTTTACGCACACGAGGAATATGGCTGCGGTTTCTAGTGGCTCTCAATGTGCTTACACACAAAAATGAAAGACACACACGCAAAACAAGCTGAACGAAGATGATGAAACAGAAATGTGTCACTGTAACATACAAAAAGTGGGTCAAAAAAATAGATACATATGTATAGAAACAAGTGGAAAACAACATGTGATGTTTTCAGACAGGTGAAACTGTAAACAGGATACAAATAGTGCAAAGGGGTGAAAGAGTGATGAAATAAATAATGAATGGATAGAAAAGATGCATATTTTGTATTTTAAACTAAATATATATATATTTATTATCAATGCTCAGTTGTAATATTTATCTGCCAGCTTCACTTTTCACTTTTTAAACTATGAAACTGTCATTAAGTTATCTTTATGTTTTATTTTGTTATTTAAAAAATATTCATCTTATGTTCTGTAAATCTAACTTGACACCTTTAACAGCTGTAACACGACTGTATTCATACTGTACCTCATCGCTCATGTTGTTTAACTGTATTGCATGCATGATTTTTAGCACAATGTAGTATATTTTTAACTATATTGTATTATTTTCACTATTCTAGGATGCTGAACAACATCAGGCAAAGGAACTGCTGATTTTAAAAAGCCTTTTGACCAACTTGGGTACATTTACATTTGTTTGAATGTTGATTAATGTCCATTTTCAAATAAAGTCAATGAATTAACAAGATCTGTCACTTGAAAAATAGGATTTACTGTCATTACTGATGCTACATGTCAGTGACCTTTACAACCTGGACCCCACTTGACCTCTTGACATGATTTATCACCCACAAGCGTTTCACTACACAAACACAAACCAGACACACACACACACACATGTTTACTTAGGTCACGTTTGGGGGCATTACATAGACTTACATTCATTTCCTGGAGACTTACCCTAACCATAACCACTGAACCAAAAATCCCATTTTTCCCAATTGGGGACTCAGCTTTCGTTGTTTAGTTTGAAATGTGTCCCAGAAAGTAGGCTAGGTCAGAAACACGCACAAATCTCTTTTCTTTTCTCTTCCATCATGAAGCTGCAGATCTTCTGGAGGCCCGCTGAGGTCGCTCTGCTCTCTCCCTCCTCTCCTTCTCCGGCTCTCCGCTACGACTCTCCCTCCACTCCCCTCATCCTCCCTCCGATACACTAGAGCACAGAGAGAGAGAGAGAGAGAGAGAGAGAGAGAGAGAGAGAGAGAGAAAAAAAAATCTGATCAAGCTTTTCCGGTCTGCTAGCCTTAATTTCCTCTCAAGACCTCTGGCGTTGGAGCTGAGCGGACGCGCAGGCAGAGACGGAGAGAGGAGGAAGAAGTGGGGCAGTGGACGCGCAGCAACAACCTCGCACGCCTCTGTACGGTGTCTCCAAAACGGGTGACTGCGTCGGATAAATGCATCCTGTCCTATTGGCGGTGTAATGTAATGTAATGAGCCCGGAGAGGAGCGTGTGAGGGGAGAGAGCAGAATGGTTTGGCGGATGGGAGCGCACACGGTTCTCGCCGCGGCCGCTCCGTGCTCTCCCATCTCCGCGAAGCCGCCACAGAGCGCCCGCCGATTCCCGTCCTCCTCCCGGCCGTCCCGCTGCACCCACCTCCGGGTATTTGTCCGACTCGTCATTACATAACTCGGCGTCTTTGTCGCTCGTACTGACTTCATTTTCCCTAAACCGAAAAAAGGGGAGACACATCGTGTTTACCGCGCAAGCGGCAGAAGCAGCTCAGGCGACGACGCAGCGGCGTCGGCGGTCCGAGCTGGATTTAAAGCCGGACTCTGCTGCCTGTGCTGTCGTGGACTGGAGGACTAGCAGGAGGACACATTGAGGGTGGAAACCTGAGTCCAGCGGTGATGAGAACTCACTCCGAGCGGATTTCACTGGTGTGCTGCCAGAAGCATCTGGAAAGGATAACACAGGGATACACTCCCCCTCCAGAGGACCAGAGGATAATTCACATCTCAGACATTTCAGTGTGTCAGCTCTGTGGCTGCTGAGTGATGTCTTTAAGCTTGTGTTTTAATGTGAACTTGCCCTGAGTGGCACAATCTGGGTCCATAAGAAGATTTCCTCCCTAGCACCAGTCGGTTTTTGGACATGTTGGATAACTGTGGTGCCTCCAGTAAGTGATTTAAAGGACGAGCATCCTCACCCAGAGAACCACAACAGATCAGTAATCCTGCAAGGTTTTCCTTCGTAGCTATGCAGTGAAGATGTGTGCAGCCAGGTTCAGCGGCTGCCTCAATGGCTGTGCTGAGGAGGCCGCCGGTGGTGCCGCAGGGGCTGCTGGTCCGGTCATTGCCTCCAGGATGCTGGACTGGACAGAGGCAGGTCCCCGTATCCTCCACAGTCTGGAGATGGGCACTGTGATGACCATCTTCTACCAGAAGAAATCCCAGCGTCCTGAGAGGAGAACCTTCCAGATAAAGCAGGACACCAGGCAGATAGTGTGGTGTCGAAACCCGGATAAAGTAGAAGGAGAGAGTGAGTATTTACAGAAATGAGTGCATGACATCTTTGTGGTGTTTTTTTTTTATATTGTGTGCCGTCATAGATACTGAAATGTCAGCTGAGAACATGCTGACAAATACAGTAACAGGACACCAGGGACACTTTCTTCTTGTGTATGTGTGCATGTTTCACACCAGTGGTTCCCAATCTCACTGGTTTGTTACCCTTTCAAACAAAGTGCTGTCTACTGGTCGCCCATCATCACAGGTTAGTATGTCACTTCCTTCTCAGATTGTTCTATTTAAAGGATTTTCAAAAGCCAGAAGAGGCGAATGTATCCAGTATTTCACAAAAAGCAAAAATCTATAACAGAAACATTTAGTGACATTTACTAGCCGTGCAGAAAGTTGTTTTTTTTTTTATGTGCTGAGATTTGTTATTAGCCTCTAAACTTCTGCAGCCATCCCAGTATAATGGAGATGAATGGTGTGTGTTGTTTGTTGTGTTCACAGCATTGAAAACTGACATTTAAAAAAGAACTGGACTCTCTTTGTAGAACCAGTTTCCTGGTGTCACTGTCGACAGTTTTCATTGAGACTATTTCTCCTGTGGAAACTACTTCCAGTGAGAACTGTTGACACTGAAGTCTCAGTGTTGTCCAGAGTAACAGGGACATTGTTTCTAGAAAGACAAGCTCCTCTTTACTTCGTTTTTTTTTTTTTTTTTTGTTAAATCAATCCAGCACGCCCAACAAAGTTCCATTTGCTTCCATTGTATCTGAAAGAGCAGCTGAGATTTCTGAGGTTTCTAAGTCAAAATCTTGGTACAAAAAGTGAGAAAATGTCTCTGTTATTTGGGTGAACTGAACCTTTAAATCATGCAGCCAGAAGAAGAAACTATGGGTACAGAACCTCCTTATTTTTTATGCACCTACTAAAAGGTGTCCACATGAGTTATGAAAACTGTCAGATACTAAAAGTTGGCATTTGTTTGCTCATTCTTTGATCAACTTGTTCCCGATTCAAATCAGAATTTTGCTGCATTGTTATTTAGACATATTCCTCATGCAGCTGTTTGTGTTTAGACATCATAACAACATTTTGAGAACTTTTGCTTCTTATCTTTTTAAATCTTTAAAAAAAAGGCTTGTAGGAAAACACATTAATTTTTTTCTCAAAGAACAGCATCAAAAAAGTATCTTTGACAAAATGATTTTAACACAAGATCCACTGACTAGCTTTTCTAGGGCTTTCAACTGCATTTTCACAGTCTTCCTCATCGGAGGGAGTTGCTTTAGTTGTGATATATGTTACCTAAATATGGAACTTTGGTCACATGATAACAGGTGGTTGTATGTAGTTTCATATGCTAACTAAGCAAATTCTGTTCACCGAGGACAACCTTGAAACGTGGCCTGGAAAGCTCTGGAAGATTCTGTTTAGAGCTGCAGCAATTAGTAGATCAAATAGTGGATCTGTAACTATTTTGATAATCATTTTTTAATCAAAGAGGCCAAATATTTGCTGGTTTCAGCTCCTCACATGTGATATAATGGCTTTCTTTGTGAAACATGACAGTAAACTGATTATATTTGAATTTTAGACTGTTGGTCAAACAAAAAAATGCATATGAAGACATCGCCTTTGATTCTGGGAGACATTTTATAGACATTTTTCATCAATGGAGAAAATCATTTGCAGATTAATCGATAACGAATGTAATTTTAGTCACAACCTTTAACAATGTTGTCAAAATACTATTTTAAAGCTCAACATGAGCTCAAGTGGCACTCATACCAAAGAAATTCAAATGACAGATCACAGACAGAGATCTCAAAACCTTGAAACCTCTAAATCCTAAACTGTCTACATTGATTTGGACCTGAATATCAACAAAAAAACCCATGTCTTTTTATAATATTGGTGAACTGGCCCTTTAAAAACAAACACGTTTATGGGTTTGTTTTGATCCCTTCTCTGTGTATGTCTGCTGTAAAGGTCCAAGAATGAGAGTCGCTGCATGTGAAGCATGCATCTTTGGTAGTTTGATGTCCCTTTACGCCTGCTCCTCCCCTCCCATCCTGACCCGAACTTGCAGCTGACGCACTGTCATGGACCCCTCAGCGGACAGACAGATCGCGACCCTGTGACCCATACTTCCTCCATGTCAGCCTCCCAGTATCTCTCCAGAGAGAGTAGCGTGCATGCTGCTGTCGCCACATAGATCTTGAGTCCTCACCCGGCCCTGAGCTTTCTGTCTGTCTGCTTGAGTGACTGACTGACTGACTGACTGATTGTGGTCTGAAGCGGCCTGCTGGAATGGAGTCAAGTGTCAGTGGTAAACTTAAAGCAGTAGGTTGTTGTTTTGCTTTTAAGTCGGCCTGTTGGAGCACCGTTCTGCCTGTCTGGGGTGTGGAGGCTATTGTCTGCGCCCTGGATTTTGTGGCCTGGGGGAGGATTTGTTACAGTGTCTGTTAGCACCGAGAAAACTTATGGCATTCACAACTGGCATGATAGAGTTTCCTTCTGTCTGCCATGTGTTATTCTAACTCTCAGACTTTATGTTAGCATGTTGTAAAAAAAAAAAATCTTTAGAGTTCTTCTCTATAAGAGAGAAAAAGGTTTACTGAGAGGTCTGGCAGCTGAAGGTGACACTTTTTCTTCTCCTTTCACTTTGTCTCTTTCCTACAGTGGCCCAGAGAGCTTAACACATTGCAACTTAAGAAAACGCATGCAAATTAACAAAACAAAAGCAAATGAAGAAAACATCCTCACCAGCTTGACAACACATGTGCAGAATTTATGGCAAAACAATGAAATCAATCCTGAAAATATTGAGAAACACATTAACATTCAATTTCACAATATAAGCAAATTACAGTGCATTTACATACTTGGTTGTTTTTCTTTCTGTATTTGTAACGCGTTGCAGTATTTGTTGGGTATTTCTGTATTTGCACGGCGTTTCTGTGTTTAACAGCGTGTTTCTGTATTTATAGTGCGTTTCTGTTTTTGCAGTGCATTTCTGTATTTGCAGCTTGTTTCCATATTTGTAGTACATTTACATATTTGGTTGTTTTTTCTGTATTTGCAGGGCATTTGTATGTTTGTTGCACGTTTTTGTATTTGCAGCGTGTTTCTGCCCTTGCATGTCTTTTCTGCATTTTCAGCATGTTTACCAATTTGGCTAATTTTTGTGTATTTGCAGCGTGTTTTTGATTTTTACAGCGTGTTTCTGTATTTTTAGAGCGTTTTGTGTATTTACAGCGCTTTTATGTATTTGCAGTTTGTTTCTGTATTTGTGTAAATGTGTTTACAGCAGTTTTTACAACAGTTTTCTAATCAGGCGCCTCTGTCAGCAATAATTGGCATCATTTGTCTTTCCAAAACCGTTACACATCACTTTTAATAATAATAATAATGATAATAATAATGTGTTATGATGTGACAAAACGTTGTCTGGTTAGGTTTAAGGAAAGATCATGGTTTGGGTTAAAATGATCACTTGAGATGTGTGGGTTAAAATGACTACTTCCTTAAAGTAGGCATCCGTAGGTTACGCTTTTTAAAAAAACTGTCTTGACTCATGGTTGGAAATGGGAAGCAAATGGCGGTGTCCTGCAGCTAAATCCAGTTTTTGCCGTCATCTGAACTACTGTGCTACTTCTCCAGGTCATAGCTATTACGGCCACTAGATGGCGTCTGTAACTGTAGGTCGTTTTTCGCAACTGACATTACGACCAATTGGATTTTTCTTGGTCGGACAGGCTCGTGTCTCATTATGCTGTACAGTTGATCAAACTGGTGAATATGTTTCTCAATTTGCTCGTATTTTATTTCTTTTAAATTCTGTGTACGTGTTGTCAAATCGGTAAAGATGTTTTCTTCTTTATAATATCAGGTGTTTTCTTTGCTTGTGTTTTAAGTTGACGTGTGTTTAGCTCTCAGGACCTCTTTTCTCTTCTTTTTTTTTTTGTATTTCCAGGACCCAACCCCTCTTTCCATGAAAGCCGAGAGACTAATGGCTGCTGCACATATGTAGGTGTTGTTCCTTCTCAGGGAGCCCTCATCAATTATTTATCCATAATCATAAATCGCATAAACGGCGCCTTGGCTAATCCACAGGGCAACATCTCCTGTACGAGCCCGAGTGCGCATGTAAACACAGCGAGCACCTACGCCGCTCAATCGCACCGAATCTACACCCCGGTGAAAACACTGCTTTCACACAAACACACATGCGTTTTCATAACCCACAAACGCCTCTTTACAAACAGCCTCCCTCTGGACAACCCCACCACTACATTCCTGGAACTCAGCGGGTCTCCCCTTCACTTTATCTCCCACAGCTCTATCTTTTCAGCAACCCACCTCTTTTCCCCTCCTCCTCTCTCGTCTCACTATTTTCCTCCAGCTGTTCTCTCCCAATTTCCTCCCCCCACGCGTCCACCTAAAACACCCATCTCCTTTCCAGATTTTCTCTGACCTCCCGTATCACTTTCTCGGTCTGTTTTCTTTCACTTTCTTTTTGCATTTCAAGGTCATTCACCTGATGCTTTGGTCTTTTGTTCCCAGAAATCTCAGTCATATTTATCTAACTGACCCCCTCACTCTGTCTACACTCACCTCCCCCTTCTCTCCTTTTTTTTCTCCTCCTTCCTCTGTTTTTGTTGCCTGATACTTTTTTTCTACTGTTTGCTTTAAAATAAAGTTTCTCCCGCAGCTTTGCTACACACACACACACACACACACACACACATCTAATCAGTGTTTTTCTTTGAGATGAGCTCTTTGGCAAACAGTGGAGGTATTAAATCCTGAGGCACAGGAAGTGTGGGGTTATCAGGGAGTGTCTAGCTTCCTGTCTCAGATTGAAGGACTGGCTGGCTGCAAGAAAACAAAAGGCCCAGCATCTTCTGCAGGAAGTACAGACAAGGACCACAAATGAGGCGCTGGATGCCTTAGATACTCAGGGTCATTTGCACCAACAAGAATTTGTTTAAACCACAATTAGGTCAATTGCGGCTTAAAATGCTAAAACCACTGTGCAAATACAGGGGGGGGGGGGGTCTCAGACCTCTTACTTAACCTGAGAATCCCCTGATGACCTCAAAATCACAACGTTTGGGGTCTCCAAAATTAAGCCAAACATTTTCAGTTTATGTACACTGTAAAGTTTATTTGCATGTTGAAAGGTGAGGAGTCGTACTTGAAAATGCAACAGCCTGTGAACAGTGCAAGTACAGTTTATCTTGCTGGTGCCACAGTTTCTAAGATGGATATAATACCAGCTCTACAGGTTATAGTTGTGCAAACTATTTTCATAACTAGCCTTTGTTCAGTTTTAAAGGTTTAATAAACATAAACCAGTCCATATGCAGATTCAAAGTCCTAAAACGGTCTTTATATCACTAACCAAACAATTAACTGCCTTCATTTCTCACACTTGCTAAAACCATCTGAATTGTAAACTTGAAGAAAAAAAATCATAAACCCAGTTTTTGTGAATATTTATTTAATGATTTAAAACAAAACAAAACAAAAAAAGATAAATAAATATCAAAGTCAAGAAATGACCCGATAAATAGAGCCATATTTCTAAACATGCTGTTGTGTTTTAGAAGATTTGAATGTTTCCATGAATACATTTTTGTTGCATGTTAAACTAGTTTAGGTGCTCATTGATAGCAAAAGTCTGCGCTGTATTATGTTACAACTGAAATGTAACTTTGACCAATATGAGTGCAGACTTGCTGTTTACAGTGATTGATTGCACAACTCTGCTAATTGATTTTTCATAGCATGTGTAAATGAATGGAAACCACCGGCTGCCTGGAAAGTAGGAAATATCAGAGTCAGAACGCAATTAAGTTCCACCCAGCCTGGAGGGGAAACAGTTCATCGCTCTCCATTGAATTTGTACTGAGTGAAGGTTTAAGTTTATTTATTTAAAGTGCAAAATCATACCAGAGTGTCTCAATACACTTAAACGCGGTAAGTAATACAATAGGTGTCTCCTTATCACTTCTGTCTGCTAGCAAAGAACAGACGAATGCCTAAAAGCTGCTGGGTGGTGAGATGCACAACCAGCAGGGTAGTTTAATTTTTTATGAACAGTTGAACCAAAAAACTGAGTCTGTAGGAAGACAAAAGTGTTTAACGTTATTTTTTATGTTGCATATCTTGCTGTGTAACTGCTCTAGATGTGTTTGCTGCCCCAAACATTGAACCAGACGTTTACTAAAACTCACTTGCAGTTACCAGCAGTAACCAGTTATCTCCAAACCAGAACGTAAATCCTGAGGATCATAGTTTGTTTGGTTGGGTTAAACTTCTGTCTGGCCAACACATGCAGCCACTTTGGGATCTATCAGCTCATCAATGAAGAGTTTAACTGCACTATGGAGGTTTTGAGCAGCAGAGCTGACATTAAACCAGGTTTAGAGTCAATCCTAGCTGGTGAACCCAACTTCCACACTCTCTAACTCCACCCTGCTGTTTATTAGCATCTCGTATTTCTCCCCTATCCATCCATTCATTTTCTAACCTGATTTCTTTCTTTTCTTTTTCACTCCTTACTCCCATCTTTATAATGTCAGAGTAGCCTACAGCCATCTGGCAGAGAGTGATGTCACCAGCTGTACCAGGAACAGTTTGTTTCATTGGAAATAAGCTGCAATTATCAACGGCTGGTGGTTTCAGGTCAGCAGTGCACATAACTTGTGGTGCGTTCAGGAACTCCCATTCAGTCCAAGCAGTGTCTGTGTAGCAACTGACAGCTGGTCGGCCAGGAAAAGAAAGATGCAGTTTATGAGCTTCTTTGTTGAAATATAAAATGATGTGACGCTTGTTTTCTTTGCAGTTTTATTTCTAAGAGGCTTTTGACAGTTTCTTCTACTCTGATGTATCTCCAGTTGGCCCACCGTGTGATTCCCCCTCACCTCTCCTTTCCTGTTGCGTTCATCAAAATGTACATCAGAGGCGTTCTCCAAAGTATGTGTGTGTCTTTATCACAACCATGTTTACAGCCTGGACCAGGATTAAAGGCCGCAGTGGGAGGAATTATGCTATGTGTGTGTGTGTGTGTGTGTGTGTGTGTGTGTGTGTCTGCGCTTTCTGTACTCTCCTTATCTATCTGTGTCTATGTGGTGTGCAGTGAGAGGGTGTGTTAAAGCAGTCATGGTGAGCGAAGTGTAACATTTGGCGAGCTGCGTGCCTGTTTGCCTTATTGTCCAACGTCCAGACTAAATGGCAGGAAGTAATAAAGGGAAAGACCAGAGGAAAACAAATACCAGGTTTTGGAGGATATTTTTAATATTCACTTGGAAAGAAACTCAACTCTAGAGTCTAGTTTTTCTCTGAGCGTGCAGCTCTTTGTAACTTTTGAAAAATGCCTCAGAAAGAAAGGGAACCACTTTCTAATAAGGCACCACATACAAAAGATTGGCACGTTGTTATTATTATTATTAATGGTTTTATGAGAGCTGAGTAACATTTGAAATGACCTGATAACCAGCACTAAAGGTACACGTGGACCATTTACCAACAGTTATAAATGTTAGTACGTCATCAATAAATCGTAATGGTTGTAACTTACGTAATCCATTGCAACTGCAACTACGGATTATTTTATTATCGATAAATCTGTCTATTATTAACCAATTACTTGTTTGGAAAAATTGAAAGTGGTGACAAATGTCGATCACGCCCAAGATGCAGCCTGAAATATCTCGTTTTGTCCCGACCAACAGTCCACAACCCGAAGATATTCAGTTTACTGTCATAGAAGACTAAAGAAACTTTCTTTCTTTCTTTCTTTTCTCAAAATGATTAATCAATTATCAAAATACATGGTGCTTAATTTTCTGACGATCGAGTAATCGTCTTATCGTTGTAGCTCTAATCAATTCTGTAGTAAAAAATATTAATAAAGGGTTTCTCACTTCCTAAAAGCCAGCAGAGAAAGTTAGAAAGTCAACTGCAACTTGAAATCCGAGTACAGATGATCCGAAGACGTTTTCCAGAAGTGTTAATATTCAGACAGTCCAACGGAGCGGTTCATCTGATGAATTAATAAGTCTCACATCATTTTTTTTATTTATTGTCAATGAATCTCATTCAAAGACCAATAAAAAACAAAAAAAGCAGAAAAGGGCTCAGTCATTTCCTAAAACAGCTGGACATTGTAGTTTTTGGTAAATGTTACTTAAAACAGGAGGAAATGGTGCATTTTTTGGGGACTATTTTCAGCTGTGGATGAATCTATTGAGCATTTCTGGCAGCAGGACAGTGTCTGTGGGAATGAGTCAAAATAAACTACACTATGTGTGTGCGTGTGTTCATGGTAATGAAGGAACATCTCACCCAGTGCAGTGATGTGGCTCATTGACGTGTTTTTAATAGTTTCTGGACAATAATGGAGCTCTTTGACACAGTGGAATAAGATTTTAGCGCAAATAATCCTTAGTTAGTAGATCAATTTATTGTCCGTTTTGCTCTTTTCATGGGGTGTGAAGACTTATTTAAAGCATTAGCTAAAATGACAAAGCAAATTTTCATGTTGGAGGAAGATAAACTGCTGAACAGATTAGTGTCAACCCAATGATCAGGCTTCTATCTGATCTGTAAAGTATTAGTAAATGATTAATTGGCTATTTACAAAGCCACTAGTTGGAACTTCTGTGTTACAAGGTCAGTTATGTGTGCTGCTGCTGCTGCTGCTTCTAGCACTGAACCCCCCCCCCCCCCCCCCCCCCCCCCCCCTCTCTCTCTCAGTCAAGTATGGATGGTTTCCATCTGAGGATAGCTGAGTTTTCTCTTAATCTCATGCCAAGCGTGCTCCCTGTCATCTCCACATGCAGGAGGCTCCGATAGGAACCAGATTTCTCCTCTCGGCTGTTTGATTCAGGATTATTTCCAACCTGCTGAGGACGCCTCGCTGTGGCTCGATAAAGACCAATAACAGGCTTAGATTGTTCTTTCCCGTGTGTCCACTGTTTTCTACCTGTCGGACAGATAACTTTATCCTAGTGGGAAGTTTTGATACCAAATGAGGGAAAAAGCTGTTTTTTATTTCTCTATTCTCTCCACTTTATGCCTGTTTTCTTTTCGTTGAAGCTCCTCTAGGGTGACAAATAGCATCCAAGCGCTGTGTGTGTGTGTGTCTGAGTGTGTGTGTCATATAGTAGGTCCGTGTGTTTATGTGTGTTTGCACAAGACATCTGCTATGTCAATGAGCCGGGGTTTTCTTTGTGGGTGTGTCGACTGCTGCAAGTGTCAAAGTGGAGTCCAGAGTTTACATCATACTCTGCGGTTTGGTCGGCTGACTTGTTAACCCTCCTGATGCAATAATACTCTGACTGTGAATTCTCTTTATTTTTATGAATTAGAACAGGTACGAATGAGTGCACAAAACCTCCCACAAATGCAGATTTTAACATTTTTAAATGTAAAAGTAGAAACAGAGCTGTTATCTCAAAATGTGAATCTTGTCACTTGTATAGTTTTGGATATATTCCGACTTGTTTGACATAAAAAAAAACAACTTGAATTAATATTTCTACAAGTGCATGATGCACATTTCATTTGGCAGACATGGCTGCAGAGCTTCAGCCAAAATGATGAAACAAAAAGCTGAAATTGTTCTGGACAATTGTTTTGACAAACCCAATGAGTCAGAACGGCATTCCTAAAGAGATTAAAAGCCTAAATCATCTGATGATCTAAACACATACGCCCTAATATGAAGACTCAGGATTAACTTTATTGTTGCTGTATTGCATTGTTACTGGGAGGTAAGGAAGAAAAAGCCACTACCACACATTATCTCTTGCCGACCCTCAAATATCTGAATTTAATGCCTCAGATTTCCCTTTAATTGCAAGTTTAGGACCAATTTATTCAATAAAATGAGTGAAATAAAAGTGCAGATTCCCATTTTTAAAAAAAGTTATGAGTCTGTGTGAGGTAGAAACAGTTATATATGGTTTAAATGTTGAATCTTGACACAAAAAAACTATTCATGTATAATTTGGATCTATATTTCTACATCTACAGAATAACAAACGTGGCTGCACAACTTCAAAACTAACTGATAATGACAGCTAAGGACTGAACTTGTGCATGAAATCTCACTAATCTAAATCTAAACCAGTTTTCAAAGAGGTAAACAAATGCCAAACCTAATCAATCTGACAAACATCACTTTTAAAACACCTTAATCATCCCATCATCTGTACACAAACCCTTCATTTAAACTCAGACGCCTCAAATGACCCTTTTATTTTGAAGTTTAGGGGGAAAGCTGCTCATACAAACATTCAATTATGTTAATAAAACTGTAAATTATTTAAAAAAAAAACTGAAAATTGATTAATGAAAGCAACATTTAGGGCTTCAGTTTGATATTTTTTCGGGCTTGTTTAACATCCTAAAGTTTGTTATTGATGAAAGTTTGAAGTAGCTTTTAAGGCATTAAATTAAAGGCTTGATAGGAATGTGGAGTAAAATTGGAAAAAATGACCTCTGGCTGCAAAGTTGACACTGTGTGTTTGTGTGGCTGCTGCAGACATTCAGAGCGTCCTGCTTCCGACAGCTGAAATGTTTGTGCATCTGTTTTGGGGGGGGTTTTCTGGACTCTCTCTCTCTCTCTCTTACACACACACACACATACACACATGCACACACACACTACATTTGTTCAGCTCTCCAGCAGCAGATTTCTGTGTGTTTGGCACGGAAACGAACAACGTGCCATACTGTGATTTATGGTTGTGCATATTTGTGTTCATGCAACACTATCCTTCCTTCCTCTCTCCCTCCTCCAGTTGACATACGAGAAATCCGGGAGCTGCGGTTGGGAAAGGGCTCCCGTGATTTTGAGCGCTACCCGGAGGAGGCTCGTAAACTGGACTCCGCCCTCTGCTTCATTGTGCTCTACGGCCTGGAGTTTCGCCTCAGGACACTCAGTGTTGCCGGTCAGTGTGTGTATGCACTGTATGTGTGTGTGTGTGTGTGTGTGTACGGATGATTCCTAATCCATCCTCACAGTCCTCTGCAGTACCAGAAGTTGAAAGTTACACTCAGTCATTATGTGATGAGTTAAAGGTGCCATGTGGAGTTTTCTTATAAACATAAAAAGCATTTTCTTCCTCATAAAAAAACATTTGCAAATCTGATTTTTTTAAATAATTTTGAATCCGACGTTTACATGAGTGTTCACAAGATTGTGGTCTTCTTCTTCACTGCCTTTGGTGGCGCATCGCTGTGTTTCTTGGTGCATCACAGCCACCTGTAGATCAGTGGAATAGCGTAAAACCATTGGTGGACTGTGTGTTGCATCACTTGCCTCCCTGCTGCAAAGAAAATGGTGACTCATTCATAGATAAACTGCTCCATAGCACTTCAAGAGGTCAGAAACTCCACAGGGTTCCTATAATCAAATGTACTCTCTCTGTCTATGACACCATCGGCCTTATTTCCAATGATTTCATTGTAGAATTTTTCAAACGGTATGTTTTTAGTTGTAGAAAAATCTATGTGTTGTTTGATTTAGTCCATTTTTAGAAACATGCCTTTATTGAAAGTATAAACCTGGTTCATCAGGTCTTATGTTTGCAATTTCGGCCACATCTTGAAACGCTTTACCGTCACAGTAACAAGAAAAACGAGCAGTCAGGAGATCTGACAGCTTGGAAACGAACCTCGAGGTCGGATAAACCTGCCTCTCTGCTACGAACAAAATGGCGACTCATTCATAGATGAAACTGCTCCATCGCACTTCTATAACAAAAGCAATAAAATTATAACACAAACTGTCCATCGCAGACTGATTTCCTGCTTGAACTTTCAACTCTGACAGCCTACTGGTGTCTGACGCGAAACATTATCGTAACTTATAAAAACGACAGAGAAAAACCACAAGAGTAAGACCCAAATTATAAGTAATAGTCTGGAGTTAGCCTTTTAAAATAACTTTTACATAAACATTCATTTAAGCTGCTGTCTGTCAAACTGATATTCGGAGGACCAGAAGTCTCCAGAGACGCTTTCAGATTTTGCTTTTTGTGTCGTCGTCCTGTGTCTTTGCAGCCTTTAGTGAGGAGGAGGTCAACATGTGGATCACTGGTCTCAACTGGCTGATGACTGACACCCAGAGAGCACCTGCACCGCAACAGATAGACAGGTGGGTGCCGACGTGTACGACTGTTTTATGCATTTATGTCCAAAAATGGCTTGAAATTGACCTTTTTTGAGTATCAAACTCCTTCTGGAGTCAAACAAGGAAAGAGTAAGAAATATGAAGTGAACTAAAAATGGCTTAAAAGTATCAGTAGAATATTTCTTCATCTCTCCACATATTGTCAAAAGTGGAGTTAGTTTTATGGGCAAAGTCATATAAGTTCATATAAGTTCATATGTTTTTGTTTTTAACGCTCTTAATGTTTTCCTCTGTGTGTGTGTGTGTCTGTGATGAAATGATATCTGGTTGCATTAAAAGAAGTAAGAACCTGGAAGGGAAAAAGGAGTTGCTGGTTGAAGGAGAGGACAAATATTTGTTTTGGGATGAAAATATTTACTCGAGATGAATTTGCGGAGGCAGCTTTTGGCTTCTGTGGTGAGCGCAGGAGAACAGAGAGAGGTTGTGAAGATGAGTAGGAGAAAGACAGAGTTTTGTTGTCGACATAATGCGAGCGGTATATGTTTAGAAACTGTCCGGCGGAAATGAAAATGGCTAATTTCGTCTGTTTATGAAGTTGTGTAAACTGTTTGAGGAGTAGATTCATGAGCTGACACCCACGGAAAGGCCTGTTTCAAACTCGGACTCAGTACCTGCAACTTTGCTCCTTAAAGCTTGAAGTGCAGGACTTTTACATATAAATGAATGTTTGTTACATTCAAGCTAAACCAGTTCATGAAATGCTGATTAAGCCCATCACTGCCACAGTATTTCACAGTATATGGGGCTGAAGGGCACCAGCTGAGCAGGCTAACTTCTGGTTAGCCCCCTGCTAACTTGAGGGATAAAATAATTTGATGTTGCAGCTCTTCTAGACTTTCCAAATGTTATCGGACCAATTGAAAGTGAAATGAGTTATTTCGTGGAGGTTTTGTGACGCTTAAAACAATTTATTCACTGTTTTACAGCCGCAACATTAGCAACATCGATCGGCTCACACTCATAGATCTGAGTTACATCCTGGTGAAAAATGTTTACTCTCACTGCCAGAAGGGGGCGAAATCTGACACCGTTATTATAAAGTGTAAGTGCTGCGTGAGAACAGAAAAGCGTGACAACCATAGCAACAGTAGCTAAGGACTTAAATGCTACGTGGCACTATGTTGGATGGATAGGAAGGATCAGAAAGTCATCTGACAACTCGGGAAGGTTTTGTACGATAACTGAGAGGCTTTAAAATAATGTGCATTGGTAAAAAATAACATTATATCCATTAAATGTTGGTTTGACTACATTTAAGAACGGACTTCGGCTGCTGTTTGCTTGGTTTTCACATCATTTCACATCAGGAGCTTTTAGAAAAATCCCAGTTTTCCAGTTGTAATTATGACTTGGAGATTGACGTTGAGAAACTATTATTAGCAACTGTCAGTTTGGCCAAAAAAAACATAGAGAGAACATTGTTGTACTGGATGATTGCACTGTAGAAAATAAAAGAAATTGAAATTTTGGGATTGTTTGTTAATTAATGCAAATTCAAGAAACCTCTACAGTTTTTCCAAGAGCTTGCAATTTTGCTGAATTACCTTTTCCCACATGAAATGGTTAGTTTTTCCTGCAATTTTAACACAGTTTTTAAAGAAAAGCTGCTCCAAAATCAAGAATTTTTGGCGTCATTTTTAAACCCCTCAAGTTTCTGTCTTTTCTTTTCTCCTCTTCTCTTTAATTCTTATAATACTCGCTCTTTCAGTCTTGTGTTTGTCTCTCTCTCTCTCTCCGTCCCTCCCGCTGTAGGTGGCTGCGGAAACAGTTTGAAGTCATGGACAGGAACCACGAGGGCAGGTGGGTGACTCGCCGCAAACACGTCAACACCCAATCGTAGCCTCTCACAGCCGTCTGTGATGGATGCTCATTGGCCGGCGTGTCGCAGCAGGTGGGACCGTGAAGACGAAACCAGATCCAGATGTCATCAAAGAGCGTGTTACAGCGCCGTGAGGGATCCGCTCTGACCCTCGACCTCCGCACCCCGAGCCTCCGACATATCACACGCTCACACTTTTCTCCATCTTTCTCGCTCTCGTGCACGCATTAATAAGTCCGGGGCTTCTGTTTGGGTGGAAGCCACTCCAGGACAAACAGCCTGCCACCGCCTGATAAGGAGCAGGAAGTGATGCGATGGGGTGGGAGAGGGCAACTTCCTGTCTCCTGTGAAAATAGTAACAGTAACAGTAGCTAGACAGAGGGAAGTGGGAGGAGAAGCAGGTCAGACGTGCCAACGACAGCGATCGTTGACCCTAAAAGATCCTCTCTGCCTTCAAGCACTGACCTGAATTTATTATTTTTTCCTAGTACCTGCTTTTTTTCCTTTTTTTTTTCTTCCTTCCTCATCATGTTACCGAAGGCTGATGGTTCATGTGTTTTATTAATCAGCAGAAGTGATTATCCATGTGGCATCTGTCTCCGGAAAAAAAACACAGCCTAAAAACATCAGCGGCTGCAGCAACTTGTGTGCAAAGATGCTCGCGCTGATGCAAATGGAGCTTAACACTTAACGTAATAATCTCACCACGAGGTCCATTTATTAGCAACGTTTTGGAGCTTTCAATAATATCACATGATCTTCATCGGTAGATTGAGTTTTCCCAGTTTCCCAGGAAATGGAGAGGTTTTAAATTTCCATTATTTCTGACCACTTTAAGGACTTTCTGTCGGTTTTAAACTCATGTTTGAAATATGAATCTCTACAATTTCACGACTACTGAGAAAGCTCGATCTGATAATGAAGATCAAGGGATGTGATTGAAAGCTCTTTAACAGCTGCTAAATGCACCTTGTGGTGAGATTCTTTTGTCAACTATTGTCTCTAAGAGCAAGGATGAGCTCAACATGATATATTTATCAAAACAAAGTCAGAAGCTTTTGAAAAAGCTCCTCAACGGCGGCAGCCGTAGCCGGAGGTGATGTCACGTCCCGTCCCATTCTCTAGTAAACGCGATAATTCAGGAACGCCTTGAGGGAATTTCTTCCAATTTGGCACAAACCAAACGTCCACTTGGACTCAAGGAACTGATTAGATTTTGATGGTCAAAGGTCAAGGTCACCGTGGCTTCACGTCCGTCCCGTTCTCTCCTGAACACCATATCTCAGGAACGCCTGGAGGGGATTTCAACATCCGTATCTGAAGCTTTGTCCACTGTTTTGTTTACAACTTCTATCAGAATCAGTTTTATTAGCCAAACACATGTGAACACATACAATGAAAATACGCTTTTATTAAATTCCCTCAAAGTCTTCTGCAAATATTATGAGTCTGGACAGACATGGATGTAAACTGAGGATTTTGGGGATTATTTTGAGCTGCCTACTGTTTCTTCCTTATTTTCAACAAATCTCATGAAAAGACCAAAACCAACAGTGAATTGATCTACTAACAAGTGTTGTGTGTGTATCTAAAGCCTGATATATCTTATTCCTGTTCCTGTACTATTAAAAACACACTGCAGCACTGGGTGAAATGTTCCTTTTATTACCATGAGGACCAGAGCACCGAATGTAGATTAATCCACGTCTGAAAATAGTCCCCAACAAATACACTATTCATTCCTGTTCGAGTGATGTTTGTTTAAAACTGGAGTGGCTCGCTGTTTTAGACAATTACTGATCCCGTTATAAAAATGAAACTAAATATTAGGGCTGAACTGTAGTCAGAGATTTATGTGTTTGATTGGAACCAAACATATTGTTTTGTCTTTTTCACGAAGATGTGTTTTTAATAGTTAAATTACAGAATAACAGAAGTAATCCTTCCAAGTATGAGACAGAAGAGGCTGTAAATCTGTCTTACTTTAATCTGATCTAACCAAAACATTGTTACTGATCCAAACCAATGGAAACCTCTTTTTTTTTTAAATATCCTCATCCAGTTTGAAAAAGTAGAATCTTAACATTGACATCAGCTCGTCAAACAATGCGGCGCCATCTCCTGGTGAAAAGACCGGCGTTTTCATGAGTGATTCGGTCTATACCGGTGTGCAGTGTTCAGGTAAACTCTCCTAAAGCACGTTTAAGGCTTTTAAAGTACCTTTCTTCTTCCTCTTTTTTTCTTTTCTAGTATCACAGTGAAGGATGTGAAAGCTCTGCTGCCTCAGATCAACTACAGAGTGCCCAACATGCGCTTTCTCAAAGACAAACTACAGGTCAGAGCAAAAAAGAACAAACTTCGTTCAGTGCTTTGTTTCTTAAATGTCAGGATTTGCATATTTTTTTTAGTTTTTTATCTTTGTAAAGTGAATATTTGGTTTTGCACTGCTGGTTTAAAGATTTCAAATTGTGTCTGCGGTTTTTAAACTGTTTTTTGACATTTTACAGACATCAATTCATGTGTTGCAGTCTTTCACTGACCCATTCTTTGTACTTTTATCAGCCCTCTTAAATTTATTGGGATTGTCGCTCCTTCGCCTCCGAAGTCACCTCCATGAATCTGTGCAGGCAGATGTCAATTTGAATTTCCTCTCCTGTTTTCTATCATTTTTTTTCTCTTATTTGAAATCAGAATCTCAGAATCATTGTGATTGTTTGTTTATTTATTTATTTGTTTTGCTCAGTTAAATCCCATTGAGCTTGTTAGTAATACTAACAGCTAACACAAACACAAAGAACACAGACAAGTAACATTTTGACATGTAATGCACACTTTTCTTTTCTGCCAGAGATCAGATTCATCGCTCCTTTTTTGGGGCGGAAAGCATGAAGGATTTCTTTCCATATTCCCACATGTATGTGTTGTTATCGTGAGTGTTTTGGGGCTGTAAAAGCCACCGATTCACTGTATTGGATATTTATCTGTACAAAATAAACTCGTTCACCTTCTCCCTGTTTGTACAGGAAGTGGAGGCCAGGTGTGACCTGTCATACCCTAACTTTGCACAGCTCTACAGGACGCTGATGTTTGACGCACAGAAGAGCGTGAGTGTGTATTTTGGGGGGGTTTTTCCACACAAAACACACACTCTCACAGGCTTTACTTATTTAAAAATACACCACGATAACCCAGAGTAAAAAGAAAACACTCCATGACATGTAAAAGCTTCAAAATTGCCATGTAAGATTGTGAACAATTAAATGATCGATACATTCACGGGTAGTATGAGGGGTGTGTGATATGACTAAAATCTACTCTCATTAAAATGTAACGTTATATCATCTTTAAATGTCGTGATTTAGTATATTTCTATTTATAGATTTGCTATATGATGATGCTTATCCAGTCAATTAAACACCCTAAAAGTCAAGATACTCATATGATATGCTGCACATTTTTGTAAATCAAATATCGCTAAAAAACAGTCCTGCTAATTAATTTACAACACCGCCTGCAATGGCTGAATACAAGCAGAGATATTAAGGGGACGACTACCACAAAATAGTTAACACGTTTCTAACATCTGACAGTATAGGTCGTCATATTGCTCTCTGCTGTTTATTACATTTTAATGCAATTAAATCACCAAATTGGAGATAAAAGGTTGAGGATCACACACAGGTTGTTTTCCTGTAAAGTTGACATGTTGGAGATTTAGTTATATTTTAGGGGTGTGCCTCATAGTGAATATAAAATCTTTATCTGCAATGTAACCGGTTACTCCGTCCATCAGATAAATATAGTGGAGTAGAAAGCAGAAAATTTCCTAAAATGGAAATACTCAACCTTAAAAACCCCACCTTAAAATAACACTTGAGTCCAGTATTTGAGTAAATGTACCAGTGTTTTGTTACTTTCCGCCTCTGCACTCGCACAACACCACGCTCACTTTGTCCTTTACTGTTTATGCTTCACCTGGCTCCCTCCCACCTGTCCGTCACCTGGTTCCTTCCCCTTTTGTTCCCAGATTATTGAGCAGCTGGAGCTCTCCTTCCCTCTGCGGTGAGTCCCTCCACCTTCACCGGTCCTCCTCTTCCTCAGTCTCCAGTCCCCTTCATCTTCACATTCCTCCTTCGTCCTTCTACCTGTCCACTTTCTCTTGAAAACAGACTGTTTATCAGTGTCCCAAGAAAGATTTTGGCTTTCAGAAAAGAGAAGTTTCTGCCATGTAAATGGTATTTTACTGTTTTTTTTTCTTGGCTGTAAGAATGTTAAACATTCTCTCGACGTTATGGGACATTAACTTAAAAAATGGCATAATTAGAGCTGGCATAGGTAGAGTAATAAGGTAAGCTGCCAGAGAGACATTTGTATGTTAATGTATCATATCTCCTTTTCTCATTCGCTTCACCTGTACTTTTCCTTATTTTCTCTCCTTTTCCATCTGACATTTTTGAAAATTGTTGTTTTCAGGAATGTCGACAGACCAGAGCTTTGTCAGATCTCCCTTTATGACTTCCAGAAGTTTTTACAGATGGACCAAAAGGTACTGAGAAAGTTTAGAGCTCCTCAGCACGACACAGAAAAGCGCCCTCTCTCTCCGAACCGTTTCTGACTCTTTTCTTTTATCCAACTCGTCTCAGGAGTCCTGGGCATCAGATCTGAGTCGTGTCAGGGAGTTCCTCATGGGTTACATGAGGGGTGGGCCGCAGTCGGAGCCGATGCTACAACTGGATGAGGTGACTGAATACACAAATGTGCACATAGGCTGAACCAGACTGTTCATTTTTTCCCCGTTTTACATTCAGATCTTTTCCACTTTTTATTTTTCCAGTTCCTGACTTTCCTGTTCTCTAAAGAGAATTCTGTGTGCGACCCTCGACTCGCACCTGTCGTTCCTGAGGACATGAAAAGGCCACTGTCACAGTACTGGATCTCTTCCTCACACAACACGTATGTCTCTAATGTTCAGACTCATGCCAAAGTAGATACAGTGAGCCTCATGCAAAAGAAGAAACCCAATATAAGAGTTTGTTATTGTGCTGAAAGGAGCACTGGGGAAATGGTTAGGGTCAAATCTGTTGGTTGCATATTCATACACATCTTGGAGAATCTGCTTGCTAAAGTTGTGCAAACATGGTTCAGATTAAGTCCAATTTTTTACCCAATTGCCCGCCCCAACTAATTTTAGAATCGGCCCAAATTTCTTCCAGATCAGTCGTTTCATGTGCAGTTAGAGGTCATAATGTCTGATTAATGGCCTTAACAATCAATACTCTGGCTCTCGGATGATTGGTTGGATTTCTGGTGTGTCAGAAAGTTCAGTCGGCTGTCTCTGGAGTCTGAGCAGGTCCTCGATCTGATGAAACTGTAGTCTTCTTTCAGTGTGAGCACAACAACGTGTCTGGTAAATTTATCCATACACTGTGAATAAAGTTGCAGGTTCAGACTGTGCAGAAAAGATGAAACATGTAGTGTGAAGTAACACAAAGTACAAGAGTCATAAAAACAGCTTTTAGAGTCAGATGAAAAGATTGATGAGCCTTATATATGAGTTAAATATTACACAGTTCACTTAAACATCGAAACCACTTCATGATCATTAACAGCTACATATACTTTTATAACTCAGGACAAAACTAACTCGCGTATTAGATGCTTTCTTTATGAAAATAGTGTAAATAAGACGGTTTTATAGATGATGAAGTTTTTCTCTTTATGTGAGAACTTTTTCACCCTGTAGCTAAAAATGATGAGTAATTATATGATTATATCAACAGAAACTTAAACAATTTGGACTGGATCAATGAATCATTTTAAGTCATTGATTAGCAAAAATACTAAGGCAGCAAATAACCTAATTGAAAATATTCCTTTAGATAATTAGTTGTTGTATGAGCTCCACTGCTCTAATGAACCTGTTCTGATGTCCTCAGCTACCTGACAGGTGACCAGTTTTCCAGTGAATCATCTCTTGAAGCCTACGCTCGCTGTCTGAGGATGGGCTGCCGCTGCATTGAATGTAAGACTCTCCAACATTTCATTTGAACTCAAGAGATGTTTTAATGGCGGCTTTGAATAATCTGTTGGAAATATTACAATGAAGTTGAAGACATTTTGCTGCTAATTCAAACGGCTCTAATGACAGGCGGGAAATGGTCCAGCTCAAAGTCTCTAGTCAGAGTCTCGGGGATTGAAAAGAGGCTTTTACCTAAATCTGTGTTTTCTGATCTGATCGTAGTGGACTGCTGGGATGGACCTGATGACCTGCCGATCATCTACCATGGACACACCTTAACCTCCAAAATCAAATTCCTGGATGTGCTACACACTATTAAAGAGCACGCCTTTGTCACATCTGAGTAAGTGAATTACGAGGTTTATTAACTTCACCGGTCTTAATTTCAAAGCGTCCATCCCGCTAGCGGGTCAAAATTAACGCAGTAGCAGAAGAGAAGAAGAACTTGACTCCAGCGTTCACCGTCATGCTCTCGCGTATGTGCAGGTATCCTGTAATCCTGTCCATCGAGGATCACTGCAGCGTGGTCCAGCAGAGGAACATGGCCACACACTTTAAGAAGGTCTTTGGAGATCTGCTGCTCACCAAGCCAGTTGACAACAACGCAGAGGAGCTTCCCTCACCCTACCAGCTCCGCAGGAAGATCCTCATCAAGGTACACACACACACACACACACAAACGTACACATACGACGCGTCACAATTCATGATGTGGAAACTTGAAGCTTCCCGTTCTCGTTGCCCACTGAGAACGGAGCTTTCAGTGAAGAAGGAGACATCTTGTGTCCAGCAGTTCAAGTTCTATATTAAGAGGGAAAAGGAGGAGATATAATTTTAAGGATTTTAACAAGATAATTGAACTTTTTTTTGTGGAAAAAACATTTCAAACACACGTTATTATTCAAAGTAGAGTATTTTATCTACATCTCAAAACCATAGACTGTATAAATATATGGACGTAGTTACCATGACATCACCCGTTCGCTTCTGAAGAGCGGTTTTAAAGCTCAAAATTAGCCACTCTGGCCGTTGCCATCTTGGCGGTGCGTGACGCTGCCTAACTCCCAGCCAATCAAAAATGAGCAAAGGGGCAGGCTGAATGGTTGAAACAAGCCACCTAGCAGCTGGTGGACCTGTCACTCAAAGCGGCCATGTCCATCATTATGCTTAACTTTACAGATTAAACAGGTGAGTTATAAAAAAAAATTCACCCCTCGTACAGTTTTCAGTTTACAGAAATTAAAATGATGCCGCTTTTATCTTGATGATCACGCAGTCAAGCTGTGAAGCCGTCTGTGTTGTAGAGCATTGTGTCTCATGTTTCATCACTGTCACAGCACAAGAAACTGGTGGAAGGAACTCTGTATGAAGAGGTGACGTCCGCCAGCTACTCTGAAAACGACATCAGCAACTCGCTGAAGAACGGCATCCTTTACCTTGAAGACCCCATTGATCACGTGAGTGTGCAGGTGTATGAGTGATTGATAATGCAAAAACCTATGAAACAAAATCACTGAAATGTCTTTGTGTGTGTGTGTGTGTGTGTGTGTTATTTACAGACATGGACTCCACACTACTTTGTTCTGACCAGTAATAAGATCTACTACTCAGAGGAGACATCTCACTACCAGACGACTGACGAAGAGGAGGACGATGAAGGAAAAGAGGTAGAGAGATGATGGTGATGATAATCCTGATGATCATGATAGCGATTGTCAAAGGAAAAAAAGAACGTAGCCTATTAATCGGGTAAAAATGATGGTGATCGCTCTTCTTGTTCATTCGTCAGGAATGCAACAACAACGAGCAGCACTGTGCCGAGCGCTGGTTTCACGGGAAGCTGGGCGGAGGTCGTGACGGGCGTCAGGTGGCTGAGAAGCTCCTGCAGGAGTACTGCGAGGGCGGAGCTAAAGACGGCACCTTCCTGGTTCGGGAGAGTGAGACATTTGTTGGAGACTACACCCTGTCATTCTGGTCAGTTAAAAAAAAAAAAAAAATAGGACAAAATAAAAATTTTTACAATTCAGTACAATATCAGAAATTAAGATTTGATACATTAATGAACTCAATTTAGTTTTTAAATTTCCTGGAAAAAAAAATTCTCATGCCTAATCAATATCTCACATCGTGTTCTCCTTTAGAAATTTAATTTAATGATAAAAAACTATTAAAAATTAATGATTTTAAAAATATAATAATATGATTTAATGCAACACAAATCATCCACAACTGTCTGAAAAATTCAATTCACAAAGAAAAGGTAACTACAGTAGTTGTTAAACTACAGAGGAAACACAAAAGTATATTTTTTACATTTTAAAGGCTCCGATTTTGATCAGTTTTCAAAAATTTGCTGCACTTGAATTTTTAGCAAACAATGAAAGACTTAAGTTTTAATTTGTCTCACAGTAAGGCTGCAACTACCAATCATTTTAATTATTGATTAATCTGTAGATATTATTTTTTCGATTAATCGATTAGTCGTTTGGTCTATAAAATATCAGAAAATGGTGAAAAATGACGATCACTGAATCCCAAAGCCACAAGTGACAGTCCATAACCCAAAGACATTCAGTTTACTATCATAGAAGACTAAAGAAACCAGAAAATATTCACATTTTGAGAAGCTTGAACCAAAAAATTTAATTGATTATCAAAATAGTTGCTTGATTAATCGACTTATCGTTACAGCTCCAATTAACAGATTTTTGGATTTGATCAAATCACTGATGGACTTTCTTCTATCCTACACTGTTAAAGTCTAGTCAGCGTCTACACCTCCGACAGGTGACCAGAAGCGTAGACCCTATCTCACCCCTCTCCCTCCGACCATATCACCTTCCTCTAGGCGTTCTGGACGTGTGCAGCACTGCAGGATCCATTCACGTCAGGAGTCCGGCTCCACCCGTTTCTACCTGACTGACAACCTGGTGTTTGACAGCCTCTACCGCCTCATCTGCCACTACAGAGACACGCCTCTGCGCTGCAACGAGTTTGAGATGAGGCTGGGCAGCCCCGTGCCTCAACCCAACGCGCACGAGAGCAGAGAGTGAGTTACGCCTGATCTGCAAAGATGTCTCACGAGATGTTTCTCTTGTATATCGACTTGAATAATTGAACGGGTGATATTTGTCATGAAACAGTTTTGTGTTGTGCAGGTGGTACCATTCCAGTCTGTCCCGTGTTCAGGCTGAACACATGCTGATGCGCGTGCCCAGAGACGGAGCGTTCTTGGTGCGGAAACGCAGCGAACACAACTCCTACGCCATCTCCTTCAGGTAGAACATCAACACGCACTAAGGGACAATCACATGGCAACAACACAGGCTAAGTTTGCAGCCAAATGTTGCACAAATTTAAACCAAATTTTCAGAAAACAAGCAATTTATTCGCCATTACATTGTCACATTACCTTTTATCGATGCACCAACTTTTCTGTGCAGTTTTAAACTGAATAAAAACATGCGGTTTGAAACACATCTACTGTACTTTTAATTTGAAAAAAAACAAAAAACATCTTCCTCTATCTGTCTGTAGGGCGGAGGGGAAGATCAAACACTGTCGTATCCAGCAGGAAGGGCGTCTCTTCATGCTGGGCAGTTCGGCAGAGTTCGAGAGTCTGGTGGATCTGGTGAGCTACTACGAGAAACATCCTCTGTACCGCAAGATGAGGCTCCGCTACCCCATCAACGAGGACACTCTGGACCGGATGGGCACCACGGTCAGTCGCACACAGCTCAGTACAAATGACCGTTTTTAGTTTTTTATCTTGTTGTAGTCCGTTTATCAAGAATCACATATCACTGCTGAGTTTCCAGAATGGTTGCCATTCATTCCAGTACAGTATGAAAATGAACTGGCTGGACTTCAAATCTGCTTTTATTTATTTTTGTTTACTTTTGTTGCAACTGGGACCAAAGCAGCACCTTCATATTGTTTGTTTTTGTCTGACCAGTCAACGACATTTATTAGTTTTTTGGATTATTAAATCAATAAATTAACCAATTGATAGAAGATACATTATTGAAAGTTGCAGACTTTATAACTATAGATGGTTTTCGCTGTGATGGATGACATCATTCAAGTTTCAAGACTGTTGAGTTTTTTGTTGTTTTTTTTTTAATTCCACTGTGAAATTAACAGAATAGAGACACTTGGCGGCCTCGGAAGTAGGAATAACATTTAAAAAATGAAGAAAACTACAGCATGCATTAAAAAAAAAACAGTCAGCAATAATGTCTGTAGCAGTAATGATTACTCTGACTGCAGAAATATCATGATTTGTAAAGTTAAACGTTGCTGTTTCACCTTCATATGTACTGCATTCTCTATCAATATTAGATCCATGAGTGAAACAGATCAAATGTGTTGTTAAGACATTTTCACATCTTAACGAGAGAACTGGTTCCCAACCTTTATACTCGCCCTTTATAGCCAAACAGTTTGTATTTGAGCAGTTCAACGAGAACGGCTGCACTTTTTCATTTTAATAGTTTTAACACTCTTCAGGAGGTTAAACTCTCTGGTATTTCCGTAGAGAAAGTATTTGAGACAAGTCAGAGAAAAACAAACCTAATTTTATGTTTTGTCTGTTTCTTTCCTGTCATAAAAACGCCTCAGGAGCTCGACTACGGGGCGCTGTATGAGGTTCGCACTCCTCATTTCTACGTCGAGGCCAATAAGATGCCCACAGCACGGGTGAGTGAGACTGTTGAAACACAAACATTTAGTGTTTCTAGGGATTTGTCCCATGAACTTTCAGTACCAATCGGTGCATGATTAGTCAATGATTGTCATACGTATTATATAATTTAGTGAATGATTAGCACAGTTCATCAAGTTATTGCTACACGCAATCAGCAGGGCTTCAGTAGCAGTGACACAATGGAAAAATACTCCAAGTTAATGTCCTGCAGTCACATTTTTACAGACATAAAGATAAACAGACTCATAGCGAAGTGAGTAGTTTATCTTTTTAATGCTCACTGAAAACATTGCCTCTATAGTTCGATGGATTTTCATACATTCAGATCAACTGAAAAAAAGAAAAAGAAGAAGAAATTAGGGAAGAAGATGCGAGTGAAAGGAGGAAAGGAGACAAGAGAGATGAAAAGAAATTACATTAACAATATTTTAGAGGCTCATTTTATGGTGAACTACAATATTTCTATGTGAAATGTAGGACAAAGTCTCCCAAAATGGAAATACTGAAGTAAAGTCCCAGTGCTTTAACTTCACATACAGTAAACTTTAAGATAAATGTACTTTAGTTTTCATATCTAAAAGAATAAATGATGCTGCTGTGTTTCAGTGTACAGTCAAAGCTCTGTATGACTATCGAGCTCAGAGGGAGGACGAGTTGTGTTTCCCCAAACAGGCGCTCATCGTCAACGTGGACAAGCAGGAGGGCGGCTGGTGAGTGTACACGTGACTTCCTGTGTGTCTTCAACCACCTTGTAGAGTATTCTCCTACATCTGCACAGCAGCAACTTGTCATGAACCCTGCGTTGCTTTTAGGTGGAGAGGTGACTACGGAGGGAAGAAACAGCTGTGGTTTCCTGCAAACTATGTGGAGGAAGTGCCCAGCTCTCCCACCAGAGAGCTCGATGAAGCGGTGAGTTGGGATTTCAGGCAAGAAGCAGAAAGTTAAAACGATCGTCCTGTTGTTGTCTTTTCATTGTGTTTCTTTTTTGTCACGTGTCAGTCCACAGAGAACAGTCCTCTGGGTACATTCCTCAAGGGCTTCATCGATGTACCCACCTGCCATGTCGGTGAGTCTGGAAAACTAGTGTTATCAGTGAAATTAAATACCAATTTAAGCATTTAAGTGCCAGGTACATTATTGGCATGTTCGTATTCTATTCTAACTTTCCTCCCATCATCCCTCCATCTGTGTCTCCAGTGGTGCATAAAGATGGGAAGAATTCTCGGCCCTTCGTCTTCACGATCCAGTCCCAGCAGTTGTCGTCTCACCCGGTCCAGATGCTGGACGTGGCAGCCGACAGCCTCGAGGACCTCACCACCTGGGTCGGCAAGATCCGAGAGGCCACGCAGAACGCCGATGCGCGGGTCAGTGCGACAGAATACAGCGTCCAAGTCTATCTAGTTAAATCTTAATGGACATAAACATAATTTTCCTGATGTCAACACTTAATTCCAACAAAAGGTTATAAATGAAAAAATTGAATTGAACTGAATTGACACTGTGGCTTGTTTATCTCCATGGTAACAGATGCAGGAGGAGAAGCAGATGGAGAGGAGGAAGAAGATCGCGGTGGAGCTGTCGGAGCTTGTGGTTTACTGCCGTCCGGTCCCCTTCAACGAGGACAGTAAGGATCGAACTCGCTCTTGTCTTCTCTTCTCACACTGTTTATCTGTTTTTGTGCGTTCTTTCATTTTCTCTCCATCTCGCTTCTGTGTCCAGAAATTGGGACGGAGAGAGCGTGTTACCGGGACATGTCCTCCTTCCCGGAGACAAAGGCAGAGAAGTTCGCAACGCGCGGCCGAGGGAAACGTTTCCTGCAGTACAACCGCCGGCAGCTTTCCAGAGTTTATCCCCGAGGACAGAGGCTAGACTCGTCCAACTACGACCCGCTGCCCATGTGGCTCTGTGGCTCCCAGTTGGTCGCACTTAATTTCCAGACCCCAGGTCAGTACAGGAATATGTGGGCTATGACTGTGTATAAGATGTAACGAGACATTAAGACATCACCTGAATCAGTTTCTTTGTGCAAAATGTAACAAACTGTGAGATGAAAAAGAATTCATGTAATTAATGTGTGTTTGTAGATAAACCCATGCAGCTGAACCAGGCTTTGTTCATGCTCGGAGGCGGGAGCGGCTACGTTCCCCAGCCAGACATCATGAGGGACGACACCTTTGACCCTTTCGACAAGGACACGTTGCATATGGAGCCGATCACGATCCAGTTACAGGTGAGGTCAGATTGATTGCGGATAGAACAGAAAAATTTCCTCCAACCTGGATCGGATCCGTCTTGTTAAAAACAGTCTTGTCACGTTTATCCGCGACATTTCCATTGATGCATCTGCTTCTCACATTCTTCCATCAGGTGGTGGGGGCCCGCCATCTCCCTAAAAACGGCCGCAGCATCGTCTGTCCCTTCGTGGAGGTGGAGATCTGTGGGGCGGATTACGACTGCTGCAAGTGCAAGACGGACGTCGTAGGTAAGACGGCGACTGCCAGGGTGGTGATGATGATGGTTTGAAACCTCAGCAGTGCTCCGCTGGGTTACGTTTATGTTGCACGTTCACTGGGAGCTGAGTACTTTCAGTGTGATGAAGGTTTTCACAGGCGTGTGTGGTAACTCTCTTCCAGCTGATAACGGTCTGAATCCGGTGTGGGTGCAGAAGCAGTTTGTGTTTGACATCCACAACCCAACCTTCTCCTTCCTGCGCTTCACCGTCTACGAGGAGGACATGTTCAGTGACCCCAACTTCCTGGCCCAGGCGACCTACCCCGTCCGTCTGCTACGAACAGGTTGGTTTGGTTTTTATTCTGTTATAAAACAACCTACACATAACACACATCCACAAAACAAATACAAATGCACGTAGATTCAAACCAACAACAAACGTGGCTTATGGCTCTGGGGATGGCAGAGTCGGTCAGTCCAGACTGAAACATCTCAACAACTATTGATTGACTGCTGTGAAATTCTGTGAAAACATTAACGGTCTCCAGAGGATGAATCCGCTTGACTTTGGTGATCTCTGGACATTCCTCTTGTGCCACCAGCAGGTCAACGTTTTCACATATCAACATCTATTTGATGGATTCCCACCAGTTTTGGTGCAGACATGAATATTTCCCAGAAGATGAATCCCACTGACTTTGTTGAACCCCTGACTCTTCCTCTAGCGTCTTTGAGTGAAATATTCTCAACAACTTTGGATGGATTGCACAGACATTCATGCCTCCTTCAAGATAAACTATTTTCCTTTTGGTGATTACTTAACTGTTCCTCTAATGCCACCATCTGGTTAGAATTTCTATTTGTCTAATTCTTTTGGTTTACGACCAAATACCTGCAAAACTGATGACATTTCCATCAGCCTCAGCTGTATTTTGTGTTTTGGTGCTATTTAGCAAACGCCAGCATGCAAAACTAAGATGATGAACTTGTTAAACATTATACCTAAACATCAACATGTTTGCGTGCCAAAGTAAGCATTTAGTCCAGCTCCCACTGTGTCAAAGTACAGCCTCACGGAGCTGCTAGCGTGGCTGTAGACTTTTTGTCTTGTTAATGAATTATTCCTACGATAGAAAGCTCCAGGTCAGAAATTTAAAGTTAGACACAGGCTCATAAGAATGTCTTTGGTGTGTCTTTTTCTTTTTGTAAAAGTTTGTGATTATATAATGAAGGGCTGGCTCCCTAAAAGTTGCTGAGTCGATGCATCAGTCAATAAAACCCCGAGTTGAAACGCTGCCTTTGTTATTTTTATCCATCTCATTACACAAAGAATCAGACTGACAGGTAACTGGGTGGAGACATAAGTGATATTTCTCATAGGAGGCTGTGTGAGTAATGTTTTTAAGTATTTAAGCCTGTAAGAATGAAATATGTGTAAAAAGATAAATACATATCTGTTAATATGTATAGAAAGTGAACCTCCTGAGTCTTATTAATATGTTTCTGTGTCTGTTTTGTGTCTCGTCAGGCTACAGGAGCATCCCTCTGAAGAACAGCTACAGTGAGGAGCTGGAGTTAGCAGCACTTCTGGTTCACATAGAGATCGTCAACGCAAAGGTACAAAACGCTTTCCCTCTTTCTCTCTCTTACTGAAGGGCCAGGTGATGCGGTTGAACACAATATGATCATAAGACCCACTGAAATTGATAATACTGAATAATCCACATCCTGCTCTCTTCTCTCGTTCACACCGTGGCTGCCGCAGGAGGAAGACGACGAGAACTTGTACACGTCCATCCAGCGGCTGCGGGATCGAACCAGCGAGCTGTCCAACCAGGTTTCCCTCCTGGAGAGGTCGGGCTCCGCGGACCTCAGCTACCAGCAGAGTCTGGAGGAGCTCAGAGCGGCTCAGGACCAGCTGAGCGAGCTGGTGGAGGCTCGCAACCGCAGGTGACTGATGATATAACACACACAGAGGAAAAAGATGAAAATATGTGCTGATTGAAAAGTGTTGAGATCATTTGAATTCTATTTATTACATTTGTAACATTTATTATGAGTGCTGGTGCCATTAGCTGATCAATTGATTAGTTGATTAGGTTTTCAGAATCGATTTAGTTGTGAATAATTCATTTTATCCACTTTTCCAGGCTGATGGAGAAAAAGAGGAGGGAGAAGCTGAGGCAGCAGGTGGCGGCAAAGCGCAGCTAATCCTCCCATCCACCAGAGAGCGCTAAAGTCCAACATAAACAGTGCCTGACACTCGCTGCCACCAGTGCTGTGCGGTGACAGCCCGAGAGAACAACAGGCTCTTTTACAGCGGCGACATGCAATCTTTATAACTGGAAATCACTAAAACGTGAGATTTCACGGCATCCTGCAAAAGGAACAAGTGTAACAACGAGTGACAAAACAGAAGCATCTCATGGACAAATAAACCTCACAAAGTTAAGCTATAAAAACAATCATGGATTTGTGGGCTGAAACGCATTAAGACCAAATTGGAGATGGGCTTTTTCTGACATTTCCATGGATCCAGAACAGCCTGGAGGGGGTCAAGGAAAATAAATCTGTTTCAAATAGACATTTTATTCACATTATGTCAATTTTTACATGCTGTCCAAAAGCTTTTTTTTTTTTTTCTTTTTTTTTTCTTTTGCCTGTGATGAAGTAATTTTTTAGTTCAGCTGGATTAAAAGTCTGGCTGCCTCTTGATAAAACTGGAACTGTTTGGTGGTAAATTATGACACAAAACTCAATTAAAAGTTTGAAGGGATGCCTTTTTTAAAATGAAGTTTGAAGCTCATCATCAAATTTGCTCTTATTGTGTTTCAGGTTTTAATAAGAGAAAAAAGGAAAAAAGGGAGACGAAAACTCAGGTTACACAAATGGATGGAAATAAATAACTATAAATGATATTTGGATGGAAAAAGGGAGAAGTGGGGCACGTGTAGCAAAAAGGAAATATCATGTCTGTGCCTTTTTGATGTTGTGCTTTTTAGACTGTAGTTACTCTGTGTTTAAGAGAGTAAAAGCAAACTGATATGTGAGGTCAAACTGTTTTCTCTACAACTGGAATAGTGACCCCTTTAAGGGAAAACTACTAACAGAAACTGGAGGAGGAATCTACTCGTTTGGCTTGGACCACTACTCATGAAATGGGTTTAAAGGGATTTTAAGACTAAAGTCTGTTTCTCCCAATCAAGACCAAGTCTTTTTTTTTTTCTTTTTTTCTGTTGGGGTGATCACATGCACTCTGCGCCCAGATGGTGGGGGCTCCTGACGTTGTTCTGCCTGGGAGAGCACAAACTGGACGAACTGTGTCAAATAAATCCTCACCAAACCACACCGAGAAGGTCTTTTAATACTTCTTCAAAGGGCTCTAGTACTACCTTCAAAGAGGAGAACTGAGAATAGTGAGCAGGGGAGGAGGAGGAGGAGGAGAGAGGATGACCACATTCCTCGCAGCGCCCCCTGGATGTCACCTGCACAGGGGCTCAGGTGTGTTCACCTCGGTCGGACACAAAAAAAACGACAAACAAGGGCTATCACAGAAAACTAGTAAAGCACTCTTTTACCTGCCGGCTCCGTGTCACACGGACACGTTTCACGTCTCACATCTGAAACCACACGGCCGGGATCGGTTCCCATCATCTGGCTCTAATCAACGGATTTGGGTCAACTGGTCCTGGATCTGCCAAAAGCAGCTCCGATTTGATCCCGTTGCATGGCTTCATATCTAATAACGCCCCGCCTGTGTAGCTACTTCACCCTCCCATCACCCCTGTGTCTAATTTCTTACTGTATATAACTTCTTTTATTTATCAGACAGGTGTAGATCCTGTTATAATAGATGAAAGAACATATTAGAAGAATGATAATGGACTTCAGATTGAAGATACTGTAACTTTATGTAGAAATTAATATTGTATACTGGAGCTCCCTTTAAATGTCCCCATAGACACAAACCTCTCTCTCTCTCTCTCTCTCTCTCTCCCTACGCTGCACTTGCACTGGGTAGGGACTTCTATGCAAAGGTCGTCTTCTTGGCCTATAGCCATCGTGTATTAGGCGATTTGACTTAAGTTGTGTTTTCTCTCTGTATCTATGCTAAATGTCCAGTATTAATACTCAATGCATTACAAATCCTGTGCAAGTTTCCATTTAATAAAGCTCTTTCATGTAACTGTGTGTGCCTTTTTTTATTTTGAAACATATGCAAAGACAACCAGCAGCAAGCAATAAACCTCAACTAATAAGAAAATACAGAGATTACATCTAACATGTAGATTACATGGTGCAAATTAAGAGTAGCTTAAGTATAATTATATTTAAAGAAGAGCCTGTTTGGAGAATTTGAGTAGAGTTGCGATGATTAGACGATTGACAGAAAATAAATAGGCAACTATTTTGGTAATCAACTAATTGTTAAAGTCATTTTAAAGTGAAAAATCCATTCTTTTATTTAAGGTTGTAAAATGTGAAAATGTGCTGCTTTTCCTTGTACCATTGTAGTAAGTTGAATATTTGGGGGTTTTAAGTTGCTGGTTGGACAAAACAAGACATCTGATGACATCACTTTGGTCTCTAGGAAACTGCAACAGGCTTTTTTTTAACTGTCAGTCACTGTTGTAATACAGAGCAAACGATTAAGTAGATTAATTGGTAATGAAAATAATAATTAGTAGCAGCCCTAAATTCAAGTATGTTAAATTTGTTGATTTTTTTAAAAGGTTTTAGCCTGTTTATCAGACAAAACAAGCTAACTGAAGACATCACTGTCTGCTGCTGTGAAATTGTGAGTAATTTTTTCACTATTTTTTAACATTTTACTGAATAAGCAATTAGGTCTTATAAGAGACAATGATTGCTTGTTGAAGGTGTAACACAAAACAACACACAGACACACACACACTGTACAGAAGAAATGGATATTTTGCAATGTATTAAGTTTCCATTGCTTCAATGTGGAGTCCACTTTTTTCTCCAACTGTTTAAGTTTTTTTCTAAGCCCTGAAGAAGGATTAGAAAAATGCAAGAATTTGAGATTTTCTAGAGATCAACTCTGTTTTTTGGTAGTGAAAACACCAGCTTAATGTGTACTAAGCCATCATTGAAAAAAAAAGATTAATTAAAAAATTAAAATGCTTAATGTGGACGCACTCTTAGCTTGTGAAACTATAAAACTGGAATATACTGGTATATAATCAGCTGCAGCATCTGTTCTGTCTGGTCTAAAGTCTTCTTATTGTGTCTGTTGTGAACTCTTCACATCCAAAAAAAAAAGTTAAAAATTAAAAGACTTTGAGCAGACAGAGAACGCTTTGTCAAAGGGGATAATCTAACAAAAACAGTCTGAGCTGTTTTCACGAGGGACACAATATAATTTCAAACCTGTGCAATCAAATACAATAACACTGAAGCTAATGTTTGACTTTTGTTACGGCATTCAATGGCTTTAAAGTGGAAAGATCAGTTTACATATGGGGTGAATCATTTAACTGATTTAAGATAAAAGCATAAGCAAGTCCACTAAGTATCCACATAATTAGATATGCTTTGGATACTAAAAAGACATTGTTAAGACTAGATGATGGTACTGTGGCTGTAGTACATTATTCACATTGAAGATGACACAGAACTGAGAACTACAGATTGTTGTTAACCTTCTTACTGCTGCTGACAAACAATATTTGATAGAGGATAACTTTTATTTAGAATTTAAAAGTGAAAGCTACTACATAGGTGCATTTTAGGTTTAACAGACCTGGTTTAATAATAGACTTTTATAATAGCAGATATCTTGACGATGACTCAGTTTCATTGAAGTGTCCAAGGAAGCCGTAATGGTGAAGTTTCCTTTATTGTACCATATATTTGTAAAAACTGAATGAGATTACTGGTAAACTATCATTTGTGTTTCATTTAAATCATTGCACCTGCACTGACAAAGTGTCTGCCATGTGAAAGATTTATTGCTGCAGTTTTGCGAGGCAAAGGTGAAATATTTTGAGAACACTTTGTACATCATGTCACCCAGAGAGCAGCCTCAGTTAGTGACCTTCAGTGTTGCTGGGTGAATATTTGAACTTCAAATTTTAACCATTTACAAAATTTTGAATTATCATTGAGAAGAGGTCAGAATAAATTCATAAAATGTATCATGTATTGATAACAAATTAAATATTCTTATGAGTTATGACCACACAAAAATGTGTTTGTCGAATGCCAACACTGGACGAAACAGTCCATTAACACTAAAACAAAAAATGAGTAGTAACTTGGCAGTATACACACCTTCACTTTTTAGTAGAGCTGTAACCTAGTTGATTAATTGATTAGTGAAAGTGAAATTTAAACTCATTAAATGGAAAATAGTCAAGTAATTAAATCTAAATGCCCAAATTAAAAGCTTCATTTTTCTTTTTAACATTTTACTATGACCTCATTATTCTGAGTAGTACAATATAATAATACTTTATTTCCCATTTCCTCTGTATATTTAAAGTTTTCCTCTTCGTTACACTACTATAATGACAGATAATTACACTTACTAATGTTGGTTTGTTGCTGTCTTTGACAATTTCAAACTCATAAATAACACAAAAATGAATGACATGAATATATATATAAAGACCAAATATATTACCATGATTCTTTTTAAATAATCCAATGAATTTCTAAAACTGAACTCATTATCATGAACAGTTTTTATTTCAAATATAATATCCAAAGTCTTCAGTGTTTGGTGATGGAAAAAAAAAAAAAAAAAAAAAAAAAAATCCTTGTTTTGTGTGCTTTCACATCTGAATGAGCAGAGAATACTTGATACTTGATATTGAGCCAATTCTTAGGTCTCACTAGCTGACCACATGTTTCAAGACTAGGAAACAGCAGGAGTCCTCAAGAAACTCCACCCATGGACCCAGGTTATCAAAACTAGAGATCCCTCTCTTAATCCGTCTCTTTTCCCCCTCATAGCTGTTGAAGGATGCAGCTCCCTGCTCCTCTACACCTCCAGCATCTCTCTACTGGAGCAGCTCTCTGCCCTTTTGTGTGGCCTGCTCACAGCAGACAAACACAGTCTTTTCTTTGCAGCAGAGGATGTGAGAGTCTGCCTAAGACTCAGAAACTAAGTTTCCAAGTGCCAACACAAGTCTGCTGTCTGGTTTAACAAGTACAGGAACCACGAAACAGAGTTAACTTGCTGCTAACTCTACACAAAGGAGTAACCTGGGCCCTCTGATCTGCACGACTGGAGCACCAGACCTACACAGCAAGTCCTCCATCTCTCAGCTGTGGAGTCTAACCCTTCTCTGCCTGTCTCATCCACAGATTCACCGGATAAGAAGCAGAACACCACAAAACGTCTCTTTCTCTTCATGGATTGGTAACAACTGGGCATAGCCTAGCAACATAGTAAAGCATAGCACAGCTAAGCAAGAACATCTGACTCAGGAGTGTGGCTGTGGCTCAGGAGGTAGAGCGGGTCGTCCACCAATTGGAAGATTGGCGGTTCGATCCCCAGCTCCTCCAGTCCTCTTGCCGATGGGGCCGTGGGCAAGATACTTAACCCTAAATTGCCCCTGATGGCTGTGTGCGTGAATGGTTAGTTTCCTCTGATGGGCAGTTTTGGACCTTGCATAGTAGCCCCTGTAACCATTCAGCGTATGAATGGGTGAATGTGATTCGTAGTGTAAACGTGCTTTGAGTGGTCGGAAGACTAGAAAGGCGTTTTACAAGTACAGTTCATTTACCATTTTAATGAATGTATTGATTGCTGTTGCTGTCAAAGCACTTTGTAAACTTTGTTTTTAATAGGTGCTATATAAATAAAGATTATTATTATTATTATATTACAACAGAAATTACATCCAGTAACTAGGCCTTGCATGCAACTAACATCTTCCTAACCTGAAACCTTGATCCTACATCAACTGGCTTTGAATAGAGAACCACACAGTTAAGAGCTTTAAAACCTAGTTTTTCCAAACTTTGGTTCAGGCAGCAGGTCTTTGATCATTTTGGGACTTTTTCTCATTTTGGGAGGTCTTGGCTGGAAAGTAGACCCCATACTTCACTACCAAATAACATTAGTGGCTCTATTACGAATTTTGAGCCAGGTCCTAATTGAAATGTCAATTGGTATTTTTCTTCTGATGGTGTAAAAAGCCCTTCTTGCCTTCTCCTTCAGCTCATTCACAGCCAGGCCAAAATATCCAGTGATGTATAATGTTTTGTGTGCTCAATTTCTATATTTCCTAATGTTAAGTATATCTCTGTAGTTCCCTTTATCAGCCAAATTGTCAGCATGCCATGTGCTCAGTCAACAAGTGACCGCAGCCATCTTGCCATTGTCTCCCCCCCCCCCCCACACACACACACACCTGTATATAGGTACACTTAGCTAGATTAATATTGTATGTTTTGCTTTTACCTTTTGTTAAATGAATACTTTTGGATACACCTGTTGTCTGTTTTAATGTTGCGCAAGAGGGACTTTTGCCATCCTCTGCTCTGTAAAGAACTCCAAAATCCTTCAACCATAACTAACTACTGATATGGTGGTTTTGTCTCATCAAAGTCCCAAATTTATAGATTAGTACACTTTGAGAATGAATTGGCTATTTTTTTTCCCTGACTCCAGGATGGTGCCTTGTTATTATTCATTCTTATTAACAATTTTATTGATTTTAATAATTATCTTTGACAATTATTGCTGATATCCAAACTTGTAGCCAAGGCCCAACACAGTGTTTAAGGAGGAAATAGAACGAGGACAGGTTGGATATTTACAAAGTCCACCTTAGAGATGAAAATCAGTTGAAAATCAGGCTAAAGGATTACTCATCAAACAGAAGAGGTACACGATGCTTATATTCTCAGTGAAACCCTAGTTAGCCATTCACTTTCTCCTGTGGACGTCAGAAAGGAGTTTTGAAGAAAACATTGTGCAACTTTGACTGAAACCTCTTCAGTGCCCTCGCTTCTCCTGATTATATAAAGCGGTTTTTAAGTGGATATTTTAGAAATCCAAATCAAACCATTTCAACAAAAAGTGAGAAACAATGAGTTCTCTGCAACACGTGAATCCCACAGTGAGAGAGATGAGAGTCTCGCCACAAAGCGCACTGCAGAGTCTGGCTGCACACATCACACAAGAGATCATGACGGTAAGTGCCAGTCATTTACTTTTATTCATCAGAAACAGCTGTGGGTTGACTATTTTTGATTTTGGGTGTCCATAAATGTAAAGGCTGGCATGAGACCAAATCCTTTTCCATTGTGGTCTTTGATGTAAAAACATTAAACACAAGGAATCCAGGTGGCAAGGTGACATTATACTTCCAACAAACCAACAAAATATCTGTTAATTATTATAAATATAAATACTTTCTAGTATTAGTTAATTAATGTATTCACACCAAATTAAAAAGCAAGACATTAAAACTATATACAAATTATGAGGAGTAGGCAAACCCCTTTTCTTACTATTGAATATTGTGTTTTTTGGCCTATAATAAGTCTGCATATGATGCTTTCCTGTATTAACACAGTGTTCTCCTGCAGGGGACACAAAAACCCTTCAAGGAGGTGATTGATTTGAGCTCAGGTGATCCCCACAAAACAAGGATGAGACCCATTTCATTTGTTCGACAGGTTAGTTTTGTCATTTGGCTTTTGTATTTTGGTCTATTTTCATGTCTTTTTTTTTGTCGTCTGTGATTCAAACCTCTTTATTTTTAAGGTCTTGGCAGCGTGTCTGTATCCTCAGCTGCTGGAGGACAACGGTCTTCCTCTGGATGTCAGGCTGAGGGCTCAGAGGTTCCTGGAGATCTGTGATGGAGAAAGTGTGGGTGAGAACTGTACACTCTGTCTGACATTTTAAACATGACAGTTTGGCATTTTAATTAAACAAATGTATAGAAATACCCTATCCAATCTGTCCATAGGGTCCTACACTCCCTCCTCTGGCCTGCGTCATGTCAGGCAGAGCATCGCTGAGTTCATCATGAGACGAGACGCTGGAGTGCCTTCATACGCTAACAACGTCTTTATTCCTGCTGGTTCTCAAAGGGCTTTGATGGTATGAAAACACTGTCTTTATTACTGTTTATGTTGTATATTTCTCCTTTAATGAAGTAATATTTACAGGCATATGGATATTAAAGGATCATTCTGGCAATAATTTCTCATTTTGGCCATCGTTTCTATCAGTTATGATAAAATCATACTCACCAAGTTAATTGCAGTCATCTGGGAACGCAGCAACATCAGTGCAACATATCAGGTGAGGCATGAAACAAGAGCAGACAGGCTATAAACAAGGCAGTGGTTATTCTAGATTATCAAAAGTAGGCGTCACACAACTGAAGGGTAGCCCTCTCTGGGGGGATTGCAGGAAGACCAGGGGGGAAATAGTGCAGAGTTTAATTAATTTTGATTCATAAAGGACCAATAAACAAGAGTCTACAGCTATGCTAGTGGCTCTGTGAGGCTGTACTGTGGCACAGTGGTCCTTTTGAGCTTCCAACACCCTCTTAGTTTAGTATGTTAGCATGCTAATATTTGTTAATTGGCAGCAAACACAAAGCACAGCTGAGGTTGGTGGAAGTGTCATTAGCTTTGCAAATATTTGGTCGTAAAAAATGATGATGATACTGGACGAAGCATTAAGGGATCAACAAAGTAACAAGTCATAGCAATCCAGCTGTAGTGCCACCTCCTAATATAAAACAGCAGCGGCACTGGAAACTTTTAGGTATGTTGAAGAAGCAGGTCAGCAGGCTAGAATATGTGCAAAAAAAAGGTGATGTTAAAAGCCAAACCAAAGAAACTAAATCTGCAGGCTTACTATCCTCCCTGCTCCATCTCAACAGACCAGCGACTGGCCTTTTAACTCTTAGCTTCACCTAACTGGAACGTACCATCTGCTCAGGTTCCCACAGGGTGAGCTAAACTGATCCAAAGCTTTCAAAACATATAGAACAACACTGATGTAGAATTTCTGTGTTACTGCTGACAATCTTAATGTCCTGCGGTCACACAAGTGCACCAAATCATAAAGAATGTCATTTACTACAGAGCAGTTTTATCCTTCCTACCTCAACTTGACAGAGCCTAGTGACTCACTGCTCAGTGCAGCTAATGATGCACACCTTTTTTGTCACTATCACTGATTAAGCAGATTATCTACCCACCATCACAAAACTCTCAAAGCCTTTCAACAAAATGTGACATTGTGAAACTACTTAACCGAAATCATTCCATTATTTCTATAACATTTCTGATAAATTAACAGGAATATTGGACTGAAATTAGTGATCTAATACACAAAAACTCTTGGGCCTGGTGAAAAGGGAGAAGAGCAACCTTTTCACACCATCCAATAGTTGTTAAAATATTTCACACAAAACCTCATTGTGGCGCCAAAGTCCGTATGGTTGATCCTCTGGGTACCAATAAACCCTGTACACAATTTCAGGACAAATTGTAATAAACTAGAATTATCCTTTAAACCCAAAACGTGTAATTATGGAACAATTCAGCACCAACAGAATCAACATATATTAAGTTTTGTATATTGATCTATTGTGTTTAGGTAATTGTGAAGCTGCTGGCCAGTGGGGAGGGGGAGAC
The DNA here is from genome assembly GCA_029490765.1 of Euthynnus affinis. Classification (NCBI taxonomy): domain Eukaryota; kingdom Metazoa; phylum Chordata; class Actinopteri; order Scombriformes; family Scombridae; genus Euthynnus; species Euthynnus affinis. The sequence continues at coordinate 26,194,320 of CM055848.1, read as the reverse complement.
TAAAACAGGTGTGTTGACCCCCATTCCCTGCCCACACACCCTGCCCATGTTGTTGGATGAGTCCGGGGTGACGCTGGTACCCTACCAGCTGAGGGAGGACCAGGGTTGGGCTGTGGACCCGGAGGAGACGCACCGAGCTTTGAAGACCGCTAGGAGGCGCTGCAAACCCAGAGCCATTTACATCAGCAACCCAGGAAATCCCACAGGTAAAGATCACACAGTAGCTACGTTACACCCCATTGTTTAAATGTCCTTGCTGTCATCACTATTGTATGCTGCTGTTGGTCCTCGCAGGTCATGTGCAGGACAGGAAATCCATAGAGGAAGTGATTCAGTTTGCAGCAGCTGAGAGGCTCTTGCTGTTGGTTGATGAGGTGATTAAAAAACTCTATTCTCAGATTAGGATTTGACTCAGTAACGCAGTCTTTCCTAATCTATCAATTGATTCCATCTGCACTCCAGGTACACCAGGACAGCGTGTATGGACAGGGCAGAGAGTTTATTTCCTATAAGAAAGTGCTGTTCGAAATGGGAAAAGAGTACTCAGAGACAGTGGAGTTGGTTTCCATACACTCTCTATCCAACGCCTGCATGGGAGAGTGAGTTCATTCTCTCAGATTTGCCCTGAGCAGTGGTTGCACAGGTAGATCTTTTCTCCAACTCATTTTCGTGTCTGTGTCCCAGATGTGGTCTGAGGGCAGGATACATGGAGGTGGTCAACATGGACCCAGATGTGATGCTGTTTGTTGACACTATGCTGTGTACTCAGATCAGCACTCCGGTCACCGGACAGCTCGCTCTGGATCTCATGGTCAACCCACCGAAACCTGGAGACCCTTCCTGCGACATGTACACACAGGTGACACATCTACAAAAGATCCTGCATCAATGCTCGTTTCCTACTTGGTTTGACTACTTACAACCAATCTCTGTTGTTTTTTTCATCAAAGGAGATTCTTCTCAATCGGGCTACTCTGTCCCAGAACGCTCAGCGGGCTCGGGAGTTCTTCAACGGTCTACCAGGGATGAGCTGTCAGCCAGCGATGGGGGGAATCTACCTTTATCCCCGTCTGCATTTGCCGCCTGAGATTATTGAGCAGGCCAAGGTGGGAAAATATAACAAGTACATCCACCAGTTGACCTCAACAAAACTCTTTTATGTAGTACAGTGCGTACATACATGTGAACCTATCAGGAGAAAGGTGTTATGGATAACCGTAGGTTGTAGATGCTTACAGAGAAGCCAATACTATACGCTCCAATTCTCCAAGTGTTATGTAGACTTTTGTATCAAGCCAGCTCATTGGTGGATTCAGTTCCTGAGATATTTTAGTCTGGACTAGAGTGGTGGACCAACTGAGTAACTAATGCTGCTAGCCTGCCTAACAATCAGAGACCAGTTACATTTATTTGTATCTGAACAGGTCATCTGAGGTGGTAATTATTCAAACAGCCTGTTGTTCTTCCCAGGAGGGAAACAAAGCGATATAATGTCACAATGTTCACATATGAAGGCTTAGTTCAGGTCCTCATGTCCACTTTTCAGGTACTAGAGGTGGAGGCAGATGTTTTGTACTGCCAGAGGTTACTGGAGGAGGAGGGTGTGTTTGTAGGAGCAGGTTACCAGCATGGAGGAACAACTGGCAACCACCATCTGAGGTAAGAGACACGACGTTATAGCCACATCAGTCACGTATGTTACATTTTCTTAAAAAGTGACCATATTATGTGTTTTTTCTTTTAGATTCTGCATCTTTGTTCCTCCTCAAACCCTGGAGGAAGCCCTGGCTCGCCTCGGTTCCTTCCACCGTCGCCTTTGGGCAGACATCCGAACCTTGACAGAGGTGTGAAGGGTAGAGACAAAGTGTAAAATACAATGACCCAACATGTAGTGCCCCGCGTGGAAGGACCAATCCTCAACTCGAGTGTGGAACGTTCTCAAGCATTTGTGTTACTATGCTCATTTATGTATACACAAGTGTGTCTCATATTCCTCATAGTGCCTTTTTATTAGTGCTCTACGTGCTTATAAACAACTCCAGAGTTTTTTTCCTATTATATACAATATATGATAAGAAGGCTTGCCGTTCACATGGTACAGATACAGCAGATACCCTCAAATGCCTTCAGCTCATTGGACAGCATGGATACAAACAGGCAGGAGCCAATCAGCTCCTTTTGGTGGTTAACTGGTATATTAGCTGATTTACTTTGTCTGCTAGTTTGATGAATATGCTCAGGATAAAAGTGTCTTTCTGGCTATATAGGAGGTAATGTGTGATGTGTGTAAATGAACATAAATCACAAACATTTACCAAGTGTAAACCTACATGAAATTTATAATGGCAGTCTATGGAAAGAATGATCCAAGTTCAAACCTTTGTTACTTTGAAACTATAGATCCCATTCAAACTTTAAATTGTTCACAAAACTTTGAATTTTCAAAGTTGCATTCTGTGTTGTGATACCTTCTGTACTTTTGGAGCAATTTAGGTCCAAAGTGAGGGCTTTTACAGCAGTTTTCAGATCTTATCAGCTTGGTGTCATCAGGCAGAGAGGAGAGCAGAGATTTTTTTAGACCAGGAAAAAAAGTAGCTATAGTAACATGTCTCACTCCCCCAGTTTTAACTCCTCAAGCACATATCATACCTCAAAATGTTGTCACAAGCCTCCCCTCTCTCAAAATGTAAATATATTTCCTATAGGAATTATAGTTTTTGAGATTTGATAGGGAGAGCGCTGTCATACTCTCATTGACTGCAGTGCCATCTGCAGGCTGTGTGTCTCCTCACTCTCCCTCCTCATTTCTTAAACTTCAAACACTTTGTACTTCCTCATGCTCAGCAAGTCCTGCTGTCGCTAATAACGTACAAATCTGAGTTGGAAGCTTCATTTTTGGGCAGATCAATTTTTGCACAACAAAATATGAATTTATGCTGCACATTTCAGCACTTATGCTCAGCTTCCCCTTGTTAGATTACAGGGTTTGGGGATCAATACCAGCTCACGGCAGAGCTCCTCATAACTCTGCGCTTATATAAACAAAGTTGCTTCATGTGTTTATTATGTACCATCATGCTGTGCTTCTCCAGCTTATTATTATAATAGTAATGTCAGAGCTGCAACCCCTATTTTTTGTGCAATTAAAAGTCTTAAGAAAAACTGATCTTGCTGTGTTACTGTTTGCTGTGTCACACGTAGGTCAGCGCTAAGTATTGCTGTCTTATAAATATAAGGTTGTTTAATCCTACTTGTTTGTTTAATATCTTTTCTCCTGTTTCTGCTAAATTAGGAGTTATGCCAGTGATTTGTATTTTTGTTCCTTTATGTTTAAATATGTAATTTCAGGTTGATAAGCTTTAGTTCCCTTTAGTTTGTTGTTTTGCTGTTAACTGAACCCTGAAACCACAACTATGAAATAAACATTTAAAGGGGCTGTAAAATCCTTTTCTTGCTGCTGTTTCTTGGGAGCTGGGAAGAGGGAGTGTGCTAGACAAACTCAGCTGTCCCTCTGTGATCCACAGCTCAGATAAATGTCAAGAATAGATGAGTTGGACGGATAAAGAGGGATGAAGAAGAGTTGGGCTGTTAAGACTAATGGACTATATCTCTTGCTTCATTTCTGTCTCCTTTTCTCTCTATCACTTTCTCTTGCTTTTACCTGTTTATTTCCTATTTTCTCTTTATTTTTCCTCATTTACTTTATTTTTGCCTTTTCAATTTATTTGCATAATTTCTTTAATCTATTTTTTTTCTTTAATCATTTTTTTTCTTTTACATCCTCCAATTTATTTTTTCATTCTTTGTCTCAACCTTTCATCTTTTGTCTCATTTATTTACCCCTTACATCTTTCTTTCTTTCTACACATAAAAACACGTGGATAAACAAGAAAATTCTGAAAGCAATCACGCTGCATTATGGAAAAATTGCTGGAGTCTGAATTTTATTATGATTCTACCAAGACTGAAACTGCAGGTGGGATCAAACCTGTTAGACAGCAGCGTTAAGACTGACTCAGAAAAGGACATCGGTATGATCAGGTTTTCACATGACTTTAAATTGCACAATAAATAAGTCTTGCACCTCTGGCATTTTTATAATGGGAAAGGGAGCTGGGGAAAAGGTGGCAAAGAGGGGTTATTGTGTCTTTGTCAGTGCATGCCAGGATGTTATGTTGGTTATATATGTATTGTTTGTCTGTGTTTGCGAGACAAAGGCAATTCTGAACTGTGAATGAAACCTGAAGGTTTGCAATTATTATTGTGCTTTGACTCACGATCCATGAGTTATTGGTCAAAATGTAAAACGTGACCACTTGCAGCAATCACAGTTAGCAGAAAGAGAGATGTCTCCCTCCTCTGCAGTCTTAAAGACAGAGCTTAGTGCACTATAAAGAGCCCAGATTACCAATAGTGACATTTTTATTATTTGTACAATAGAGACTTTAGTACATTATTCAAAACACTTCTTATATACTGAAAAAATGGTACGTCCCAAAGCCCAAAATGGCTTCAGTATAATCGCTGCACAGCATTTTTTCAATTTTATACATATATTATTTTTTGTAAAAACTGTATCTTAAATAGTATGTACAGATAGCGTCTGCAAAATGCATTCTAAACACATGATATATATTATATATACTTCGGCAATTACATTTCTCCGCATTAATACTCAAACTTAAAACTGGAAGGATTTCAACTTGCATGTGCAAATAAATAAAGAAATAAATAGTTCTGTTAAATCGTCACTAAAATTTGTCCAACTTATAACTCAACAGCAGTTCTCTCTTCAGAGGTCAAAGTACTTTTTGTCACACAACAGAAGAAGCAGCATTCAAGTTGGGTAGGTGTAGGTACTGCAGAAAGCATGAGTACATTCACAATCAATATGAGTCATTTTAAATTGGATTTCATTCACAGCTATGTACAGTGATACCGTCCTCAGCATTTGTTCAGCTCTTATGTAGTTTAAACACATAGAAAATGACTGTTTTTATAGTCATATACATATATATATAATATATATTTGTATAACACAAATTCACAATTACAGTAGAAATACATTTTATACAGTTTTGGATGGTACATGTGTAGGTCTCCAAGTCATACTGTGCGTACTTCCATCCATAACTTTGTTATAAGTGTCGTTATAAAATATCACAATTTTTGAGCAAAGCTAAGGTATATCAATATATTTAGAAAGAATTACCTGAAACATGTAGTAAAAAATAATTATATTATCAAACCTTTTTTCTCTGTTCTCATCACAATATCTTTGATATTTCAAACTCTAAATAGGGTTGGGTGGGTACCTGTGGTTAAGATCAACCACATGACTTAACTGTGCCATTTTGTGTCCCTTATTGAATGAACTAAATTCTGACGCTTATTAGGAGACTTGACACAAAATGGGCACAGGATGACACTGTCACGTCAAGTAAAAGCAAATGAGCAGTGAAGGATGTTGTTTTGCTCTGGATGAAACATCAGATGTTACACAGAACAGAACAAAACTCACTGTCATGAAACGCCTTCAGGACACTTGTTGCATTTACACAAAGACAGAAAATGAACTTCGTCACTTTTTTTTTTTTTTTTTTTTAAACTTTTTGTGGTTGCTTCTGTCATGTTAATACAATTTCTGAAGCGTGACCATGCAGGTCAGATTTTATAAGACCACACTGCCATGGCTTCACCTTTGGCCAGAAACCTCTCATGCAGTCTCAGTTTCTAATCTGAGCTGACATAACTTGGTTTCCCTGGTTTTGTAAATGTCATATTCCAAACATCACCTGACCCAATCCACATATAATTTTCAACATTCACCAACAAAGTTGGCACATTTAAATTTCCATGTACACCTAGTGTCAATTTGCATCTTCTCAGGTTACAAAAGTCACGCTGAGATTTCAAGTGAAGTCAAAGTCTTTGTGATAGAGATCAGATCTTTCCCTGATTGTCTAAAAAGGTAAAATCTGATTCAAGGTCGATTTACCCGTTAAGACAGACTAACGGTGTTTGTTATACCTTATTGGTTCTACTGGGGAATTTCGCTTTTCACTTGCTGCTTTGCACAGGGAGGCCAAAGGTCAGGGCACTTCAGCAGAGCGGGTGCTCTGGATTTGATGCTGAGCCAACAATTGAAACAGTTTCCCTACTCACTAAAGCCATGCAGCTGCTCTCACTGTAGACAGATCAGATCTGAGCCGCAGTGAGGTAAAGCTCTGATGTTTTGGGCCTGTGTAAATACAACCAGGGGGGAGTCAGAGGGTCTATATGGCACCAAGTATAGAACATCAGTCTCACTGTAAATCAGTGGTATAATACATCTAGAGTCTTCTAGAGAGTACAGACCTCTAGAAGCCAACAGAAAATGGCTGGCTGACAGTGACCGACGATATGAAAGCATGCTGTGCATTTACCATACAACTCAAACAGCTAGAAAGGGACGTGACATTGCTGAGACAATTGTAGAAAACACTTCAAACTCTCAAAATGTGGCACAGATGTTATAGATAGTGTTACAGTGTGTGTGTGTGTGTGTGTGTGTGTGTGTGTGTGTGTGTGTGTGTCAGTGCGTCTGGTTTTATAACATTTGAAGTCAAAGATGAGGTTAGAATATAGATATGCAATGCGGCATAGAGCACATCATTGCATATGTGTGTGTATGAGTGTCTGTGTGTGTGTGTGTTTGTCTGTTGTGTATGGCTGTGTGTGTGTGTGTGTGTGTAAACATTAGCATGAGTTGCTCATTAGATGGCACTGCAGGACAAGTTAGGCTCTGCTGAAAAGCTCAATGGGCAGAACCTCAGAAATATTGCTTTAGCTCTTTTCAGCACAGCTGTGCAAGCAAACAGTTTTTTTTTAAAAACAGAAAACAAGTAGCAGAGATGGAGTATGAAAACTGTTTTCTACACAGAAAAATTGTGGTTTATATGCTTTAAAAAATTGTCCATTTGGAGAATCCCTGTATGTTCATATGAGAGAATTGAGAGTGTGGTTTATCAACAATAATAATATTAATCAAACTTTTAGAGCTGTCTGTCCAGGCCCCAAGGAGAGTGCAGCTCTAGGAAGCTGCAGCTCTATATATGTACACAAGGCAGAAAGTCTTAAGATTTCAATTTCTGTACACTGGAGGCAATAATACCTGCAGAACAGAACAGAACAGACGACAGCAGAACAGAACAAAGCACAAAACAGTGAAAGAAAGAGCAGAACAGAAGAGAAACGTAAGACAAAAGAATTGAACAGAACGCAATACTGCAGAGAAAAAAAAGAAAAGAAAGAAAAAGAACAATGAAGAACATGGAAAGTGAACCATGTGCTACACCAGAAAAATCATTAAAAATCTACCATGGACAGAAAAATACAAGGCAGTGGAGAAAAGCAAAAATACCCCAGAATTCTAACTAACCAACAAAACAAACTACTCAGACTGGCCAATCAGATGACTGCCTAATTAACAAACCAACCACAAAATCCAAACTGCAGCAGCCCTGTAGGGACTCAAAGAGTAGAGTCCTCTTGTGGTCCGTCCAGCCGTCGATCAGGTCCCCGATCGCCGGTAGACAGAAGAGCCGATATGTTTCCTATGGTACATTTGGCACTAGTATTTGCCTTTGGTCCAGCAATAGGCAAAAAAAATGTCTGTGTATTCCCCTAAAAAGGTAAAAAAGGCGGCTCATTTTTCAGGTCCACAAGCCTCCAGCGGAGGGCAGGTGGTGTGGCGTGGGATGGCGATGAGCAGAGAAGAGAAACGATGTTGTGTTTATTTGTTTGTTTGTTATAAAACTATTTCTAGCACGTGCTGCTGTCTCTCAGAACCACCAAGTCCACCGTCCGCTGGAAACTCTTCAGCAGAGAGACGGCTGTCTCGTGCTCCATGTGTAAAAAACTATGTCCGTTAGCCTGCAAGGCAAACACGCAGCACAGTCAACAGCATGTGTGTGTGTGTGCATGTATGTAGAGATATGTGTGTTGCAGTTTTTCCATACATATGTATATGTGTGTGTGTCTGTGTGTGTATGTGTGCAGGTGTGTTTGTTTGTGTGTGTGTGTGTGTGTGTGTGTTTGTGGAAGGATGGAGGGCCACTGCCATCATTATCTCAGAAACACATCACTGTTGGGGAAAAGAGAGAGAAGAGGAGGAGCTACACAGTCATGCTGTAGAAAGAGAAGGGGTAAAGACAAAAAAGGGCTTTTTAGATGAGTTCATCCAGCTAAACTGTACATCTGTGGAGAGAATACGAAAGGGAAGGAGAGAGGGGAGGAAAACATGAAGGGGTGCGATAGATGCTGTAAATTATCATGGTAAAGCGCTAATTATGACTACATGGTCCAATCCTCGTTCCTTTGAAATAATAGCTACAGTAAATATGCTAATGCATGTAGCACAGTAAAAAAGTGAGCTTTTTACTCTTCTAGTTCAACGTATTTTGTTTCAGTTTTGACTGATTTACAAAATATTCCAATATTTGCTCCCTGTAAAATAATATCCCTGCAGGGTGTAAACATAAATGGTTGCAGCATCAACATTATAATGCGGCCATGTTTACTCATATGCACTCAACTTTGCTTTCTCACAACTTATAAAAAAAAAAAGACAGTGTAGTCATCTGATAAACCATATAATTTAGCGAATTACATTTTGTTTACTTTCGCACACACAATCTGCTCGCATGGCAAATTACCAATAACAGTTGTTCTCAGAGAGTAAGGCTGACACATCACAACAATGGCTTTTTCCAGTGTGGTTGAGCTATTATTCTGTTACCTTTTAGAAAAATTCACAGTGTCCAAAGCCTAAATCTTATCCAAAGTGACCAGAGTGTTTAAAGACCAATTATGCAGTGAGAGAATGTAGATTGGGAATAGCACAAAAACACAGGGTGTGGCTTAACACATGTTTTGATTAGAAAGTTAACTGACATGGAAATATAAGAAACTGAACTCTGCTGGATTTAGTGTCACCACTGCAGACCTATGGCAGTTACAACCAGTGCTGCATGATGACGTAGCCTCATTTAAATTCAGCACTGATATCTTATGTAACGGCTTTCACACTTTTCCTTCACTCAGGTTTTCAACAGTATAAACTGTTAGGCTACTCAAATCCAGCTGTAATCTTTGCCTCAAAAAGTTATTGGGTTAAGCTTAAGAAGAAAGATGGGTGAAAGGTGGGTGGGGCGGCTTCTGGGGGTCATGCCAGATTTCTGGACCACAAGATACACACACACACAGAGGCAGAATATACAGGCAGGAAAATGCTGGAGTCTGATACAGACTTGCACCCTAATATAAACTCTATCTAAGGTAACACCAGTGAGTGAGTTGATCTGTGATCACTGTCTATCAGTGATTATTTGCTGCTGTTGGATGTAATAAAATGTTACTGTACATGGCAGGTAAAGTGTTTGTGACTTCCTCTTTTGTCGTGCTAAATGCCCTGCCTCCTTGTTTGAAAAATAGGGGAAGGGTAGGGAGGGAAGGGGGCGGGGGGGGGTAAAGGTGTGGCTGTTTCTGGCCCATCTGATGACGAGTGAGAGGGTGTTACCTGCAGTATCTTGTCTCCAGGCTGCAGGGCAGAGGCGGCGGGCCCGTCATGCTGTACCCTAGTAACAAAGATACCCTATAAGTCAAAATGATACACCGTTAGGACAACACAGGGACACGATGGTTTAGAATCTTTGCCTTTCTCATTCTCATCTTAATATCCAACCCCCCCCCCCCAAGAAAATCACATTTCTGCCAAAAGTTTAAGGGCAGTTAAAAAATGCATTCTCTTTGTTCTGAATTTGGAGAGGCATGCAAATATACTGTTGACAATAAAATTGCAAGTAATACATAATTATAATTATTACATAATTATTGCGCTGAAGTAGTCGAGTTTACATTGAGCAGATTATTCAGCATCTATCTTAAAATCTACTGAAGCTGAATGATACATTCTTCCCAAAAAAAGACAGATTACACATGCCAATATCACCTAATTATACAGATAAAGACTTGGTGACAAGTAGACATAAAGATAGAAAAATAGATATAGAGTAAATGTATATATAAAGAATAGGGGAAGAGGAATAGGTGTGGAAGGGGGTACTGACTAGGGGAAAGAAGTAGGTAGCAGGAAGGGCAGAAGATATTTCATTCCCCATATTTTCCCTCAACAACCCAAGGCAGAGATTGTAAAAACACCAACATCTTTTCACCGAGAGCTGAAAGATGTTTTTGAACACAGAAAGTGTAGGACAATGCATCCGCGACGGCTCGACATGTTTCAACAGGTTGCGCACGTGTTGAACACACAACAGTGAGCATAACAGACAGATGTGCCACACAGAGGTGACACCAGTTAATAAGGAACGATACAATGCAGTCGTGATAGTGCAGCGGCACCGACATACTACAGGATATGAGTGAATGCGGGAACAGACACATACAGGTATATCGCTTAGAAGTGCACATGTTAGAGGTATTAGTTAAGCTACTATACACAGTAACATTCATACAGTGAGCCTCATAATTAGATAAGAAATGGGTTTGTCATATTTTCAGGTTCAATTATACCATTTATGCTAAAATATGGCAACATAGTAAAAAAAAATCAACTTTATCAAATGTTATTTGGACAATTTTAGCACTTTGCAATGATCCCCTGACATCTCAAGTGCTGAAACCTATTGACATGTCCCTGTCAGGTCACATATGGAGCTCACTGTACATTACATATGTATTTGTTAGCAGCTGAAATTGGTTAGCGTTAGTCACAACAATCAAACAATTACAGACTATAAAGCAGTTGCACACAAAGCCGCAGTGCCCTACAAAAACCTTCCATCTTCAAAATGAACTTTTTCATTAAATTTGAAAAAAAAAAATCTGTAAGTTATGCCAAACTATGAGCACATCTTTAACCAAGATTAAGTAGTTTTATTATTGTTAATCTAGACAAGCTAAATGATCAAGTTCCTAGTGTTCAGTATTGAGGATGAGGTTTTTGCAGCTCAGTGATAACACACATACAATATTCTCAGAGAGATGACAGTTGATACATATGTTTGTTATCAACAGCAGCTCAATGTGCAAGCACAGCATATCTCGCAAGACTAGGAGCAGAAAATTGGATTTTCAGACGTTCACAGCCCAGATGTGACTAAAAATCCATGTTCTGCTCCTAAAATCCCTGTCTTCTGTTCTTAAACCAAGCCTGAGAGGCTAATACATCAAAGCCTGGGATCTCACTTCTGTCAATACAGGAACTGAGCCCTGTCTCCATTCACTGAATCCTAATTAGCCAGAAGTCAAGTTGACCCAGTGGCTTAAAAGTGTCACAGTCAGTCTTTTAAATCAAACTCAGGAGAATATCATTGTCATTTCTTGTCTTTTTTTTTTTAGCAACCTGATAATGATGTCAGATGGGTTTTACAACAGATTTTAAGACATTAAGACATCTGATTCAATGCGGTAAGAAAACTCTGTTTTGACAAGTCATTTTTGGGAACTTTCAACCATTTGATTAAATATGAATGGACTTCGGTGCAGATGATTATGTTACTGCACAGGATATTCATAGTCAGATTAGATCATCATGCGAAAATTTGTTTTTTTAGAGACAAAATAAAAGGGCATTAGTGGGCAAATTTACAGAATTTAGAGATTAACCGATTACATTAATGAAAAGTCTCCTTAACAACACTTTGGAGGTCAAGAAAACATGAAGAGGGGGGCATTTGTTTCAATTAGGATGGACAAAACAGGCCTTAGGATTCAAACGGCCATTTTTGATTTGCCAATTTGCACATGAAAATGTTTTAAAAACATAAAACTCACTGAATCATCTGGGAAACAAGCATGCCACTCTAGCCCAGATAAATCAGTGGATGAGTCCCTACTGAATTAAGTGTAACCGACTGGGTGCAAACAACCACATGGGGGAGCCACAATCCTGTGGAACAGTTGTGGCTGTAGTAGGCTCTAGGGATCAAAACTATAGATGTATAATTTATCAGCCAAGCTGTTTTGATACACAGTCCTTTTTAACTATTAAAAACTCTTGCTTGATTTAGCCTTAAGTTTTCCCTTAAATGCATTAAAAGGAAAATAAAATCAATATATGTATACTTGCCTATAAAATAGTCAGTAATGAAGCTTTTGGTGGTAGAAGGAACAAAAACCTAAATGAGCTCTCAAAATTAGGTCAGAATAAACAATTGAAACAAAGCTTGTTTGAGTTAAAACTGCTGACAGAGAAGCTCTGAGTTGACTACCATTGATCATTAAATCATGAAAACAACGTTTAACTGCTTCAGCAAGATGCCTCACATGTGGATCAAAGAAGAAATGTTCATAGGGTAGGAAACAACAGAGCTATAGTAAGAAAAGCAGTTTCATAAAAGGAAATCTGGAGTAAGGAAAAAAACAAAGTTGTATCCTGACAGATAACCCTGCGGGCGGGCTCTAAGGTGAACAAACCTATGCATTAAAATGTATATATCACTTTACAGCAATATACATTTGAACCATACACACTACGATGACTCAGTGAAAATGGTTGCTGACATTAACTGACATCACTGCTGATACCCAGAAGCCTAGCAGGTGATTGACGATCACTATCACTGTTTACCATTCACCGAACTCATGGTAGGCTGCAGTATGTATAGTGAATGTAAACAAACAACACATTATACTCTATCCATCCACCCCTATTAACACAGATAATTATTTCTTTCTATATTAAATATGTCTATACCTCTACTTCAAGTCTCCTATCATTTATATGCTGTATAATTTTCCTGTGTGTATACTATAATTACACATCTATAGAACATGCTTTATGGATAAGAACAGGCAGTTTTGACAAAATATTTAGATATCACTTGAGAAACTGCTCGTCTTCATTGGTTTCATTTGCTGCCTGTGCAACATAGCATTAATAATGGACAAACTGCAGCTGGTGGAGGCTTTATGGATAGACACAGAGATGGGAATGATTAAATAACTGTACGAGTCAGCAACTTAAACACTAGTTGTCTACTCCAAACTTAAGCGAAATGATGAATTGACAGTTCCTGTATTATCAGTTTCCACCCCCCGACTTAAATTAATTCACCATTTTCACATAGGCTGTGCAAAGGCTGAACGTTTTAAAGGACTCTTCTTATAGGCTTTCTATTTATAGACCAGCTGTCTCCTCAGTTACTCAACATCTGAATAACAGTCAGTAAAATCTGTCATACTTCCCATCCCTAGATCAAAGCGTTGAACATCTAAAATCACCCACGATGTCCCAGAACTAAGCAGCCTTCCTAAAATAGCTGTGAGAGCTCCATGAGCAGCCGTGCCTCCTTTAGACTGACTATAGCAGCATGTTTCTAGGACAGACTGCCATGTGCATGGAGGCCTGGGGGATCTGCAACCCCAACAGGCTCTCAGTTACAGGCACACTGACAGAATCAGTCAAACTGACAAGTAGAAATGATAAAAAGAGTTTGGCATATCTTGTAATTAGACATCTTGTATGCATGTGGGCACAAATATGTTTTCAAAATATGGATATATTCAAGTTTGTCGATGTAACTTCATTCTCCAAGCAAACTCACAGTGTTAAGGGCTCTATTAAGATCAAATAAACACATGAAAATAAACTATTTACTACATAAATGTATATATCAAAAAGGTGTCTTATATTGTATTAACAGTCCTAATAAGACAATGTGCCAAACCCAAGGGGTTCAAGTATTTCAGGAGATTTAGTTTACACATACTTTACAAATAAACCAGATACACGAGTCTCAGGTATTTAAGTGAAGTGCAAAGGTAACTAAATCCATAAAAACCTCCTGCTTCTTACCATTTCAAACGCCTAAATCCTGAATTAAACTGCTATTTTCCAGTATTTTTTCAATGTAACATCACAGACTCAAAACGACTCAAAGTTAACCGAGTCAACTACTGCCCCACAGACAGACAGACAGGCCGATAAACGAAACACTGCAGTAACGAGCAGCAGTTTCCATGGCAACTCTGAGGTAAAGCTGGGGAGGCTGTGATTGGCTGGCAGGCCGGGTCGGGTCGTACCATGTCGGAGGGTTTGAAGGGGTTCCCCTGGCCACTGATGCCACCAGAGATACTGAAACCAAGACCGGGGTTCTTCTCTATTCTCACACACAACTAGAGAGAGAGAGAGACAGAGACAGACAGAGAGAGAGAGAGAGAGAGAGAGAGAGAGAGAGAGAGAGAGAGAGAGAAAAGAAAGAGAGAAAGAAAGAAACACAAGTGAAAGTGAAATCTAAAGATCATAGCAGCCTCTACATGAGCATAGATTACATAAACAACAGTACCATGGGGCTCTCATGTGATGAGTGACATGCTCTGGCTTCTATATATCGGCGGTCCTCCAAACTGAGCCCCAAATATTCTTGTCAGAGTTTGACATAATGAAATCCCTTTCATATTTGGAAGGGCAAAAACAAAACCCTGAGGAAGATCAGCTGATGATGAGCTGATCTGAGTGCTGCAAATGTCTGTTATCCTGTTGGCTAGTTGTAACATGTAGACATTAACCACTACTGTTTTTGCCAGATTTGCTGCCTGTTAGCTGCCAAAGCCAATTTAGTGTTTACTTTGTTGCAGTTACCTACATTTACGAACAGATTTAGCTTATCAAACCTTTCACCTTTACTTGCATTGCTACTCAAAAGATCACAATTTACTATGTACTGTCATTTGAGCACAGCACGCTTTCTAAATAGAGCCTCAAGACAGTGTGAGATGTTTTTGCCTCGGACAAACAGACAGACGGTCAGATACCTGTTCTTGGAAACCATCCATGCTCTTCTGGCCTTTAGTCTGCAACAGGCAGCGAGCGCTCTGAGGCCGCGGGTTGGTGTGAGTGGTCATAACAACCTGGTTGTTATGGACCATGCCCTGGTTGCCGTGGTACTGGGGGTTGGTGGCAGGCTGATGGGGGTTGTGGGAGGTATGAGGGTTATACTGGGGTTGGTTCCCAGATGAGGACAGGCCCATGGTCATGCCGGCACTTGGGTAGCCCTGGCCAGGAGGGGGAAGGGCTGGGTGGAAAAAAACAAAGAAACTGGTAGCGTTTAACACTAAATAAAACTTTTAATTTCTAATTAATAACTAATTAATTTCTAACCCCAAAATAAACCCGCACAGGCTACAAATGAACAATTCTTTAATTTACTTTTACCTTGAGACATGGTGCCTTGATATTGCCCCCCAGAGGGAACGACTGATAGGGGCATCCCTGGCTGGTATTGGCCCTTGTTCATCATCCCGCCGTCGTAGACCTGCTGACCGACCACACGATGAGGAGTCGTGGCCGAGGAGGAGGAAGAGGAAGTGACGATCATGGTGTTGTGTGATTGGTGGGATGGGTTGTGGGGATGGCCGCCCTGTGTAAACAGGAGTTGGGTAAACAGAAGTGGAGATATTGTATATGTTCATCTGCATTTATAACAAATGAGCTCTATCCTTCCTTACTTCCTTGGTGGAGTCTGATTGAAAAGTAAACTGATTACACAGCAGCTCTCACCTTTTTCATGAGGTTGTCAGGCGGGACATCCCTCCTGCCAAGTGAGTAGGGAGCCCACTGATTACTCCCTGACACCCCCTCCTGGTCATTGTCCAGCATGGCAGCCTGCTGGGAGGGGGTCTGAGAGAGAGACAGAAACAAAAACAGAGACGGAACAATTAATAATTACTGGTAATGAACACTTAACTTTCATAACATACTTCTATCTGCATATAGACGTATGTCAACCTTTGTCTACCTGAGTTTCAGACCGGTTTGAATCAATGTTATATGAGAAAGTGTATCAGTAAGTATCAGATGGTAAAGACGGAAAATAAATCCTAAAACATTATAATTAATGACAGCAACTCTGCCTGCCCTACAGTAAACTGTACAAATGGTTTTCTGTGGTGTACACCCACTGCTTCGTGTGTCAGACAACAAAGATCTGAATGTACACTGACATAATGCAGTGTACTTTAGTATCGAGAGGACAGATTTCTGTTTGTTGAGCTGGTTTAGTCGAGGGCTACAACTAACGTTTATCATCATTATCTGTTGATACTTTTATGATTAATTGATTAGTTATTTGGTCTATAAAATGGCAAAAAAAATGTTAATCACTGTCTTGCAGAGCCCAAGGTGCAACATAAAATCTCGTTTTTGTCTCGACCAACAGTCCACAACCCAAAGACAATCAGTTAACAATCAAGAAGCCAGAAAATATTCACTTTTAAAAATCTGGAACCAGAAAATTTCAGCATTTTTTTTCCTTTTAAAAATGTCTCAAAACACTAAAATGATTATCAAAATAGTGGATAGTATTAAGTCTCTTTTGGTCGTCCTATTGATTTATAGACGTATTGTTGCAGCTCTAGTTTAGTATCTGTTGTTTTGGCAACCTTGAAAAGTTGGAAGTGTCTAATAGCTCTTGAATTACCAATTCACTAAATTAACAATTCATACACACAACATGTGATTTTCAGTCACTCCGAGAATATTTGGAACACAAAAAGACATATCACCCCCCGTTCATTGATACTTACAGCTTGAGTAGACAAGATAGTTATAATAGTCTAAATTATGATAATGTCACACAGTTAAATAATAGTTCATGGTAGCTGAAGAGGCAGTGGCAGCTATGTGTGCAGTACCAGGGGTTCATTGTTCTTAGCGGGATACTCACAGTGTTAGCAGATGGAGGAGGAGGTAGTGGCAGCCAGCGGCCAGCAGGGGGCTCATGCTTAGTGTTATTGTAAAGGTTAAAGTTCAAAGTGCTGCTTTGCCCCTGGCCGTGACCCCCGCCCTGACAGAGCATGCCCAGCGTGAGCGTGTTGTGCTTTAGGACACCACTCTGATTGGAGAAGACAACATCACATGACATGGGTGAATGAGGGGAGGAGGAGGGGGAGCCTGCACAGCGGGCTGCAGCGTGGCGACAACACACTGTGAGCTCCACAAACAAACAAACAACAATAACACTGATAATACAACAACAAAAACAACAACAACAACAACAGTGCAGAGTTGCTGAAAGCACAGAAAAATGTTAGCTAGTGACTGGTCAATACACACAGTGAACATTGTGTTATACAAGCAACAACTGGTGGATAAAGTCATTCCAACATTAGTCAACAAATTAGCGTGTTAGTGCTCTAATTAGTTAGATAGCAATACTGTATTTATGATTATTTAAACCAGCAAGAAACCCAATCCCTAAATAAAAACAGCTCCCTGCACTAAAGTCTTTTCTTTTGTAACGTTGCTTATATTCAAAAATTAGACCAGAAAACATGCATTTAGTTTGATTAAATGAGTTTAATTTGTGTCAGAGACTGTGTTTCCACTTCAAGGACTTTAAGAGGAGTAAATAAACATTGATATTCTACATCAGTGTTGATACACAGTTTCTGTATAATTACAGTACCCTGAAAAATAGCCTTGTCTCTAAAAAGTGAGTGCAATAACTCTGAAGATCTTGTGGTTTTTTTTTTTTTAAACAAGTGAAAATGTCTAACATGAAGAAATGTTTTCTCGATCTGACTCTCAATGAGTGCAGTGTCTCAAAATAACATTTTAAATAGATAATCCCTTGTTGAGGGACTCACAAGAGATTTTATTTTTTAATGGTCGAATTTGAAGCAGCAAACGACTCCTGACTTTTAGTTGCTGGTATGCGTCAAGCTCTGACATCATTGGACCATGAAATTTCTGTTGTACAACTCTAATTTATTTAGACCCTCCTGCATGATAAACACCTACATCTTTTAAGCTCCATACCCTGAGTGTGATAACAGGCTTTCTTAAAAAAAAAAAAATACCATGACATCATCAGGGTTATTTTTTCAGACTTCGGAAAGCTTCTCCAGAGACATGATACCATTGTATTCACAGGCTGTTTAGTTCTCCTCATATCTAGTAATCTTACAGCAACCTTCACTGCTAGATGTAACCTCACTGACTTTTCACTTGTTTGAAAAAAAAAAAAAAAGATGTTCAACACAAGATCAAATGACTTGTGTCACATTACACATTGTGTGGCACTTTATTTCAGGACATGTGGTTTCTTCAGCACATATCCACAGTAGTGCGTGTGCAGTAGGTCAGGCTGACAGAGCGACAGTGTGGAGTGGACACACATGCAGCCAGACACATATCTTGTCAACTTTACAACACAGACTTAGACAGATACAGATTGGGAGGGCCTCCGAATGTGTGTGTGTGTGTGTGTGTGTGTGTGTGCATCTCCCTATTCCGTGTGTCTGCATCACATTGACGTACCCTGTCCAAGCGTTTGGCCTCTATGTGCCTGAGTAGCTGTTGCCTCCAATCGGCAGGCATCTTGGAGGTGATGTCTTCAGGTTTCTGCGGTACGACAGGTCTTACTTTGATGGTGTCATCGGGTGGTTTCTCAGGGCAGGTCGCTAGGGTGTAATCGGGGGGCATCTTCTCCAGCAGGGCAGCCATAGTGGGACGAGCGGACACTGGACGGGCCTGAGGGACGATATCATGAAGATCACAAAGAGAATTCTTGACTGAAAGCTATGATTTTATTTGCAGGAACTCTTTGTGAAATTTTGTGTTTCTTAAAGGGGACATATCACGTTTATTGTGATTTTCTGTTATTTTTATACTGTTATAATGTTGGATGTCCATGTTAAACAGGGTCAGATTCCCAAAATATGAGGTGAACATATGTAGAAATGCTCCAAATGCCAGCCTGCTCTGCAAGATTACCTCTACTTCCTCCTTGGGATGACACCAGATTGCTCACACATGCCCACAAACAGCCAACCGTTGTTAGCTTAAAGTTGTTGACGTGGTCCATGAACATATTTCTGATTGGATTTCAGCTCAAAAATTGTATAGATGTATTTGAGAAGTTTACATTTTGAGTAAAGAACTAGAAAAAGAAGTGAAATCCTACTACCGCTTACTTACGTAGCCTCCAGAGCCAAGATGCAGCTTTTGGAAACTGGCCAATCAGAACGGAGTGGGCTCACGGGGAGGGAAGCGTTAAAGAGACAGGAGCTAAAACGCCATGTTTCACACAGAGGCTGAACTGAGGGGCTGCATAAAGGGCCAGTATAAGATAAATGACAAGTTTTTTGAACTGTAAATCACGCAAAGAAATTCCAGCAGTGCCACAGAATGAAAATACATACCTGGAAATGATATGATGATACGTCCCCTTTAAGATTAGGGCTACATTTCCCTGTCATCTGAGACTGTCATCAAAAAAAAAAAAAGACAACATTTGTTCAAAAAGCCTGAAACAACTCATGATTTTTCTGAAAAGCGACCCACTGCATTCTAGCAAATGATGACTGTACCTCTACAGGAAAATGTCAGCATTACCTCTTTGTTAAAACAGCTAAAAACAGCCTGTTTATCTTTAGTTTTGTGGCATTTTGGTTTGTCCTCTAAATTGCTGACCCACATGAGGAAGTCTAAGTATCCTGGGGGGAGGTGATGGTAAAATAGAACATGAAATTGGCAGGCAGATTGGCACAGTGATTTCAGTAATGCAGACACCGTGTAAGACCATTGTGGGAGAAAATGGAGCTGAACCTGAAGGTGATGTTCTGTATGATCCAGTCCTCACCTTCAGCTATGAGTTTTGGGTAAAGACTGTAAGAATAAGAACAGGCAGGCACAAATGCTCGACGTCAGTGTCGTAGCTCCTTGTTTCCTTTCTGTGCCTTGCTCCTTCATGCTGAAAAGAGCCAGATGAGGTGCAGCTGATCAGTATGCCTCTAGACACCTCTCTGTGACTATTTTGGGAAAGTGTGACTTGGAGCAAACCCAGAAAATGCTGGAGGAATTATTTATGGACTTGGGAATGTCTCGGTTTTTAGCCGGAGCTAAGGACACCTGTGCTACCTGTGCCACTTCGACCCACGTCACTGGCTGAAAGTTAATGAATAAAAATGCTTTCACTAAGTCACACATATTATAACCCAGAGTCCTTACACCTCTGTGACATGGTAGGTTTTCAGAGCATTATAGGTGTTAAAATACAAGCTTTTATTTCATTTTTAAGAACCCAAATTACTATTTAGTTAAGGTCAGGAAAGGTCATGATCATGGTTTAAATCAAGTGATGTTGACTGTTGGTGGAAAACAGGTGCAAATCCACATATATATCCACATATTCAAACACTGACAGAACACTGTTTAAACAAACAACGATGATGCTGTTGTTTTTCTGAAATAAAGTATGAACCCTCCTCCTTCTGTTGCTATGAAGATGACAATTGATCTTGCCAGGTTTGTATCTCTGTCAGCAAATATTTAATCTTCCGTGACTACTGCATGCGTCTATTGGTTTACTTTTCCTAGATATTCTTAAAATTGATCTGTGAGGCTGTAAAACTATAATTAAATTAATACTTCATTTTCTAACCATTTATAATTGAAACAGTTCTTGGACTGAAATATTGTTTTTTATGGGACCACAAGTTAAAACACTTCAGTGAGTGTAAAGTATAAATAAGCAGAGACATAAATGGATAGATACACAGTTTAAACAGCTCAAGTCAGCAACTTAGGTGACAGACAATCTACCTGAGATGCTCCGTAGGTCTCGGTACTGTAGCTCCTGGCAGACAGGGGACGGCGCTGAGTCAGGCTCTTTGTTGGGTAACCAATCATAGGCTTCTTCTGTTCCTGGTAGGTGGGGTAGTCATCATCGTAGCGGCCGTTTCTCTTGTTGTGCAGCATCTGGCTCTGGCTGTCGACCATGTTGGTGAGGGCGGAGTGCTCCATGGGTGAGGAGTAGGCAAGAGCCCGGCCATAAAGAGGAGGGTCCGCCTAAGGAGAGAAGAGGGGAAATTCATTAGACCATGGAAATTAAGTTTGAGAAAAAGAATCCACCCTTTGTAAGAATGTATGTTATTTACATGAATACAGTGGCATAACTTAATATAAATTTATAGTAATTTACCCTCTTTTATTGGAGCATATGAACATTAGTACAACAGAAGTAAAGGTTTCAGTTTTCAGTGGCCTGTTCTTGTTTGTGGGGTAAATTTATTGTTGGTTTTGGACTTTTCCTGGGATTTGTTTCCAACAGGAAAAATATAAAATCTCACCAGACTTAACCTTTAGAAATGGTTATGTACATCAGAAAACAAATGAGCCAGAAAATGGAAAGTTTTTAAAGAATTGATCTAAGCCATTTGTCATACTGAGCTTGGTGAAGTCTAAAGACAAAAACAAATAAATATTCTCATGAGTCATGGCCATGTTGATACCAGGTCACTTATACATGGGACCAAGATTATATTTTCTGGGTAAAGAACAAATATTGTCGTCATCATTTATGTGATGAATTCATTTCTCTCAGTAGGAATAACACACACACGCAGGCAAATAGGCACAATTCTGCACACAACGGATACAACCTGCTGCCTGTACTGAGCTTCCTGCAGCGCCTCCTGCTGGGCTTCATGGACTCTGCGGAACAAGGCGAGCTCTGTAGAGCTCACTAATGAATCAGCTCTCCTCAAAAACCCTGGCCTGGAACGCTGCGATGGGATTGGCTGCTGCTGGCTGGGCAGACCGTCCTGGTTGATCGGTGATTGGGGGAAAGAAAACATCTCCAGCGGTGGGTAAGCACGGTACCGAGGGCTCACTAACTCTTTGGGTAATGTCTTCCCTGGTTGATTGATGTACTCCAAGGCCTTAGATGAGTGGTTGACATAATCTGGTGTGTTGGGGAAGGGCGGAGGGACTCGGCGGTCCATAGTCACCTGATTGGTTAGAATTATTACCAGTAAATCCCTGAAAGTTTTCAGACATTGTTGTCATGCAAAATATTGTGACCTTTGGTTCTTTTGGTTTTGAAATCTTTTCGAGAAAAAAATAATGAACATGAAATGCTTGAAAGCTACTCAAAAAAGGAAAAAAAAAATCAAAAACATGCGACCCACAAAATTCAAGTAATTCAATCCAGCATTAAATACTTTTTTTGGCCATTTGGGGGCAGTGGAAACAAGCTGCAAACACAACACTGACACATCATTGTCTTTTAAGTTGCTATGTTGAACACACAGTTGTGTGTTTACACATCCAGCCATTATGGAGCAATATTATTATTCATTTGCAGTCATGTTTCTTATCACCTGGTGAATGTAAGTCCAATATTCACTCTCTTTTAGCTCTGTTTTTGGTCTCCATTGACTCTTGAAGGAAATGTCTCGCTCTTTAGCTGTTAAATGCACCGCTATGTCCACCAGCTAGCTCAGAGCTAACTGTGTCTGTTTGCTGTTCGGTGCTGAGCAGGTAGAGCACAGTGAGGGTTTTAGAGCTTTTTTCTCTGAAAACAGCTGCCTGTTGCAGCTGAAACAACAACAACACTATGAGAGCCGTGAGAGTGAACTAAAACAGTAAATTTGCAGCCGGACAGCCAAACAATGAGCTGAAACTCATTATGAAGCTCAGTAAAGCCAAGGTTCATCACTACGAGTGATACCTCCAACAATACATTTTATTTGATATATTTTTATTTCAAAAATATTAATTATAGCTGCTTTAAAATTTGTGAGGTTTGATTTTTCCCCCACAAAGCACATATATTATCTCCAAAATTTAAGACAGGCAAAAGCTACTAACCTGGGGGTTGTAGTTCTGGTCAAAGTGGTAGGCCTTCTGCGGGATGGCAGGTTTTTGGTTCTGTCCCAGCTGGTTGCTGGATCCATGTCCTGGGAAGACTAGTTCATCATCTAACATGGGTGCAGACTGGGACCGTGCCATGCTGGTCTGCTCCATAGAACCAGGCAGCTCCTGACGGTCCAAACTGGTCTGCTGCTCAATGGATGAACTATAGCTGTCCATAGGAATACTGTTCAAAGAGAGGACAACATCAGAAATCAATGTTGACAGCTGTAATCAAATTACTGTTTATGCAGGAGACCCCACTTTGCAATCACCTGACTTGTAATCCCCTCACATATATTTAAAAAGAAACATCATCACAATACAAAATCTACCTGTAGACTTTATAGGAACCGATGTCAATCTCATCGATGCTCTGTGACTTCTTAAACTTGGACCTGGTCTCCTTCATCATGGGGGACAGGCGGTCCGAGCTTTTGCTCATTACCACGGTTACCTTGTTGCCCCCGGTGACACTTAGCTGATCCTTTCTGTTCTGCTCCCCCTGATTGTCGTGGTACGTCCAGCTGCCAGGCAAAGGCCCCGCTCCTTGTTCCAGCCTTGGACAGAAAAACAAGGTCAAGAGATGTTATAATAGAATGAACACAAAACAATTAGCAGAATTATAACAGTATGAGCAGAAAACAAGACCGTGCGACACACAGTCATTACAGCCTGATAATCAGACTAAGCTGTCATTTTGTTTCCACTCCATTATTCACTCTCTTTTGGACGAAGTGTTGGTGGCATTTCAGAGATCTGAAGCCCTGTTAGTGCCATGATTCTGACATTGGAAAAATATGAAGGATTATTTAGAGTTACAATAATGAGAACAGAATTGGAGAAGCAGCTTCAACAACACATTTTCTACAGAAATATTATGCTTGCATGCCAAGTGTTTTTGCAGCAGTTACACTATTTGCAGATTGATTGCTGTCATTACTAAATCAATTAACACTACATTTTGATGAATCAATTAATTATTTAGGCTAAAAAGGGTCAAAGAATGCCCAAAGTGACATGTTCAAATAACTTGCTTTGTCCTACTGAAGTCCAAATCCCAAAGGTACCTAATGAACAACAACATATAACTGAGAAATTTAGAAAATATTCACATTTTGAAAAGCTGGAACCAGTGAATATTGGTCATTTTTGCTTTATAATGACCATAAATGTTTAAAGGATTATCTGTTGATTGGCAAATCTTTTTACAGAGCGCGTAAACATATAGATGTATATATGATTTATGTAGGCTGAGATGATCAACAGCTGGATCTCCAACCAGAGTGAAGTGTACAAATGCTTTGGTTGGATTGGATGAAAACCTGTAAACCCTCAGGGTCATGAAAGGGTTTTGGTGGACTAAGAGATTGTTTAATTGGAAAATGGACATTTCTTGCTTCAGTTACCTTGAGTCCATCATTTTGCGGTCAGGGTTGGGGCTGGAGGTGGGTGTCAGGTCCAGTTTGGAGGGAAAAGCAGTCCGGTCCTCCAGCGGGCTTGGGGTCCGGGTCCAATTCTGCCAAGGATTCTGTGAAGAACCTCCAGGGCCTTGAGGGTCATTGTCTGGGGTGGAGCGTTGGTTGCTGTGGAAGGGGAGTGTCTGGGTGTCCAGCTCCAAGGGGACTCCTACGATTCGCTCTTGCCTGAGGAGGGGGCGGCGGCCATGTGTTGACTGGCTGCGAGGTTTGGAGCCCAGCGGTGGGTTTCCCTGGCTCGTGGTAGAGGATGGGCCATCCAGAGGAGACTCCTCAGCATCGAAACCTGTGTTGTCATAGTGAGGAGCTTCAACCCAGTCAAAAGGCTCGCTTAGCGGGCGTCGATCACCGCGCTGCTGCAGGGTTCCTGATGGAGGGGTTTCTCGCTGAGATAACAGGGGCTTGGAGTCAATGGGCTTAGGGAACGACTGGGCCAGTCTAAAAAAGACAAAAATGTTAATTGCAAATTATGCTGGAAAATAATAAAACAAACTAAATTATACTGAAATGCCATGCTACATCATTATTTTGTACTGTGCTGTATATTTAATCATTGGTAACAGCATAACTTCCTCTGCTCTCTCCCTCTAAAAGATCAATTTGGCCAACAACCATGTTTGTTGTAATTAATGTTTCCAAGAGCAGCCTGCAACAGAAAATATTAATGCCTTTAGCCTCCCTCCATGCTACATGCAGTATGCAAATACCACGTTTTACAAGTACACAGACAAAGGGACAAGTATAGAGATTGGGATCGGTACCACCCCAGGGCATTTGAAATAACAACTTTAATGTCAAAAAATACCAAGGCGAGCTTTCAACCTGCAGGGGCTCCGCACGGGGAGACAAAGAAATGAGTTTTCAACATTAGAAGAGATGATGAAACAATGAAAAAGGTCTTCCAACACAGCAAACTGTCATAAATGTGGTACACAATGTAAGTTGAGACGTTTATTGTTGTCTATAGCTGCAACATCTCTTATTAGAACTCAAAGCACTATTCCCATGCTATTTCTCAAGCCAATTCTTTCAAACTTTTCCTTCAGTCAACTCCAATAAAGGTAAAAACATCAGTAGAAGGACCAAGCCTCTTTATGTGTCGGTATAAAAAAAAGCCTCTAGATAGTAACATTACTGAAGTCTGGACTGGACAGCTTTGAAGCAGAAGGTTCAGAGATTCCTGAACAGAAGTCTGCGGCATCCTAATGAGTCTCTGTGACCTTCGCTGAGCAAACGAGAGAGATGAGAAAGACACAGAGAGATGGAGGGAATGAGGGCGGGAAGAGGGGATGGATTGAACGACCGGATAGATGAATGAGATGTGAGAGGGTGATAGATGGAGGAGATTGAAGGTGGGGGGGATGCAATCGAAAGAGAAGAGTAGATGATAGATAGTTGGAGGGAGGGTTAGATTGAGAGACGGAGATGAAATTGAACATGAACCGTGTGTGTGTATGTGTGCGAGTACCTGTTGGTCCAATGTGTTTGAGGAGCCTGGTCCTTGTTGGGGGCCGGCAGGGCGGGTGTGTGTTGGTGCTGGTGTTGGTGTTGGTGTTGGTGTTGGTGTTGATGTGGGTGCTGATGTGGGTGAGAGTGTGTGTGCGAGTGCGTGTTGGCGGGCGGGTTGGAGGAGCCCGAGGAGCCTTGTGAGGGAGAGTAGTCGGAGTAGGTGGCTGAGGAGCCGCTGTGGTTCAGACAATGGAGCTTATCCACCTCCTCATCTGTAGACTCTGGACAGAGACAAAGAGCTCTGTTCAGTGAAAATGTCACATCCTCTTCTTTCCGATAGCCCTCTTTTACAAGTACTTAAATGCCTTTGTCATGTTTCAAAGAAAAAAAATCCTTTCTCTATTGTACGTCTTCTCTTGTACTTTATTTCTTTTCTCAGATCTTCTATATTGTACACAATCTCAAGAGACTCTGTATGTATTATTAGTGATCTAAGGATACGTTCAGGTGACTTAACACACATATATAGTTTCCATTAACTGCTGAATCATTTCTGATTGTATAATGTGGACAATATTTTTTCTTTTGATTAAAAAACAGCTTCCCCACGGGCACATATCTACTGATTTTGTGATTAAATGTCAACTCAGTAGCTAATTCTAACTTGGCACCTGGACTTGACAGACCCTCATGAAGTTCTGTTGCTGCTGGTTATAATTTACAGTCCGCATAAACAGGACTGAATCAATGACAGAAGAAACCTGGACTAGAAGGATCCCCCTGACGTTCTGTTGCTGCGTGTCCCGTCTAATGTTTGATGTGAGGTACAGGTTAGACCTTAGAGAGGGTCCTCACATAAAAACCTAAACCCTTAGACTTAAGGTGGTGTTAAATATACACTCTTTGACTTTATTATAATCCAACAATGCTACATTCCCACCTTAATGCTGGATTTAGATTTAGCTACTATAAATTACAAGAAGTTCACACTATAACCAAGATGATGTTGAGTTTCATTGATGTTTGTATACTCTGTTCAACATGTCCAGAGGTAGAAGAACCACATTACTTTCTTATTCTTGTCATCAGGCTTTTAACCCAGATTCCTGCACTGTTCTTATTATGTATTTGGACAATATTGAGTCCACTGCACTGACGCACGACATGGCCTCATTATAAAACATGGGTTTAACAGGTTTTTTTTAAGGTGTTCCTATTGAAATCAAGAACTTTTTGGAAGGGAGACCTGTAAAGGTAGCAGCATCAAAACAAATCCAATGCTTGCAGACGGTCATAAAGAAAGGAACAAAGTAAAATTCTTATGTAAGTACTCAAAAGCAGTGGTGTAGTTTCAAACCGGCAGTTTCGTGAGTCAAACCTATTTAAATCTCAGCAGAATTAACAAAATAAAGCTTCTTATTAATTTTGCTTCATTAAGAATTTACCCTCATCAAGTCAGACAAGCTGTTTGAGTTGTAACCGTTTTGCAGTGAGGTCCCTGAAGAAAAAGTAGATTACATGATTACATGCTTTTCCTGATTTAGTTGCAACAGGAGCTCTGAATTAGACACAGCTACAGTTCGTCACAGAGAAGAGATAATAAACTGTTTCTTACAGTGGATGGGATTAAGGCAGTAAATTATTTTGAGCATTAAAAACAGATTTTTAATAGGGCAGTAAAATTAGGTTTACCTCGGATAAAACTGAGGCCTTGAGGGCAAAATAAGTAAAAAAGGGTCGATCTAAAAGCTGAAACATCTAAGTGGGATCTGGATATTCTGCAGAGCTTTATGGTATTCCCTCACTCACTATGAAATGAATCCGCTCTCCACCATGACTAATTAATGAACACTATTACAACACGCCCCAAGCGCTTTACAATAGACCACATTAAATGGCAGTGTGTACTGTATGTGCGCAGCCTTGTACCTACATGTGTATACTCCTGTTTGCCTCGGCGCTATTTTGTATGTTTTACAGACACATTCAGTATCATACAATACCTTTCTTGTCCTTGCCCAGCAGTACCACCTTTGGTTTGTACATAGGTGGCTCAACCAGGGTGGGCCTCATGTCAGAGATGCGGATATCGTTGGGTGAGCCGCCCATCGAGTCCTTCGGAAAGGAAAAGACACAAGTTCACGTTGGTTAGATACAGTAGATTATTCTTGGACAGTCAGATAAGTCATGGTAGGTAAAAAAAAAAAGTCAGAATTAGCCAATTAAAATTTTAAACATGATAATTTTATGTGTCGGGACTAAATAGCACTAACATTTGGTGCTCTGTCAGTCTGTGGAAGTAGGTAATTGTGGGATCAGCCATGACGTAATTAGGTTTAAGCAATAAATAACAATAAATAACTGGCAGTCGTGTAGAAGATGACAGAATATTAAGAGCTTTACATATGTGGAATATAAGCTACATGATGCTTTGTAAACTGACGTGTGATTAATCTTTCAGCAGTCTTTGTAAATCCGTTTATTACTTTTTTTTGGAGGAATATCTCGACAATCTAGTGTTGTGACATTTGCAGTGTGCTCATTTGAATACTCAGTTTAGGTATAACCTTTATAGATGTGTTGAAGTATTACCCTGATCATTTAAAAAAAAAAAATCACATGGCAAGAAGATAAGTTTCTATATAAACATGAATCTGATTGTACAAGTTGTGTTTAGCCGCCTCTCGAAAGGCTAAAAAACACACAACATCTAATGTGGCCGCAATCCTATTTGACTACATGTTTGTTTGTGTACGTTTGTACACGTGACAAACCTCTGAGCTCTCTGTCAGGTCCTCTTTGTCCTTCCTCTTGGGAATTTCGATGCCAGAGTTATGCATTGATCCCTGATCCATTAACTGAGTCTGAGAGAAGTCCTGCATCTCTCTGTCTGTCACCTGTCAAAGTCCATTTTGAGTCATGTATTGATATTAGCATCAAATGAGCAAAGAGAGAGACCTTAATGATCACACACTTTAATTTTTATGAGTGTGTGTAAGTGGGAATGTATGTGTGTGTATGTGTGTGTGTGCGTGTGTGTGTGTGTGTGTTTTCTACCTCTTTGGGAGGAAGGGGCCACGGTGGTTCGTACTGTTCTTTGCTGAGGTGTGTGTGTTCCATGTTGGTTCCTGCCGAGGTGGCGGTGCCTGTGCTCAGCTGGTGCTGGTGTCCATGTCCGGCGTGTACGCTCTTACCCACGAGGCTTTGCACTGACTTGACCATGTTCTTAAGATCCTCAGGGTAGGGTGTTGGGTAACGCTTTAGGTTTATCTCCACCTACAAAGATTGGAAATGGAAAATAAATGACAGAAAGAGACACACAATGAGTAAGCGTTTAGTAAAAAATGCTACAAACAAGTGTCACATGCACTACGTGATTCTTTACAAAAATCACAAACAAGACATTATAAAATCTGTTTAAATGTTTCTTTCACTTATTACTAATTGATTGTTTAGTTTTATATTTTTGTTGTTATTGTTTCTTTTGCTAATTTCTTTCTACATATACTTTTTTAACCTCTGCTAATGTCAATATTGTTTCACACACTGCAGAAATTTGGAAAAATTGCTGTTATGCCTCAGCAACTGTTTGCAGAATGACGAAATCTGTACAGTAATATATTTAGAAAGCCTCTGTGTCTCAATCAGGGACAAAGGTGCACCATGTTAGCAGAACTGATCCTGAATCTGAAACTGAAATAATTCAGTTTGTTGAATTGATATCATGAATTGTGCAAAGCAATGCTCCTCGAGTCTTGTGCCTTTGACTTTTTATCAATCATTTTTTTCCCCACACACTTAACAACATGCTAAAACAAGAGCGGGAGGTTCTTCAAAGGCCAATCAGTTAACACTGTCTTTGCAAAAAAATTAATTGAAACCCTCCCAAACAGAGAGAGACGCAGACAGACAGACAGCAAGAGAGAGAGCTGACCTTGACCTTCCCAGAGTTGTCTTCCTCTTCTTTCTTGTCCTCAAAGTCAAAGGCCACAGTCATCCTCTGCTGTCTCTGCTCCTCCCACAGAGTAGGATTAAAGCTGTCACTGTCCGACTGGTAATCTGTACACACACACACACACACACAGAAAACACACACACATCAATGATGAGGTCAAAACTGCCATTATAGGACTGTGAAAAGCCATTTACACCCACACTTACCAGTATACACAAATCCTGCAGCATTCAATTCACATGTATGGTTACAAACACACACATGACATCATACAAATGTAACAAATGCTAATATTGTAATATTAATATAAGTGTAACAATACAAAACATGCATTTAACCACGTCCTCACATTAAGACACACACACACGCATACACACACACAGGTTGTACCCTCATCATGTCGGGGTTGTTGAGGAAACATGTAGTTGGTCAAAACCTTCTGTTTGGTTTCGGGGTGGGCTTCTGTCTGCAGTGGGATCAGAGCCTTGGACTGCAAACACACACACATACATTTAGATGAGCAATCTTGTATGAACTGATCCTATTTATTCCTGACTTTCACATCTACAACTAATCTGACCTAAAAGCTATGCTGTGTGCTGAGAAGTTATTACAAATCTCTAACTCTGATTGGCTACAGGAAACTTGATTTGAAAACCTGATTGGTGGGTGGGTGACACCCAAAGTATTAATATAAGTAATTTGGAAAGAATTGGCTCATCAATTTCGCCGGCGAGGAAAATTGAAAAAAGAATTTTGCCATTTGCACAGTGTGACATGGCCTTTGAAAATGGTCAAATGTCTCTTTAATTTGCATGATCAGCTCATAAAAACTTAATCTCTCGTCAAATGGAAATGTGGTGTTATTGCATGCAGGAAGTTAAATTAAAAAAAATGCATTAGAATTTCCAGTGTAGTTGGTATAAAAATAAAGAAAGTTACTGACAAACCGCCTGAATAACATCAACATTTTGAGGAATTTGAATTTTCATGCTGTCATAGTTGTCAGCTATAACGCATACAATGACAAATACAAATACTATTACTAAGTTTAGGCCTGCATTTTGTGTCAGAATATGCATAAGTGGCAGTTTCACATGTAAATGTCATACCGCGCTGCCATTTTACAAATTGCATTTGAATTTTAAATTTGCTTTCTTCGTTCACGGGTCAACAACAATCCAGTGCTGTTATGAATTCACTTTCATTTATCAACTGTGATTACACCTTGATTAAACAGTTAGCGGCATGCATGATTTTAAAAATGTCATGAGGAATATTATTAACTTGAATCTTAGTGTAGATTAAACAAATGATGCGCGACTTTAATATCATCATTAAGAGCAATGTGCTGCTCTATGTGCTTCATTTACTCCACTGTGTCCTACAGTGGCTTTAGGTTGTTTTAATCAGCACGAACTCCGGCCAGTCCGCATCCACACTGTACTGTAGTGAAAGCTCCATAACTAATTTAGACTGATACGCAATTAATTCTCAAATAAAAGCAATCAAGTAAAGGCCGAGACTCAGAAAGCAAATATGCTGTGTGTGAGAAAAATAAAGGCCAGACCCAAAGGACCGATGAAAAAAATAGAGAGAAAATGAAATTAGCAGTAGATGTAGAATAATGACAGACACTGTAAATTCAGTAAAATATGTACTTGCACACCACTCTATTGACCTGAGATTGTTTTTAACATAAATGCTGATGTTCACAAGTATATTATCCATTATGACTCACTCTACTTTGCTTTTTTTTGCTCTTGGTTATTATTATTATTGGGCTACTAAAACTTAATTAAATAATAAAACAACACTTCCTGCACCTGTTTCACAATGGAAGTGTTCCAGGGAAATTTAAGGATTAAAAGATTTGTTTTTAATCCGAAACAAATAGAGAAGATGTTTTTTTTGCATTAAGTGCAGCAACAGCATATTAAGCTGATCAGAGGAGAGAGAGAGACTTCTTAGAAAGAAATATGATATAAACACTAATAAATCAGTAGAACTCAGAAATGAAAGTCTTTATCTACTAATAACCTGTCTCAAATAAAGCCTGGTTATCTGATTAATGTGTGTATGGCTGATTGTGTTCGT
Source organism: Euthynnus affinis (assembly GCA_029490765.1). NCBI lineage: Eukaryota > Metazoa > Chordata > Actinopteri > Scombriformes > Scombridae > Euthynnus > Euthynnus affinis. Next base: position 26,162,642 of record CM055848.1, on the reverse strand, counting down.
GCTGCAGGTACAGGCTCTGGGAGAGTGTGTGGGAGGAGAGAGAGAGAGAGATACCTGATTGTCAGAGAGCCAGAGAGCTGCCAGGTCCTTCAGCTTAGTGAAGGTAAACGGTAGATTCTTTAACCTGAGAGAGAGAGAGAGAGAGAGAGAGAGGGACGGAGGAAGGGAGGGGCGAGAAAGAGAAGAGAGATGTTTCTTCTGCCCACACACTGTACAGCCTGCAGAGCACGTAACCATGGCAACACACTCACCCATTCCCATGGTAACTGCAGGCCGTGAGAGCGGCTACAGAAGCGAAAACGGTCATTGACAAAGTGTTGCATGTGTGCGTGTGTGTGTGTGTTTGCACACTTATTGTCACTACTGAGTCATAGTTTGGTTGTGTGTGCGTGTGTGTGTGTGTGTATACCTGTTGTCACTGAGGTTTAAGACTCGTAGTTTGGTCATCTGCCCGATCTCGTCAGGAAGGAACTCAAGTTTGTTGGACCGCAGTGACATCACCGTCACATTCTTACAGTTACCGATCTGAAACACACACCCCATAATCCATCAGATCACGTTACGGTGGAGGCTAGTACTTAATAAGAGACACCTTTCCCTGAGCCACATTAGAGTACTATGACTCATATCAAGATTAGATAGTGTTTATCTCCTTACCTCCCGGGGAAGCTCTGTCAGGAAGTTCTCATCAGCAGCGAAAGTCCTCAGGCTGTGCAGGTAGCCGACGGTGGGAGGCAACGACTCCAACTCATTACAACTACAGTCCAGTTCCTCCAACAGAGACAGACTGAGTGAAAGGAACAGATGCAAAGAGAGAACATGACAAAGACAGAGAAGAAATTAGTCTGCGGGCTGTAAAATCTCTGCTGCAACTTTAGATGACTTAGATATGAGTTTTAAAGGATTAGGATGGTAATATTCTATATTTTTGTCAACAAATCCTGTGAAAAGACCAAAATCAGTGATGAATTTATCCTGCGAGCGAGTATTGCCTGCACCCAAAACCTAATATAACTTATTCCTCTGTGTCGGAGAGCTCCATTGTTGTCCAAAAACTATTAAAAACACATCAGTGTGCCACACTGTTGCACTGGTTGACAAGTTACTCTAACACACACACACATAAACCATCCTGCTGCTGTGAAATAGTCTAAATATATATTAATCTGGAGCTGAAAAAAACTATGAATGTATCAGCGATGTTTGCAAAAAACTGTTTTAGTCTCTCATGCCATCAAGAGGAACTGACAGGTTTGGTGCTGGCAGCCACAGATATAGTCGGGAATTTGGAGAGTTTTGAAAGATTGTTGGTGTTTTCATGGGATTTGTCGACAATGAGAAAAACATAGAAGAGCACCAGCCTTATCCTTTAACATGTTATGATGAGAAGGAAACATTTGTCTTCGTAGCGACAGCTTAGAAGAGGAGAGCGTTGAGAGAAGCAAAAGATCATCGCATTGAAGAATCAGCCAATTAATGAATCAATCAACAATCAATTACACTAATCTCACATTGACATAAATTTGGTCTCATTTGCTCCCCACCCTTCATCTCTTTTCCCCGTTTTTCCTTCTTTGATGTCTGAAATTCTTCAACTTGGATCTCAACTTCTCCATTCACAGCAACATCCACGGCAAGCCCTCTGCAGGGCTCCCTGACCCCCCTTTGACTGACATCATTGGCCTAGCAGCACGCTAACAGCAGGCTAATGCTAATGAGACAACATTTTTACATTAATGTACTGTCACTGTTAACATTGCATTAGTCTGCTATTATTATTCCCAATGGCCCGGACCATCTGGGCCACCATACGGCCTGACAGAGGAGAGGAGAGGAGAGGAGAGGAGAGGAGAGGAGAGGAGAGGAGAGGAGAGGAGAGGAGAGGAGAGGAGAGGAGAGGAGAGAGTTTCTTATCTTATATCTACATGTCTTGCCAGCCTTGACATCCTAAACACAATAGCAGGTTTCGTGGGAAAGCAGTGTAGCTCAGTGGTTAGTGCTGTCACTTTAAAGCAAGAGGATGTACGTTCAAGTTAAGTTTCTTCACTGAAATCTTTGTTTGCAGCATGCAAGCTCTTTCTGTTTGTTTGGGTGCTGCACTTGCTAAGTCAGAAACTAAAGACCTGTTTTTTTTTTTTTTTACTAATTTTAAGTCCCTTCTGGTTTGGAGTATCAGCTAAATGAGCAAACACAAGAGTGAACTTGCAGACATCAGTCATGGCTATTAAGCTTGAGATTTCATTACTGTACATGCTAAAGTGAGAGTAGCTGTCCATATTTCAGTCTTCTACCTGATGTATACTGCCGCTCTCTCACAGTTCTAATATCATAAAGACTGAATGTAAAACGTAAACCCTGATGTCCACGTGATGAGGCTGCGCTCTGCCACTCAAGCCAGCGTGCTGCTCTTCCGAGGGCGTAACCTTTGTGTCTTGTCGGGCTCATGTGCGTGTTTCTGTTCGGCTCCACAATCTCTTACCTTCTGGAGCAACTTACATCACTGAATTTACACTTGTGAATAAAGAGAATAGCAGATTTCATACATTTTTTGACAGCTGAGATTGAATTAATATTACATGATACAATTACTTATTTTGTTATTGAGACTTTATGCACATATACAGTAGCTAAATTATTTTTTTCTTGTCTTTTTCCGTCACTTGTTAGACAAAGTCTGTATAGAAGAAGAAGAAGAAATGCTACATAATTCAGTAAATATAGATATAATATAAAGGTAAAATGCCATAATGCATACAGTAATTTAAACAAGTACAGCCACAAAGCTACCACATTGAATAAAAATGAACTGCAAAAATGTAATATGTATGATAACACACAAAAAGTGACAGGAAAACAACAAAATAATATTGAAATGTGGCTTCAGAAGAAGCAGCCTGCTCTGAGCCCCATCCAGTGGACATCTGAGAGTAAGATTACTTCTTTTTATTTTATTATAGTCACTATTGACTGAACAAAAGTAGAAAGAAGTAACTTATCTACAATTTCAGCCTGATGCATTTACATCATTCAGTATGTACAGTATGCTGTAGTGATAAAGTAGCTAGAGGGGAACAGAGTATCGTCCTGGCTGAAGTAAAGAGGTGAATCCTGTATTATTTAACAGTATACTCAGATACATATAGCACGTGTATCCATTTCCACTTTACATAGATATAATTGTCCATTAATATGTAGCTGTGAGTCTATTAATATGAGTAAGTTAGGAATGTCTTATGTACAGAGGGGTAATGATGGGATCACATTCATCATTAGTAAGAAACCCTTAATCAGTTAGAGGGGTAAGCGAGGGATATTATTAAGGTGTTTATGGTATTATCACAAGGGAAGTAATGGATCTACAGTACTACTTATTAAAGCTAAAACCCGGGACTTGTTCAGAAAGACGAAATGTTTTCAGAGTGTTCAGATACAAAGCGTTACACACAGTGAAATTTAGGACTGTACAGTCTTTTGAAGATGTAATCCATCACAGATTATCTGATTCGTACTGTGATTAGAAACGTAATCCATGTTACCACTCAAGAAAGGAAAAATGTATTTTTAATCAATATATTTCTATCACTGTGAGTATTTCTTCCAAAATCCATCAACCATGGAGTTAGTTACTCTCATTTGCAGTCCGTAATGTGAGCAGAGTTTAATGTTTATTTGCTATCTCTGCTGTTTGCAGAAAGACTCAGTCATTTTGAATCCAGATTGTATTTTCCTTTCAAAAACGTTTCTGCTTTATTCAACAGATGTTTACTCTTTTTTTTTTCCCAAAAGCAACTAATCTGATTATTGTGATTGAATCTGCACTGTGATGGATTATAATAAGAATTATTGTAAACACATTACTGTAATCCTTTTACATGCAATCATTTCCGTCTCAACTCTGTAGGTTTTAGCTGGGCTGGGTTCAGCTCATTTTCAAATCAAGATCTGGATTTTATGCAAATATTAAGCCCAAATATTGAAAAAAAATGATGGGAGGTAAACATGAATTATCACTTTATGCACTGAAATTGAATTAAAATTTATGTTTGCATGTAATTTGAATGAATTGAAGATGTTTCCCCACAGCCCCATGTATTTATAATCTTTGTGTGTTTGTATCTGTGACGCAGCTGAACATCTGTCTGTCTCTGAACACATCCCTGGATCCACAAGGCTAATGTTACTCACCCTTGCTTTGGCTTCGCACTAACGCCACGGCAACGCAGCAAACACAACACACAGAACCCCCCAATCATCAGCCAGCAAAACAACACAGCAACTAACAGTATTACACAAGAGAAACAACAACCCACCAAAGATAAACAATAATCTGAGCTGAGAAAATCTAAACTGACAGTAAAACTGAATGTTGAAGGTGGTTTCTGCATTTCGGCTTGAATTGAGATTTATGATCCGTTTTGCTTTGTGTGCACGTGTGTGTGTGTCGGTGTGTGCTGGTTTCTTACCTCCCGATTGTGTTAGGCAGTGAGGTCAGCTGGTTGTCATCTACCTTCAATGTTGTCAGCTTCTTCAACATTCCTACAAACGCACACAAACATACACGCACAGACACACAAGTGCAAACACTCAAAGTAACTCTAATCTTAGAAGAAATACACACTGAGCTCTGAAAACTTTTAACATTATTAATCACAAAAGTTGACACCAAACACTTTGCATTTTTTCATTTGTATTTTCATTTCAATTCCACTTTTTTCTGCTAACAGACATCAACACAGCTAACGTTAGACATGCTAATTCCTGGGATTCGCCCAATACAGCCCAGCGCCATCAGGGTTTAAAGGAATAGTTAAAAAATTTGGGAAACATGCTTATTCACTGTCTTCTGAAGAGATAAATAAAAAGATTAATACCACTCTTATGTCTGTCTGTTCAAAATGAAGCAACAACCAGAAGCAGGTTAGCTTAGCTTAGCATAAAGCCTGGAACTAGCTACTCTCGCGCTGTCCAAACTCCTCTAAAGTTCATGAAATACTTCTGTTTGTTTAATCTCTACAAGAAACGTGAAAAATGTTGTGGTTGGGGATTTAGCTGCTGTTTAAAAGTACATATATGATTTTTTTGGTGTTTTTGGTGGAGACAAACAGGAAATATAGGGAGACAGAGAAGGGTTTGACATGCAACAAGGGTGTTGCAGCCAGGAACTGAACCACACAGCACAGTTATCTGGCTTAAACCTGCAGTGTGGAACTTTTACATATAAATGAACTTCTGTTACAGTCAAGTCCTTGCCAAACAAGTTCACACAATCCTAATTAAGTCTATCACTGCCAGATAAGTCTCTCTGTGTATTTCACAGTGTGCTAGAGTTTTTAATCTGGTGTCAATGTTGACGATCCCACGCCGGCTGGATGAATGCATGAAAGCAGACTTCCAGTTAGCTCTCTGCTAACTTGGAAGGGGATAAAATAATTGAATCGTGTGGCTCGTCTAGCCTTTCCAAATGTTATCAGACCGGATTGATTCATATTCTGAAAGTGAAACAAGTCATTTTGTGGGGGTTATTTGACACTCAAAAACGATTTATCCGCTGTTTAACAGCTGCAACAGTGGTGAAGGAGTGGGCTAAGACGGAGATGATGATGTAAGCACATGTCAACAATGTTTTTTAATTACTCTCACTGCCAGAATGCCGCCAGAAAGCCCTAATTTGATCTACTTTTATCTAAGCGGGTAGGTAGATTTATTTTTTTTTTACCTATGGACAGAGCCAAGCTAGCTGTTTCCTCCTGTTTCTATCTTCATGCTCAGCTAATCTTAACCAGCTGCTGGCTGCAGTTTCATAATTACCTTACAACCATGAGAATGGTATCGATCTTCTCAGCCAACTCATGGCATGAAAGCAAATAAGCACATTTCTATTCCTTTGAGCAGGTGTGGATTTAAATGCTTCTTTAAAGTGCACAACAGTACGATCATTTTGGTTGTGTAAAGGTAGCCTTTACCAGCTTGTGAATGTTTATGAGGATCTTTGTGTGTGTGCTCGCATGTGTGTGTGCCTACCTATAGAGTCAGGGAGGTGCTGCAGCATGTTGGAGGATAGCAGGAGGTCTTCTAAGGCCTCACAGCCTGAAATGTCCGTGTCCAACGACTCAATACGATTCTTAGCTAAGTCCAAGTACCGCAACTGACGAAGCTTCCCTATCGACTGCAGAGGGAGAGAGCGGAGAGATAGGGGAATTAAATAATGCAATGAATATGAAATAAAATGTATTTTGAATATTTTCTTTCACTGTGAGGGCTGAAAGTGTTCTTACCCCTGGTATAGACTGTAGAGAGTTATTATCCAGCCACAGCTCCTTTAGATTGTGGATCTGTTCCAACACCTCCGGCTAACATGCAAACAGGGTAAAACATATCAACAAATACTGACCAAATACAACTCAACAACAACAAATATGGACATGGAAGTACACATTAGCAGGACTAAAAATCTGCATTATTGGATCCAGAGAAGACTTCCACTTTGGCAGACACATATAAAGCAAAAAAAAAAATATTTGCAGAGTGGGTGAGACTGGCACCCTCCATGCCTTCTCTCTCTCTCTCTTGGCAGGAAGCGGACCATATACAGCCAACCTACTCCTGTCAAAACCGACTTCCTGTCTGACCTTGATGCCACATCCTGTCAGTCTCTCTTCCATCCAGCCCTCTCTTCCTCCACCATGTCGTCGTGTCCCATTTCAGGGTCGAACTGAGCCTGTGCCTCATTGCTAAATGAGACGGTCTACAGAGGATTCACCAAATGCCGCACTGGGTCTTGAAATGTGAACTTTGAAGGAGGCAGCCCCTGAAATGGGACACACTATCTGTATTTCTGACTCTTCTCTCTCCTTCCACCTTATTTCCTGTTCGTGTTTGAGCTTCTTGTCGTAGGTAGAAAGGATTATCTCAATGTCAAACGTACACACAAACACACAGCACTTCTGTTAACTTGTAAAATATGACAGCAAACTCTCTCACCAGTTCAGAGAATTCATTGCTACCCAGATCCAACCTCTCCAACTGTGTCAGTCTGTGGATGGACCTGGCAGGAGAGGAGTGAATACAATACATTGATTATTACAATTCAATTTGAAACTACACATGGAAATAACACTGTTGAATCCTGTAGTTTAGTGGTCCCCAATCCTTTTTGTCTGATGTATGCAGCTCCCTATTAAATTAGCTTGAGTACCCCTTCATCAACCCCATATTATATTTTTCCCATCGTTAGCAAATCTCATGTGCAGAGCCAAACCAACAACGAATTGATCCTACTTACAAGAATTGTGTGTGTATCCAAACCCTGATATATCTTATTCCTCTGTGCCATAGATCTTTGTTGTTGTCCAAGTACTATTAAAAACACATTAATGAGCCAGACTGTTGCATGGGGCGTGCTATTTTCTTTAGAAATGGCTCCAAAGACTAATAACAGTGATTTTCAGTCTCCGGAGATAGTTCTGTGTAATGCAGATGCCACTGAGCATGTGCAAGAATGCGGTTCCATTTACAGAGCTTTGCTAGCTTGTTGTGCTACATATCACAACTTCTTGACTTTGTACTACATTGTAAATTTCTTAAAGAACTTCAGTAGAAAGTCAAGAGCTGACCTGTTTTTTTGGACAACAAAAAAAAAAGGTCTATGACACAGAAAAATAAGATATATCAGGCTTTGGGTAAACACACAATACTTGTAAGTAGGATCAGTTGTGTTGTAGTAGTGGCCTCCTTTGTGGCCATCGTGCAGATATGAACACGGGGGTAAATGCTGCTACATTATGTTGAACAGGAAACATTTAAAACAGTTAAGGCCAACATGTTCCTGTTAAAACTGGCTTCATCAGTATTCAAGAACAGCTGCCAGAGATAAATATAGTTTTAATCTGGACACCTGGGAAAGCACGCAAGCTCAGTAATATCATGAAGCATCTGCATGTGTGTGTGTGTGTGTGTGAGCGTGAGATGTGTGTGAGTTGTAATTTGCAGAGTGCAAAAAACCAAACTGACTTCTTTTGTCCCACACACACACACACAAACGCATACAAACGCACACACACATTGTACTTACTTTGGCATGGTTTTCAGGTGGTTCTCTCTCAGCTCCAAGATCCGTAATTTAGAGAGTCTAACAAACAGAAGGTACATCAGCCAAAACTTTATTTACTGGATTAATTCTCTCTGCCAGTTGCCAACAAACATTTCTAGGAAAGTCACGGATGGTCAGACAACATTAAATTAAGGAAAAACAGGCCACATTTAATTCACTGCAACTCCAGAACAAATATCACACCTATTTCCTTATCAGTGATCATAATTATATATATATATCATTAATCAGAAATGTTTGTTCATCATCACTACAGCATTACAGCACCTCCATGGATATGTTTCAGTTTGGAAGAATTCTGTCATGTATGAGCTTCCATATCTTACAATTATTTTGATAACTGATTGATTGATGAGTCATTTTTTTTAAAGAAAAAATGTCCAAATTCTCTGATTCCAGCTTAGGACAATCTTTGAGTTTTGGACTGTTGGTTGAAACCAAAGACATTTTCATTTTAGGTTTTGGGAGCTATTTTTCAACATTTAATAGACCAACAAATGGATAATTCGAGAAAATAATTGACAGATTAATAAACAGTAAACAACCCTAGAAAATATATTAATGGGTTCAGCAGTCAGGTTTTTGGAGCGGGCACAGTTTCACAACGCTATGTTAATGTTCACACCAAACTAAGCTGTTAGCAATAATGAACTGCCCACCTGTGATTGACTGGCATTTATCAGTATTATATTGCTTTTAACAGCGATATTGAACAGAAAATGTCAGTGAAAAGGCTTTAAACTCAGAGGGAACAATAGCTGGTTAACTAACCAGCTTCACTGCTTATTTAACATCAAATAAACAAAGCTCACAGACATGTAGTTACTGTTGTTACTGACACTATTTAGCCCTTGACTCTGTAAAAAGTCTTATGTCAATTCTATGTTTTGTAGGATGCATTTCACTGCTACTAATACAGTGATGGTAAAGACACTTTAGAGTAATCCTGAAGTGCTAAAGTAATTTATAAAATCAATCACGCCTCTGAATGGGTTAATGTGAGGAGGGATTAAGTAATTAATTCAATAAACACAACAACAGACTGTAAATTTATTTGAGATGAAAATACACTACATTAGCATACACAATTAAAAAAAAATATGTTTTCAAAATTAAAACTGGTAATTGTTGTTAATCATTCATGTACTCCTACCCAGGCATAATAAAACATATAATTGCTGCCTCAAACACAAACATCCGTAAAACACTTAAGCCTCAGGCTGATTCAAACACACTGTATAACATGCAACATGCTCATTTTCAAGCCAACTTATTTAAATTATAGGTGCAGTGCATAAAGCAAAACGCCTGATAATCCTGGATTCCCTTTATTAAGATTCTTTACAGTCATTTCAAGTGGCACTTAATAATAGCTTCTGGTGCTCTTAAATATGTAAAACATCCCATCCAACGCAGTCGCACAACTTGTGCACACACACACACCTTCATGCGTAAGGAAACACTAATGATTACATGCATGGGTTTACCTGCCAAAGTTAGCCGGCAGATACTCCAGGAAGGCATCATTTAAAAAGAGCTGGGTCAGATTGAGGAGCTGCGTGAAACCATCTGGGAGTCTGGAAAGAAAAGAAAGAAAGAAAGAAAGAGAGAGCAGGAAGAAAGAAAAGAGAGTGAAAGAACATATGCAAAAGAAGAATAAGAAAGAGTGAAAGTGAGTGTGTGTCCTTGAAAGGCCTCAGTGGAATGAAAGAACAAACTGCTGTTAGCCTGAAGCTATACATACCACCTTAAAATAATGTTTGGTTAGTGCTCTTTATGTAAGGTTTTATTTTAAAGTGTATGTAATGGGTCACATGATCAGGGTTTAGTTCAGGGCATAACGCTGGTATTGTGGGTCAGAACCAACATGGATGCAAAGGAAAGACTTACAGCCCCCAAAGAAACTTATTCTGCACATTGTCCGAGAGTCGCACACGGTACCTGTCTTTCATTAGTTTAATATTTGTGTATAGTGTGTGCTGATGTGCCTTTACAATGACAATGTGATATGTTTTCTGTCATTTTATTTGAGTTCTTCACATTTCTGTTGTGCTGACATGACAGGTTATCAATGATTAAATGAAAAAGATGTATACTTCAAACTTTTAATGTCTTCATTTACTTGCTGCTGACAAAAGACATCTGCATGATGCGTGGCCATTATTTCTTTGAACCAATGTAGCTACAGATAGAATAGGTATCTATAGTATAGATGCAGCCAAATATAAAAAACTTAGGCCCACTGTGGTGCTTTAGACACACAGATTAGAATATGTATAAGTATATCAAAGATAATTGCAGTGTTGCTCTCTGGACACTGTACTGTTTATAAATAGTTGAATAAATGGCAGATGCATAATTTTCATTCATCACAGTCGATTACATCTTGAACTGAATCCAGCTCTACTTAATAAAACTGGTGCCACCAACCAAACAAGCAACTCTTCCAGAGGCCAAATAAAACAGTGTTCACAATTCACAATTAAAAACAATTAAAATACTTATTAGGAAAAACTGAAAGTGTTTAAAATGTGTTTATTTTTAAGATGATAACATTTGCCTATTATTTGTTTGCACCAATATGGGTTAAACTTGCGACCCGACCTTTTTTACTGCCAATGTATTTACGGTGCAAATAGAAAGAAATGTGTGAAAGCAGAGACATGTCATCAGCTCACATCATTCATCTGCACTGCTTTGATGCACCAGAGTCACACAATTTTTTTTTTTCCATCTCTCTTTTATCACTTTTTGTGTGCCATGGATGTAAGCCGAGAACAAGCGTGTTTCCTCTAAACATCTTTCAAAAAAACCGCAGTCATGAAACGTCACGCCAGCCAGCGTATTCTGCTGCATTTCACGTCATATTCGGAGCAGTTTGTTTGTAGTCGTGGGTCGTAGATGCTGTGACATGGTGAAAACTGGTCTTAAATTTCTGACACTGTTCAAAGCTCCAAATCGGTCGTCAGTGGACAATCTAGGAGCACTGGAGTGGAGTGACAAAACCCAAGATTTTACCACGTTTCTCTCACAATTGTCAACTACTGCCTCAGAAAGCCTGAAATCACACCGTATAAAGGAGCCTTCAGTGTCTTACTTGGTGATGGGGTTGACACTGGCTTCCACCACAGACAGGCCTTTACAGCATTTTATATTGTCTGGAAACTCCTGGATACCTGTTAGAGAGACACGGAGGGAGGGAAATTAAAATGTGTTAATTACATATTTCCCCATTTTGTTGAATGGTTGAATTGTTAATACAGTAAGACAGGGAGTTATTATCTAAAATCTCTTTTAAATTTAAAAGCTTTTTTAACAGTAGCACATTTTGGTTAAATATTGGGATGTGAAATTATTGTAATTGTGAGGTTTAATTTTAGACGTTTTAACAATTTTAGTTCTGCCATATTATCTCTTCAACTCCACATCCTGTATCTAGACACATTATAATTAAAAATGCATGATAATAATCCTCTCCAATGTGTCTATCATTATCATTTGCAGTTGAATTGTTTTATTTTGGTTTTTTTTTGGTGAGGTTGAATTGGGAATTGTTACCGTTTTTACTGATGTCCAGCTCTTTGAGGTTAACCAGGCTGGCAATGGTGGTGGGCAGGTTGGACAGGTCGTTATCGGGCATACTCAGCTTCTTCAAGGCCTGGCAGTTGAAGAGTTGCTATGGAAACGCAGAGGAAAAACAATGGAATATTATAGTCTCTTGGCAAAATGACACAGACCTTTAGCAGAAAAGTACAAAAGGACAGAGAGCGAGAAGTGAGCTGGAGGCATGCAGCACATAATGTTGTGGAAAAGCATTGCCATTTTAGCTGCCTTTCTCTATGAATAATGTAGAATTAATCTTCTCCATACGGAGGCCCCTAAGGACAAAACACAGAGAGAGAGTGAAAGCACAAACATTAGGAGAAATGTGGCCTAAATAGAAAAATACTGCAAATGCCAAAACATATACAAGAGCGAAGGCATAAAAAGCAAAGTGCTTAGAATACAGAAATGTTATGTTTATGTAATACCAAAATAGACATTAAAGTAAATGCTCTCCCAAATCCAGAACGATGCAAACACTTAAACACATTCAAAAGGCAAATACACAAAAACGAAGAGGAATGATGGACACTTTTGAAAGTTTTTTTTAGCAGCAGTAAAAGGTGCTAAAGCTTCCCCATTAGACCCAACTGTGTTCCCTTTTCTAGACTGTCTCATGGCTTTCAACAGGTATTATTAACCTCTTACTATCAGTGTTGCCTGATTTTTTCCCTATTATTCTGGTAATATAAGGTTAGAGTTGGTGAAACTTTTTAACTCAGTCAGTCCCATCTGCCAACATCACTTATTTCCAATAAATGAACATTCACACTCATGAATAACAAAAATAATAAGTCCAAGATGAAGAAGAAATATGCTAGGATGTCCTAAAGGGTAGTAAAACATACATATAGTTATTTTAATTCAATCAATTAACAATTGATGTGTATTTCAACTAACAATTTCCATATGCGTTTAAGCAGCAAACAATCAAGCTAACTACTCTTAAATAACACAATAATGTAGTGAGTTAGCATCATTAACATTATTACTATTGTGGCAAGTTAGCAAAAACCTCCCACAGCAGAGATTCATTTAATGCTACAGGTATAGTTGTCTGTTAAGTCAACGAGTTAGCAATATTATTATATTATTAATATTTACCTGACTGTAGCTACTAGGACAATTCTTAGCTTGGTTGCTGATCTGCAGTCCATCAAATCTTTACGACTATTTAACAATAGTCAACTTTCTTAAATGTTCAAATAAACATTGCTATGGTTCCTCTTCCTGTCCTCTCAGGATCTCCAAGCCAAAGACTTGACGATGAGGCTAGCAGCCCTGTAAGACTGTGATGCTATTTACACACTAGAAGGAAAAAACAAGACTATTCTTTGATCTTGACATTTCAGACAGGTCGTCATGGAAACACTCAAGCAAAAACAGCAAGAACATATTCCAAAAACATCTGGGGACATCATAAGGTGACTTTTTATATGTAGAATAATTATATGATGCTTAAATATGTTTCATGATGTTCATGATGGATAATGTAAGCAGCATATTCTATAAAATTCAAACCAAATGAAACATGAAAATGAGCTGTTACGCACCAGCCACAGATGAGATCATTTCCAGGGACTGTCAGTTAAGTTTAGTCAAATTTTAGTCATGGATATTTGAATCAACTTCAGCAAAGCTCTCCTGTAAGTGATGCACAGACTAAATATACACTCAAAATAAGACAACATAATTGTAAACCATCTTTTTGTATAAAACATCAGTCCATGATTGCTGTGCAGCACCACATTGTCCCAGTTGTCACGTCATTCAGTTCACCTACTGTACATTAAAAAAAAAACTTATGACGCCTTACAGGTGACCTCAATAACACTCTAATTTAAAAGCTGCTTATTAAAGTGTCACTTGCAAAAAATATAACATCCCACACTTACAGTGCGCGCTATGATTTCCACAACACCAGCGGGACTTACAAGCTGAACTGAGGTCAGTCCACAAAACATACACTTTCTGATACAGTGTAATCTGTGATGTGTAATTTAAGAAACACATGCACACTCACATTCATTCCTACAGGAAGGTTACAGTTTCCCGGTCACCAAATTTGCATGTCTTTCAATTAAAAAGAACCCGTGCAGAAAAAGAATCAAAGCAACGTGACTTTTACTAAATAAATAACTGCACTTTGAATTGCCTTGTTGTTGAAATGTTCTATATAAATAAACTTGCCTTGCACAAAATGAAATGGTGTTTATGCATTTTGTGAACAAAATGCTGTATTTTGGATTTTATAAGATGAACGTTTCAATCAGAATCACAGTTGATAGAATATGGATCATCTTTTATATATTTTATTGACTTATTAAAATGATATTAACCACTGTACATCATATCTGGCAGTCACTGATGTTAAATAAGAATGAAAGAAGCACAGAGAGTGGCTGATCTGTGTCAATATACTTACACATAAACAAGCACCGCCTTTAAAACAGACAATCACTTACATACTCACTCACACTTGAGGAGAACTTTAACTCACGTCCATAAAGGTCAATCACTCTAGCATCCTCAAGAGCTCTTATATAATCTTGGCAAACATACACATTTTTTCGTCCGATGCGTACAAGTTTGGCTTCGCCACTCACACAGCGCTATTAGACTGTCTTTATTCATGCAGGCTATATTTAGAAATCCAGTCATTTAAACCAGGACAGAATATCAATAAAAAGAGACAGTCTTCTTATAAACAGCACCTGTAGTTCTCCTTGAAATACTGGAAGGACGCTGACATTTTTTATTTTTTTATTTTTTGCCTGCATATGAGTTTTTTGGAGGTCTCAGACTCCAAATGAATCTCCTCACTCACCTCATATCTCCTGCCACTCACTGCTGTCTAATATGTAATGACGGTAAACATGCCAGGAAAATAATAATGCTGGTTTCGGTCACAGCACTCAGCAAACTTTAAGTCTAAATTTAGCTTTATATACACTGGTCGTGATTCTGGGAGTGGCGGCAAACACTTGATCAATTGGTTGATCCAGAATGAAATATTCTACATCATGAAAGTGAAATTTGGCACATCCATGGTTATCAGAAGAAGAAAGCTAATGAGTTTAGCACAGTGGTTCCCAAGTTTTTTAGGCTAGTGACCCCTTAAACTAAGGAACTTTTTTTTTGTTTTTGCTAAAATTTAAATCACATTTTTAGACGCTTGAAGAGGTAAAAATATTCACAAGAAAGTAATTCACAAGGAAAAAAGCAAAGATTTGAGGAAAGAAAGTTTGTGTAGCAGAAATATGTATTTTCTGCTTTCGTATCCTCTTCATAATCTTGCGACCCCTCAGGTTTATCTTGCGACCACCTCTGGGGATCCTACTCCCCAGCTTGGGCAACACGGCTTTAGCATGCTGACGTTAGCATGAAAACACTAACTTTAGCATTCAATTCAAAGCAGCAGCTAAGTATCTCAAGCTTACAAGGTACACTAATGAAAACTGCAATGAAGAGACCAACAAACTCACAAGTCTGACACGTCCTAAAATGGAAACTGTACAGTAGATAAACCCTTTTGATTCGGGAGGCAGCATCAGTCTGAATTAAACATTTTTTTTTTAAACATTACTTCACTGGCAGTATCTAAGAATAGCAAAGCTGTTTCTCCATTTTTCAACCATCAAAGACTTGATTTCCGGTGCCTTTCACGGCCCGCTAGCGTGGCTCTAGACTTTTAGTTATTTGAACGCACAAGTACAAAATCTTACTAAACAAATTAATACTAAATGTGTTAAAACAAACAAAATCCCTGAAGTATCCTGTTGACATACAATCGACAGGTTCCCTTACATGCAAAAAAATGTTGGTGGAATTTGTCAGGAAAGAGTGCAAGTTTGTTTCTAAAATAGTAGAAATACACATTCAAGAGCTACGATAAGCTCCTTAAAAAAGTTCATGAACAGCTTCCATCCAACACAACACAGAAAAATACGCTCATTTATCACTGAGGCACATTTGCTTGAGCAGTGATCATAATATTTTTCGAAGGCACAGGAATAAAATAACGGCATCCAATCAACGTTACAAAAGGGTTTAATGTAATTTATGAGACACCGACATGCAGCTGCAAAATATATTTTGAACAGTAGCTCGAACAACATTAATATATCAAAATGTGTCAACGTCTGTGGGCGTAACTCACAGTTACAGCCAAGTAATCGGTGGGGTTGATGTTGTGAGTAGGTTTATGCTTTAGATGACGGGAGGCTGAGTGTTGCATCAACACTCAAAAGGGATAAAAAAAATGCACTTTTTTCATATACCAAGAAAAACACTAATAATATGTCACATCTACAGCTACTTTATGTCAATGACATAATGTTTATTTGCTATGCTTTCCACCAGTTGCTCAAAAACTAATACTGCTGTTTATCATGTAAGATATACAGTATGTCCTGCTCCTTTGAAACTGGTTTGGAGTAAAATGTTTATTCAAGTCATAACTATTATTTAGGGCCTCCTCTAAGGTTTTACATGGATCACATAGGGGTCAGGTGGTCCAAGAGGTGCTTCTAGAGGTTAGAAGTGATATAAAAGGGGTTTAAGGTGAAAATCAGAGAGACAAGTTGCAGCAGAAAGTCTGTGTTGCAGAGTTACCTTGGGTAGTTCCTCGATCTGGTTGGCGTCTAGGTAGAGCTCCTCCAGAGTTCTCTCGAAGCTGAAGATTTCCTTGGGGACCTGCTGCAGGCTGCAGTGGGAGTAGTCCAACACTGAGATCACTTCCTCTTCCCCACGGAAACAGCGGCACGGCACCAGCCGGCCAATCAGCTTCCGCTTGGTGGTCATTTCCAGACACTGCACTATAGAGGCCAGAAGAGGAGAGAGATCTTAGATTAATTGAAGGAATCACCAGGCTCATTATATCTAATTTTGTTGCTTCTCAGACCTCATTTCCTTGTATCTCTGTGGGCTGTTGTTGATTGACAGCAGTAAGACAGCACCACACAGTCAGAGTAAATCACTGTGTAAAAGATAACACGGGGTCTGATATAGCAAACTGGACTGTAAATGTTTCTGTATCAGATGTTAAGTTTAAAATCAAAATTCATGGAGTGGGGTTTTCTCTGAAAGGTCCTGAAATAAATGCATCTGTAATAACACCAACGTGATGTGAGCTGCATTTTTAATGTTCAGATTTCACTGCTTCTGAGTTGAGTGATGCAACAGATAAACGTACACACACACACACACAAAATCAGGTTATCACCAACACACCTTCTGCACACGTTTCCAGTGTGTTGAGAAAAGTGCTAATTTAAGTCTGAGGGTATAAAAAGCAACCTTCATGTGACTCCGCACATATCAGCCCATCATGACGATTTAGAGGAGAGAAGGTGGAGCAGGTATTGATGATGAACGGTTGGATGGATAGACGGAGTGGGCAAACAACTCTTCAATTAACTACTTGCAGCTCCAAATCGACACATTTTCTGTGTGGTGGTTTTTGTGAACCAGGTGGGTAATGCTTCTTTCAGGTAAACATGATGCTTATTACAACAAAAAAAAAAATGAAACCTCACATCATATCTACTGTCTTTATATGCTTATATGTGTTATGATTGTAGTATTTTATCCGTTCTGTGGATTCATTGCATGTCATTTCAACAGTGCCAATGAAAATACTTCTGATTTCCTTGAAGACAACCATTAAAATCTGAGACAAATTGATGTTTCTTTACTGTACAAATCTTAAAATAACTGCACACTCTCAAATATTGGGATTCCACATGGACGTAATGATGTTTCAACCACTAAAGAAGACCCATACTGGATGAAACATTGTCATGTCCATGTGGAATTTAAAGAAGATTTGGGAACAATTTCTCAGCGTGCAGGTACTCTTTCATTCTTTTGTGTATTTTTTGTTACCCAACACCTGCAAAAAATGTATGGAAGCGCATATGCCGACTGATACAGATCTTGACAGTAACCTCTCATTCGAACAGCATGCCAATCACTATCGCTACAACTGCTTTTTTTTTTTCTCCCAAGCTTAAATCTTCTCCATCCATCTGTTTTCTAATATGCTGCAGAATCTCTGAGCCATGCCCTCATCATATCCAGTAGATATGAAATTAGGTTTCAGCTCTACCACTGCAGTAATATACTTTAAGGTACATCCTTCATAGTCCTTACAAACTTAAGTGCATCCAGGACTCTGCTGCTCACCTGCTCACTCACTCAATCCCGTTCCCACATCACTCCGGTCCATCAACATCTCCACCGGCTCAATTCAAACTCCCTTTCTTCATAAACAAAGTCTCTCGATAACCAGCTTCTCTTCCCTCTAACACACTCCTTCCCACAGCCTCTTGTCCCCCTCATCCAGGACTCAGTGCCAGACCTGGCATGGCAGGCTTCCCACTGAAACTCTCCCCCCAATCAAATTCATGACTGTTGTTATGTCCAATAGGTCTCTTTCATTTTACATGCTGCTCTAGTCTATCTATCCTGTGCTTGCATTGTATTTATATTTTTTTTACTTATATATCTAATTTATCCCACAAAGCATCTCAGAGCATCTAGAAAAGGGCTTTGCAAATCAAATTAATAATGGTATCAATAATACTAAAAACAGCACCAAAAATCGGTGCACAAGACATATGAAACTGTAGGAAACATAGCAACTATATTTCTGCTTCACACCAGTTTACTTACTGGTCAAACAAAGTGTAATGTAGGACATTATTGTGGCAATAAACAGACTTAAAACAAGACCTGGATCTTTCTCTAACCTTAACCAAGTGTTTCCAGTGCCTAAACATAAAACGCTGTAGTTACTACAAGCAGATATTGTACTGCAAGAGGAAAAAAAAGAGAAATTTTACTCACATGTCTTGTATCATAAAAGTTTTGCAACTCGAGAAATACGTTAATCTAGTTATTTTGTCAGTATGCTGAGAGAAAGGGTAAATTGGGCAGCATTAGATTTCCTTCAACACATACTTGCTGGTGCAATTTAGCCTATAAACGTAATTTCTCAGAGACAGGGTTGGTAGACGGGTGCACTAACATTTTTAATCTCTTACATATGTATTTGTTTTGTGTTGTATAGTCTTCAAGGATCAAGTCAATTGTTTGCCTCTTCTCATTTCAGTCCCATTCTCTTTTATTCTACTGCGATGATGAACCGATTCAAAATGCTTCACATTTTGTGGGAAGCTGCAAAAACAACAGTGTACTGTATGAACTTGTTTCTAAGCAGGGATGACGTGGGACCAAAAATTAGCTTGAGAGCTTCAAATGACTGTGCTTTTTAGCTCCCAGGCAGGTGTAAAACCCAGGGCAGATGGGTAACACAGCCGTCCCTCGCCAACCAGCAGTTACCCATCTCAGAGCAGGCTGAGGCTCAACTCTGTCTGTCACGCACAAACACAGTCTCTTCAAAAAAAACAAACCGGAGCCATATAATTAGACCGAATCCTCTGTAATTCTGCAACATCACTCCATCACTCCATTACACGACTCCATTTAAAAAGCTAGAGGGCAGAATGGTATAAGTAGGCTAACCACGGGTATTAAAATCCTTGAGTGAGGATTTATCATTCAGCTTTATCATTTCAAACCACAACGCTTACTACACTCAATCTACTGACAAATAAAAACATTTTAATGCTGGCCCTTTCAAGTAGAACAAAGAGTGAGTTTTCAGTTATCTGACTGTCGCCTCAATTTCCTGTTTAATCTGGATGAGCTAAAATGATGGAGACAGAGGAAAGGAGAGGAGAAGACGAGTGAATACGGCGGTGTGAAGAGGAAAAAAGAGGAGTCAAAAGGAGGACGAGGACAGAGAGAACATGA
Organism: Euthynnus affinis; assembly: GCA_029490765.1. Classification (NCBI taxonomy): domain Eukaryota; kingdom Metazoa; phylum Chordata; class Actinopteri; order Scombriformes; family Scombridae; genus Euthynnus; species Euthynnus affinis. The sequence continues at coordinate 26,143,111 of CM055848.1, read as the reverse complement.
AAATGAGGAAGTGTGGAGAGAAAAGCGAAGCGGACCAGGAGGCTCAGAGATAAGACCTGCAACTTTATCTGTCAGTAAACACACACATGTGCAGCTCCAGAGCGCGAGCAGATGAGTCCGGGTGATAGACAGATGATCTTGAGCGTTGTGAGGACACTATGTTATCTGCTCTAGTTTGTTGCGAGCCCGTTGAAATCAGATAAAACAACTGCAGATCCTCCAGGACTGTTTATCTAAAAGGGCTGGACCATTAAAATCAATACATCCTTATCCACAGTCATGCTCAAAGCGAGCGTAATGAGGCAAGCCGGGATTTACTGTTTGTCTACAGTACGTGTAAAGCCAGCAGTCAGTGCTTTTAACCTTGGACCTCTGGTTCCTCTCATTGTCCAAAAGCTTTAGAGCTGAAGGAGACTCAGGGTGGGCAAATATATAAAAAGCATATAAATACTTTAAGCTTATAGTCCTGTCTTATCGTTCTTTCTTAATGTAGATGTCAGCTTTGTGTCAGCAGGGTCAACTGCCGTCCTTTATTTTTGCTGAAAATCACGTGATCTTCAATAAAAATAAAGGGGAAAAAATGAAATAAAATATATGTCAACTATTTATGATCTCAGTATGTAATTTGGTAACATTTTACTTAATTAACTAAATTAAATTTCCTCTTAAAAGATGTTTTAGTCCTTTATGGTTTAAGAGTAAACAATGTATTTTGTAAAAAGGATTTTGAAAAGATGGATATAACTTTTTGTATGTCTTATATTTATGGTAATTTATACCGTATTTCTCTTACACAATCACATAACTAATAATAGTAGCATATAACGATGAAAGCTTTTTTCATAAAACACTATTATAATATCTGAATATTTATCTTTATATGTTTAAATATGATACAGAAATCAACTAAAATAAAACATATAACTAAAACAAACAAAATCATCATCATGGCTGCCAGTTTACCAAGAGGTATTTTAGATATTATGATTTTTATTGGCATATTTTGGCACAGCAGCTTCTATATTCAGTAGTTCAGGGTCTTTCTGCAGGTCTCTGTCCAGTATCTTCTGTTGCACCAGACAGTGTAACATCACCTGTTGTGCATGGTAAAAGTCTTGTTTTTACTCTTTGGTAGCATTTTTGTGAATGAAACTTGCCCACAAATGGAGTGGAGCATGTAGCCATATATGGCAACATTTTAAGGGTGTTGATTATGTTAATGATCAAATCTCATGATCATGCACCTCTTCATAAATGAAGATATTCATCAGGCTGAAACAAGAGATTTACAACAAGTTTATGCAGTTTGTTGAAGCTGACTTTGAACACTCGTATGAGCTAACCTCATAGAAAAAAATAAGTTTTATGAATATGAGGACATGAGGACAAATGAGCTGCAGCAATCTCCTCATCAACAGTTAATGTGGTGTTAAAGGTTTCCAGGCCTGGAGCAGAATGCACCATATTTACAGGTCAAGACTGCTGCTCTGTATGGTCTGTATTAGATACTCTGCACCAAAATCGATAGAAATGATGCACTGTAACTCAAGATTTGACTCTAGATAAATATATTCTATGCATGTACAGTATATGAGGTACAAGTCTTAGGTCTCTGGTATATGTCAAGACTTTAATAGCTTCAGCCTGCTTTAGTCTTCCCTCAAAATGTTTGGTTTCAGTGTCCAACCAGCAGAGGACACACACGTCATGTGACACTCATCATACAGCAGCAAGTAGCAGTAGGCCCCTTCTTATTGGCTGAGTAAGCCGGCCCTCTACTTGGCTGAAAGCTATATGATTATCAAAGGTGTGACATCAGTTTAATGCTTACTGCATCCTCTAATCAACTGCTTGACGTCCCAGCCAAGAGCCAGATGGCCCAGTATAATGTCCCAAATAAACCAGCAACACCCATCAGAGCTGATATGACCTTTTTTGCTAGATTAGTGCCTCTGTGCTCTACTTTCCTTTGACTGCAGGACCGGGCGATCTCAGTGTGTTATAAGCTTTTTCTTCTCTTCATTTGATGATGTTTGCTTAATCCCCGCCGCCATAAAATCTATTTATTCCTGACATGATGATCAGTGACACACAAGAGACAACAAATGTTTGTTTTCCCAACTGAACTGCAACTTTGAATAAACTCAATATAAAAGCACTCAAACTTCTGGTGGTTAATAATTTTGCCGAATAGATAGTAGTAGTCCTCAAATGTGAAGATTTAATGCTTTTATTTATCATACATGATAGTAAACTGAATATTTATGGGTTTTGGATTGTTGATTGGACAAAAGATCAATATTTTTTGACATGTTATTGATGAATTGATTAATCCAAATGAATGATTGTCGCATTCAGCGGAAAATGAAAATAATCATTAGTAGCAGTCCTAATCGATAGCTTAAATATCAGCACACAGTCTGCTGAACAATCTGTTTTTATTGGCTACTGATTCTGCAGCTGCTTGATTAAGCCCTCACAGTCTATTGATGTAACAGCTTAAATATGCAAAGACAGAATAGGCTAAAAATAACATCTTTTTTTGTCAAGCGAAGAGGGAGAGAGCAAAGCAAAGCTGATGTTACCTATTTAGAATCAGGCAAGAGCAACAACAGCAGGGACACAGACAAATATCAGGAGCGAATGGGAGAGACAACACCGTTTAGGTGGGCAACAATGAGAGCCGACGGTTGGCACTCAGTCACCTTCATGACACACACACACACATACACACCTCCAGAGAAAGAATTTACACCAGGAAAAAGCCAGAACATGGAGATGGAGGATATGGAACTGCTACAAGACCAGTTCATCACAGTCTATCAGCATTTGGGACGTCGACTCAACTTGACTTCTCTTAACTGAGTGGATCAGTCTGAGTCGACACTAACTGAAACATCTGTCTGATGTTTATAATGTAGAACTGCAGAGTTTTAATCTTTTTTTCTTCATATATCAGTGAAGGTATAGTGTGTGTGTGTGTGTACTATATATTTACTTTAATTAATTTCATATTTCAGCTCCTTTTCATTCATGGAAACATACTGTACTGTATGTCTGGAAGAACCTAACTGAAAATGTTTGCTTTTATTTCCTGTGACTTCATGTTTCTGTTGAGCTGGTTGACCCCGTCTGAATGAATGAATGTAAGGGGCGACACTGAAGTGTATCCAGTCCCGCCCAGACTCCCGGAGAGCCAAAGCCAGTTGCAAAAAACAAACAAAAAAAAAAAGAGTGAAAAAAAAAAAAGTATGAAGAGAGTCAGAGCAAGCCGGCACCAATAGGGTGAAACTGGGAAGTGAGCGTGGTTGGCTGTGTTGGCTCTCGCTGCTGCTATGGAAACAGTATGACAGAGCAGACTGACTCTGCAGAGGCAAAGCTACATGTGGATGTGCAAAGTTCCCAACGTATTGTGCGCACACACGCGCATTTATCTTCATATCAGTACAGTGATTATGACATTAAAAAAAAAACCCAAAGCTGTGGTGGGAAATTTTGCAAACACACACAAACACACACACACAGCCATCCACCTACGCACACACACAAGCAACACAGCATGGTGCCGTTGCTCTTCCTGAATCTCAGCTCAAGTAGTTTCTATTCTGTGCAGTCGCTCTTCACTGAAGTTAACATGTGTGTGTGTGTTAGTGTGTGTGTGTGCGGCATCTCCAGCAGCTCAAGAGGGTGAATTCCCCAGGGTCCCATGACAGCCATCACTTCACGTGCAGCCTTGCCGTCACCATAGTAACCGCTGCCATAGAGACCGTCTCCCAGGAGCCGGGTGTATTTTTACTCATTCTCTCTCTCTCTCTCTCTCTCTTCTCTTTCTCTCTGTCATAAAACAGAACATGCTGCACTCAGTGGGCGATCGCTCCACATTTGGCGACGCTTTTACATAGACTCAAATATATCCAACATCTCAATAAGAGCTTTATAAAAGCTTCTGCATGTCTCCTCTTCCTGCCTTTTTTTTGGGGGAGTAAAGGTGTGAACGCTCCACTCTGCAGCACTCACCCCGGGCTTCTGCTCTCGCTCACAATTAAGCAGTCACACACTGTCACGTACAAGCACATGTGAAACACAGACACACATATAAACTAGTGCTGACACACACGCAAACTCATTTAAGTTTCTGATTACTTGCAACAGTGACAGCCAGAGAAAATGGAAAATCCTGTTTCACATCCCAGTGCTCCACATTGTCAAGCAAATCTCTGAGCGGTGTGTCAGTGTGTGTGTGTGTGTGTGTGTGTGAGAAAGAGAGAGAGAGAGAGAGAGAGACTGTGTATGTGGGAGGCAGTTAGCTAACTAGCAGCCAGGAACAGCTTGTTCTGTCTTTTTTACATTCATTAAAGAACCACTTACAGCAGTTAACTATACAAGCACATGCATACAAACACACTTTTTTTTGTCAATTTCCACAATAGAAGAGTTTTTTTTTTGAGACAGGATCATTTGGAAATTTTCCTGTTCTAAAATCAGAGAAATATGCTGCCTTAAAGTTTTGTCAGGATTCATTCTGCATGCACAAGAATGACTAGAAATAAAGGCTTACTGAGATGTAGGGGAGCGTAACCTCGAGGGAATGATGAATATTGAAAAAAGACATTAAGTTTGACATTGTGAGTGTTTCGCTGCCTCGCAGCTGGCGCCAATTGGGATATCCTCCAGCCACGTGACAAAGAATAAACACATAAAGACAATGAATAAATGAATATTTAACATTTTGTGCAAACCAAGGATATCTTTATAAGCTGCCAAAATGAAATGAGCCTCAGTTTAACAAATAAGCAGTTACATTTGGGTAATATGTTTAGAGCCGCAGCGACTCGCGGATCAAAAGAAAATTAATTGGCAACTATTTTGATAATATATTCAGTGTTGAAGTTGTTTTTTCAAGCAAAAACTCCAAACATTTGATAATTCTAGTCTCTCCAATGTGAGAATCGAGATTAATCAAGAAAATAATCAGCACTTTAGTCCATAATGAAAATAATAGTTAGTTACACTACATATTAATGACTATATTAATATATTAATATCAAGGAAAACCCACTTCATGCTCAGGTCACATGGCGGGTTCACATTTGGAGAGGTGCTCCCTCAGCAGGTCTATCACAGGGCTCACATATATGATGACTGGAAAAGTCACACTCACACACCAACAGATGATTAAGCTGCCAATTCACCTGCCTGTCTGTGGTCTGTGAAAGGGATCCAACAAGTGCTAACTCTGATCCCAGGGTCTTCTTGCTATGAGGTGACACTGTAACCACTGTCCCAACGTGTCATTCAAAGTGTATTAGGGCACATTTATGATTTTCTTTATGGGAACAAAACAGACTTGTGGAAAAATGTGGAAAGATTGCAATCTAAGCAGCCATGCAGATGTTATTATCAACAACAAGACGCAGCTTGCAGTGAGTTATTGTAGCAGGTAACGATTTGCTGAATTGTTCAGGGGCTGTTTTGTGAATGAAAACTGTAAATGTGTGTTATCTTTATCCTCTAGGTTACCGATGACATAAGAGATAAAGACATTTTATTCAGCAGTATCAGTTTTACAACTTATGAAAACATGAAGAAATGATTCACTACGTGGTTTCTCGGTGGAGAATGAACAATGACCTTGTCAGTTCTAAGTAAATTAGTCAACAATTAGTGGACAATGTCATCTTAGACATCAACATCAACTAGCATTAATTTGGAACGATATACTGTATCTAAAGTTTGACTGTTTTCTGATCTGTCACCTCTGTGAACTTCTCGGTTAAAGGACGGGTTTTTCAAGTTTGTCTTAAATCAATAGCCAGGAGCCCAAATGAACACTGACACATGTTTTTCTTGCCATAATCATTCCTCCTGTTCATACTGGCTATTAGAAGATCCCTTCATAATGCACTCACAATGTTAAGTGATGGGGGCCAAAATCCACAGTCGTCCTTCTGTGCAAAAATGTAATTTAAAAAAATGAAGCTTAAGCATCCAAGTGAGTCAAATCAAGTAGATATATTTCAACATTTCAGTCTTTTTAGTGTCAAAGTTTCTCTTTTTGTTACTATACTTCTACCACAGCTCAACAGAGAAACACATAGAGGGAATTTGATGCTAAAACGAATGTAATGAGGCCACTTGATATGACTAGGATAGATACTTTATTATAGTTATTATAGTATTTTATTAATAATAACATGTTACAGCAGCTATTTGACATAAATAAGAATACAAAACCAGTGAGGTAGGTAACGAATATAATTAAAGGCTAAATTATATACAATAATTAGACTCAAATATAGAACTCAAATATATACCCATAACTTTAATATACTATTTGCTAAGTGCACACTATTCAATGATGTTAATATGCTAAAGTACACTGTACATTAGTGCAAGTCAGGTGGATATTGTTAAGGTAGTAAGGTGCATTATTGTCCATGGATGTTAGAATTAATTGTACATTAATATTTAAATAATTTACTTAAAGATGATCAAAATATGAACCTCGAGGCCACGTGAAGAGTCTGCCTTCACTTCCAGAAGAAGACAAAGACTGCTAAAGCCTCCTGTTAGCTTCAGATAAAATGGATTTTGGCCCCCATCATTTACACTGAAAGCACATTTGAAGGGGATCTTTTAATGGCCAGTGTGAACAGGATCAATGATTACAGGGATGATAGTAGCACCTGACTGTTTTTTAAAGATAGACATGAAAAATCGTGAACCTATTTAAACAAAGACCACATCCATGGTCAAAACATTAAATAACTTTTAGCAGGAGACAGGAGACAAACCATGGTTGGTCATAAACTCTGTATTCCCACCCATCCACCTCCAACCTTTTCTCTAAGAGGTTTTGCAGATGTATGTCGTGCTTCTCCCACCTTTTGCTGCTGAGTAATTATTCATACAGTCACAAGATATTGCTTGTCAGGAAAATGTAAACATGTTGTTTTAAATGTTTCAACAGAAAAAAAAAGCGCCATTTTTTTCTGGTCTCAAGGATTCACAACACTACAATGTTGTAGAATCACAGTCTGGGCATTTTCACACTCGCAGTCAATCTGCCTTCCACAGCGGCTCCAGGTGGCACGTCTGTAAAACTCAATGACCCTCACATCACTGACACTAAAAATAACAATAGACCGACACAACAGAACACGAAACAGCTGACTATTCACCTGCACCCAAAATGTTGGAATCAATTCTGCTCAGATGCATGAATGAACAAATACACATACAGTACGTATGCACCAAATAGGTCAGACTCTGAGCGCAGCCCCAGAATGAAGAAAAGACGTTTCCAATGGGTTAAAAAAAAAAAAAAAAAGAGCCAGAGAAGTTTAGGAGCATTCGGTGACAAACACTGACAGACGTCAGACTGAAAGTTAAACAGACAAACAGTAGGATGTATAAATAGCACGCAATAAAGAGAGATAAACAAGCAGCCAGACAGAGCAGAGAGTCGTGCCGTCAGAGAGGAACTTATCTGGGTTACTGCAGTGATATTCTAACATACAGTGTCTTCATACAGTATGTCCTCTAATAAAGAGCAGTGCTGACACGAATAGATGATTAGGATTAGATTACAATTTTGATAATTATCTGTTTAAGTCTTATATAAAGCACTGATATTTGTTATTTTCATCTTCTCACATGTGAGTATCTTCTGTTTTTTTCTGTCATATATCACTTTAAATTAAATATATTTGGGTTATCTTTGTTTGGATAGATAAGTGTAAGAGATAGAAACGTATAACATGCAACAAAGTGCTCCGGTCTGAATGGGATGGTTATGCATTTTAACTCTCTCCTGTATTTTGTGACATTTTATAAACTAAACCAGTGACTCCCAAAAGATCAGCCTGAGTAGTCGTGAAATGATTAATGGGGAAGCAGAAATAGTCGTAGGAAAGTTACAGTACGCTTATTGTTTTCAGCTTTCCCTCTAATCTTTGCTTTTTTTTGCTCTTTAATTACTGGATAATTTAAAGTCTTCAGGACTTTTACTTCCTCTGGACTATTTTAATATTTCAAAGAAAAAGAAGAAAAAAAATCACTCTGTGGTTGAACTGCTCAACAATCTACTTCTTTCTTGTTGTTTGTGGTATTTCTTATGCACTTGTTTACTTCCAGTTGGTTCTTACTTTAATAATTATGTGTAAAAAACACCAAAACACTTTTATCTAGCACTCCTTCTCAATGCACTTAGACCTGGTCTGCTACTAGAATTTGTACCTCGGCCCTTTTGGAGTCACTGTCCTCTAACGTCTGATGAAAAAAATGATAAAATGTAAATGTAAGTAGCATTGTTCCAAACATCACATGCAAAAGAAGATTAGATTATTTCTGTATTATGGATGATAATGTGTCTGTGAACCTACTCGCTGGACTCTTCGGATGAAAAAAATATATACAGTGAGTCAGTTTTTAATTTCAATAATTAAATGAAAATTACAGCCTGTTACAACTTGGGTTGTGTTTTCATAGCTTTGGCCGTAGCTTTTATCGCCTATCGACTCAGACTGGGCAATAAAACGCAACCAGTCAGACAATCAGACTGGTTGTAAACAAGGCAGCACTTAACCTAGATTATTAAAGCCACTTTATTTGGAACTAAAAAAAATGAAAGTGAGCGCACCAAAAATACTGATATTAATCCCTCACTGCTGAGTGAAACTGGATAAAGCAGGAAGTCGGACAGTTAGAGCAATGAGTTTACTGTTTGCCTGTTCTTGCTAAATAAATGTAGCTGTAACCTGAGTGTTTGGTTAAAACTTGTCTGATTGTGTGATGCTCGTGTTTCCAGCCCCATCTGACTTCCTCTCAGTGATGTCACTGCTTTTCCAGGACAGTGTTATCATAATTAAAAGAGACAATGGTTAGAAGTATGAAGAGCAGGATCAAATCTGTAACAATCTATAATAAAAGGTTTGAAGTTAGTAGTGTCATCTGTTCACGTGGAGTGATTATCAATAGAAACATTTCCAGATCGAATTATTTGGCTTCTCATCCGAAGGCTTCGTTTGCCCAACTGTTCTATTCTTCACAGTGAAATGACTCTACATGAGCCTCCCTCCTCTCCTTCTGTCATGTCTCACTTTCTTTCCCCCTCCCTCTTCCTCTTTCTCTCTCTCTTTCTCTCTCCTGTTTCCAGGCCAGTCTTTTATTTTTTTTTCTCTCTTCTGTTCTTCCAGGGTTGTGCTCAGTGGCCCAGTTCTGCCTGAGACGCCCCAGCACATCTCCTCTTTCTGTCTTCTCTCTCTCTCTCTCTCTCTCTCTCTCTCTCCCTCTCAAAGCTCTTCCTCAGTCTGTCTCTGTGTTTAACTTTTTTCTCTCTCTTCCTCCATCCCACCCCCCTACCAAGAGTCAGCAAGGGAAGCCATCTTAAATCAAGCTCTTAAATCAAGCACAGTACTTTTTGTTTCCTCTCTACGGGAACATCCCACTCTAAAACCTTTTTTTTTCGTATTCCAGGATGTTTTTTTTTTTTTTTGAAAGATTAACTTATCAGCTTGTGTTTGAGAACAATAAAATATCCACAGACTTTGTTCTCTGGTATGAGTCATCTGTATCTGGAGAGAAAGAAAATGATAACTTTTTATATGCAATTTTGCAAAACTGAAGATTAGACGTCTCTAAAGAAGATCTACTTTGCTGACAGAGTTAAAGGTAACCGACGGAAACCAATGGCTTGAGAAATTTTGGCCAGTTTGGGCTCATTACACTGTAGGATTCATGCCTAAAAATACAAATATCGCTATTAAACAATTAAGTTAATTTAATAATAATATAACAACAACAAAAGTTAGAGCATTAAAGTCGCAGCCTGCTAGCTATGGTCGGCTAATTTGGCTTGTTTTGCATTTTTGCTCATGCAGAATATAAGTAGTAAAATATGTAAGAAAGAACATTCAAAAGTCTGGTTCTGCTGATCGAGCTTGATCGGGGTCGAGCTGAGGAATCACACTTGTGTGGTACTCTGCTGTAAGGCATGTAGTTGCCATGCTAGAGGTTAGATATGTGTCCAGAAAATGAATGTAAATCAATGCAAAGTCCCCTTAAGTGAAGGAAACAAGTTTGTGTGTGTGTGTGTGTGTTTTAATTTATTTACTTATTTACTTAGGTCACCTTGCCATGCTGGTGTCCCAGCAGCTCGTCCAACGCTCAGAGCCAGGAAAAGAGAAGAGTGAAATGAACACACACACACACACACACACACACACACACACACGGATGTCTACTATTACAGGATCATGTCTTGCAGCTTCAAACTGTTGACCTAGAAGTTTTGAACTATTCATAGATGATACTAAGAACAGGATGACACTTTTTCTTATAAGTTTTAGGTTAATTTGATTCAACATTTCGCTGCCTAAAATGTGAACCTTTTGTCCGCGAGGAACAAAATATTATGTACCGGTACATCATGTGTTGTGTAGTCTGATCCAGATCACAGTTAGGAAGTGTCACCTGAGTGTCTGAATCTGGCAGGAATCAACAAATGTGGAAATAGAGAATCCAAAGTCGACAGTGCTGATGTTTTCTGAACAGAAGCCACATGTGACATTTACAGGACACTGATAAATGCTATAATAAGAGTTATAAAGTCAATTAACAACTTAGCAATGCAGGAATATGTATCTAAAGTTTGGTAACTTTTGCCACTATAAGGTACTGGTTATATATGTACCATGTAAAGATGTCGGTAGTTTGTAGTGATAAAACTCCTGGATGTATTGAACTAAGCAAGAATATGTTTTAATGCTCATGAATGAAACCTTTCATTTAAAAGAAATGTCTTCTCTCAGAAGTTATACAGTTATTTCCAGCCTACAAGGTTGAACTGCTCGCAACTAGACATCATAGCTTCTCTTTAAAGCAGTTAAAATCAATATTTTTAATAATATATCAAATGAATGCGTGTATGGTCAGAGGTGTCATAGTGAACCAACAGAGAATCATCAGCAACTCTGCAGCTCTCCTCAGCTTTACGGTGCTTTATAGCAAGTTTCAGCTCATTGTTTAGCTGTTTGGCTGCAACTTTACCGTTTTGGTTCACTCACATTGTGTCATTTTCGGACACAGCAGGCAGCTGTTTTCAGAGAAAAAGCTCTAAAATCCCACTGAACACTACCTGCTCAGCACCAAACAGCAAACAGTGACAGACGGTCAGTGACAAGCTGGTGAACACACAGCGGCATTTAGAAGCTAAAGAGCCAGATATTTCCTGAACTTTCATCCACCAGGTGACCAGAAACGTGACTCCGAATGAATGATACTATGGCTTCGTAACTACGGGATGTCTAAATAAGCAATTGTTTGCTAACAAGTTTGATGTATCATCTTAAAAGGTGATAATATGTTGGTGGTAATACTGCTCCAAAGAATCAGCTAATGCAGGTTTAAAATCTAGAAATCACAGTGGGAGATTTCTGCGAGTAAGAAGTTTGATTACTCTACTCCTACATGGCTAATCCCAAACCTTATCCTAAACTTAACCTAGTCATTAATTTAACCTTCACTCTAAAACCCAATCTTAAAATGTTTAACTTAACTGAATCCCCACATGACCAGTTTTCTTTCCCTCCAACGTTCCTAAACACAGAGCACACTCAGTCCTGGTTGCGAGAGAACGGTTCACCTTCACCTGAAACACTCTCCGTACACACTGTGAGACCTGCTGCTATCTGGAACAACCTCTCTATCTTTCTGTCATCCCGCTCTCTTTCTCTCTTCCCCCTTCTCTCTCTGGCTGGAAGTCAATCTCTTTTTTTTTTTCTACTGCCAGCTGATAGCTGTGCATGACTGTCTGGATCTCTATTCATGCGTTCACTCCATCTATCACCTGCTGCTGCCTCTGTCACTCTTAAATCCTCTCCTCCCCTCTTCTTAGTCTTCTTCTTCCTCCTTCCCCCGCCTCTTTCTAAATGTCTTTCACTGAAAATAGGCTTTAAAACTTCTTTCATCTACGCCTTCATATTTTTAGGATTTGACCGGGTCCGGTTCAGTGTCTTGCTCACACTGTCTGTCGCAGGAATCTAACCTGTGACCTCCGAGTATCAGCGCATCCTCTTTCACAGTGGACTCCGCACGCTTGCAGGGTTTCGAATGTTTTCCCTCACACTGCATGACAGCCCCGCATTTGCATAAACACCCTTTAGTAAGTTTTATCCCTAAAGCTCTCCTTAACAGTCCATGGAAATTGCACAGTGAGCAGTTGCTATGGTAACCGGGGACTCAATTGCCCCAAATTACCATAAAACACTAATTAAAAAGCCCTGGCTAAGAGCACCATTTTGACAAGCTTTATGCAACATTGTTGAACCGATCCCTCAGGTGAGGAAAATGGACTGGGAATGGAAATCTTTTTTTTTTTTTTTTTTTACACCCACTGAATGACGTTTTGTAATTCTGCGGACTGGAATGTAAACTTGGTGTCTCTGAGTGTAGGTGTGCAGTATGTGTGGTGGCATGTATGTGTAAGTCTTTGCTTGAGTGGCTGTGACAAGCTGAGTTTTAGACTTTTTTTTTTCCAGTGAATATACCTGAAAAACACAGCAAGGAGACAAAAAAAACCTGTGAGGTGCCGACACTGAATGATGAATGATGTGCAGAGAAGTGAGACGAAAAAAAAACAAAAAACAAAAAAACACACATGAATTCCGATCTGACAGCAGTAGCATAGCCAAGATTGGATATAAATCAGATCTAGGACCATATATGCAAGTGACCCAGATCTGATATGAAAAAATCAGATCAGACAGTTTGTTCACACTTCCGTGAAAAAATCTGATCTAACTTGGAAGCAAAAAAAAAAAAAAAATCAGATTTGGGCCACTTCAGCATGTAATGTGGATGTGGAGAGATGGTATTGTGGTTCTGATGTAAGGCCGAGCTGTTTCGATGTCATGAAGTGGTTGTTTGGACTGACAGCGATTAGACTGATCCCTTACTAACAAGTCGGTAGAGGTTATGATAACGTTATTCCATTGTTAATTCATGACTAGTGAATGTAGTGTCATGGAGACTTGGCACTGTGTGGACAATGTAAAGTTTTGTAGAATAAGCTAGCAGTATAGGAATCCCCATCCAGTTGTGCGGCTCTCCCAGCTACAGCTTGTTATCCAGAGGCTTCATCTATCTACATGTCACCAGCCACCATGCAAGTGGCACTGGGAAACTGGACGTATCCCAAAAAGGGATGACGCATGATGATGTTACGGGCTCACATAGAAAACAACGGGTGCAGGTGTTTTAGTGGGTGTTGCCCTTTTGACCCCAATCTGTTTTTCACACGCTCGATCCTGATCCTTCTTTTCTTTTCTTTCCCTTTCTTCAACCAAGTGGAAGACTCATTGAGATTACAAGTGTAATGTACCCAAAAGTGTTTTTTTAAAAGTGTGATGTAGCTGTTTCCAGAGACAAAATGTGATCTGAATTGAATGAACAATGTGAATATACAGTTTTTTATCTGATCCACTGCAACTTGTCAGCTGTTGGTATAATTTAATAAGGTACCTTTACATTGGATTTAAATGATATAGGAAAGAATTGTAGCTACAGCTTCTCATTTGTGTTCACACTATGATGATGGTGTTATGGGCTGGACTAACCTGACTAGACTGAAAACTACAAAACTTTACATGTAGTTGCCATGTAGCTGTAGTTTTAGCTCACATGACCACAGGAACAGCTCGGCCTGTCTGATCCTGACAAAAGCAGGAAAGTTGGGGAGGTGATGCATCTCGTTACAGATCATCATCATCTCTACTTTAATCACCTTGATAACCACTGAACCAACATCCCACCATCATCAGTTATTATCAGTGCTAGCTGAGCAGAGACAGTTTGTTGCAGAGCAGAGTAAACCACAGACTCCGACACCTTCCATGTCTGGACGCAGAAAGAGACAGGAGGAGTACAGTCACAGCGAGGAGGCAGCTCTGTGAGAATACGTTGGTATGAAGCCCACTTATCACGACACAAAGCTGCTCTGGATAATGTTTTAACATGATGCCATCGCCACGGCGACGTGGGCATCACACAAGGCAAATTCAGGCCAGCCAGTCAAGGGTGAGACACTTCACTCCTACATACCTGGGCACCGTCAAACTTCACCATCACGATTCAGAGAGATGAAACTTGTACATATCGTGTACTGTTCTTGTAGCACACTGTCTCACATTTAAACTAACAAGCAATGAAGTTCATGTTTTTGTTACTTTTTTTAATTTTAACTCTGGATTTTCACACTTAAGTTGCAAATGTTCTTGCACACAAAAAGGAACAATACGTCATTCCCACAAATGTGCTGTTGGTCCGCACACTGACTGTTCTTGCTATTTGACACTTTTCTCATCTTTCTCTCTTTAATGGTTTAAAATCAACCTTTTTATCTGCAGTTCAAGCTGCTACTGGTTCCCAAACTGGGGGTCTGGGCCCTTCCAATGTGTCAAAAAAATGAATCTGAGGGCTTGCATGATATAAAAGATATATACTGTTCAAATGCACCAGATCTCAGCATCTGCTATAGGTGCACATGCTAACAGAACACAATTGAATTGCTAATAAATTCTGCTGGCTGCATGTTTAAGCCAGCAGACCAAGCTGCCATGCTACAGCTGCCATACAGGCAGTCCTATGGACACCTACAGAGCCCATAAGACCTGTGGGAGCTGGCCTACATATACTGATATACCGCACGCTACACAGAGAGAGAGAGAGATAGTCGAGAAGAGAAATGCAAAGGGCAAGAAATAGTGGGAGAAAGAGGAAGTCAGTGATGCATGAAGCGCCAAAGCTTTAGACACACACACACACAGATGGGTTAAAAAGGACGTATGATGCATATTTCCAGATCTGTATTTTTATTCTGGGGCTCAACTGGAATATCTTTAAATGATTTACAGTTTAAAATCCTTATTTATCGTATACCGGCTCTTTTTGCAGCCCCTCACTTCAGCTTCTGTCTGAAATAGTCCGTTTTAACGTCTCTCTCTCTCTTTAAGTCCTCCTTCCTTTTTCTCGTTCTTTACTCAGAATGGAAACTTCTCTAATGCATCCATATCCCAAATCCAAAAATATGCGAGTGGGCAACATGAACAACCGATGGAACAACTTTAGCTAGCAACAACCTTTGTGGGTATATGCGAACAATCTGACGAAATTTTGATGGGAAACAGAGGTGCTCCTTTGAATTCTGAAGACCTGGCGTTTGACTTGAAGACATTTTTTACATACAGTACATTCACCTAAGGTTTTATTTAACACAGCAATCTGACATTACAACAGTATGAATGACAGAAAATCACAAAAAGCACAATATGTCCCCTTTAAGTGATCGAAGGAGAAGATTTTCAGAGCTGAAGTGTTGAGGAAAACTCATAGTCAGCAACCTTTCCCCTCTCTCTCTCTCTCTCTCTTACATACACACACACATGCATACATATAGTCACATGCAGCACACTCAGACACACGCATGGATGGACACATACACTCTACAGTGACACAGTATATACTGCAGATACACACATACACACTCTGAGGTCTCCCCTCAGTCACGTGTGGTGGCGTGGTCTATTAACATTCTCCACACATCGCTGCCTATAGTGAGCCTGGGGACTTTTGGTCAAATGTAAAGAAAAACACTGTCAAACAAAATTATCGTACCACATCTTGCCTAACAGATAAACTCATGAATGGACAAAACCATTCAATAAAGCATTGTTCAAATACTGTTTACTGTTTACTAATTTGTTTGTATGATTGCTTTCTCGTTATATGCTTTCTGTAATATTGTAGCAATGAATGTCTGACGCGCTTGCATGGGTGTAAAAACATCTACAGGGCTTTTGCTGGTGAACAAAGCCAAAGGAGCAGTGAGTAGTGAAGCTTTGCTGCCAAAAATGTCATTATAATGGCATCTGTAATTGTAAAGCATCATCTCTTTTTCTCTAATATAAAAATCGGAGTTATTTTGACGTTAACACACAACGGTAGACCTGTTTATAGGTGACACTTTGACTTGACACAGCAAGACAAGCCCAGGTGGAAGTGATAACATTAAAAACGGCTCTGCTCCATTTAGACGGGCCTGTAAGATTTGTCTGGCGTGAAGAAGGTCTATTACTACTGTTTGCCTGTTCTTTTTTTTTATTGGGAAAAGTAAGTGGTTTTAAATGACATGAGTCAGGAGTCACCTACAAAAAAAAAAAAAAAAATGACCACAGCAGATCTTAAATGTAGGAGTTTTATCTTCCTTTTGACTTTCTTTGCTGTCAAAGTCATTCATCACAGATTGGATAATCATTTCCTTCCTCTGAAGCTAAAAAGCAAGTGACTTCGTGCCAAGTCTCCATTTCCTCTCCTGATCCTGGTGGGAGCAGCTCTGGTCCAAGTCAGATACTGAGAAGTGGCTACCACTGC
Source organism: Euthynnus affinis (assembly GCA_029490765.1). NCBI lineage: Eukaryota > Metazoa > Chordata > Actinopteri > Scombriformes > Scombridae > Euthynnus > Euthynnus affinis. The sequence continues at coordinate 26,126,683 of CM055848.1, read as the reverse complement.
CAGCTAACCAAAATCCATGGATGGATTACAGAAGGGGCCTACCAGAATCAGCCCAAGAGGTCGGAGTCCCTTTGCAAACAGCCTGTTTGTGGCTGTTACATGCGTTTCTCACTAGGAAGTCAAATGGCTCAGTCGACAGTACGGGTGTCCCCCTTTCATTTTTAGTATCTGCCGATGCCAAATAGGAACTCATATCCATTTTTTATATTTTTGCATACTGAGGCTATATTAAACCTACATTAAATGAATTTGTAAAACAAATCATCTCTGCCCAAAGAAAATCCCTGAATCATGTGCACAAAGCCGTCGATTAGCTGAAAAATGCATTGTCATGAAGCTGAAACAAGGGATGTTTTTCACACCTCATGAAAAATTTACATTTTGGAGATAAGCGGTTTTCACAGGACGGTGTAAGTCGCTACAGTATTTTGTATTGTGTGTGTTTCAGTATGGATTGCTGTGGCAGGGAGGATGGAGAGGATTTAGATTACTTCTCTCCTGCAATGACAAAATAGATTCAACCAACTCACAATAGGAAGATGCAAACTCATCTGGTAGGAAGGATGGGGGTGTTTTACATGACTTCCTTGAGCATGACTGTATGACTAAATACTAAATATATGCAACAATCAAAGTTCAAGTCTGCACAGCAGCGTTAATCAATTTATAACAGCAATGTATCAAATGATTATTTATAATGTTAGAAGTGTTGCTCGTAGAGATGAAACTACAGAGAATTATCACCCGACTCTGCAGCTCCTCTTGGTTTTATGGAGCTTTATAGCGAGTTTTAGATCGTCGTTAAGCTGCCCGACTGAAACTTTACTATTGTGGTTCACTCTCAGAGCTCTCACAGCATCGTTTTCGGCTGCAGCGGGCAGCCGTTTTCAGAGAGAGAGAGCTCTAAAAACTCACTGTACACTACTTCCTCAGTGTCAGACAACAAACTGACACAGTTAGTGACTAGCCGGTGAACATAGTGGAGCGTAAAGAAACAGATATTTCCCCCAGGAGTTGGTAGAGACCAAAAACAGAGAGAAAAGAGAGTGAATATTGGACTTCCCATTCACCAGGGGGCCACAAACACGACTCCAAACGATTGATAATGTTGCTCACATATCTGCTGGATGTAAGAGGATAAGCAAGTGTTTGCCATATCAATTTAAAAGTTGTTTCCGCTGCACCCAAGTAGCCAACACATCAGTTATTGCGGGTTTAAATCTTATTTATTGAGATTTAAGAGTTTATTTAAGAGTTTACCGCTCAAAAAGTCGTCTCAATCTGCTTTATCAGGATGTGTGGGTGTGTTTTGACAATGGCATCTCACCAGCAGTATACGCAAACAAACCCACACCTGCCATCAAATTTATATACCGCTAAATTACGGCTGGTGCACAGAAATGGATGACACAAATGCAGAAGTCACACATATAAAATAAGCAAAACTGTTTCAACTCTGGCAGCAAATTGCGAGTTCACGCAAGACCGCATTGCTCAGAGCAAGAAGCTGATGGAGAAAATATGTTTTCAGGACCTTTGAGAATTAAACCTACACTTATAAACACAGAGAGACGGCAGTTACAGAGAACCTGATGTCTTATTGAGATGGTGAAATGCCAAAGAGCAGCAAACGCCACCGTACACCGACACAAGCCATCTCTCAGTCTCTTCCTGACTGATAGCCAATGACAGCTGAGCTGAGACAGACATAGCGGGACAGGAGGCAGATGCTGTCGACTTTTAGAGAGATTACCCTCCTGCTCTCCACTTCCTCTTTGCCTCTTTGCTCACGCTGCTGCTCTGCTTTATACGAGTGTTGTCTACAAAACAAAACATACCAAAACGACCCAAATCTGAGAATGTTTCTTATTCTAATAACAAGTTGATTGGACTTATATGTTTCCCCATTGTGTCTTTCTCTACAGATGAGTATTCTCCTTTTATCCCATCTCGTCGCCGCTCTCCCATTAATGGAGGTTGTGGTTATTTTTGCTCCAGTAAAATGGCCATTATTAATAGACTCAAAAGCTTTCAATTACTTCCATGTTAAATGCTATGAGTCTAAAACGGATGAGAGGGTTTTTAAAGAGTCTAACACAGGCCTTAGGACTCACATTCAAACATCCTGACGTCCTCTCATGAAGGGGTTGGCTCATGAAGAGCTCAGACCAGAGGATGCGAGGGCTTTTGTCCCATTAAGAGAAGCCTGGGTCGCCCACGGCAACATAAACCAGTACAGGATTCAGACAGACCCGCCTCCTCCTCCTGTCTCCTGGGAGACTGTCACACATTACATCCCCTCTCTAAGAATTACTGGATCAATTTTGACTTAGCCAACAATTTCAGTTGACTTATTACAATGTTAAAGCAGTGAACATCCTGATAGCGAAGATGTTTTTAATCCAGCAACAAACTGCTAATAAAGTTATACCTATATATATATTCTCTCTTACCCAATGTTTAAGTCCTCCAATGTACCTTCTTTAATAAAACAAAAAAGTGTAAACATTTATTTCATCTCTTGCACTGTGATGATTTGTCTACTTACTGACTTCTTATTTCAAACTAGGGCTGTTACTAATGATTGATTTATCACTTTGTCTATAAAATGTGAGAAAATGCCTTTTATTATTTCCTGGAAATCGAAGGTGATGCCTTTCAGTGTCTTATTTTGTCAGTCCAAAAAAAAGTTATTCAGTCTACTATTATGTGTAACAAAGAGCACTAATAAATCATCACATCTGAGAAGCAAAAAGCAGCAAAATATGATTATTCAATTATTAGAACAGCTGCAAATTCATTTTCTGTTGATCGATTAACTGACTAAGCTATTTCAAACAAGATCAAATTTATCTTTGGAAGTTTTTTTTTCTAAAACTTTAAATTTCCAGTGAGAAAAATACATGAAATCTGAAAGTGAACAGCAGTGTTGTGGGAAGTGACTCTTCAACTATTACAGTCAGCTGTCTGTCTGCAGTATAAACCACAATTGTTCACTGCAACAAAAAGAGACTTATGGATTTTATTTCTAAATTCCTGTGTAATACAGTTTAGGATGTGGATTACTCACTTTTGTTAGAAATGCTAATTTTCAGCTAATTTAGGAGCTAGCTTTGAAATGAGTTATTTCATTGGCTTATTCTGCCATGTATTCTGTTGGAAGACACCGCCTGTAATAGCTGGAGACAGTACTCATGTCCCAGCTAGGTATCATTCATGTTGGTATTAAACTCAAAGTCCTGCGTCTACGATCAGTGTTACCACTATTTTACCAATAAATATAGTCCAAATGTTCTGTAAATCCAGGTGCATCTTCATTCAGGAGACTTATATAAGACGCAGAGACTATGAACTTTCCTGCAGAATGCATGGGTTGTGTTGTGTATTAATATAGATGACCTCAGTTGGATCAGCCTCTGTCACTACACACTGTAAACCAGCCAGTGATGCACATAAAAACAAAATGAAACTGAGCCACAAACTCAGAATTTCTGTGGGTTTTGAGGGTTCAGGAAAGCTTCATGTCCAGAATGAGTTACAGAAGATGATCTAAGATTGATGTGAAAGAACACATTTATTACATTTAAAACATATAATCATTTATATTCTCTAGTCGGAGCTCCGTCCACATCTATATCCATGCAGACAACAGAACACATAAGAATGGCCTACTTAGATGACTTGTCATCTCTCTAACTTTTTGGGGTCATGGGAATTTGGGAAATTAAAAACAGGGTCAGAAGATGTTGAAAAACGTTGTACAAGGCCAAATTCCATCAGGTCGTAACTGAGCAAGCAGGAAACATGGAGGCGAATAAAACTGCACACACAGGATTCAGCAGAAACACTGGGTCACACCGTATGACACATTAGACAAGTGTGAAAGACTCGGCTATCCACACACACACACACACACACACACACACACACACACACACACACACACTGAGCCTACTGTACAGTGTGAAACACCTTGCTACACTCCTGCCAGGTTGTTTAACAACTGCATGGTTACCTATGGTTTTTGCCAAACTGTTACTTTGCTCACGATTAGAACAAAAACTCCCTCAAACCTGACGTTGCTCATTCAAACAGCCATTCCTCTGACCTTCTAACCAGCAGCAGCGGGGCACACATGTGGCCCTGCTGCCCTGCCACTGTCCTCTTTTCCACCCACTCGAAAAGCAGCTGGATTTCAGGACACACTCACAACAATATTCCAGCTTGACTTCCTGCCTTGTCAGTGACTCTTGTCAGGTCATCTTCTTCAGTGTTCTTGTAGCTGTCACAGCAGATGAGGAAAGAATTTTTGTTGGGATAGAGAAACACTGTACCAGCAGCACAATGTATCATAAAAAAAGAAAAGCTGACTGGTGAGCCACAGCTGTGGACTGTGGATCTTGAAGTGAGGCCTGAGGAGTCACATGACACTGCAGCGACGGGCGTTTTGCACTTTAGGGCATAAAGTTGACTGCCACTAAAAATAAAGAAAGCATGTTTCAGTAGTTGTAGGATGATGAGCCACCAATGATTGGCTCAAGTTTCTTAAAAACGCTGCAGAAACATTCTATGATGCAACTTAAGCAGAATAAACCAAAGATTCAAACTGCTTGGATAACTTAATTAAGAACTAATAAAGGCCACAACTAATGATCATATATTAATATGTTATTTTTTTTGGTTAATCACTAATGCTATAATTTATAAGACTATAGTTAGAAAATAGCCCATCACACATTTCCAGAGCCCTGTGTGACATCATGTTTGTCTGATCAATGATCAAAACTCAAATATATTTAATTTAAAATGATATAAAACACAGAAAAGCAGCAAATCCTCACATTTGAGGGGCTGACACCAGAGAATGTTTGACGTTTTTTTTTTTGCAAGACTTGCAATCAAACATTTTTTGGAAATAATTTACAATTTCCCATCCAACTATTTGATTAATCAACTGATTGTTTCAGCAGTAATAACAGAGGTCTTTTTGAAGCAGGATATAAATAATACGTGCTAAGTTTTAATGTCACCTATTGGGTATTTTGCCTTGACACTGACTCATGAATGAGCTCCATGCAAGCAAACTCTGACTCATGTAACTTGCAGGAATACATAATGTACTATGGAGTGACTCTCCAAAAGCAAAAGTGACGCTATTAGCATCTGATGTATAGTTAAATATTCCACACCAAGATCCACTAGCTAGACTTAGCTTAGACTATAAAGAAACAGGATCCAGAAATTATAATTCAGGCCAATGAACTATGTCACCCTTGAGAGAACAATGTGCATGATGCAACCACACTGTCACTGAGACAGGAGGGATAGATCGGAAGCTCCCATATGAATCTGTATTCACAGTCAAAAAAGAAAAAGAAGAAAAAAAAATCACATTAAACCAGTCAAATGAACAAAACGGATGAGATAAATTTATCCTCTGTGAGACCAGTTTGGAACAGTTTCATGCAGCCTGTGTGAACCTACAGTACAGTACGTGCCGTGACAAAGAGGATAATGTTTCTGTCTGTTCCTCCTCCCTTCCTCCCTCCCTCCTCTCCTCTCTCTTCTTCTCTAAAATCCTGCAAACGTTCCATAACATATGGATTTGTTGGTTTTAGGAAAATGCAGCAAAATTGGATGACATTACAAGTGTGCAGTTTCTGCTTCAAGTCATACTCCAACCAAAAATCTAGCAAACATTCACCCCCTCAGCTTGAACTCTTGAAGGATTTATGACAGGGGAAAAAATAACAAAATTTCCATAGAAACCAAATCTCAAACCAATCCTGCAATAAGGCTGCAACAAAGTTATTTTCATTGTCGGTTATCTTGATTAAGCAATTAATAGCTTTCTCTACAAAAAGTATAGAGCCTGAATAATCTTTAAATGTCTTGTTTTGTCCAACCAACAGTCCACAACCAACAGATATTCCATTTATAATGATATATAACAGAAAATCCTCATTTTGGGGAGAAGCTGGAACCACAGAAGTTTTGGCAATTTCGGTTAAGAAATCATATAAATGATTAAGCGACTAATCAATTAATCAGGTAATTGTTGCAGTTCTATCCTGCAGCATAATTCATGTCTCCACTGTCTCTCCCAGTCGGCTCAGTATGTGCCAGACAGTCATCTTTTTGTAAGCTAAACATACAACTTTCAAATTGAGCTACTGCCTTGTGTGAAGCAACAAATCTCTTCCCAAAAGTAGCATTTGAAAAAAAATTTGAACAACAGAGTGTTTTCTGTCTGTGAAGTCACTACATAAAGATTCAGGACTCTCCATCACATCTTCCCCAACTTCTTCAGCATCACCATCACTGACAACGTCAACATATCACCTATCTCTTCCACCATGATCATAAAAACACCCTTGATAATATCGCAATTCATCTTCATGATCGTTATACACACTGCAGATGTACTGGTATCTCTGTCCCCCTTCCCTCACTGCTGGGTCTCTTTCCCTTGGCCCATCACCATGACGATGGGAGCCGGTTCCATGGATACAGTCACTAGGCAACCAGCAGCATCACCAGCAGCAGCAGCGGCAGCAGCAGCAGAAGCAGCAGGAACAGCAGCAGTGTGCTGTCAGAGCTCTAGTGGAACTACAGACAGACTGAGCCAGCCTTCCTCTGCAAGCTGCATGCAAGTTTTGCTCTCAGAGGAGAAAATGTTAATGCATTTATCGTGTCTCGGAACTGAATCCTCTTACATTACACTCCACACTGGAAGTACTTAATTTAGACTGACATAAAGGACTTGTGGTGCATTTATAGTTATTCTAAAGCGGGTACAGTATGTTGGTAAAATGGAAAACAGATGATTAAAGGGTGTGTGTGTATATGGTTTAAGGCAGCTGTGTAAACTCAGTAAATATCAACATAATTACTACTTTCACCATCAATACTGGCCCAAATGTGCATTCCGCTCTTCTCTCTCTATCTCTTTATGGCTTTTTAGCCATGCTAGCAGCAAGGCTTTATGGCTGGTAATGTCATGTACAGGCACGTATGGTCCCAAGAGGATGAATCCTACTGAGTTTGGTGATCCTCTGACTTCACCTCCAGCGCCACCATGAGGTTAATACTTTTGGTTTTGAGAGAAATGTCTCAACTACTGGCTGTATGGCCATGAACTTTGGCTCAGACAGTCATGCCCCCCTCAGGATGAAATGTTATCACTTTGGTGATCCCTAGATTTCTAATCTAATTTGTATAATAGCTTAGTCAGAAACTAAATACCTGTGAAATTAATGGCATTCTTATCTTTATACAAATTAAAAATCACTGGATGAAAAATTTTCTCCAGTTTGGGTGAATACTGGGTTAATGTTAACTAAAAGGCCGACCAAGGCAAGGGGTTGTTTTGACCCAGTTTTAGTGTTATATTTTTTTCATTTAAAGTTGGGTTATCCAAACTATAGTTTGTTACGATCTACTCTGCTCTTTTTAAACATGCGTCACAGTTTGTTGACCTGTGTATCTTGTGAATGTCAGATGCACATCATTTTGTGCAAGAAACAATACATTTGTGACAGTTTTTAGGTAAATCTTGCTGAACTGATACTGGCTACATTTTTTATATTGTGTTATTTTGCGGACACTTTTATCCAAAGCAACTTATAAGTGAGGCAATACAATGTAAAGTTAACCCACAGTGGTGTTGGAGCTACATTGACCCATACTGGGTAAAATTTTAACGCAGTGATTTTAACAGTGTACAGACATTCATGATCCCAAGAGGATGACTCCTACTAACATAAAGTTGACATTTTAAATTTCGAGTGAAACATCTCATAAAAACTATTGGATGGATTGCCGTGATATTTGCCTCAGACAGTCACATCCCCCACAAGATGAAATATTTATCACTTTGGTGATCCCCCAGCTTCTAATCTCCGGCCATCACCAGGTCAAAGCTATAATGTGTCCAGTTTGAAACCAAATACCTGCTAAACTAATGACATTCTCATCATCAATCTCGTCATCTCATTACACCTGCTTAACATCAACATCCCAAAATTTCTACTGTGAGCATGTTAGCGTGCTGATGTTGGGGCTCTAACTGCATCACAGTGATGACAGCATGGCTGTAGACTCTATGTCACGTTTTCTCATACCAAGGGAACAACCAAAGACAAAAAATAAGACGTCATACATTCAATAAAAAATAACTGTAAAATAACCACAAAGGGAACAAAAAGCCACTATTAAGCAGCAAAGCAGCTTCCTAAAGAGACCATCAAGTATCTGGAACCAATGGATCGCATTTCTATCAGGTAATTTAACTCTTATTTTAATGTTGGTGGAAAGCACAGGCACAGCAATCACTCTAGAGTCTATGCAAAGTAACTACAGAGTTTTCTATGTCTATAAACCAACAGAGAGACACACGTTATATGCACAAAGAAAGAAATGGGAGCTTATCTATACCGGGAATGAGGCTAATCACTCTACTGGAGAAATACATTTGAAGTACATGTGGCCAAAGAAAGAGATCATACCGAAATCACATAATGGCCTGTTTGCAAAATGATACAAAATAAGGCTATTAGCAGGGACTGCAAAGCTGTGCTCAAAAGAAAATGTATTAATAGAACCCATCTAAGAGGCAACACAGACAGAGAAGCTTTGAAATATGTTGCATTGAAGATTGTAATTAAATATTCCCTTTGATTAGAAGGAGCCTTCTTTTTTTTGCATGTTGCTTTAGTGCCCTGCAAGTCAGAAAGACATATATATAGGAGCTATTCAGTGTAGCTTAAGAATAAGACTGGGCGACAAATTACAGCACATAACGAGACAAATTATGATGCGGGAGGGGGGGCGGGGGGGAGAAAAAAAATGCTTTAACCTTGCACAGGTGTGTAACAGCTGCAATAAACCATTCAGCCGAATGGTTAACAAGCCCGCTCCTAACAAGCGTGACAGACTGATACGGCAAAATAATGGGAAAGATAGGCTAATAAGCTGCAATACCTCAGGCTGCATGGTGGATTTAACAGGTGTGTGTATGTGTGTGTGTGTGTGTATGATAATGTGTTATATGAAAGCATAAAGCTATCATGGCAGAAAGGCTGGGGGTTACATGCCAAGACAGGAGGGTATATGACACTGCATCATATATCACCCCCCCCTCCCCAAAACACACACACACACAAACACACACACACACTCCCCCTTCTCTCTCTCTCTCCCTCTCTTCCTGCAGTCATGGCTGTTTCATTAGCTCATCACAGAGCTTGAGAGGCCCGTGGATGAGGGTCTATGAAGTGAACTGAACATTTTGATAGATATAAATGATAGGAGAGACAAAAAATTACATTATTCTATACAGTAGACATGCATGATCTTGTTCCTCAGTAGCAAATAATGTCATTCACTGTGTCGAATATCAGCCTAAATAAAAAAAATATATGTTCATAACAAGACATATAGAAACCATGTATGGCCAGTATTAACCCTATAATAATATTTAGATGGTGCATGGATGACTGCAAATTTACAAGACATTTTAATATTAGCTGTATATTAAAAAAATGATATTTTGTGCAATAAGGTCCCACTGAGTCCTTAAAGGTACCCTATAAGTCGATATTAATGTGATTTTACATGAAGGGATGCCCATCATCAACACTGACTAATACTGCAGCAGGTATGTGTCTGTCCGTGTTGCCTTACGTTGTAAAGTAGAGTAGTTATCCATCTGTCAGGCTGCTGGTGGCGGATCCGGTTTTTAAAAAATAAAAATCACTCTGGTGGCCCCTGTGGACACCGCAGCACCGGACGGGATCAGTCTACCGGGACGAACCGAGCCGGTTTGAAACCAGGACAGGTACCTTCACCCGCGCTACCAGCCGCATCTTTAACACCCCCGGGGCCAGAAAACGGAGGAGGTGATCACATCAGTCCGGGTGGTGTGATTCATTTCAGGATCATTTAAATCCAAGTCGGTTAAACAAACAAAACACACACACACACACACACACACACACAGCTTCTCAGTCCCCGGTAAGTATAATGTACTATTCGTTACAAGATGCCTCGCTCCGCCTCCATGTAAAAAGCACACAAGATGCGGACACACCGGGGATGCAAAAGGTCAGTGTGCGGTTAGGAAAAACACACGAACGGATCCGTGACCGAATCGTAAAGAGGCGCGGTGCCCTTCTTCTTCTTCTTCCTCTTCTTCTTCTTCTTCTTCTTCTTCTTCTTCTTCTCCGTTACCGTAAAACCCGCTCCATTCAGCAGGAGCGTCTCCTCCCATCTATCCCCCGTAGAGAGAGAGAGAGAGAGAGAGAGAGAGAGAGAGAGAGAGAGAGAGAGAGAGAGGAGGGGTGGAGGGAGAGAGAGAGATGGATGAAGATGGAACGAGGACGCCAGAGTAGGTGCGTTTGCGCGTGCGTGAATGTGTGCCTAATCGTGCATGGACGTGCTCCGTGTGTGTGTACGTGTGTGTGTGTGTGTGTGTGTGTGTGTGTGTGTGTGTGTGTGTGTGAGAGAGAGAGAGGGAGAGAGAGAGAGAGAGATAAAGGCAGAATAGAAGTCGTCCTTTTATCTCAGTGTGTCAGCACTCACACACACACTTGAGCAGGAGCTCGTCCCTGAGACTGTTGCCATGCTGCCTCTATATCTTTTCCTGTGTGGCAACTGTTTCTGATGTGGACAAAAATAGCCCAATTTTGCTAACAGATGATATGAAATGAGATGTTTTTTTGTATTCTAAATATATAATATGCATATTTAAAAAAAAGAAAGCACTGTAAAATATGTGTATGTCAAATCACAGCTGACCTCCTGTTGAAGGGGTACTCCAGTGATTTAGTGTTGCACAGTTGGGGAGCTTGCCAGATGGTCAAAATCAAAGCAGCAGAGTCTGAGATATTCTTCATTTAAAAAATACGGCATATAGCTTTTGTCCATGTAAAACAGCCATCAGTAATTATAAAGATATTTCTCTGTTACGCTCATTTTGTAAATCTGAAATTGAATCAATATTTTACATGATTTTGAACTAGAATTTTGGTCAGATGAGTCTTTGTCAGTATTTAGTTGCTTTCATATTTTAAATTATTTGACAAAATGCTGTAGGCTACATGTTTTTGTTTTTACTGTTAAAACTAATAACAGAATGATTGATGACTAAATAAAACTTGTTTCTCTGACTTGACTATGACTATTTCGACTCTTCTGGAAAACGCAGTGAATCACGTTTGATTTGGTTTGTTTTGTCATATTTTATTCATGTATTCATTTATTGGTACTAATCTTTTATGTTGTATTGTCCTTGATTTATAATTTAATTGCTATGTATGTGTAAAGATGTGTCTGATATTCCTCTGCTCTGGTTTATAAATAAGGTTGTTTGCGGTAAAAAAAAAAAAAAAAAAAAAAAGAAGCTGAGATATCCTGAAAGTTCTTAGTACTGTATCGGTCCAGTCTCAAACATAATGTAGTCTACACTTCCCATAATGCAATGCATAACAATATTATATGTTATGTTCTCATCACATAAGTCTAACTGTTTTTCTGAAAGTTCTGACTTGGCATTAAATAACACAGGAAGTGCCTTAAAACCAAGCAAACATGGATGACTCACATCAGCCAAAACATGTCTTTCAAGTAATTAACCTAAATTTAAAGATGCCTTGTGGCCTTTTCTTGTAAGTTATGTTTACAGTCAGTACTTCTCACCAAAGTGTATCTGGAGGATATCCTTGAGTTCTAATAAATCTTTTGAGTCTATTTTCTTCTGCAGACTTTTAAAATATATAAATCCCACATTAGAGAACATGGATGTTTCTTTGTGTATCGCTGCCATTAACGGTCTACCGGTGCAATAGTGTGACGCCAACGGCATGATGTGAATCAGAAACGTAGTGTGACTATTGCGCAAAAACTCCACAAGGCAATTTCAATAAAAATGCTGCTCTTTTGTTGATGCAAAGTGTTTTTTTTAAACCTTTACACATCCAACTCTATTCATGAACCATCTTGAGTTGTCAGATGACATTAATGACTCTTTCTCATCTCTACTATCCATCCCGTATGATGTGAAAGCAGCATTAGACACTAGCTGCCTGGTAAACACCCATGTCTTTTTTAACTCCAGCTTCCCGTTTGTAACACGTTCTAAATTTGTAGTCTCCAAGCACAAGCCAAGATAACCTTGATCACAGCATCATGGGTTATCGCCTCAGACTGCTCTTCCAGATACACTGAACACATTAAACAACAGTTCTCACCAGGACAAATAGACTGATCCTCGTGTTAAATGTGTGGAGAGCCTCTTATAGTGTTTTTGGTATTTTACCCCAAGATGATGGCACATTTTGGGGCAATCCAACTAACCTTTTTATTGCATAAAACCAACCTAATCTCCCAATCTAACCACCAGTAACATGTTCACATGACCAGATGTGAGAGAGTCAGTTTGCAACTACATCACCAACATCATCGACAACTGTCTCCACTGCCAAAGCCCTAAAGTATTTGGCCTTATGCCCAGGATAAATGTGTTCCTCCTCTTCTTCACCCTCGTCTCGACCAACACTTAAGTATCCAAAATTAAATCTGAAAATGAAAGGTAAAGGGCATCTGTCAAAAATGATGATCACTGTGTCGCTGAAGATTTAGCGAGATCCAGCTCATTATTTACAGGACACAGTTTCTTGGCAACTCACTATCAATAGTTTGACAATGTATTATTATTATTGGCTAAACTTTATGTTCATCTACACTGTTTTTGGCTACAATTTTGGGTCAACGATGGCCTAAAGATAAGATAAGTGAAGCATTTGAGCACAGCACTTAACCCGCAGCCGCTCCAGTAGAGCTTCTCATTGGCTAACAGTTCAGACTGTGTTGTTCAAGGCAGCCTCCGGGTGCAAATGTGTGTAACTGTGTGAGTGTAGTGGAGGGAATTTAGAAAAAAAAAGGACACTGGTCATCAGAAAATCTGCTCAAATAAAGAATATGACCATATTATCCTGAGCATGCCCGACCTTGACCACTCTTGAAAGCTATAAGCGGGGTCAAGCCTGATTAGTATTTGAATGCTTGAATGTTAAAACGTTTAGTCGCCCATGCTGATAGGATTTCAAACAACTGGAGTTAAGACTTTCCAAGTGTTGTCGTTTGACCTGTCCTCTGGTCTGTCTCAAGGGGATGTTGAAATAAAAAGGAAGGAAAAATCCACTAAAGCCATCTCTTCACCAGTGGCTAAAGGGACTCTTAAGCTTCATACGGATATATTAACATTTGCATTTAAAGGGAAAATACAAAGACTTTAAAAGTTGCAGGGACTATTTATGGACTGGATTTATGGACAATACATTAATTTTATTTGTCTTAAAGTTGTTAAATTCTGTTGTTTTTGTTTTCCTTAAATGCAATTATACTTATAATGTATGCATATACATATACTATATGTATGTGTGTGAATGCATGTACATATACATGTTTCTCACAGCTTTTGTTTATCTTTTTTGATTATGTATTGACATATATTCCAAACAGCAGAGAATGAATACAATGGTAAAAAAAAACCAAAAGGGCGCTGCGTTATATTTCACAAGGGCAGCAGCAATAAGGATGTGTCGTGCTGAATTGCCATTGCCTGCAAGAGGGACTACCAGACATGAACTCGTCATGCAGGAGGTCATGAGACGCTTAATAAAGTTGGATTTTGAAATATAAAGCGTAGATATAGTGCGTGACTCCCTTTGAGATAGTCTAAATAAGTAAACAAAGTATGACTCCTATCACGGCTTAGACCCCTGATATTTGATATCCAAACATTACAGGCAACCTACAGCTTTACTTCCCTTCACTGTTCCCAACTCTTCTCGAACAAATGACATAGTATCCTTGTGCCATCTGTGCCAGTTGGCAGTGCCGAGACAAAGCTCTAGATAAACCCAGATGGCAACGCTGGGATTCTCCAAGATTGACTGAGTTTAACAACAGTCTGTGAGAAAACAGGAAGCTGGCCAGCCCGTTTCTCTGTCAGTCATCAAGCCATCTATTTCTCTGTCTGTCTCTCTGTATTTCTCTCTTTCCAGGGTCACCTTGAACCTGTCAGGTCCGAACCCATAGATCATGATAAAACATCAACTTCAGCATCCTGTCTCTCAGGTTTGACTTCCAGGGGAGTAAGCTTGCTTACATTGAATTTGAAAAAGTTCAAGCTGAAGTCTTGTTTAACAGCTGTGATTGTGTTTGTTGCCTGGCAACAACAGTAGCCAAAGTTGGCCTTGGGCTTTTTAGTGAAAGTGTATAGAAGAGGTTTTGTTTTGAAAACAAGATATTAAAAGTTAGTTAAACTAAAGTCAAGTACTTCAATAAAATGAATGACAGCACAAATAAAAAGGCATGTTTTAAAAAGATGGTATGTAGCATAGTGCTGCAACTGACTTTATTTTCATTATCAATTAATCTGTCGATTATTTTCCTGATTAATCAATAAGTTATTTGATCTATAAAATGAAACATGTTGATCACTGTTTCCCAGAGCTCTCAACCCAAAGATATTCAGTGAACTGTCTAGAAGAAGAAGTAAATTTTCACATTTGAAAGGCTGGAATCAGAGAATTTGGACATATATTTTCTTAAGAAATTACTCCAAATGATTAATCAGTTACCTAATTGGTTATTAATTTGGCATCTAATTGTTTTAGAGAAAATAACATTTTTTTTCTAGGAGGATGTATTTTTATTATATCCTATGTTTCTGTTTGTTTTCTGAGAGCCAGAAATGAAAACTGGTTATATATATTGTTTAAAAGGTTGAAGTAACATAAGACAGACTGATAATTCTTTCTTACATGCAGCTGCTTGCTCTTACCCTTGCCCTCCTTTTGATTACGGTGGTGTATTACATTACCACTATTTTATAAAAGCAGTGAGCCACAGGATGCCAGGCTTTACAGTGATTTAAAATCAATATGAAGAAGGCTTTACTGAGTTTCTCTGTGTCTGTTGATGATTGATTGCTGCTTGTGGTTATTATGCTTAACAGAGAAAGAGATGGCAAGTGCTATGACTTTATAGATATATAATACAATGCCTGAAAAAAGCGCTTCTTCTCATCTCATGTTGTTTTTGATAAGATGAATATATTCGTGATTGAACAAGCAAAAATCACGCTTAAAATTTTGAAGAAAAAAAAAACATACCCTCAAGTGTTATTTATTAAGAGTTTGGCACTAAACAATTCAACTAATCTGCTTCATCAGGACCATGTGAATGTGGTTAAATCAAGTCTGATTGACAGTTGGCTAGACAGCGGAAGTAAACAACCTACATCTGTTGTCATATTTGACTGATTAAATTTTGATGGGAGTATGTATTATCACCTTTTTTTTTCTTTTCTCTTTTCACTCCAAACCAGTAAGAAGACTAAAAAAAACCCCAGAAAAGAGAAATCTCTCCCAAAACTGTTCTAACTTCAGCAGAAAAATATGTTTTCACATAATACCACATCTCTCTTCCTAACAAACTGATTGATAAAATAGGATTTCGGGTTCTTTAGTATTGCCAAACATGAAAATATCAGGCTGAATGAGTTACCAAATGGCAGTTCAGTCTGGTAATCAGCCAAACTCCCTCAGGCTGTGACAGAGAAATTAAACACTATACAAGGAAATGTACACGCATTTCATTTTTCTGTCATTCTCCAGGAGCAGAAACCCATGCAAATACATCCAAACTCCTTCAGGTGTAGCTGAATTTTTTCTGCTATGCATATTTTCAGAGGTTTAATTATTGGTGCTTAAGCTGAAAATACTGCAAGACACACAGAAGGCTTACAGGCTCCTTGTTCTGCAGTAACTCAGATGACAAGTTATTAAATTTAAACACAATACATGAGAAACAGCGCACTTGACACTCTGTGTAACACTTTGGTGGGCCAAACTCATTTTTATGAGAGCCAGGTTTTGCCCACAGGTCCTATTTTAGGCAGCTTGGATTCAGCTGATTTTGCCCACAGGTCCTATTTTGGGCAGCTCTGGTTTAGAGAGCCAAGCATTTATCTGCTATAAAACATAGGTCACAATGCTGTACGTTTAGAGAGCTCGACTATTTTGGGCTCTAAATTGCAGCTCCTTCTCAACACCTCATGTTTATTCTGTTAGTGTTGGTTGGAAATATAACAATGATGCTCACAAAATCATGATGGCAGGATTCCCAGCTTTGCAGATACAGTATAACTGACAACATTGGCCGTAGAGCTGTTAACTGCTGTTTGCTAACTCTTATACTAGCTAGACATGTATTCTTTTAGGCAGCTCTGGGTCTGTGTGTTTTCCCATCTTTGTGAGAATGAGTTTGAGTTTAAGACCTTGAGAGTAAAACCTTTTTTTTTTTTTTTTTGAAAACTGAGAACATTTTGACCACTTCTCTCATTTTAAAGGCCTGTTTGAGGGTTGAGACTTGGTTTGGGTTCGGCATGTTGTGATGGTTAAGATAAGGCTAGGGGCAATCACAGCCCTGAAAAGAGTAGCGATACAAACACTTATGTGTCAGGGGATGATAGTTATTGAGAGAATTGTGTCATTACAGTGTAATCACAAGCGGCTTCAGAGAGGAGTATCTCTAACACGCACACATACACACATCCAATTGCAACCCAAAGAGACAATATGAGTATGAGATTGTACCCTGCAGGTAGCAGGATGTAATACAGCGAAGCGACAGCCTGCAGAGCAAACGAAAGAATAGTGTCATTAAATCACTGAAGCCTCAATAGCTGCTTCCTTTTAAAGCTAGGGTGCGGGACTTTTGTCTCTCCCTTTTCGCAGTGAAAGTAATTACAAAAACACTGACGACACATGCATATGTAGCCTAGTCCGACACTACTGTTCCGGCTGTAAAACGGCGGATAAACTGTTTTGAGCGTCACACAACTTGAGAAATGATTCGTTTCACTATCAGAATTCGATCCATTCAGGCTGATAAAATTTGGAAAGTCTAGAGGAGCTGCATGATTACATTATTTTATCTCCATACAAGTTAGCAGAGAGCTAACTGGAACTCTCTACTACACATACTCTGCCCACAGCACATGCATGCATTCATCCGGCCAGCACAGGAATGTCAAACCCGACACCAGATTAAAAGCTCTGCATACTGTGAAAAACTGAGAGATTTACCTGGTGGTGATGGGCTTAATGAGCATTGTGGGAACTCATTTGGCTTGAATGTAACGGTTCATTTATATGTAAAAGTTTCGCACTGCAGGTTTAAGATGTTCACTAAGTTAATGTTGCTAAGCAACAAATACAGTTCCAGCCGGTGAACTGAGAGCTTGACAACAAAATTTTGCAGGGAGGATCAATAGCTTCAAACCTTGCAATGTCACATTATGAAGTTTGGATTTTCAGAGAAGTAGCAGCTGTAAACAAGGACACCTCAGTCAAGGTCAAGTGATTTTCAGTTCAAGGTCCAAACAGAGTAAATCAAAGCCTCTACTGCTAGTCAACATAAAACTGAAAATCTGCTTTCTTTCTTTCTTTCTTTCTTTCTTTCTTTCTTAGGATCTCCGTTAGCACCAATATAAGCATTGGCTATTCTTCTGTTAGTCTACCACACATACAGTCATACACACTATAACCACTATAACCATTATTGTATCATACTTATTTTTGCTTTTGGCAACATGAACCTTTTTTCTGTTGCATATCTTGTTTGATATTTGTGTTGAACAAACTGAGAAAATCATATAATTCATATAATAGTGTTGGTAATTGTATCACCCGTATATGACTCCAATATATTCTGCTCTGTGCCAAATCAAGTACTTGACACATGGGATTATGGGATTCAAAGCAGAGACTTTTGATGTGTTGGTATCAAGGAGAAAATGACATGACAAAGTCACAAAGTATTGAATGCACTTAACTCTGCCACCAGCAGTTGTTTTCAGATGGTTTGGTTGCTATAGCAACCTCTACTGGTACTGACATGTTATGTCCACCATTTTGTCAGATCTGCGACCAAACAAATATTAACAGACATCTTTTATCTACTCCCCACGTGCTGTTGTTGGAGCATTATCTGAAAGTGGTGCTCTTTTTATTGCAGCGGTTTTGTGATTGCTGATTTGTGATTTAGTAAAAGTTTTTCCTTTACTGCTAAGCTAGCTATCATATTAGCTGTCTGAGGCTGTGTTGTGTTGCTACATGTGTTGCTACAAGTGCTATATGTTGCTACATGTGTTGCTAATACAACAGTAAAATTGTGTGGTCAGACAGAGAGCAGTTGCTGCTGCCGCCTCCTTTGTTTTCACTGTAAACACAACAGCAGCCGTGTCACTAAGGTTGGCGGCAGCACGGTTGCCACTCTTGTGAATCTTGTTTATGGTTGTTCAGTTTTTTTTAACTCGCTGCCACGACATGCTGTGTGACCATGGAAACCACAGGAACCACGGGAGGGGAAATAATACAGGACCTGCTTTAACTGGTTGCTGAGTTTCCAATTATTCACCTTTTGACTAGCAGGGAACAGGCAGAGAAACTTTATTGGAGCAACAGTACCAGTCAAAAGTTTGAACACACTTTCAAGTTAATGGGAAGTTGTGTCCAAATTTTTGACCGGTACTGTGCATCTTCTCCAAAGTCTGATTATCTGGTCTGGGGCAGTATACAACATTTGTGAAATTTA
This sequence comes from Euthynnus affinis, assembly GCA_029490765.1. Lineage (NCBI taxonomy): Eukaryota > Metazoa > Chordata > Actinopteri > Scombriformes > Scombridae > Euthynnus > Euthynnus affinis. Next base: position 26,108,017 of record CM055848.1, on the reverse strand, counting down.
TTTTAAGCAACAACCCTGTATTTAGCAGCGTAATGAGATCATTCATACGAGGTAATAGCAGCAGCCTGTGGTGCAGTCTACAGGCTTGTAGCAGCAACGTTGCGCCCTGCTGCCGCTGACTCAAAACATAGAACATTGATGTGTCAGCGGCAATCAGCAGCAACCACTGTGAAAATACCTAACTGTTAAATTCAGGGCCGCACCGATACAGTACTTTTATTTGTTAATGTCAGTATGACATTCAGTGTTTCTGCTTTCACTTACATTCATTCAGTCACAGTTATTCCAATGAGTTCCAAGCTGTGTGGTATTCAGATTGCTATTGAATTGGTACTTGTTCTTGTCTTTTACCTTTATTGGAAGTGTTTTAGCTCACCACATAGCTGTTTACTAAATGCGCACAGTTTTTAGGGTGGAGGACATCTCAGTATTGTATAATGGTGTGTTAGCAGTAGCAAAAGCAAAGTCAAAGCTCCTGAGAATGAAAATGAATGAAAACGTTTAAAAAATGTAACCCAAAAATTAAATTAAACTAAATTTGAATCTTATATGACTCACTATACTGTAAACGCTTTTGGCTAAAGTCAACTTTTTAAACTGAAACTATAATGACTCCTGTGCATTTGTGTCTTTTTGATATGTTGCAATATATGATCAACACTTCACATTGGCTCAAGGGTCAAGAACACTTCTATGTTCGTGCAGCTTTTATGAGCGGAAACAAACAACGCTGCACAGCTCACTGTGCCAGTTCAGTACCATATACCACAACACAACAACTAGTGTTCAGTAAGTGGGTAACACCACATGAAACTCATGTAAAACCACAAACATACAGTCCACATAAATGCACACATGAACTCCAAGATGACACATATAGGTGAACGGTTCATTGAGGTTTCTATAATTCATAGGTCCATGAATAAGTTATATAAGATGATAATGTGATTCATAGAGACACTAACTCAACTCTAATCACTGCAGTGAGGGGCAGTGTGACACACACGCACACATAGCGCACACACACAGCACCCAGGCTTTCCCCTGCCTGATAATCTGAGTGCTTTTCCTGAGTACCAAAAGAAAAAGGAGGAATGTGTCTTTTTCCTTCCATTAGGAACCTGAAAGAGTACCAAAATAACGTAAAATATAAATGAGTGCCAGTTTCTTTCCCTTATATTCAGGTTATTCAATTCATTCTGTCTCCAACTCACTTCTCTATACCACTTCCACTCCACTGATTTCACCAACTCCCAAGTCACAGTACCAATAATGATAATGATGTCATATGTCTATGTTAAACATGGTCAAAGTTCCAAAACATGAGGTTAACGTATGTAGAAATGTTCCCTGAAAGTCAAAAGCCTGGGCTCCAGCCTGCTCTGAATGCTACGTTTGCAAAGTTAGCTCTACTTCCTCCTTGTGATGACATCCGATTGTTCACACATTTTGTTTTGGCAGCAGTACATGCAGCAGGATCTGTTGCACCAACATGTACTAATGCTTTCAAAGCCAACATGTTACCATCATTCCCTATGGTCAGAAAAACATTTTAAATTTGCTACAAGTTTCCTTGCAGTAATCATTTTGCTGAAAGTTCCTAAATATGTCAGCAAAGTTGGCAAGACTTTTCCACTGCAGGCTTAGTAAAAGTTTTTTTTTTACTTTTTGTGTTATCTAATATCATATATAATCTAATATTTGGTATACTTTGAGTGACAGTGGGATTAAGTGTCAGTGATTCTTGTCCATTAACAAGTCTGATGCCACAACGATCTAAGAATACAACAATAATTTAAAAGTGTAGAAGAGAGACGACGAGAGCGGAGCAGAACAGTAGGCAGCCTTGTCCCACTGTCTTCTTCCTGCCAATATGAAATATCCACGGTTGCTATGGAAACACAGTTTCATGAATCACTATGTTTTATTTATTTCTGGGGCCAAAAGCTGCAGTTTATAAAACTGTCTTGTGCACGGTGCCCATTACTGTCTGTATTGTAAGCCTTAAGATCTGTTAGGTATTAGGTGTGGGAAGAGACCGAGTTTTAGTCGGCTCCCACTGAGATGACTAATTGGCTGGCTAGCTGGTTCGCTGGCTGGCCAACAGGCTGAACAACTGATGGAGGGACAGGGGAAGGGAGGACGGGAAATACTGTACATGGGATGGGATTACATAGTAGGCAGGAGCTGGTATTTGGACAGCATTGCAATTTGGAGCAGTGCGTGACGAAGATAGAGGAGTGTAGACTAGGTAGGATGCAGCAACGTCCAGCTTGTACAGGACTTAAATGGACCTTTGTAAAGGTGCACTTCACACGACTGTTGATGTGTTAAAAGAGACACAAATCTCGTTATTGAGCTAACAAGCATGTAGAGAGAAAAGTTCATAGGGCAAATTTACTTCTTTGTGGTCATCAGTGGTATTAAACTGCAAGCTGCTGAGCAGTCAGAAGCCTCTGATGTTGCTTTATAAACACCTCTGCTACACAAAGCAGAACAGAACAGTAGATTCACCGGTTTGTTATTTACTCTCTGAAAAGCCACATCTCTTTTACGTCCTCTCTCTCTCTCTGAATCTGAGAGTACATTCAGCCTCCATACTGCATTATGCCTTATATGGCATTTTGTGAATGGGTGTTGCTAGGTAACTGGAGTGCAGTAAAGCAACTTGGTTCTTGTATTTAGGATGATTAAGGGAACTGTTTCAAGCATCAGAGCTGCTGAGCTAACTGGAGGAATTACGTGCATAGAGAAGCTGTGTCATTTTCAGAAAGTCATTGATTTTATTTTGGTACTAGACAAACATACTGCTTATATTCCTCAGAAGCAAAGCATCTCAACATGTGTTTCTGTGTGGAAAAACAATATTTTGTACCATATCATAAAGTGAATGGTGAAGACTAAGGATGATGATGTGTGTTTGTCCTTCTAAGACTTTGGTTTAGAGCCAAATATCTCAATAATTACTGGCTAGATAAGCTGCATCCCAGCTTTGCAGCTTCCCTTATGAAGTTTTGAATCTCCACTGAGACAATAATTATACTGTATATTCGGATGGTTCTTGTCAACTCGCAAGACTAAAATTTCCAGGTTTGTCACAAAGGAGTTGTAGAAATCAAACTGACAGATAATATTATTGGTATCCTGCTGAAAATATTTTATTTGAAACAGGTTATCAGGGAACAGAGATCAGCCGGTGAAGTTAAGAGTTTGGGTCAAGGTTTGGGCTTCTTTTTGTTCATTTTTGAGTTTTTTTTACTTGAGAGTAAGAATTTCTTGAACAACTTCACCTTCTTCTAAGGTGCATGGAGAATTGAAATAGCCTGAAGGGGTCAAAACTGCTGCTACACATAACAACTTCAGTGTGAGACTAGCCTGTCCAGTATTGATTTGTGAAATTTTAACAAAGGGGACGGTGGCCTGTGAAGACGTTCGAGACTGTACCAAGAAATCATGGATAAAGCTGAGGACATAGCAAGCTAAATAGTGATACTACAAATAAATGAAGAGGGCAAACATATACTCAATGATTAAAGTTTAGCTTGTAAAAACATCTCAATCATAATAATCCCCAAAAATGTACCAATGTAAAGCTTTACAATATAGTTTCTATATTATCAGTGCCTATACAAAATTCTGAATCATATTGCTAAACCAGTCTGCATTTTAAAACTTCTGCTTCTATTAAGAATTTATAACAAATCTCTGCCTTTGTTCAGCTGTACTGACAGCAGTGTGTCTCAATGATCCTCTCGCTCTTACACGTTGCTACTCGTCACTTTGATCATGAAGGTGACACTACTCTTTTGAGTATATAGGCTATGACATAGTACAGAATTGAATATTTATAGTATATAGTTTAGAGAATATTATAAAGGAGCAATAACAAATCTATCTGGTACTTCAGCACCATGGACAGTGCCATGTATTTATCAATATACAGCACATAGTTAGGCTACATATGTTTTACAGCAGTGGTCGGGTCAGACAAACTAGCGTGATGTATTCAACTAAACAACCCCTCTGCCCCTGGGGGGGGATTCATTCTGCTAACAAGGGGGATGGTTTCAAATTCTACTGAGTAAACTTGAGAAGTAATCTGGTTAAATTATTTAATCCTTCTCAGGGGAACTCCATGAGTGCTCAATTTTTTCTGCTTAAATTATTGCCTTGGTTGCGGTATTCAGACTGTTGTGACATTTATTAATTCCACAAAGTGTTGTGTAAATAAAGAAAATTTGTCCTAGAGACATGCCACTGCAGTAAATATGATTAAATGTGATGGAAATTTGTTGAACACAGGGCTGAACTCTTGCCTAAATAGTTTTAAATTAATAAAATCCCATAGAAAATCTGCCAAAATTAGACAAGGCTGTACGCACCGAGGCCTGAAACCTTCTCGTGAACATCACCAGACCTGTTAATTAATTAACTTAGAGCCATGTATTCATGTTGTTTTTACTGGTATAATCGCTCTTTACAGTTCTGGAAACCTGATCCATGTCACACCTAGTTAGCTGTGTGATCCAGCCAGCTCTGCACAGTATTGGTCATGGTCTTGATGGTTTATGGGTAATGACTGACACGGTCTGAGGTCAGGAATTTCTCCTGTCATCCTTTCTAATTTCTCTTCTTCTCCTTTTATAAAGTATTCTATATTTTTCTGCAGTTTTCTCAATTTATCTGCCTCGTTGACCTGATTTCTGTCTTAACTGATTTTTGTATCCTTTTTCTTCCTTTTTTTCTCGCTTTTTCAGCACAAGAGTAAACAACGATAGACAGAACAGAAAGCTGGATACACTGTGATGTAAGCTTGCCATCTGAAATACATTATTTGTCAGCCAGTGTGTATTAATAATGTTATTTTGGTCTGCATTTTAGGATTTGATTGCCTAAATGAATCTTACAGAAATGAAATTGTGTTGGTTTGCTGTACGTATACAAAGAAAAAGAGAGGAGAAATGCAGAGAAGAGAAGAGAAGAGAAGAGAAGAGAAGAGAAGAGAAGAGAAGAGAAGAGAGGAGAAGAGGAGAGGAGAGGAGAGGAGAGGAGAGGAGAGGAGAGGAGAGGAGAGGAGAGAGCTAATTGATTTTCTGTGTCCTCTTCTCCACATGTCTTCATCCTTCCAGGACACTCCACCTCTATTTTCCACCCTGTCTTTTCCTTTCGCCAATCTCTCCATTCACTATTCATCTATCTGCTGTATGTTTAATGTGTACGTTGAATATCACATTAGCGCTCTGGATAGATAGGTAGATATATCTCTGGATTTCTTTCTCTCCTTGCATTTTATCTCACACATTCTGCCTCTCACTTCCATGCCTCCTCTACCCTCTCACTTGCGTCAGCACTTCTGCCTGCTGATGAATATATGAATGAGATTAAAACAGACACACACACACACACACACACACACACACACACACACACACACACACACACACACGATCTCTCTCTCTCTCTCTTGTTCTCTCTCTTCTTCTCCAGCATATAGCCTGTACACCACACAAGGACAAAACATTTTCCAGTTTAGAGTGGGAAAACGATGTGAACGCCCGCTGACTTTTTCCAGTCTCTTAAAACCTAAATTTCCTCAGAATTAACATTTGTTGAGCATTCGGGAAATTGTAGGATAAAAAGCAGAATTAAATCTAATAATGAGACAATCTTCCAGTCAGGAGACACTCTGCGTGACATCAAATTTTGATTCAGCAACATCCACAACAAGAAGTAAATAATGCAGCTAACAAGCAGTTTTTACCTCAAGCAAGAATCCATCCTGTCCTGTTTACAATGGAGGAGGAGTATATAGCATATAGCACACACGCACACACAAACAAACACAGGGGAAAGTATGGTTGTGTGTATCGTAAAACATGTTTCTCAGACCCAGAAGGTATAATTGGCCCTTAACTCCAGGATACAGAAGGATAGCTGAAGGATTAGAGATAAAGCTGGAGGGATAGATAGAAGGAACAGATGAAAGCTCCAGGAGAAGCTCTCGGAAACCAATCTAGTATGTGAAGAAATAATAATTTTTTAAAAAAAGAAACAATTGTACAGAGAGAGACAGATGCTGTGAGGCAGAGATGGATGAAGTTCAGCTTTCAACCTTAAAGTTTTCCATTCTTCCTTTTTCTATCTCTCTCTTTTCTTTTCTTTCTCACTCTTTCTCACTCTCTCTCTCCTCTGTAGGCTCTTTGTTGCTATGGCGACTGCTACTGCCATTGCTGAGGAAGAAAGGATACCTAAAGAAAGAAGACAGCAGAGGAGCAAATGCATAAATGAAGATGGATAGAGTATGAGATGGATGGATACACTCATGGATATATGTGCAGAATATTTCCATTCTTCTCAAGATGTTGAGTGATTTTGACATAATATGATGCTTGTGTTTTGTTGACATTGGCTTTACTTCATCCTTATTTATGGTCCCACAGATACCACTGTGTTGTATGTGAAAAAATACGCAAATAATTGCAGATATTGCAAAATTTCTTCATTTAAATATTTCTTTTTTTCTACTTAATGGTAATTTGTCACCCTCATGTGCAAGTGCACTTTATGGCAAAGGTTACCAGTTCAAACCTTTTTACATATTGAGTTTTATATGCTAGAAAGCATTGTTATTACACTAAATATTTCACATACTATATGTTATATAGACTATGCATGACCAAATATATGTTCATTTTATTTGCTAAAGAAATAAAGGCATTATTTAAGCCTTTACTTTGTTCTGGTCCAAATCAGTTGCTGCTTGTTTCCCTTGGTTTGTTTATTTCTTTTCACACAAGGAAAAATTCAACCGACCACATCCTCTAAAGGGTCTTGGTATGGTTGTTTTAGTGTTCAGATCTGTCCAAATGAATCGCAGCAAGTGGGAAAACTAACCAGAGTCAGATTCAATTGGAATTTGGGAGGGATGGTGCCACTGTGTATATAAGGTCCTGTCAATACCAGTCACAGAACTAGTGTGTAATTTCCTGTAATTTCTGAAACATGTCATCAAATCAAAATCATGCTTATAACAAATTCTCATGAAATTAAGAAACACCTCAAAGTATCAAGCTGATAAAATAAAATGATGCATGTTATTTGAGTTGTTGAGGGCACAGAGTCCCCAAGACCCCAAAAATAACAATAGAGTTAAGAACTCCCATTAATACTCTCATTTACTCATATCATTTTTGGATTATGTAGTGAGAAATGCAGAAATTGGAGTATGAAATTGGACTTTTTATAGAGACAAGAAAATATTACGTCTTATTCAGCGGGTCAAAATAAGGAAATACCATGGATGTCAATGGCTTATATTTATCTTACTTTTTTTTTTTTTTGCAGTGTCAATGTCTGTCTACAAACGTATCTCTGACAGTCTGTAACAATAAATTTGGGTTTCTCCTTGTGATGTCCAATAATTTAAATTTTCATATTTTAACTCAGTGAAAGACATTGCTGTTCATAAAACACTTTAAAACTCCTTTGGACAAACTCCAAAATATATGTGAGCCAAGAGGAAAAAGCTGTTTTACTTGTAAAGGTGAACTTTCTAAACCCCCCGTGTTGCCTGTAACTATCATCGGGCCAAAAAGGGAATTCCCTAAATTATACCTGTAGTCCTGATTTGTCCCTTCTCACTACTTCTACACCCTGTGCATGTGTTTTTGTGCCCTGTCCCTGATATGTGCTTCTGCAACTCAAAAGGGTCACTGAAAACATCTTTCAATGCAACTATCACCCAACAAAAACAATATGCTACTGTGATAAAGCTTATATTTTGACTAAGCGCATAATCACATTACCATAATCAGAGAATGATAGCAATGACTACACCTTACTCACGTTCTTGCTTTAATCAAATTACAACCTTAAGGCACATCAAACATGGCCATTCAACACATATCAACACCTGCTGTGTGTATGCTAGTGTTTCATGTGGATTCAGCTGTTTTGGATTGAAATTTGAACTGTAGTTGTGCTTCGTTTTGTCGTGTTGCATATTTAAAATAAGTTAAAATCGGCTTTTGTTGTATCCAATACAATTAATTTGACATTGCTGCAGTTTGAAACTGCAATTTCCTGAAACAATTTACAATCACAAATCAATTTTACACAGAATTATGACTATTCACACAGCTGAGTAATCTTGCAATCATTACAGTCTCTGAATAATGTTTTTGGTGCATTTTGAAGATTTTTGCATTAATGGAGCAAGTCATGATGTTAAACTTTGTGCCGAAGTTGCGAATGTTGAAGTAACTATGAGAGAAATCTGTTTGCATGAGTCATTAGCCATTATCTTATCCTCCCATTCACTTGTCTATCCAACCATACATCAATAAACAATAATGTATGTATAACTGTTGCAGCGAAGTTCTTCCTGGTATCTACAAGACAGAGTCCATCCAGACATTTCATCAGTTCTGTCTTCAACTCCTGAAACACACTATCAGATTAAATAATTTCACATCTTTGCTGCAGATTGTGGGTGATTTGAAAATTGTTCCAGCTTGATTGACAACTGAGACTGCATTCAGCAACAGTCCTTCAGTCTTAGAAAAACTCAAAATTGCTTACTTAATTGGGATTAAGACAGGGTTTTCTCATTTGGATATTCCTGTAATGTTGCGCCAGGAGTGACTCATACAAGAGTTGTTCACAAAAACCATTAACTCTGTTCACATCAGCTCAGACTGAAGATTCAGTCCCATGGATTCATTTGCAGTTGCTTCAATTACCACGAACTTGCCCAACTGTTCTCTATTGCTCTACTATCCTCTTTTATGGAAAAGAAATTGCAATCACGAAGGAGTCATTACAGCAAATGCCACTTACAAAGGTGCTATTTAAAGCTATTTAAACTGAAAATATTGCAAATGTAATCTCACAGGTAGAAACAGTAAGTTTTATTTTATATGAGAATTTGCATCATCCATAATACACTCTTTTATATTGTGTTAATTACAGCTCTGTCATGTTGGAGGGAAGATGGCATAGCCCAAAGACTCAGTGGGGAAAACATAAATCCCAAAGGATAAAGTTGTAAGCTTGTGTATATTTTTGTTCCTAGATTAACAAATTAACCAATTATATCATGGCCTGCAGAAATAGTTCATTTTACCTGGCTGGTTGGGATCCATGAATACAGATAGCATAAAGTTTATCGAGACACACACCATCAATCTCACTTGTCTGTGCAGGATTGCAACAAAACAGTTCATCATCAGTAGAGAGCGGTTCAATAATACTCAGAGAAAGTACATCATTTGTGCTATCTCAGTTTTGCATTCAATATGAAATTCCTTTCAATTTCATTTAAATGATCCTCCAAACTCTCATTTCAGTGGGAGACACCAATGCCTATGGTTAGAAATAATGCAGCCATGGTGTGTTTTAAATTATTTTGAGCATGAAATGAGCTCCAGCCAACAGCAAAGTAGAGAAAGGTCCTCACGTTCACTCTTTGCAACAACCAGTTATGTACGGTAAGTATATTTCAGAAAGGCACTGCACTGGAAATGATTGTCATAGTGAATCAAAACGTTCCTCCTTGACATTTAAGGTCCCATGAAGTGGTGTCATTAGCTCCTGAAAATAAATAGTTTGACATTTCAGCAAATACACTTATTATTTTTATTACTGTCAGATGAGAAGATTAGTACGAATCACTAATTACAACATCTTGTATTGTTGTTTAAGATGTAAAAACAACAATATCTAGTTTTAGAGGGAGTTATGTGATGATGTAACTAGTCCTGATGAACAACAGCTGAATGCACAGACTTCCTAGTGTCTTTGTCATCACCCTGAGAAGTGCTAGGCTAATGGATAAACTGTTGTTTGTCCCTCTAAAACCTTAAATTGTAATTTTTACATATATGTTTGCATACGGATTAAACAAATGAAGTACAACCAAGAGACACCCACTATGGCTTGAGGCTGAGACCAATATGGAAATACCTTAAAGTGTAATTGACGGCCATTAGATGCTAGTTCCAGCTGACTCCCATTAAAAAAGCATCGACTTCTCTATTTTCAATGAGCCATTTGGCCTCCATTGCTAAATTCAAGCCCTTCAATAAGTGTGCCGGTGGTCATTTTGGTAATTACTGCTCTTATCGTAGTAGACATGAAGACTTATAGTAGCTTTGCTGTCTGCCATGTGGGCTTTGATTGACAGCTGCTGTGTTGGATTATTGCTGCAATATTTTGGTAAGTTTGATGTTATTTGACTACAATACCCTACCCCACAATTTAGCTAAATAAGATAGCATTAGCCCAAGTGTGCACTGCTCTGTATTCCCAGTAAGCTAGCGTTTACTTCGTTTTATCAAGTCTGTCTTAATACAGTACTCTTATGCTCATATGTACATTGAAAAAGTGAAAGGTCACTGAAATTCTTCCTCCTGTCTCTGCTGGCAGTAAAGAAATCCTTTCCTAACATGATTCAAATGTAAGAGACAAAATCCACAGTCCTCCATCTGTGCAAAAATACAGTTGAGTTAAAGCAAATATGATGTTTCAGTGTTCTCTAGTTTTCAAGTTTCTTCCAAAGTTACAACATTTTTAGAATGAAATTCCCTCTTTGTGTTTCCCCAGACAGCATTTCCTCACTGAGCTGCAGTGTAGGGATAGTACAAAGGCAGGAGAACAAATAATCATATCTCTCAAAATGTTTAACCATTCCTTAAGCGTTATGTTACTTTTGAAACAACTATTGTTGGAGTTGGACATTAGACAGTGATGAATTAATAAATCAGCAGTTAGCTTTAGAGAGAAAAGCAGTTTGAGTTGCCATGGCAAGGAAAAAGGCAGGATTGCTAAAAGAAAATGTAATTAACTTTTAGGGTGGATGTTTTTTGGGATATTTAAAAGCAAGCAGAGGTCAAATGGCTAGAAGCAACTCCACTGCAATGTACTTTACTGTATACTTGTGTTGTGTAGAGTATAATAGTGGATTAGGAGGTACAAGGCCAAGGGAGACATCAGTGATATGCTGCTTGCATTTAAGGTCTTCCCCCTAAAGAAAGCTGGCCAGACAGCTGAATGTGACTCGATATCTCCAAACCGCTACAAGCAGCTAGGTGCAATTTGGTAAATGGGTCTGAGATGCCACCTAGTGATTCTGATTGGACCACCTGAGTCAATCTGTGCCTTCCTTTTCCTGACTCAGCGAACGGAGATGAGTAGGACCGGTTTCCATGGCAACAGCAGATAGATAGATAGATAGAGAGAGAGAGAGAAGGAGAGAGGAAGGACGGAGGGAGCAAAACACAATGAGGCCCATACACCCACACACTCACAAACACACAAAGATCATATTTTAACAGTAGTGGAAAGTTATTAAGTGCATTTACTCAAGTACTTGTACTTTATTTAAGTATTTCCATTTTATGGTACTTCATACTGCCACTTTACTACATTTCAGAGGAAAATATTGGACTTTCTTAGCCTAGGAACCACAAATCTGCAGGCTCATGTTTTATTTGCTCTGGCAGATTAATCTGGCTCCCCTCCTGTTCAGAGAGATTTCCAGCCGACCTGGACGGGGTTGGGCCAATCACAACCGTCTAATATGGGACGGGTTTGATGCGATGACTGTACAAAGGCATTTTCGTAATCAACCAAGATGGCTGCCACTGATGTGGAACCAATTGAGTAACTACCAGTCAGAAAAGTGGAACCAACGCAGAAATGCCTTGAACCTGCATTCTGTCAAATGACCAGCAGGGGGTGACGCCAGTGGTTGCAAAAAGAAGTCAGCTTGTATGGAAGTCTATGAGAAAATGACCCTATTCTAACTTGATTTATAACCTTCCTAATGACTTTATGGTTTCAGTCGCTAGTTTAAAGTCTTCTTCACTACAATCTGATGTTCATTTTGTAAATTATCGTCCCATTTAAAGTAAAATAGATGATAAAGCAGCATATGCTTTAGGGCATGGCTACCTTGTAGTTGACAAGTTGCTACTACAGCGACAACATCGATTACGCTACGTGACCATGGTGTAACCCTAGATTCATAGAGTGTAGGCGTAGCTGCCACTATTTCACAGTCTGTTTTCAGTTCATGAAAGTTAATTGTAACATTTTGGTTGCCTTAAAAAGTCACTCAGTGTTTAATTATACTAAAAGACCCTCAACTGTTCAGTTTTTCCAGTAAGTACATTTTGTTTAATGGTTTTAGGCATGTTTTTTTCGCTAGCAAAAATTAGCATTAGCGATAGGGTCATCTCCCTCCTCTCATCCAAATATGGTTACTTCTGCTCCAAAAATCAAAGATGGCCATGGTCTACAAACAAATGGGTGAATTCATGGTAACTACGTCCATATTTTTTACTCTCCATGTGTGGAACAGTCTGTTGAATCCACTACCACAACAGTATTGAACATATTTAACAGTATATTTTCTGTCCTGCCAGCATGATTTGGTGTGTCACTCAGTGCTAGTCACTTTTGTCATTTTGGTTTACTGCCATTGATAACACCCCTTGGAAATCAAACTGAGAGGTTGGCAATACTAGGCTAGTACCTTCTAATTCACCGTATTTATATGCTTTAGTCACTATGACATTGACACAATGGATCAACCTTTTGGGATTTTTGATGTCTCAATACTTCTTCCACCATGGCATTTTAATGTGTTTTTAATTCCTTGTTGGAAGCCAAAAAAACATGACCAGAAACCATACTTATCCACTACTATTTAATTTAAAGTTAAATCAGAAGGATTTGCAGTTGTGACTCTTGTCTTCTGGTTAGCTATCAAAAGCTAATTGCTCTGAAGGATGTGGCAGAGGCACAATGGGAAATAATCTTTCATTAGTCAGAGATCTAATTGGCGACAGATTCATCTTTGCCTCTGAATGTTGTGGGCAATAAACCTTGTTCCCACAGGAGAAATGTGGAACTTAATGAGAAAGACTGCTCTCGAGAGTAACGTATATAGCCCAATAATGTCATTTGAGTACCACAATGCTCCTCATAAAGGTTCGACTGTTGTCTTCATCATGTTGTCATTTCACTCAGAATGCAATATGAGCAATATGAAATATTTATATAACTTACTGTGGTTAGTTACATACCTAAACTAATAAGTGTTAGTGCTCTTTGAAGTTATTATTTATGTATTGACTTAATAGTTTAATATTCTGTGGTAGATTACTCACCCAAAATGTGGCGTAATTTCAAATAGGACTGGTCACAGGTTTACAGTTCCCTTTGATTGCTAAAACAACTGTCTAATGCACAAAATCATTAAGAAACAAAATATGTGTTTCCGTCCACCTGTATTTTCAATTTGTATGTAAATAAAACCTGAGCAGAAATGCTGAAAATCTTGAAATATCACAACAAAAATGTATGCTTGGCTGAACTGGAAAATATCAATAAAAGCAAAATACAAAGTACAATGGAAACAGATTCAGAGATTAAATCATGATGTTCATGAAGAATGTGACTTGATGTCCACTTAACATTTACGCTCCATTGAAGACACAAAAACAGAGGAAACTGTAACACTCCTCAAATTAATACATGAAACAAACAGAAATGTCATAATTTCCATCATGTTTTCTTTGTTATTTTTCACTGTTTCAGGTTTGACAGTGGCCACTTCTTAAATGGTTTGATGGCCCCAACTAGAAAAATAATGCTACCAATGGTTTATCAACCAACTCCAAGTATTCACATAACAGCTGTGGATGGAAACACACATAGTTTATGACATGTCTGTATATTTTTGAATTATTGGACTATTATTACTTTAGTTCAGCTCCCTTTGATCCAGCACCTCCAAAAACAAGAAGTATAAAAATCTAATGACTACATTGCCTTGAAATTTGCTAGAGACCTTCATGCTCCCAAGAGGACATTTCGGATATTAGAGCTTTCCTCTAATGCCACTTTCTGTTCAAATGGTCATCTTTGTACACAGTTTATTACCCATTATTTAGCACCTAATGGCTAGATTTACATGAATTATTTCCTGGATATTCACAATTCACAGAGAGATAAGTACATTGTTTTCTCTTTTCTATAGTGCCACAATTAGGCCACAAAAACAAAATCTAATTGGGAGATCAGAGTTTACTGAACACATTCATGCTGCTCATGGATTAACCTTCACTATTTTGGGCACCTCAAGAGTTTTTTCCTGCACCATCCACCCAAAGTGGCCAAAATGTGCACTTTACACTCATATAATCTCTCTCCATTATAGATTAGATTAATGGTTTAAGCACATCCATGCTCGGATGTTTTAATGATTCAAGTGTCACCTTACTTTATATGTATTCTTGGTTAATAACCTAAACACATAATCACTGCTGTCTCTCAGTGTTTTTACTGCTTCTTTCATTTAACCTAGGCTATAATCAGTCCTGGTTTAATTAGTTTCTGTTTAAAAGTTCCTCCTGCACCTCATAGCTCATAACTGATCTGCCAGCTGCTGTTTCTAAGTGTCACCTGAGTACCTGTTTGCTTGTCCTGCTTATTATCACATGGTGTGATGTTGGCCACTGACAATTTCAGATTGGTTATGGAACAAAATCCTGTTGAAAACATACATATGTGATTTTGATTAACCGCATAGCCTCAAGTGTTTCTGACCAGAAACCCACTTGTGTATATATGTAGGGGTCTATGTATGTATGTATGCTTCAATTAAAGTGCTTGTAAGCAATCTAACAATCAATGTGCCACTCCAACACACACACATATACACACACTTTTCCTCCAGCAGCACAATTGTCCGCCAGTGTTTGGCGTTATCCACATTTGTATGATTCACTGCTTTGGGACAACAGCCAGGAAGACACTATGACAGCAGACCTTTTATCCCATCTACACGTTCGGCCATTCAGAGCACGTATAAAGACGTATTTTGTCTTTGGATGTGATCAGACAACACTTCATACAGACTAATTCAAGCATGCTCTACACTTAAGATTCAACAGGACAGAGAAGTTGAATAACCTCCAGACTGTAAACAGTTTCTCCTCCTCCTCCTGCACCTCCTTTCCCTCTGTAACTCTAATAACCATGTTCCATTTACCTTGCGTTAAACTGATTAAACTCTTTAACTCCTCCACCCCATTTCCTACTTCTAACAATTCATTCACCTCAGCTTCCCTTTTCATCTCCCATCCACTTGCTCCAGAGTGAGGGTGATAATTAGAAAACCTGCTGTTACTGACAAACAAAGCTCTGAGAAGTTGAGATATGACGGCTCTTGTTCTCTCCTCCCCATTTCTTACCAGTACTGTGGGCCAATGAGGATTCAGATGCCGGCGTTTCAGGCGCTGGTCCAGCTGTCAGTCACCCTGGAGATCAGTGGTGGATGGAGCCTATATCCCCGGGTGACGGCCTGTGGTTAGTCAGGTTCATCTCCGCCTTCTTGTAACCCCACCCACTGGCCCCCTGCAAGGCCTTATGGGTACCACGCTCTGCTGAACATGTTCCTGTCTGTCTGTCGTTCGGTTAAGCTCCCCGTCTGTCTGTTCGTAGCAATCTTCTTGTTGAAGCTTCTTCTGTTGTCTTCATATAGGTTTCCTCTGTGAACAGAAAAACAGAGAACATCTGTTTCTGTCATTTTCACATTACTTTTGAATAATGAGACAGTAAGTTAATAAATCCAACAAGTCATCCAAATTCAATGACAAAATACTTCACTGTGCTCTCCAAAATCACTAAAAATCACTGTTGAAAACTTGTTAGGGATTAAAAGTTTGCATGGTTACATGTTTACAACAATAACCACATGGTTAAGGTTTGGGGTCGACTAAAAACAGTCACAACTCCCAGAAATGTGAAACTGGGAACAAATGGGAAATGGCATTTTCCTGTGGCAAAGTCTGATGTTTTATTAAATTATGAGCTTTTAACTTAATATATCATGATTTTGACTTATCATGAGAACTTCTATTTTATCATGTTTTTTTTGTTTTTTTTTTCCTAATAGAGATGGACTTCCATACATTGCTATTTACAGCATGTGAAGGCAGAATTTTCTTGTATATGATATTATGAAATATACATTCAAGTAATTTTAGCAATATTAACAATAGAAGAATATTCACATTGACATTTTTAGTCATTTGGCAGACACTTTTATCCAAAGTGACTTAAAAATGATTCAAGACAATGAAGCATTAGAGGACTGTGACTCAAAAGTGTCACAAGTCTCACAAGTGCAATGAGAAAGAGCACTAGACAAAAGTTTTTTTTAATCATTATTGTCAATTAAAGTAAGTCGACAAATGCATAAGAAATACCATAAACAAAAAGAAAGTAGTGCAACAATCAACAAAGTGCTAAAAAGTTAAATTAAATTACTTATTTTATTGCAGAAAACAGAAACTAAAGACTAACTAAAGAAAATAAAGACTAAGAAGTGTCAAAATATTGGCAATGAAAAGCTGGATATATTATTGTAATACCAAAACAACAATGAAAGCTTTGTGCTGACTCCAACCCCTTTCCCTTTGTCACTTAAAATATGAAATGCTTGTCTGTCATCACTGTTATCACAATCAGTTAAGCAAAAACATGCATAAAATCTGAGTGTGACAATGTTGGGATGATGTTTTGTCACTTAATAACAAAGTGAATGCTTTGGCACTGACTGAAGACAATAGAAATCTTCAGTAAAGAGTGAAATGAAAAGTTATAAACACTGAGGATTTTGTGCTCATCAGCCTTCTGCATACACACTTTTTAGACTATTATACAGTTTTCTTTTATTAGTAAACACTCCAGATTAAACCCAGAAAAATTACAGTGTAAACATTTTGTATATACTGGTTACCTACTGAAATACTTACTGGAAACTACACTGAAGTTACGGTGTAAAAGGGATTTCCAAATGCAAAAATGATCAATTTGCAACTTTACAATACATTCAAGATTTCTTTTTTAAAAATCAGACTGAAAATCTCCCTGCTTCCTGCACTTCCTGGTTGGATCGATTGTTGCAGCTCTTATTTGCAAACTGCAAATGTTGAATAACTGACTGATACAACGTGATTTTCTGTATTGCTGCTTTTGTTTTTTTTATGTTTTCTTTTTTAATATACTGTATATCTTTTAGGATATTTTATGCCTTTATTGGATAGTGACAGTTGAGAGATGACAGGAAACAATGGGAAAGAGAGACAGGAAATGACATGCAATGAAGGCCACTGCCAGATTTTAACTGTGGACATATCAGTTATGTGGCATGCATCTTAATCAGCCTACCGAGGCACGCCTACTGTTGTAGTTTAACTGTTTTATTTAAAGGAAGAATTAGTGACTGTATATGTGCTAAAATGCATCACCTTAAAACTGGACTCTGGCATAGACTATAATATTTGTTTCCTATCGTAAGTTTGCAGAGCCACATGACGGCTTTTGCCCTCAACACAAACTTCATCATTCTTCCTCGTTTGTCAGTTCATTAACTCCAGAATAAATCTCTACAGACCACAAATGAAATGGAAGTATTGCTCTGCAATGTAATTTTCTGTTGTTGTTGGAGGTAAAATGAACAGTAAGTCAAACCAACAATGAGATAAAAAACAGCAGCAGCAGCCGCAGCAGCAGCAGCCTGCATGTGTGTCAGTCAGTTTGTCTGTCCAAGCAATCCAAATCACATCCAATAATGCTGGGATGCTCGTCACCATGGTGATGCAGCATGAGTCATTGTGAGGATCGTTATGAAGACAAAGGCCCATATTGAATGTATGATTATGATTTATAAACAGAGAGGGTTTGCTTGGATACCAGCACACACACACACACACACACACACACACACACACACACACAAACGCACATATATGCATACAAAATTATTGTATACATACTGTATATAAATATACTGTACATATAGGGACTGAAATATGCCTCTGCTTCGCCATGCCAAAATCCAATTCCATGCTTGTCAATCATCCTTCCTATTTAAAAATAAATAAGCAGCTTTGCAGCCAAAATCTGCATATTAAATATTCTCTCTGAGTCTCTCGAAGTTTGTTTGTCTGTTACCATTGCCGGCCGTGTTGCCGTTTTTTTGTCACCGTTAGTTTTTTCTATGAATACTTTTGCTTTGGTTCGGGGGCTTTACAATCTGTGCAACATCCTCTGTCCTTAGACACATCCTCGCTTTGGATGAGGAAAAAATTCTCAAAAGATAGACATGCAATAGATGCTGTGTGTATAAAACAGACCAAATTAGCAAAATTACAGTATGGTGTGTATGACATTATCTATTTTCACAGTTCCTAGAGTCTTCAAAAGGCATATTAGGACGTTCATTTAAACTGAGTGTGTTTTAACTCAGCCCAGTTCATCAGTAGGTCTGGTAGCAGTGAGGGAGACTGGCTTCTGAGGTTTCTGGCTTCCAGGAGCATCACAGACAACAAGTTACAAGTGTGAGATATGTTTAGGTCCATAATACTTAATACAAATATAATTTTACAGGTTCAATGAAAAGTCACTTTCTCTGTGTATTCCTTTTTACCAAGTTGAACAGAAATTGGCTGCTTGACTTTTAACAAAAACAAGAAAAAAGATCATACTAGGCCCACTTTATTAACTTTAACTACAAATTTCTTACATAATTCATTTTAAATGTCATCATTGTTAGAACAAAATTACACATACAGATATTTGTGGTACATGCCTGTAACGGAAGATGTTTTACCCCCGCACAAAGTGAAAGTAATTATATGGTCAGTAACCAACTATGCTGTAGATGAACAAACACAAACAGGAGGAAATTGTCCTCTGGTCTTCCCCTAAATTTAAACATTCTCCCACAGACAAAATCTTTCTCTCTAAATACTCAGAGCTCTGACTCCCCTGCCCACCCACGGTCTGTTGGCCATTTCACCCTGTTCTTATCTGTGGAAAAAAAAAAAATAAAAAAACAAATCCAATACCTCCTGCTGGATGAATAGCTGCACTTTCTCGAGGATTTGAGGCATGATCTGCAGGTTGATTTTCAAAGTATACTGTACTTGTGCTATATGTGGGGCTATAACTGCACCAAAAAATGACAAAATCCCCTCATCGAAATTACCATAACATACATGCATATAAAATGCTGCCTGATTGCCTTTATTCAGCTGCTGTTTCTCCCACCCTCAGTTGATCCGGTCCAATAGTTGCCATAGCAACCTTCTATGCGCTGGAATCCCCTGTGTGAGTTTGCGTTACTCATGTCATTTTTATTTACTGAATAAACTATTATTTAGTTATCTTATGTACACTTGGTGGAATGATTGGACTGTTTCATCATCCAACAACTTCGTCAAGAGGAACCGGAGTGAATTACAGCTTGTGACAGGTTACAGTAACTCCTCCTCGCTCACTCTCTCCTGGCAGTGCAGTCAGAGGAAGGATGCTGAGGTCCAGCCGTGAAAAAACACCTGCAACAATTTCACAACCAGTAAAGGAGATTCATTCAGGGCTGGTGTGACTCCTGGCTGAAATATTCTGTCAGTAAAGATACAACTTTTTGTCAGCACTTCCTGCAGTCCTTGTCTGTGTTGCCTCTTTGTCGAGGTATGAGTTGCCTGTAAATTTCCACCATGTTTTCAGAGTTCTCCAAAGTTTTCTGCATCAGCAGAAATCGAAAACAGTTAAGTCCTTGTCCACTCAACACTGTGTTTCTCTTGCTGTTGCTTCATATTTGAGCGTCATTGTGTAGAATGACGTATGTGCAGGGTTTTGACACTAGAAGGCTGTTCTCGGCTGCTCCGTCCTTCATTATTGAAAGGGAAAGTTTCACCTGGTCACCTGGTCCAGCATGCAACTTTTGCACTTGATGTGGAAACTTGAAGCTTCCAGTGCACAAATACTGAGAATGAACTTTACAGTGAAATAGGAGACATCTTGTGTCCAGGAGTTAAACTTCTGAAATGTAAAATATTTCTATATTCATAGATTCTGGATTTTTCAATGAGGCAGAAAGACTAGATGACATTTTAAGGATGTTAATGAAGTAATTTAAAGACCCCCTCCAGGCATGTTTTAAGATGTATATAAAATACTTTACTATGGGTAATAATTTGTGTCTATCTTGTTGAAATCCTTAAAATAAAATTACTCTTTCTCCCTCATTTAAAATTCCCAGACGCTATGAATATGCAAATAATTTTCATTTCCAAAAGTTTAAAGGTGAAGTCTGTCGAATTCAGTGGCCGCTAGCGGAACAGACTTGGCAAGAATGCAATATAATATTCATAAGTATGTTTTAATAAGTGTATAATCACCTGAAAATAAGAATCATTGTGTTTTCCTTACCTTCCAACTACCCTGTCTACTTAGGGAGCAGGTCCTCTTCTATAGGGAGGGGGAGGGGAGAGGTATTCAGTTAGTTGCAATCTGCAACCTCACCCCTAGATGCCACTAAATCCTACATGCTGTTCCTTTAACTGCCGGACACAAGATGCCTCCTTTACTGAAAAGTTCATTTTCAGAGGCTTCAAGTTTCCACATCACACTTGTGTAAGTTGCATACTGGACAGGGATTGGCTCCAAACTAGTTGTGATGTTACAGATCATGCCCAGATTTCTGGTGAGCCCTGAGAGTCTTTGTTCCTTTGGCAGATGAAGGACTTTTGTACGTACATCATTCTGTACAGTAAAGCCCAAACATCCAACCGTAGAAACAATAAGTAAAACACATTTTTGAGTTAAGGGGGACTTTAAATATGAGACACAAATTACTATTTGGAGGTGAGCTTTAACGTTTGTGTTTTCTGTGATTGCCATTGTTAATGTGAAATCATCAATATAGATATTTGTAGTAGGCATGTAATTCTTGAAATTGACGTTCAAATGCCACACATCCTCATAAATTCATGTATTCATAACACATCCTACAGCCCCACCAAGAAATAATGAAGCCTTCAACTAGCCCCAGCAAGAGAAAAAATCTCTGACCCTCCTGTGGTAATTTCTGAATGAAAAAGCCAGACAAATTACTAAATTGTTTACTGTCAGTCTCAATTCTACTTTAAACTCTTTCACCTCAATCTGTTTGTCCTCTCTTTCTTCTTACACCCTCCTCCCTCTCTCTCTCTCTCTCTCTCTCTCCCTCTCTCTCCCGCCATCCCATCCATCCTGGCAAACAGAGTGGGAGTGAAGGGTGAATTAATAAAAGAGTTAAAGTGGAACACAACTCCCTGAGGTCCGCCTTTTCTGGGACGCTCACACAGAGAAAGAGATACACACACACACACACACACACACACACACACAGAGCGAAACACAATCTACATAAAGACTCTGAAACACACACACACATACAAATGAATGTGAGGCCTACATGTGCAAAAAGCCACATGCATTCAGCTCATGTATTACTGGTGTGATAAGATGGGAAAAGGAAGAGACACAGAGAGAAAACAATCCATACATCCCATCATCTGCATGCTCCTGCCTCAGGGTGGGAGGGAGGAAAAGGGGAGTAAAGAGGGGAGGAGACTGAGAAGGAGGAGGAGGAGGAGGAGAAGGTGGAGAAGGGAGGGCAAGAGCCACGTGAGGAGGGATGCATGGAGAGTGTCGCCCAGGGCAATGAAATTCACAATGGTCCCATACTCTGTGTTTTGCCCTCTCCTCTCCTCTTATTTCCTCGTTTCCTCTCGTTTCCTCTCATCTCCCATTATTTCCTCTCCTCTCCTCTTTCATTCTAGTGATTCTTGATGAATAAGACTGTTGTCCCAAAAAATACATAAGTAATTTCAGCAAATGCCCAAAAATGACATTCAAGTACATTCAAGTGACCAAGCCCTCTAGCAGCCAAAGTAGTTTTGAATCTTTTCCATCAGTAGCAAAGAGGGAGGTAATGCGGTGTTGTCATAGAGCCATCGGGGTGGATGGGTGGATGAGAGACAATAGAGACTGCATCTCAGCATTTAATACTATAAATAGTAACTTTTACTCCTTTCCCTACAGCTAAGCAAATTGTTTTTTTGCAGGAAAACTATCTTTTCTTTCATAGATCTCCGGAGTGTCTTGTTCAAGAAATTCCCAAATCTAAAACAGAGCTTGGTACAAATGTCCATTCAGATGGAAAAGACTGCAACAAGATTTGAAACTGGATCAAATGACTTCTTTGGCAGTTTTAACTGAGTCCAATGTTGACAGTAATTGAAGCTGTTATAGTCAGATCTGAGATATGATACATAGCATAGAGTAGTTTAGTTGCAGCTAGCTTTTTTTTTTATCCCTTATTGTTGCATTTGAATATATTTGCTGCTGTATTTATTCTCTCAATCACTGTATGCCATTATCTTATTTGCATTAACAGTTGTCTTTTTGTTATTACAGATTGTGACATTTTTGTTTCTATTGTCCTTTGTAAACAGGTTGCCCATGCAAAAGACTGTTTCTGCTCTCAGTGGACTACCCTGTGTAAATAAAGGTTGAATGAATAAATTGTGCCTAAATCTAACAAAACCTTAAAGGAAAATCCTGGTTTATTTGTACCTGATGTATTTACTAAATATGTGGCAGTTGTGACTCTATGTGTCCTGTTGACTTTACACTCTGCAGCTCCGTTATTGAAATTCTGGAGATTCAGGCGAATAGTCTCTAACGGTTTTTGACGGCTTAGATGAAAACTGTCATCCTGCAGCACCAGAACAGAAAACACTTGTATGTGTTATTCTAGGAGTCATGGACAATCAACATACAGTATATTGTCATTTAATTTGAAGGACTAGCTGGGTCAAACTGTTTGCTTTTTCTAATAATTTATAGATTTACAGCGGTGTATTTAATGTTGCAAGGTGTATAAGAGAACCTGGTAATCACACCTTGGAGCGTGAGGTTCAGACCGCTGGAGTCATGCAGTGATGGTGGAATATTAACGCAACAATACTGTTTAATAAAACCCAATGTCAGCAAAAATCAAACAGTCTTAACTCTGTGTTACAGATGAAAGAAAAAAAAGAAAAAACATGCGTCAATGTGGTTTTAAACATGGTTCACTTCAACTGCAACTTGAAATGATTTGTATTGATGGGTTGCTTTATAGTAAGCCAGGAGGGGAAGTATTGTTTAGTACATAATAAAACCTGTTAATAATTAA
The DNA here is from genome assembly GCA_029490765.1 of Euthynnus affinis. Taxonomy (NCBI): domain Eukaryota; kingdom Metazoa; phylum Chordata; class Actinopteri; order Scombriformes; family Scombridae; genus Euthynnus; species Euthynnus affinis. The sequence goes on along the minus strand of CM055848.1, from coordinate 26,084,934 downwards.
GCCTCTGTTAGAAAGAAAGAAAAAAAAACATCCCTCAGGAGTTTCATTGTAATTCAAAGCGTTGTAGTGGGCACAGTCAAGCACTGGGGATCAAGCCAGCAACTCTTCAACAGAACTGCCAACCAGCAGACTTTTCCTCCCTCTGCTCCATCCATCCATCCATCCATCCCTCCTTTCTCTCTGTCCATCACTTTGTTTTCACCTCTTTCTCCCAACAATATGCTGACTAGAAAGAAAGAAAGAAAGAAAGAAAGAAAGAAAGAAAGGGATTTTGGAGGTTTGGATGAATGAAATTTAAATTAATCAGTGAATAAACCAAACTAAATGAATGAATGAATGATTAAATGTTTATGACAGGGTTAGAAAAGCTACTACAAATTAATTAACTGCTTCTCGGTTTCGGAACTGTGAGTCACCAGGAAGTGACAGGTGGATTTTTTTCTTTAATAAACTGCTGTGTGAAATGTTGACACATACTAATGGTGCAGGGGGGGAAAAAAAAGATTAAAGAGAGGAAAAAACAGACAGCTCTAATTAGACGAAGCAGCCCTGTATTTACCTCTTTGTTTCATTTGTTCCAGTCTGAGACTGGAGACTTCCATTGGACTTTACACCAAAACAGATCCATCTGATTAAAATCTGACATGGAAGAATTTACGCAATGTACATAATCACCATGAAGGATTTCAGAACAGCCAGGTCTACACAAAAGTTAGATATATCTGGCATAATGGAGCATTCAAACAAATACAACTGTGCAGAAATATTTCAGAGCTTCAAAATATGTGTAATTGTTGCATTGATTTGTGTGTAGGATGCCTACAGTTAGCATGGCAACATATTGAATGTGCTAAATGTTAACCTATTTTGAGGTGGCCTTGAATGTATGTAGCAAAGTTCATGCCAATCCATCCAGTAGTTGTTGAGATATTTGACTTACATTCCTTACTCTTCCAACTGACTGGTGGTGTAAATGGCTTGCCCATTTTCTTCCTAAAACTAAGGTGAGATTTGGATCGTTTAAAGTGGCTATAATCAATTTTTTTTATAATAACAGTGTATCAAATTACAATCTGTAATGTGAGAGGTGTTGCTCATAGTGATGAGCCTACAGAGAATTATCACTGACTCTACAGCTCCCCTCGGTTTTACGGAGCTTTATAACAAATTCCAGCTCGTTGTTTAGCCGTCTGGGTGCAACTTTACTGTTTTGGTTCATTCTCATAGTGTCGTTTTTGGACACAGAAGGCAGCTGTTTTCAGAGAATAAGCTCTAAAAACCTACACTACCTTCTCAGCACTATGCGGAAGACACAGTTAGTGACAAGCTGGTGAACATAGTGGAGCATTTAGCGGCTAAAGAGCCAGATGTTTTAGAGTCAGTAGAGAGCAAGAACAGAGCTAAAAGGGAATGACTGTTGGTCTTACATTCACCAGGTGGGCAGAAAAAAAACTCCAAATGACTGATAATGTTGCTCCGTAACTGCTAGATGTGGAAATAAGCAACAGTTTTGCAACAAACTCAATATATCAACTTAAAAGGTGATGATATGTCAGTGTTGCCCCCAAGTGGCCATAAAAAGCAGGTTTAAGGGACTTAATCTAATCACTAAACACTCTTTTGCTGATAAACACTGTCACCGTTATATAGTTAAAAATTAGGAGCTAAAGAGCCAGATATTTCCTTCACGAGTTGGTTGAGACCAATGCGGAGCTATTAGGAATACTGACATTCACCAGGTGGACAGAAACAAAAATCAATGACAATGTTTCTCTGTATCTGCTCGATATGTCAATTACATTTACCAAATCATATTTATAAGTTGATTATATCTCATTGTGTTGCAGCTTGTTGCCCTTACGTGTCCAAAAAAAGTCAGTTACTGCAGCTTTAAATACTCACTGAAGAATTTTTAAGACACATTTATGGAGCCCCCTCCCCAAACCAGAAGGATGTTTGTTTAGATATTTGATTAAATGTTTTATTATGAGCATTTAAATTGATCAGTTTAGGTGTAGTGTAGTGTGGTTAGAGATGGTTGTGATTATGTAATGGTTTGGTGATTGTATTCATGCAGGAAAACTAGATCATGCAATGCGTATAACATCATAGATTTGACACATCGGCAAACAAGACTTTGTGTTTGTGCTCTCTTTAATCTAAACTATTCCACTGCTTCTTTTAAAACATCATTTCACAATTATGAAGTACATCCAAAGTTCCTTTGACATCTAACAAGTCGATTTGAAATGATGAAAGAACTTGATCGTGACATATAAGAGATTAAATATTGATAAAACATCAAGGCATGCCTTTGAGCATCCCAGACAAGGATGTACCATAATGTTTGCTTCGACACCACATAGTGGCAGAAAAAGGAGCGAGAAACTGTTTTAATGAATGTGATACTGCCAGCGCAACGATGAAAGCTCACCTACAAGGTAACAAAGGCTCAACAGAGTAAAAGATAAAGATTTACAAGAGATGTAGACAAAAAAAACTTAAAACATGTCTCTGCGTCTGCTTCTTAAACAACCTAATTCAAATACTTGTATCTGTGAGGGATTACCTCATTTTCTCCCTTTCTCTCTCTGAGCCTTTCACACACACACACACACATATGCATTCAAGCACAACTTGATGAAGAAAAGCAGAGAGACACGGAGACAAATTCAGCAAGGAGAAAAATGCAAAAGAGAGAAATAGAGCAAGAAGGAAAACATGTAGGGGGAAAAAGTAAAAGAAAGAAAGAGTCGGAGCTAGAAGCAGTGAGAAGGAGAAAGAGAAAAAAAAGAAAAAAGAAAGAAAGAAAGAGAGCCTCTTGTAGAAGCCCAGGGGGTATCCTGCTATCCCAGAATGCTTTGCTCTAACCTACTTTGGTATTTCTGTTTCTGTCTTTGTCTCTGCAGTGCTCTGAGTGGGCTAGCTGTACCCATACACACCATATCTGACTGAGTTTGGTGTGCTCTTGAGTTTCTATCTTGCTGAGCACCATAGTTATATATTTATGTATATGTGGCGTATACAAAGAGTCTTTCTGTCCCTGCTTTTAGGAGGGGAAAGATGGACAAAACACACACACACACACACACACACACACACTGCTTAAAAGAGATGCTACAGTACAAGATCTAAGTGAGGAGGATATCCTGCTCACACACTATAAAAACATCAAAGCACTTGTATGAGTGTAGCTGTGTGTGTGTGTGTGTGTGTTTGTCTATATGAGTGTATCCTTAATGTGAGTTGTGTGTGTGTGTGTGTGTACGTGTCTCTGAGTCAATAATGCGTATTTGTGTGCGTCTGTGTGTGAATGAGTGAGTGTGTGTGTGTGTATAAATACGGCTTGTGTGTTTATGTGGGGGTATGCATGTGTTTAAGGGCTGTGCGGGCTGAGTGGGCAGCCTGACGACCAGCTCAGCAACACTCTGTTACCATGGAAACTAATGAGCGCACCACGGCAGAGAGGAGAGTGACACGGAGGGAGGGAGGAGAAGAAGTCCTGTCATTTATTATAGTCAACGTTAATTATGATGTTACAGTAATTATCTATGCACGTATGTGTGTATCTTGTCTCTCTATATCTGGAAACTGGACATTTATTTAGTGGATTTAGTGTGTCTGATTTCCTTCATTCTTTGTATGCTAAATCCTAAACAGCACTCTTTTAACACAACATTTTATGACTTTTCCTTAAAAAAAGAAAATATTCCAACTTTATTTCTACAGCTGATACACATTTCTGTACATAGAGGGTGCTCCAGCTTTAATTTGACCCATATATATACAAAAATCACCATTCAAAAATAATGTTGCATTATTCACATTTAATCAATCATAACAGCTGTTATGTTCTCCTGTTTTATGCAACATAGAACTATAATATATATAAATATAATTGCAATGCAATTTTTAATCGTTGTTCTCCATAAACAAATAGTGCAAATCCTAAAATATCTCTCTGGAAGCTTCATTAAGGATTAATCACCCATTTATTAATGACTGATGAGATTTTTATGAATGAAAATAGACTTGTGGTTCAGAAGTTTGGTATAGAGACTAATTATGAGGGAATACTGTGAAAGGTCAGAATATGAATATGTAAGGGTTATCTCTGCTTAATTGGTTGTTGTTCTATGTTATTCCTTTTACTTGTGCAGCACCTTGTAACCTTATTAAGAAAGGTGCTATATACAAGATTATTATGTATTTATCAGTCTAATTGTTTAATTTAATCTGATTCATAGATGTATCAGGCGCTTTAAGGCTGCAAATAATAAGTAATCTAGTAAATTAATCTGTTGATTATTTGATTGATATTAATTATTTATTAAGTTTAAAAAAAGAGAGAAAAGAAATCCCATCACAGTTTCCAAGAGCCCAAAGTGATGTCGTCAAATGTCTTGCTTTGTTTGATCAGTAGTCAAAACCTTAAAATAATCCAGTTAGAATGATATAAAACAGAGAAAAGCAGCAAATCCTCACATTTCAGAAACTGGAACCATAAAGTGTTTGGTGTTTTTGCTTGATAAATGACTCAAACAATTAATTGGTTGACTAAACATTATTCAAATGTTTCACACAATTTTTGGATGCTGCATAAATCTTACCATAATAATCACCACTTCCATGTCGTTAGTTGGAATTATTTTGCAGCAACAAAAACATCATATCAGCATTAATTATATCAGCAAAATGAGTGGATAAATGTGATATTCAATAGCAGATTAAACTGTGTGATTTTCTTTTTTTTTACATCCTGTGCCATGCTACTTTTAGTTTTAGAGATTAAATTGGATTGCTGTTTTTTTTTTTTTGTGAGTTGCTGCAGGATTGACCTAACTGTGTCAGCATTGTTCTAAAAATGAGATAAAGTCATACGTGTGGAAGCTTTTCTCTTCTCTACCCTCCTCATCACAACTTCAGTTCCATCATAATTGTAACTTGTGAGGAAACTGTGTTGATTTCCATTGATGCCTTAATCCTGTATTTAATCTTAACTGCTACATGCCTAACCACAACTTTTATGCTAAACTCAACCTCCAACTGTAACCTTAACCTTGAAATAAATGAGTAACCTTGTTGGATAAACTTATTGTCTCCATATGGGGGTTGAATTCCCACAATGAGAGCACGTCAACAGGTTTTAGTGCAGGCACACAGATGCATCTATTATCAATGTGACATCCAACACTGGAACCAGGGCTCCACCTGCTGCATGCACAGGAATACACTCACAAACACAAACATACACACACACTCACACACACACACACTGTTTAAAGCCTTTAATCTGTCGTGCCGATCAAACATTTTATTCATCTCCACGATCAGTTCCTAACAACTCATTAACATGCAAACTGTGTCGAATTTGAATAAACTTCTCTAAACTTTGATCCACTTGAAACATGACTGTTCATACAAATCAGTCACTCTTCTTTTCGGATGCATGTTCAGAACATATGCTCTCTTTATCTATTTATTGTTTGTAAAAAAAATAAAATAAAATAAAATAAAATAAAATGAACTTTCTGACCAAAACAAGCTCACGCTGCCTCACAACAGTTTTTGTGGTTGCCAAGGACATAAATCACTTCTAAAGGGCTTTGGCACTTGCTTTGTGTTGTTTTGTTTTGGTGATGTGAAATCAAATGTAACTTTACTTTGAATCTATAGTTTAGAAAAATGAATTTGTGAATGATTTTTAAAGGATAAGTCTGGTGATTTTCTATATTTTTCTTATTGTCAAGAAATCTTTCGTGAATATCTAAACCAACAACAGATTGATCCTACTTACAAGTGCTGTAAGTGTATCCAAAGCCTGATTTATCTTATTACTCTGTGCTGTAGACCTCCGTTGTTGTCCACAAGCTATTAAAAAACATGTCAGGGAGCTACACCGTTGCACTGGGTAATATGCTCCTCCACCCTGAAGATTATGGTGACGATAGTTTGTTTAGAAATAGCTCATGTTCACGGTCATGTTTCCAGTCTCCAGAGAGTAGTTCTTTGTAAGGCAGATGCCACTGAGCATGTGCAGGAACATTTACAGTGCTTTACTAGCTTGTTGAGCTACATATCACAATCTCTTGACGTTATACTGAAGTTCTTTGATAAATTTACAATGTAGTACATTGTTAGTTATTAGTCTTTGGAATCGGTTATAAACAAATCTCATGTCACGCAGTGCAACAGTGTGGCTCGTTGACGTGTTTTAATAGTTTTCTATGGACAACAACGGAGGTCAATGGCACAGAGCAATAAGATATATCAAGCTTTGGATACACACACAATACTTGTGAGTAGGATGAGTTCATTGTTGGTTTGGCTCTGCACATGAAATTTATTGTCAATGAGAAAAATGTAGAAAATCGTCAGCCACATCCTTTAATTATATTCAGAAAGTGTGTACCACTGACCATGAAATGATAACAGGGTAAAGAGTAAAGAAAAATAAACAAATTACAGTAAAAAATACACAAAAATAGTGTCCCTGCTCATCAGGACATTGCTCCACAAGTGATAGATCAAATTTTGCATCCAACCATTATTCAGAATACTGAACCATCCTGCTGATCATCTGACCACATAGATTATCTAATACAGTAAATAGTGAATGGAGCAGACAACAGATGGTATTCTGAAAGATCACTGGAAACTACAGTGGATGGACTCCCAGAACAGACTGCTGTCCTCTCTTTTACCTCATGTCCTTCCTCTAATCCTCTTCCTCTTCCCTTTTTTTATCCACTCTCAACAGTGAAGGCACAGACATATGATGTCATGCCGGCATGGGGCGTCAAATCAGAAAATGCTCCCACGACGTACAGTATTGTGCAAAAGTTTTAGGCACTTTAAATGTTTAGATTCGTAGATTAGATTCTCCATCATGCAATATCATCGGGGAGGCGCCCGCTTCAAGCAGAACAAGGAGTCCTGCAACAGATGGTATGGCCCCCACAGAGCCCTGATCTCCACATCATGGAGTCAGTTTGGGATTACATGAATAGAAAGAAGCAACTGCGACGCCTAAATCAAACAGGAGAACTGTGGCAACTCTTACAAGACGCAGGAACAACGGACCTGCCAAGTACCTTGAAAAACTGTGTTGAAGTGCACTATGCACGTCATTATTTTTTAAAAGCATCCTTATATACTAGTATACTGCATTTTGTAGTTGATGCAGTTGTAGTTGCATGTCTGATTGTAAAGATTGAAGATACAAATTTATGCATATATGTATAATCATCCATGTAAACTGGTTTTTACATGTAATAACCGCAGGCTGTCGTCCAGTGGCGACCGCAAACCGCCCCGTTTATGGCTAATGGTTGGGGATGCAGATGAGTCACTTTCTCCCTTAAATGCACACAAACACACAGTCACAAACAATGACGCACACAAATTTCCAATGAATGCTCCATTAGCATTTATCCAGAGGCAGTTACCAACACTTAACTAGACAGGCAAACAAACAAACAAACAAATAAATAAACACACATTAGTGGCTTGCTCTAGCTACCATAAAAAAAACTTGTAAAGGTTCGGAAGGCCCACTCTCTTGTGTGGATCTCTATGTGTGTGTATGAGTATATGTGTGTGTGTGTGTCCATGGGCATCCTGTGTGTGTGGGCGGACAGTGAAGCTGAGTTGTCATGTTGGGCAGAACATATCTGCATATTCATAACCAAACATCTACAAGCATTCGTACACTCTCAGGTGAACACAGATACACAAAATTCACCATGAGATGTAAACGATATTTTAAAAAATGACAATGGCGTTGTGCTGAGGAGCGCTGCAGAAGGCAGGAAAGAGAAAGAGATAGAGAAAGAGAGAGAGAGGGAGAGAGAGAGAGGGGAAAAGACACAATGGCAGACTCGAACAAGAGAGAGGAAGAGAATGAGTGGTAGGCAGGAGACTCTGTGTGGGTTGACTTTTTCTCTCTCAGGTGCTATGGTAACCTACAGAGCTGCAGCTAATCAGAGGAGGAGAGGATAGAAGAGGAGAGGAGAGGAGAGGAGAGGAGAGGAGAGGAGAGGAGAGGAGAGGAGAGGAGAGGAGAGGAGAGGAGAGGAGAGGAGAGGAGGAAAGAAAAAAAAGAGAAAAGAAAGGGTCAGGGTATCTGCAGGTTTTGTCATTTTTTAGATGCAAATGTATCTCTCCATCCACTCATGAATGTGTTTTGCCTCTTGTTCCTTCAGTTGGATGTTTGAGCTTCACTGTGCAGAACGATGTAGAGTTTGTTTTCACATAGATCTGCTGAGAGTGGAAAGTTTCTCTGTGCTCATCTTAGATCTCAGTTAAAGGCATCTGTGACATCACAACTATACAGGTGTGATGTGGAAACTTGAAGCTTCCTGTGCACATACACCTTTTTGGTGAAATAGGAGACATCTTGCGTTCAACAGTTAAACATTTGAATTTTCATTTTTAACCCGTTAACTGAGCTTTTTTTGTGGGGAAAACCCATATCTACAACATCTATTCAGTAGCTGTTCTAGTGATTTTGATCATATCACATGATCCTCTTCAGCAGATGGAAGATTCATTTTAATTGACATTTCTTTTTCTGAGTACTTCAAGGACTTCTTGTATAATTTGCAGCTGCTGCACTCTCTAATCTATACATTTTAGTCATTATAAGTGGGTTTGGTGTTTTTGCAGATGATATTAGATGCAGAGGCATACACACATCAGGTAGATCGCCACCTCTGCAGCTATATTTTTAGATCTTTTGTGTGTAGTGTTTTGATGGCCTGTCCTGATGTAAAATGTAGAGATTCTTAACAGAGAGCATATGATTGTCAAACAAGCAGTTAACCAGTTATAATAACAGCCATACAAGTGACTAAACAAGAGTATCTAGAGCATTTGTAAGTATATTTCTGGTTACATCATTTGGTAGAGGAGACACTTCTGTAGCCCTAAATCTAAACAGTATTTTAGAGTTTATGTTCTGGGTCAAAGAGACTGATATAGGATATTCAGTGTCATTATAAATACTTATTATTAAGATTTTTATTTTCTGAAAACAATGCATGTGCAAAAATATGTTGTTTTGTTCTCTGTCATTTTGTTTTAGAATTTATATTATAATTTATTATAAGCAATGAAAGAAATATGAAGTTAGAAAAAGTTCGTTTTTCAAAGATGTTAACAAAAAAAATGAGAGAATGAATGTCTAAATACTCTTACATTGTATTGGAACAGGAACTCCCACATAAATGTAAGATTTTTTACAGCTTGTCACAAAATAATGACTATATTTATGTTCTACCAAGAAAAAAAGAAGAACCTTTAAACAAAAATAACATGACATGAACTTAAACACAAACACATTAAACGTGTCCATCACTGGAAGTCCAGATTTGATCAGAGAAGCAAACACACGCAACATATCAGTTCATTTAGTGAAAACTATTTTTTTCTGCATATGAAATCAAGCACAAAAAGTGTTTGGGGGTGGACTTTTGTGTTGTTTGTTGTTGTGACAGTTGATGATATAAAAAAAGAAACGTCAAGGCTAAAAACACAACAGTCCTTTGTTCCGTAGCCTGGATGTACAATGCAGCAAATTCATCACAACACGATTCAGCCTCATGAAGTAAGTTGAGGACTCATCAACTGAAGGCAAAACTGGCATCAAACCATTGACAACAGCGGTGCACATTATATCTCTATCATATGGCTTCGCATCCCTCAACTTCGTATCTCCATGTAACAGGAAAAAGAAGAAAACCCTCCCTGCACTTGTGAACATTTGTTATACTCAGTCCAGTAATTAGTCCATACCTACACTGGCACACGTAACCTGTTTGATAGTGTAAGGGCAACATGTTTTCTGGTGTGAACAGGTGCAGAGATAATGGTGGCAATTGGTCCCAAAAATGATAGTGTGGTGCAGACTCAGAAAAAAAAAGAAAAAAAAAAGAAAGAACAAACAAATCTGTTGGAGCCTCGGGGATGACTGCCGGCCAAAATGATTTCACACATGTGAGATTCATTGCTGTTAATCAGGAGGTGGTGTTGGAGAAATTGACTTTTGTCTCTGAAATGTCAAAGCCAAACATATCAAAGCAATACAGATTCTATTGCCTACAAAAGTATTGATCATTTACTCTGATTCAAAACAAACCAGTAATCTGAACATACAGGACAATCAAAGATTAACATGTGCTGTTAACAACGAAGTAATGGATTCTTTGTTTCAGTGCAAAGGCTCTTTAGTTGTGTCATCATTTCTTCATGTTGCTTTCTTGATTTGTGACAGTTTAATCAAACATCTTTTAAGGTTACCATTAAAATGTTTCAAAAATCAGTGAAGACCTGTCACGCATTGTTTCTCTCATCTATATCTCAGTTTTTCTCCTCCTTTGTTTTAAGGCTCTCTCTTCTTCCCCTCTGCTCATTTCTCACCGTTTCATAATCCTACGGATAATGATGCAACCGTACAGTAACTATGCACAGACAGACACATACAGTGACGCACACACACATGCACACACACACTAATACAGAGTCTTTCTGAAACCAGACTACTTAGAAAATATTTTAGCTACACTTTGACTGACTTTATTCCTCAACAGAAACAGTTTTTCTCTGTCTGTCAGTCTTTCATGTATAGTTTTTAACCTCTCTGCCTTTGTAAGTATAACTAGTAAGCCTAACAGTTTGTAAGCATAACTTACAAATCTGCCTCAAGGTGCTTTACAATCTGTATCTTCAATCATTAGACCCTTGATTCAAATAAGGAAAAACTTTGCTCAGGAAACTCTTTAATAGGGAAAAAACGGAAGAAATGAGGGCAAAGACATGCAATAGATGTTGTGTGCACAGAACAGACCGAGACAGAAAAATTCTAGTGTGGAAAAACAGGATGACAGAATTGTAGATACACTGATAACATGAAGTATATATCAGGAGGACGTTGAGCATCTTTCAGACGCAGCTAAATAGAACCTGAGCCATACAACTTCCTCTCACCAAACTCCATATAATTAAAATGACCATTAACAGAGAGTATGTCTCTCATGTTTTATCACTACACTGAAATAACAGAGCAACTATTTTTCTTTCAAGAGTTGAAAAGATTGTGTAGCTACATACTGCTGTTTTGAAGATATTTCCAGGATCCTTAAAGACTCAAAATATTCACTTTGCTACCAAAAAGTACAATACAATACAAAAAAGTCTATTTCTAATCCAAAAAAAGATGGATGACGACATGACATTTCTATCCCCAAGTGTTACGCCACGTCACCAACAGTGAAAGATTCATGATTGATATTATAAGGTTGCAATTAACAATTATTTGTATTATAGATTAATCTGTTTATTATTTTATTGATTAAAAGTTTCACCTATAAAATATCACAAAATAGTGAAAAGGGATGTTATAACTTCCCAGAGTCAACAGTGATGTCTTTAAATGTCTTATTTTGCCTGACCAACCATCCAAAACCCAACGATGTTCACGTTACTATCATGTATGACAAAGGAAAGTATTAAATCATCACATTTCAGAAACTAAAAGCAGCAATTTTGGGGGCATTTTTGCTTTAAAAATTACTTGAATGATTATTTGATTATCGAAATAGTTGTCAGTTGATTTTAAGTTGATCAACTGATCAATTAAGTGACTAAAATTGCAGCATGAAATCTATATTAATCATATTTTCAATTATTTTATATATACATATAACATATTTCTACTTTTCGAGCATTAACCAACTTGCTTTTTGAAAGATCGCCGGTGTTTTGCTTGTCAGAAAAGCGAAATTATTCGATATTAACACATGAGAGGCACAGGCTATGACATTAGTTTGATCTGTACATGTCCACACAGTCCTGAGAGGAGCTCTAATCAGCCACAAGTGAAAACATCTGTGTATCATCTGTGTAGGAGCTTTAATCAAGTTGTCCTCACCACCTGAATCATATCCACTCCATTGTGCTTTCCAGAGAAGAGGGGAAGTTATTATGATATCAGACATGTTGCACTACATGATTAATGGTTTGGTTGCTGGGGTGATGATTTTTATATGTGCATGTGTGGGATGATATCAGCTGTCAGTTGCAGTCATAGTAATATAGAGGTGTAATATTGGAAATGTGAAATATTAATTTAAAATCAATATCAAAGCCCCAGCAGCACTTGTGTAAAGAACAATTTAATAGCTAGACTAATGCGTAGTCAGACTACACATTACAAAGAGTGTGAGTCATACTCACCTTATTTAAAAGGGACATATCACAATTTTTGTAATTTTCTGTTATTTTTTGTTGTTATAGTGTTGGATGTCTATGTTAAACATGGTCAATGGTCTATAACTTGAATATAACATATGTAAAAATGTTCCCTGAAAGTCAAAACCCAGGGCTTCAGCCTGCTCTGAACACCTTGTTTGCAAAGTTACCTCTACTTCCTCCTCGTGATGACATCAAATCCACAAATAACCATCCGTTCTGTAGCCTTTGTTGCTAAGGATGCTCCATGGGCTGATTTCAAACATGTATTTGAGAAATGTACATTTTTAGTAAAGAACAAGAAAAAGAAGTGAAATCCTACTACTATTGTTTGTTTACATCTGTAGAGGGACAGCTTTTGGGAGCTAACCAATCAGAACAGACTCGGTTCATCTGGAGGGGGGCCTTAAAGAGAGAGGACCTGTTTCAGAAAGAGGCTGAACTGAGGGGCTGCATAAAGGACCAGTATACAATAAATAAAGAGTTTTTTGAACTGTGAATCATGCAAAGATATTCCAGTCCCAGAATATAAATATATAAATGGAAATGTGCATGATACTTCCCATTTAAATATTCTTTGTATTGTTTTGTATGATGACCCTGATGGTCCCGAGCCAAAATACCTTGGTCTAACACAGAAGTTGTTCTTTATACTTATAAGTGCTACTGGAGTTTTGACTTCTTCTTTTCCTTTCCAGGATAAGTAGGTGAAGTTTTGCCAGAAATCCCTACTCTGTCTCTACATGTAAAATATCAAAAAAATATTCTCCAGGCCAAGATAAACTGCTGCTGACTTGGACATTTTTGGAAATTCTGAAAATATTTAAGCACTATGATATTTGTTAACATTTGCACAATGGTGCACATGTTCTTTTTGGTCATTTTTTTATCCTGCAGTATCTCTGGATAACATTTTTGACCCCGTATTTTCTCAGTGTTCAACATTAACACACATCTTCTACAGGCAAACAGATGAAATCAAACTTCCCTCAGCTAAGATGTTCAAATATTAGAAACTGCTTCACAGTCTATTGACACAGGTCAGTCTGTCATCACTACATCCCGTTCACAATTAAAGCACTCATGCTCAAAATGCAAATGTTGCCAGGCAACAAATACAATTGCAGCCTCCATGCAGAGTCTTGGATGATATTGCTTTGTGAATACACTGGATGTTAATACTGAACCCCGCAGTGCCAAATGAGTGTGATACAGTTTGGGGCACAGTCACAGAGATGTCATCAGGTCCAGATCGACTTTAGAAAGACCTTGAAACCAGACAAGATAATCATCTGGGTATAAATATATACAGACGCAGACAGTAACACCAGCTGGACACCAGAATCAAAACCGTCCACATCCTCCGGACAGGTTGATCCACCTGCTGAGAGGGAATCCATGTATTTATACCACAGTACGGAAGAGGTTAACCTGACACACCAGATGGTTTGTGACACAGAACCATCTGAGAGGTTGTCCTTGGAAACTGTTTGAAAAAAAGCCAGGTACTTTCGAAAAATACTTGGCAGGTGATTGGATAAACTATTTGTCTATCACCGTCTTACCTTATGAGGCAGCTGGATTTGTGAGATCCCCCCCTCATAAACTTTTAAAATGACCAATTGTCAAAAGTCAGATGCTCAAAAAAGAAGAGGGAAACAAAAAAGAAGAAAATGATAGCATGTCTTAGCAAAGAAAAATATTGTGGAAGAAGCAGCTGCAACAAGTACAGCCCCACCTGTAGTGCGGTAGAGGGTTTTAATCAAGAGCAAGGTGAGACATCCATTTAGCTAGCTTAAACATCTGGGAAACACAGCCACTAATAGCTCCCACCTTGCTTTAACGCTAATCTATTTGTACTCTGAAAAAAGATCGACCTCCGCTACGGGAAAGTGAATTGGAAAAGTCGTTCAAGTCAGAATTACAACTCTGAAACTCAGACAAGATCCGACAATCCTGAGTTCACCAAGAGAAACATACCTGATGTCACAATATGGCAGCACACATAGTTACCAGTAAGAAGAATTACCTTTCCATTTCCATTCATACTTGATGGAAGTCTTTGCGTATGTGAGGTACTGGCCTACTCCTCCTGTCTCTTTTAAAGCATGCTAAGCTGTTAAATCAGCTGCTTTAGTGTTGGGTTGGAATGAAACCCTGCATGTATATGGCCCTCTAAACATCAGTTTGCTGCAGGCATCCATGTTTTCCTGAGCAGATGCTCAGGGACGCATTTAGATTCGGAGTCAGGAGTGCATTGACTTCCGACTTGCGATGGATTGCAGCGTAGCTTTAATGTCCACTTATTAGCTTGTATAAAAGCCAAACACAACACGTCCTCTGACAGAAACAGCTGAGTCTGTAGATGGAAGTAGCTGCGTCAGAAAGGACAGAGAGGAGGAGAGACCCAGCCTACAGATGAGAGCAGGGTGGGAGAGGCCAGCTGCGCCGGTGAGGAGAGGAGAGGGGAGGAGAGGAGCACCCACCCTGGAGCCAGAGCAGCAGGTGGATGATGCATCATAAATGACTTTGCTATAAGGAAAGTTCGACACTTGACATTTGGAGTTCAACATGCCGCACCAACTGTAGCCTGGAACACAGGAACTAATGAGATTATTTTCTTGTGCGGTAAAGAAAAGGTTAGTACAGCGGGTTCATTCATTCATTCATCACACGCTTATTTTGTTCAATAATAAGACTGTGTGTGGGAAGTCTATGGGCATATATAATATATACCATAAAACAAGCAGTACCTGTTTTACCCATTTACATTGACTGTGAAATATTGACTGCGGTGACTGAAAAAACAATGTTGACTTATCAACTGTAATGAATATTTTTTTTATGACGTATGTGATCATTATGTACTGTATGTAGGCCTATGTTTAGATTGTTTAAGGTCCCAATGTGTATTTTTTCCATGTAAATCTGATGTAGTGTGTGTTCAGATAATTAAAAAACAAGTTTTTTTAAAATCAATTTTCCACGGACAACCTCAAAGCATTAAAATTCAATCATGTCTGTAACATGATTGAATTTTGGTGGTGTGGCTACCCTTTTAGTTTGTCTATACTATGGATTTAATAGTGTGTGAGAGAGGAGAGCTTTTGTTGTGTGCATACAGAACATTTGCATGTGTATGTTAAGGTGCAGACACACTGGATTTGTTGATGGATGTCTAGTCAATGTACCCTATTAAATTTCATTATCTATGGAGAGCAGGAGATCTGGCTGCTGATGGATACAGCACGGCGAGTTGATGGACCAATCACCGTATCTGAATTTGCATAATCATGAATTGACCTCAACTTTATGCAAACCCAGTGCAACACACATGGCTTACAAAACTCAGATCAAATTTTCAAACTAGGTGGTGCTGATAAAATATGAATAAAGATTCTGTTATACTGCATTTGCTTTGCATTTCTTGCCTCAAATGTTTTCAGAAACTTATTTTAGTGCACTGTTAAGCTATAATATAAGAAAGTTTGTGACCCAGCTGCCATGTTGAAAACAGACGAGGCAAAAGCAAGCACCGCTCAACTTGCAGTTCATCATCCAGCACGTCACCACCAGCTGGAGCGTTTAGCGGTCCAGTGTGTCTAGATTAATTCTCACTAGAGTCTGTGTGTCTGCACCATTATGGCCAGTCAGCGACCTGTGTAAACTTCAGCTTCAGACTGCTCTGAACGCTAGGTTTCCAACAGTTGTTTCTACTTTCATCCCAATCTGACATCGGCTAATGATGGATTTCTTTGAGTTCATTGCTCTGCCCGCTAACATTATGGCATTTTTCCATTGTTTTGGGGTTAGTCATGCCGAGTCCTGACTCAAGTTGTGCTGGCACACTGTGAGTGTTTCTCCATTACACAGCGAGGCAAAGTAAAATAAGTGGTTTACCTGTTGGAGCTGTGCTGGTCATCTGCTGCTCTTCATCAAACATCATCACAACTGTGGCTGTTTTGACTTGTACTATTCCTATCTGCATTACTATCACTAACAGACCTCTGCTAATTTGGTTATGAATACATTTCCTATAAATTCTTCACAATAAAACTCCTGTTAATTAGTAATTTAAAAGGTTTTAATTTGAAGCAGTAAAGCAGGAAATGGTGGGTTTGCATCAGCAGTAACTTAACACGACTCTGATATGGTCGCCCCTTGCTAAAAACAGCCTGTTTCAGATAGAGGCTGAACTGCATGAACTGAAGTGGCTGCATAAAGAGCCAGTATAAGATAAATAAGGATTTTTTTGAACTGGGAATCATGAAAAGCTACACTAGTGGAGTTTGAGAATAAAAATATAGAGCTGGAAATTACCATAATATGTCCCCTTTAAAATAAAGCTCAACTAAGATTTGTAAATTTAGCACCACCAGAAAGTCCAGTGTAGTTAAGAAGTTAATAATATATCAAAATGAGCTAAATATACCAAAATGAGAGGGCATAAAAGTGTGGATGAGTACCAGAGTTCAATACCTGGGACCCCACTACTCAGAAAGGCCTCTTAAACAACTGCACTTCCAGTTGAATTTTCCTCTCCTACAACTAAAAGACATTATTAGGCCCCACAAAAAATATTATCATCCAGGTCAGTACACAGTACTGTATGCAATCCCTCCTCTGATCTTGGAAAAAAAAGTTGTCCTAGTCTTGTTGGGAAAGTGAAACACACTTACAGTAACGCTCTGTCTAACATGTTTTTGGCCAATGTACTTTCTGCATCTATACTACACTGCAGCAGGAGTATTTAGAGGATAATGAGGTATTTATACGAGGTAAATACTAAATGGAGGACCGGTTCAGTGGTTAAATCAGTATGAATTATGTTCTGATCATGAACCTACACTGGGTCATAGAGGCAGGGTCACTATAATGTCACTGCACTTGACTGTAGCCATTTGGACATAACCAGAAAGCATGTGTAAATGTGTGTTATTGCACACATGCACACATATATTGGCCTTTGTGAAGGCCAGCTTTAGACACTGAAAGTATTTAAACTTTTTTGAAAATACAAGAATTAGATGAGAAGATCAATACCACTTTCATGAAAGCGGTCTCAATTTTCACATTTAACTCCCAGCAAGAAAGCAAATAAGCAGATTTCCCAAAATGTCTAACTCTTCCTTTAAGGTGGGAATAAGAGTTGGGGTTAAGCATGTAGTTGTGATAGTCAAGGTTAGCTAAGCCAGCCCCAGTTTGTGCCTCTAATGTATTAGCATGCATTCGAGTTACAGAGGTAACCATCAGTTTTAACTGATGTTGTTTATAAAACCCAGAAGGTTGTTTAAAAACACTTACTGTTGTTCTGAAAGTGTCTCCAAAGACTCTTCCAACCATCTGGATGAAAAAATATTTTGTCTGCTGAATGATAAAGAAGATTTTTTAGCCTGTTTCCCAAGTTGCAGCTTTGTTTTTGAATCAAAAGAAAGATGGCAGCCCTTGGGCTACCTGAATAGAGTTGCAACTTGGGGAAAAAATCTTTCTTAGTGTGCAGCACAGAGAATATTTTTTTCATTTAGATGGTTATAAGAGTTTTTGAGGATTCTGAAAATACCACCGGACAGTTGTCGGTTATCATTGAATGTGTGCTGATAAATGAGAGAGACAAAGTGGGGATAAGCTTAGGTTAACTAAGAGATAAGGGGTGCATTATGTCAGTAACAGCTTTCACAAGAACAAATGTGTATGTGTGGGTGTACTGGTGCAAATAATATCCATGCAGTGTTATTACAATATTGTTTCATTTTTTCTCATTTATATCCAGGAACAGAAAGTACTAACCAAAACAGAAGTTATTTAAATGTTCTTTTATGTTGGAATTAGGCATTTGTTACAGTTTTACACCTCCTGTTGACACATTGCCACTGACAAACTGTCATTTTGTGATCTTACAGGCTTTGCTGAAACATAATTGATTTTAATGAAACCTTTGCCACTCAGCCTTGGTCAGGAAAGACTCAGAAGCTAAGCAGGACTTCTAATAACATCCCTACTGATGTTACACTTGGCTGGGAGAATGTCTCAGCTGTAGGGCATCCCAGTGAATCCGTGGGCTAAGGTGAATACCATTCCCACAATATCACAAGTATGCAATGTTGTGGGATCACATCTGGCTCCTGGCCTGTCTCGTTCCCCCATTGTCTCTCTGTCATTGCTCTGCATACAGTCTAATGAAGCAGAAACAAATCCCAAAGCTTTATATCTGCAGTAGACAGAGCTGTGAAGATGAGATGTTTCCTCCTACGCAGGCAGGCAGACAGGCAGTAGCTCTGGAGACGAAAACACGCTCCGAATGTAGCTACTGTAATTCTATGGAATATCTGATTAAGTCTCAGTGATAGAAAACACTGAGCCTGCAGCCACCATCTGAGCTGATAGATTTATTCTGTGGATTTATATCTGCAGTGTGCATCTGAATTCACTGTGTGGACCGATAGCAAACCTTTAGGCAGTGAAATAATAGAATACAGCTTCATAAATAGTGAACAGTACCGCTGTAGGTAGCTTATGACAAATTGAAAAACCTGTAAGGACTGCCATGTTAGTGAGTTCTGCTCTAGCTGACAAGATGGAGTTTTATGAGCTGAGTGAGTCAGTTAACATCAAGATGGTTGGAATAAAAATGTCAGGAGAAGTGTGTAACCATAGGCAGAGGAGACAAAAAAAATATATCTCTTAATTTGATACAATATTTAGTTTTTTCAGATATTGTCAAATATTTCTAATTTGTTAAGCAATGATGTTGTTTACCTTGATCAATTCTGAAGTATTAGCAGCTACTTTTAGTTTGAATACTGCATTAAAATCTTTTTGTGCTTACATTTTTTTTCTTGGGTGGCTGGTTTCTTTTCAGAAATTATAATATCCTCCGATGTTTCCTCAAGATGGCGATAGGTTAAAAGGCAGTTATCTCTGTTTTTAACAGCCACTGGTGAGGATAAGTGTTGGAAAAACCAAACATTTATGTGTTCGTTATGTCTATATGGATCGTTTAAGTTGAAATGGTTTTAAAAGTTATATGATTTAGTGTGTTTTCTGTTATACAGATGCTGTAGTGTAGCATGTCTTGACTAAGTGTATGTACACTCTATATTACTGTTCATAAAGAGATGCAACCAAAGTATTTATAATTTTTGTGTAAATATCAGTGTCTTTTTGAATCTGTCATATTATTCATGAGGCAAAACAATATTTTATCACTTTTCCATGTGAGTGTTAAAATCATCCAATCCTTACACATCTGTGAGCAGGAAGGTCTCAATTCCTCAGCTAACATTTTAAATAATGCAAATAGTTTCCTACAGGTGACCTTATTTGTCAAAATCTCTTTGTGTCAGTAAATGTAGTTTTTAGACAAAAGTTTTGGGGAAATTGTCTTTATACCATCCCTAGTCTCATAAAATCCAACAGGAGGACAAAAGCATTCCACAAATGTCTTTTTTGAAAAAAAGACTTCCTGCAGATTAAAGTTTCACACCTGATCTAAAAGAGCCTAAAAGTGTGTGAGGTGTCCTCAGGTGGTTGGGTAGAGAACTATTGTGTGGGGGGGGAAGCAGCCGAGCAGAAAGCCAAGTTCCCCGATGGTGCATAGCTTATTCCTGAGGGCACGGAGGAGCCGGCTGTCGCCTGACCCGAGGTTACTGATGGAGGATTTGGGGAATCCTAGTGACACAAAGGACTTTCACGCATGCCATGCACTTACGGTTTGAATCCAACACGTGACCTGAGTTGCATATCGTCTCTCTTTATGATCTCCAAATTATAGAAAGACATGAGGAGTGTAGATTCACTTGTTAACTCATATATATATATGTCCACATCAATAAAGCACGTACAATCAGACAAACAGAAAAAGATCCCTTGAAGTTGAGAAACATCCCATTACGTCTTTCTAGGTTAAAGTAGAAAAAAAACACACAGCAGTGAAGTAATTCTGGACTAGTGGGACAGCATGATGCTGCACAGCTATGGTAAAATCCCTGATACAAGAGTATAGATGAAGCGTTATGTAATTAATACTCCTCCTCCAATGCAGATACAGTTGACAAGCCTAGAAATCCTCGCCTCAGCTGAAACCGTAGCCCCTAAAATCACTGATACAGCTCATATATGTGGTACAATGTTAATCATTTTGGCTCCTATATTCCCAATATAGTCCAGGAGCTCTTGACTCAGCATTTGCATCACTGATACTGTAAAACAGGTTTCCAGTGTAATGTAGGTTTCATACAGTAACACCAAACCCTCTCTACAGCCACGCAGCATGCAGAGAATCTGTCTTTCTCTCCGTCTCACCCACACATACATAACATGCAGTACAGTCAAAGCCCAGAGAAGCCTCTGTTTACCTGCTATCAGTGTCCCATAATTCACAGTGCTGGCAAGGACAGGTGACTGGTAAAGCCAAGACAGACAGAGAAAAGTGATGTGGGGCTCTCTTACCAACAAATCCCCCTTCTTCAGGAATTCTTCCTCTCCTCTCCCATCAGCCGGCTTCCTCCAGCACTCCAGCGTTCATCTTTTCCAGTAAAGAGAGCAGAAAGACAGCGAAGGACTTTAAATAATCAGCATTCCTCTTGCTCTTGTGTTTTTTTCTCTCTCTCTGTCTCTCCTCTCTACTCTCCAGATTTCTCCACAGTCTCCGGCGGGGGTGGTGGAGATGGGGTGCGGGGGGAGCAGGAGCATCAGTGATACACTGCCACGCGCTCCTCCGCTGCAGGAGGCTGAACGTCAATCACACAGGTAACCTAGGAAACCACTGGGCCCACCCCTAGCCTAACGTTGATTGGCCCGGGCTGACGGAAAACCAGAAGTGACAAGTCCTCGCAGATCCACAGATGGGTACTGAGAACTGTGGTGGGATCATGTACAGAGCCAAACAAACAGTAGTGGATTGCAGTACTTGTGAACTCTCTTTCTCTCTTCTCGCTCTCTCTCTCTCTCTCTCTCTCTCTCTCTCTCTCTTCTGACTTCAGAGCCTTTATTTTACAGTTGCCTAGCAACAGACAGGCATGTGTGAGTGTGTGTTGCAAAGCAGGAGGAGGGATGTGGGAGAGAGAAAAGAGTTCAAGTCCTCAACTCTCTCTCTCTCTCTCTCTCTCTCTCTCTCTCCCTCTCTCTCTCTCTCTCTCTCTCTCTCTCTCTCTCTCTGTCAGAGGTGTGTTGAATATTTCAGCTCACAGCAGCAGTCTGTCTCAGTATTATGAAGGCTGTTGTTGCTTCATAGCAGACTGTTACTGTAAATGCAGCACTGGGTGACAAAATGACTCAAACCTCAAAACACATCCTCTCAGTAAACCTTAGATTTAAAGGGGTGTTGAGGGGAAAGCTGCTCTCGCTCACTTACAATGTTAGTATGAGTCATTTTGTTAGTACTTAGTATGAATAACACAGATAATATAGAGAACATGGAAGTTTCAAGATTTCAAAGTCTTTCTTTGTGTGTATAATATAGACAGTGAAATGCAAGGTGGCATACTCTTAAAGGTGATAAAGAAATAGTTTGAGATCTTGGGAAATTGTTTATTTGCTTATTTTTTGACGTGACGGAGATCCAATTTGGATTGAAACATTAAAATTTGTGGCTTTAGGAGTAAGTGTGCTGATGTTACAATGCAAATATATATACAAATATCATGTATGTATGCTAAATATGAAGTATATCACACTTCCACTGGTCAGAAATTGTCACAACTAAATGCTATAACAGATACAACATTTTACATCCCTTTTTGCCTTTTAACTTTTCTACATTAAATACACTTCACAGATCAAGTGCATCCAATTGTAACACTGTATATAAAGCACTTAAAAAGACAGCTAAAACACTTGAGACAAAAAAAAAACTGTTGTTACTGCAATGCTGAAGATCCCACAACCCTGAGTATATAACAGTAAGGCTGATTATACAAAAAGCTGTCAGCAGGGGACACCGTTTCTACTGAACAGAGTTGGAAAAAGAATTAAAAAGGAAGGTAAAAACAAAAATCTGAGGTAGAAATGTCTGTGTCTTTTTGATTTCTTGCCACAGAAATCAAAAATCTGTTTCTCATATTCAAATGTGGTACTGTGCTCAGCTGATTGTGTCATAGTTTTGTGATGGAACTGGCTTGAGGCGTACACAAGTTTGCCCTCTAGATCTGAACACATGTTACAAGAGTCTCCATGAAGCAATTAGATGTGAGAATCTCCTCCCGACAGAGCTGACCTGATAGAAACTGTCCTTGTAGAGTCCGGCTCTAAAAGACTGTACAGACTGATTTTCCATGACACACTTCCGTTAAATGAAAGCAGAATATGTAGATGCTTCAGGGTATTTCTTGAATATTTAAAGGATAAGGCTGGTGATTTTCTATATTTCTCTGTATATGCAGAGCCAAACCAACAATGAACGGATCCTACTTACAAGTATTGTGTGTGTATCCAAAGCCTGATATATCTTCTTCCTCTGTGCCTCAGCGAGCCTCACCACTGGACTGGGTGACATGTTCCTTCACCTCAAATATTATGGTGACAGTTGCTTGTTGAGAAACAGCTCCAAAGACTAATAAAAGCGATCACATTTTCAGTCTCCAGAGAGTAGTTCCTTGTAATTCAATTTACAGTGTTTCACTAGCTTGTTGTGCTACATTTTATAACCTCTTGACCATACTGTAAATCTCTCAAAGAACTTCAGAACAAATTCAAGAGGTTGTAATATGTAGCACAACAAGCTAGCGAAACTTTATAAACAGAACTGTGTGATATCTGCGTTACATAGAACTACTCTCTAGAGACTAAACATGTGATTGCTGTTATTGGTCTTTAGATCTAGATACTACTGTGACCACAACAGATCACTCAGCACAAATTAGTTTTTGGACAACAATGGAGGTCTATGGCACAGAAGAACAAGATATTATCAGGCTTTGAATGCACACACAATACTTATTTTTTTATTTATTACTTAGTTGATTTGTCAGGGACGATGCAAAAAAAAACAAACATTGTAACAACATGACTCAGATGCATTGCATATAGGATTTCTAGCCAAGGCTAATTTGCAACATCTGTCCCTGGTTAGCCTTGTCTACTTAAAACAGGCATAACATATCAATACCAGAAATACATGAATTAAATAAAGCTAATAAATAAATAAATAGTGACATTCTCAACAGTATTCACATCACATAACAATCAATTTACATGTTGCATATGTGTGTGCGCATGTGTATGTTCCTTAATTCATAGCAATAATGTAATATTTATCGGTGTATGTGTCCGTGTACATACATGCATAATCTGTATTAATGCATGTATGTATATCTGTTGTCCATCTATGTTATATGGACATGATCATAGGTCAATGATTGCAGGTTTGGTTTTCTTTCAGCCAGTGTTTCACCTTTTCATTAAATGTTTTCAGATCAGTTTGTATTTTTATTTCTGTTGTTCATTCCAAAGATGATTCCCTTTTTATTGGAAAAGATGACTGACCAAAAGCAGTTTTGCGCTGTACCACCCTGCGGTTACCATTTGCTGATCCCCTTTTAGTTATTCTATTGGTGTTTATTTTTGTTACATATGGACAGAGTGCAGCTGGGACGAGATTATTCAAACATTTAAAAAATCAGTCTGATAAAGGAAAACTTGATAAAACTGTCATAACTAAGCAAATTTGTACTTTTTCAGAATTATACAGTGGTACCATTTCATTTGTTTTTGATCCATTATTTTCAGTGCTTGTTTGTATAATGAATTAATGGGTTTATCAGTTGACTCTGAAGCCTGGCTCCATACACTAACACAATAGGATTAATGTGAAAATATCATGTCGTGCATAAACAGTTGAGCTGCCTTAAGGGGTATGTAATGTCTTATCATTGTGAAACAGTTCAGATTTGTCTTGACTGTCTTGCATAGCTTTTAAACATGTTAATCAAATTTGAGTAGGGAGTCCAAAATAAGACCTAAAAATTTAAATTCACTTCCTTTATTTCCTCTTGATCTATTTTGATTCAGCGTTAAATGATTGTTTTTGAGCCATTGGGATACACCCTCCATTTCATTTGTTAATATCTCTGCTGCAACAGAAGAACACTTGTTAGTAGATCAATTAGTTGTTGGTTTGGCTCTGCACATGGCATCTGTGGACAACAAGAAAAAATACAGAAAACCACCAGCCTTATCCTTTAAAGTCTAGACAAGATCGTTTATTGATAACTATTCCCTGTCCACATTTTACCAAAAAGGTTTGTTGTTATGTTATTTCTCATTAACGGAAGATTATTATCTGGATCTTACACTGAAACAACAGAGTGTATGTACTCACTGAAGTCCGGGCTTTTATTGTTAGTGCCTGACTTTCACTGCAGTCAGCCTCTCAGAGCGCTCACTCAAGGGTAAGAAAACATCAAAGGCGCATTATGAATATTCAAATGGATGAAAGAAAGCATATGGACGTGTAATGCAGTTGGAGTAGTAGTCCAGAAATAGACACAGGCTTGCAGCTGCCACATACTCTACACATGGAGTATAAGAAACTACTTAAATTTGGTGAATTACAGTATAAAGTCTTACTATTGTACAGCTGGCTATGTACATAGCTGTACAACACTTTTTTCCTAAAGCTATACATCAGAGGGAAATCTAATTTTTGATGTGACAAGACTGGAAAATTAAGGGTTAACAACAGTGAATAGGTCATATTTTCATTTTTCCAACCAGAGTTATAGAGTAATTGGTGCAAGTATTTACACAAAACACCTACAGTACATTGCACTTCACTCCCTCTTAGAGTGATATGAAAGCATTTTCCTAAATAAATCAATCTTTGAACGGCCCATTTTAAAGGCAGTTTTTCTGTTATAATGAAGCCTATTATAGTACTGCTTGCAATTTCATGTATATGCCTTTGAAAATGAAGTGTCAGTGTTGATAAATGAATTAAGTGTATTGATTACCTGCATGATTTTACTGAAACCCTCGATGCATTATCCTCATTGACAGTTAAATGATTATAAACAGAGAGGCAAGAATCAAGGTTCACATTTATTCAAACAAGGTTTCTTTCATCAAAGCGCTCCAAGTGTTGCTGATATAGAAGCAGTCGTTCGTCTTTTTTTTTGTTTTGGTTGTGTAATTAAACCAAATACAACCTACTATCTTCTTTTCAGTCATTACGCCAAAACCAGCATGATACCTAGTAGTGTATTATTTGCTTGGGGCTGTTTGTTTTTCTTAAATTTAGCCTGTAAGCTTAACTTTTGTATCGCATATGGGAATTGATTAACAATTTCTAATTAAGATTACAAAAACCAGAAGAATATGACAGTATGCAGACATTCATACAAATTACAAGCTTTGTGCAAGAACATTTTTAAAGCTAACCAAGACTAATCTTTGCTATTTCAGAAGATTGTTAATGTGTTTGTCCCAAAACAACAAAGACTCTCTTGTAGTATAATACTCTCTGCTTGAATTCTCCACATATCATAAGAACTATTCATATTCAAGCTGTCTTTTTTGGATATTTTATGCTGTGGGTTTTGTCTTGGTGTGAAAACATGTTAAAGCACTTTGACACGTTGATATAAACACATTATTTATCATATAGACAGAGGTAAAGGCAGGCGAGTTCTCACCACCATTCTCACAACAAAGTCAGTTACATGGCGACAGTTGCTAACAAACATGTGAGCCAGAAACTCAGTAATTAAGGAACAAAGCAAACATGTTTTACTACCTTCAAATGAACTGATGCAACACTGAGAATAAGAGGGGACTTTGTTTTGTTTTTTGCTCCAAGAAATCTCTCTGCAACATTTTAGTGGAACTTTTGTTTCCAAGTGTGTTATTCCTGCAATATTTCAGTTAATGGATAGTCTATTACTCTAATAGATAACCATACATTATTTTAGCTTTAGCTTTTAATTCTTAAGAAACATTAGCTTTGACACCAAATGGAGGAAGAGTTAATCTGTGGAGTCTGTCACATGCTGTTTCGCTCCACTGGGCTGCTTGAGAAACACAGAGCACTGTTCTGCATTGGGAGTCAGGTAGGGCACCTTCAGGTGCGAAGACACAGCTCTGAAATTCTCATTAGAGACAACGCTGGAGATGTGCGCCCTAAACAGACAAGAACCCCTGATCTTGTACAGGTAAGCAAGTAATACTGATTAAGTAAAGGAGAACAGGGAAGGCATGAGGTAACAGGAGAACTTCTTTTATCTAAAGAAAGTGAGTACAAAGTCATTCTGATACATATATGAGTGATTTGGAGATCTCATGATTCTTGCAGT
Organism: Euthynnus affinis; assembly: GCA_029490765.1. Taxonomy (NCBI): domain Eukaryota; kingdom Metazoa; phylum Chordata; class Actinopteri; order Scombriformes; family Scombridae; genus Euthynnus; species Euthynnus affinis. The sequence continues at coordinate 26,058,400 of CM055848.1, read as the reverse complement.
AGATGCTCATAAAACCATATTATTTATCTGTTGAAGACTTTACGATATGAAGCCACAAACTTACCATGAACGCGAGAAGTGGTCTGCTTGTTGCAGTTGATAGCTCAGATAATGTTTATTAATGAGTGTGTGCACTGTAAATTATATATATTTTTATTTTCTTTAAATAAAAACCTGTAATACTGAGTCCTAAATATAATGCAGTCCTGTACAACACCACCACTAACTCTGGTTATTAGGTTATTAGGTACATGTGTTATTTATATAGTATAAATATTATTTGTATAGTATGTATGTTTTTGGGTGGATGTTCTCTTTGACACTCTACTAAACAATAAAGCAGATTTTATGTGCCACCTCTGTCATTCAAGAGACAGATGCAGTGGAAAACATAGTACATGTATTTGTGTTTGTGCAGCTGAGAGGTCAGCGGAGGAACATTGCCAGGTGGAGGAGTGTTGATGCTGAGCCAAAGCCAGGAGGAACAGAAGAGAGTGCTGCTCTGCAAAACCTCACTGATGAGGTAAAAACTGAACCGCTGCACAAACCAGACTTCATCTCTCCTGCAATACAGACACACCAGCATCCGAAACACAAAGGAAAAACAAATGAAGAAGCATTTTAATCTGATTCTCTCTTCTCTGACTTTCAGTTTCACAAGTTGAGGATGTCTGTTGAAGAAATTTTACCAAACCGGTCAAAAAGGAGCACCGACACTGAGGTGACTGCTCTCCCAGTCTCTTTCCTCATACTGAACATATTTTTCTTTTTCCTCTTTGTGCACTATCCAGTCTATGGTATATGGTGAGCACTTGTCAATGTACCACAAGCATGCACAATTCTTCCATGTTGTAAAAGCTCTTCAATAATAGATTAAGTCATCAGCCAGCAGTGTCGGGATGAGTCACAGGTCACTCTGGGAGAAGACAGATACAAGACAAGAGTACATTTTAATGATAGTGGGTCTTCGGGTGACAAAATAAATGAGTCATTTTGCTCCAGGGTGTAAGATGTTTAAAAATCAATGCTGATGATGAATCCATCCGCTTATAAACACATTTCTTAGGCTTGTGGGCGTCAGCTGGGTCACACTGACAGACTGAAGGAGATGAGGGAAATGGCAGCTCTCCATGAGCACCAGCTGGCCCTCATACATGCTCACAACCAGCAGCTGGAGCAGCAGAGAGACAGTGAGCAACAAGCTGTTCGAGACCCTGTAGGCCAAATATCTCCTTTGGCCTTTGTGTGAAAATGTAGGCACCGTCCCAAATTTACACTCGATATCGATATCAGAGATCGCTCTAAAACTGTGTTGTGTGTATCGTGTGTCAGAGCTGGCCCTTCAGGTAAATGTGCTGACTGAGCAGAGCAACATAACTCACCTGGAGGGTCTGCTGATGGAGCTCAGAGAGCAGGAGGAGAGGAACAAGGAAACACTGCAACAACTCGCTGAACACCTCCACATATTACAGTATGTGTGCACATTTATGATCCAGTTTCAGGCTTTTAGGTGTTTTTATCAAGTAAAAGTAGAATTACTACAATGTAAAAAAAATATTACTGTACTAAAGATTTTTGGATAAAAGTGCAGAAATATTAGAAATTAGCTGCACTAATACAAATGTAGCATTCAAAGAAAAATGACTGCTTCTGTAGTGCTCTGCCACCAAGAGGAATATTTAGTAAAATATTTCTTTTTTTTTCTAGCTGTTGGATGACTCAGAGCATCAATTATGTGTTTCATTATGCCTGGGTAGTTCCTCATTGCACCATTTGCAGTCAAATAAATTGAATTTCCTATAGTGAGGTACTGTGGATACTGGCTGGGAGACTTTCTGTAGATGCCACAATATGATCTCATTTAGATGATCTACAATGTTTTTATTTCTCTTTTTCTTTTTCAGTGTAAAAGAGGTCTCTGTACCTGCTGATCAGCTAGCTCCACACAAGAATAAAAGGATACATCATGATGACAACTATGAGCTCATTTCTACTGTGGATGGCCCTCTCTCTGCACAGATCAAGTATAAACCTACATTTTTCCAAGAGTAATTTATTTTAAAACCACTTTACTGTGAGGAGAAAACCAGATCAAATGCTGTTACTGTTACAGAAAGCAGGTTGTTTATATGATTATGAATACATTCGGCTGAGCTGTGCGGTTATATCTAGTGAAATCTGTCACTGGTGCAGAGCTCTGCGGCAGGAGTACATGCAGTCAGGTGGGTCAGATCCAGCCATCGTGGCACAGATGATTGACCTGCAGGCAGAAGCCCAAAGTCTGGAGAAGAACCAACCAGCAACAGCCGCCAAGGCCAGGGGGAAAGAGAGTAAGAATCCGAGTGATGATGATGATGAGGAGGAGAGAGTATGTTGTGTTTGTCACTGTATAAGTCTCAGCTGTGTTAATGTATTCAAGTAGAGCAGAACGGGATTACTGCAGAATTCACAGGCTTTGTTTATTAAGTTTACTCGACTTGATTTTTCCGCTCTGAAAACTAATTTACACTACTAAGTCTGTCATGAGGAAATTCTAGTCCATTATCTTCTTTTCACATCATCAGTTATAACACCTAAAACACAGTAATTGAAAAACACATTCCTTACATTCCTTTTATAAGCTTTATTAAAACAGCAACAGAACAACTTGCTTTTTTTGCTTGAATATATTTATTGGTTTTCACATTTTTCCACTTTAAATAAGGACATAAAAAGTCAAACAAAACAGAAAACATTTTATGAAAAAGAAAAAGAAAATACTGTCACACATAAACTACATTTCTTCATCACTTTAATACATCAGAAAGTACAAAGTTAGTGGGGGAACTTGGTCTCCTCATATTATTTTGCAAGTGGCCTTTTGCAGCATACATCAGCTTTTCTGTTGCCAGGCAGCTCGAGAGGCTTTTTAGCCACTGAATAACAATGGAAGTGCAATACAATATTTTGCCTGCAGGATATTTTGAGAGTTTCATATCATCAGGAAAGAGACTCAGGATGCAAAGACGAGGGCAGAGAGGTAACGTTAATGAAAGAATATCTAATAAGATCTGTGCTGTTTTTGCTCAGAAGATTTGCATCCATACAACTTGAGCATATAAATACACCATGATATGAGAAAAAAAGATTACAATAATAAAATAAAAACATTTTAAAGCTTACAAGTATTATGTTTTAACAGCTTTTGTGTCGGTACATTCATCTGTAGATGAAATGTGTTGTTTAACATGGATTACCAACTCAGGAAACTTGAGCTTGAGCGATGGTTGGATAAAGAATATTAAGCATTTTTACGTTGCTGGTCAGAAAAACGTAATGTAACGTCTCCAGTATTTAGTACAAACTCCAGACTTATAACACAGAATCGAGGGTAAATTACTGTTTGGCCCTGAGCCAGCGGTTGTCTTTGTGCCCAGAGTTGAAGCCTCCTCGGTGGGATCCGAGCATGGAGCTGCTTGCTGTGGAGCAGGAGAACCAAAGACTGGAGGAGGAGATCCTCATGATCAAGCTGGCCAGGAAGAAACATCATCATTATGAAGGTTGAACAGTGCTCCTTGACTCCTGGAACAACCTCAGAGAGTGCATTTCTTTGGCTTTTTCTTGATTTAACTACTTTAACTTTGAGGGTTATATACTTATTTCTCCTCATTTTATCTATAGTTTCCTCTGTCTCCTTCCTGTAAAGTACTTTATAACCCTGTTTTGCTGCATAAATAAATGTAGTTTGCTTGCTTTCTAAACATGCATGACAGCTCACAGAGGATGTTTTATTGTGTTCTGCAGCAGCAGTGAAGACCGAGCTTGAGCTGATTCAGACTCAGAACCTCCAGCAGATTGTCGCTCTACAAGCAGAGATGGAAAGACGCAAAGACACTCCCAGGCCTCGCCAACAGCCTCCTCCACCTCCAGTCCCTCTCCAACCCAAGACCCACACGCATGCACCTTTCCCTCTGGTACATGGTTTACAACTGCAGTCAAACATGTTTATGAACTCTGGTTTCGGGCAGTTTTTCAATCCAACTAATGTAAAAGTTGCTTTCAATCATGTCATATAAAGTCCTTAGATGACTGATAGCTCAATAATAATTTACTGTCAGCGTTTGTTTATGACATTGATTCAGAAATGTCTCTGTGTGCCTCAGCTCCAGGCCAGATCCTTCACCTCTCCATTAGGAAGATGCATGGTGGAGCCTCTGGACTCTCTGGGTCCAGCACCCTACGACCCTGCGTCAGTTTAGTTCTCGGCACCGTCCACCAAACAGGCCATTTACATGTCCGAATCATACTGGAGCGACTAAATAGAAACAATCACTTACACTGCATTAATTATGATGTATAAACTAGGTAAATTACTGTAAGTGACATTTATATTCCCACTGATAACAAAATTAATGAAACATAAGGATATTTAACAAGTATACAGCATTTCACTACTGGTAAATAAAAGCACACAGCTCACAGCTCACATGCAATCCATAATATGTCAAATCCTCACATCAAATCTGCATATTTCTTACCCCAAAACTTCTTTAAATGATGAAAACACTGGACTTACCCTTAGCTGCATGCACACTGTACACACCAAATCAGTTAAATCACACTTAAAACATTCAAAATCTTGGGAAAGAAAATCTGTCTCCATACTAAAGCAGAAAAACTGCACTGCAACTGCTCAAAACATTGGTCTCAATTAATCAAGTTAAGCTGCATCTATGTAATACTATTCAGAATGGGTTGTATATTTAAGTCTTCTCATATAGCCGTTAATTCAAGTGACACATTTAAGTAGTAATAAAGTGTGAATCACATTGAGTCATCCACTGATCTTGTCAATGATTTACCTCGCTGACTAAAAGATGATCTCTGGTTTTTTTCAGAGCTGGTTTTGTGGTTTTTTATGACTTGGTGCTGGGAGTTGACGCCTCTCAGAAGGCGTTGCGCCTGGTGGCAGCTCTGTATTCTGAAGGTCAAGAAGTGGGACCACCGACGCCGCTGCCCCCTGTCCAGTGCCTGCCGGGAGTGTCCCTGCCGTACGCCCATAGCCTCCAACCTGGAAACTATGCCCTCCTGTCTGTCAAGCAACCTGTACCCAGGTAGAGGCAACACCTAGAGAGGAAGTTGGTCATATTTACTTACACATATATCTACAAGATCTACTATATAGTCTCAAAAAACTATTCTATTATTACACTATAAGTCTGACGTCAGTATCTCAAATAGAAATCGCATGCATTTATGACATTATATGCATTGCCTTTCTATATTCTGCCTATCTCTCTGACCTTTTCTCCCTGTAGGATCCAGCCGTCACGCTCCCTGTCTCTGGTGGTGGAGGTCCAGACAGCAAGAGATCTGGATGTTTATAACCAGGACGTCTTCAAACTGCTGCCCTGCGGCTGGACACGACTGGAACTCTTTGACCAACACAACCAGGTCTAAAAGCAGAATCAATCACGGCGTGTATACTGCTGTAAAGATGTGGAAATCCATTTTATACTAATAGGAATTTGTGATGTTGTTGCAGTAGCTACAGCGGTGTGTTATGTGTGCTCTTATTGCAATCTGTAGAGCTGTACATCAGAGGATGACACAGCTAAAATTAATATCAGGCTGAAGAGGTTTATTCATCATTCATAATAGTAACTTAATATGACTTTAATAATTTAAACAGAAAATGTTTTGAATGGCTACACCCGGAGAGGTAATAAGGAGCATTAATCTATCAGAATTGATGATATGAATCTAAATAGTTTAAACACATTTCGAACTGACCCAATACTCTTTTTTTTAAGTATATATCATAACATTTTAATATTTTCTCTTCACCAACAGCTCTGTAGTGGCCACTGGAGGGTGCCAGTGCGCAGGCTGCCTATTAGACCTTCTTTAAGCTTTGCCCAGCTCAACTCAATACCTCAGGTACAAAGACACCAAGAGTTATCAGGTTCAAATCCCTGAAACCAGCAGGTGCTACATCTCATACACAGTACTGGATCCATGTATGTTATCTATCAGATGTTATATCCAGGAAGCAATTTGATTGAGATTTTAAGGCAGAAGCGCAGTTTTGGTTTAGAAAGAGCAAGGCAGTGAATTACAGACCTGACTGTGTGTATGTGTCTGTGTCTTTCTAAAGGTGGACTACATGGAGCTGTGTGTACGTTTGGTCACTAGTCGAGATGGAGGTGTGCAGACTACGGCAAAGCTCGACCCCAGTAGCACTAGACACTATAAATATCCAGCTGTGGTAGGTTAAGAAGGGCCTGCATGAGGTCCATGAAATGTTATTTTTATCATTATGAAAGTATTTTGTGCTAAAAACCAGCTTATTGAAGGATTTTGTTATATGCAAGACTCATACTGTAATTTGAATTAATTTGGTTTTGATCCAGTATCAGTACAGATGTTTTGTTATCTTTATGCAGATATCTGTGAGTCTGTACCAAGAATAATGTGAACAGTATATGCTTTATAGCAGAAGTGGGATGTAAATGTTTTCATACCACCTACATTTAACCATCTTGCATTGGAGGCAGGAGCATGCTATTTTTTTCATTTTTTATTTTACACAAGATGCTTCAATATGATGTGTCTTAACACAGGTGTCTACCCTGCAGCCCTCTGAGGTGGATCAACTCTCCTCTCACCTGCCCTTCACTGATGAGCCAGAGCCTCCCCGCACAGAGGAGGCCAGTCAGAGCTGAAAAAGACATCAACGCCATGAAGGATGTTGCAGTTTCTTCAACATCTTTGATGATTTATGTGGTATTAATGAAGGCAACTAAAGATTTGCGATTGAGGTATGCAGTGGTCTACATTCAGGGCGTTTATGAAAGATGTGTTATATGAACATGAAGCAATGAACTGCTGGAAAGAAGAGCAGAGATTTGACTTTCCAGAATTAAAATTAAACTGTTTTAACTGAAGTGCTTTCTTTTTTTGTACAGTGGTAGTTTTGTAGATTGCAACAATGATTCATTGCTTTTTTCCCCTCAAATTGTTGAGTCTATAAATATAAAAAGGGAATAGCGGAAAAACTGCCCAACTTCCCAGAGCCCATGATAACACATTTAAATGTTTGTTCAAAACAGTTCAAAACCTACAGATATTTATCCTGAGTCAAAAAACCAGAAGCTTTTTGCATTCAAGAGGATGGATTGAGCAACTTTGATTGCAACAACTGCAAACTTGTTATTAAAACTTGCAGATTCATGTTCTGTCAATGGATTAATCATTGCAGTGGTTGAGTTTTCATAAGAGTTACAAGTTTGGAAAAACCTTTTCCCCAACTCAGAATAGTTAGACTTCTACATAAAAACATTGAGACTAAAGCTGAACACATTCAAGATGTCCCACCACTGTGGCCGTCTATCAAAATGACACTTAGACTTTAACTGCAGTAAACATCTTATGTACCGTATTTGCCAAAACTGTTTTGAGTCCTCAGAAAGTCAAAAGAGAATTGGTGATACAGTCTTACTTTTGCAAATTCTTTATTTTTTTTTTTTTTTACTACAAGTATACAAAACTGGACAGACAAATCTATGAAAATGGATCTTATTTACAAAAACAAAAGTGTTGTAGGTGGAGGGGCTCGACAGGCATGCTGTGCTGGTTTTTGAAGATCAGGAAAGAGGCGAAGACCATCACGCCGAAGACTTGACAGAGGCTGACTGGTTGGCAGGCTGCAGGAAACAAGGAAAAGAAAAACAAACAAAACACAATTTAACATAACAGCAGGAAAGGCTTCGGATCTCGGTCCACTTTCAGTCAAGAGAAAAGGGTTCAGATAGCTGGTTTGTCTTAAATAGCTCTTGTAAGAGCTCACTGCTGCAGTTTAAGTCTACAAATACACCATGAACATAGTCAGTTGCAAAAATGACTTGTTCAGATTCAAGTCACCATTTAAGTGAGCAGTAACTTAAACTACAGAAACACCTGAGGCTTTACATGTAGTTAGGTGGTCTGGGACTGAACAGTATGGGACTTTCACCTGTACAGACACCAAGAATATTTGGGTGGTGATTTGAGATATAGCCATACGATCTTGGCACCTTTACATCTTGCCTCTAACACTTTAACAGCCAGAAGGTCTCAGATACAGATTTTACCACAGGCGTTCAGTTTCATCACATGAACCCGAGAGAGTTAAAGCCCACATTACAAAAGGATTCCTCTCAACTTGGGTGGTAGGCGTTTCTGCATTTTCCCTCCATATTTACAGATTCCAGAGCGGGAAAACCTCACAAATTGAGACGTGACTGACCTCCATCAGACCCCCATAAGTAGCAACTACTGCGTCACCACATCGCAGTCGTATTTTAAGACTGCTGTCCTCAGGTTCATCTCTTTGTATGAATATATTCTATCACTCGCCTCCTGTGATTTTTCCTCCTGGACTCCATTGCCGTTGCTGGCACTAGAACCCCCACTGCCATTAACTGTGGCTTCCTGTTTCGCCTGCTTAGCATCAGTGTCCTTTACTGGGCTCTCCTCCTCTGGTTTCCTCTGTGTAGAAACATATCCAGGACAAAGGAGGGGGGGTGAGGGGTGGGAGGAAGAGAAGACTGAAGGCCGCTGTACACAACTGTATTCCATGCAAACAACTTCGAGGGTCATGTTCAACAAAAAAAAAAAAAAAAAAAAAAAAAAAAAAAAGAGAAACCGAATTCAGCACTAAGAAGCTGCCCACTAATTACAATTGTCAAGGTCACACAATTTGATGCATCATGCACACAGCCCAGATCAAAGTTTAATTTCTAATGCCATGACACAGTCACCTACACGCACACACGCCACAACTAAAGTTCACTAAAAAACAAAAAGTCACACTTCAGAAGGCCACAAAATCCACACACCAGCTAAAGACTGACATTCACAGAAAGCCATGACATCCTGAAGTGTGTGTTCAGACAGAAAAAGGGAGGTGAATTTTAGGAGATATGAAGGGAAAGATGTGAATTTGGCAGGGGCAACACGAATGATGTGAAGCATCTGAATGAATTTGTACTTTTCCTCCAGACTTTATAGATCATAAAACTTCAGAGTCAAGAGAAGAAAGTGAAGTTTGGTGAAGTGAAGTAACAGAATTGACAAAAATACTGTAAACTTGATATTTAGTCCACTTTGCACAAATGACACGAGGGGAAAATTCACTTTGCTTTCTGTCTGAAGACACAACTAGAGCAGGCAAGCACACCTCGCAACATAACAAGCAGTAAATGGCCAGTTTCAATATATAGATCACAGCTCCGGTATAGAAGTGAAGGCTTTTTATTCCTGCTCCTGCTAGACTTCTGCTGCTGATCTGTCAGATAATATAAAAAAAAAAAACTTGCAGAATTCAAGATTGTTAGTGGAAACTGGCAAGAGATGATAAGTAGCCTCACCTTTTTCCTGACGAGGTGGGAGATGTCGGAGACGGCTTTGGAAGACGAGGCGCTGTCAGATGATTTAACTGGGATCTGAAAAAAAAAAAAAAAAAAAAAAAAAAGGAAAGTTTGATCATTTTGTGATGTTTTTGTTTGAAAGTAACCCAAGTTTTTAAGATCTGTGTGCAATACAAAAGTCCTTCCTTACCGTGCTGACTGTTGCAAATGCAGATGATGATGAGGATGAAGATGAAGGGCCCCCATTTTCACATAGAAATGCTGAGGAGGTTGAGGCACCACTGCCCTGCAAGAGGTTGGTCGGTTACCCAAGAGACAAGTCTGCATCAACTTACCATTACATAGATCTGTACTGCACTTAAACATGGCTTTCAATCAAAAAACCTCTCATTTTCACAAAAGAAAAAAAAAAATGTTTAACCCATCATTCTGTTGTCCCGTCTACCTACTAGTGTCTGCTGGATGGCATGGGAAGCAGCGCTGGCTGTTCTCTGGCTTTCCTTGGCGTCCTCCACTTTTTCCTTGATGTCGGGCAGAAGCCGCTTCAGCTCTTCTATCTCAGTCTTCTCTTCCGCTGCTCCGTCTGCACCCTCTGCTGCGTCGATCACCTCCTGCAGCATGGCTATACACAGACAGTGACTGGGATCAGCACAACGTCATGATATAGGAAAGTCAACAGGATAAATGCAGTCTTGCAGTAGGTTGTGATTATGTGGTGGGTTTTTTTTTTATCCCCTTATATCTAAAAGTGATGTAGCCTTACCCAGGCGAGTCTCGATGACCTTTATGGAGCTGTTGTAGTGCTGGATGGCCTGGCTGTACTGATCCATGTAGCACAGCGTAGTGGCGACATGGTAGTGGGTCTCAGCCAGCAGACGACTGTGAGAAGGCAGGTGCTTCAGTTGCAGGGTGAGACACTCCTGGAAGTCATCTAGCGCCTGAGGATAGTTACCTGGCAGAGGTAATAGATGAGTTAAATTTGGATAGATGGAGAAATTAATTGCAAGTTGCACTTAATTTGCACGACTGTTGAATAGAAGGCAGAAATGTTTGAAGGTGGGGTAAAAAGTCAGCTGGCACAGGGAAGAGAGATGTGATAATCATTTTAATATGGGATAATTGTGCACATTTTCAAGAAGTCTCTTTAGGAAAGTAATTAGTGTTTCACACATCAGAGGTGACAAATAGTTGTAAAGTATGGAGGGGAAGCTTGAGTTTTTCAAACCCCTGGCTCCTTTCTCACCTCTGCATGCCTGCAAATGACTGCATGCCAGCAAGTGTGGGTGTCAGATTGTCAGTTTCACAACGTTGCAGAAATTGTCAGACATCGCTACCCAATTCTGATGTCTGGAAAGTGTGGGGACAAGCAATTACCTGATTCAGCACTGACTTCTCCAAGTTTCAGATATGCCTGGGCTGCCATTAGCTGGTCATCTTTGCTCTCCTTCCTGTGTGGATTAATGAGGGAAGATAGAAATACACGCTTAGGCCTCAAATTATAAACTCTTACATTCTACAAACAGTAATTGAAGTCTTAGATCCTTGAGCAGCATTAGCATCAGCAACTTCATCTGGCTGTGTTACCTTTTGTAGATGACTTTAGCTACCTCCAGCATCTCCCATGCCAACTGCAAATTTCCAACTTCTTCCTCTTCCTGGAAGGCAGAGACAGCAAACAATGAACCACAAAACACACACACCAATACAAGTTGTTTGTATTTTCTATCCAATTAGTGCAAGGACTCACCTTGTCTTCACCATTTTTCTCTCCGTCCTCATCGTCATCATCATCGTCGTCGTCATCGTCATCATCTGTGGAAGCCACAGGAGGATTACTACACAGCGAGATAAACGTTTCCTCTACAGTGTAACTGATGTTAATAGTAACTGAAGTCAAACGTGCACAAAGATTGAGAAAAAAAAAAAGTTTCCAATGGTGCAGTTCACACTTGTTCTGGTGCATTTCCCTTCACCCTTTGTGACACCTGTACATGTGGACCATATCGATAAGTGAGAGGAAGGTGGGACAAAACAAAACCAACAAAGTCCCCAGCTTGTGTTGCACCCATCCATGCACCCAGTGCTGTGTATCTGAAGAACTACTGCCCTCTGGTTCCTCCTCGTCCTCTTCAGCCTCTGGTTTGGATCCCTCGTCTTCTCCTTCCTCTGGCTTTGCCTCCGTCTTCCCACCATTCTGCTCTTTTGAACCTTCAACCTTCTTCTCGGTTGCAGTTTCTTTTCCAGGAGACCCAGCAGGACTTTGCCCCACACCGTTCACAGCACCCGGGCTCTTCTCAACTCCGTTCACTTTGGCTCCCTGGACTGTACTCTTCTCTTCCTCGTTTACAGGTGAAGCACAGGGTTTCTCCGATCCATTAACAGCATGTTTGGCCGGGGACTTTGCCACACCATTTTCCTTTTTCACTTCAACACTGCTCTTCCCGTCTTCTGACTCCAGCTTAGTGTCAGCTGCCTCAGTCTTTTCCTCCTCTGCCATTGCTTCATACACCTGCTTTCGTAGCTCATCTCTAGTTTTTTCTGCACCAGAGTAGCATGTGAGAAATGTTCTTAATAGATTAGTCAGGTGAGTTTTTCTGAAAATGACATTAGCCAAGTCTTGATTTGAATTGCAATACTGCTGTGTTTGTGATTATGGAAGATGGAAACATTACATCTCTTGCCACAATGGGAAAACAGCAGTAAAGCCTTTTGGCCGCTTACCAGCACAAGAAACATGTACACATTTCTTAGGTTATTGTATTGATGAGTCAACTGATTAAAGAGCTTGGCTATTAAACTCAGGTTTTAAGAGCAGACAATCTAAGTTTGTTGATGGTGTAGGCAGCCAGGATCTTTAACCTTATTTTGTTAACTGAGGCAAATAACAGAAGTGAAACCTCTGAGACAAACTTGCTATAAATTAAACTGAGTTGATCCAACTCTGACTAAAAAGATCAGGGTTCGTCTCAATTTTCCTCTACAGGGGATCATAATTTTCCTAGTGAGGAAGTCATAATCACTGACAAAATTATAAAGAGCCGACCCTTTGATAGTTGGGAATCCTTATACTGACCATCCAGGTTGTTGGCACTCTCAATATTTGGGTTGCTGGGTTGCTCCTCTTCCTCAGATTCTTCTGGGACTCCATCCAGGGCATTACCGAGGACAGTGTTCTCCATCCTAACCAAAACACAAGACGCCACAGGTCACCCAAAGTTAACAGAATACACTTCTTAATGAGGAAGGAAAAGAGTTTGAGACTCTCTATATCCAATTTAACAGTTGTCCAGTCAGCACTTTCACTTTGTATAGACAGTGCAAGGACTTCAGATCAAATTCTAGGTTTGAGTAGACATCAGGAAAAATGCCATACTGAGAAAAATAAACCCATGTAACATGTGATTGAACTTAAACCAACTTTGAACCAGTCTTACAGTGAAACCAACTTTTACACAGGGTATAAGAAAACAAGGCAAGTAATTCAAGTTACCTGGCAAGCTCCAGTAGGGACTTCCCACACAGGAAAAAGGCCTCACCACACTCATCTGCAGTGTCCCCGTACCTTTCAGCCCTGACACACAGACATCACAAGTATTAAGGAGCAAGTTTTACTGAGAGGAAAAGTACAGTTTAATGTTACATTATCAAAACACCACGACTAGAATTCAGTTGAAGTATGATTCAACCTCATTTCAATATGCATTTCACACAGACCTGTACATCCTCAGAGCTGACAGTCATTTTCTCACTTAAAGGATAGGTTCTCGGTTTGAGTGCGTCAAAACAACCGTAAGGTGCCCATATGAACGCTGGAATAGTTTTTTGCCATAAATCATTCCTTCTGTTCATCCTGCAACAGAAGATCCCTTCATAATGCATTTACAGTAAGTCAAGTCCTTCGCTAAGACGCATTTATGAAGCTTTATCCACTTAAATGAGTCAAATCAAGTAGATATCTTTCAAATTCACAATCTGTTTAGTGCCTAAGTCCCTCTTTTTCTTACTACTTCCACCACAGCTCAACAGGGAAACAAAGACTGAATATAATGCTAAAAGAGCGGCAGACATCCACTTGATATAACCGACCTCAGACTTCAAAAGTGTTCTATAAACTCCAGATGACTTTTATATGCATTTTTGCAGGCATTATGGATTTTGCCATCCCCTCATTTCCATTGAAAGCACGTTTGAAGACGATCTTTTAATAGCCAGCATGAATGATTAGTAGAAGGAATGATTACAGCGAGAAAAACCCCTTTCATTGTTCATATGGACACCAGACGGTTGTTTTAAGACCGACTCCAAAAACTGAACTTTTCCTTTAATACTGGTGATACTCACAACATGCCGCAGGCGTCCTGGAAGACATTGACAGCGGAAACAACATCCCCCATCACTAGATGCCTGTTCCCTGTGCCTATCAGCTTCTTTGCCTCCTCCATGACGTCGACAGAGCTGCAGGGGGGAGGAAAAAAAGCGCATGTGTATTAATAAGTCAAAGTCCGATAATGTTTTGAAGAGAAGCGACAGAGTTGTCTGTTCAGATACTCACCTGTCTGCTGTAGCTGCTGACGAGGAGCACGGCTTCTCCTCCACACTGTTAAAAAAAGAAAAAAAAAGTGAACAGACGTTTATAAAATATAAACAAACAGACACCGGAGTTCATCCAAGGCCGTTATAAGTTGCTTGACCCGAATCTCAAGTACAGACCTACCTAGTTTTTACTGTCGAACCACTCACTTGACATCCGGCTTTATTGTTGTTAGCACCGTGTGATTGTTAGCCAACTAGCTTGCAAGTGTCGGTATTAGTGATGTCTCTTAACAGCGTTTGCAGCAACCACCGAGTACACCGGTTAACTTTAACAACTACTGCACGTTTGCACAACTGAGAGATATACAACAACCAATACTTTTCACACAAGGTCGTAAACAGCTGCCGCGTTTTCAAGCTACAGGCTAGCTAGCTGTGTTTTCCCAGCGTAACGTTACGTTTTAGCGACTACCGTCAAACACCACAAGCGAGTCTTTACCTCCCGGAACTGGACGCGGCGGACGTTTCCTCTGGCATACTTTCAGGAGGACAGTAGAGACGACAGGGAGACACAAAACTGACGGTCTAGTGCGGCGTGAATGAAGTACAGATGGACCTCCTGTGTCTTCGTTGGCGCGCTTAAATAGAGAAAAGAAGGCTTTCTATTTCCGCTTAACTTGGAACGCGGGAGATTGTTGTTAAAGGGGCCGCAGCAGGGCTCGTGGTGCATTCAGGGGGCGTGGGAAAAGCAAAATACATTCAAAACCAGCATGCGTGCAAAACATCAGTGGTAAAAGTATTCAGATCTTTTACTTAAGTAAAAGTACCAATACGGCAGTGTGAAAATACTCCGTATTTCCTGCCTGGAAAATCCTACTTAAAGTAAAAGTACATAAGTATTATCAGCAAAATAAACTTAAAGTATTAAAGTAAAAGTAATGGTTTAGTCTTTCTGACTGATATATTATTATATATGACATCATTAAGATTATTAATACTGAAGCATCAGTGTGTAAGCAGCATGTTACTATTGTTGCTGCTGGAGGTGGAGCTAGTTTGAACTACTTTATATGCAGTTAGCTAGTTGAAGTCAAGTGGTTCCCAGCCTAGGGGCCCCTCCAAAGGGTCACCAGATAAATCCGAGGGGTCGTGAGATGATTAATGGGAGAGGAAGGAAGAAAAAACAAAGTTCTGATACACAAATCTCCTTTCAGTTTCAGGACTTGTTCTCTAATCTTTGTTAGATTTAGTTAGTTACATTTATTTATTGAAATGAAACCACATGAGAAGTTTCAAAATCACTATTTGGTGGAGCCGTTAACAACTCATAGACATCTGAAATATGACCCCGACTACACACTGCTTTTCTAAGACGTCAAAAGCCAAAAAGGTTGGAAACCACTGGTTTCATCTTTAACAATGTCTTGAATTTTAAAAAGCTTGTTATATTATCCATTGTGTCAAATATTCATCTGAAAAAATTATCTAAAGCTGTGAAATAAATGTAGTGGAGTAGAAAGTACAATATTTCCTTCTTAAATGTAGTGGAGTGGAAGTAAGTAGTATCAATTGGAAATACTCAAGAAAGTAAGTGCATCAAAATTGTATTTAAGTACAGTACTTAAGTAAATGTACTTGATTAAATTTCCACCACTGCAAAGCATCGCGGTAACAAAATCAGACTGTTGGCTTTGTATGTGTGGGCTACTGTTGTTGTCACAAAGAAGTCCTTAATTGTGTGATTTCCCATCGAAGCAATATCGACTCAAACGTATCTATGAGTTACTTGAATACAGAGATCGGGCACTCGAGCTTGGTGCAAGCTCAATTAAGTCCATTTCACTTGGGAATTTAATTTTTCTAGCTGATAAATATAGCAACTGTGTCACGCTAAGTTACTTTACGTCGTATCAGTCGTGTCTGTTGTCAAAACGGATGTGAGCTGAAATGAAACGTCTTGCATCACCGAAACTTTTTCACGCAGACAAAAAATGTGTGTCCTCACCTTGTGTTCATCGTCGACCTCTCCTTTGCTGTCTTAAAGCATATTATATATTAATTAAACCGCACGAATCGTAGCTGTAGTGATATCAATCGCCTCTATGTTAAAATTAGTCGGTGACTTCACAGTTTCCAGAGCCTCGTTGGCGCAGTAGGCAGCGCGTCAGTCTCATAATCTGAAGGTCGTGAGTTCGAGCCTCACACGGGGCACATGTTTTGTTTCTGTCTGGTGTTATGAGAAGACACGCATTTATCGTTTCTTGTTTTGGTCTGATCTTTTTCATCTTTTTTGAGGTTGTCCTCAGGTTGTCATTTCTATGCTAAATTACCCAATTAGTGGAAATTGGTCAACGGGTCAAAATAACCATTGGAAATGTTGGAAAAACCTAGCTAACATCGAGTTTAAGTGGGCACCATCCATCATTATATTGATAGTAGATTTAATATATTCACAGAAATTGTTTAAGGCTGTGTAATTTTCAAAGAAGTCTGTACACTACATGCATATGAGTTTATTAAATGACTCTGCTATAACCGTCTGTGACCAGCAGGTGGCGACTATGTTACACTTTTAAACAGTAACGTTACTTCACTTCTGTCACAAAAGTGAGTCAAGTTTTTTTAATCATTAGCTTTGAGTACGGTGGTTTTGAAGGCACGATACAACATTTAAAAGGCATCTAAAAGACAGAAAATTGACGGGCCACAGACATTACATATATGTTTTAGTCAGTTATAAAATTATAAAGAGAATCTAACTACATCACGTGGGCTAGTGGCGCAATGGATAACGCGTCTGACTACGGATCAGAAGATTCTAGGTTCGACTCCTGGCTAGCTCGTAACTTTTCCTTTCGCGATATAAGTTCTGTTCACAGTAAGTAGAAGGGACAAGTCCTACACTGGAACAAGTTGTGAATACTTTCCATCTCATACCATCGCATTGACTCATCTATAATGTCCAGTGCTGGAGGACACATTCAGATTTTTCATCCAAGTAAAACAATCAATAACACAATGCTAGTTATTACAAGTAAAATGAGTGCATTTAAAATACTAAGCACTCATCTTGCAGAAATTGGGCTGCAGCATTTGCTTGAGGTGGAGTTAGTTTGAACTACTTTGTAAAGCTCATTAGATAAATCTGAGGAGTTGAGATGATAGATTGGGCAGTAAAGAATAGTTATGTTACATACATTTGGATTCATTTTTCTTTTTTTTTCTTTCAATGAATAATCTGTGGCTTTGTAATTACTAACGTTAGCTAACATTACCTGCCCCATCATTCACTGTAACATCGTAACTCACAGCCTGCTTTCTGATAGTGATTTTGAGACTTCCTACTAATATTAATGTGGAGTCAATTTAACATAAACATATCTGACAAACTGTCTCCCCCATTGATGACATTAGGGAGCTAAGTCATTTAATGAACATTAAGTTACAAACAGGTGTCAAGTCCAGAGCAGTAAAACTTATGACTTAGTTTTACTATTGACTTATAGTGATTCTGGGATGTTATCCGACATTTTGAGCCTGTTGGAAAAATATACATAGACAGAACATGATATGAAATCAACATTACAAGGTGATCATGACTAAATATAACTGGTAGTAATATAATATACACAGCTGCCTTAAGTAATGTGTTACCAAATGTTTTGTCTATCTCATCTTTCACAGCTGTGTTATTTACATTTTTTTTCTGTTTTCTTTACATTTTAATTTTTTAATCTAGATGGAACCTTGCTTCAGGAGTCTAAACCTTATAGACAGAACTGAAGTGACAAAGGTAAATCATACTAACAAAGTAAAGCTGTGGATGCAGTCTATGCCCCTAAAGAGACTGCTGGACAAGGCCAGAAAAGCTTTAATTCAGCACCATGGAGATCCAGAAAACAGAAATCACCTGCTGGTTTTCTTCAAAATCCAGTTTGGTGTATTTTGTGGGCAGACATTCACATGGGTGGCTGAAAATGCCCTGGGGTCTGCTGCTTACCTGGTAACAGCTATGAAGAGGGACTCCACAAAGAGGGCAAAGATTGCCAAGACCAAGTCAACAACAAGAGGTGTTTCAGGGTGTATATTGGGCTCTTTCCTTCTGGAAGAATCGCCATTGCCTGCCATGTAGGAAGAGCAATATGCTGGGAAAACTCCCCAGCACACTGCGACCACCCAGCACTCTGCGACCACCCAGCATGCTAACACCACCCAGCACTGTTCCCCCACCCAGCACACTTCCACCTCCTCGCTCCACTTCCTCTTGGTTAGAAGGTTCCCTCACCAGAAAAGCCTGATCAAGACTAGTCAAAAAGGCTGTTCAAAGCCAAACTTTGCAAGCAAAAGTTTATTTGTATAACACTTTTTATGTTTAGTATTCACTGCTGTTCAGTAGTCTTGACGTTTATCTGTTTGTCCTGCTTTTTTTTTTTTTTTTGAAACCCTTAACCCAGGCATGCACAAAGCCGTTACCCACCCTCACCCACCTAACTGTGTTCACTGAGCTGGATGACAGCACACTGCTGGCGGAGGCAACTATGTTGGAGGAGGCACATGTGGCATGTATGTTTATAATTATTTAAGACATACAACATAATATTAATTACTGCAAAATTTGCTGGTCTGTAAGCGGTACTTATGATGTTCATTTCTCTTTTTTTCTTTATTTTTATTTACTTTTCAGAAGTTTAACCAGTTTCCTTTCCAGGGATAATAAAGTGAATTTGTTTATTTATGTTTATTTCTTTGTTTTTGTTTTTTCCAACTGGACAAGTATGTGTTCAAGCTAGCTGGATACATGCCTTGCCTGAAGTGGGCCAGAGGTGGATATCCAAGGCCCTGTTCAGGTGGACAACACAGGGGCAACCTGAGCTGGACTTTAGCAAGGTGGACAAACTTTGGTGGTATCTTCCATCGGTGCCACTGGAAACCAGTAATTCTTCACCATTGGAAATTTGCTTTGGCCCTCCCCTGCTGCTCTGGATGCCACAAAAGCTGACGCAAGTCAAGCTGACTTATCCGCATCCAGACTGTCACAAACAACTTCTCACCTCAGCTAGACTCCATCAGAAGGGAGGTGGTGGCCATGTTTAAGATGTACATTGTTGCATCCGACTACCGGACCTGCCAAAGATGCAAGCGTAAAGTCATCAGCTGGAGCCATGGCATCATCTCCCAGCTCGACATTGAATCCTTACATCTAAACTTGCATGTGACATCTAGGTAGCCAATTTGAAGGGTTAGCAAGGGCAACAGCTTCAGACGTATCCAGTGGAAGCTGCAGGAGCATCATTCAGAGGTCTGGTTGCAGAAGAAGGTCCTGACAGATTTCAAGGGGAAAGCCAGTACTGTCACACTGGGCCTGATCCTGCCTGACATTTGAAACTGCACCTGCCACCATTACTTCACAGTATTGTGGGACACCGCTACTTTGGGCAGCCAATGTTGGTAATGAGCATGGACAGGTGATTGTGTCCATGCTCACAGCCAACAAAGGTTTTGGTCTCGAGCTCATGATTGAAGGCTTCATCAAGTGATAAAGAGTGGCTGGGGTGGCTCCTCCTGAGGGATTACATGTTGACCGAGACTGCTGTGGCAACACTTAGACGAGGATGTTTGAAGAGTGGGAGCAAATGATGATCCGGTTAGACATATGGCACTTCATGTGGAGGTTTGTTGTGGGTTGCATTACTGACTCTCACCAGTGTATGCCACCTTCATGAGTCACCTCAGCCACTGTATTTTTATGTGGGACCAGGATGACCGAATGGCCCTGAAGGAGGAGAAGCATGCAGAACTAGTAGCTGACTGGTTACAACCATATGAGGCTGATCATGAGGCTGGACTGTATCAGCCGACGTGTGCTAGCCCTGCATTTCAGGAGAACCATCTGCAGAACCGAGGAGGCCCAAGCCCTGATTGAGAACCATATCCAGTCCTTTGATGAGATGTTGGTCATGACACTCTGGGAGTTCTACTAATCAACTTAGCCCAACTGAGCGAGATCTGGAAGTCCCAGCAGAAGCATGTGGCTTGTGTCCAGGATCCTCCAAATCAAAAATGGCCACCACAGCCAGTGTTTAATCCCTCCACATTTACCTTGGTGTTTCCTTCAATGTTGATGGTGTTTATCCTCTCCACCTTTTCCTCGATGTTTACTCCAATTTTTGAAACCCTAGACCAGCCAGGTAGCAGAGTTGGCAGGAGGAGAGCCTCCAGTTGCCTGATGAGTGACTTGTAGTCCAATATTATCATTGTCCATTATTTACGAAAAGTTCACAAAAGTGCACAAATTTAGCAGCTGATGCAGAGGCGACTGAATAGATCTACGCCTTCTCGAGTACAGGGCATTGTTCTTGTCAGGGTGCGCTGCATGTTGCCGGTTGACGAGGTGGTTTTGATTTTTGGCAAAGACCTGGCTGGTAGTGCTGCTGTCTATTGTGGTTATTTCCAGGCCGCTAGCATCTGGGGAGCCGGATGAGAGTGGTCGGGGATTTCCAGGGGTATTTCCAGCCTGCGCCGTGATGCATGCACAGAGCCGTAATGAGTCTGCTCCAGACCCACCTGTTTTGAGGTGTACTAAAGGTATAGTGCCTGCAGAATATGTGGTTTCACTGCCTGATCTTCCTCAGTGTGTTTCGTGGGAGGAATGGGTGAAGAGCCAAGGCCTGAGTCATCCCTGTATCCCTGTCTGCTTTGTGGGATGAGGCTTTGCCAGTTGAAAAAATAAGAGACGTTGCTCATGGTTACTGTGTCCAGGGAGATTTGCTGGTGAGAAAGTGGGTGTCCTGTGTTGGCGACTTTGTTGGTGAGGCAATTTTTCAGGTTTTTGTGCCAAGTAACATCCGTGATGTGGTGTTGCAAGCAGCGCTTAATAGTTGTGGACATTTGGGGATAAAGAAAACTTATGACCGTGTCCTGCACTATTTCTTTTGGCCTTGGTCGAAGCGTGTTGTCTCCAAATATGTCAAGACGTGCCTTACATGCCAGCAGGAAACCGAGTCAAGTTGTCGAGCCTGCTCTGCTTTGTCCCAGTCCAGTTGTTGGCCAGCCGTCTGATGGCACCGAAAAATTTGGAAGGCGCACAGGCTAGTTTGAAAAAACTGTTTGACCATCTGAGCGTCGTCAGTAACTCTGTTACTCAGGAAGTAAATCTTACTCCCACACTTGTGATTGCTCCTGTTCTTTCAGATCCTGAAGATCCTGTTGGGAGTTTTAACAGCGAGGAAGAATTTTATTAATGCTTCTGATGTTCCTGTTACATACGTTCTCATTTAGCTCTGCTAGCTGGGATCTGTGTGTGTGTGTGTGTGTGTGTGTGTGTGTGTGTGTGTGTCACTGGCTGCTAAATTCTCTGGACCTCCAGCTATTGCTTAAAATATTTGTTCCAACTGGGGTTGGTTACTCAGCCCCAGTGGGTTAATTATCTATGCTAACTTTGGGGTTTCCATCAGTGCTTGTTTCAGTTTTTTTTTCTCTCTCCCCCCTAATGTGCTTCCAGGATCCAGTTGCTGAGGTGTGAGGAGTGTGGTGGGACAGTACGAATAATGTGGAGATTTCCTTGTGGAAGATTGATTTTGTTGTATAAATTATGTGAATTTACTTATTTATTTTTTAATGGCTTGGCTCCACATGTCCCTTTAGAGGGTCGTCTCCCTGCAAATCAATACAAAGTTATTGTTTTTTTTTTATTTATTGCAAGTCATCACATGAGAAATGGGCAGAGGCCTCACAAATAAAATGGAATAGTGTTAACATTCACTATTTACATAAATAGATGAGACAAAGGTAGTCCGGAAACAAAAGCAGAAGCTTAAACCAGGGGTCTGGTCTATTTTGGTGCATTTTCTGTGTGTGTGTGTATGTGTTCGTGTGTGTGTGTGTGTGTGTGTGTGTGTTCATGTGTGTGTAGGCCTGTGCATGTGTTTGCAAGTGTGTGAATAAAGTGGGGATAGCAGTGGGGGTTGTATTGGGGTTGGTACCTTTATTTTTGTTTTGTTTGTTCATTTTGTTATTTATGTTGTACTTTATTTCATTACGTTTTATTGCACTTAATTTATTTATATCTTTATGTTACACTTTATTATTGTTGTTGTTGTAACTATATTAAAATATATATAAAAAAGGTTAGGACATTTTTGTGTTTTGATTTCTTCTTCATTCATCTTTTATTATTATTTAGTTAAATTATTACACTTCACTCAAATCTACAACATTTAATATTTACAAATGGCAGGATTATCTAAACTAAAACAATAATCCACATATTTGTCATATTCTTTGTCCTCTTCATCATCACATAAGATCCTTAGTTTGGCTGTGGATTTAACATAGGCCTACTTCACATTTCTTCACGTTTGTGTCACAATATGAATGTATAGTACGAATAAATAGAATTTCGCATTTGAATTTTAATTATCATTGTTAATTACTGTTGGAAACAGCATTATTCATTTTCATAAGGATTTGATTATTTGTATGTCATTATGAATTTACAGTGGTTATAATATGTTCATAACGAGCAAGAAACGAGTAGGATTCGAGGATGTATTTCACACTATTTATGATTCATGCAAGCAATTATTCTCATAAATCTAAAGGTCGCGAGTTCGAGCCTCACACGGGGCAAGCTTTTTTTATTATTATTATTATTATTATATAATCTGGCGTTTTGGGAAGTTATAGATTTATAGTTTTCTTGCGGTGGTCTGATCTATTTCATCAGTTAAACGTGGTGAAAGTACGGAGGCAAAATATTACCCTGGCAATACTGAGCTTTTTGAGGTTGTCCTCAGGTCATAGCTACGCTAATTACTGAGCTAGCCTAGCCAACAGCTAGTTTAATTGGGCGTCTTGGTGGGAGTAAAGTAAAGGAGAATCACCTTTTTTTGGGTCAAATTAGCAAAAGGTAAGATAAGATACAGTATTAGTGAATATATGTATGAGGGGGTTACGTTTCCCTCCTCAGTTAATAGCTACAAAATAGGTTGTTGTAGCAAATGTTTTGAGACACCATCATTATATTTATAGTGGATGTAATATATTACAGGAATTGTTCAAGTCTATATAATTATGAGAGAAGTCTGTATATTATATATCTATATTATGTTAGTTATTAATTTAACCGGAAGCTATTATTAGGCTAAATGACTGCTATGACCCTTAGTGAGCAGGTGGCGCCCATGTTCCACTTTTTAATAGTATTTTCCACTGACTTCACTTCTTCACAGCAATCAATCAAGTTGGATAGATTTTTTTGTAGGATCAGCTGTTGACAGCTGTGTATGTATGAGAGAGAGATTTGATGTCAAAAAAAAAAAGCAAATAAAGAACTTGATGATTAGTAAAGCGAGCAATCTGTTACTAAGCAACACAGTTTTTTTTTCTTCTTCGCGTGAAGAATTTTTGTGTTGTAAGCTTATTTTTAATGTGAGGAAGGTATTATAAACTACTCTAAAGTCACCTACGCGTTTTCAAATAGTACGCTTTCGTAATAGCGGTTTTGAATTTTGAATGCACAAGTCAATTAAGTAATTGAGCTGAAGTGAGCGAGAGTCAGAGAGAGACACAGAGGGAGGGCGCTGAGCCTGACAGTGGGCTCCAGGCAGTCTCCGGCTGCAGATGAAGTTTTCCATCAGAGTGCACCGTGGGACTTTTTGGAATTCATATTAACCATCCAGACTGTCTCTCTTTCTCGCTCTCTCTCTCTCTTTCTCTCTCATTCTCTCTGTCCTTCTCTTCTTTCTGACTGAGATGTTGCGATGTTCCGTGCTATCTTACCAAACGTGGACTTGTTTTGGGTGATTTTGTTATATTTAGTTTTTCTACCGGAGGCTGGTTGTAGATCAGCCGATGCAGACAGCTGTCATGAGGTGAAGACAGCCTACATGATGCGCCAAATAGGCCCGGTGGAGCTGGTGCCAGACAGACCGGGAACAGGTCAGTGAGCCCCCTTGGAAATATCAAATGAATATTTATTTTATTATTTGAAGAATAATAATGATGAAATACATTACTAACCTCATAATATGGAGGTCCAAATAGTTAAAAAAAAAAAAAAAAAAGATGAATCAAATAAAATAGAGAACCAGCAGTGACTAAAATGAGTGAATAAAACCCATGCAGTGTTGAAACAAACCTCAAATTAATATCTCTCCTGCTAATGGGATTTATGATGTTTTAAACATTGTTGTGAGTTGTTGTGCCCACACAGGGTTTAGTACTCACAGCTTTAGAAATGCAGGGGCCAAATTCCAAATATAGGGGATCATAACTGTGTCGGGTAGGCCAACACTTCCCGGAGGCAGGCTATTTCTGTTGAAAATGAACATAAACATAGTCTGAAATACTCATATAGATCTCTTGAAAGCATGCTGGGCTATAAGAAGTGGTGTTAAAGATGCTGTTTTTTTTCTAAATGTAAATGTCATTTGATTTTATGTGTGCAGCCAGTTCTGAATCGCTGAATGAAATTGCACCCAAAAAGAAAACACAGAAAGGTGAGACCCATGATTCATTTAGTTGGCAGTGATTGCAGATTTCCCTGGGCGCTGAAGAAGATGATACAGATCTTTTCTCACAATTCTGACTTTTGAGCATGAATGGTCTCTTTGTGATTATTATTCAGTTTGCAAAATCCTGAAGAATCAGATGTTAGTCATCTTGGCTAATCAGCAGACAGAAGGCAATTTCTGCCAGATATCAGTAGATAGCACTCATATAACCTTCCTGTAAGGGAGTTTGCAATTTTCCAAAGACATAAGAAACTGTGGTATTAATATTCCTATAATGTTACTGTTATTACTGCAGCGTGTTGTGTAAAGGTGGTCGTCATTAATTGTTAGAAAGAAACGGCAGTGGCTTTAGCGTTTTGCATTAATTCTGATTATTGTCTTTGCACAGTCTTTGCTCACAACAGAGTCTTTTGCTGTGGCCTTCAGTGATCTGGCATGGCCATGGATGAATTAGTTTAAGAAAGGTGTCATTTTAAGCAGGCTGCACAATAGATAATCAGCTGCTTTCTCTCTTGACTGAGACATCCACACAAACACTGCCTTTGGACGAACGCACCACTGGCCTTGTTTCCTTCTCATTGTTAAACTGAAAAAATTAGGTTGACGTTCTGGAAATGTCGTCAGATTTCACCTAAACTATCCTCTGAAATTAGTTTGTGAATAGTTGAGCTTTAGGTGTTCATCAAAATGGAAACTTTTTTAACACAAAAACAACTTAAAGAAAATTCTCTGAAGCTTTCAGCCTGAAACAGAGATAAATATCTCAGTCTTCCCCCCCTCTATACTGTACGTCCATCTGTTATAATGTGACTGAAATTCCATTCATACATCATGTGATAACAATGGAGCTAATTCCATGAAAATTGAGAGCGCTTGATGAAAGCCATGAGTTGCTGCTGAAGGCTGGGAAAATTTCCAGTAAGTGGACATTGTGGGTAAGATTTTTTTGAAGGGGGGAGGGGGTTTAAACTGGACTTTGACAAATATTTTTTAATCAGGCTGAGTGAGTTAGATTTAGAGGAGTTTGAGACTGAGCTGTAGCTTGGCTGTGCAGCTTCCAAACAACCTGCTATCCTAATTGCAAACGAGGAATGCAACATACCATTATCAATAAATAGTAACCATCTCAGCTATGTATTCTATTGTCAGCCAGCACTAATATGAATAGCCCTACATTGATTGGTCTGTGTATGTGTGTATGAGCGTGTCAGGTCAGACGTAGGTGAACGATCCATTCCTCTCATCCTTCTCTCTCCCTTGATCTCAGTCAGCTGCTTGACAGCTTGGCTTACCACAGTCTACCAAAGTCAGACCGCTCTACACACACACACACACACACACACACACTTTGGTGTGAGTGGTGAAGTGTTGCCCACTGTGCATGTCATCATGTCGAGTCCCAACAGGCTCATTTTAGAATTATTTTTGTGAAGTCACAAGGCCATGTGCACAAAATGTTTATGTGTTCTTGTTGGTTCGTTAGTAATTGCATGTAAGAAACGGATTTTGATGAGACATTGATGAGCCCAAAGTGAAGAAATGTATTGGTGGAATTCTTTATTTAGTAAATATTTATCATATAAAAGTTTTTCTGTTAATCATGAGGAAGTTGATGGCACTTGTAATGGGTGAGCAAGCATGAAAAATCTTGTCCATCAGATAATGGTAAAACATGTTTCCTACAGCCCAAAGTGACATCCTCAATTGTCTTCTTTTATCTCCACCATCAGACCATAACCCAAAAATATTCCATTTACTCTCATAGAGGACTAAAGAAACCAGAAAATATTCACATTTAAGAAGCTGAACCAGAGTTATAGTATTTTTTTTCTTAAAAAATGACTAAAAACTCCCAAAAATCACTCTAAAAAAATACATCAATTAGTGAAATAGTTAGGTGATAATTTAAACTAAAATGCTAATCTAACCTCTCTGTAACTGCAAATATCAGTGGACCAACATAACATTCTCATATCCTCCGTCTCTCAGATGAGTCTCTCCGAGTGTGTGTCCACCCCGGGCCCAGTTGCTGTACCAGTAAGATGGAGGACAGTTACATGGCGGCTGTTCGCAGTGAGACGCAGCAGAAGATGCGATCCTACAGCTTCGAACTCAAATACCTGCTCACTGGACACACCAAGGCCTATCAAGGTGAGGGAGAAACAACAATAACAATAAATGTTTTGTTAAAGAGGAAAGCATGTTGGAGAGTTGGAAAAAAAAGACTTTTGCTTTTTCTTAGGAAATCAAAAAAACAACGTGTCCTGTGGAATTAAGGCTCTGTTTAAGAGCAATCTACACATAGGAGTCAGGAAGGCTGATATACATTGTATTGATTTCATATTTGAGCTAGTGCTGAAATCATCAATCCATTATTAATTAGTAATTTTTAGGCAAAACTGCCCCAAATTCTTCAGTTTCACTTTCTGAAATATAATGATTTGTGGCTTCTTTCTTTGTTATATCATTGCAAATTGTAAACTTTTCTGACATTTTGCAGACAAAATTTTTGGAAAAATGATAAATAGGTAAATTGAGGATAAAAAAAATCTTTATTTGTTGTCCTAATTTGAACCCTCTGTTTCATCTGTACTGATGATTGACACTAATAGCGTCTTTGGGGCGATTCAAGAACCTTAATGTGACTTCCACTGCATTGATGATTTTGGTGTTTTAACAGTTCTGTCAAGTGCTTGTAGCCCCCCTGTCATTCTTACTTTGTGTGTTCATCATGAAATAGCTAGTTTGTGTCAGGGTAGTGGTGTGAGGCCAGTTTATTTTGTGAGGCGCCACAGTGGCTAGCCAAACAAACAACTGATGTTCGATTGAGTCTTTGAGGGAGAAAACTCTCAGAGGGAGCAGCGGAAAACTTTGTTACAACTCTCTGCTCTCTTTCTCCGTCTGTCTGTCTCTGTCGCTGCGATAATCAGGTTTTGTTCTTGACCAATGAGAGAGCGAGGGATGGAGAATGTTTACATTCAGTGCATATCCGCAGCAAAGTGTTGTTGCCGTGGGCAACAGCCGGTCTCTAACGGCCTGCTTTGAATAGGAGGAAGAATACTCTGCTTGTCCACTTGTCTCTCAACGCTATTCACCAGTCTGTGTGAGCATGTGTGTGTGTGTGAGATACAGCTTATGTGTGTGCATGAATGTGTGTATGTATGTTTGTGTGAGTGTGTGTGTATGTGTGTGTGTGTAGTGCACACACCATGAGAGGGTAGAGTTGATGAAACCCGGCAGACAGACATGGCAAACATGTACCTCTCTGTTTCCTTTTTTTCTGTCTCTCTATCTCTTGTCTGCTACATCTGAATGCACTCAGGCTCAGTTTCAGCTGCTATTTATGACCCACAGACAGCTAAACCATCCATGGGTAAAATTAATGGAAAACACCCATACACAAAAGAGGGCTGAACAAGGCCAAAACTGCAGCAAGTAGGAGGAGACAAGTTCAGAATGTGCTGTATGTAATTGAACTTTATTAAGGTTAAAGCTCCACTAATCCGCTTTATGCTAACAATGAATAAAATGACTTCATGTTGTATGAAAGGTGTCGCTCATTAAGAATTGTCAACCAAACCTTTAACTGTACATGAGCTTTTTGGCCTCTTGTAGCTTTTTGTTTTAGTTTCATGCTCAGCTCATTTTAGCAAAAAATCTCTTATGAATTGACTATACATTACCTGTGGTAAAAGCAGATGGTGAAGGTTAGCAATTAGCTAAATTAGCATTAGGAAAATGGAGTATTTAGCTGCTAAATAGTGACATATTTTACTCAGAAAAGCAGAGCTCAATAAAGAGTGAATATTGGACTTATATTCATCAGGTGGACAGAAACACAACTCCAAATGGAAGTTAATGTTGTTCTGTGTCTGCTGGATGTGTAAATAAAAACAAAGCTCATTCATTTACCACATTAAGCATAACATCTTTAAGGTGATATAATAAGTCAGGTTTTTAATACAATAATACAACTTTAAACAACAGAATTTCTTTATTCTTGAATGAATGAAATGGATTTTGAATGACCCTGTTGTTCTCCAACAGCTGAGCTGAATCTCAAAGGATCCCCTCTCCTAAGCACACTGATTATAACCCACTAGAGAAACTGAGACATGCCCAGAGCGGTTGTAGTCAGGCTCTATTTACACCCTGTGGATTACTTTGGTGTATGTGTGTGTGTGTGTGTGTATGTGTGTCTGCGGGCTTGCGTGTGTTTCTCCTGGCACGGTTAAAGACCCCTGTGCCCTCTCCTCCACGTCGCAGCTGTCACCCAATCACAGAGGCTGAAGAGATAATCACATGACCCCAGAGTAGTCTTTGCCGTGTCACTCAATGCTGTTTGTATTTGAGTGGCCATTGCCAGGACATGGGTATGCAAACACATAAAAGTGAGACGTTCTCACTCGCTACTTCAGGCAAGAGAGCGCTGCCTCTGCTGCTGACAGGTTTTTTTTTTTTTGCTGCATCTAGTGTTGCTTCATTTAATTTTATCTCATATATTCACATTAAAATGGGTATAAATGTGCAGAATTAAAACAAAAACCCATGTTGTGGCTGTTTATACTCCATGATAGCTTTTTCATAAGAGACATGTGCATGCTTTTGTAGCGCCCATCTGCTAAAATGTTGCTTATGTAATCATGTTTATTCAGTACATTTGTGAGTTATTTAATAAGCTGCCTAATAAATTGCTGTCAGGTGGCTGCAGCTGTGATAGTGAATTACAAAGCTATTCAGACACACACACACACACACACACATACACACACACACACACACACACATACATATATACACACATGCAAACGTGTGTTGACTGACAGAGTGACTTGCTGAAAGTCACAGATAAATAGGTTTCTCTCTCCCTTACACCCAGTTGTCTGTGCGTGTGTCAGGATGCCACCAGATTGACATCACTGTTTATAGTTGGCAAGTTTCAAACATAGACACACACACACACACACACACACACACATACACACACACACAGCACAGGCATACAGTCTACTTTATTAGACCCTGTCGGACACAGGAAACACAGTGGATCATGAGATTGGGCCTCTCATTATCACCTGACTATAGATAACAGGGTAGTGAAAACGAGCTCCAGGATGAATTAAGTTGTGGGCTATTTTGGCTCGTATGTAGCAGGATAAAGTCAGTTCAAGGTTAGTGAGACACGCATGTAACAAGGAAAACACAGATGTGGAAATGCTGCATTTTATATATGCGTATGACATACCGTAAGTGCATCAGTTATGCTCCAATTCAGAATTGAAAAATACGGATATACTGTTTATGAGATACATAATACACTGTGTCTATGCTGCATGTAAAGTTTATTCAGAGAGACTACATACGTTTGCTTCATATATGTAACATGTCAGAGGTTTCTTTCCCAGGCTGCGGACCAGTACTGAACATTTGCCATTGGGCAATGATTCAGTAAAAAAAAAGCTGAATATTAATTAGAGGATATTTTTGCATTGAATTTGGCACAGTGTGTGCTGCATTTTTCACTCCCTGTCATGCCTCCAACCACAATATGTCTAATTAAAGTAGGTCATCAGTAAGCGAGGTAACCAGTCTGTCATCACGACCTTTCAGCATTCAGTAATAGTATGTGAAGTCTGTGTGAAGCCACAATCTGAGTGCTGCTGAGTTTCTGTCTGTATATTTTGGAAACCATAAGGAAATACAGAGGAAATAACCTTTTTGGTTTCTATTAGGTTTTTAAGCTCTCTCCCTCTCTTCCTCTCTCACTCTCTTTCTGTGTCTCTGTCTTACTGTCACTCATGTTATTACTCAGTACTGAGACTTATTTGTATGTTTGGAGGATAAATAGAGAGAGATCATGCGGGAGCCACAACTTACAGGATTTGTGAACAGTCTGATGATAGACTTCTTCCAGTGTTCGTACTGATGGGGTGTGGAGAACGATTGCGATCAAGGCGATTTCATTAACACTAATCTTTGTACTTTGCGCTAATTAGCAAATGTTTACCCTCTAACAAACTAAGCAAAAATGGTGAAAATGGTAAACATTATACCTGCTAAACATCAGCATTTTGGTATCGTTGTTGGGAACATGTTAGCACGCTGACATTGTGCTCAAAACATCAATGCGCCAAAGTACAGCCTCACAGAACTGCTAGAGTGACTGTACAGTCTTCTATGTACTGAGAATAATTCAGACAATGAACGTAAAAACTCAAATTCACAATGCAAGGCCCCAATTTTCCAAATGGATGATTTTGGACTAGCCAAGCATACACCCAGAGCTGCTTGGTACCTAGGTAGCTAACTTTGTGGACAGTTATTTAGTTAACAAACAGTTTATTTATAGTGATTATGAATGTTTAGCACTAGTGTGCATGGTACAATATCAAAAGTATATAATTTTTTTCTTCTTTCTCTTTCTCTCTGTCTTCTTCCTCTCTGCAGAGACGTTTGAGTCGCTTGTGTCCTTTACATCTAATCTGACCAGCACCCTGTTTGACAGCGCCTACTCCAGTCTGGCATTAGAGTGTCGCCCCCTTGTGCTTCAGCTGTTCAGCGACATCAAATACCATCTTTCAGGAGACTCTAATTCCTCACTGGACAACACTGTACGTCGTTTCTACAATGATCTCTTCCCATTGGTCTACCGCCGCCTTCTCAACCCCGGGATCGGCCACACATCACCTCAATCCTATTCCTCCCCCTCAACCAATCACGATGACTGCTTGCGGATGACGCGGCAGGATGTCAGTCCTTTCGGACCCCATCCCCGCCTCCTCGTTAGCAGCCTGTCCCGTGCACTTGGGGCGGGCCGAGCACTGAGCCGACTGCTCAGACTGGCTGGAGAGGTTGTGAATGCGACAGAGAAGGCGTCGTTATCCAGAGAGTGTGGGCGGGGTTTAGTCAGGATGCAGTACTGTTCCCATTGCAGAGGGCTGACACTGATACGGCCCTGTACCGGACTGTGTGTTAACATTATGAGAGGATGTCTGGTAAGTCTTGGATGTGTGTATCTTTTTTAATTGTATGAATTATGATGATGATGTCCGTACTGATTCCGACTACAGTACTACAGTATTGGATTCTGGATGCTTTTAATTGGAAGATGCCTAGCAAGCGTGCGTGTAGAAACTTTATTTTTAAAGGAATAGTTCAAAAGTTTGCTCTCTTATCAAGAGTAAGAGGAGTAGTACATTACATACAAGTACATTAATTGTGAAGCTAGAGGCAGGAGGTGATTAGCTTAGCTTAGCGTAAAGACTTGAAGCAGGGGGAAACAGCTAGCCTGATTAAACAAATTCACCTAATAGCAGGTCTAAATTTTAGTAATTAAAATATTGTATCTAATTTGTTTCATCTGCATACAAACAGAAAATATTAAACTTCAACTTGTGGTTTTACTGGGTGTTTACTGTAACTATTTCTTGGCATCGCCTTGTGGTTTCCAGGCAACCAGCAGAGATGCTGCACGGACATAGTGGGCAGATGGATAAACATTAAAAAAATGCTGTTTTTAATTTCTTATTGAACAAGATACAGTGTGTTAATTAGAGGTGTTGAACTGTGGATATTTGAACTTTAGAGAGAACCAGGCTAGCTGTTTCCCATTTCAGAATAACTTGATCGCCTCCTGACTTCAGCTTAGTGCTGAACTAGCAGACATGATATTGATATTGATCTTCCCTTTTGGCATGAGGCAATTAGCATGCTTCTCAAAATGTCAAACTATTCCCTTAAATAAATGTTGCACTTAAACCTCCTGTCACTTCAAAAGTAAATATGTTTAAAGACATCATTGCAATAGCGTTTTGCTCCTCTAAATTACTACTTTATTTAATGAATTTCTTTTCACATTGTGTGTGTGTGTGTGTGTGTGTACTGTAGCTGACACTGTTTTAGATGCATCACAGGCTTCAGAGTATTTGTCTCCCTCTGTCTGGGAAGAAGCAAGTAACAAAGTTGTAGCTATGCTTCCATGGCTTACACTGCTGAATCAGTCATTCATAGCATTTTAACTCCAATAAATTATTTCCACATTAATTTTGCGGCTGACAACTAAGATGAGAATTGCCAAGAGAATTGGCAGCGTCTTCACTACATTTTACTGGACTGTTTCGAAACTTGCTGGACAGCTTTAACGGTGCCCACAACAGAGAGACTTCTTTATAGCACAAAACTGGAAAATGCCACTGCTCATCCTGCTTGAGAGTTTCTTGGAAGCGAAGAAAGTGTGATGCGGCTAAAAAACAACTCCCATTATGTTTATCCTTTAAGCAAATGAGAAAAGAAAAACACATACAGCAAAGCCAAAGAGAGCCAGGAGGACAAGTAACAGCAGCCTCTCTGTAACAGGAAGCAACTGGGTTCATGGGAAATCTTGGGTCTTCATTTTTTCAAATACTATCTCTGTTACAGGGATATCACACTGTTGTCATGAGATAGATGCTCAATAGATCTAATTTCCATCCACCTATTCATTCTTTTTTCTAAGGAAAGCAAGGTGTCACAATCAGTCTTTCATTCTTAGACTGATCCTCACTCATGTCATATAAAGCACATTTGAGCTAATTTTCCAATCTTTGGACAACGTGACATTAAAGAAAAAGTCATGCAGTCGTAATTTAAATGCATTCTTTTATTTCAAGTGTGCTAAAATGTCCATTTTTATCACTGCTATAGTACTTACCTCTATTTCTTTGATGTTGCACCCTGAGCCAGAATCTCATTGGAAGTTATTCAAAACATGACATACTTGCTCTCGTCTTGAACTTCCCGTTCCTTCTCCTTATTTCATCACCATTGCACAATTTTCTCTCCCTCCAATCCATTTTTCATTTTTTTTCTGTCCATTCTTTGATTTAGGTGGGTGTATCAGAACTTGGCGGCCCTTGGGAGAGTTTGGTGGTATTGCTTCAACGGTTAGCCGCTACTTTAGCAACCAGCAGCAACCACAACAGCATGGAGCTCGCTCTGTTGGCGATCCGTAACCATGTGAATGACGCCATACTGCACGCTCAGCTGCACGGGCCGCGCATCACAGCCACAGTAAGGAGAGGGGATGAAAGGATGGTGGGGAAGATTGAACTATGGACAGGGCGGATGTGTGAAGAGATGATACAAATTTTACATGAATGTGTGGTATTATCGTAGAGAAAATCTACAGAAGTTACATGTTTGCAGTTTTGGAGTTGATTCCAGTCCCCTGAACATTATGAAAACAGTTTAAATGGTCAATTAACTAAATGCACCAGTGTTCAAAATTAAATCAGGATCAGTTACAGATTGTTAAACCATCCTTACTCATATACCCCAATAATAAAGTCATTTGAATTTTGGACACAGACTGAGGAAGGCCGTGGGTTTCTTTCAGCTTGGCAGTTGGATCTCCTCACAAAAGCCTTGTACCTAGATGGTCTAAAAACAGACTCATTCTTCAGAGAATCTGGGGTTCCCCTCAGTCTGTGTGTGTGCGTTAATGTGTATGTATGTGAGTGTGAATACAGATCCAGCGCCAGACAAAGGCTCTGGTTGGCGGGACAACCAATACCCAGAATGCAGCTTGGTTCTGAGTGATGAGAAAGTTTCTGTGGCTAATCTCTGGACAAACAGACGACACACAAACACATGCATGCATGCACACACTGTTGGAGGAAGAAATAGAGTAGCCGTCCAACCTTTGAGAGAACACTGTGGACTTAGTAGAGTAGATTCCTGAGAAGTAAACAAACACACACAAGCATAATCGCACTGATAATTGCGGCTAATAAGAACATACCACTTCATTAAATGTTTGATCAAGCTTTTCATTCATCAGACGTACCACCGAAAGCTAACATTAAACCCTTTGACAGTTGGACTGTATGTGCTATGTGCAGCATTTCAGGGGAGGCAGATAATTACAACACACCTTTTGATATAGCAGTGATTTCTGTAAACACATAAGACCACAGTGGAGAAGACTTAAAGCTGGTCCACTGTGTTTTGTGGCTTTTAGGGGAATTTGGCTTCTTTGGCTGCACTAACGAACAACACTGCTTTACAGCACAAAAAAGAAACTGTTTTTACTCGTACACAACACAAATTCAGTTTCATCATTCTACTGGCATGGCATGAACTAGTAGTTTAGATTGAAATGCAATTACGTTATTTGAAACTAATCAGACTTTTTATGTCATTTTATGAAATACTAAATACTCAATTTAGTGCTATGTGTATAAAAAAGATGATTCAGGGAGTATATCTGAAAGGAACAAGCCAGAAAGTCTAGTTGCCTTTGATTTGCCAGATCAGTGATCACAACAACCAATAAACTTCCAGCTATAAAAGGTTGACTTCACAGGATGCACCTCCTAATAACCTGAGTCAGTTGAAAAACTCAGGGAAGTTGAGATAGCTAAAGGGTCAAACATCAAGCTTCTGCTACCCCAAGTTATATGCAACATCCATGTTTATGTATTTAATAGATTTAGATAACATCCATATTAAAATCTTTTAAAATTAGCATATTGAGCTCATCTGACAGGGCAGTAGGGGTATGTCACATTAAAAGAAGTTGCAAACCAAAAGTAGGAACACCATCAGTCCTCCATTCACTACCCTCCACACTGTCTCCTCAGGTAGAGAAGGTGTGCGGACCCCAGGCTGCTGGTCCCATGATGATGAGTGCACATCCCACCACCTCACATGTTCCAACGTCTGTGACATCAGCAACCTCAGAGAGGTCATCCGTGACTTCACCGCCCTCAGTGGGCCCCGCGGCTCATAAACTTCTGCAACCGCAATCCCGGAGGTGAGTCACATACATGACTGTGAAGTGTATGTTTTTGGCAAAGGTGAGAATATTTGGGGTAAAGTTAAGGTTAGAATTGAGCCACAGTAGTTGGATCAGTTGAACGGAGAGATTGAATAGAGGTTCTTTTGACCTTCAGTCTTAGCAGAAGAAAGTTAAACATTTTTTCCTGTGTGTTTGTGTCTGTGTTTGTGCGTAAACATTTATCCCACCAGGTCCTTCCCTCTGAAAGGTTCCAGAGGTGACAAGAGTCGCAGCCTGAAAAAACTGTCAAGGTAAATTCATCTCCATGAATTATTAAATGAGTATTAAGTATTGAAATTACAGAAATCTAATCATGTGATCATGTGCTCATGGTTTTTACAATGGTCATTTACTCTGTTGCATCTATTTATTAGCCCTAAAAAGAAAATACAGTGTTATTAACACCAAAGCTCTTTTTCACTGGACTTAGGTCATTTATTGAACAATCTTTGAAAACATCTGTGAGAATGAGTCAATGCAAATATTAGGCCAGTAAAGGCATCAAAAGTGTAATGCAGCTGCCTCTACAAGTCATGACAGTTGAATAATTGAATTGAACACTGAATAATAAAGTTTTATTTGTCATGTCTTAAGAATATAATCATTGGCTAAAAATCCCACTGAGAAAACAAACCTAGGATGCTTTTCTGCCTCTCTTTCAGGGAGTTTGAGGGCTCCATCCAGCGGTACCAGTGGTTTTTCTCAGAGCTACCAGAGATGCTTTGTGAAAGTGAGATGGAGGTTGAGCAGCACACATGTTGGAGTGGCCAAGATGTCGTCGAGAGGTGTGTGTATTTTGCATTACTTTGTCATAAAGACTTTCATCAAACATGTAGAGCAGCACTTCTGACGCAGTATGGGGTCCTGGATGGACTCGATTGAATCAACTGTTTCTGTCATAATACTTATAAAGATCCACATTGGATGGATGCTGAAAATACAACAGATGGAGTGTACTTTTAATTAGTAACAGTTAACCTTTAGTCATTTTTTTATTTCATACACAGTGCACTGGGATACAAAGCTAAAACAACATAACAAGTTTACTTTAAATACTACACTACTGTAAATACACATACAAGAGAGAGAATGACATAAAAATATCAGCTTTGGACTCTGCACAAGGTCGGTCAGGCTCAAGCTGAAATTTCAGCCTGTGCAGCACTTAAAGATGCAGTATTTTGGATTTAGTGGCATCTAGTGGTGAGGGTGCAAACTGCCACAAACTAAATATCTAACCCCCTTCCCAGCGTGTAAGAGAAGCTACGGTTGCCGCGAAACTTGCGAAAATTGCAAAAGTTGCGGTGCAACAGATATAAAGGCTCATTCTTATTTACAGGTGATTATACACTAATGAAAACATACTTATGAATATTATATTGCATTTTT
Source organism: Euthynnus affinis (assembly GCA_029490765.1). Lineage (NCBI taxonomy): Eukaryota > Metazoa > Chordata > Actinopteri > Scombriformes > Scombridae > Euthynnus > Euthynnus affinis. The sequence goes on along the minus strand of CM055848.1, from coordinate 26,021,759 downwards.
GCCAAGTCCGTTCTTCTTGTTCTACTAAATTCAACACACTGCACCTTTAAGAGGCCATGTAAAATCCAAGTTGGTGCATTGTTCATTCCTTGCTCTCTGACTGGAAAGTTGCTCATTAGCATTGCTCCACTGCCACTGTTGCCCAGATGCTGCAATATTTATACATAGTTTTCCAATGTACTGTAGCATCCAGCCACCGTTCATGGCGTTTACATCAACTCAACTACGCTTCATTTGTCAAATCAAGTTTTTGTTACTTTAGATAAATCTGTCATCAACGTGAAATCTCCTAAATTGCTACTGAGAAGTTCACCGTCCATTCAGTGGGTTTGTATTATTTGTATTTATCCGAAAGGGAACTTTTTGAGCATTAAATATATGCTTCAATTAGAAAGTCATCCATGCATCCATGTAGTCTGATAATCATCAGAGCCATCAAGTTTAAAAGCTCTCAAGAACTAGAAGACTGTTGAGTTCCACTAGCTGACAAAAGAGCGAAAAGAGAATGGAATAGAGCAGAATAATTACATATATAACAAATTAATTATATAATTTACATATATTTCAGTAAAATGGAGCACACTATGCAAATTGTGTCCTTATTAAAATGTGCCATTTTTAGTCAGTGTGATTTTTATAATGAAAAGGGGACAAAATTATGCAAAATTCAGCATATGAGAATTATGTGTGTGCCTGGACATGTGTGTGTTCGTGTGTGTGTGTGTGTGTGTGTGTGTGTGTGGCTCCTAATAGTTGGCCAGGGTGGTGGTGGTGGTGGTTGGGGGGGGTGACAGGGTTGTGAAGGTTAGAGAGTTCATTTCCAGAGTCTTTCTCATGGTGATTACATTGGCAGCTTTAACTGGTAACAAGACAAATGGGCAAACACACACGTGCATGTACCAACACACACACACAAATTCACACACACGCACATTAACAGAGTCCAACACACATATTAACGTGCACCCTTCAATCCACACTGAATATGGAATGATTGTATTCATCTGGCATCCGACCACTCATAGCCCCGTCCCAAAACACACAGACATTCTGCACTCATGACATTTATTGCCGTCCTGGCTGAAGGGTCCCCCCTCTGTTGCTCTTCCTGAGGTTTCTTTCATTTTTCTCTCAGTTAAAATTTTTTTGGTGTGGAGTTTTTACTTATCCAAATCGAAGAACAGATTGTAAAGCCCCTTGAGGCAAATTGTGATTTGTGATATTGGGCAACAAATAAAATTGACTTTACTTGAAACACACACACACACACACGCATATACACACACATTATGTTCTGTTCATCTCAGCAGGGAATGGTTTGCTATGATGGAGAAAGTTTTCCGTTAATGGTCTATCAACCATATGAAACAGGCCATGAAGCCTTGCAAGGACATCCTACACAAACACACACACTCACTCACACACACACACACACACACATGCACAAGCACGCACAGACTCACATTGCTTTATCACCATCAGCGCTGACGTGAAGGCCAGTAAACCTTTATTTAATTAATAGCGCTGCCACTTCTGCGCCGCTGCTATTTTAAGAAAACTGTAGCAAGACCTTCTTTAGATAAATTATTTCCTTCATATATGCTATAAAGGATAAATTTAGTTTTTCATCATGCATGTAACACTCAGAAATACGTGTCCTAATATAAACAAATATTATAATGTTGTGATATGTGTCATCAACGGCATGTATTACGTTAAAGGAGGTTCACAGTTTCTTTAAAATATTTAAAGAATATTTGCTTCTTTGTTGTGTAACTCTTGTGAACTGTTTTCATGTTTAACCACAAAGGCTCAATATTTAGGTAGAACACAGGAACACAGTAGGGATGTTTTTTTAAAAAAAAAAAACTGCCACACGAATTCTTGTATCAAACAAAGGAGGGTTTTTTTTCTAACAGGAAGAAAACTGCAGTTTAGCTAACATATCAGGTGCCAAAGCAGTTTCTTATGAAAAATAAGCACATAGTTAAAATATCTTCTGTATGTAAGTACAGACTGGTGTTTCAAAGCAGTTGGTCCGTTGTTTCAGTAGTCTCTGATCAAGTCTGACTTAATGGGTGCTGAATGCAGATTAAAGAGTGGACATTTGGAGCCTTCCAATGTGTCGCTGGTCTCATTTGATAAGTTTCCCAGTGATCATCCCTAACAAATTACCCGCTCTTTACCTTCTTACCTTTCCTCTAACCATGAAGTCTCATTTCATCTGATAATGTAGTACACTTGGGAGAAATCCTGTAAGATGGATTTAAAAGATATATATTTTAATTATGTGTCTTTTACTGGAACAGGTAATATAATTACAGTGTGAATTTCATTTACTTTTTAAATTCAAGCTATTGTAGCCCAGCACATAATTAGTTCTCAATTAGTGATCATTTGGGAAAAAAAACTACTTTGAATCAGAAATCCGTACTCTTTTTTCTTTTTTTAAATTAAGTCTGTGACAGGTCAGTAAGGTGAAATTTCTAAACAAGACTAGAAATAAAATATTCAGTAATCCTGACCGTCATAATCTGTCAAGTTTGTTGCAGGGTAAAGTTTTGCTTGGAGGGCTAGTGGCCTGTGTTGGAGAGCAGCCAGCCTGTGCCTCTCTGACCTCTTTACATCTTCTTCTCTCTTCCATCCATCCATCCACCCATTCATTCATTTATTCAGCCATCCATTCATCTCCCCATCCTTCTATTCAGACCTCCATTCATCTCCTCCGCCCTCTGACCCACTTCACTTACAAATGTCTGTGTTTTGTGAGTGTGTGTAGTGGGAGAAAGTGCGAGAAACGGCAGACAGACAGATTGATGTGAGAGTCTGAGAGGGGATGAGAGAAGAGAGCAGATTATTAGCTTTTCTATTTTCAAGGTTAAGAGCTAGCATAAAGATGAAGATAGTTACACCCATGTCAAAGGGAATGAGAGTCACAACACAGGAGGAGTGGGGGTCATTTCCCCCACAGTCCTCATATCAAGCCTTGCAACTATGTATTTTTATATTCCATGCTTAATGGCATCTTGCAGAAATGTATCATTGGATAAACTCAAGCCAAAACAACAAATTAAAGAAATATTTAAAAAATTTTGCAAAATTGTCTACATTAAATACAGACAAATAAACATTTCTTCCTGCATAAAAATAAACAGGGGAAAATGTTTACAGAGGAAAAAGGCAGTCCACCCATTTGAAGAGAACAGATACACTATAAAAATACAAGCTGTTTACAACATGTATCTTACATAACAAAGTGTCCAAATACATCTGTGTACAATAAATATCATTAAAGACTTGCTCCCAGCTCAGCTGCATATACACACTGAGGCGACGGCACGGCTCGACTGGCAGCAGACTGTGCTCCGATTACTCCCGGCCAATCCACCTACACACACACGCTTATATATACAGAGACAGCAGTGGGTCATCACAAAATATACAATCAGATAAAGTTGTTAGGGCAACGCCCTTCAAAATTACATCACGTGGGAGTTACAATGCTTTTATTTGACTAGCAGCAAAATAAAAAATCCAATATAGTCTAATAAGACCATATTTGAGTTAAACTGATTAAAGGCTATGGATGGCAGTTTTTTAATATTTTTTCTTATTGTCAACTAATCTCATGTGCAGAGCCTGACAATGAACTGATATTACTTACAAGTATTGTGTTTGTGTGTGTCCAAAGCCTGTCCAAAGCCTATATATATATATATATATATATATATATATATATATATATATATATATATATATATATATATATATATATATATATATATATATATATATATATATATATATATATAATTTCTTATTGTAAGTAGAATTAATTCATGTTGGTTTGGCTCTGCACATGACATTTGTTGACCATAAGAAAAATATAGAAAATTGCCACTTATATCTTTTTAAGGAACAGAGCAAAACGTATGACTGGAAGTAGGATAGTACAACACACTACAAATAAACAACAGGCACAGTTTTTCCATCACATCATATACAGAACAACTGTGAGAAAAAAAACTGTAAATGTAATTCAATGTATCTACTCTACGTAAAACATACAAAGACATTTAGATTGTATTATGACATTTAAAGTGGCTGCTGCACTGAGCAGCTTCCTCTCCATCCTTTCTCGCTTAATGTCACATAGTTAATTTACATTTGCCATTTTCTTCCTCTATGAATGTTTTTCTACATTAAAAGCAGCAGATAAATAACAAATACAATACAATGTGTTATATGTAGTTGAGTGTTGCTAATGTCTCTGGCCACCAAACGAGATGACACAAATACAGCAGTGTGATAATGTCTTGACTATAGTGACTAGCAATATTCATGATTTTTAAAGTTTTAAGTCATATGTTTTGCAGGCTGATTAAACTGAACTCTTCATGTAGCCAATTAGAAGTGTAATAGCCGATTGCGTCCAGAAGAGGGAAGCATCTTATTACGATCCCACGTCAAAAGACATTAACTCTGCTCACACCACTGTAGACATGCCACACCCGATGTTTTGAAGTGTTTTGTGTATTAATGCATTAAAATCTGTTTAACATGAGGCCATTACTGCTTCACAGAATCAGGGAAATTATGTTAAAAGCAGAGAAAGAATTATCTGGAGAGGGTGAGGAGGACTGTAGATGATAGAGAAAGTGAGACTAAGTGCAATTTTATCAAACCCAGCCAAACCACAGCGTATCACTTCCATATCTGATAAAAGAGGTACAGGTATAAGCCTCAGGTGTCAGTATAGGGTGTGTGTGTGAGTGTGTGAGTGTGCGTGTTTGTGTGTGTGTGTGAGAGAGAGAGACAGAGCTATGTAAATGACTCACAGGAATGCAGCTGCATTTACAATTGAGGTTGTGACTCTCATAATTACACTTCTCCCACAGATCAGATCACTATCTCAGGTAATTTAATTTCCACTGTGTTTGTACGATTGTGCCTGTGTGTGAGCGTGCACGTGTTTCCGTGCACACCACAGCCGCTTTAAATGGTTGCTGCAGGAATGAGACGGAAGAATGGATCTCTGTGTGTGTGTGTGCGTGTTACCGCTAGCAACCCTGCAGTAACCGAGGGCAACAGCGGAGCACCATTGTCGTTATGGTGCTGGTGAATTATGTCTGTCGTTCACCAGATCTCATTAAGTGTCACTCACAGTCACACCTCTGTTTACCATATGCAGGGCGGGCCCTAGCAGACCCCCAACCCCCGAAAAATTAAATAGATAAATGGTTCTTAATACACAAACATGCCTTTTGTTAATTAAGATATTTACTAAAATAAATCTAATTGCATTTACAATATATGACTAAAACAAGTCACATCAAAATCAACAAAAGACAAAAAGAAGACATGCAAAACTCACACGAGGGAATCATAAACAGACAATATAGAACTTGAGTATGAATATAATTTAAATAGATCTGAAATTTGCTGATTGTTTGGAAACAAAATATGTGCAAAAGATGAATGAATATTGAAATGAAAACATGATTAATAAGTAAAACCTTTCATATGACATGATTTAAAACCAAAACATGGCCATTAAGGACGCCAGCGTATTCTGTAGGGATGCTGGGAGAATATTAAGCGCAGCTCGTTACAGCGCCTAGTGAAATTGGTTTGTTACATCATCATCAGTGCTCTAGCAGGTTCTGACTGTGATGATCATTCACTGATTAACACGTTTCTTTTTCTCGGCGCAATTTTGCCGGCCGCCTATGTTGCCAATAGGAAGCGGAAGTCTGTCCCACACTTTCTGCAATATTATCACCTGGTGTCAAACAGACGGTCTGTAATCTGGCCGATAGCTCATTCAGAGCATTGACAGCTTCCAGTACATTCAGCAAGGCAGCAGGTACCAAATGGTTATTTCAAGTAACTGTTTGATCCCAGTTGGTTAATCTTCATCAGGGCAAAATGTTTTGAAGTGAGATGTTTTTGGAGGGAGTGTGCAGGCGTTACTCTTTTCCTATTGGTGCTTTTTTTTAAATAGCCTTGCATCTACATGATGTGCTTATAACTGCACCCCTTCAATTACAAGTAACTGAGCAGAAATGATTTGACCTCAATAATCTCTGCATAAAATACCTGTGTCTATCAACCCAGCCATGTGTGATTTCTTTGTATAAAAACATGCCAAATTAATGAAAGAGGCAAAAGATCTGATGTGGGTGAGTCTAATCAATGACACTGACATTCACTACTTTTCTGCTTGAACTTTCATGTTAATTGCACTCACTGAATACTGAAAGGCAGTCAAATTAAAACAAACAAAGCCACCCCCTTTTCATTTCCAGCCTCAGTATATCTGATGGCTGTTTAGCACTAAGTCAGAATGATATCTCTTCACCTCCCAGCAGACATGTTGCTGCCGCTGGCACTGTGTTTAAAGAATGTCTCCTGTTACAGAGCTGATAAGTGAGAACAATGTGGATCCTTATCTTTTCATTCTATTGCACCAATCCTGACGGAGCGCAGTACATAAATAATTGATCTTTCCATTACATATTACAAAGTCAAAATAATGGAAATCGGCTCATGCGGCCCTAATAATTATTAAATTCAGGTTGTCCTTCCTGTCACTTATCCGGGAATGGTTAATCAATAATCAGCTGAAGGCATTCCCTTTGCAGCACTCCACCTTGGTTTGCTTTAAGATCCAATCTCATTGTTTTTTATGATTTAGTCAGTAGTTTAGACAGTAAAAAATATTGTCCATGTATGTTCATACATTTATGAAATGCCTTTCACACAGTTGACTTATTACAAGGTTTATTCTCTATTGTCTTCAGATTGGATGCTTCAAATAATTAAATACATTGCATCGAATTTAATAAAACTCAACATGAGCCCCGTGGCGCCCACCAGAATTTAGCTTGAATCTGGGAAAACAGGGAATGTGAAGGTTCCTCTGATACACAGAGTCTTGGTCCTCCATTCCTATATAGCCACCAACTGGCTCTGTGGCTTTTTAATTAGTTTACTGGCTACATTAATAGCCCTCACCAGTGTGCTCCTGTTTTTACCATCATGGTCACCATACTATAATACTACACAACAGAGTGCATTGAGACCACTTATAAAATTTTCTACCTTAAAGCAAAACTAGGTTGTTTACACAGATGAACTTTATATATTCCTACTTAAAGTTGTCTACACTTTCTACTGGAAGATCATTGATTATGATGGGCTGAGTGGAAAAGTCTTGTTTTCATTCAAATAATCAATTATTATGTTTTGCTGGAGTTAAGCCTGAGGGTAGTCTGCCTTGATACAAAATGCCAGTAAAGGCCAGATCATCTGTTTATTTGTTAGTTTTTTGTTGTGTCTATAATTTCATTGGTATATACAGAAGATAAAACAGGAGATAAAATGTTGCCCCGAGGAGTTCCTGTGCTAATTATGACACAGCACAAACCTTGTTGTATAGATTATCTGTGGGCGTTGCTTATCCATAATATGAAACCAGTACTAACTTCAAGAGCACATAGTTGCTGCAATAAAATTTGAGTAGTAGAAGTATTAAAAGTTAATCTAAAATATTTTACATGCTTCCCTGTTGTTTTTTAAAATGTCTTGTCTTTTCCATCCTTGACTGTCAAATAAATCTTTATGCAGATAATACTGTTTTATACAGTGTAGCTTATTGCACTTAATTAGCTACAGAGAAATGGCAACTCTTCTTCAATGCACCATAAGATTCACAGATTTGCATGTTTCCTCTGGATTTTTTTTTCTATTCTGTTTTCATTGTTCTGCTATGTTTCGACTGCAAAGTGGGTGTTGCAGTAAAAGAGCAAACATGCTCAGCCAACCTTGTATAAATAAAGGTCAAATCAATTACCTGTCACTCTTGGCTGCATTGTTATTAAAGAAGAAGAGCACACACATGACTAAAAGGCAAAGATAAAGGAAAACATGATATTTACCGGAATATTCGTGAGTTGTAGACAATCGTGCATCTGTAACGGACTCATTGGATGTGCGGTGTTGATACTGATCCCTAAAATCTTTGCTGGAGTCAGCCTGCCTCTGTCCTTTTTTCGATTATTTTTTTGTTTATTAAATTTTTTTTTGTTTGTTTGTGTCTTGTCTGTTTTCATTGCTCTGTTCTGTTTCAACCGTAAACTGGGTGTAGCAGTAAAAGAGCAAACATGCTCAGCCAACCTTGTATAAATAAAGGTCAAATCAATTACCTGTCACTCTCGGCTGCGTTGTTAGTGAAGAAGAAGAGCACACTCATGACTTAAAGAAGAAGATAAAGGAAAACATGATATCTACCAGAATATTTAATAGGTGTTGACAATCGTACATCTGTAACAGATTCATTGGATGTTCCATGATGACACTGATCCCTAAAATCTTTGCTGGAGTCTGAGGAATCTTGGGATTTCCCCCTGGCACACAATCTGTGGTTTTTAATTGAGTTTTTTCCCCCCCTATCCTCCCGCCTCATCCTCCTGTCTTTCTCTTCCTCTTCTTTTTCCTCTCCTCTTCTACTGAGCCTTTCTTCACATGTGTTAATGCGTCTACATGTAGACAAATATCCTGTTATTACATGGTACACTCAGTCTTTCCATTCTGTTTTAGGCATGTCAGTACATGTAAGCATCATATCCTAGTTTTATCAGACGTACAGTCTCATCTCAGACAAACAGTAAAAGCAGATTTAAATTCTTTGTATACACAGAGATTATCAGGGATGCACCTTGTGATCTTTTGCTGTTTATTGGTGCATATTTCTAAAGAATATAAGCAGTTTCCATGGTGATGGTGTTTGAAATGTTTGAAAAGAGATCCATGTGTTGAGGTAAGGTCTGTCTTATGAAAGCAAGATTAGTTAACTTTGGCTTTTCGGTTCTATGAAGCTTTCTCACTTCGCTTTGAACAGCATGGTTAACTTCCTCTAGAGCATGTTAAAAAAAAGTCAAAAACACGACACACCCACTGACAAATCATCTCACTGCTCCAGTTTACACTCATATGTTTCATGACCAGTTTTGTACAAATAACAGATAGCAGGTTGACCATATTCAGATAGCAGATTCTTCTATTTCCATCAGTAATTGGTTCAGCGTAGCCTATTACACGCTTGTCAAGCACTTCAGAGTGTCTGTACATATAAGGAGCCCAAAGTCCACAGAGGCAGCACTGTTGTTCTCTCCAGTAAAAACATGAAGCTTAACTTTACTTTCAGAGAAACTAATGTGGCAACAACAAATATTATATTTCATCTGTGACACCAAAATTTATCTTCCAAAAGGAATTATATATCAAAAAAGAGGCTACAGCCAACATCTCCTCAAGATCCGAGATCTCTGTAAACATCAGAGCAAATTTACAAACAGGCATTATTCAGATAAATTGACCACACTTATTTATATATAAATAACTCACTAAAATGACATAATAACCATCCTAGAGTAAAAATTACAACTTTTACCTGGCTCAAAATCTCAACCATTGCTGTTGGTTGGCACAAAATGCATTCTGGGATACTTCGCTATCCCAAGTTCATGCAAGTCAGCTCTCGGTGTATTCCAGACGAAACAGATGGAGAAAAAACACTTCCGGTCATTTGGACTGTATTTGTCTAGATGCAGACTTTGAATTGGAACAGTACTTGAACTGTTACTGATGACATTTCACAAGAACAACAAAGCACAAGTACAGACAAGAAAGCAGACGGAGAAAGACCTACAGGTGCCAGATCTAGATTACAGTGTTATACTGTATTATCTTACTTGTTATACATGAATGTACAATGTCTTCTTTGTTTATCAGAGTGTGTTGAGATTTTTTTTTTTACCAGTCTAATGCCATCATTGTGCTCTGAACTCCAGAGTTGACTGGCCATGTCTGTCCACGCTTTGGTACACCGTATTTTACGGTGTAAAGCCATTCCAGGCAAACTTCTATCCCATCTCTGGAAACTTATTTCAGAGAGTTCATCTTCCAATCATTATCTCAGGTCACAAGACACATATTTGCTGTGTCCCTAACGTACAGAAAGCCTTCAGCCACTTGGAATAGTTTGCAGAGGGAAATCAAATTCACAAATCTGATGTCTGTGTACAAATTCAATACTATTGTAAATTCTGTGGTAAATGACTCATTTATTAATTGTCCCTGTTTTAGCTCATTTCAGCCTTTAAGTTTTTAGTAGCTACTATTTTATTTGTGTGTCTGGTGTTGTGTCGTCCTGTCTGAAACTTTTTTATGTTGCTGTCCTGTCAAAGTCTCCCTTGCAAAAGATGTTTCTGACCTCAGTGGGACTTACCTGGTAAAATAAAGGTTAAATAGATACATTATATTAAATACAGCTACTGTGGCATATATAAATAAACCTGTAAACATATGAATATCTGAAACTGAACTATAAATCAAAACCTACACCATAGTAACCTATGTCTGGACGCCTGTTAAACCCTTGCGTCCATAAATCCAACTTTAAAAATTGTGAAAAGTATCCGCATAAGGAAAAGTGGCTCCCACCAACCTATGTACATGGTGTTATAGTCCAAAGGCCTTCATCAATTGTTCTTTTCTTATAGCCATTATGTTTCATCATTTACAATGAAAGGCAGTTTTCTTTTGGTTATCCTCTATGCATTGGCAGCAGAAACACCATTACTGAAATAATGCATCTCATCATGAAACATAAGAGCAAAACTGGTAGTAATATTTTACCCCATACTCACTCCAGGCTACAGAATATATTGAGTGTCAGCAGTACAATGTTTAATTTATTTAGTTTATTTCCGTTTCTATTGATTTTTTAAAAAAAAATTATTATTATAGTATTCTTTCTCCTCACTGCATCATGTTGGTTTTTTTGCCTCGCTAATGACCTAATTTTCCCATAAGGATCAGAAGCTCTTCTTATCTTAAATTAAATACGCTGCTCTTGATCTTTTGATGTAATATATTGCCTATTTTATGTGAACATGCTCATAGCAAGATTGGAAACAGAGACAGTTCAGAAGCACTTTTGTGAGAGCGGTTATCATTGATTGCCAGTGTTCGGTTTAATATAACTAAATAATAGTGTGACACTATGTTGCACTCGCTTTTAAGTCAGACCTGAGGACAAGAACTCTCTGGCTTGAATCAAACCTTCACCAAGATATTACCTTTAATCGAGAAGGAAGTGTGCATTAAAACATGATCTATGTGGGAACTTAAAGAAAGTTTTGTTTTTAGAACTTTCAGACTTTATGCATCGTGTGAAGTTTCTGGGGTCCAGACCAGCAGATTAAACACGTCTCCAGAGGCTGAGGTCTTCACCGCTACACCATCTCTTTGCATTAGTCAAGTCATTTTAGATTCGTCCGCCTCGTCTCTGCTGTCTGGTTCCCACAATCCCTTTTCCTCATTGCCATTGCCAGAGAGTGTTTGTGTTTTTTAGGGTGTGGAGTCAGCGGTTACTGAGTTGGTGGCTGATTGTATTAGCTAGCAAAGCTGCTTTGTAACATGGAAAAAGATGACTCATGAACCGCTGTTTCTTCGTCTCTCTTTTTTTTCTCTCACTTCATCACCGTTTAGATCCACCCACCCAAAACCTCACTCAGACCAAATGATGTGCCCACTCTTACAGTAAACTTCAGTGTGTGAGATGATTAAAACTGACATTCAGAGATGATGTTCATTTACCGTTTTCACACTATTTTTTCTGATGAATTATTTGAAAGAAGTTGTAAATATCTGCAAAAGAGAAACTACTAATATATATCATGTAAATACTCCATTTAACCTACTGCACTTCAAATGTTACTTAGTTAAAGTGAAAAAAATGATCAATACAAAAATGGTCCCTTTCAGTGGCTTCAATGATATTTTCTTTGATGTTAAAGCTCCATCAATGGTTTTATGTACAGCAGTGCATCACATCACATTTGCACAGTCACCAGTAACTACAATCATGTGATTAGTGCCATGAAGTAAAAGATAAAGATTTTCCTTTAAATCTGACAAAATATTAGCAAATTATCATCTGTAATTTCAACCTCTGGTAAGCGCTCTTACTAATACAGTGACTATAAACTGAATCTTTTCTGAACAAAATCTCTGTGACTTAAACAAGGTGATTAAGATTAAGATCAGTCTACCAGAAAATGATCTCATGTCACTACAGTTGAATGTCTCAAGTGACTCCTCTGCTTGAATAGAAATCTTCTTTGTTTGTTTTTTTTTTGCCAGTTATTTTAGTGTGAGTGTGTGTGTGTGTGTGTGTCCATGCACATGAAGTGAATCACTGCACCCTTTACTGAGCAGACTAGTATCTTGACTGTGGGAAAACTGGGACAGGAGAGTAACACACACACACACACATACACACAAACACATTCAGAGAACTGGGACAGAAAGTACTATATGTCTCTCTCTTGTTCTATAGTTACGCAGGTCGTGTGGTTGGCAGCAGTTTAAAAGCCCAGAGGGAGAACCCAGAGATGACTGTCCGTAATACAGATCCCATCCTGAAGGGGGCGAAACAGAAATTGGAGCAGCTAACACAGGTACACACACACACACACACACACACACACACACGCTCACTTCAAATAAGGACAAGTGGGCGAGCAAGTAAATGTTTGCAAATACTATCCTCACTATTTCTTGCTTCAATAAAATCTTCATCTGCTTTCAGTGAGTTCCAAGTTTTTTGTGAAGAGGGATGATATTCATCTGTTTCCCACACTAGTGGTAGGGCCAACAGATAGCACTGTTGCATCTTAATAAGTACTGTGCAGATTATCATCTAATTGATATGAATATTTATGGTCCTCAGATGATGATTCATAATGATTTGTTGACCTTTCTTCAAGTGCCACCATCTGGTCAAAATTTCACTGCCAACACTTGAAAAATAATGGCTGGATCTCTCTGAAATTTGAAGTGAATATTCAGGATCACCAAAGGGTGCCGTCTTTGGGGAGCACTTGACCTTTCTTCTAGCACCACCATTAGGGAAAAATAATCCCTCAAACACTAAAAATATCTAAATCTAATAGACCAGAAACACTTTTCATATTCGTCATTCCATGACATTTTTCTTCTTTCTTCTAGCACTGCTCTCAGCTCAAAATGTCAAGTTTGCATCGGCAGGAACTTTGTAACATACCTCTTATGGGCGTCTTATAGGCATGACAGTACATATCTGACAGTTTTCTAATTCATGTCATGCTCTTTCCATGAGTTTGTATGATGGAGACAGGGACAGCTGCTTCCAACAGCTATAAACAGCAGTGTGTAGCTGTATTTCTATCAGCCTTATTCAGTGACTCTGTGACTTTATAGGCCTTTGGGATGTCTCAGCTTTGGTATTTACATCTGTTCTTCATTGCATTATACTTATGAACCAAACATCTTTGTGATTTAACTCAATTTCACTGTTATTTGGCTTATTTCTGCTTAAGGAATGATTTAGGAACCCACAGTAATAAGATGATTCAATTAACATGATTTAAGTTTTTGGGGTTGATCATCTTAGATCTGCATAACTAAAACAGTTTTTTCTCTTTGTCTTCAATCAGTCTTCAACAGTACAAGTTTTTGACATATATTTGTACTGGGCTACAGCCTCTGCTATAAACCTGTATTTTCATGTAGGTGTGGATAAAGTGAGATGAAAGTATAAGCAAGAGGATATGTGTGTAATTTCATAACTCTCCCATAGAGCATTAATATCTCCTGTCCTCACCTCAGCCATGACCATGACTTATGAAGGTGGCATGGGTCAGCATTCTGCAGGGATAATACTCTCTCTTCTCTTTGGATGGATGGAGTTAAGCTTATCCAACCCATTCATATCAATACCCTAAATAATGATTCTCTTGTTAGTTTGATCTTTGGCTGTTTTTATTTTAGTCATATTCCAAGATCAACCTCACACCCAAAGTGGCTGTTATGAAGCTGCGGCAGGGGCCTGGGTTGTGTGTGTGTGTGTGTGTGTTTGTGTGTACTTGAATTATTCATGTTGTGGGGACATAAATCTGTTTACACAGTCACATTGCGGGAACTCGCTTCCTTTTTGGTGACGCAAATTCCCATAAAGTAAATCATTAAGGTTAAGGTTAGGTTTGAGTTAGGCAAGTAGTGGTTATGGTTAGGGTAAGTCCCCAGGAAATGAATGTACGTTCGTGTAATGTCCTCTGAAGTGATGGAAACATGATCCGTGTGAGTTTCTGTCTCTCTGAGTGTGATGTCTCATCTGGCTCTCAATCATCTGTTATCACCTCTCGTGTGAAGCGCTGCTTAATCCAATAAACTTAAATGTCAGCACTCTAAACAGATGTAGATAATAACATGCAATAGTAAATTAATTAATTCAACAATTACACAGATTTTATGCAGCACTCTCAAAGCTCTGGACAGGATGGTAATATGGTGATATGATTTGCATGGATGATTCATAAAATCATATCAAAATGATACATGAAGGTTATTCATAATGATGATTCATTATTAGTACTAAGGAGCATGTGATTGTGTTTAGGACCCTTAGAGAGTCGATCAGGCTGTCAGCTGGGCAGATAGAAACAGACAGACCAACTGGAAGCCAGACAAGTAAACATAAACTGAAAGAAAAATCAAACAAGCAAGCCGAGAAGACAATACAGAGACATATGGTGTGTCTGCCTTTGAAGGGTTTTTATCTTTAGCTGTAACTATAAAATAAATAAAGACAGAGATCAGATTTCCAGGTGTTTGCTTGTAGGGTCAGTTTAACTTGAATAAGTGATACCGATGACATGTTTTCATTTGGCAGTGAGTCATGCTCACTGAATACTTAATCGTATTGTCAAGTGGGGAATTGTAGTTTGTCAAGAAAACCTGATAAATTCTGTCAAGTGTTGTTGGCGGTGATGGAATATTCATGGAAAAAAATCATAGGATGGGACATGCTAGATTTACTCTTTACTCTTTTTGCTGTTGAAGCTCTTTCTGTGCTCCGTCTAATTTTGGTGGGGAGTCCATTAATCATGTTGCATTTACGTGGAAGAAATGCCGAGTCAGCGTCCCCTTGCGCCACATACACAAACACACACCACACATGCACCATGTAATTACTTATGTATGAGATTTGCTTTCTCCAGCCCATTAAATCCATGTAACCCGTACGTATCCTGTTAGTCTGTGATTTAAAGAACATTGAAGTTTCAAACATGATCACAAAGACACAATGAGGATAAGAAAAGTCAGATCCTTTCTTTTTGGACTTGTAATCCTTGTCCGCTAGATGGATGATGGTAAATGCTAACAGACAATAATGTGAACCGAAGAGAAAATGCAAATATAACACAGCTCATATGCAATGCAAACTATTTTCAGCTCCAAATTGTGTGTGCCGTCTTTCCATCTTTCTGATAAATTGAGAAAATGCAAGTCTGTGCTCACAAACCCTGTGTGCAACTACACACTGTGAGCCGTTACTGTCCTTTGAACAAGTTTAGAGTCACCTTCGGAAATCCAGGGCCTGGGCTGTGCTTCTTTCATGCTAACTGCCCCAGTGCCTTCTCTGTGCGGGAAGCCATTCATCTGAGAGCACACATTAATGCACGCCATTTATTAATTATTAGTCATGCCTGTCATGTGTGCCATTTACACACTCGCACAGCTAGGACGAGAGGAGGAACAAAATATGAAAGAGGACAAAGAAGCATCCTTGGAATTTTAATTATATCATCAGCCATGTTTTGGAGGTCTGTCTCTCCCTCTCTCTCTTCTTATCTTTCACTGTCCCATTTTGTATTAGGTGTTAATTAGACCTTTTGCAGCAGTGGGCTCTGTTTCATGCAAGGTTTGCCCTCTAATGGGATTCTATTAGTGTAGTCACTCACTTATCCGGGCAATTAAAATTTTTATGTACATGCTCAGCCAATCAGGATAAGCCTAATCAACCTTGTGAGGGCTGCTCATATACAGAAAAGAGCAGTGGCCTCACCACTCCTCATCCACTTTTGTCTTAAGTGACAGCAGATCCAACAACATATCCAATGATAGCTTCATTAGACGACTTTGCAAAATTCTGCTCATCGTGCAGGTCTTGGTGTAGCCCAGTATCCAAAGGAATTAAGTGTGCATTGGGTTTAACACGTGATTCTGTAGTGAACAATTTACATTAGTGCCACAGTTTCTATTTTCATTATCGATTCATTTGTAGATGATATTTATTACTCAGTCGATTGTTTAGCCTATAATATTGTTTATTTATATAGCATTTTTCAAAAACTACAAACGACATTGCAGATAAGTTCAATGCAATCAAGAAATAGAAACAAATATCTTAAAATAGATTACATTTTTTTAAAAAAGGAAATATTTAAATGAATTAAAAGCCAAAATGTTACTGAAAAAGGTGATGTCTTCAGATTCAAAAGATATTCACAATTTTTTACAATTATATAATACTGAGAAAAATCTACAAATCCTCATTTGAAAAGCTGGAAGACCTTTTTTGATAAATTATTTAAGTCATTAATCAGTTATCAAAATTAGTTTCCATTATTTTTTCTGTTTCTGATTGATTAATGAATTAATTGTTTAATTTACAATGACAGTGCTCATCGCTGAACCTTTTCATGCCAGAGAGTTTGCAATATCACAGACGGGTAGATAACGTTGGCTTTTTATAACCATGACGGTGATCTTTTACTGATCTTAAGGTTTTAGTTGCCTAACCTTAAACATATGTTACCATATCTTATTCATAGTTTGCCATAATGCCATGATCTTATCCCTAATCATGCCATAACCTTAACATTTTCTCTTATGTTGGGGTTGCTTGGTCACCAGTATAGGGCAGGCAGCACAGGCAGCCTCTGCAGTGTTTCATAGAGGGTTCATCCTGACTACCTGTGCATTTCTTTTTTTCGTGCAGTGACTACTGGTCAAGTCTGCATTACAGCACCGCACATGTGTACGTGCAACTAGTTGTGTAATATGTTGCTATTAATCTTTAACACGCAGCAGAGAACAAGCTACGTACATCATTAACAGTCTTGGCTGATATGTTTCAGTTAAGTGGTAAAGCTATTGCCCACCATTCATCATTTGTGTTTACTTACTAAGAAAATATCTTAAAATAACAATGGTAACTTAGCAATTAAAGTGTTGGATATCGTTGGATATTTGGAATGAGAAGTAATTCTTTTAATGACCTCTCCATCCCTCATTATTTTGAATTAGTCCTGTCTTCCCTGCCCTGAGCTTTTAGGAGACGTGTTTAATTTTTCCATCTTCCAACCTCTTCGGCGCAGATTTTCAAAACAAATCAAATAAGACCGAAAGTCCTGACTGACTAAGTTTTTCTTCTGCCATTAATTAGACAGGACAGACCACTCTGGAGCTGAATAATTTAACTTTTAGGTCTATTAGTTTCACTGAGTTACAGAGTTTCAGTGTTGCATGGCCAAAATTCTGTTTAGATTCAATCCTTTCCACATGACTTGTAAAACACAGTCCTGGTGGAAACATTGCTGTAATGTATTTTTGTCCTCCCTCAGCCCTCATTTGCAGTCTGATGACATGATGGTGAATCACCACACAGAGTCTAGTCTGTCTCTAATCCCCTTGGACATGCTGTCATATAATAACCTTGGTTCCCCTTGTTTCCAAGGCTGCCCCACACCTACTATATGGTGGAAGCCAGATGTCCCTCCTTATGCATACAGCTTGTATCTATCCAGCAGAGTCCGAACCTAAGACATATGTGCAGAATGTCACCAGTTGCAATTTTATCATGAAAATAAAGAAATATTTATTGATATACCCTACAGTTTCAGATCAATGTTTTATTTTTCACAATTTGCCCAACATTGAGTGCATTGAAATGCACACTAGCTTACCGGTTTTGAGTCTTATCTTGGTATGTTGAAACCTATTCATTTCTCTGTTTGCATGATTCTAATAGTATCAAGGTTAACTGTTTGCAGTTTTATATTGCAACAGCATATTTGTTGTATATCTGTTGGGAGCATATCCAAGTTTCTCAAAACTGGGATATTTACTGGTGTTTACATGTGCAAAACATAACCAGGATACTTCAAAAACCAGATCATAATCATGTAGGATACTAGTGTGCATGTAAACCAGGGCTGCCAACTCTCAAGGAACTGAGTGTGAGAGTCACACATTTGACACTGATCCCACAGTCTCACACCACACATGCCTTTTCTCATGCTAACTTTTAGTCCTCGCTTCCTCCAATGTAAAAGTTTTTTTTCCAAGTTCAGATGGGCTGAGGCACAGAGTGTAATAAGCTTAAAGTAGCACTTTTCAGGGATGGTCTGTGAATGCAAATCATTGCAATGCACGTTCCAGTGGAGCAGCCAATCACAATGATTTTGTGGTCGAACAACTAACCCGCTGTGCAAGAGTGGAGTAAGTCTGGAGAGATTGCGGTGTTAGCATTGTTTGCACTGTTCGGCTCACTGCGTCTGCATTACAATTATATTAACATTCGTCAATGATGGTTCAATATTCAGCGGGTAAACACCAAAACCCCTCCCCCACCCTTCAAGGGAACAAATCTCACTCAAAGCTGAAGTCAGAGGTTGGTATCCCTAAACATACTCAGACAGAACAACAGCTGCTATCATCATATATAATTGGTATCATATACTCAATAATAAGACTTTATAGTCTACAGCTAGCGTGGAGGCTGTACCCACGCACAGTGATGCTTTTAGCTAAATGCTAACGTCAGCATGCTAAGCATATTCATGATGGTAACATGCTCACAATGATAATGGTAACATGCTGATATCCAACTTAGTTAAGTGTCTAAGCATGCTAACATTTACTAATTAGCATTAAACACAAAGTACAGCTGAGGTCGATGGTATTTTCAGTAGTTTTACAGGTATTTGGTTATAACGTAAAAATGAATATAAATAAAATAAATAAAAAAATGGACCTGATGATGGTGCTAGAGGAATGATCAGGGGATCACCAAAGTAAATTTTACAGCAATCCATCCAATAGTTTCTGAGATATTTTACTTAAAACCACAGATTGTGAACCTCATAGTGGTGCTACACGAAAAGTCAGGGGATCACCAAAGATAATTAGGATTCATCCTCTGGGCACCATAGATATCTGTAGCACATTTCATTGCAATCTATCCAATAGCTGGTGGGCCAAATGACTGACCGACACATGGCTCTGGGGATGGCAATGTTGGCCTGGCAAGTCATTTTCAGATGAATGATCTGCTTGTTAATCACATATGCTGTAGTTGTAATGTCCCTGAACACAGAAATGTGACTCCAGAACAAAGAGGTTTAAAAGGCATAAAGTTCTTTACTTGAATCAAAGCAAGGCTCGGCAACGGGCAATCAGTCAGCTAGGGCAAACAAAGCAGGCGAGGAGCAGGCTGGCCGAAACACAACAGGAACACGCTTGGGTCAAAAACAGGACTGAGCGCTGGAAGGCTAAAACTGAGTACATTAGACGATCTGGCAGATGACTGGGGAATGAGGGTCGGTACTAGGGAGATAATGAGAGAGGAAAACGGGGGTAACTGCAGGGCAGGTCGGACTTGGCGGGTCTGATATGACAGAAGATGTCAGTGGCAGAGAAAAAAGGCAAGAATGAGCAATGAAAACTAATCAGAGGTGACAGTTGTGATAGTAGACATGCCTGTTTACATGACATATTCTACTTCATATGTTTCTCCATGTGGAACACATACAGTGTGGTCTATGTTTACTGCTGCACATTTCCAGGGTCACAGTGTGAAGAAATATGTATAGTATTTGCCTGCGCAGTCAGGCACCGCAATATAGTAACAGCTTATACCATATGTTTTTGTGTTAAAGGGATTATCATTTGCAAGGCAGAGTAAGCCATCTTTAAATCCTGGAAAGTCGTATGGATTTTAGCTGTCTAGCAGCAAGCCAACAACAAAATTGTGGTATAATTACTTTTACCCTCCATGAGATTGAATTCCTAAAAGAATGTTTACAATTATAAAAAACAAAAGTTTACTCTCAGTTTGGTCTTTGGTAGTATTTAATTTGCCAGATGTGTTTCACCACTGAAGCGAGTATAAATCATGACAATAGATGTTACGATCTTTGTGGCATCCGCCTATCTGTGTATATAAAAATGTTATCTTAGGGGGAAATAAAATAAAATAAGATGTCGCATACACCTTTTTAAATCTCATGGCTATTTGCTTTATCTCTGTCCCCAGCAGTCATTTATATATTACCCACTTTGACTCTCTACAATTCACATTAATCATACTGTGAACGAATTATATATTGCTGTCACTGTGTATGTGTGAAAGTGTAATAATTTTGGTGGTTTCTGGTGGAAACTTAGTAGACATTTTTTCAATCCCTGGAAAGTTGAGCGTTAGGAAACATGAGGTTTTCATCCGGCATTCAAATTATGTAACAGGCCCAGCATCCACGCTGTGACTTAACTGAGCAGCAGATACTATGGATTCAGCATGACCTCAATTACCCTTTAGTGCGCTCTGTGACCTGTTTGTGTGTGACAGAGAATAAAGTAACAGGGGAAAAAAATACCGTCCTTCTTGTTGTAGCCTTTCTCTTTTGTGATTGCTCTAGTATCATGATCATTAAATGAATGGCTCCACATTTGGGGCAATACATTCATTCGCCTTCTTGAATTACAGTACCAGTCTAAAGTTTGGACACACTTTCTTGTGAAGTAATGGAAAGTGAGTCCGAACTTTTGCAGATGAGAAAATTGATACAACTCTCTACTGTATCTTTATTTTCAACATGAAGTTCTTTTCATTACTCATTTGTTTCCACATTTACAAAACCTTTTATTATTTTAGACAAAAAAAAGTATGATTAGATTTGTATATCCATTTGTATTGCCTATCTACTGTATACTCAGCTATACATCAATTCAAAGTGAACAGCACTTTTGTAGGAGAGGTTTTTACACTTTGTTTTTTGTTTAACAAGATATAACAGGTTAATTAGTGAGCTTAAGAGGTGATGGTTGGTGGATGTTTATCTTTGGACAGACGCTTTATGCTAAGCAAAGCTCACCAGATGCAGGCCCCAGCTTCGGACAGGCGCAATGATGATGATATCTCCTTTAACACTCGGAAAGAATGGAAATAAGTGTATTTTTCCAAAATGGTGAAATATCCCTTGAAAGTATACTTTCAAGTCCCCCTCCAGTCAAAAATATGTTTTTCTTCTCGTTCGTGCAGTTGGATGTTTGAGCTTGACTGTGCAGAATGATGTATGTGCAGAGTTTGACACTAAATGGTCTTCACTTTCATCTGCTTAAAGTGGAAAGTTTCTCTGTGCTCATTGAAAATCAGATTTTAAGGAGCAGGCCTACAAGGGTGATTTATGACATTGCAAATAGTTTGGAAGCCAATTCTGGTTCAATATTCAAGTTACACAAGTGTGATGTGGAAACTTGAAGCCTCCAGTGGGCATACACTGAGAATGGACTTTACAGTGAAGTAGAAGAACATCTTGTGTCCAGGAGATAAACTTCTGAAATTAAATATTTATAGATTTTACATATTTATAGATTTTGGAACTTCTAATGAGGGAAAAGAAGTAGATGTCATTTTAAGGATTTTAAAGTGGTAACACTTTTTTTTATTGTGAAAAAACCATACCAGACACACGTTATTGTTTCAAGCAGAGTATTTGTATTTCTCAATACATGTCTGGAGGGGATCTTTAAAGTATCATCAGAGCACGCTATGTCTCCTATGACCTTTTAACTCATTGCCATTAGCAGTTTGTAATGTGTGCAATCTTTGAGTCGGAGCTTCTTCTCTTCTGTCTCAACAAACAAACCGTAAATGTGAGTTTTAGCAGGTGTTCTTGAAATGTGTGTGTAATATGTTTGGACTTTTGTTTGCGTGTGTGTGTGTGTGTTTTATTTAGGAGCTGTTAGTGGAGCTTGGGTGGGCGAGCAAAGCCAGAGAGAGGGGAGAGGAAGAGGAGGGAGGGAGCGCACAGACAGAGAGAGGCAGCGGAGACGACTGTGATGATGAAGATGGCTGTGAAGCATCTGGTGAGGAGAACGGTGAGTCACACAGACACACGCACACACACACACACACACACACACACACACACACACACACAGACAAACATGCTTGCAAAGATAGATGAACAAATATTAGCAAACAGACGACCACACATACACACGTAATGATGCAAACATGCAAGTTGGTCATTTTCTTAAAATATTGAGATTCTAATTCATACATAACACATCAGCATATACACATGCAGACACACATCAAATAAGAAACAACACACACACACACACACACACACACACACACACACAATTCATTGGTCTGGTGGAGGCTTTAAAATGCTACAGCCTCCACATATCTTGTGCCAGCAGGGAAATGCCCAGAGGGAGGGATAGTACTGAGAGATGGATTCAACTGTCCTCTCTCTCTTTCTCTCTCTCTGTTCCTCTCTCACTTTTTCCATCTCTCTTTATGCTGGTCTCAGCAGTTTTTTTTTTCCCCCTTACTCAGTCGGGATAAAGGATGCACTAACAACCAGGTCACCCCAAAAACAGAAATGGAAAAATAAACTGTAATTATTCATTTATCTCTTGACTTATTCATTGTGCATATGCTTATACATAATACATGGGTGTCACAGTGAGATCTGGGGACCCATCTGAGCCTCGAGGTAATCCCAAAGAGTCAATGCAGTTTATGCTGTAATTTAAATTGTTGATGAGAAAATGTTGCTTTGTGTTGAGGTTATTGGCCAAATGTTATGTCCTTGACCTGAAAACATTTTAGGGGTTGTTTCCTACAGGTTGACAGTGTATTTGTGCTAGGTCCCTTCTTGTATTGGGGTAAAGAGAGGATTCAGCAAAAAAAAATAAAATAAAATAACTGGGTCTTAAAATTTTTGCAACCTCTCCAGTAAGAAAGCTTTGTTATGGAACATTGCATATTCCTTGTCAAATATTATGTTTTAAGGGTCTTTAGGGAGTTAAAGCCCTCTGGTTATGAAGAAAAAAGTAAAAGTAAAATAAAATATGAATGTAAAACATCTTTCTTGGTGGGTCAGCTTTATTTAGTTTGGAATAGTGGCTTGTAAAATATGACTGGAATATGATTGATTTATTGATCTGTTTATTTGAGTGTCCGGCACCTATTCTGGTCCCTCAGGCCATATGGGCTTACAGCAAACTAGCCAACAACAATAACCAGGATGACATGGTTATCACATGACAAATCTAATAATGTACAGTTCCACAAATTTCAAAACATTCAATTCACATGATGGAGATGTCCCATTAGGTTATATACAGTGTAGCTTTTTTTCAGCAGCCATGCATTTTCTATAAATCTCGCCTGAACGCCAATCTTCACTTCAAAAAGCCAACCAAAACAAATCATGATTCTTTGACTGAATATGACTTGTAAGAAATAAAGTCTTACAGCACCTAAGCACTCGGTTTCACAGTATTTCTCTGTAACATTAAAGATTCTTGACTTAAAAAATAAACAAAGTTAAACACTCAAACAAATTGCTACAGTCTGATTGGTGAGTGGAAATACGTTACCAGCGCTGTTGCTGGAATTTTATAAATACTGATTTGTCCAAGCTAACATAAATGTACATTATTTATGTATTTCTTAATATTCTTAGCCTGAAAATAGTCAAATTTATAAGATTGTTTCTAAAAAAAAAACGGTAACGGTGGCCCACCCTGTGTCACTTTAAAAAGTAACTTAAAGAATGAGGCTGCTGACTTTCTATATGTTTTTACTGTCAACTAATTTCATGCAGCCAAACCAACAACAAATCAATCCTACTTACAAGCTAATGAACGGCACGCACATGAATGCATTTCTGTTTACGTGGCTTTGCTGGCTGTGTTGTACTACATATCACAACTTTTTGACTTTGTACTACATTGTACATTGTAACAGACTTTAGTATAAGAGAGGTCAAGAGGTTGTGATATGTAGCATAAGTAAACAAAGCTCTGTAAACCAAACTGCATTCCTGCGCATGGAAAAGTGGCACCTGCCTTATAGGGAACTACTCTCCGGAGACTGAAAAACGTGATCGCTGCTAAACAGAGGCTGGAAGGACAAAGAGTCCTCAAAGGCTGCTCACATACTGTACCATAGATGCCCCTTCCTTTATATGCTATGGAAAGCTTTACAGTCTGTATCTATCTTTAGCTGGAAAAACACATACGTTGATTAACAAGAAGACCCAGGCCACCTTTATGGTGACAGAACTTTCCATGACACCCAAGTGGTTTGTGACCAGAGTTTCTACGGTCGTATTGGTGATGACCCAAGCCAATTATTTTCAGGTCAAATCAATAATGTCATAACAGCGTTTGTTGGTGATGTTTTAGTCATCTCAGTAGCATGGAAATTTGCTAGTATTGAGCAGAGTAGAGACCTCGTGTTGGAGCCGTGCTTGCTTCATGGGATTGATAATTTGATTTTCTAAACAAGGGCTCATTCTTTTGCATCATCACCTCGTCATACATGACAAGGGGTCGTGTCAGCACTGTGATGATGTCATCGGGCAGTGGGATCTCTGTTCCTGAGGGCAGGCTGTAATAGGTTTAAAGGTCATTGTTGCTTTCATTGTGCGCACGTTGCCCTCGTCATTACTCGAGTCAGAAGTGTGAGACTATAGTAGCCCGTCAATATGTGAGGTGATCAGTCCATCATCAGCAACACAGTCTATATGTGGTGTGTTTTGTTACCCAACCCAAATCCAACTCTTTATCTTGTGCCTGTGCAAAAGTCTACTGGTTCCTGTTACTGTTCCAACTACCCAGCAACAAACAAACCTGATGAAACCATTTAAAAGAGCTCTATGAGGTAAAAGTGATTTGATTGACAGTGATCTCCCTGGCAACTTAAGGTGCCCTTAGACTGTGCAACATCGACGATCATGTCAGTTTATTGCATTGTGTCACACTGTGCGAATTGGATTTAATAAAATCTTGGGCACAATCTGTGTCAGACTGCACCGTATCAGTTTGAGGCTGTCAGATTGTGCACTCAATGCACGGTGAATTGTAGCGCTACGATGTAAATAGAAAAAAGTACATGAAAGCAGAGGCGCGCCATCAGCTCGTGTCATCTTTCCGCGCTGCTCATATGGTTGCAAAACGCAGCAAAGTCACACAAACTTCTTTTATCTTTCACCTCCATTGTTTTGGTGTTTGTGTGTTATGGGTGATTTAAGGAGAACAAGTGTGTTTTCTCCCTAAACTTTATTCAGAAAATGGCACCTATGAAATGTCACGCCGGACAGTGTATTCTGAGTCACTACATGTCATCTTCAGGTCGGTTGGTTTGTAGATGTGGGTTGTAGCAGTAGTCACATTACGAGAATTCGAAATTGCAGCCACTGTCAGAATTTTGCCTCGGGCTGTTTTTGGTTGCCAAATCTCCTCATTAGTTGTTTGTGGACAAGACTCACAGTCAGCTCTAGGACCACTGTTTGAGATTGGCATCCAAACATTTTACCACACTCACGAAAGCCCAAAAAATCACACAGTTTAAATGGGCCTTCAGGCAAACAACCTTAAATTCTGAATGGTGCATGGAAATGCTTGACCGCACCACAACATGGTCAATAGATAAACGGTCTATGTTGCAAAAATTCAGGAACCAGAGATTTCCATTATCAATGTTAATGACATTTACTAAGTATGGTTTATTTATTACTATTGTTTTTTGTGTCTATGTTTTACCAGAACCAAACAGAGTTGAAGTGAATGTTAGATATTTAATTAATTAATACAAAACACATAAAATAATAATTGGTCATTTGGTTAATGCACAAAATTTATATTCAAGATTTATATGGATTTGTTTATTTTTTGAGCGTGCAAACACTGATTTTGAACATCAGCCTGTTTTCATTTTTACAAGACTTGACTTTAACATTTATAACACGCCTTCAGAGCCACATGTATGATTAAATGTTTGCTCTGTTAGATTGCATCGCCCCCTCACTTAGTGGCTCTAAAAGTAAGGTATTTGTAGTGACATTTGTCATACCCTTCCCGGTAACCTTGATGTGTCAGATCTGTGGAAACTATCACCTCCCACTGAGCCTCAAACTGGTGCACTGGCTATTTACAGAGAAAATTGCTGGTTATGACTTAGCGAGCTGGGGGCATGCAGGGATTGTATCTCTCAAGCCACGGCGAATTCCTGAAGAGAGAATCACAATAAAGAGTGACAAAGGGGGATTTTTCTGCATGTCTCTCTGCTCATCGGCATCTCTATGCATATAAACAAGCCTCACAAGCTCAAAGTATGATGCCGTATCAACCAAACCACACAAATCACAGAACGCAACAAGCCATTTATTTTTTGAATTATTTGTACTTTTCATGTCTGGACTGTACATTAAATCAGTAGTTCTGAGTTAATGCATGAATAAAACACCATCAAATGCAAGCCACTTAGATTTTCTTTTTTTTTTTTTTTTTTTGGAAAGATCTGCCACTAAACCTGCCTGTCCACGCTTCCTGACTCTCTCTCTCTCTCTCTTTAAAATTCTGTCTACAAACCGCTTCTCTAAATCTGAATTGCTGAAATGTGGAGTTTATTATTCCACAGGAAAGGAAGAGCATGGAAACAGAATTATGCTTGCGTGAGAGAGATAGTGTTTGCGAGTTATGTGTATGTGTGTGCACAAATAAATGTTTATATGGCTTCTTGTTTGTGTACGTGCATGCCCTACATGTGCTTTATGTGTGTTCTGTGTAATCCAGTATGTTTTATGGATGGCCCAGTTGTCTGTCTGACTGACTGAAACGGATCCGGTAGTGTGCTGTTTCTTGACTTACAATGTCTTTCTCTCAATATCAACCCGCTGCTTTCTTAACACACACATGATCGAGCTAACTTCTCTATCTCCCTCTATCCCTGAGCTATAGATATGAACAGAGAGGAATAAAAATGAAGACAATATTCTGCCTGTCTTGTAATTAATTCTTATGACATTCGGGCTTTATTGAATACCAGAAAGAGACAGTCGAAGTGGAGGATGGGAGGTAGAGATGAGGTGTTGCAGCGATATCAGCCAGCCGTTGAAATCGACCCTCAGAACTCCGACGTAATGACAAACCCTGTGTTTTATTTATGTGGGACATGTAACAGTGGAAAGTTATTTTAGTCATGCTGAGACAGTACATAGCCTATTATTATTTGATTTAAGTCCATTTTCCACATCAAGGCATGTTGATCCCATCCCAGAGAGGGAGAATCGCTTGGCAAACAGCATTCAGAGATCAAAAACAAAGGAAAAATCCAGGCATCTCACCATAAGAGCAGTTAAGAGCAACAAGCTTAAGCTAGCTCTTTTTTTTTCTGTATGAAGGTATTTAAGAGAGAGAAAGTGAAATCCAGCCAGAGAGACGATTCTCATCCACTGTAGTCTTGAAATCAGTGTTATACTGAAGGTTAAAAATATGCAGTGTATTTATTCACTGAGCTATATATAACTGTAGATCCTGTCCATGGAGAGGCTCTGATAATTCATCCTGAAATGTCTATGGAGTTCTGTATTACTATCAGCAGTCAGATGCAACTTTCATACTGAACTATTATTGTCAGTAGTTATATTTATCACTGTGATGAGATAATAGAAACACAAATGCTTGTCACAGATGCCACTATAAACACAGTCTGTTGCAGAGCTATTATTTGCACGGGAGTTTTGACTTTTCATCTCTCTTCCTTTAGTCATTTCTCATCCTCCCCTCCTCTGGAATTCACCGAGATTAAACTGATTGATTTTCTCTCCTCAAACCAGCACAATCCCTTCTTCAACTGCCCCTTCTCCGATCTCTCTGTCTCCCCAGACATATCCAGGTCCTGTAACGTCAATAATGTAAATGTAATCACAGCTTCTCTTCTCTTCTCTTCTCTTCTCTTCTCTTCTCTTCTCTTCTCTTCTCTTCTCTTCTCTTCTCTTCTCTTCTCTTCTCTTCTCTTCTCTTCTCTTTGCTTCTCTTCAGTGTAACAAATGATATGCTGTGTCACTGTAATTGCCGTGCTGCAAGCTGTGATGTGGTGGTGGATAAAAAAAAAAAAAGTGGGCGAACTGTAACCTCCAGGTATCCATGAGTCACATTACAACCGCTAATGTCAGTCTGGTCTGGAAAGCACCAATTCTTTTTTCCATTAAAAGACTGCGGGCTGGTTTGCATGCTGTTTTCTGTAACAGCATGCACAAATTCCTATTAGCTCCTTTATGTTGCAATACATCGGAATAAGGTTAAGTGTGGTTTAATTTGCAGATAAAATGCTGTCAGTGTTTGGTTCTTATCATAAAACTCCACTAAATATCATACAGATATACAACAGGATATTGCACATTGCTGAACCATTTTTCTATTTATTGCCTTGCTTCATGCATCTTCCCTCCGTTATCTCTGCCTTGCTCCTCTGGCCTCTCCCCCACTTCCCTGGGGCCAGATTCACAAAGCCTTTAGAAGCTATTTCATCTTAAAGGGAAAGGCCAGTGTTTTCCAGTGCTTGAACATGTTACCCCTCTGCCTGAGGACAGTTTGATCTGCATTCGTAAGCGTCCATTCCTGTCTGAAGGGAGCCAGAAAGAACAATAAAAAGTCTGGCGAGGCTTCTAATCTGCGCTGGTGACTATAAAAGTTCCCAGGGCGAGCCTTTGGATGGGATTGATCAGTGCTATAAAATGAAACTGCTTTCTTTGTACATCCATGCGCTGGAAGAACATTAGGGTGTAAAACATGCTCTGAATGCAATCAGTATCCCACTGATACAGCAGCGTTACTCAGGAAATCCAGACTCAAGCAGTTTCCCTCTGACATATGAATACATATTTAAAAGCTATTTAAATCTGTAGCCACTCACTCTACATTTTATTGGCTTCCTCTTAGAAATAGCATTGCTTTTAATTTGTCAAGCATACACTTGTCATTTGTAGTTGACATTGTGAGTTTGTGCGATTTGCTACTGTGTGTTACTTTGTATTACATTCCCTGTCTGTCTTTTTTTTTTCATACTGTTCTGCTACTGTGCATATGTTTTACATAATTGTGACCTTCCAAGGCACTGCAGATGAAAATAAGCTTTAAGCAATAACTCTGGTACAGTACGTAAAATGGTAACATTTATGTTTAATACTGTGCATGGTCTTTAGTGGCTGGTTTACCATATTCCGACTTATTAGGCCATTTAATCTGCAAAGTATCTTAGTTTTGACTCATGTTCCACTGAATTGAATCCAATCTTCTTGTGAAACATCACAAGCGCACAGGGAAAACGTACAAAAGTGTATTTGAGGATACATTAAGCTAACTTCTTGTTGTATGCCTAAACTGTAACACATGTTATTATCCTCTGTCTCATGCACACATGATATACACGTTATGCACAATCAAACGTTTTAATCAGAACTTATTTTCAGATTCCTCTACATCCAAGCACCATGTTTTTAGTGCATTTTATGCATTTGTGCATTACCCTACAGCACAATCCACTGTCATAAACAACAAGAATATGTTCATAATAATAATAATAATAGTAATAGAAAGTACACATAACCTTAGAAAAGTCCACCTACATAAGCTGCACATAAACTGTTGCATGAACTTAAACATATATAACAGAGAAAATACCAATATGTGCTTAAATGGCTCTTACATGGTTCCATACCAATAAAATAAATACATAGAAAATGTTTTATTTTTATAAGTAAACTACAGTGCAACCTAAAATTCTTTATGTACAAGTTGCATTAGAAAATGTGTTTTTTAAATGATTTTATATTTACATTTAATTAACACACAACATAAAATAGACATGACATAGATAATGTAGACATACACCAAAATGTAAAAAAAAAAAAAGAAAAGGATTGATAATCAATTGCAGGCATGGGATGGAAATGGGGAGGGGGAGGGGTTATTGTGGGGATTGGGTGGGGATGGGTGATTGGGGGGTTGGTACAAGATCAGTGGCACAGCAAAGGCCAGGTAATACATTAAAATCTTTAACATCAGTATGACTACGACTTATTTCATTGGGTTTCTGAATAGGCTATCTATAAAGCATCAAGGTCATTAATTATACATAGCAAAGACAGCAATCATATTACCATGGGTCTATTTCTTTTGGGAATACGAGTAGGGCTAAGCAAATTGCCTAAAGGCCATAAAGTGAATAAATTAGCACATGTTTTGTAATGTAATATCGCCCAGATTATTTTTTACCAACATAAAAGGAAGTCGTAATATTGGCAGCAATTATGTCTTCTCCCAGTAGGCAAATCAAATTAGTAGCACAATCTTATAAATAATCTTTTGTTGTCTTTTAAGTGCTCCTATTTTTCACTCCTCACTTCACTGGTTTGATTTTGTTTTTGTCGCCCACGTTTCACAGTTCGGGGTATATTGACTACTGTAGGTAAACACACACGTGCACACACAAAGAAATGAAGCAAGAAGAAGAAGGAGATAGGCATGAGCGGATACGATAGGACACACACTGTTACTCCTGAGAGGACGATAGGGAGTAACACTGTGTGCATAAAAAAGGAAATCATAAATGATGGAGCTCACATGCTGTGTGTGTGTGTGTGCGTGCGTGCGTGCATGTGTGTGTTTAGCATGAGGCAATGCTTAATAAGCAGTAGAGTTAAAGTGATAGATCCTTAGGGTGGGAGATGTGCCTCATTAAAGAATTACACATTCACTTTGCTCTCACTCTCTCTCTCATTCAAAGCGAATAAAGCCTCTCTGTTTTGTTCGACACACCCACAGAGAGATGCGAGAATTGAACTTTACATAAAAAAAAAAAGCTGCAGAATCTCTACTGAATAACTATCTGCATGGTTGACTCCCTACACTCAAATTATCAACCATGACCTCTACCGAGCATCTCATCTATTGGCTGTCGTGTCTGTGTTCACTGCCTGCCTGCCTGCCTATCATCCTGTCTGTTTGCCTGTTTTCTTCTCGCCTGTCTTTCCTTCTGTCTGCCAGCCTTCTAGTCTCTACACCTGAGCGATTTTCTTCATGCAAATCTGATTAGACATCATCTGTTTATTAGTCCTCCTCTCTGCAGTGATGTTTTTGTTCCCATACTTGACCTTTTGGAAGACGCCTGCAGCACCTCCTGCTTCATTCCTCACGTATTCAAATGAGCATTCACACACACACACACACACCACACACACATGCACACAGTAGACAACACCCTCTATAAGCCTGTGTTGATGTACAGCCTTCAACCAATCGCTCTGCCGCGTTCATCCTCTCATCCACTTCCAATCACAGTCAGCCCCTCGCTGCATTTACACTGTGATCTTCAGCTCATTTTTTTTTTCTCTACATGTTTCCTCCGAAAGGTTTTTATGATTCCACTGGAGACTATTCTTACTGTAACCTTGGTGAGTGTGACCTTGGACAGATGCTTCAGTATTGCGAGTCAAAGCGTTAGTAGGTGTTATAGTCATTTGAAAACAAGCACTAGCTTTTATGCTGGATATCATTTCAGGGACTATGATACCTCACAGTTGATCACATGTAGAGTAATGGAGCTGATATCAAGATAATCTGACCAGTTCATAAAAAATACACAGCTTTAAATAAAAATACAATTTACTGGGAGATTATCTAGTTTATTAACTTGATTATGAAATTATAACATGACAGTTATCTATTATTCCAACATACTGTACATTGAATATACACCAGCACTTGAATGGCACTTGAATATACAATATGGTAAGTTATAGTGAGCAGTATACAACCTAAACAGACATTCATAGTATCTTCTACTTGTTTTGAATCAGTCAGGTTTATATTCAGGTGAGCGAACATGTATTGATCTCTCATCCCTAATTATGAGTTGAGGGACATGAACAAATCCTTGAAGAAACATTTTACAGTTTCGCATGATGCTAATGTGATACCTCAGTGACTAAAAG
This sequence comes from Euthynnus affinis, assembly GCA_029490765.1. Taxonomy (NCBI): domain Eukaryota; kingdom Metazoa; phylum Chordata; class Actinopteri; order Scombriformes; family Scombridae; genus Euthynnus; species Euthynnus affinis. The sequence continues at coordinate 25,989,786 of CM055848.1, read as the reverse complement.
TGCATGCTTGTTTATTTTTTAAATGTTAATTCATAATAATTAACCATTAAGGGCTCATAATGCCTGAGACATTCAATTTTCTCTTAGTTTCACTCACTATTGAGGGGTATTTAAAACCTGTGTTGCGTAGCACAATTGAATCAGACCCATCAGACCCTGGTTTGTTTTCCCCCTTGGTGCAATTTGTTTGGACAGATCAGAACACAGCAATCGTACAGACCAAAACCACCGTACCACGACCCTTTAGAGGAAGTGGTCTCGGTCTAGTCATATGCAAAATCAAATGCTGCTAACAAGTAGCTGGAGAATTAATCAATCCAAATCAATCCAATCTGGACTAGCAACTAGTAAGTTACTTTTTGGATATTTGGACTCCTGCTCCAGACACATCCAGCCATCTGATGCTGATTGATTGATTGATGGGTCTGAAAACACCCTGACACTTGATTACATCTAAGTCTATGAGGCTTCCTTTTAGTAGAAATGGCCTCTGACACGGAAGTCATGGTAAAATCTCAACAATGTGTGCACAAGTTTAAAATTAAGATTAGCGGGGCTGCCCAAAAGTCCATCTCTCCCTTCAAAATGATTTATTATATCCAGTTACTTGAAATAATAAGTTCTCATTTTTCCATTCTGAGATAAGGAGCTTCAATTACCCACCAGGGATACACGGATGATTTCATAGATTCTCATCTCAATGAGTAAGTTTTCTAATAAAAAGCTTGTGCATAAATAAGATAACAGCAGTAAAGAATATTAAGAGAAACCATGGAAAACTGAGCTGCTTTCATTACCATGTTTACAGTTTTTTGTAATTACTAATACAGGTTTTTGAAAACATTTTCATTTTCTCAAAACACTTTACACATTTCACAAAACTCCACACTCAAAGTGAAAAAACACTGAATATATCCTGTAAAATGAAGCACTGCATTCAAAACTATAGAAAGACTTATTAAAATAAGACTTTTGCACCAAATGCCACACACTTCATTCATATTGTCAGATTTTTGCACTTGTTGAAGTCTATAGAAATTTGTGCAGAAACACTGTTGAAATAAAAACCTTTTTATTTTTCTCCATAAGAAATCAGTGCAACATATGCACAGCACATACATATACATGTCAGCCGTGTGAACAAAAAATACACTCTCTATAGAATACAGTAAACAAGAAAACTAGGAGGAAAAAATATACAGAAAAAAATCACACACACACACACACAAAAAACAGGAAAGAAAAACACTTAGGTTGCATCTCGCCAGCTAGCTTGGTCTGGCCGCAGCACCTTGTCAATATCACAGGCAATATCTTCCCCGGCTAGACATTGAGGGAAGAAACACCTTGAGTGTCATATCCAGCCCTGGAGATCACCCACATCAATATCATCACATGACTCTTCCGTTGCCAGCAGAGCAGGCATGCGCACATAGGGCTGATGGACATAAAAGAGCTCTTCAGTTCGATTGAGAAATGGAGAGTAGGGTGGAAGGTATAACAGGAAATTCTTTGTGGTCAACAAACCAGTTTTGGACCAGGAAGCTGACATTGTCCCAAACTACAACAAATCTATCTGTGCTGCTCTGTGTCATCCATATAGTCCGCTGGTATTAAAATGTTCTGCGGTCTATCCAAAAATGTGAGTATGTGGGTTGTGTTGTACAGACGACGGTTGGCATGGTGATGGAGGACACCATTATTCATGATGGCGGCACACATTCTGATGTTGTCCAGGAACATCTACAATGTTTCTGTGACCAGTGATGTTCTTTTACCTTCTCCTGGTCTTTGTGAGGTTGAAGCGTCATCTATGAAAATAAACTCATGTGGGATCACATTAGCATCCATTCCCAGTGCTCCCTGTAAACAAAAAACAAGTCCAGCACACTGGAAAAAATGTGGACATGCTGACTTCTCAGATCTTGTTGAAAATATGTGTTGTCCCTTCTGATGTGGCTTTAAATCTCTTGGAGTCTAATTGCATTAATTTGCCAAAACCAAGTTAATTATTGCTGCTTCTTGTGATCATTGAACATTCGAACCCTTCCACAATTATGTCTTTGTCTCTCAGTCCTTTAGAAAAAAACAAAATATAGTGATTGGTCAGTGTAGCCTAAAGAAGTTTTTATTTTTTCACAGTATATTGTGCAGGATTCTTGTACAGCTATAGAGTGTATGACATGGCAGTCATTCATGAAGTGAATAGGTGTCACACAACAGCTGAAGTCTGAGTCCCGAATTAGTGAATGAAAAGTCTAAATATCTGGATGACAGAGGCAACAGTAAATCTCTCTCATTGTCAGCCCATGGTTGATAACATGGACGACTAATGTTGCCCAGATTTCATCAGAAAGTTGTTTTCTTCCTTGTCCTCTTCGTCCTTGCCCTCCCAATCCAGCTCTACTCCCACCTCTCACTCTTCCTCCCCCTCTCACTCTCACCTCCTCCCTCTGCCTCTTCCTCTCGCTGCTATGTTGGCTTCCACTGTTGTTGTAAAAAGGTACTCACCTGTGGTCTTTTTTTATAGCGCTTAATCTTGATTGATGAGTCGACAATTAAGCAATTAGGCATTTGGCCAGGTGGCACGTGTATTGGCCAGTTGTTCCGAGGGGGTGGCATGTTGAATGGCAGCGTTTTGAAATGGCAAACAAATGACTTTATGTCTGATTCCTTGTGTTTTATGTAGAGAACCGTGTGTCGTGATGAATCGCACATTGGGGTGCAAAGCAGAAAATGTGTTAAGAGTTTTGGAGACTTGAGCTGAGCTTTTGCTCTCTGAGTGTCATTTCAATGTGTTAGCAATCGAAAAACTGTAAGATAATAGCATGTTCAGGAAATAGTCATTTACTACTTACAGACTTTCACAGTGTTGTGGATTTTTCGGAGCTGATGTTGGCAGTTTTCAGTTTGAAGAAGAAAAACCAAAAGAGGAGTTTGCTGAAAATGCTTTAATGACCTTGACAAGGGAGACAATTTGAGAGAACACGTCCTGGTCCGGACGGTGTCTCAACTCATCTGAAACCCTGAAAGTCCAAGACCAGCCTTTATAAGCAAATCAGAGAAATTGTTTTATCAGTTCCAAATCATAAATCTGTGACCTCGAGTTGTATCTCAGGTCTTTGTCTTGTTTCGTCTGGCAATGGCCTGCATCCTGGCCTCGTGAGGCTCCTGGTTATCAAACAGCCATGTCTTTATTTCCTCTTTGAGAAGACAAAAGCACAGCCTGACATTTTGTGGCTCAGGTCAGTTATGTCCATAACACACAGTACACAGCCTATTTTCTTTCTGTCTATATTTTTATTATATGATTCTGATACAGTACTTGTTGAAGGTATAATCCAGAGCTCTACCTGCTCTTGGTGTCTGTGTGTGTATGTGTGTGTGTGTGTGTGTGGGTGGGTGGGTATGATTTAGCCTACTTTCTGAGACATTTCAGACTCAAGACCAGTTGGTTTGGGACTGCTTGTCCAACTGGGGACACAATTGGGGGAAAAAAGCAGATTTTTGGCTCAGTGGTTAAAGTTGGGGTAATATTTAGGTTTAGGCAAGTAGTGGTTTGAGTTCAGGTAAGTCTCCAGGAAATGAATGTAAGTATCCCCCAAAGTGAGTGCAAAAAGACAGAGTGCATTAATGATTGTGTCTGATATCAGATGCCTGTGGTGTATTGTAGAGAACTGACAGTTGAGGCCCCAATTATGCCAAATCTTGTTGCTCCTCAATTTGTATGTGTACAACAGACATTCTCACTCACACACACACACACACACGCACACACACACAAATACACACACACACACAAAGGATGGGGGGTGACCTTGAAAAGCGTCTGGAGAGCTGGTGTATGTGTGTGTGTAGGTGTGTAAATGTATCCCTAGCATTTACAGCTGAATCAGTAATGAGCATTTCATTACTTCAGGCTCAGTTCCCGAGGGAGGAAATGCGGACACACACACACACACACACACACACACACACACACACACACACACACACACACACACACACACACACACACACACACATATACTATATATTTATTTTCACCTTTGCTGTCGGTTCCCTTTTCAACTTTTACTCATCAGATTTTGTTTCGCTGACTTCCTTTCATCTTTCCGTCCATACGGACAAACACAAGTATACATTTAATGAACATAAACACATAAATATTTGAGCTACCTGAGGTTACCTTCTAAGGCAAGACAAGACTGTACAAATGCTCCTCTTCCTTGTTAACATATTAAAACCATTTACTTCTGCTTTGCACATAAGTCTGCCTGATCAAAGCATAACTATCGTGTTTCTGTGACACACACTGCGTTTATGGAGACACACACACACGCGGCGCATACACAGTATTGTCTGCTGTGATTAGAAAGATGCTGTGTTGTCAGTAGGGTTTTGTTTCAGATGGCAGACTTGAGGAATGCATGAAAGAGCATTAAACAGAGTTATGCTGAGGTTTGTGTATTGCATATTTTCTGGAATGGATGCTTTGGGATTGGTTGCTACAGATCAGGCAGGAATGTCGGACTGTTATTGCGGATTAAACGAGCCACAGGTGCAAATGATGAAAGTGAGTTTGGCTGAAATTTGAGACTGAGTGTTTCATCTCTGTGATGCCAAAACATCTTCAAACACAAAAATATTTTTTTTTATAATTTAACAGATTCCATGTTCGCTAGTTTTACTTGAATGCTGGTGTCTTGAAGCCAAACACACCAACGTTAGATTAGTAAAAGTATCCATTTTCTTCCAAATGTATTGTATTTTTAGCAAAGACAACAGCTTTAGGCTGTTTGATATCTACTCTCATTTATAATTGACACAGGTAAGCATTCAATTATTTAACATAATCAATGTTGCATTTAATAAAATAGTGAAACCACATTTAATACAATAATCGGCTTTAAAGAGTTGGATTTTGTATGCAGGGGGCTTGAAAATGTTCTTTGACTGCAAAAAACAAAAAAAAAAACAAGCTCAATATCTGAATATATTGAAAAGGAAAATCCTGCTAAATTTGTTTCTATAAAAAAAACTGGAAAACTTGTGACTGAATTCAATATAAAAGATTCAGTTTAAATATTTTTTTTTCTTATTCATCTCAAAACCATGTCTGGTTTTGGCAACAGTTCATTAGTCTAAAAACAAACAATAACAATACCATGAAATGATGTATCCAGATTTATTTTTCCCAAATGACATCATAACATTCCCGACAACTTTCTTCACACAACTCTGAGGCGTCTGTCTGTCTGTTTTGAGACTAAAAACATCCTTGCCAAACACTTAGAAATCTGTGTGTGTGTGTGTGTGTGTGTGTGTGTGTGTGTGTGTGTGTGTGTGTGTGTGTGTGAGAAAGAGAGAGATGCACTTACTGCTTGGCAGCCAGTCTGCTTCCTGTGGGTCACCACAGCTCTGATTTATGGCTGTGCTCCACCTGCCTGGGACCCTTACTGTCACCCCCGGACAACCGCTTCGCTCGAATCTAATTCCATTTTTATCTTATTATTTTGGAAAAGTATCTTAATTACAAGTCAACGGTGAAGAAGACACATTTATTTGTTTGGAAAGGAGGGGATGATGGATCACAGTCCTCTTGTTTTCACCAGCCATTATAATAGCGAGCAACCATTTGTGTCCCTTCTTGTAAACTGTCAGTTCGGCTCTGCTGGGGATGCAAACTGTGCGTGAATGGAGCTGTTGGCTTTTTATATGTCTGGTGTTTATGAAAAAAAAACAAAAAACTTTTGGCTGAACTGAAATAACACTAACCTGTACACTCCAATCTACAAATGCAATTCACTGACAACATCCTTCAAATGTCACTCCTGCATTCTTATCACACACACACACACTCATTACTCACTGCAGGAAAGGTTAAACTACCCCATGAGTGTGACCAGTGACATTGTTCATCATTCATGTCTGGCTGTGTGTGTTTCTCTCTCTCTGTCTCTCTCTCTGTATATGTGTGTGTGTGTGTATGTATTTCTCGCCAATCTGCCATATGTGACATGTTCTGGATAGTTGCTAAGAGACAAACATGCCGGAGGGCACGTAGGAGGAGACTGCATGTTGTCACCCGCTTTAGAGCACACACTAAAACACACACACACACACACAGAGACAAGCATGTGCGCATACAAAGCAACAGCCTTTTCAAATAGAAGTTGGAGCGACACTAATGTAAGACATTCAGTCTAATTATAATCCTTATGGTATTGGACTAATGCTAAAGCAGAAAATGAATTAACATTTTTATTAATGGTTACATCCTTTGTCAATCTATTGCTGCCTCTACCCTCTCAAATATGAAGATTTAATGAAAACAATCATTTAAAGACATTACATTGGGCTTTAGAAAATTATGATTGGAATTTTCAATTTGTCGGTTGACAGTTTATACATTAATTGATTAATTGAAAAAAAAAATCTACACATGAATCATTAGTTGCAGCCTTATACTTGGATATCTGTGAATCCTGCACCAGTATCTCTAAAGTGGAACAATTCAGCTTTTAATCTTCACTTTCACTTCAGGCGATTTAGACAACAAGGACCGTGTAAGGTTGCTGCGTGTCACATTGTGCGTGGCGACTATAAAATCTCGGTCACAATCTGTCAGACTGCGCAGTATCAATTTGAGGCTGTTCACTTGTTCGCTGAATGCATGCTGAATTGTACCACCACGATGAAATGTGATGCTTTTAATGCATTTGAAATCTGAAAATGCAGCAAACTGCTTTTTTGTTTCACTTCCATCATTTTGTTTTGTTTTTTTTTTTGTTCCATGGACGTATTAAGGAGAATGAGTGTTTTCCCTAAACTTTATCCAACGAAATGTTTACGAAAGTACAAATTACAAAACATCACACCGGCCAATGTATTCTGTGTCATTTCAAGGGATATTCTGATTGGTTTGTTTGTAGTTGTGTCATTTCTGACATTGTTTTGGACTTAAATTTCAGACATCGTCAGAATTTTGCCTCAAGCTTTCTTTGGTCACCAAAATGACGATCAATGATTTTACCATGTTTCTCTCACAATTGTCAACTTTTGTGTCAAAAAGCCCAAAATTTGTTCTCATCAAAACTACACTGGCCTGAATCTTCATTCATCGATGAATCAAAAGGTAGTAAGTTATTCAATTCTTGTTCGCTATTTCAAAACTTGTTTCATGTCTTTGCATATCAAGTAGCTACTTGCAACCATTTTTCCTTTATTCCTCTAAAATTGTAATTTCACAACACACTGTAACTCTTAGCACTAACTCACACACACCCAGCTAGTGCTCCTCAATAAAAATAATGACAGGAAAATTGAAGTATTTTTTTGGCGTTTCATGCCATTAAAATTGGACAGAAGAGAGGTGACAGGAAATGAGGACAAAGAGAAAAATAAGGAATGACATGCATTTGGCCCCAATTAAAAAGAAACCAGTGACACATACCAATATAGAGTATGTGTGTCAGTCACCAGGCCACCAGGATGATTTTTAATGCTTATTTTTTTCCTTATCAAAGGGATGAAATAAATCTTGTTGCCATTGTTCATCTAAACTATCTGACATATGAAGAACATAAAGGAAGGTAAAAGTGAGAGACATATCATAGCATGACTTCATCACACCACATTTGTTGTTATGGAAAAGGAATAATATTATGATCCATTTCTAAGGAGTTCACACCACATGTGACACGGTTCTCAGTTCTGATGGGAACAGATGGACACAAAACAGACCACACACACACACACACACACACACACATATATATACACACACATTCACACAGCTATGAACTCAGGGTAGAATATTGCTCCACGCAGCTATTTGTCAAGACAGCACACAATAAAGGACAGATGCCTAATTAGTAAATATTCAGCCGTGACTAAATCATCTAAATCATTAACACACACAAAAACACATCGTCATGTCGACAGATTTGCCTCAATATGCTTTGTTTTTGCACTGTCTGCGCTTTGAATTTCAAAAGGTTTGTGTGTGTGTGTTTGTGTGTGTGTGTGTGTGTGTGTGTGTGTGTTCAGTTGTATATTTATATGGGTGTTTTCCTAATTTCTGTATCATTATGCCAGATAATAGTTGTGCGAAGGTGTGAACGTTAACGACTTACCTCATTCCTCAGCTCCTGAAAGAGGCTCTTTGTCTATTGTACTGAAGGACAATGTCTATTGTAAGACAGAATCAGATTTCTCCCCAAGCAGGTGTGTGTGTGTGTGTGTGTGTGTGTGTGTGTTTAGCCAGTAGCACAGTCTGTCAGGACATTGAAATACATGTGCATACATACTGAAAACGTGCACATACACACTGAAAATGTACACGTGCACACTGATATAGGGTGCTTGTGTGTGTCTGTGTGTGTGTGTGTGGGTATCTGAGTAAAATAATTTCAGTGCAGGAAGGCTTAGATTCAGAGCACAACCTCGACCTACATAAGTCTACTCTGTTGGCCTTTCAAAGATGAAGACACGGTTATTATTGTTAATTGTAGTTGGTCTTTTAGCCTGTGATCAGCTGTGGGTTGCTGCGAGACTTGATGAAACAGAATAACAGAACATAACAGAAGGTCTACATTTAGACCTTCTCAACCTGCCTTCCTATTACACTGAAACAACTTCTGGGAGCACTGAAATTATTTTACAACCACACACACACACACTCAGATATCCACGCACACACAAGTGTCCCATTGTGTGTGAAGGTGATGGGGTGTGAACATTTTCAGTCTATGTGCACATTTTCAGTGCATGTGTGCATATTGTTAATGTGTATGTGCACATATTTCAGTGTTTTCAGGCTAATCGCCCGCCCATATGTCTCCCTCCTGATCCATTCATTTACCTGAGTTCCTCCCACGAGGGGCCTGGAGAACTGCCAACACACACACACACACACGTACACATGCATGCATATCAAAGCAGTATAGCAGCTGGTGAAGTCCGGCCGTACGCCCATTAAATGAAGCAACATCTCACACATCTGTGGGTGTGTGTGTGTGTGTGGGTGTGTGTGTGTGTGTGTGTGTGTGTGTGTGTTGGGGGGGGTAACAGTATTCACAACAGTGGGAAGCTGCGGATGGGTGGGGTAAAATCTATAAATCTTTCAGGTCTGAACAACAACAAAACAGCCATAAATAATGCAAAACTTGTGCAATCATGAGACTAAAAACAGAGTCAGAAATGACTTCAACAAATCTTGACTCTTAGTTTGTGGAATTATTTATCTAAAGAGATATTTTTAAACTAGATGTTTCTAAATGTTTGCAAACCCTAAACTGGTTTTGATTCATTTAATTGATCTTTTCAGACAATTAAACTATCTCAAATGTGGGCTCATTGCTTGTAAGACTAGATGAATCAAGTACTGTATTTCCTATGTTTTAGATTATTGAAACATAATAATTATAATAATAAAAGAATATTTATTTATATATAAATGTGTTTTACAGAAGGCAACAATAATAAAAACAAATGGAAACAATTGGAAAACTTGATCAGATTAAAATTGAAATAAGGTGACACAAAATGCATGAATAAAATAAAATTGAGTAAAAATGGCAATCATATCAAAAATAATAAACTATATCATATTATATACTGTTATATCTTTTGTTTCTCTTTCTCCTCATCTGTTCAGGTGAAGGGACAGGTGATTCCTCCAGTGGTCATAGTCCAGTGAAGAAGGACATGGCTCCTCCTGCTCCTCCTCCTCCTCGTCGCCCCGTCCCTCCTCATCACGTCTCCCCTCCACAGGTACATCATGGCCATTCCTCTTTTTACTTTTTGATTGATAAATTGGTGGATTGATTCTTTATTTTTGTCTATTTTGGTCAAAATAAATAATAGCTAATACAAACTGAGAACGGAAATGTTTTCATAGACACAAAATAATAAGTCAGGGTCTAACAGAGATGAGAACAATGACTGAAAAGGTTCAAGTGAGTAATATCTAAAATGTTTGTTTTTTTGCATTTTTTTTGGATTTGTTCCTTCACCCTGTAGAGTTTGGTGACAGTAGTTCGTTCAGTCCCCACAGAGTAGTTCAGTGTAAGTGTAGACGCCCACTGCACAGGCATGGGAACAGGTTTCTGTGTACAGCACTCCACTACCTACATATCACAACGTCTCGACTTTATACTGAAGTTCTTTGAGAAATTTATGGTTCAGTACAACAAGAGAGCTCTACAGCACAGAAGAATAAGATATATAAGGCTTTGGATACACACACAATACCTGTAAGTAGATCAATTCGCTGTTGGTTTGGCTCTGCACATGAGATGAACTGATATATCCTTTAAGCCAAACCACCTTGAGATACACTGACATTTGTACAGACATGTAAATATACATATGTTCAAATACACATGTACACATTCTTCCATACATGCACTCACAGTATACATATAAACACACAGACATTGATACACACATACAGACCGCTACCATATATCAATCAATCAACAGAATAACAAATTCAACTGACTGTGCATAAACTATATACTATATATTTCCTTACTTCCTTACTCTATTCATATATTCTTCCTTCAGTCACCTCCACTCTCACTGTGTATTGTCATGCATATTCTCCCTCAGGTGGCCGTCCGAGGCTCAGCCAACACGTTGACTGTGGAGCCCTCACCTTTGACCCTGGCGACCCTGCTGTTCCTGCTGCTGTCACCATGGGAACCCCGCTGACCATCCAGAGAAAAGATCCTGAGACAGACTAAGACAGAAAGACTGAGAGACAACCACACACTATATGTTTTGTGGTTATTTGTTATTTGAAATGTCTGTAAGCGCAGCTCGACACTGATTGTTTCTTTGCGGACGGCGAGGCTGGTGAGGACGAGCTGTTGATTTATCACAGTTGCAGGTGCGCAGTGAGCATTTTTGTATTACCTGTACTGACCTCTATGTGTATGTGTTTATTTGTATTTAACTTTGATACGTTAGCATTGCACATCACCACTGACTTTTTTTTGAAGAGAGATGTAAATACAAATATATATATTATATATTTATATAAAGAGTTTCTATAGATAACAATGGCTTGATGTGTAAATAGAGATTAATATAGAGCAGAGCAGATTGACTTGGATGTTAAGGGATGTTTGGTTTGGTTTGACCTTTACATTATCTATCCCCCACAGAGATAAGATTCATGACAGCTATAGTTCAAGCTGAAGGCTGTTAATGCAGCCGTGGACTTTTAGTGAAGGCGAACTTGTGAGGATTTATTAATGTTGAAGAAAACTCAGCACAGATAGCTAAACAGGCTGGAAAAGGATGGGGTTTTTTTTCGATTGGCAAAACAAGAAGTTGTGTGATACTTCAGACTACTTACAGATGGTCATGCAACATACTGAAGAACTTGACAGTTTGGCATGTAAACCTGTGTGGACGAGGCCATCCAGCACTTTTTTTTTTTAACACAAACAAGCTGGATGATTTTCATTCCTCAGCAAGTATGCTTTGATTTTAACTGCTATTGCTCAAAATTCAAATTCCTCCAAAGTCTTGGAGGTTGTGGGAACAATGAGTAAAGACAACTGTCCTCCCAAGAGCCGTAAAAGCTCTATAGGAAAGGATTTAACAGCTTTCATTTCAACTTCATGTCCATTTGTAAAACATATTATCCCTCTCAGCAGAAAACTCTGTTAAAGGGGACATATCATGCACATTTCCAGGACTATATTTTCATTCTTGGGCTCCACTGGAATATCATTAATTTACATGATTTACAGTTCAGAAAACTCTTTTTGTATCTTATTCTGGCTCTTTATGCAGCCCCTCAATTCAGCCACTGTCTCAAACAGGCTGTTTTAGCTCCTGTCTCCTTAAGGCTTCTTGATTAGCTCATCCTGTTCTGATGGGTCAGCTCCAGCAGCTACGTAAACAAACAATGGTTGTAGGATTTAACTTGTTTTCCTCATTCTTTACTCAAAATGTCAACTTATGAAATATATCAGTACATGATTGAGCTGAATCTGATCTGAAATCATATTTTTTTTTTAAAAAAAAGCCATTTGCGGGCGTGCATGAATAATCTGACATCATCACAGGGAGGAAGTAGAGGTAACTTTGCAAATGGAACGTCCCTGGAAGGCTGAAGCCCTGAGTTTTGACTTGAAGGTGGCATTTGATCATGTTTAATGTCTGACATTATAACAGTATATAAATGACAGAAAATCACAAAAACCGTGTTAGGCCCCCTTTTAAAAAACATACAGAACAACAAAGAGCACCTAAAAACACTGAACTGATACATGTGTCATCAGCGTGTCTCAGTATTCAGTGAAGACAAAAGATGAGAGTATCAAGAGAGCGATCATTACACAGCTGAGCTCGGGATCCAAACATGTGAATTAAACGTAATTCATATTAATTAGGATTATCAAGTCCTCCTGGCTCTCTGTTGAGTCTCAAACCCCCCGAACTGTGCACAACAGCAGGACAGACAACTGGAATACTGATTAAATAAATTCAAAAGGCTGCAAATGAACCAGCTGAAGGCCACTGTATGCATTTCTGTCAGTGGGTGACTGACTTTCTTCTCGGAGGTGTCACACTGTGCCGCATGTTTTAACTAACTCAGATGTGTGGACGACCAAGACTACATGTTTTTCAGAGGTTTCACACTGAAGATTAAATCCTTTTTTCTCCTTGATCTGTCCTGAAAATTAGTAAAACGCATAAATATGTCTATATTTTCATCACCTGAGGCAGTTCATTTATGAGGGAAAGTGACTGACATATGAGACAACATAAGAAATGCTATTAAGAGTTTAAGTGTGTGAGATATCTGGGCAATGAGCCCAAATACCATGTCAGCTAGAGGGATGCTTTTTATAACATAATCTGTCAAACAAATGTGCTATTATTTGATTACTATTTAAACGTTTTACCCAAATGAGATTTTGGACTCAAGCCAGACCTTCCATTCCTCACAGCTCTTTCTAGGCGACCTCGTACATAAACAAACCTCTTAAACACACACACACACACACCATAACCATTAATAAGATGAGTGAATATGGAAAATGGGTGGATTTTATTGTTTTTGCTGTTGTCAACTCTGGAGGAGATTTTAAAAATGCAAAAAAAAATATATTTTCATATATTTTATATGCTTATAAGCTTTGTTTTATTTTTTTTCTCATATAAATAGTGGACATTTGAAGCTCTCTTCAAATGAAATTATCTGGAAATTGAAGGTAAAATCAATAATTCTGTGTTATTCTCTGGATGTTCACCTTCATTTGGGAGCTACAAACTGCTATCTACGGATTGCAAGTTAAAATCTTTTGTGAATCTTTCCAAGCATATTTGTACCTGAGCTTGAGCAATGTTTTTTTTCATATCAATGTGTTAAGTAGCACAGAAATTGCTTACTGATGTTCCTCTAGTGCTGTGCTGTCCTAATGGTTCTCAACATGTGTGTTGAGGCACGCTGGTATGCTGTGTCATTGTTAAACAAAATCATTAAATGTGCTTTATCCAAGTTTTAATACCTCTCTTTGTTTAGAAACTTTAACTTTTTTGTTGTAATGTAGCCATACAGTATGCAGAGAGCCACCAGGACGCAACAAACAACCAGTTAGCAGCTATGGTTTCTCTCACCACACTCTGAAAAACCACTGCGCTAATGTAAACTAAACCCGTGACTCTCATGTAAAACTAAAATAAACCTTCTGTAATAATACACTGTGTCCTGCCACTCTGTTGTGTCTTTTAATATACTCCGTAATAAAAATGTGTTTTCAAATATATATCATACTTTGTCTTTCATATATTGTGTCTCGGTGGAAAATGCATGTGGGAGCCTCAAACAGAACTGAAACAAGATGAAAAACAGCAAACATGAACTCCAACAAGTAAAACATGGCATTTCAACCACATCTTGAGTCAGTCAGTTGCAGTTTTAGTGCAGCTGTAATAGTACCAATGTTAATAATGATAATCAGGGTCTAAGGATAGAGGGTGCTATATGCTGTGGAGCAGCGGTAAGTAAATAGTGGCCAAATCCATCCTACAGCAGAAGTATTTGCCCCCCTGATGGAAGATTTGATTTCTATATATTGTTTCACATTGCTACTGATAAAATACAGTAAATCCCAATGAATTAAACATTGTTCCATCTAATACTGCTTACATACCAGGAGATGCATGAAAACCATGTTTGTACTGTGCTATTTGAACAGCACAGTTTGTACTGTGTGCTGCTGAAATTAAATCTAATAAGCCTTCTAGAAATGAAATTTTAATGTGTGAATTATAAAACTGTTAACTTTAGCCTCTTGGACCAGAACGCATTTGTTCTTCGCAAATACAAACAGGTGGCAGTCTTACAGATATGGTGTGTCAATGCCCTTTTTTTTTTTTTCTATGGTTACAAGAATAGAACTTTCAATCAAGCATAAATGACGCAGGCAACTGCTTATCATGTTTAGATAACCAATAAAATGCATCTCTTATCGCCAAGTGCAACGCAGAACATCACAGATGAGTAATCTTTAGCCAAATAAGGATCAAATAAGCTGTATGGTCTGTGTTTCCACTGCGCTGGTTAACGGACCCCTGTGAAAAATCCTGAAAACATTGAACCTAATTGAACCTAATTGTTGACCCCTGCTGTACAGATTATAAAACTCTGATAGGTTCACAGTTTTCTAAAACAACAGTCAGGTGACCAAATGAACATTGACACAGGTTTTGCTTACTGTAATCATTCCTCCTGTTCACACTGACTATTGGAAGATCCCTTTCAAATGTGTATATAATGTAAGTGATGGGGGACATTAATTAATTTAAAAGTATATCTGAAGATAATGTGAGGCTTTAGTTGTGTGAGTTAGTCAGTGGGTGGAGTGGAGTCTTCCAGATCTAGAGCATTTTTAGTTAAAAATAAAATAAATAAATAAAAATCTCCCTCTTCAATGTCTCGACGGACAGTGTTTTCATTCTCAGCTGCAGAGGAACTATAGTAAAAAGAGGGAATTTGAGTCTAAAAAGACTGTAAAGTTCAAAGACATTGACTTGATTTGACTACTTTTGATCACTAAAGCATCATATTAGCTTCAAATAAACTTTTAAACACATTTTTGCAGGAGGATTGTGGATTTTGTTTCCACCACTATGTAGCTGTCTTGATAGAAACTTCTTAAATTGAATATATATAAAGTATATATTGTAGAAAATCCAATATAACATGGAGAAGTGGTCCTATAGTTGCACATACTTGTATACTAGTTTCCAATACGACTAAAATATGATTAAAATAAAATTTGAGCTGTAGATGATGCATATGCCTGCACAATCCATCATAAAGACTTTACTTAAAAAACACTCATTATTTGATTTGGTTAATTAGTATATTTTACCGTCAGTGCATCCAGCACATCAGGGTTATTAAAATGAATTTCAACAGACAGGACTTTGGCGCTGTCACAACCTTACGTGTACACACATATATATGGGAACGCAGCCGCAACTCTTTGGCCTCTGGCCCTTTGAGAGATTACTGTGATTGGATTGGCATGGTCGGGAAGTTGGCACAGATTGCCTGGTTGGCACAGGAAACTGCCAAGGGATGATGGGAAATAAAGACATCATTGAATGCAAATCGCCATGGAGAGGGAGAGAGAGAGAGGGGAGTGTTCACATCTTGATGTTGGCACAATCATGTCTCACCCATAAATCTTGTTTCAATCCTAAGAATTTTGTTTTATGATGTCTTTAAATGCAACATTTAACCAGTTTTTTATTAATCATTGTTGACTTTTCTTCTTTTTGTCATTCATAGAAATTGTCTGTTTTCCCTTGATGATGCAATGTTTCGCTTTTATCTTGAAGCAAATACCCGATGCAAGAGTGCGAAGGGCCACTCCACTCTGAACAATGAAGCCGAACGTAAAACGGGACGACAGGTGAAGAAGGTGCGAAAGGAACAAAGAAGAGCTAGAGTTCATCACTGAGAGAGACAGGGGATTTGCAGAAGCTGGTGAGATTGCACTGCTGCATTATATCCTTCCTCTGTGCTAGCGCTGATGAAATCAGAGCTTTGATTATCTTAACCCTGTCCAAGGGTTGTGATTGATGTTTGCACAATTTAAATTATATTTATGCTCCTATTCTTGCCAGTGTTTGCAGTCTTCAAGACACACATTACATCAGATTACTGACTGTGTACATATTACAGCGCCACATGATTTTATAGCTGTTTGAGCCATAAAATATGTTGAGAATGAGTTATTGAGTGGTAAAAAAAAATGAGAACACACAGGAAATGCACCTGCCTACCCAATATGGACACAAAACAAACACTAAGTAATTTAAAATTGATTTATAAACCACTATGATTAACAGCACTGTAGCTGTAGAGGTCAAATTAGGAAATGTATGTCCTGCACTGGACAGGATGTATTTCTTAAAAGGACCAAAGAATTGTCCTGAATTTCCTAAATCACGTTCTAGTGGACGGATGAACAGATATGTCCTTTCCTGTTGAGGAATTGCAAAGAATCAAGGACAAGCTGTTTCCCTCTCAGCAGTGAGTGAGCACCGCTTCCAGAGAAAGCTTGACTCACCAACATTGAATGTTTTGCCTCTCTTGTCCCTCAAATGTTCAAACATATTGATTACAGTAAGCTGTGAAAGTGAATAATCCATTGCTTGTGTATGTTTCTGGGTGTACGAGAGAGTCTTCAATGATAGATGCTAAAGGCAGGAACGGGGCATTAGTCTAAATTTGGACTGGGTGTTTAGCACTCATTCAGCCCTGAAAGCTGATCAACTTCACAGAATTTGGCAGCATACTGATCCAACGTCCTGAACGCTAGAACATCTCTGCTGAAGCAATCAGGGATTAAGTGTCTTGCTGAAGGGCACTTTAGCATGAGTTTCTATGTGAAAGAAGAGCACTGAATCATCTAATTCATCTTAAAACACCCTCATTACCCCGACCATCCCAGCAATGATCTAAACTGCTAACTTCTACCAACTGTAGTAACAAGTCTACAGCCATGCTAGCAACTCTGCGATGCTGTACTTCCTTTAGTTAGTAATTACATTTCATATACAACTAAATTGCAACAGCAAATATGGTTTTCTAGGAATGTAATGCTATAATGTTTACCATCATAGTCAGGCCATATGACTCCTCCTGTCCATTCTGGTAGACAAATGAACGGCATCTGGTGTTACCATCACTGCCTGGTATGAAATCACAAACTAGACTCTTCTTGTTTGAGCTATCCAGCTCCAGTCAGTCTGCTGACTCCCTTGGTGCATTCAAGAAAACGCCTGAAAACTCAGCTCTTCCCATGCGTACCTCAACACTTGAACCCCTTTAACCTTCTGGCCCTTTGTTGATTGTTGCTCTACTATCTTGTTGCTTATGCTCTCGTCTACTTCCAGTTGTTTCTTACATTAATAAAGATTAGATTGAGAATTACTATCACAGCTCTTTCCGACTCATTGTCCTCTAACACTTGATTGTTTTGCCTCACTTGTAAATCTTTTTGGATAAAAGTGTCAGCTGAAGGACAAAATGTAAATGTAAATGCAAAAATGTTAGTAAGCTAGCATTTGCTAATTAGCACTAAACACAAAATAAAGCTGAGGCTGATAAGAATGTCATTAGTTTTACAGATATTTGGTCGTCAGCCAAAGTGATGGACAAATGAGAATTCATTGTTAAGATATTTCACTTAAAATAAAATGTGAACCTTGTGTTGGAGCTAAAGTAAAAGGTCATGACCTTGCCATCACCAGAGTCATTAGGTTTCATCCTCTGGGCATCATGAATGTTTGTACAGAATTTCAATACAATCCAATAGTTGTCACAGAGATATTTAAGTTTGGACCAAAGTGGTGGATCGATCGACGGACTGACAGAGCAACATCCATATAGCTGCTAAGCTGCTAGCGTAGCTAAAAAGTCACCATCTCCTGTCTCAACTGTTCTCTCACATTTATAGTAATTGACTTTGGCCTTTAACATTAAGTTTACACTTTTCAGGTTGGAGCAAGTTGATGTTGGCCTGGATGCCAGCCAGTCATTCACTCCCATGCCATTATGTCAATGTTTATTGGGTACAACTCAGAGATCTTATCTTGAGTGACAGATACTTTGGATCGGGGGTGGCAAGCAAGCTATTAAAAGAGACATGTGATTTCATTAGTTGCATGATTTATTGTTTGCAGGTGTGTTTGTACAGTATGTAATGGGAGTTGATGTAGGTATGCTCTGAAGGAGAGCTGCATATATGCTGCGTGTGTCCACCGCCATGCTCCACTGATGTTCTAGTTGAAGCCCTGCTGATGCCACCAGGATTGACTAACATGTGAATCGAAGATGCCGTTTAAAATCTGCTGAGGAGGAAATATCTGTCATTCTGACTTCCAAGCTTGAAAGGAGACAGAGTAGAACAGAAAAACACTTGACTGCAGCTCAGAATGTATGCAGGTTGTAGCAGGCTAAACAGCTTTGTCTTTCATTATTTTCTCTCCTTGACATCTTCATGCTCTAGTGGTTCAGTGGCATGCACTTGGAAATACAGAACCCATGATATGTCTGCAAGATACTAAAAGGCTCTGTGAGTGAGCGTGTGTGGATGTGGACAGCAAGGTGTGAAGGATGGCTAACTTGCGAGGTATCTACACTTGAGTGTGTGACCTTAGATAAAGTATGGCTTCACAGTTTTTCAAGCATGTCTTAAATCAACAGTCAGGTGCCCAAATGAACACTGAAATAGTTTTGTCTTGCTTTAATCTTTCCTCCACATACTGGCCATTAGAAAATTCCTTAATAATGCACTTACAATGTAAGTGATGGGAGCCAAAATCTGTATCTATGTAAACCTCTATCTGAAGCTAATATGAAGCTCTCTTTTTGTCACTGCAGCTCAATAGGGAAACACAAAGAGGTCATTTGATGCTAAAAAAAGACTGCAAATGTGGCAGATATCCACTTGATATGACTAACTCAGACTGCTGAAGCCTCATATAAGCATCAGATAAACTTTTATACATCTTTTCACAAAATGACTGTGTGGACACACTGTGGCTTTTGGCACCCATCACTTGAAAGCGCATTGAAGGGGATTTTAAAAGCCAGTATGAACAGGAGGAATGATAACAGCAAGGAAAACCTCTTTCAGAGTTCATATGGGCACCTGACTGTTGTTTTAAGACAGACTTGATAAAATAGGGCAGGGAGTTCAGAGCAGGAGAAAATAGGAGAAAACAAGACAGGTTAAAAGAGCTCAAGAACTGGGTTAAGCTGTTGCAACTGTGGTTAAATCAAATGTGTGTATCTGACCTGACCTGACCAGTTTCATATCATGCCTCAGGCAAAGAACTCAAAGGTTTGAAACTAGATAGAGATTAACTCTGGAACAAATGCTCCTTGCTAGATCCTAGTATAACAGCAAATGAATTGTTTTTCATATAAGCAAATGTGAGCTGTTACCCAACTGGCAACATTTTGATACTGACTCGGTGGCCTGAGCCTTTACGAATGTGATGCCAGAAGGAAAGTTGAGATGCAGTCACCCACAGCCAATGTTCATTCACATTGTTACATGAATTAACAACCTAAATATTTGTCTCATATCAGTTCTAAACCAGTCTGTAAGAGCTGTTTTAATCTGACATTTGATATATCACACCTCCAGTCTCTGAGAAAGATTCATCCAAAAACTGGCTGCATCAGTGAATTTCCAAAACAGGAAAGTGCCATTCTTCCACTGGATCTAGAGACAAGTACAGAAATGGTATTGGATGAAAAAAAAAGCTGATACTTGACATGTTATTCATCGCTCTCTTTCTTTATAAAACAACGTCTTTTTCCTCGAGGGCTAAAGTGGCTGGTATGTGCCAATCTCTTTTAACACATTAATCCTAATGGCACTCAGCCTGTCAAGGCAATAAATCATTGGCTGGATTAACACTTGCTCTGCTGTTACTTTAGGTGTGCGTGGAAGTATGTGTGTATTATGTGAAAGTGTACTGTAGCTGCTCTCCTCTCTTTCGATGAAGTGGCCCATAACGGTGTGTCCTTCAAGTGACCTGACAGCTAAGCCCAAAACAACAAAACAAATGGCTCCTTTGGCTCAGAAGTTAACCTGAACCAGCCGACAAGGTGGTAAATATCAGTTGATAACTCCTTCTATCTTGTGACATTAAACTCCACATAATGATTGACTACAAGCAAAAGTGCAGGTTAATAATAAATGCATCTAAATAAATCATAAACCATCAGTTTGTCTTTAACACGCTGAGTTTCAACATGTTCACGCTGCTAAGAAGAACAAACAGTGGGGTTGATACCTGTCACATTATTCACACCTTGCTTTGGCTTCTTCATTTGTTGAAAACTTGAATACATTACATTACACAAAAGTAATGCTTGCTGAATTCCATTTAGCAGCTGTAGTTTTAGAGTCCCGGGGTTGTGCATGCTGGCTCACTGTCATACATCATCATTAACGGTTGTCAGTAACATCTGTGCATTTTCTGCTATGACAAGTCAAAATATGTACTGTGAGAAATGCCTATTGACCAACGTGCAGAGGCATTCAGGATACTGAGGTCTGCAAAGGATACATCTGCTGTGCTCTCAGAATTTTAGAAGACAGGGTTTGTGATCAGACACACCTTGTCAATCTGTTGTTCAGTCTTAAAATTACTTTGCAGCGTTCAGTCTCTAAACTGGGTCACAGATCTGGTCTGAATCTCAGATTGTTAAGCCTTAACCCCAAATTGTCCTATTCTATTTAACAGTACACACCTTCATATTATAACTAGAAAAATAACAAGCAATACCATGCTTATGTTATTGGGTTAAGTGTACACTACATGATAAAAAGGATATGGAACATTACCAGTCTATATGTGTAGTTAGTAAGTTTGTATGTTTATTTATATAGCAGCTTTTAAGAGCAGATGCCACAAAGAGCTTCACGATATTAAATAAAAAAAATAAAAAAAGCAATGGACTAAAAATATAGTCAAAATCTAAACAGGTGGGTCTTGTGCCTCATTGTCCATAGATCTCAAACTTTCCAAAGAGTTCCAAAGTTTAGGATCCAAAGCCTCAAAAGCACAGTCTCCTTTAGTCTCAAGTGAAGATAAAAACAACACACCTTGGTCAAAGAAGCAGTAGATTTCTAAAGTAGACGGGGTCATGCAGTGCTATAAAAGTAATCATGAGATTCTTGAACTGGATTCTGAATTTGATGGGAAGCTGGTGTCAGGAAATCAAAATAGGTGTCACACAAATGAAAAAAAAAGGTTTTCCTCCAGAAAAACCAGGTTGCAGGTATTTTCTCACACGACCGTGAGGTTGGTCACTGATGTTGGGTGATAAGACCTGGATCACAGTCTGTGTTCCAGTTCATCTCAGAGGTGTGGTTCAGGTAATGCCTCAGTGCAAGCCAGTCAAGCTCTTCCACAACAAACTGGGAAAAACATTTTTTTCCATGTACCTTGCTTAGTGCACGGGGGTGCTTTCATGTTAAAACAGCGCAGAGTCTTTCCCAACTGTTGCCACAGTGTTAGAAGTGCACAAATGTCTAAATTGTATTTATTATTTGCACACATATACAGTACTGCTCAAGCATATGCACACACTTTCTCATTCAAGGCAATGGGAGCATGTGTCCTAATGTTTGAATGGTACTGTGCAACATTCAGATAACAGACATAAAACAGATGTGACAGGAGAGGTCCAGAAGCCATAGACCTCCCTGCAATTTATGAAAACAAACAAAAGAAGACAAAACATAAAAAGCCAAACAATGCAACATGATATAGCAAAATACACTGACAATAATGGACAATAAGAAATGCACAAAATGAAGAGAAGAGTTCACCAGTCAACAGACAATAATCCTATAAATACAAAGAAATGAAAGAATATCTGAAGGAACACCAGCCATGCTTTGTTTTGTGAAAAAGAATGAAGGTGAAGATGATCAGCCTGAAAGATGATGACAGGGAAAGAGGCAAAAACATGTTTTTATATGAACACATAAATCTCACTGTATACTGCAGCAATAAGATTTTCCTTAAACCAAACCAGACAAGGATGTCCACGTACTTTTGGCCATACAAGGTGAGTTTGAGACTGGAGGCCTGGGTGATAGAACATGCCATGAACTAGTATATTCAGCGCAGGGACATTAAAATTCGGTCTGACTTATGCTGCATTACATGTTTCCTAATACACCATTAAAAAATCAATCACCATCGTTTGACAAACACATTGTTAGAGAGACTAAAGACTGTGTTTTTCATCTTTTTATAGTTTGCAAATGTACGTCAGACATCATTATAAATTAACACGCTTCAACCCTGAGCCTGCCAAGTGCAGCATTAACATCACTCACACAATTAGAACTTATTAAAACTATCTGTGTCTTCAATTTCATCTACAAATTACATTAAATTTCAGCTGACGCATCTCTGAGGTGTCAGTCAGATTTCAGGGTTGCTAGCGAGTGACCTTTCCCGACTCTGCTGCCGGGGAGGATGTAAGGATGTGAAGAAAGATTGGAGAGTGCCTGACAGCTCATCGGTCACGTCCAACACTGAGCCAGAGAAGGTGTTGAAACTCTTACCAGCCTCTGACCTCCCTGCAGAGATTGCATAGCCAGTTCAGGGCTGTGAGAGTTTGTATGAGTCACGACTGTTTTTTTTCCTTTTTTTTGTCTGTTGTTGCATTTAACTGAGTTTTTATTGCACTCAGTTAGTCTACCCTTGAACCTCAAATCTTCCCCTCAGTATCAATATTTAAGTGGCTGTGGGGAACGGTTCAATAGATGTTCCAGTGCTTGCAGTCCTCAACTGAACACAGCATGGCTGAAGAATAACTGACTCAAGATTCGTTTTAAACAGTGCAGAATACAACAGAATAGACAACTGATTTCTTAAGGTCCGAGTGTATGGCTAAACTAGATTTTTATGATGTAACCAGACCATCAGAAAGGTTTTGTGTCTGTTTCCTCTTCACCTTGTCTGCATTCATACACAGTTTTCTGCTGTTGACACATGTTTTCGTGCGAAGAATACTTAAAATATTTAGGGTTCAAACCATGGATTTATAAACATAATAAACACAATATTTGTGATTTAGCATGATTGAGAACTATTTAGGGATAATGAAATCATTCAATCGCTCTTCTATTTAGCTCAGTTTATTTATTTGCCCAGGCACAAATCACCAGGATTAACAGTATAATACATAATTAACAGGGATTGTGCAGGTGAGATCAAAAACAAGCATGTAAGGGTATCTCACCAAGGAAAAAGAAAGATTACTAATATGCGAATATAAAAATAACCCGAATACAATACAACTTTATGACAAAAAAATGGAGGAATATGAAAAAATAAACTCAAAATATTACCAATCAAATCAAAAACAGTCAAAAACAGGTGACTTGTGCACCATGACTGAATAAAAGAAAATGTTTATTACATATGTGCGCAATGTTTGTACAACAACACGCTGATATACGTTCAGGAAGGTTTGCATATGTCAGATTTCATTTTAATTTACTGAGACTTTGTGATGGGGAATTCCTGTCATCTTCCATTAGTTGACGCCTTTTCCTCCAGCCAGGACCTGCAGGTGGTGCTGTTCAGGCCCTGGTGCTTGCAGGAGAAGAGACACATTTCACACACACAAAGAGAGAGTCAGGGAGGGAGCAGCACCACTCTTCAGCGCTTTCTCTCTTTCTTAAACACATCTTCATAGTCCCAAAAGCCTAACAGGACAGCTCTTCTCCTGTGTGAAGCTGCCTTTAAAAATAACACATTGTGTTCTTTTGTTGGCTGATCTCCATAATCATGAAGCAATAGTCTGCTGATCTGCACCGGCTTTGACTGAGCTACACCTGCTCTCTTACGCTCGCTCTCCCTTTTGTCTCTGGCATCTCTGCAGCAGCTCCGAGCAGCAGCGCCGAAAAGGAGGAGGAGGAGAAGGAGAAGGAGGAGGAGGAGAAGGAGGAGCGGGGTGTACCTGACACCTACAGCCGCGCGCAGCAGCTCTCTTACCCCGCAGAAACACCCCGGACTGCCCGCCTCGTGTGCCGCCTCGTTGTCTCTGCATTAGTTAACC
This sequence comes from Euthynnus affinis, assembly GCA_029490765.1. Taxonomy (NCBI): domain Eukaryota; kingdom Metazoa; phylum Chordata; class Actinopteri; order Scombriformes; family Scombridae; genus Euthynnus; species Euthynnus affinis. The sequence goes on along the minus strand of CM055848.1, from coordinate 25,965,638 downwards.
GGAGCTCTGAACACTTTATACGGAGCTCAGAGACCCAAAAACTCTTAAGAGCAACAAAACACTGAAGACTCACGGATCTTGTAAGAACTCTTCCACGGACCAGAAAGCTTCAGGATTTTTTTTCTGATTGATTTTTTTTTTTTAAGAAAAATTCTTGTGAGGAAAAAAAAGGACTACAGGACCTAAGAAGATGCGTCTCCTTGTTCTTCTCTGTGTGCTGGTGCGTCTGTCCGCAGCACCGGGCCCGGTGGCCGGAGCGGAGAGGAGCTGCGCCGACCTGCGGCAGTTCTACACCGGGAAAGGGTTCACTCTGGCCGGGGTACCCCAGACTGAGATCTCCGGTGAGTTTTGTGGAGGAAATGACTTGAACACACAGATGGTTTTTACTTCAAACCACTTATTAAGACACTTTTCATAGTTATAATTAAATCTATAATTAAATCTCTCAAAATTACCATAATATATAATCTAACATAATGTGGTAATTCTTTATGAGTTATTCCTTTAATCTTACTCTGTTTTCTTGTGTTTTTCTGATCATCTATAGTATAATATTGCTACAGGGATATACATTGTTTATGTGTATATTTGAACTGCCACATACCTGAGAAAGGTGTTAGGATCACTACACTTCTTCTGGAGGATGCTGCTGGTTAAAATGGTTGTTGGTTAGTGCATTATTATGATTGGTTTGAATGCGGATGCCATTCATAAACCTGCACCCAAAGCTTGTGTAGTTAAGTTTTAGGTCGCTTTGTCATGTTTTATTGTATCAAAAGGCAGATATTTGGCTGTATATTTTAGTTTGTGTGTCTTATTATGCAATTATCTTGCTTTATGCACTCTGCACACTCCTGTTTTCCATTCTCATCACTGAGCAATGCCCTCAAGTGTTTCCCAGTCTACAGGCTGTCCTGCACATCTCTATTATAGTCCTTTCTGGGGCATTTTCATTGTCTGCTGAGGGCAATAATGCAGGTGGGTGTAAGCCATGTGTCTTGTGGAGCTATTATAGTCTATTCGGGGCATTGATCGCTGTGTGCTGATGTTTGAGCTGCAGGTGTGAACATCTTTTATACAAACTACAGCAGAAAATATAGATTTGCTTTCCTCTCACTGCTAATTCCATGCAGTCACACACTAATGCCTTGTTGAGCATTTTTCATTGTTTGCTCTGCTCCGGACTGCAGGTGGTGTGTATGTGTGTATGTGTGCGTGTGTGTGTGTGTCTCAATAGATGCTGAAATGGTCTATTTTGTCATTTGCATAAACTAACAATTTAGGCTTGCCTGGGGAAACTACAGCTCAGCAAGGTCACAGCTGCTGGAACAAACTTGAGATGAACATGAGGTTCAGTTCTGTTTTATTCTTTATAGTCTTGGGTCGCAACTAATGGTTATTTTCATTAACGTTTTGCTGATTATTTTTTTCACTTAATTGATTAATAGTTTAGTCAATGAACTGCAAAAAAAGGAAGAAATTGCATTCACAATGTCTCAGAGCCCACTGTGAGGTCTTCAGTTAACTTCTTTTGTCTGACTAACAGCCCCAAACCTTCAGATATTCAGTGTACTGTCATATATGACAAAGAAAAACAGCCAATCATCAGATCTGAGAAGCTGGAACCAAAGAACATTTGGCATTTTTGCTGAAACGATGAGTTACCAAATATTTTTTCCCCGTTGATTAATCGATTAATTGTTGCATCTTTAACTTTGTCTTGGTACCTTCTCTTGTCAGTCAGACATCAAGCCAGTCAGGCAATCACACATTTAATCAATCAGTCAATTATCCAGGTAGTCAGATAATCAATCAGCTCGAAATGCAGCAAGTCAACCGGTCAGTCAACTAGATATCACGCATCAAAGTGTCTCTATCTTATCTCTCTGGTAGCTGTGGTTCACAAATGCTGATTAAACTGTCTCAGCCTGGAGGAAAGTGCAGATGGAAAATTGTGAAATTGAGTTGTTTTCCCCTTTAAGGCAATCATCTGTCGCTCTCCGTCTCTCCTCCTGCCTTTCACCCGAAAGATGGACAGAAAGCAGCAGCCTTGCAAGAGGAAGGAGATGAAAGACAGGCGAGATGGAGGGTGTGTTGTTGGGTGTGTGTGATCTGAAGGTCATTTCATGTTGTGTCAATGAAAATGTGCTCGTAGGGGCGGGTGAGTTATTAAATATTATCTATGTGTGTGTGTGTGTGTGTGTGTGTGTGCGTGGGTGTTTGACACAGACAGATAAGTGTGAGACAAAGAAAGGTATAGAGACAGAAGCAGACAGAAGAAGACAGACAGAAAGAAGAAGAAAAAAAAAAAAAAGAGACGTTGAGGTTGATGGAGACGGCAAATGAGTCACTCAAGGTCTCCGTCGGTGCTTCATGGACGACCATGGAAGAGACCAGACACGACTCTCTGCCTCCCTTTCCATTAAAAACTCATCTTTTATTGACAGATGAAAAACACAATGCTTCAGTCACTTGGACCTTGATCTGCTCTAGTTATTTGAGCAAGAGTTCTGCCTTCCCAGAACTCATTAAAACTGACAACCAGATAGGAACAGAAAGATGGCGACAGGCAGCAGAATTCCCCAGAACAGGGCTCCTCAATCTTTCTCATCTCAGGGACCCAAGGTTGGTAAATTTAGCTTTTCCACTCAGGGAGATAGAGACTTCTCCTGCTCTTCAGTGTCAGTGTCACTCTGGAGGATGTTAGTGTCAACCATGGATTCCTGATATAAACAAATCATGTTTTAGTAGTCATGTTTGCACTTGGAAAGACCTCACAGATGCAAAGTTACATTCATTCATTTGGATGCCTTTCTTGGCCCCTTTGTGGCCGTTACTCGAATGTTAATTTCGTTTCTGGCAATGTTTGGATGATGCAACAACTGTGATTTGCATATTTTTGTGTTCCTGTGTTTAGATTTTCTCAAACTTTGTTTTAGCAAAGAAAGGGTTCAAAAGTTTCATTCACAACTTTTGTTTTTAAGCTTTAAGTGATGTATTTTTTCACTGTTCCTGAAGTGTTCCTGCTTTCTGGAAGGAGTTATAAAGGGACTAAAAACTGAAGCGGAAAGTGGATGAATTGTAGAGATGTAATTTTTTTCCAATTACAAGACTCTGTAGTTAAAACAATCTGTTAGTAGCTTAGACACTATGTTGATGTGTAAAAAGCTTAAACAGTTGCATACATAACCTTTTCTTGCTTCATTTCAGAACAGATCTGTTATCACTTAGTGCGGTAAACACATGCACACAAGTTTTTTTTTTTCTTTTTCCAGCTCTGTGGTCTTCCTGTGCATGCAAGCTCACATTTGGAGGAACAAACAGTGTCCTAATGACTTGGGACGAGGCCCAGCTGTTTCTAGTCACGAGCAGTTTACGATTAGCGTTATCTGCAGAGCACAAGAGTGGTAGGAGAAGGTTACTACAGTTTACAGGCAACACGGGGTGACAAATCCCTCAACAGATAAACCGATGGCAATCACAAGAGAGAGTTTAGAGTTGATTTTGATGAATGTATCTGTTTATCTACAAAGGCTTCTTTTGATTTAACGAAATATGTCAAAATTCTCTACTTACACCAAACATTAAATGTCTTTCAACTTTCAGTATGTGACAGTTTTGATCACTGACAAGTGGCTGCTGCATGAGTGGTCAAATCCTCTGTGTGTGCTGTTTTTTTGTTTTTTTCTCCACACCAATAACATGCACAGTAGATGCTTAGAAATTCAGGGTTTTCACTTTGGAAAACTGCCAAACACCAAAGTAGAAATGCAGCGTGCCTCCATGCCACATGTGAGCTGCATAAAGGGATATTTTGCATACATAATCTGACAATCTGCGAGGGAAACAAAGGATTTGAACACCTGAAACACAATGTAGTGCCAGGTGTATTTATTCTATATCAGATGTACAGCAGAAGACAATCTGCTTATGAGATGCACGTTATTTCCGGGTATTAACAAGGGGTGAGACCTAAATTTGTAAGCAGATAGGATAAATATCATAATTCCAAAATGAACAGAGTGTAATATGACAAGCAGATGCCCTGAATTCCTACCTGGAGTTTAAAAAAAGCTCCATTCTTCTCACTCCCTGCTCACACCTATTGTCCTATAGGTTTAGCACCATGTGAATGGAAGTCGTCTTTCCTGCTGTCTGCCTGTCTGTCTCTGTGCCCGCGAGCGTTTCTAACACACACACACACACACACACATTGTAACCTTCACCTTGTCAATAGTTAAAGATGAGCTCGTCCTACAGTGTGTGTGTGTTTAAAAGTCAGTGAAAGCCAACACCTTCTCCAGGGAAGACACTTCTAATTCACACATGCATTTATCCGTGCAGCGCAGCACACACCCATGTGATCGGGTGACACACAGAAACAGAGTGGGACTGTATTATGTCCTGCACGCTTCTTATTCTGTATTGGAAGGTATTGAGTTTTGACGGCTGTGTGTGTGTGTGTGTGTGTGTGTGTGTGTGTGTGTGTGTGTGTTTTGCAGCCTTCGTATTGGATTTTTGCTTGTGTGAAAGAACACTGAAGAGGAGCATAGAAGATGCGTGATTCGAATGTCAGAGTTTAACGTGATACACCTTGTTTTAGGTCAGATTACCTGTAGATTAGGATAGATTACAGGTTTGGTTACCAGTCAATAACTCTTTAACAAGGCTGAACCAGGGAGCCGATATTCATTTACATTCGCACAAACCCCCATTTCTCTGTATTTGGATAGAACAGTTTGCTAGAGCCGCATAGGCCGACTTTCAGTGGATTCTTTTCATAATGATGTGATATCATGTTATCATTCTTCAAATTTCTGTTGTCCAAATTGATGACTGGCAACAACAGATGGGTGCGCTCCCACAAAACCTCAGTGAATAGGTGCAAAAAAGCTCAGTTTCAACTCAACACTGATCTTCTTCAGGCAAATTCATTGTGTATGATTTGGTGTGTATTTCTTATTGTAGTCTCCCCAATAAATGTCCCCAAACTAGCTGAAATTAAAAACGTTCAGAACTAGTTACTGAAGGTTTTGTTTTACACAGATGAAAAGTCTTTGGCAGTGGAACACGATTGTCTTGAACAAGAGTCTGACCAATCAAGGACTTTTTAGGTCGATGTTGATTTGTTTAAAGAATCTGCAAGTTATTTATTGGCCAATATTCAGTTTTTTAACTAAAACACATAACATGGACATTTTTGATTCCTTGCATTTAATCATTGACAAGTTATGACCAAGATATGTACTGAACAGGATATCAAGCAGTTGAAAAAAACTGTTAACTGGCAAAAACATGACTCCAACAGTAAACTTCATTGGGATTATTATCATTGTTCATTAGCTTGTAGGAAAGGCTTCTCCTTTATTGACAAAACAAATTGTATAATACAATGTTTGGCTACATTAATTTTTGATGATTACAATAGCCTGTCTCCAATAAATATTTCATTTTCATGCATTCATTTATCCAGTTTATCCGTGTACCAGTGCTCTTGTATTTCTATGAAGCAAGAGTATCAACAAGCTTTAATCGTCCCGCTGATGCATCAGTCAGGCTTTGAACATCAGTATGATTACTGTTATATATGATTTTACATAAATGAGCCTGTTCTGATAACGCCATTGGGAAATATCATTATTGATATTGCCATAATGGACTTCATCCATATTGTCCAGCTTGAACAGTAGCTTTACCAATTAGACTGTAGAGTTGGTTAAATGGTTTCGATCTGTGTGTGTGGTATATGTACATATTTTAAGCATATGAAGGAGAACTGATTTTTGGTCACCAGGTTTTGCAAGAAATTCGTCGACTGTCAAGCAGTCATCATTGTCAAAAGTGTTATTATGGTGCTGAATGATTAGATGGTCAGAGCATTAATAAAACTGTCATTTTGATCATTTTGATTAGTTTTAGTCATGTATCCAGCAATGAAACATCAAACATTTTCTAATTCTAGCTTCTCAAATGTGAAGATTATTTGCTTTTCCCTTTTTTACATGACTATAAAAACAATCTGAGGCATCACATTGTACTATTTTCTGACATTTTGTTAAAGAATTAATAAAAAATCTCTAGAGTAAGCTTTAATTAAAAAAAAAAATCATTACTTGCAGCTCTACAATGATGTAAAACAAAGAGAAAGAGAGCTTAGATGCAGCTATTTTTAATGCTACTATGAGAGTACCACTTACCATTTACATTACCTCTGAGAACATGGCAACACTACAAAGCTGAAGAAAAACATATGTGTGAATACAAACAGTATTTTATAGTTTCGCCGCTGCACATCTGGTGATGCTGGCTCCTATCAGCTGGCGGTGTCTGTGAGACCCTCGTGTACCAATAGTTATGTATGTGTGTGTGAGAGGAAATTGATACTGTCCGTCATCTGTCACACATCACATGCTCACTCGGGCGCTCACAGCACACGCCACCAAGTGGAACGTTTTACACCCAGTCCACACACACCTAAACGTACACACACACACACACACACACACACACACACACACATACACACAGTCCTTCTATACTCTCCTATAACTTTTGCACCCCTCCCTTCTTCTTTTCCCATGTTGTCTGTCTTATGCCTGCTTCCATCTCCGCGTTGTTTTTCTAGACAGGCTCAGATCTATGGGTGTAGGGTTGTGTGTGTATATGTGTGTGTGTGTGTATGTATGTGTGTGTGTGTGTGTGTGTGTGGAGGGTTTGGTTGGCAAGATCTGTTAAAAGCAGAGCTGTGAATCTTTCATGATGTCTGATGCAGTGACATGAGAAAGAGACAGACAGAGATAGAGGTAAGCAGGAGGAGAGGATGTGAGGAGAGGAGACCAGAAGGAAGATAAGAAGAAGGGTGGAGGCTCTGTCCCGGTTGCCATTCCTTTTATCTATCCTTCATCCTCCCTTCATAGAAGAGGGATGGGTGTTGCTACAACTGGTTTGATACTGATCCTGGCTTCTGTGCTCCATATTTGATGCTTTTCTGATGCCCTGTTATTACATGCAAAATGCAATCTGTTGTGAAGACAAGTAATTACTCTTCAGGAAATATTTGTAAGTGTTGTAGAACTGTCTGTTTGCTAAACCGTTCCGCTAAACAGTGATTTTCCAATCACAGCTCAACAACCTAGACAAAACATGTCTGTCAAGCTTTATTTTACTCCACATGCCAAGAAAGCGTGCATGAAGCTGTAGCTGGAGTGGTGGGTTGGTGCCAAAAACATAAAAGCAAGAGTGTAAGAAGTGATTAAACAGTTAGGCTTGTAACTGAACCTTACTTTCAAGGCCAAGGAGCACATCACTGACTGACTACAAGTTTGTGCAGTTACAATTTGTGTTTAAAAAAAAAAAGCCCCTTTCATGTCTGACACATCCACATTAGTGTTTCCATACTGTGTGGAAATCAGTCCTGGATGCTATTATCAAAGTTAACATTGGTGTTTCTGTTCCTGCTCTTTGTTCGATTTGAGGAAGTTAACCACTAAGATAGTGTTACATTTGCCAAATCCATTGATTAGTCCTCAACCTAAAAGGTTTTGCTTTGTCTGTTTGTTTGTATGTAAGCTAATAAGTAACCAAAAACGGTTATGTTGGAATGAAATGATAGTCTCATCTTATATTGTTTCTTAACATGCAATACTAGGATTAATCATTTCTACTCTCACTCTCGGCGGTTGAGTATGTTAATTTTTATCTTGGGCATGTGGTTTTTTACTCAATTCTGGTTTTAAAACATAAAGTATCAGCTGGAAATATTAAAATGTCACCCACAGATGGCTTTTTCAACCAACCCCTGGAGCTAACATTTGCTTATTTAGCTAGCTAGCTGAAATCTGCCAGCAAAGGTTGTCGTTTCAACTGGCAAAATTGATGGTCATTGGTTGGAAATGCCTGAAATCAAGGAGCAGTTGTTTCAAAGATGAGAAATAATTTCACATGGTAAACCTGACATTTTCACTGTGAGAATGGCAAGGGGAAAGTAACCAAGGGGGATGAGACAATTAGCATAAATTTCCTCCATAAAATTCCAAGAAACGTGTAAAAAAAATGAATTTTTATTGCATAAATCCTCTTTATAGCACTGAGGCTTGTTGATATATGTAATACCGCCACATCAATATATACACATTCACATTCTAGGTATGTACCCATAGCTATTATGCAGAATGACTGTGGGTGAAGGCACAAGAAGATTAAATTCTTTCATCGCCAACATATAATCAACTAAAACTGATGAATGCAAGAGTCAAAGTCGTACAGCCCTCCTGCATCCCTATGATCATCACGTATAAGAGGAGTGGTAGGTGAAGGGGAAAAAAAAGAACTGAGGAGCAAAAGCACAAACTGTTCGATGCCTTAACATCAATCTTTGCACCAAAAATCAATGCGGTACAAACCAGCATCATTTCTCGATAACCTCTGTCTTTCCTTTCCTCTGCATTTCCCCCTGAGCCAGTTCACACCTCTTCTCCTTGTTCTCTCCCTTCCCTTTAATGTTTACTTCCTCCCTCTTATCAGACGCTATTTTTACTTTCTCCTCCTCCTCCTCCTCCTCCCAGCACTCCCCTCATCTTCCCTTCCTCTCCGAGAATCGAGCGTCCATCTGTTTTCCAAATGAATAGATGAGTTGTTTGTCTGATGTGGTGGACTCGGTGGTTGCTTTGTGAGTCAACGATCTTCCTACATATGCTCCATGGTTCCTTATACACTGCGTGTACGTGTGCTTGGACTGACGGGATGGAGATTTATTGGTATTTGTGTCACTTGGATAACAGGAATTTACATAAACGAACTAGAGTGAACACTGGTTATACTGGTGGATTCGGAGCCGATTATTCTGAGACTATTGAGGAATAAATCAAATTGCATTCATGTAGAACTGAGATGATTAGTCAGTTAATCAATTATTTGATTGAGAGAAAACAAATCTGCAACAAATTTGATGATTGATTAGTCATTTTAAAGCAAAAATGTACATTTCTCAGCTCCTAAAATGTAGATATTTACTGCTTTCCTCAGTCTTGTAGTAAATTGAATATATTTTTGAGTTTTAAACTGTTGGTTGAACAAAACAAGCAATTTAAATATCTTAACTTGGGTTTTTGGAAACTGACAGACATTTTATACTACTTTCTGACATTTTGTAGACCCAAATATTAATTGATAACAATAAAATTCATCAGTTGCGGCCTTGCATTGATTTATAACTGGTATGTTCATATTCAGCAAAGCGTTAAAACAATGCATTATTGTCATTTTCATTGTGCGATTTAAGTGACATGTTCATTATTTAATCTAATACTGAGGAATAATTAGTTTATTTCCCTGAAGTATAACAGTCTTTATAGATATGCAGTAAGTAATCATGCATTCCCAAGCCTTGACGATGCACTTCAGCTAAAGTTGGGGCATTTTTAATAACTTCTTATGACAGCGGATAGAGACGACAGGAGTGGATGTGATGTGTCGGCTTAGCGCGTTCACCCTGCGTTTCAGTTCGCAGCTCTTCATATTAACTGTCATGCATTGTGGTTTGTAATTTCAGGGAAGGACACGAGTGCAGTCCCCTCAGCGGGATATACAGACGTATTAGAGAATATACAGTGAGCCATTAAAGTGCCCTGCTTTCCATTTCAGTAACCTTTGCAGTCCGACACGCCAGTGCAGAGCTGCTTCCAGTGAACGCCTGGCTTCTATCAATTGGTTATTACAAGGATTAACTGTTGTAATTCCAGTCTTAACGGCAAAATTATACAGCTAAATAAATGCCAGTGTCTTAGAAACCAAGAAACATGTCATGTATTTTTCAATTAATCTAGTTAGTTTTGAAAAGTTTCCACAAACTTCAGTCTTGAAGTCATTTTCAGACTTTAAAAGAACACTTCATCATTAAGTAACAAGACTAAGAGTGTACAGCCGTGCCAGTGGCTCTGTGAGGCTGCATGCAGGCACAGGGATGAGCTGAATGCTACCATCAGCATGCTAACATGTTTCCAATAGGTGTGTTTCCATCCACTTGTTTTTATTCGCATTTTCAATTTGTGTTTAAAAAAATGGAAATGTCAAAAAAAATGCCAAAATTCGACTAAAAGGCAACGGAAGCAGATTTGGCGATTAAATTGTGATGTACATGAAGCATGTGAATTAAATATTCACTTATGTTTCTGCTCAACTGAAGAGATGCAAACATCAGATCTATGTGGACCAATGAGGAGACTGAAATTAAAAGATAAAGCAAACAGCAAATGTCATATGTCTCTGTGATTTTTTTTCTATGACATTTTTTGACAGTTTGAGGCCTGATGGGCGCTCTCATCTCATTGCACTCACTGAAATGTTTTAATGGACAGGAAAAACAGCGCCACCAACTGTTTTTCTTGAAGAACCAACTTGATGTATTCACAAAATGACAGTGGATGAAAATGTGCATAACTTCATATTTTGTATTGCTGGAAATTTGGTTAAAATCTGTGCTAAATTTGAATGGAAATAGCTGATGACAATGCTAACATGCTGATTTTTTTGTATAAGGTTCACCATGTTAGATTAGCATGTTACCATGCTAACATTTGCTAACTAGCACCAAGCTTAAAGTACACCTGAGGCTGATGGGAATGTAGGCTAATTACTCTCGCAGGTATTTGGTAATAAAACAAAACTGACACTTTGAGATGATGATGGAAAGTCAGGGTATCACAAAAATGATTACAAGTCATCCTGAAGGGAACATCAGTGTGTTTACCAAATTTCATGAAAATCTATCCTAGTTATTAAGACATTTCAATCTGAACCTAAGTGATGCACCAATGGACAGAGAGACCAATGTTTCCGTCCCTAGAGCTGCTAGCATGGCTAAAAATGAATGAATATAATGTTCTCCCCTGTGGAATATCATTTGCAGCTGAAACTATATTAAACTGTCTAATTAGACACAGCATATTAAATGACTGGCTGTACATTTGTTCAATGTACTGTACAGTCACCAGGGGAGACATTACTTTATTACAGCTAATCACACAGTTTGTAAGTACTTTCCTCAAACCCCAACAGGGTTATTATTGGTTTTATAGCTTCAATAGTGTCTTCATAAGGACATATTAGTAATTCAGTACTTTTTGGTCAATAGAGGATATTTCTGTTAGTGTCCTAACTGAGAGGTCACAACACACCGCACACACATAGACACCCAGAGCGTTGATAGGATCACTGGTGGAGGGTATTATCAGAGGCAAATCTCATTGAGTGTGACTGGGTGTCCGTGGCAGGTCTATCTGTCACGGCTGTACATGGTAAATCAGACAGACTTGGCACCAGTTTCCAATAGCAACGGAGGACGCTGATTATCTCTGATACTTTGCCGTTTAGCGAGGTGATAAGATGATTGATTTTAATGCGAAGGAGTGATTTTTAAAAGGTCAGATCAATAAGAGATCATGCCGCAGCTTTCACCTGAATTCAAGTATCCACTCTGTTTCAAGGAAAGAGCAAGTTGATGATTTGTTGAAATTTAACACACACAAGCACACACACGCACACACACACTCACAAGTGCTTGTAAGCCCCCCGGGATATCATGAGAGGTGTGGTTAGTAAATAGAGAACCTGAAACCAACTACTGCATCTGAAGCGTCCGTCGCCATGCGTACTGTAGGTGTGTGTTTGTGTTTTTCAAGTGTTTCTGTGTGTGTGTGTGTGTGTGAGGCTCAGACAGAGGCCTATAATTAGACATGTTGCTGTGAAACTCCAAACTCGATACACGCCTGCCGTGTTTGTGTTTCTATGAGCCTTACTGTGCCTGCTTCACACAGCCAGCCTCCCTCCCAGTTTTTTTTTTTTTTATGATTTTAACCTCCTGAGTGTCAGCTCCGCGGCTATTCCATGTTACTTTTTATTGTTATTTTTATGGCATTTCTGCTTTATTAGATAGTTTGCCGTCGGGAGTGACAGAGAAAGTTTATTTGATAGAGGTGGCGAACTGCATAAAAACGGCTCCTTGGCTCATAACATTTTGGAAACGGTGTACGTCATATCCTGATGGTACACCAGGGTGCACGTATGAGTTTTCAACATCTTCTACATTTTGTGCAGTACTTACAGAGACTTGCCCAATGGCACCATGGGAGACATTGTAATGAATTTCAGTGAATAAACTGAAGCAGAAGAATAAGTGCTCCCTATGAAATTTAGAGAGCTACTTTTCCTTTTCCTTTTCCTCATTCTTACATAAACTTTATTATTGCACAAGGCTTACCAGTCATGTTAAACAGCAGTTGGACAAACAATGACTTTCATTCACGTTTTTGGCTACTGTTCTGTGTGCCTATGAAGTGCATCTGTGACCTTTTCCTCCACCGTACTTTACCCTGTTTGGTTTTTACCGACATTCATTTTGGTTTTCACAACTCCACAATAAAACAGAAAGTTTGGGGTTCATCACCATAACAACAGCATCATTTGAAATTAGCACTAAACATGAAAGTACAGCTGTAACCGTGGGCTCAGTTTTACAGGTAGGCTGCAGTATTTGGTCATAAAGCAAATTTTTACCTGATGATGGTGTTAGTCAGAAAATGATCAAAGTTACAATGCATGCTGATCAATTAATAATGCAAATAAATGTTAGTTGCAGCTATAACTGGAGAAACAGCTGTTAATGACCACAGCACCATATGAGGGGCCGTTAGGGACATTATTCAGAATTACCATGCATATACATACTAGTAAAATGTGCTAACCACACACACTTTTACGTAGGTGTGGTTAGCACATATAGAAGTGAAACTTTCTTATACTGCAGTTTTGATGAACGTCATTTCTCAGTTGTTTGTGTGAGAGTTTCAGTTGTGTATGTAAAAGCCTCTCCCTCGTATGTTGATGTGGTTAAGATTTTACGAGTATGTGTGAAAGATTTGGAGAAGAAACGTACACGTATATGCATAGCCATTCTGACTAATGTCCCTAACGGCCCCTCATAAACACCTACCAGCTTCATGCTGTAACAAATGTTACATTTTTCTTTCTATCCCTTATTTAAACCAGGTAAAAATCTTGTTGTGATTAAGATCTATTTTTCAAGAGAGTCTTGGACCTGGACCTTGATTTACAAGATCACAAGATCACACGAGAATCCATCTCGTCAGGCTTTAAATTATGTGCCTCGCACTTTCAGAAAATACTTGTCAGGTGATTGGATGAACCATCCGTCTATCAACATCTTACATTGTGAGGCAGCTCATCCTCATAGGACGCTGACAACTGCATGAGAGTTACAGCATAGCGATAATGTTACTAAGTAATGACTGGATTAACGAACAGGATCAAGTTATACGGTATCTGTTATTATTGGTATCTGTGTGTAATACTTTGGTATGACATTGTCCAGCAGAGGCATGAATCAAATGCTAAATCTTCAAATTTCGAGCTCCTTTGACGCTTCAGTCCAAAACCACGTGGCTGTTCTCCTAGCAGCTCTCGTCGGGCAGTTGTTGCCACAATTCACTCAGATTTTTCACTGTTCTGACATTGAAGACTTGACCTGGAAACGGCTGACCTCAGGCTATGACCTAATGTTCCCCCGTCCGCAGAGATTTGATGTCCCCTGCTGCGAAAGAGCAGGGACGGAGGCAGATTCTCTGATGTGCCCCTATTAACCCCCCACCACCACCACCACCACACACCACACACACCACACACACATTCATGCATTCCCACCTCTCGTTCGCCACCTTCCCATCAACACTGTGCTGTTGGATTAGGGACTGATGTCTAATCTCCTGCTAATCCTGGCCTTTTAATCTATGAGTTAGCAGTTCTTAGCTCACAGCATGACAGCTAACGCGCTGACCTTGCCACAGAGGGAATAGCACACACTCTCGCTGAGTTATTCCTTATTCTTACTGTCTTTTTGGCTCTTGCTTCAATTCAACATGTTTATATTCGCAAAGGTTCCTATTATTTCTCAGGATACTTAAATCTCCTTTTTGATACGTCACAAGGCAACACAATCTCTTATTTACTCTCAACTGTAAATAAGGTCTAATCCCAGCAGTCAAAGATAGCTGATTTGACCTTTGTCCCCACCAGAATTATCCACATCCTTGCACAAGCGTGCACACTGAGTCGCTCCCCCCCAGCATGACACACACCAGCTGGCACATGTTGTGCTTTTTTACAGACTGAGTGAAGGGGAGTAAAAGTAGTAGTTAGTTTAATGCCTTTAACTACTCCCAGAAATGACATAGAATTATGGTATTACGCCGAAGAGTTGGTGCCATGTGAGTGCACACATGCACACACACTTGCTGGGCAGCAGACAGGGCTGGACTGTGGGGTAGTGGAGTATTTTTAGTTAAGTAATGGTATAAAATAAGGAAGTGTAAGGGTTCACCCTAAACACAGTTTGCTTTTACGCCCTCTCGTTCTCTGCTAGCTGACTTTATTTCACATTCTTTCTTTTTTCCTTGTTTTTAAGTTTAGTTTCAATGTTCCTCAGTGTTGCATGTTTGTGATAACTCACATGCTTGTATTGGAAACAATAAATAAAGTATTATTTATATATGTTTATTTATTTATCCATATGTATTATATATAGTGGCCATGGTTAATGTGCTATAATGTAGTTCTACTACATTAGGAGGAATAATGAAAGAATTAGGGCAGAAAATAATGATTATTTTTATTATTGATTAATCTGTAGATTATTTTCTCCATTAATTGATTAGTTTGGTCCACAAAATGGTGGAAAGTCTCTATCTCTGTTTCCCACAGCCGAAGAGGACGTCCTTGAATATCTTCATTTGTCCTGACACAACAGTCAGATATATAAACAGATAAACTGTGTAGAAGACTAAAGAAACTGGAAAATATTCACATTTGAGAAGCTGGAATCGGAGAATTTGGGATATATTTTATAGTTCTGTGATTCCGTAGTTGGCAACTAATCAATTGATCGCCTAATAGTTGCAGCTGACACTTGTAACAACAATGTAAAGTGCCAGTGTATACAAAAAGTAACTGTAACTAACCACAGCTAACTGTTATTTTCATTATATTTTGATGATTTAGTGAATTAACAGTTGCCTGTTAAAGTTTCCCAAAGCAAAGCCATAAGTTATGTCTTCTCACATTCCTTGTTTGGTCTGATCAATGATGAAAATAACCGCATGTTATTATTCAGCTGGTAAACTAATTGATTCATTGACTCACTGTTTCAGCTGTATTTTGAATACAATCTGCAGTCGCAAGAGGATTCAGCATCATTTCATATACTTGCGATACTTTTTATAAGTATTGACATGCGGTGAAACAGAAGCAGCCTCATTGATGTGCATGTTGAGCAGAGCTTGGAATAGCTCTGCTTGCTGTGAGAAAATTGTGATGAACCAGCACAAAACTGCAGTGTAGGTCCGTTTTTGTGATGATGAAGAATCATGTTCAATGATGTGTCCATTATTTATGCAATCATTTGTGAGAAACTGTTAATATCAAGACCAACAAAGGAGACTTTGTATCAAAAAAAGCACAGCGAAAAGACATAAACCAGAGATTTATTAGACAAGAGTAGATTACAGCTTTATATTTTACTCCTTTTCCCACTTTTCTCCCTGCTTCTGCTTCATGTCTCTCACCTCTCCTCCCCCCCTTCCTCCCACCTCTCCCACTTCTTTCATTTCCATTTTACTGCTTTCTCATCCCTCCGTCTCTCTCTCTCTCTCCTCTTTCATCATTACGGCTCTATGTCTCTCCCTCCCTCGCTTTTTTGGCGGATTGTAAAAGGTAAAAGTGTACTTTGAGAGGATTCGGAGGAAGGCCATGTGGAATGTTAAATCACATGCAGGTGCCCTTAAATGGTGAAGAGAGTGTGAGATGGTCACACACACACACACAGACACATACATGAACACACATGCACATACCACCGGCCCCTCATTTAGGTAGCAGTAATTTGCCGCAGTAAGTGACAGGGTTATTGTAAGACGCTCATTAAGAAAGGGAAGCAGCGAATAAACGTCTGACTGAAGGGAATAAATTCAAACCACTGCGCCACTTTTACTGCTCGGCAATAAGCTGCTTTGATGTGGTGTGTGATGGCAGAGCTGGGGCAGACTCAGGGCGTGTGTGTGTGTGTGTGTTGGAGTCATAGTTATGTACTGCCACTTATAATACTTATTTCACATTTTATTTGTAATGAAATCACACTATAATGTCGTTTTCATCTGCTCCGTGTGTATCATAACATATTCACTGTACTGCGTATGTGTCACTTCCACGAGGGGTCAGAGGTCAGATCAGTTACAACGCGACAGGCTGTTACCGTGGTAACACAGTGCAAGGTTCACTTCCTAAATGACAAACTTTCATCTCAGCGGGAGAGGGGAAGGAAAGAGAGGAGGAGGGTTTGGATGGATGGATGAAAGGAACGAGGTGACATTAGAGGAAATGGAGGGATGAAAGAAAAAGTGATGAGAAACTGATTAGAGGTGGAGAATCAAGGGTGGACGGATGACAGGGTGAGGAGATATTTGGAGAGAAGAAGGAGGAGAAGGGAGAGGAGACCTGAAAAGGAGATGCTGAATCTGTCCATTTGTATTCTGTGTGACAAGCACAGCAATGAATGTGCACCACTTTAACTGACAGTTACATTCAACTGTATTTCATGGTATTTGATTTGTGAAATATTTATTCTGTAATCATGACCAACATACTGTAGGACAGCGGACATCATTTCACTTTATAACACACATATGTTTTGACAGAATTGTAATGCAGCCAGAGTTTTCATCAACATCTTGATGAAACAATGTTAAGGAATGTTGCAAAATGTTCTTACTTATTGCATCAGCAGTATTTTATTTATTCGCATCCGGCCTTGCAATATAATATCTGCTTATTATGACTAAAACATTATTACATTTTGGTATGGTTATGTTTTTGCACCCGACTCTTTGGTAAGGTTCGGGGAAGACTGGATATGTTCACTTTATTGTTATTAACTGAAAGCAGAAATATGTCCATAATTATCCTTCATGGTAGGAAAACTGCATGTGCAACTATGGGAAGTTGAAGCTTGAAATTGGTTTAAGCTGTGATGTAGTTTTGGGTAATAATTTTATCTTTATTTACCTCCATTTTACTTTATTTGCTTAATTTGTTTTCTCAATATGGCTAACCTGGAGGTTTGTTTCAGATGTCTGATCATCTTACATCTTGTAATTCTTGCCCAATCTGACTTCTTTTTAGTGATGTTGCTACATTTCCAGATCACCGCAATTAACTTTGTAAACACAATTTTGGTGTTTCGAAACTATGAAAGTATGAATGATGTTGTAATAAGCTGACATTTTAATGGATAAATAAGTACCATCAGCAAAAATGATCAGAAAGTACATTAACCCCTTCAGGTAACACGCTCCTTTAAGAGTAGTTGTTTGGATTTTTAAAAAAATAAATGGACAACATTGATGCTCCGTCCCACAGGATGGCTGTTTGTCAAACTCCAGTTTTATTTTTTGTCAATTAGAACGTGTTGAGCAACAGTCCGAAAGCGGGAAACTAGTAATTTGAAAGACATTATATTGTTTTGCTTTCCAGCATGCTGATTCAGCTTCAGCGAAAACTGTCTGTCTTCTGAGAAAGATTAGTCTGCAGTGTTGGTGCAGGTTACATGTGTGATGGAACACTTCTATTGTGGCTGAGAGTGTAATTGGATTTACACGTCTCATTTAACCTGCTCGATGCCTCAACAATCTCAGATATTGGAAACATCACTTGTGTTCCTCAAGTAAAACAAACTTGATCTTGTATTTTCCATGGGGCAGAAACGATCTGTAATTGCTTACAATTAAAGAAAGTGCAACCAAAACAACTCTTGACCAGTTCAGCGAGGTTCAGCTATTTGGATGCTTTATTATGATTTAAGTTATATTTGCAAAGTCTGGGTGGTTTTCGGGTTGTTTTTTTGGTTCAGAACATTTGTTTTAGCAGCAATTTCCTACAGTTTCAGAAACACCAAAAGCTGAGCGGCAACTATTCATGTGAGGCTCAGTCTGAGGAGGTATGTGTGTGTGTGTGTGTGTGTGTGTGTGTGTGTGTGTGTGTGTGTGTTAGAAAGTACTGAGATTATCCTGTGTGTACATTCCATTTAGCGTAACCTACAGCCTCAGGGTATTATGTCTGTATAAGTGACATTAAATGTCTCCCTACCTTTGTGTGTGTATGTGTGTCTCTGTGTATAGCTGGATAAAAGCTTTACATATAATTCAAATAACTGGTGTGTGTGTGTGTGTGTGTGTGTGTGTGTGTGTGTGTGTGTATTTGTGTGTTATGTCCTCTTAATTGTATGTCTGGTGACCCTAATCCACCCTAATCAAGACCTCAAGGGGAGGCGCGTGTTTATGTGTATGTGTTCTCATAAGCTCCTGAAAACTGATGTGCCCTTTTGCATTCAGTAGTATTAATCTTTCTCTATATGGCTGCATTGTTATGTTGGATATATAGTGGTTTATGACTCAATTAAAAAATAAACAGACTGCAACCACTGTAAGAGACTGACGATACAAACCCAAACCCACAAAGTCATTAAATTAATTAAAAAAGGAATGACAAGGTGTCCCGATATGAAAATTGTTTTTATAGTTACCTGCCGTGTGCTATAAAATATGTCTTCACTTTGCCTAATTATGTTTGAGATGTCCTTAAGTATGATGCAATACATCCAAAGAAATATATTTAAAAAAATATATACTTTTAACTGTCATACGGCTGTGTCAGTTGAAAGTCATTTTTACTGATGCAAGAAGAAAGAAAGTCTTTTCTGTGACCATATTGCTTTAAAAATATGTACCCTGATAAATAATCTGTATAATTTTCCTATAATTTCTTCTCGAAGGTTGTTAACCATCATGGTTTACATCGCTGTATGATCTGCTGAGATTTTTGAGGAAATCACGGTATGGCACACATGTTATAGGTGCACTGAGGTGAAAAAGTTCTTGGCGTCACTACCTCCAGGATGTTGAACCTGTTGAAATGAATTACTATGATGATTTAACTTGACTATAATTTGTTGAAAAATTAGGATTATTTGACTATCCTGATATAGTCTGAAAAGTTTGGGAAGTAGGTGTTCGCTGTCCTTAGAGACTTATGTCATGAAATCAATATGATTCATGTCTGCACAGAGTTGGAGCAAGGAGGCAATTAGATTAGCGTAGCATGAAGAGTGGAAACTGACATAACTATACCACATAACTTTCTCTAGCACAACAAATTGTCATTTACATTATTAAATAAAATAAAATTATATTACTCTTGCGATACAATGTGATAATAAGAGAGCTTTAGAGTTGCTGGTAGACAGAGTTTTAAACTTTTGTAGAGAGCTAGCTAGCCAAGCTACCTGCCTCAAGTATGCTAAGCTAAAATAAATGCACTCTCTGGTGCTAGCTCTGTACTGCACAGATGTGAAAGTGGTGTTAAACCTACTGCTGCAACGATTATTTTCATAATTTAATCCGTGGATTAATTTCTCATTTAATTTAATTTAGTTGTGTGGTCCATTAAACGTCAGAAAATGGCGAAACATGTTGATCAGTGTTTTAAAATATTCATATTCACATATCCAAACAATTAATAGATTATCAAAAATAGTTTGCAATTAATATAACACTTGACAACTAATTGATTAACTTATTAATTGTTGCAGCTCTTAATACACTTCTTAACTCTCAGTAAGAAAGTGAATATAACGTCAAACTATTCCTTTAACTTTACAGCTTGATGGTAGATTAGAATTAATGATGAAACTGGTAACAATTACAGTTAGCATCTCCCTCAGTAGAACTAATCAAGGCTGAATGGGACTTTAATTTAAACAGGTCTGATTCAGCTGATCACACTTAATGTGAAATCAATGCTGATCAGGCCAAATTACTGAGATCGACAACAGCCCAGTTGAGCTCAGCTACAGCAGATCCAGTTCAGCCATATTTTGGCGCTACAGCTAATAGCACATTCCCTCACACTGGAGAAATTATGTTATTTGCAAACAAATTGTGGTCCATGTCATGAAGCAGAGAAAAACAACTCATTGAGCAGCCAAAAATCTTCCCATGAACATTAAAAATGCATTTTGCTCAAGGCGAAATACCAATTATCTGTCTGTAGCCAGAAGCCAAACCAATAAGTATGCTCATATTTGACATACAAGCCAGCAGTATGGCACCATAACACTTAAAGGATAACATTCAGAAGAAACTAATTAATTCTCAGTGTTGAACAGAAGTTTTAAAAAAAACATGCTGTCAAGTGTTTAAATAAATCGCTGCATTAAAAATGTCCTGCTTGATTAAATCTGGGTGTTGCCTAAAACTAAAAACAATTTGAATTAGATTGATGAAGGTTTGGCTTGATGGAATTTCAGTTTTAGTTAAGTTTTGCCGCAGCTAAATGACAATCAATCATAGTTTTAGATCAGGACGGACAGTTTAGTAGTAGCAACAGAATGCATGTCAACTGAGAGGTGCTGGCAACGCCACACTTCCTGTCACTGAATGGTTTTTGATTCAGCTCTTTGCTGCCTGGCTAGATGGCCTCCTGTCAGGCTGCAGCGCGATGCGGGATACCTGTTCGCCTGCTTGGCACACGTACTGAGGTTGGCTCACTTGTCGAGACGGGCTCAGGTATGCCGGGGCTGCGACAAGGAATGCAGGGAAAAAACTCAAGAGAGCCACAGAGAGAGGGTGTGACAGGGAGAAGAAAGTGAGAGCCAGATGCTTTTGATGGGAAAAGGAAATGAATAGCTAAGCAAGTTGTCTTGATGTGGCCTCCATGGTTACCACTGTAAGCTGTTAGAGCTACATCTGCAGGATGAATTAAATGGATTCACTAATGATTAAGTGCAAAATAGCCTCTAGCAGAACAAGGTTTTTTATAATGCAGCAGTATAGCTCCAGGAGGGCTGTGGGAAACTGTGTTCACTTCTTGGCTTAATATCCACCATTAAATGAATTTATCCCCATAAATATTGCATCAGCTGTTTCTACATAATCAATACTACTAAGGATTTATCTCATCAGTATTCGTGCCAGTCTAATGAGGTGAATAAACTCTATTCCTCATGTAATAAGGAGAGTAGTTTGAGTTTACTGTGTTTTGCTTCCACTACATTCTTGACTCAAAGGTTAGAGAAACCCGATTTGAGGCTTTAAGGTCGTGGGGTTTTAGTCTGTGAGCAGCTCATAAAATGTAAGAGCAGAAAGTCAGAGACAAAAATAGAGAGCGGTTGAACTAAGGAGGAGCACTTAGGGTTGATTGTGATAATGATGATGATGATGATATTGATGTGAAGTGGGATTTACTGTGTAGGAGGGGGCACGCTTAAGTGACCTTTCCTGGAAACATACGGTACATGTTTAAAATTCTGGTCGGGCAACGATTAGACAAGATGTTTGCTCATTTGTCCTGCATTTCTTGTTTTTCTTCCACACATTGTTACTGTCTCAACAACTCGAGAGCAAATTTATGCCAGTCCCAGGTGAGACGCTCGCTCTAAAATTTCATCATTGCTTACAGCAGTGCAGGAACTCATTTTGTGCTGATCAAGCTGACTTTCACTACCAATTAATGGCAGTAAAAATCTCCACACCTTAGCGGCAGATGTTTAGCACCACTAAACCTTTTAAACCCATTTTCATGAAAAGATATTCCATATGGTCCATGCTTTACTTCTTTTACCAACAATTTTGGATTATACGTACATGCACCTGAACTTGGGCTCACCTGAACTGTCCGTCATTATGAGAAGGTGATAAATCATCTTAGACATACAGAGACGTGAGGGAGAGACTGGAGGGAAATAACAGAAATAACCAGAGTCTCAGGTGAGTTCAGTCAGAGGCTGAGCTGAACATAAACACGCAGAAACACTCCAGTAGACACAGTCGGTGTGTCGATGTACAGTTGGTATTTTGGCAGTTTGGGGCGATTAGACCTGAACAGCTCAGTGGTATGAGGCATGTGGATGAGGTGAGGTGAAAATTTGCTTTGCGTTCTGTCTCAGTACACCATCGGCAGTAGCAGCACAACAGTTAAGAGCCATGAAGGATCCTGACGGCTCAGTAGGTGTTTTCACAAGGTTGTACATTTTAATTCAGCTGTCAAAGTGTCAGTTGTCTCTTGTACTTATCCACGTCTTCTTGATGATTTGCCACCTGAAACTGTAGAAATAAAACCCTAAGAAAAGAGACCCAGAAGGTGTTTATCTTATCACTGTTAGGCAGAAGACTGTACCTTGCATAGATGTGGGTGTGTGTGAGACTTAATTTTGAGGGCTGTTTGAAGGATAAGACTTGGTGTTAGGGTTGAAATTAGCAGGTTTAGGGAAAGGTTAGGTATTGTTTTCTCTCTGACTATCCAATGTCACCCATTAGCTTGGAGGATTGAAATAGGGCACAAAAGGTACGGCACACTGTATATCAATAAATACACTCATGGAAAAGAGAGCAACAAGGGATAATACTGCAAAATGGGATCAGTCATCCAGGATTAGATGATTGAGATAAAGACAAAGCATCAGGTCAGAAGGAGCCAAACATGCTCCACAAAGATGGCCAGGCGTCGGGGGCAAATCTTTGGTTGAGAGATCAACAGGAGCTGCGGGTTTTAGAGTCAGGGTTAGTCGTAGCTCTGAGGGTTTAGACGTCAGTATGTGACAAAGTGAGTGCTTGTGAAAATGTCAAACAGCATCTGAACCCCCCTCCCCTTCCTCCCCCAGTACATTTCCATCGTTGGAACTGCGGGGGCTGTGTCTGGCAATTTTTGTAACTTTCCGCTACTGACAAGCAAGCCCGGTTAGTACAGTAATTGGCCAGTTGTGTGGAGGTGAGAGGATTTAAACTTCTCTTCTCAAGCTCTCTTTTTCATTATTCAATTATATCTGACACATTTCATAAATGTACAACACCCTGAATGCCATTTGAACGATTGTTTTGCCTCACCCCTTTCTATCTTCGAGTGTGGCCGTGAAGAGAAAGTAACTCTAAGTGCTATCTCTCCTCCTGTTGGGATGCTCTGAGCATTGTGTTTTTCTCATCTGAACAGAGCCTTAGGCACTAGAGAATGAATTATGTCAATGAAGGTCCTCACAAGTGTAGTACAACTGTGTGTGTGTGTGCGTGTGCCCCTGGGGTTATGGATTTAACTAAATATATGCTGAAGCTTGAGGGCAAAAACAATTTAAGCAGCCGAATCTCATATAGAAACAGATTTTATTTGACCAAATATCATCTCCTCTCGCATCTAATCACTCCTCTCCTCTCCTCTCCTCTCCTCTCCTCTCCTCTCCTCTCCTCTCCTCTCCTCTCCTCTCCTCTCCTCTCCTCTTTCTTAACGTTCCTTTTCCCCACAGCACTTAAGAGTTGTGTTTTGCTTCGAGGCTTTTGCTTAAAAGGAGTCCATCTTTTTTCACCACTTAAATAATCTCACTCTGTCACTATGTGCAGATGGAAACCCTCAGGGTCCAACACGAAACCCTTGAGCAAGGCACTTGATCTCAGATTTCCCGAGAAAACCTGCACTGTGTTGAACCTTCTGGTCTTTTTAACTACTGGAAAGCATCTGTCTGCATGTATTAGCATGTTTGCCAGTGTGCTTTTTGCACACGTGTGTGTGTGTATGTGTGTCACCACTGTGCTTACTTGTGTCTTTCCAAGTAAATTAAGGTTTTATAGCAGGATGCCAGCGGCTTCCATTACCCAGCAACCCAGGAATGTAGTAAAGCATATGTGTCTGTGGTAAACGCCCTGCGTCGTCTGGGTTGGTAGCAACAACCAAATGTGAACATCAGATGCAGCTCATGAGCACCCAAAGATGCCGTCTGCTGTCTTTAGACCACATATGTAACGCTGATGGTGTAGGTTTTAAAGCAGCCGCTGTCTTCTGCCCGATGCTGAAGTGAACTTTGAGACATCCTCTCCTCTCCTCTCCTCTCCTCTCCTCTCCTCTCCTCTCCTCTCCTCTCCTCTCCTCTCCTCTCCTCTCCTCTCCTGTCCTCTCCTCTCTCTCTACCTAATGTTATCAGATTTGACAGATTTGTAGCCCAGTTTTGCTTTTTTTTAGTACTAAAATATTTTCAAAGTCTGAAGTGGGATATGATGATGTTAAGTTAAAACAACACACACATACTCATCTTTGTCGCAGCTCTTTCTGGGTCAAGAACGACCCTTGTTGGATTTGTCCTGTGGTGTTAAGAAGGAGATTTGGCCACTCATAACTTCCCTGATTTGTTCTGCGGCCGAATACAAGTGCCATAATAAAGACACAGTGTTTCGTAGACACGCTTCATATCTTCTGTTTTTATTACCAGACTATAACTTCAGGCGAACCCCAAAACTACAGTTACTAATATAAAGAATATCTCTACCAAGTCTAATGGTAGATATATAAGTCTAATACCAAGATGATGGTACATTAAACCGGAAAAGTATTCACTTATATGAACAAATTGAAGCATTTATAAGATGCTGGATTCTTCAATGAATCAATAATGAATGAATTGTAATGAACTGAAATGACATTTGGTTTTGTCTGTCATCAGTTTTCTGTCCCTGTGTGTCGAACATAAAGACGGCTGCCCTTGCAGTTTCTTTTTCTTTTTCTTCTCTAAAAATCTGAGGAGAGGAAGGACTGATCCGAATGTATTCTATAACCTTTCATGGAGGGAAACCACTCAAACAGTAGAAAAGAAGGTCAAAACCATTTTCCACAATCCAATAAAACGTATCAACTCTTTTTAATTAACTTCAGAAATTGAACTAACCAACAATTAAGTTGACTGAAATTTGGATGGGGACAAAATATAAGAAATAACTGACAGTGTACTCACTGCAGAGCTATTCTGATTGCACATGATCATAGGTACTCCTTTTTAATTCTTAATAGTTCATAATAGTTTATGATCCAATAGTTTATAATGCTGTAATAGCACAAATTTAAAACACAAATACTTCAAATGTTGACATACCGTACATTAAGCTGTCAAACACAGAGAGGTGATGTAGTAGTTTTTTTTTTAAACCCAGATTGACAGGATTGTGGGAGTCGTGTGAAATTTCACAGCTGAAGTGTGAGGATGCTGTTACGATTTTAAGACGGACTTTAAATAATCAGACACGCAGCTCAGTAAAAAAAGCAGGTGTGATTAACAGAAAATGATTTTTAATTGATGGTGTTTTGGTCTCCTCTGAGACAGACTAACCTGCACTTGACACTTCCTGAAGAAATCTGAATATTAAACGAGTGTCCTGGTCACTCTGAGTGTGTGTGTGTGTGTGTGTGTGTGTGTGTGTGTGAGACAGAGAGAGAGAGAGAGTGTTCAACTCAAGCTCCCAAACTTGAAATCCACTCTTTTATATTTGTAATAAAGCAGTAATAGCTTAAAATCCCCCCCCCTCCAAAAAAAAACGATGTGCGAAAAGAAGTAAGGTGGTGCTATACTATGGCTGCCAGTCTCTCTCTCTCTCTCTCTCTCTCTCTCACTCACTCACTCACACACACACACACACATAAACTCACTCACACCAGCCAGTGCCAATGAAAGATTCATGGAGCAGTGATGATGAAGGCGTCTCCTCTTCTGCTCCACTTACCCTGGTGGACAAATTCTGCCCCACAACCCACACACATACACCCACACACAACCAACCAAGGACCTGTTAAGGAGGAAGAGAGCAGTGATGCACACAGCTGTGGGGTACTTACTCCCCCCTTAACCTTCCCAGACACACACACACACATACATACACACACACACACACACACACACCAATCCTGAGGCATCCAGTCTGCCAAGAGACTGATGCTGCAGACTGCTTTCTAGGCTGTCTGGCAGATTGGTGTGTGTGTTCATGTATGTATGCATGTATGTGTGTGTGAAAAAGATCTTTATTTTTACTCTCCCTCGTGGGCTTGAATATCCCCTCAAGAATAGAAAAAATGTTGAAGGGGAGCAATTTTCCAGCCTTTTCTCTTTGTTTTTTTATGTTTTATGGTAAAGGTCAGAGTCACATTGTTTCAGGATTAGGGATCAGGTTTAGGCTGGGTGGGTCATGGATCATGCAGATTTTAGTTAGTTGGACATGAAGCGTGAGTAAAAACCATTGTTATATCCGCATTTATAGTTTCTGTGTTGTACTTTTAGCCAATCAAACAGTGAATCCTGTAAGATGACATCAAATTAAACAGGTGAAGGTTATTACAATGTTTTTTCATGGATTAATGCATTTATGATTCTCAATAATAGAAATGAGATATAAAAAGGGGAAGGCGTGCAATAGCCCGACTGAAACCAGGGATGCTGCAATTACATGGTTGGCATTTAATTCTGAGGACAGCAGTTGGCCTTTTAAGTTTAAGTTTAAGTTTGTGGTGCGATATCTGTTTTTTTCTTCATGTGCAATACCTCCTTCCAACTGCTGCTCCAGTACTTTATTAGAAGCTGTGTCAAAAATGGTTGGAGAGCTGTATATAGCTGCTGTAAATAACGTAATATCTCTCAGACCTTGCTAGTGTCTTTTCATTTTCTTTTTCACTTCAATCACAGTGATTACAAAGCAGAAAATGAGAAAATTCTCTAAACAAGAGTCAAAGTCAAGGCAGTTTTATTTATAAAACACACAGAGGTAGATTCAAGGTGCTGAACAGAGAAGTTAAAGTTAAATTGAAAAAGAGGGAAAAAAAGAATTAATTAAAATGTTAAAAAAATATCAATAAGAATACACTAACAATAATAAGGCCTTGAGTTTTAAAAAACATTTGGAGCAATAAGGTTTTCAGTTTGGATTTAAAAGCTGCTGTCAGGGCGTTCCTGAGGCGCTGTGCTGCATGATGACTAAAAGCCGCTTCTCCTTGTTTAGTTTTTGCTCTTGGCACCACTGGTAGTCCACTCCCAGTCATTTAAGAGGTCTCACAGGGTTATCCTATTGCTCAAGCCTATTAGTCATATATTTAGGGCCAACCAAATGTAGAGATTTAATTGATAAGACTTTAAAATCAGTCCTGTGGCTCACTGGCAACCAGTGCAGAGATTTAACAACTGGGGTGATGTGGGATGTCCTTTTGGTTTTAGTCACTGTGCCTGATGGTCTTCTTAGGAAGTCTTGTCAGAAGTCCATTGTAGTAATCAGTTTTACTGGAGATAAAAGGATGAATCATTTTTTTCTAAATCTTGTTTTGTCATAAGATCCCTGACTTTGGCTGTGTTTAAGATGGTAAAATGCTGATTTTATTGTTTTTGATAATGCTCAATAAAGGGCATTTGGGGAGTTGATAAATGATGTCTGTCAATATTTTCTTATAGTCACAGATCTGATAAAAGACTGGATGAAAATGTTAGCTAAGCAGCGATTGGAGTTGCTATAGCAACAGAACAACCAACTGCTGAAAGTCTGAAACAGCTGAAAACCATCCATTTGTTTTGTGTTGCTACTTCACAAACATTTAACAGGATTTTATTATGGAACCAAAATTAAGTTTATGAATGAATAAACAAATATTAAAAAAAAAACAACATGTAGACAAACACACAGCTACAGGAAATATAAAGCAACAAGGTATGAAAAATGAAATCCATAAAAAAAATAATTATACATACTCTAAAAGGATTTCAAGAGCTCAATAAATGATTTATGGAGCGGAGAGAGGCACTCAAATACTTCACTTAGGCAAAAACAGCAGTACTGCATCAAAAAAAACACTCCAGCATTGCAATTCAAGCAAAAGTAAACAAGTTGTAGGAATACAATATGTACCAAAGGTAATGAAGAATGGTTTCTATCAAAGCATTGAATAATTGATGAGTTAATACAGTGTGTAAGCAGCATGTTGTAAAAGCGCCTGACTCCTAACTGCATGTCTCATACTCTTACTGTCATATGAAAATGTCATATGAAAACCTCATATGTCCAATTTATGGGGAATTTCATGCTTTCCTATAAGTTAGAGAATTACATGGTCCTTTAGAGCAGTGGTTCCCAACCTCTGGCTCGGGGCTGTGGCTGCAACTGATTAATCGCTGAATCATTTAATCTATAAAATGTCCCAACAATATCTGTATTACTATCCAGTGTGCCAAACATTTATGGAGCTGAAACCAAAGAATATTGGGCTTGTTCGCTTGAAAAGGGACTGAAACAATTAATCCATTATCAAAATAGTGTTCTAAAAGGGTTATAAGATGTTTCATATATAAAAGTGGAACAAATCACATTTCTGCTGCACTGATGCTTTTAGACTATCATCTAATCTTTACTTTCTTGTGAGTTATTATATCATTTGTTGGCTTTCAGACCTCTAAAGAACAGGAAAACAAATCAAAGAAAAAAAAAATCATTCTTTAGTCTAATTGGTCACAACTGGAGACTAACTACTACATCTCCTAAAGCAAGTAAAATTAAAAATATGTACATTTGTATATAATTACATTGTCTTGAACTGCCTTTACTGTATCGTCAAAGCCCTGGTGGTTAGGTTAGTTTTCTTGAGCTGACACCTTATAGTCAATTAAGGTAAATTATTTAAATGAAATGCAATTAAATTAATTAATGACTCTATGTTTTCCCCACTGCACCAGGTGAACATCTGAGGATGTGTCCCCAGGGCCCGACCTGTTGTACCAGCACCATGGAGGAGAACCTTGCCGGTCTGAGCACCAGAGAAACCGAGGGACTGATCAGAGAGGCCGGCAGGTCGCTGCAGGCTGCCTTCAACGCTCTCCACAGGAGCTTTGACAGTAAGTAGGGTGTGTTTGTGTGTGTGTGTGTATTTGCAGGATGAATACTCATTACTGGGTGAGCTGATGTTTCAGCAGTGAGCACAGAGGAGAGTGACATTTGTATGTTGTGTATTTTTTATGTTTGTGTTCGCTACAAGCTCTGGCTGTGCTCAGCAGTCAATACTGCAGCTTCAATAGTAACGGTGTGTGTGTGTGTGTAAGGGAGGGAGAACATGTGTGTGTCCTGTGTGTCAAGGGGACCCCTGACTGGGTGTTATAATGAGAGCAGAGTCAGCCAGACACAATGAAACGTGATAAGCCGATCCCCTGATCTCGAAGGGGCACACACACACACACACATACACACACACGCGCACCCTTGTGTGCGTTCACACAAACACGCACACACAAACAGAGGGGTGTCCCCCGGGGCCGTGGCTGGTTCAGCTAATGAGCAGTTGACCCACTGAGGAGCCGAGTCTGCAGATCACTGCACATCAGAAAAAAAAGGAGGGATGGAAGGAGGAAGAGAGAGGAAGAAAGACTGATAAAGTGTCACCGCTAACAATAGGGAGAGAAAAATACAGCAAGTGAGAAATGTGTCATTAGTCCCGAATAGAAACAGCGAGTCAAAACAAAAACAAAAAAACTGAGGAAAGGGAAGCAGAGAGCAGGGGTAGGACTAGCCAGAGGAGGACAGTATTATTATCTGAAGGCAGGAGGCCACCTCAGTAGCAGTAATGTGGCCGTCCATCTGGTTGTGGTTAGAGCAGGCTGGCAATGGTCCACAGCCTTTGAAGCATGAGGGAAAAGCCCAGACCAATATACTGCGGAGACAGCTCACTGACTCTCTTATTCTCTCTGGTTGACCTCTCTATCGCTTTGTATCCATCTGGCTTCAGAGAACATTTCAAAGAAACCTTTAAAAATGTTAATGAATAAATGTGAATTAGATGTGATTATCACATGAGAAGGAAAGAGAGTAATTCAGCTTAATAACTTGATAATAAAAAATATACTGCACATAGATGAGAGAGGAATCTTTCAATTAAATAATATATATGATAATATCAAGCATACGTGGTTTAGTTGGATCCATTGGATGTAATTTAACTTACAGTCCATCCAAGGCCATTGTCCATTTTTTGCCTGAGGAGCAATTTAATTACTTATTAATCTTTCATTTAGCAATATTTCAATATCACTATTTATAGGATAATTTTTCGAATTTTTTTTTAAGGGAAACTGTGCCAATTTTACACATCAAAGTCTGTTTACATGTCTTGAAGAGTAAGGCTATAGATGTCAACGCCTTTTGTGACGCCAGAGGGAGCTACATGAAGTCTGATAAATTGCCTCAGGTGATGTCACTTGAGTCAGCTTCAGTTAGGCTGAAGAGTGTGGAGTTAGAAAGACGAGAAGTTTCTGGACCTCTGTAGCCCGCTCCTAATCTCTGCTACATTAGCCGCTACTAGCATGACACACTCAAATCTCTGACTGAACTGTTGGAAGTCAAGTTGCATTGTGGGTAATGTATGCACTGGACAAAGAGTGCATGGATGCGGAGGGTAACCCCAGGGACGTCACAAATAAAAACAACGATATCTCTGGTTTATTTTGATTCTTTAAGCTGTCCATCATGAGTTGGACAGTGTTATAAAGTAGAAGTGCAACACTGTATCATTACAGGGATCTTTTAAACCTGCACAGATCAATATTTTTATGATTTTAAGGAGTCATTCCTAGCTTCAAACTCAGAGAATTTTCACCCAACTATGTTATATTATTCTCTGTCTTCTGAATGTAGATGATTAAGATGATAGCTATATGATTCATGTGCCTAATGTTCAAGTTGTTGTGAAAACATTTCAGTTTCCATTCAGCTTTTCTATTTCAGTTAATCACAGTTTGCCAAAAGAAGCCTCCTGTTTTCTTCTTCCCTCTCCTCCTTTCCCACTGCTTCTTAACTCCGCTCACCATCATCTCCCTTATGTCTCTCTCCCCTCTCTCCCCCCCCCTCCCCTCCTCCAGCCTATTTCACTGAACTGCACGGGCGTTCTGAGCGCTCCCTGCAGGAGGCGTTGTCTCCCCTCGGCCCCCTGTACTCCCAGAACACCCGTCTCTATGGAGATCTCTACTCTGATCTGCGACAGTACTACAGGGGCTCCGCTCTCAACCTGGACGAGACCCTTTCAGAATTCTGGTCCCGCCTCCTGGAGCGCACCTTTAAAAGCTCCGCCCCGACAGATGTGAGTTCAACTTCAAGTCTGCCGTACATTGAGTAAGAGGAAAGAAGAGCAAACCTATTAATGGTGAAGAGATGATAGTGAGGCAGAAAACAGAGCACTGATTGGATGACTGAGATAGGAGCGGAGAGGAGAGGCTAGGTCACAATATAGCAGCCTCAGTGTTATTTTTGATGTTTGAACTTGTACCTTAATAATAGTCTAACTCTATATTATACATAATTGAAGGATTTGTAAACTATTCTGCTGATCCTTTCAGCCTCCTCTCCTCAACCATTGCTTCTCGTCTAGATTGTAAAGACGTGATTAAATATTTGCACAACGTGACAAGCTCCTAAAACTTCAATTTTTAGATACATCACTTGTATTTCCAGTGTTTTTTCATCTATTGTCTATTATCACAGATTTACATTCTCCTAATCTGGAGGAAAGGGATTATTTGTAGTCTCTTAAATGTAATAACATACTTCTTCTACATCATGTTTGCTGTCCACTGTCACCTCCGTCTTGACAGGTCATCATGTCAGAGGACTACCTTGAGTGTGTTGCTAAGCAACAGGAGACGCTGCGGCCATTTGGAGACGTCCCAAGGGACATGAAGGCGAAGGTGATCCGGGCTTTTGTCACAGCCAGGTCATTTATCCAGGGGCTGGTAGTGAGCGGAGAGGTTGTCAGGAAGGTCTCACAGGTGAGTGTGTGTGTGTGTGTGTGTGTGTGTCTGTGTTTGTGTGTGTGTGACACGAGAAGAGATGCAGTGAGACAAACAGAGAGAGACATGATGAGTTGGTGTGAAAGAAACTGAGATTGAAAGTGAAAGATTTGTTGTTTGTGTCGTAGTGAGAGAGAATTATTTGTGTGTGTGTGTGTTTGTGTGTGTCTGTGTTGTTAAAGCCTGTTGGGCTGATTCCCAGGAAAGCAGATATGATGGATGGTCGTCACACCCTAACTGCCACAGAAAATGTCTCCACCCTAAAACTGGAAAACACAAAGATCATCAAAAATTAAGTGTCAGACTCCGCCGTCAGAACAAAGCTCTCATTTGGAGGGATGACAATGCTGTTGTCAAATTATGGGTGTGATGGTGTTTTTGCAGCACTTGATGCAATTATTTTTTTCAGAAATACTGATGTAACCGTGTTTTTTTGTCATTCTGCGTTTAGTGGAAAAGCTTGAACTAGCTCACATCATCACAAAAAGACTTTTTTTTTTTTACACCCCTCCCTCTGTTTGTTCATGCTCCTATAAACATGTATGCTAGGTAAGCTTTGTCAGTTTAAAGAACCACACCCATGATTTGAATCTTGATTTTTGATTTATTTTATAAACTGTGCTGCAGTGTTTTAGATATTACATTTTTTTCTAGCATGTCAAGTTTCTATTCATTTCCAATTTTTATAAAAATCAGAGCACATTCTTGAAACATGTTTGCATAATCACTGTCAACACCGAGTCTGTATTCATTTTGGTTGATACATTATTAGCACAGACATTTTAAATCTGTCATCACTTAAACCTCGTTACCACACAGCGATTAAATAACACTCACCCAAATTAATACAGACTTGTTGATGATAGTTGATTATACAAATCAAATTTCAAGAGTGTGTTGACTGATTTTAATACATGCATAGAAATTAATGTGAGGCAGCTGGTAGGAAAATGCATCCAGATAGCTAAAACTGTATTGCATACATGTGAAAACAAAGCAAAATTGTAATCCAAGACTTGCATCCTCACTGGTGGAGTCCGTTAACTCTTGCCTGTAGTACCACCTGTAGAGGTAAAATAACTCCACTATGGAACTGGACACCTTTCATGACTTGCATTCACACTCAGAAGTTGACAGCGTAACAGAAACCATGTACTGTGGAAAGATTAACAAGCAGGGCTGTCATTTCCTTCATGTTCAGGCTTTGTCCTGTATAATGTTACAATACCGCCCTCTACTGCTCACCCTTTTCCCTTGAGCCATTTGTACTTGTAAATTTTTTGGAAGGATAGAGCAAAGTTTTGACTTGACTGTCAAAAAAGTGAAGGGGAAGCACGATAAAGCATAAATCATCACAGGTGTCTTTGGATATGAATGTCCTCGTTTCACTACCCATCATTAGATTTGTAATGCTAACTGTCCTGTCGACCCTCTCCAGGTTTCTCTGAGTCCAGAGTGTGGAAAAGCTCTAATGAAGCTGGTTTACTGTCCTCACTGTCGCGGCCTGGCCTCCGTCAAACCCTGCTCCAACTATTGCTCCAACGTCATGAAGGGCTGCCTGGCCAACCAAGCTGACCTGGACACCGAGTGGCAGAATCTTATAGGTGAGATTCAGACAGTACAGTAAGACGTTGGAGGGTAAAGCCACAGGTAATCCAGATGTTCTTACAAGTGAGTACGTAAAAACATCTTCTCTCCTCTCTTGTCTTCAGACACCATGATACAGGTGGCGTCTAGTTTCAGCATGGAGCCCAGCCTCGATGTGGTTCTCTCCTCCATCCCCGTTCGAATCTTTGAGGCTGTGCGCTTCCTACAGGAAAACATGGAAACATTTGAAGCAAAAGTAAGATGGTGTTTCACTTGAACACACACACACACAAACACATTTCTTTAGGAGCATTTTATCTCCAGTCAGATGTCAGCTTATTCAGTCCAGATCTTTATTTATGTAGCAAGGCAGCATTAAAACACAAAAAACATGAAACATAAACACAATAAAAACATAGTAAGTCTTTTCAAGACATTAAAAGTGCTTGTACTATGCACACAATTCTGAAAAAATGAAGGATGCATGTTAAAATGCAAGGGAGACACTCAAATGAAGAGAAAATATAACAAAAATAATGTGCTAAACTGGGTGAGGAATTAAGAGCACTTATTGCACTTGTATTAATCAAAATTGGAACCTGTTGCACCTGATTTTTGGAAACCTGTATGTCAAGTTCCTTAAGAAAAGCAGAGGATGGCTTGGTTTTGACATGATGGATCTAGCTTTCTGTGTCTGCTATAAATTTGATTTAATCGCTGCCTTGACAGTGTTTCCCAGTTGGTTCCTTTTTCGTACATTTAAATTCCCATACCAATAAATTCATAATCTGTAAAATAAAACCATCACAGGTGTCTGTCAACATTAAAAACATTTTACCACCGCAGAAACTACTCTTCCTGAATGTTGCATTGGTGTTGCTATCAAAGCTCAATCTCTTATCAATGTAAGCAGCAAAGTCCCTGTTGTTGAAGGACAAAAAGTAGAAACTGTAGAGAGCTACAGGTAAAGTGAAAGTGATGTTTTTCTGAAGTCAGTATCCATAATATTTTGTAAATGTCTCTGTGTGGTTTGATCTGATCATACAGATATTATTATCTTTAAGGAACAATTGCATTCCTGACATAAAGCTCATGAATGTTCTCCGATGGTAATAGACTCAGCTCTTCAGCACCAACTTTTGTTGATTGTCTAAATATGTCCTTCAAATGACGGTTAATAGCGTTATTGTGTTGCCAGGCTACCATCATTTTCCATCACATAACAGATGTGGTAAATATTGACACCCAGGCTTATTCAACAAGCGGTGGGAACAGCATAAAGAGAGAAAGTCTTGGCCTTGTTTTCAAAGCAAAGCAGATTTGTTCTTATACTTTTTTAAAGTGCGGTTTATTTTAAATCTCTGCCTCTGTCTGTTTGCGTTAACTTTTACATGTCAAATCAAGTGTAATGTATTCATCAGTTGGTGCATTTTCTCTTACTGTGAAGACTAATGAGACAGAAAGTCCAGTCAAATCAAAATGTCACTGTAGGCAACATTAATGCCTGAATATGTTAGATGTGGGATTTAAAAATTTAATGAATCTGGTTAGGCAGTAAAAGGAGGCAACCGTAGGTCAAAACAGCTTTACAGTTTTAAACATGTATCTATGGTGACATCTAGTGGATGTTACTAGCACTCACAAATGTACAAATGTCATAATACAGTATATCTTAGAGCTGCATTTGGAAATGTAAAGTGATTTGAGATAGGTTTTTTTTTTGAGAAACATTGTCCACAGCTTCTAGTATATGTGTGCTTAAAAAAATATTGTGTGTTTGGATGTTTAGGTGTACCAGACATGTGGAACTCCAGGTGTACCAGAGACAGGAAGTCCCACGCTACACGAGCAGAGGAAGAAGAGCGGCTCCCTGACCGCTTCAGAGTACAAACCCTCCCCCACCGCTGGACTCAGACTGGAGATGCAGGTGTGTATGTATAAAAGACAAAAAGACAAGAACAAAACATATGTGTGTGTATGTGAGAATTTGCATATTTACTGGAAGTTAGTAGGCTTTGTTCCTATGTGGTGTACAATAGGGTGTCTTTTATGTGTTTGAGATGATCTTGTGTATGAAAATATCTTTTGTTTAACGGAAAACAGATACATTTCTGGTTATGTTTGCACTACTTTTTCATGAGAACACATCCTATGTTAGTTGTGTTATTTGTCACACACATACAAGTCATCAGCCCACATAAGACACTAAAAAAGTGTATGTACAATACAGATAGATTGCATTAACTTACAGGTATACTGTTGCTTTTTGTTGAAAAAAAAAACAAACACTTTAACTTGTTCAGGATTCTTAACTAAAACTTTAGAACTGTGATTTGAGACTTCACTTATATCACTTGAGACTTGAGACTCCTTACCCACACATAAACTCTGGGTGTCTCTGTTCTCAGGTGTCAGATCTCTCCAGCAAGTTGAGGGAAATGCGGCAGTACTGGCTCCAGCTCCCTGTCGCACTTTGCAGCAAACTGGCAGCAGGAGGCACCAGTCAGGATAAATGCTGGAATGGCATTACCAAAGCCAGGTGAGGAAGAAATCCACAGCTTGTTTAGTTTTTTCTCTCAACATTAAAATGTGTCTGTCTTTGGTTTGCATCATTATTTAACTTAACAATCCCTTTGCAAAACCAGAATTTTTAAATAAATTATCTTCCTCACATGTCATGTTACTGTCTCTCTGCCATTTAGCTATTTAATTTATGAATGTTTCATTATTAGACCTGAAGTTTATTCCCTTTAAGTATGTATTTTCAGTTGTGGTTGCATGTCTGACCACTTCAAATGCTGTGAGCATTGAATGTCAGTCCATCATTGGTGCATTCATTCTTGGATTTAATACATATTATATTATATTCCGATTTCAATGATGTTGATGTTCCTGCATCCAAGCCTTAAAAGTCCCAACCACTCAACCATCCAAATATCTTATAGAGAGTTGAATAGAACATTTTCAAGGTCTGAAATCTGTTCAGCACAAGTTTTATTCATGCAGCACACACACAAGCTGCATGAAAAGAAGATATTGCATATTCTGTAACACTAAGATTCCAACTTTTAAAGAGAAGAAAAGGATACGACTAGTTTCTGATAAAGATGCTATAACACCGCCCACATCCTTTTTTTCATCAAGGACATTTGCACCTTTTGTTTGAGAACAAAGAGGCAACAAACTATTTCTTCTCAGACAAACTGAAAACAGAAGTATATGGAAATTTTGATATTTCTTCCATATGCAGCAATTTGAAACCCCACGCATTTGTAGCTACACACACACATCCCTGCACATTTTAGCCCCCTTTAATCCATATGTAAATGGATTATAAAACAATTTGATGCCATGTTGATATGTATACGTGTTATCTTGCCCCCCCACACATCTCATATCCTTTAAAGTGGTTGGCTTATCGCCAGCTGATTAGATTTATCCTGAGCAGAACACTCAGAAATATATGACAGTGAATTTCAAAAGGCATGAAATATAGATATGTGTGTGCACGCGCATGTGTGCGTGCGTGTGTGTGAATAATGTGAGAAAAGGACATGAAATATAGATGAATCGCTGACTGTGTGTGATAGATTAAAGAAATATAAAATGTGTGTGTGCAGATATGGCAGAGAGTGAAATATAAAGGCCAGTTAATACTTTCAGTGGCTGTCAGGCTCCGTGTTGGTCCGTGTGACGTAAATGTTGTCAGCTGTCCATGTCCATGAGGGTCCACATGCAGCACAAAATTTCTGACCCTGCAGTCTGTAAGCATAGCGAGTGTGTCAACTGCACATGTGATGGAAAAGCAAACAGGAATGCCTGTCTTGTCTACTCTGTGCATGTACTGTACTTCCTTTTTTCAACTTTTTTTTTTGTGGAAATACACAGGGCTGTGTTGGTGTGGTCGTGCTGGTGAGACGATGAAATAAGATCCAGCAAGTCTGGTTGTAGTAAAAGATTATTGGATTTCAAGTCTGATCAGGAAAACACTGCACAGCAGTTTATAATGCTCACAGAGTGGATTTTACAACTCTGGAAAGTTATCATCAAGCTGCGACGCTGTTTACTAGCAGACACATGTGAAACAAGGCTGTGTCTGCAGACCGCCAAAAAAAGTATGAATGGATTTGTGTGTGCTGCTTACAAGTCTCTAGTAGTGTTGTTTGAAATTCTCAACTACAGCGACATCTAGTGGATTTCCTGAGAGCTCAGTAAATGTCACATGAAACTGATAAATTATTCCAGTGGATAACAGAAAATAGGATTGAAGTAGAGAGTTTAAATAGGCTTTTTAAATATATTTTAAGCAGCTTCAAGAACATAAATTAAACCCCACCACTAAGCACAGGGTGTGTGTGTGTGTGTTTATGTGTGTGTGTGTGTGTGTGGTCATCTAAGATTTTAAAGAGATGATTGTGTACTACGGCCTGTTTTAAAGGTTATGTATAGAATTAGGTTTAGTTCATGGTTAAGATAACAATCAGGTTAGGTAATAATATATATATGTTATTGTATATCTATTTTCAGTGGTATGGTATCATGGCAACGTACCTTGTTGTCCTAATTAATAATTCCAAACAAAAAATGTAATTATCTTTAGTACACTTTATGTAGAGATGTATACTGCAGCATGTTGCATGTAATTTTACATACATTTTCAATATTGTAATAATTCTGCCATATTGTGATTTTGGGTATTTTCATTAACATTATGATATTGATTTCCCAGCCCTAAGTAAAGACTGAGAGTTATACTGTATATGTAGTCATGAAGGGTAAGATTAAGCTTAGGGGCAAGGGGATAGTGATGAGAGAGTCATGAACAAATCGTTACAAACATTTCTTTGTACTGACTCAGGAGTGACAAGCCCTCCTCTCCACTCACCCGTTCACTAACTGGCCCCTCCTCCCTGCTAGCTAGCTGGCGCGAACTGTGAAAACGAGGCGAGACAATGTGTCACTATTGCTCTCTTGTATTAAGTGTATTTGTGGAGATGTATTGAGTTATTAACCTAAGCCCTGTGAGGAAAGCAACCACTTTGGTGAGCTTGTATTAGTGTCCGAACACGAACACTACAGCATCACATCAGCCTATTGATTCCTATTGAACCGTCAAACACCAGCCATTCAAATCACCAACATTCTCAAAGAGAAATATTTCAGATTTCATATTTATTTATTTGCACTAGTCAGGTGGGGGCTGATTCAGTGACTTGAGTGACTTAAAAACCGGTCCTTCTTTTGTGAGTGACTCATAAAAACTTGAGTCGAACCTCCCATCTCTAGAAGGGGATTCACTTTGTCAGTGAGGGTCCTCACAAGCGCAGAAGAACAAGCATGTCTGTGTGCATGTGTGGGCTGTATTACAGTAAGTTAGTCTATCTGCTGACAGGCGCTGTCAGCAAAAATGCCACACTTAATTTAGAAAATTGAACACAGCTGTGCAGACTTACCGAGTGTGCATGCATGTGCTTAAGTAAATAAATTCAAATAGAGCCTTGCTTAAAAAAAAGTACCCTCTCATTAACCAGATCCTTTCCTCTACACCCATAATAAAGTTGTTTTTTTTTTAAACAAAAGTGCCCTAATGATGTTGCCGCAATCCCCTCCCCAATCTTTTCATCTCATCCAATCAGGTACCTTCCAGAGGTGATGGGTGACGGCTTGGCTAATCAGATCAACAACCCAGAAGTGGAGCTTGACATCACCAAGCCAGACATGACGATCCGGCAGCAGATCATGCAACTCAAAATTATGAGCAACAGGCTGAAAAATGCACTGGATGGCAATGACGTGGATTTCCAGGACGCAAGTGGGTTTCTTTTTTTTTGTAAAAGTACTTTCCAGTGTTAATATCTTATATATGAGACACCTGGTTCATTCTGTTATGTGTGTTCCACATATGTTTCATGTGTCTCACACATGTAGGTACATACACTACTGCATGAGGCTAATTAATGGTCTTCATTTTGTTAAACTAGTTAGAATAATTTGCCATCCAGTCATTATTTCCGTATGGGTCCAATCCTTCAGTGATTACAGAAAGCACCCTGCAGTTCCCTAAAATATAAAGTTTTGTACAGAATACAAACTAGGTGACATTTAACTTGGAAAAAAAAAGAAAATCTAATCACATACTTCTCTCTCTCTCTCTCTCTGATGACCTCCTAGGTGATGACATCAGCGGTTCAGGAAGCGGTATGTGCGTAGGTGGTCAGTGTCCTCGGGGCAGACCGGGATTGTACGCCTACCCGCCAGACAACAACCGAGTCAGAGGTGCAGCCACGTCTCAAACCCGCCTCCATAGCCTCCTCCTCTTGCTCCCGCTGGCCATCCTGCTGCTTCAGCGATGATGGACCGCCGCTGCCTCTAATCAGACTTTGAAGTCTAGAGTAGAGCTGGACCATGGGACGGACAAACTGGGTTTGGTGGGGGGAAGATTGGATAGTAACTTTGCCAAAAAAAAAAAAAAATGAAAAAGACCTTTGGGGAATGAATGGACAAGATTTTCTGTGAAGAAGAGGAGCAAAAGTTGAAAATGACAATTTTCTTTGTTTTGTTTTGCTCGGTTTTAATGTGTCATTGCTTGGGTGTGATTCAGTTTGTTGAGCTGATTTCAGTGGATTCAAAGGATGAGGATGATGAGAGAGGAAGAAGGAGACAAAGGAAGACGAAGAAGACAAAGAGAATGATGACTTAAGAGGATGAAGATAATGATGGGAATGCTGATAATGGGTTATTGACTTTTTATCAGGTCCTTTCAGCTCCTTTATCCAGTCAGCAGACGACAGAGCTCAGTGAAAAAGTGTGTAGTACCCTAATACGTGGTGGGTTCAACAAGGCTTTTTAATTTAATTTAATTTTTTTAACTGGAGTCAAGGCTGTCTGCATTAACAAACATTGTGTAAGCTGTAAATGTTTGTGTACATTAGCTAAAAGACTGGCACCATATTGAGCCATGGATGTAGAGTATGACACTATATTGGCTATGAATTCCCCATAATCCGTGATGTAGTCGTCCAGATGTTTTGGTGTATGTCGGCATAACAGATACATTCAGTAGGATTTGTATGAAATACTGCGGATAAATTATCACACTCCTGAAATGTATGAGATGTTGTGATTGCAAGATTTAGCCTCACTTTTACTGTTTACTTCAAGCATTTGAAAAGCGAAAGGAAATGACCACTTTTTTAACAACTCATCACCTTTGTAAAGAAAGAAGCAGCTTCATCAAAACACTTATAAACAAGAACAAACTAGCAGGTAAATCCTATCATTACTGTCTTGCCATGAAGGCAGAAAACTGCACGTTATTCTGAGTCATCTGGTTACAATAAACACAATAAAACTCCACAGAGAACATATGGCACAGTAATGCGAAAGAGGACTCCAAGTAACTGATTGATATTAAGTCTTGGAAGGAACACGTCAGGTGTAGCAGCTATAGTGATATACAGTAGGTCATACCAAAGCACTTCTTACACTGTACGTCGGTGTCCTTACAAAGATTTTCTTTACATCTTGACAGCAGACATTAACCACAAATATGTGCAACATTTGTGACAACCCTGAGAGCAGGCCAGGTTTTTGTAACTGCGTAATGTTTGTTTTTTTTTTTTTTTTTTAATTCTTTTTTTAAAAAGCATCACTAAGAAAGAGTGCTGTGACCCAAATCCATACTACACACTGAATCTAAGTATGTTTTGAGTATTTGGTGTGTTCACACTGGAAAAGTGGGACATTTAAGTTTAAAAAAAATACTGTAATGATTCATTGTACAAATAAATTGAAGGAGCTGTGAAAATGGAGAAAAGAAATTTTGGATGGTGGTGGAACAGCTCCAGGAACACATCAGAAACAAAATTAAATTAAAAAAGCAACTATGAAATCTTTATTTAAAAAACATCTTTATGATGATGTTTGTGAAGTTTAATTTGCAGTGAAGTTAAAGTCGCTGCTGATTGACATCCATTGGCACACATATTTTATAATTTGCTGTTAGTATAAAAGTATGATGATTATTTTGTATACTAACTGCAAAAAAAGAGTGCACTAATCATACAAAGACAATTAGTATGTTGTGTGGAATTGGGATACACTTAAGGCTGAAAAGTTGAGACTTTTGTAGACATGTTTTTTTGCAGAACACTGACTACATGTATAGCTACTGTGTTTGCCTGGTAATATATCATTTACTCGGCATGCCTTTGTTTCAGTCTGCACTTCTGCCGGGACGTACAGTACAGGACTCCTGATTCACACAAATGGCAATTCTCTTGCACACAGACACATTTACACACACTGGGGTTGTGTATTAAGGTGATTTTTATTCATCCGTGTATTTAATCACACATTTCATTCATTAAACTCTGTTTGATTGTAGCAGTGGACAGTTTGATTTGATTATTATTGGTTTATGTGTATTAAAAGAATAGATTAACATTTTAGGAAATATGCTAATTCACTTTCTTGCCAAGATTTTAGTGAGAAGATCACTTTTCACTCGTCTCTCCACTAAATATGGTGCTACATACCAGTTAGCTTAGCTTCACATAAAGACTGGAAACAGGAGGAAACAGCTAGCTTGGCTTTGTAAAACTAATGAAATTTGCCTACTAGGCTCATATTTCTGTTTTTATTGTAATTATCAATTTCCAGCTTGTAAACAGCATTCAGATATAATAATATAAAATAAAATAATGATGATTTTAAAAAAATAGGTCAGAGAGTTAAAAAAAAATAAATCATGAAGAGAAAGAAGTTATTGTTTTTTAAAAAAATGAAATTTGAGTAAAAATCTTACTCGTTATAATCGTCACATTAACAATGAAATAAATATTTTAGGGTGTTCATATCCAAAAGATATAGCACCTTTAACAAAACCAGGTCAGTTATCATACAACCATCTTTTGTTGTCAGATGATGTGAATGGTTGCAAGTCGTTAACAAGGCTGTCTCTTCTCGTCTTTCCCATCCATCTGACATGGTGTGAACTCAGCTTCATATTTATCCTACATGAATGGGATTGGTATTGATTTTCTCATCTAACTCTCAGCAAGAAAGTGAATAATATGAAATCATCTGATACAGTTTTTCATCTGTGTACAAAGGCTTTCATCCATGAGTCAGAAATACATGACCCAGCACCAATAGCTCTCTGCCACTGGTACTGTCTGTGCCGGATGCTCTGTGGCCACGCAATTTAGTCAGGCCAAGTATTACCCCGCTCCAAATGAGAACATCAAACCTAGGATTGTTTTGCTCTTTTTCTGGTAAAATACTTGACCTGCCAGCTGCACTTCAGTTATAAATAAATACACAGCTCTTTGAACAGGCACTGACAAGCCTCATCTGGCCCTGCTGGGGGAGAACGGCCACTTGTGTGTGTATGTGTGTGTATTTGGGGGTCGGGGGGGACGATGACGGCGACGACTAGTCAGAGGATTTAGACTTAATCAATGATGATGTTTGAAATCTCATACAACAGAATGAAACTGAACTGGAGGCACACACACAAAGAGTTCACTACAGGTCTCTATTTTTTTAATGACAGAAAAGGCTTAAATGTTTCAGTCTATTGGATTCACATTTCATTATTTTAAACAATATCTGTGACCTGGACTGGAAGTCTGAAAGTTTTTAAGATGCCATGTGTCTTGCCCTGTAATATAATGGTAGTAGTTCTAATTAGTGGTGAATGATGTGAAAGTAAAAGAAGAATTCGAGTAGAAAATTGGTGTACAGCAGTCCCCAGTCCACCACTGTTGTGTCTAGACATGAAGAAGATTTATCGACACAGCCTGAGCTGCCTGTCCACGATCTGAGTTCACTCACTCTTTTGAGTCCCTCAGGTTCGAGCAAAAGGTTGCCCAACTCTTGCTACACAATTTTAAGGAATGTAACCTTATCACATAATTGCACCACTCTTGTGGCAGCCAGCAGGCCTGTAATCGATTTTTGGGTCTCCACCTGTGATTTTAAAAGAAACAAACTCAGTGCTAGCTGATGTGTATTTTTTGGAAATATAGCTATTTCCTGAAAATGTTTAAATGTGTCCAACTACTGGCTTTAAGATAAAAAGCTCCCTCTATTTGTTTGTCTCTCTCCTGCACACACACACACACATACATGACTCATACTGGTCAATGTGTGTACAGGATGCAATAGCCACTGAATAAAAGATTATTGTTGTACTGGTACATGGTGTATCGTCATAAAAACTGTTGACAAGTAAAATGCCATGTTGAGAGACTGCAAATGGACTGTCAGGGCTGGAAAATGCAATGCCACAGCAATGATCTGGAGCGTTTTTTTCCCCCCTTTATACAGACAGTACAAGAGACAGGGAGCTGCAGAGGATGAGAGGACAGAGACTTCAAGAGTAAATTGATCCCAAGCCATCAGGGGCTGAAATGTATCAGAAAAGATTGTTTTTACAGTAGCACAAAGTGAAGTCTCAGTTTTCATACTGCAGTTGTTATTAAAACTTCTAGATTGTTGCTACAGTAGTTGCTGCAGTGGTCCCAAAAACTTTAGTACTCTCTGTTCACCCATTGCACCATAACACTGCAGTATATCTACATTCACCAAGGAGGAAGTACTGCTTGCTTAGTATTACAAGTCATTAACCTTTGATACCACTGACTGTTTCACTTCTGCAATGTCAGTGGCACTATAGGTAGCACTTTCTCGGACTGCAACACTGGCAGTAACATAACAACCCTGTGATAAATGATATCTTCATGAAGGTTATAATTCTGTTTCATCTGTTTCAGAGAGGTGTTGATTTGTTTTATGGCAATTATTTTGGTTCGTTTGTGGTGCTGTTGAATGGTATTGGGTTATAATGGAAGGTCTGTCTTTTATTTAGTCTACCCTCATTCATATAACTGTGATGGATATAATATTAGAAAGGCCTCTCAGTATAACCCAAAACACTCAAACTACAGCTTCTAAAATGATCATTAATAAATCAACACCTCTTTAAAAGAGATTATATAAAAACTAAACATTGTAACCATGATGAGGATTTATTGCAGGGCTGATGTGTTATACTACATTAGTTTTATCTAAGTGTACCTAATAAACTGTATGCATCGATAAATCAGATAATAAGTCACCTTTTCGGTCATTATGATTCAGGTGAAGACCAGAGCAGAGCACACAAACTGAA
Source organism: Euthynnus affinis (assembly GCA_029490765.1). NCBI lineage: Eukaryota > Metazoa > Chordata > Actinopteri > Scombriformes > Scombridae > Euthynnus > Euthynnus affinis. Next base: position 25,921,149 of record CM055848.1, on the reverse strand, counting down.
ACAATGTGAAATATGTCATCTGCCAACTTTCAAAATACTATGACAGTCCCACAATTTAATAAATCCTTGAAAACTTTTCATCCAAATTAATCAAAAATGGTTTTAATTGGGTGGGTGTTGAAGGGTTAAAGTTGCTTATATAGCTTAGGTAGTGACTTAATTAAAATGACTTCATTAAAACAGGTAACTCTGGCTGATTAGACTTCTGTCTGTTCAAGTTGAAGTTGCCGGGAATTCTGAGAATTACACAAGGTCACCAAAGTTCATGTACCAAGAAGAATAAAAAAAAGGTGTAACTTGTCCAAAACTAACAGGACAACGAGGGAAATGTTAATCAAACACAGCCTGTACATGCCCACACAGTGCTGAGAAGCAGACTAATTAGTCAAGATACAGTAAGTGAAAACACCTGTGTGGGTGAACCATAGGTGTGTAGGGGCTTCAGTGCCGGTGAACAATACCAACCTAGAGCAGTAGAGAGCAAACTTTTGATACTCTCAAAATCCAGGAAATAAATTCTCAAAATTCAGAGACATGCTGAGTGCCGCAGTGTCTGGTTTTGTGGGAGATTACTGGTTCTTGTGATTAATTTACCAGTAATGACATACAGTGTAAAGACAGATCTGCTTCGACAAGTGTTAAAGTGACAATATATGTCAGAGCTGCAGACATCTAAGGTGGTAAATACAAGAGAGTTTTTATGTACAATACATTGGCATATAATAGCGTCTGCTGTTTAATTTACTAAAATAAGGCATCTCTCATTTTTTCCACTGATCAAGTTGAATAATTTAATCATTTTACACAAACTCTCTCCAGTACACCTTGTTTTATTCACCGAACAATTTTCAGCTACAGCATCTTGCCGTCATTAGTATCTGAGGCTGTCCTTGGATGCCTTAGTCGATTGATCAGTGACTTATAGATCATCACACAGTTACTAAGTAAACAAGATTGAAGATTTAGTTTTCTTGTGTATTTGCATACACACACACAAAAACAAAATGCTATTCCTCCCAGCCCACAGCAGTGCAATAACAGCAGGAAGGATAAAGAGAATTATCCCCAAAAAAATCCTTAAAAAATATACAAATCCCAAAAGGAATGAAGTTAGCGGCACAGTACATTAAAGTGCATTTAGAGAGAAAGTACAACCATCATCTTTTTAAATTAGTTAGACTGTATATTAGACAAACAAAAACACAACATCAGACATCACCCTGATAAAGGCAAGATAGACAAAAGTGTTTGGTGAGTAAAGCATGGTGTGCTGGAGAAGAGTTGTGTGAAATGTTTCACTTTTGATAAACTTGCATTAACGTTCAGAGTTAGAAAACAATTTGTCTCTCTATATTTTTGTTATGGTCAGCAAATCCCATGTGCAGAGCCAAACCAACAATGAACTGATCTAGTTAAAAAGTATCCTGAAAAGCCTGATATCTTATTCCTCTGTGCTGTAGACCTCTGTTTTCATTAACACCACTGCTCTGGGCGACATGTTCCTTCACCATGAACAGTTTGGTCACGTTAGTTTGTTTAGAAACGACTCTGAAGACTAATATCATACTGTGACTAATATCACATTTTCAGTCTCCGGAGAGTAGTTCTGTGTAGAGCAAGATATCACACAGTTCTGTTTACAGCGTTTCGCTAGCTTGTTGTGCTACATATCACAACCTCTTGACTTTGTACTGAAGTTCTATGCGAAATTTTCAATGTAGTACAAAGTCAAGACGTTATGTTCTCTTTATGGAAAAGGAATCCATTGTAACGTTGTGGCTCACTGTCATGTTTTTAATAGTATTTGGACAACAACAGAGAACTACGGCACAGAGCAATAAGATATATCAGGTTTTGGAAACACACACAATGCTTGTAAGTAGAAGGAGTTCATTCCTGGTTTGGCTCTGCTCATGGGATTTGTTGACAATAAGAAAAATAAAGAAATCAGCCAGCCATATCCTTTAACTTGTCTATTTATTTTCTATTTAGGACTTGGCTGAACATTAAGCGGTGGTTATTTGTCTGCCCATTTTACCAGTTAAATGTCATTATTGCATCACGCTTAAAGACCCTCATACCATCCTAACGAGCCATTCACGACTGTACATTTCCCTGAGGGGATCATCACAAAACCCTTTCTCTCCAATACCATTTTGATTGCTGTGCTGTATTTTGGCCACTGGGTGTCGCTGTCCCGCCACAGCAGCCACCATGTGGGGTTGGTGGTGGTGGTGCTGGGGGGGAGACCTGAGCATTGGGCATTCAGCTTGGGTCAGGTGGAAAAGAACGGGTGATTGGTTTACGATCCGCCATACTCTCTCCTGATTGGACAGAAAGGTGTGAGAGAGAAGAGGATGAGAGGAGAGGGGAGCAGGGATCCAGCAGCAGTCAGTCCGCTTCAGTCCCCGCTGACTCTGCCGGTACAGCGCACACTGAGGATGGAGATGTGACTGTTCACCAGAGGAATACAGCGTGTTTCTGTGGGATTTTTTTTCTCCTTCTTCTGTCAGCCGGATAATGGGAGAGAACAAGCAGGGAGTGATTTTGACCATGATTGCCATTTGGGTTGCGGTGCTCCTCTGTGTGATTACTCCGGTGTTCACAGTGGAAGGTAGGTGGGACACAAGTCAATGTTCAGATGATGCAGGGTTAAGGCTTAAATTCATTTATGTACAAACTGTGGTTAAAACAGAAGCTGTAAAAGTCTATGAACTGTCCCTTGCAAAGAATCACAAGGGTCTAATGTTCCTGTAATATTATATATATATATAAAGATATACAATTGAACTCACTGTACAGTTTAGAAGATTTTTATCGTTTGATCCTAATGAAGTTTTCCACTCTGAGTGAGTAAGAGCATTTTAGGGATTAAAAGTGAATTTTTAACTGTACAGGAATGCTACTGAGTCTTATTGGAAGTCACAGACACTATCAGATTTGCTCACATATAGGCTATATATCCCAGTCCACATAAAAATATGAAATTACACAGAAAGTAAATTGCAAGCTTTCTGTGATTTTCTAATGCACCTCAATTAATGCTGTTTAGTCTGCAATCATATAAAAATGTTTAATATTAAAATGTGATGATGATGATGATGTAGGCGTGTATAAAAAATACATGTAAAATTTGTACCAAGCATGCAACAACCTTTATTTCAATGAAAATTTGGCATCATATTGCTGTCATATTAGAGGCTTAATTGGTATTATACTTGTCCTATTATTTGAATATAATGCTCCTGTAATATTTGGGCTCATAGTTGGTGTGGTACGGTGCTTCTCCCTCCTGCGTGCACTGTTTTAGCTTTATCACCTCACAGGCTGCTGCTCACCTGGAGCAACAAAGTGAATCGTAATTATGGCTCACAGGTGCTCAGTTATTCCATGTAGCTGCCACCCGTTCCCCCACTCCTCCTCCCTCTGCTGCCGCTCCTCCCCGAGCATCACTCCCTGCTCCCCTTGCTGTTCATTCCCCAACTCCACTCTAAATATCACCCGCTTCTTCTCCTACTGCACCTCCCCAAGTGTGAGCTCCTTCTACTCCTCCCAAAAGCATAAGCTACTTAAACTCCTGCTGCTCCTCATACAGAATCGCCCTCACCATGAGTATCGCCTGCTGCTCCTCCCTGAATATCTCTTACCCCTGTTGCTCCTGCTCCTTCTCCTCAAGCATCTTAACTGCCACTGCACCTCTCTAGAGCCTCTCCCAGAGCATCACTTACTGTTGCTCCTGCTCCTCCTCTGAAGCATCTCCAAGTATCTAATCCTACTCCTGCTGCTCTTCCTTAATCTTCACTCATTCCTCCTCCTGCTCTTTCCCCTGAAGCATGACTCCTGCTCTTTCTCCTACATCTTAGTGTCACTAACTCCCTTTTCCCTTCAACTATCTCCTACTGCTGCTCGTCATTGAGCATCATCTCTTCTCTTGACATCGAATTCTGCTCTTCTGCTCTTTCATAAACATGACCTCTTGCTCCTTTGAGATACTACTCCCCAAACCTGATCTACTGCTTCTGCCTTCGCTCCTCTCCAAGTATATTCTACTGCTCCTGTTGCCTCCCTTGCTACTTCTACCCCTCACCCTGCTACTCCTCCACAACCGTCTCTTTCTTTTTCACAAGACTAATATTCACCTCCACTGATCTAACATCCTCCTTCGTCTCCTTCCTCTCCTCCTCTTGACACTCCTCTGCAGTATCCCCAATCAGCCTCCACTCCCATGTCCTTTACCGCTTCTCCTCCCCCTGTTCCTGCTGCTGCCGTCCCTTATGGAAGCGCTAGATTAGTGTACTGCTGCGTTTTAATGGTGCGCGTAATGACGGGCTCCGCAGTGAGTCTCCCCCATTATGAGACATGTAAATGTGTTGAAGGGCAGGTTTATTTTGATTAAACAGAATGCTGTGTGTGTGTGTGTGTGGGTGAGAGGGAGAGAGGGATGAGGTTAAGATCGAGAGGAGAGACAAATAGGTACAGAGTGGGTGGTGGGTTGTTTTGTGGTCATGGTGGCCTTTTCATGGTAAGTAGCTGTCTAATGAACTGATGCATAAGCTGATCTGAGTCTGTTGGTGTAAAACAGACCCACTGCTGACACAGTCGCTGCTGTTATCTATGCTCTGTGTACACTTCTCCTCTGTAAACTTTAAGACTGTTTTTTCTAGTGCCAGACCAATCAGTGGGGACGAGATTATTGGCTGATTGGCTCCTCACAGATACATCAGTGTAGAGCTGCAGTGATTAGATGATTAATTGTTTAGTCAATTGACAGAAAATTCATTGGAAAGTATTTTGATAATCTGCTAATTGTAAACATTTTCATCTTACTGCAGCTTCTCAAATGTGATGATTTGAGGCTTTTATGTGTCATATGCGATAGTGAACTTAAAGGGGACATATCATGGTTTTTGTGATTTTCTGTTATTTTTATATTGTTACGATGTCGGATATGTACGTTAAACATGGTCAAAGTTATGAAACTTGAGGTAAACGTATGTAAAAATGCTCCTTGCAAGTCAAAAGCCGGGACTTCAGCCGGCTCTAAATGCTAAATTTGCAAAGTTACTTCTACTTCCTCCTCGTGATGATGTCAGATCGTTCACACATGCCCACAAACGGCCATCTGTTCTGTAGTCTTTGTTGCTAAGATTGTTCTGTGGGCTGTTCGCTCATGTATTTCGGATCGGATTTGGGCTCACTGTTCTATTTTCTGTTTAAGAAGTGAAATCCTACTAAAACTGTTTTTTTAAGTAGCCTCTGGGCAGCTTCTAGAAACAACCAATCAGAACAGAGTGGGCTCATCGAGAGTGGCTTCTTAAAGAGACAGGGCGGCTTGTTTCAGACAGAGGCTGAACTGAGGGGCTGCTTAAAGGGCCAGTATAAGATAAATTTGGAGTTTTTTATAACAGTAAATCATGCAAAGATATTCTGGGGGTTCCTCATTTTCTTACATTTTATAGACAAATGACAATGATTGATCAAGAAAATAATTGTCAGATGAATCAATAATGAAATACAGTAGTCGATTAATCAATAAGCCAACAAAATCAATTGGAAACTGTTTTAATAATCAAATAATCAGTAGTATTTTATTACAATATCATACTACTAGTTTAGTATATATAGTATGTGGATTGTTGTTTATAATTATTATTTATTCATTTAAATTTAAGCGAAGTTTACAGATTTCTGCTTGACTTTAAAATATCCCACTAAATATCTGGGTCACAGCTGTCTAATAATAAAATTTAAGGGATCCTTATTTTAATCGATTTTGCTTACTGAACTGTATGTTATCGACTTATATTACTGTGAAAAAACAAATATCGGCTGAGACATTGTTATCATACTTTTAAAGCTCTCAAATATGGATAGTGGTATCTATGACTTGGCAATAACTCAGTACTATCATTTAGCGATTTTAAACGGGATCATATTGTGATGACATGATCATTTTGTTTTTTCGTTTGTGCTTTTATGTTGTCTAAACAGTGATTCGGGTGAATTAAAACTCACATAATTAGTTGTTAAAGTTCCTATTTCACACATATTAAGACTTTGATTTCATATAACACATAACAGTGGATCACAGTTCATTTCACAGTTCAGTTTTATTTTTTCATATCCATATTGGCCTGAAAACCCAGTAATGGTCTGCCCTACTTTTCTCTCTGTGTGTGTCTTTTTGTCTTTTCTCTTAAAAATTATTTTTACTCCCAACCCTGGTGATTATGATGTTGGAAATGTGAACAGTGCTGGATATGAAATGTTATTTTCTTGATCATACCTATTGTTAACAAAGGTACTCGTACACATAAGGAGCTTTTTGAGCCAGTAACGTCAGGCAGCATTTACAGATGTGGGATTAGAGTTGGGATACAGACTGGAAAATAAACCATAATACTTGAAGCGTTTTCTATCAGGAACATAAGGAAAACATTAGTCTGGTTATAGCTGTTTGCTGTCATCTACATTGCCTGAAAATGCTACAATTGTTAAATGACCTTTACGTTCCCTGAGGATTTGTGCCTATTCAGAAAGCCCAAAATGCAGTACAGTAATCCAGCATTTGACCCTGTTATTTTGAAAGTCAATGCAAACCCTGACCCAGCGGATATTGTTGGGTATAAGTGCTACATATCCCACAAATAAGCTTTGGGAGGGGTGGCAAAGTCATCTGTGTCTGAACCAAATGCCCACTCAGCAGCAGACTCTGTCACTGAAATTGCTGATTTGTGTCAGTGTTGAGTGTCAATGGGTCGAGGAGTTAATTTTCTTTCGACTTTTGCATGCAAGAGCTGCTAGTTTCAGCCTAATTTAGAAGTTTGTGTGACGCTGCTTTTTCCTTCCCATAGAGGCGAGGCTTTATGTAAAATGTGCACTCACTGTACATCTGATTACACTGCACGTATCATTTCTGTACCTAAGCATAAACTATTTTGGTCCTTTTCCCCGGAGCCTGTACCCATACATGCCGTGCCCCATCTGTCATCTTGTGGGAATGCTAAAGGTTAAACATCATCTATCCTGTTTTAGATGCTGGTATTAACATGACAAGCTGTAATTTGTGACTTTGTTCAGTACGGGTATGTGCTAGTGTGTGTGTGTGTGCAACAAATGACGAACAAAGGATCTCCTCAGGGAAACCTATCACATACTTATTGCAAATAGATATGCAGATGACACATTGCACATACAGTACACATCACTGCCACCACACATACTGTACCCTGCACCATTGCTCAGCCAGCTCATGTTTTAAAGATGCTGTTTCTATATTCATCCGGTGACAGGTTATCAATCAGTGTGACAGACATATAGTTGAACTGGGGAAAAGTAGGAGCCTGGAAGAAGATCCTTCGCACCAGTCCTGAAGCTTTTTCTCTAGTGTTTCCCACTCTTATTCCTCCCCAGGGCCTCCCTTCAGTATTAAATATTTATTTCCACACAGCATTCAAATTGCTTTAGAATAAATTTGGTTTTCTTCTTCCGTAAGGTACTTGGACCCTGTGGGAATATTTACTTTTTGCAAAGAGACTCAGAGTCCTGGTCTTTGGTGCGGTATTTCCCACGGCGAATTGAGCATCAAGAGGCAATTTCAGATCAGTCAGTATGGTATTAGACACTGTTCTTCTCTATACCCACAGACTATCAAAGTTTCCACTGGTTCAGGAAGTCATTTCTAACAAAAAATGCCCCAGTGTTTACTGGGATTTGATTAATAAATTCTATTAGTGTGAAAATATATCCTTAACTATGAATATTCACACCTTGGCTGTGAATTTTCACACAACTCAACAATCCTGGTCTTGCATTCCAGAAGAACTTGTTCATCCACTTCATCCAGTGATGAGTCATGTTGTTTACTGTGGAAAAATATCATTTTTTAATGCATACTTTTGGCTCTATTTTCATACCAAATGTGTAGGTCACAATGTACAACCCTTTCCGATACATAAATCTGTACAACATGTTCTAAAACAGTGTATGCTGAATTTGTAGCTGCAGCCAGCTTTTAACTATTTTGTAAGGGTGATATTTAAGTCTGAGCCCCAAGTTAAGTCTTAAATCCTTTTGGGCAAGATCAGATCAAACATAAGTTTTCATTTGCAAATCACAAGTCAAGATGCAAGTCTTATAAGTCTCTGAATGTTATCCATTAAAATTAAATTTGAGCATTTTCCATTCAAAAATGTGTCAGTAGTACTTTTACACATCTTAGACCCAGTCCTTTCAGTGCATATGCAAAATAATTCAATATTCAAGCAGTTTGGCTGCTCAAAGTCTGGCTGACACTATCTTATTCATTTTTAATTGTTACAGAATTTTAAAGTTCAAATGTGAGAGCTGAAAAGCAAATGTCTTTAGGCAGCAAAATGTAGTTCAAGACCCAAGTCATCATTTTTGTGACTTTTGTCCAACTCAGATTCAAATCAAGTCTCAAGTCTATAGTTTGGACTGTAGCAAAACCAGTACTGTACAACTGGACTAGTAATGTAAGAATGTGTTAAAATAATGTCATGAATAATTTTTATTTATCAGTTAATTTTTAACAATGTTCAGTAAACAGAAGAAACCTAAATGAAACCAATACTTGGAGTGAGGACACAGATTTGGTACTTGGTAGATTGGTTTTTCCAACCATCTTGGAGAAGTTGCCACAGTTCTTCTTTGAGTTTTGGCATCTCAGTTGCTTCTGTCTCTTCATGTAATCCCAGACTGACTGACTGATGTTGAGATCAGGGCTCTGTGGGGGTCAAACCATCTGTTGCAGGACTCCTTGTTCTTCTTATAGCTGAAGATATTTCTTTATGATTCTAGCTGTATGTTCGGGGTTGTTGTCATGCTGCAGAATACATTTGGGACCAATCAAACGCCTCCCTGACGGTACTGCATAATTGATAAGAATCTAAACATCTAAATTGCCTAAAACCCTTGCATAGTACTGTATATATTCACTTCCAGCAGATCTAGAAAATTCATAAGATGCCTCAAGAGCTGAAGCCCACGTTTTTCTACATGGAGGTTACAGGTTTAGATCCTAAATCACATAATTGATCATAAAAAGCAGAGAACACATCAAATATTTTAACATACAGGTTTAATTTTTGGTGACTTTTGGGCAGGGGAACAAGCTATAAACACAACACTAACATAGTGTCACCTTTTAAAGTCAATGACAACAAACTCTCAATACATCCAGCAGATGCAGAACCAAACCAGCATTCATTTGGAGTGGTGTTTCTGTCCACCTGATGAATGTAATGCAACTCTTTCTGTGTTGGTCTCCATAAACTCCTGAGGGAAATATCTGGCTCTTTAGCTGCTGAATGCCCCACTATTTTCACCAGTGGGTAGCTGATTTTATCTGTCTGCCATTTTGGTAGAGAGCAGGTGGTAACAGAGCTTTTCACTGAAAACAAAAACGAGAATAAAAGCAGCAAGAATGAACTAAAATACAACAATGAGCTGTAAGATACTGAAATGCTCCGTAGAGCTGAGAGAAACTGCATAGTTGGGTTATAATTCTCCAAGGGGGTTGTCACTAAAAGCACACTTAATCTATTGTTAATAGAGAAATATTGATTGAAGCAGCTTTAAGCTTCATGTGGAAAACCTGTGCTGGTTTCTGACCTCTGAGACGGATCCAGTGGTCTATACATTATGTATGCACCTGGAAAGTAAACCAACTGAATATATCGTTCATAACAGCGAGAGCCAGTCAGCATCTAAACCACCTTTGTTACAGATGTTTAACTACAATCACTATTTCTCCTTCACAGCTGCCTTTGCTGCCATGTTTAAAGAAGCTGAAATTGATTTGAGCAGCAGAGAGAAGCAGACGGCTTGCACATTATAAAACACTTCACCACCCAAACTCCTCTAGTTATTTGCATAACAAACCAGTCTAAATAGATTATTTCCTTGATATGAAACTATAATTGATACCGTTAGAGAACAGAGCGCTGGTGGGCATAAAAGGAATGAAAGAATCCTTTGTTTTCACTTAAAATTCTCCCTTTCCTTTCACTGGGGTCCATTATACTGTCACTTCAACTAATTTGCAGCTCAAAGAGTCACATCAATACATCACTATGTTAGACAGACGGCAATGGCGTGCTCCTGGAGTTGCTCTGTCCTCTGTATCGATTCACTTTTTCAACATGCAAGGTAAGCGATAGCATCAATTACCCTTTGTTTCAAGCAAAGGCAAAATAATTTCTCTATGCTCTTGTGGTAGACTTCGCCAATAAAAAAAAACTCCTTAATTTATCTTTACCTCTAGGCCTCTCACTAGCTCTACTTACAGGCTGTAGTGAAAGAAAAACAGGAGCAAAGGGAGAATTTTGAAATATGCATTTACTGCTTTTAAATGCAAATGAGGCATAAAGGGAAGCAGATACTGCTCCAGACTGCAGGACTTCATGTAAAGACTAGAGCAATGCTACTGCACCATCATTATGTTTGAGAAGGACGGTGTTATAATCACATTTTTGTGCAGTGTTGGCACGGAATAAACAAAATGTAAGTTATATTACATTAATAGCACCATTATATCCAAGAATAGGGTTAACCCAAGATTGAGTATAAAAGTGTTTAGTGTTTTTGTGTCGATGTATCTATTATGTTTTAATTAAATGTCTAATCACTTAGTCTAAAAAAGGCAGAAAGTATAAAAAAATACCCATCACATGTTCAAACAGCCCAAGGGGACACCTTCAGTTTAGTGTTTTGTTGCACCAACAGTTGAAAATCCAAAGATATTTAATTCACAATGATATAAAACAGTAAAAAGCTTAAACTACACCGATTGGAGAAGCTAGAATTAGTGAGTATTTCTTGATATTTGACTTAAACAATTAACCTTAGTGGTAACAAATTAGATGGAAAAACCAAAACCAACAAGGTGTTAGTCCCAAATCCATTTGTTCCTACTGAAGATGTAAATCTTAAAAAGGAGACATAAAGATATAGTTTCATTTAAAAACAAAAAGAGCTAAACAGTTGGTCTTTGCAGCTTTTAGCAATCATTACTCAACCGTTTTATATCATCGCAATCTGAATATCTTTGGGATTTTGACTGTGACTGTTGGTCAGACAAAATGACACATTTGAAGACGTCACCTTGATAAATCTTATTTTTACCTCTTTTTGACATTTTAAAAAATGACTAACAGAAGCTTACATTATCCATCATAAGTAAGGCTGCAGCAGCAAAACCCCTGAGTGTACTGAACTGAAAGCGAGAGCACTTTATCGCTAATGAATTCAGCTTTTCATTTGTAAAAGGACGATTGTGCTGTTTCTTCTTTCAAAAGTTACCTTTAATCAGTTTACTAGTTAACTGGGAATGTAATATACTCGTCCTCTCTATTCTGTTCTTCCACACTGCATGCTGCATACTGCTGCTCTGAGCTTTAGACCTTTATAGCTCAGCATATGATTGAACATAATGGCCCATTATTTATTTGCTGGTTGAGAGTGGGCCCTCTGCCAGCCTCTTCAGGGTTGCTGCGGTGGGCATATGGTCTCACAGATAGCCGTGCTGGATATTAGGGATTGTGTCACTGTTGGAGCAAAAGAAAAAGGGGGAGAGGACATAATGGGTGAAAAAAAATGCACATCAGAGATTTTACTTCACCTTGAGGAAGGCAGGGAGGGGGGGGAGGGTAATGTTAAACATTTTGAATGTTGTCAGTGATCTCAAAATGCATCAAGGGAAGAATCATGCAGGGTTGGCTTGTAAACAAAATGGGGCTGCAGCTGCTGATTATTATTATATTCATTATTGATTAATTTAGATTGTTTAACATATAAAACATCAGAAAATAATGAACATGTCCATCAGGATTCACCAGAGCTCAATGTGGTGTCTTCAAACTGCTGATTCTTTCTGACTAACAGCCCTTTTGCTTGATGAATGAGCTAAAAGATTATTTTATTTATTTATTTTTTTTTACATATCTGCTGTGACAACAGTACAAAGTATTTCACTTATTTTCTTAAAATATCCACCCTTAGAATATATTATCACATACAAGCATGGTTATTTTTAGGCATGTGGAGCACTGCATTAGGGAAGATTTTGGTCTTGGTTAAATATTGTAAAAGTCAAAACTGACTAACAGCATGAGACAGGATGTGATTAATGTTTTAACATTAACAGAAAGCACTATCTTTTCCTAACTTTAACCTCAGGGCTCAGGATGCAAACCTCAAGTCTCAAGTGTCCTGCACTTTACCAAAAAAGTAGAACCTCATGAAAAAATGGCTGCTACATAACATAATCAAAGTCAGCGGTTATTTTTTTCCTTAAAAACACATTTGGGAAGATGAATCAGTAGAATGAACACAATTTTTAGGAGATAATGTTGTTTATGAATGTTTAAGCCTGCAGTAACTGATTTCTGTCTATCTGGCATGTGCAGAAACAAACTAAGAACACAATATTGTGGCAAACTTGTCAGTAAACAGTTGCTTTTTTACAATCCAGCAGATGTGGAGCAACACTAGCATACATTTGGACTCCAATTTTAGCTCTGTTTTGGTCTTTGCCAACTCCTGAGGGAAAATCTGGCTGTTAAACTGCTACATGCTCCACATATGTCCACCAGCTAACTGTATTGTCTGCTGTTTGGGGCTTGACAGGTAGTGTACAGTCTAAAGCTCTTTTGCAGACAAAGCTGCCTGCAGCAGTAAAAACAAGACTATGTGATCAGTGAGAGTGAACAAAACAGTAAAGTTGCTTTCGGAAAAATAAATGAGCTGAAAGATGCTGTAAGGAGGAGAACTACAGAATCAGGTGATAATTATCTGTGTGTGTCTTCACCATCAATGACCTCCCCTTACATACAAGTAGTCATGTGATCCATTGTTAATGTTAAAATATTGATTTTGCACACAAAAAAGCATTTTGTTTTAGTGCAGACTGCCTCTGTGGAGGCATTAAAAGAGAGACATCAGTTCACATTTCCCCACCAGCTCTGCTCTGTGTTCCTGTTCAGTTTAAACTTTATCAACTCACGGTAGGGTGACCAAGCGTCAGTGCTCTTTTTACAGCCGCATTCGGCTTCACACTCACTCTACTCCAGACACACCTGCCTTTTACAGCCACAGGCGTCTGTTCTGTCGGCCACTAAGCTGCTCTGCTGGAGCAGTGGGGCATTCAGTGGTTTCTGCTCAGGAACAGAAGGAAACTGACCGCAGGAAGAAAGAGAGATGATTGTTCAGGTCCTGCACATGTACTCTGAGTGTCAACTTTTGTCTGGCAAAATGTCACACACTTGAACTGTGCATGTATCCTGACCCCACAGCTCCGATTTTTTGTGGTTACATTTTTTTCCTCTTGTTCTCCTTACTAAATTTCTAGCACAACAGGAACAAAGCGAAGCCAGGGCAGAGCAGGCAGGCAGGGGAGCGACGGGGGCAATTTTACTTTGACAGTTTTACTCTGCGTGACAGCAGTTATGATACCAAATCTCCCGAGAGAAAGAAAAGGATAGAAAATGAGTTAAAGCAGCAAAAAGACATAAAGAGAGAGACAATGAACCCTGTCGTTAGCCCTCTGCAGTTTGATATATAGAGCAGAGAGCCAGTAAGTGTCAGGTCCCTCCCACTTGGAGCCATTTTAACAAGCTCTAAGTATTTGAGTAGCTGTTAGCAGGCTTGTAATCCAGCCTGACAAGTTCTTACTGCTGTGGAATTATAAGGCTGTGAGAACAGATACATAGATATACACAGGTAAACAGAACATAGCAACCTTTGCTATCAGCTTATAAAATTGAATGAGCTTGCTATCTTAAATTGCTCATGCATAAAATCATTTGTGGGCCTCTTAAAATAGCTGTTTTAAAAATGTTATTCTTTAAAGTGGACATATGCACTTTTCCAAGTCTGTATTTTTCATCTGGTATATCTTTGCACGATTTACAGTTTAAAAAAAAACCCTAATTTAAGTCATGCTGGCCCTTTATGTAGACCCTCAGCCTCTGTCTGGAATAGGCTGTTTCATCTCCTGTCTCTTTAAGGTTCCCTCCTGATGAGCCCACTGTCGGGAGACTTCAGGCACCTCTAAAGGCTATGTCAACAAACCATGAAATAAAGTAGTAGGATGTCATTAATTTTCCTCGTTCTTTACTCAAAATGTCAACTTCTCAAATACATCTGTACTCTGTTTGAGTGTGTAAGAGGACAATGCAAACAACACATGGAAAGACCTCAGCAACAAAGACAACAAAATGAACAGCTGTTCATGGGCATGCTCAACAGGGTGACTTCAGCTTGTAGGCAATGTAGAAATAAAAAAACAACCAAGCGCTCAGAGCAGGTTGAAGTTGTGGGCTTTTGTCTTGCAGGAAGCATTTCTACATATGTTAACCTAAAGTTTTGGAACTTTGACCATGTTTATCATAGATATCCGATATTATAACAGAATATCAATAACAAAAAGCTAAATATATCCCCTTCAAGGTATTATGAAAGAAAAGATTGGAGATACAGGTACAGATACAGATTCAATATTTGCACTACGAATCTATAGCCACACTGCAAACATCGGTATATTGTGTGCTTTAATCCCTGGACCACCTGAACACTATTGAGCTGTAATGAAAAATGAATTTTTTATATAGGTTCTGAACCCCTACTGCAAGATCCAGAGCACAGGCACTTTCATATGAAAGCTCCTTCACTAGAACACCAATGTGTTTGGTGCACTCTACAGTACATGCTTGTATGGTTTTGAATACTCAATACCCAATGGTTTTGTATACCCAAGTGAATACTGCGTTACACTCTCCTTGTTAGGCACAAGTTTTGCTTTATTTTCGTCTTTTTACAGCAGAAATAAGTTTTGCATGAGTGGTTCGCTCTCCAAATTAGCTCCAGCAGGAGCCATTAATGTAGACAGTAGCACACGAGAGTGTCAACAGACCTGTATATCAACTCGGGTAAGACGGTGATCTCGTGACCCATGTTATTGACTTTTCCTGATAAGTACAGTCTGTGGGATTCACATGGAGAGGGGTGAACAGGCTCTCGACAGACTTACAATTTTCCAGCTATCATCGGATGTTTATCTTTTCTTTATCTAATATGTGTTTGACCTAAACTGAGTAACTAGCAAAAGAGAAACCCCTATAATGTATATCATATTTTTTAAGCGCTATAATATACTTTATATGTGGTCATTCTTCAGTCTGTAGTCTGGTGTTGAAGAAAAAGATTTTAAGCTATTTCAAGGTAGTACATCACACAGATTTAAGTCACTCACTGTGCCATTTTGGTTTATTTACCAACAGAAATGTGGCAAACTATTAATAATCTGACAAAATGCTGAAATCTCGCAGTGTTGCTTGCCATCCAGGCAACTGGGAATAATTATTTGGTAAGAAAATCCTGCAACCAAGAATAAAAATATGGTTTTACAGCTCAGCTGATATTTGAGTCAGCAACCAAGTAGGTGTTAACACGCTGTAAACAAATTTAAATATGCATTTTGTGTCAGTGAAACCTAATCAATTTAATAAGCAAGCATAATACTGGCAAGACCAGTGACGTTAATTAAACGCTAAACAATTTTGTTGCCAGGATTTTTCTCTGATTAGCTAAATATGACACCAGTTACATAAAAGTCAATGATGGAATCCAACTTTTGTACCTCACTTTACTTCACAAAGTTTATCTGAGTATACTGTTATCGGTTAAAAGGCTGCAGCAAAGAGTGGAGTTTATACTTGAACACTGACAAACTGTGCCTCAGCTCACACAGAAAGGAAAAGACAGCAGTGAGCGGGGCAAAGGTCGAGACTGGAGGGAGGAAAGCGAAGAGTCAGAGGAGAAGTGGAGTTGGATGCAGCTGTTATGTTGCTGTCCTCAGGGGTCGATCCAGGAGGAGACACGAGCCACATCTCTATGACAGCAGGTCAAGCTGTGTGTGTGTGAATGCGCTCAAGCGAAACAATGCGGTTGACTAGACACATTCACTTGACTTTGATGACCCTCGCACACAGAATCTTTAAAGCATGAATGATGAGCGCTGCACCCATCAAAGTGACGTGGACAACTGTGTAGATGTTTGAACCAAACCTACGGATGAAAACGTAATTTCTCATTTGGTAATTTGCTTGAAAGTTCCCTCTCTGTGTTTTCTTTGAATGTATATGAACTAAAATTTAACCCCTGTATGTCCTTCTAGTCTTTCCTCAAACTCCCCTCAGCAACTGGCCCTTCTTAGGTTTCTACTTCAAGGAGCAAGGAGGTCAGCAATCTTAAAACTCCCCTCCCAGGGCCAAACATATCTCTCACATTGCTGAAATTGTTTAGGCATGCTTGGTTTACCTTAGCGTGCATGCAGAATTTACATAATCACCCTCAGTGACTCAGAAAATAGCTGTGGCAGGTCACGATACCGGTGATCTTTCGGTGAACTTTGGCTGCTGAAGTTACACTTCTCATCTCAGTCTGATCCCTCCACCTCTGTGACACAAATCTGATGGTCTCTAAAATGGGAAATGGATTTTGAAGAGTTTTTCATGGCTATTCGGTGCCAGCGCTTCTCTCTCCAAAACATATGAAAGTGGCCTCTCAGCATTTAATTAAATAATGGAGGTTCCAAAAATGACGTATGAAAGCATTTCATACAGCAATGAAAAACATCCATTTTGCTGTTTTGAACACAAATGATCAAATTAAATTTGGACTTGTTAAAACAGTTACCATTTCATAGAAGCTGTGTAGAGGTTAGTTTATTTTCAAGTTGATTTATGAACTGTTATGTATTGTATGACTCTAAGAGGGACATATCATGCTTTTAGTCATTTATATACTGTTATAATGTTGGATGTCTCTGGTAAATGTAGTCGAAGTTGAGGTGTCGCCTTCAAGTTTTCAAGTTTTTTACGCAAACATAAATATATATACTTACACAAAACAAACAAGAAATACAACTTACATCACAAAAACAAACATAACTACACAAATTACAACAGACATACCACATATATACATATATTTATATATATATATATATATATAAATTTATATATATATATATATTTATATATTTATATATAGTAGCAATTATAAAACAATTAAAATTCAATACATTCTGTAGCAGGAACTAAATGAAAAAGCCAGATAATATTAAGTTATGATATCATAGAATAATCAAAGCTTTGTATCCCAAATTTTTGATATCCAAGATCTCCAGTTTATTTATGCCTGAGCCTTAAGGAGTAACTTACCAGCTACTCAGCATCATTGATGTGGAGGTCTTCAGTAACTGTACAAACAAATCTCTAATTCAGAATGTTTAAGTTGAACTTATTATACTGAATCAGCATCATTTCTTAGCGAAGCAGTAGTTTCAGCATTGGAGGACTGTTGTCAGCTCAGCCAGGATTCACAGTATGTTATTACTTTATAATACCGTTCTGGCCAAAATACAGGATGACGCTTGTCAGACAACCCTCTTTTGAAAAATTGTAATTTTCTCTGGCTGTTATCATTTTTAGACTGTCTGGTTTGATGCTCCTCATCATGACATTCTGTGACACTGGTAAATCTTGGCCAGTTGGTGATTTGCTCTCTGATCTTTCTCTGCAGTAAAGACATCGGCAGTCACTTTTGACTTTCGTTTTTACTTGACGGGAGTTTCTGTGCGGCTGTGGCAGTAAAACATGTTACATGTGTCTTGGAAACTCCTGCTGGTTAAATTAATTAAAAGTGTTTAGTTAGCCAGAAATCCATGAACAGACTTGAACATTAAGGCTACAAATTACCCTAATAACCAGTAGTTTCAGTCTAAACCTTTTCAGTCTGTAGACAGTAATATATGTTGTAATATTAGGTTGTATTGTTTTCTACTGTGTTGAAGTAATTGCATGTTTTGGTGCTATTTTTGTCAAATTTATGCAATATGTAATTATAGACCAAAATACATTTCAATTTCAATTTTGGGACTGCACTATTCAGAGATTCAGCACTGCGACATTTTTGGATTTTCTGTTGACCAAGGTTTAGAAGTGGCATTCATTTCCTACATTTCTATTTCTAACAAGGATGCTGGCTTTAAAAAAAAACAGATCCTGCTGGTGAAATTTTGGAAAGTAATTTTTCAATTTGAACGCACAAAAATGAAAATTCCACCTGTATTGTCTCAGTGTAGCGGCATAAATAAATAAGAATCTCTACCCTCACTTCAAAACTGTGTGTTTGTGTGTGTAATTTGAAGGAACCTACCCTTTAATGTTTCTACGTGGAATTCTGACACCAACCCTGTGCTTCCTCACGCTCTACAAAGGTTTCATCCTCTCAGGGGTCGTGTCGGTAGCTGCTCCACCTTCACATTGTGGTCCACAGTGTGTCTGGTAGCGTGCGGCTCCACACTGACATGACCAAGCCTCATACTGTGCGAGCATGTGTCTCTCAGCCATGTTGCACATTCTGTGTTAGCATAAGGCGTCTCACTGAGCTAGCGGATGTCTTCAAGGCTGGTTTCAGCGGAACATCTGCCAACAGATTGACCTACTGATAGATTGAGACTGTCAGGGGAGATACAGCAGAGGCACGCTGGCATGCGGTCAGCTGATATCTCTCTAGTCCTCTCTTTGTTCATTTCTTTCTTTTTCTTGCTGTCTCCGGGGAGACAAGCGAAGACACATGCTGACATGTGATAAACAGATCTGTGACTAATGGTCTGCCTTAATAGAATACAAATTAGATGATTAGACAACCTCTTTTATGCCAAGCAAGGAAACTCTGCTGACAAAATAATGCTTAAAGCTGGAGTCTGCTGGTTTTTAATTATCTCTGTATATACCCTCTATACAGTGGGGGATGGTACAACATCAAAACTGGTATATCAGCTTGATAGGATTCTTTGTTATTGAGAAATGTTGATTCGGTTGTCAGGACACGCTTGTCGTGGTTTACAAAGTCAGTAAGGTAAATTATATATTCAAATTCAAATTACCTTGTCAGTCAGTTACATGTCACTCTGCTTGATATCAGCAACACACCTGCCAACTCTGTTGTTTTACAATTTTTCCATCGTATCTGAGGGTCTTTGTTTTTCCTGGAAACCCCTGATTTAGAAAATCTGCATTAACAGATAACTCAGTCGCTGTTTGTATGACAGATAGACAACTGCATTCACTCACCACAACATGGGTGCACATAAAGCCCAATTACAATATTACAAACACAGCATTACACAGTCATTTTTTTTCTGTAGCTTGAGGTTATGAGTTTCAATTTAGTTTACCAGTTTATTGTAGAACACTATCACTATCATTTAAATAAACACTAGTGCAAGACTCAACAAACAGTGCTACACATGTGGCAGCAGCTACAATCTGCATATTTATGTTAACATAATACTTGTATATGGAAAGGGTCACTTGTAGTGATGAAATCACAGAGAGTTATTTCCCAATTCTGCAGTTCCCCTCAGCTCTGTGGAGCTTTACATATATGATGTCATGTCTGGTTAGCTTCTGTAACTCAGTGCAATCTCTCATTCAGCATTTCTTTCATCTGTCTGTCTGAAAAAATGAGACGCGCTCCTGGGGGTTCCTGGGGTTAAGGATTATTTTGTGACCCTGCAAAAAAACTACTAGCGCACATGAAAATTTAAAAGCACAAGAACTCTCATCATTGTAACTAGGTTTCATCCATATCCATACAATTCCTTTTCGTTTTTTCTTTCTAAAAGCAGTCTAAAAACACCATCCAGCACTCTCTTTGGTCAGAGAAAAAGCTCTAAAAACCTGTTGTACATTACCTGCCTGACACAAAACAGCAGACATACAAAGTTAGTGACTAGCTGGCGAGCATTTTGCAGCTAAAGAGGCAGATATTTCCTATCAGGAGTTGGTGGAGACCAAAAATGGAGCTAAAAGGAGAGTGACATCCATCGGGTAGCCAGAAATACTACCCCAAATGTGTTGTGTGTCCACAGCTTGTTTCTTCTGACCTCCAGTGACCAAAAAAGCAGTTAACTAAGGTTGAAATAGTTAAAATACTTATGTGCTTCACAGTTTTCTTTTTAACAATGCATTGGTATTGTTTGAATAGGTCTAAAATTGCTGAACAGATTAGATTATTTGAAGAACTGGACCACATTCAGTAAAATCTGAGTGTATAATTATAGGCTCAGCTGAAAATCTTTGCTTGCTGCTGTCTACAATAAGCTTGAGATGTAAATTTTTTAGAACCTCAGTTTCAGTCTCTACATTGCCTTCTCAAAACACTTAGAAATGTAAGAAGCTGTAATTCTGCTGTGGGTGTATTCTTTGTGAATAGGATGAGGTTGTCACTGTTTGAGTTGCTTAGAGTTACTTAGACACACAATACACAAAGTGGCCCATTTCCTTTCTGTTTACTTCTATTCAGCTACCGAATCCTATTCCATCAGGCTCGTTCTGATCGAAAGTCGCGTTAAAATGTTTCTTAACGCTCCACTTCGATGGTCTCCTTTGGGTTTCCAATTTATTGTCAGTTTACATGTCAAAATGTAAAATAAACACAAAATAGAAGTATATTTATTTAAGATTGATTTGAGGAAAAATGTGGGGGATTAGGGCTTTGATGTTGGGGCTTGGAGATTAAATGTTGGCGTTTGGAGCTATAATACTTCAGTGTGTAGCGAGCAGTTCTGCCTCGTCTGATTTCGTGTCCCACTCATCTTTCATTTCTGACTGGCAGCTAAGAGACACACACACTGAAAACATTGGAAATCTGTTTATACTCCTAAAGCCCTTCCGGATTTTGCTGCATAATTTCAAAAGTTGTGTAGATTGCCAGTTTCTATCACACACACATCCAAATAAAAGTTACCTTGAAGTGGCATCGATACTATAAATTATTATTATTATCAGCAGAAGAGAATCTTAAAATATCATCATCAGACAAACAGGAGAAAATGTCTCTACACATAGTCGAAGGTGGTTTGTCAATGACAGATTTGAAGTTTTTAAAGTCTTGCTTAATTGTCGGGTGCCCATATGAATAGTAAAATAGGTTTCCCTTGTCATAATCATTCCTCCTGTTTATTGTTTACATTGAAAGCACACTTAAATGGGATCTTTTAATAACCAGTATGAACAGGAGGAATGATTACAGAGAGGAAAACCTCTTTCATTGTTCATATAGACGTCTGAATGTTGTTTTAAGACAGACTTGAAAAATTGTGAAGCTATCCTTTAAACAATGTCCTCAGGCTGTGCAATGAAGCAGCAAGATAATAACAAGACAAATAAATCTGACTGACAGGAGCTGCAACACTATTTACACAAAAATTCATAAACTTTTCCTGTCCATCTCAAGGTGTAATTGTCAGGCTTTTACAGCTTGATGCGTTCAGGCACAGAATCGTCTAGGTCACCTACGTTTTGGCAGTGCTCAGAGGCCAACACACAATCACTGTAGTTACGCACATAAATCGGAAGAAAACAAACTTGAAACGCAAAACAAGCTTCAGGATTCAGGCATCTATAGGCCTAAAATAGAAGCGTATCTTTCCCGCTGAATGCTCGACAGGTGGCTGAAAAACACAGCTGAAACTCCTCCTGTGTTCGTTTTTGGTGTTCAAAAAGAGCATCAGAGTGAGGAGTCTGTTGGTCAAAAAACAATCTTGTGCTTGCTGACTGCATGTCATAATCCAGCCTAATACACGGCTCAATAGCAGCTATTTATAGCTAAATCTGGCAAATAGTAAATAATAGTCAGAACCCCACAGTTATACTTTTAAAAAGATCAGATCAGTATTTTAATCACTTTAATTGGGAGCTTTAGACATTTGTTAGCTATTAGCTCAGCATCCAAAGGCGAGACTGAGAGCTGTCAGCAGGATCCATTTAGATTTAGATACTGTAAGTAATTATTACTGTAGGTCTTTGTGCACATGGAGGACACTCTGTTCAGGCTTGATACTAGTAATTGAACATGCTAACATCTATACTTCCATTCCTCTCCAACCCTGTCATATTTCTCTATGTATTCAGATTTCAACCGTGCTTTATTTCCACTTAAAGAAACGGGCTTTCCATCTCATTCACCGTATGTTCCACAGTCTGCACATAAGCTTTGATTTGTGCCTACAGAAGCTATATCATCCTCTCTCATGCCCACTCATGTCACCCGTCTGAATTACCCGCCCTATCAACACACTGAGCACTCACTTTAACAAATGATCCAGCATCTGAGGATGTCTGATGTGGCGTCTACAGGCGTCGCTCTCCTTAAAACAGAGCGTGTCAGTTAGAGGCCTGTTCCCCTTGTGTTAGTCACAAAGGCACAAAGGATTCTGCCACAGTGACAGACTGGATGCTTCACACAGCGCTTGTGTCTCATATGTGTGTTTGTGTGTATGTGTGTGCACGTCTCTTTTTGTGGCAGTTTCATGTTAAGTTTTCTTCCACAGAGAGAGAAAGACAGGCTTCATCGGAGCTCAGTTCCAAAAAAAAAAAAAAAAGCTCGCTTTTTATTGTTGTGCTGTTCCTATTTTCTAAAAGACAATAAGATATTTATTTATTTATTTATAGTGAGTTGCACACCCTGTTGTTTAAAAACTCACTATGCTGTAGTCAGTATTAGGGAGTATCTAGCTACATGTAACGGCGTTACGTAAGGAAATAACAAAAAAAATATAATTGTAATCCGTTACAGCTACTGAGAAAAAAATATGCAATTAAATTACAGAAAGCATTACAGTTACTAATCAAAATGTTTTTGATAACAAAGTAGTTACATCTGAATATATCCTTTTTGGTAAAAGCTTTTATGTAGAGCATCACATTCTGTTGCTTTGCATCTTTTTGCCTTCTTTTGACATATTTCAGGACAATGCAGGTCAGTAAAGCCATTGGGGCAAATTTGAGTGCAACACCATCAAGGCTAGGATGCTTACCAGGAGCTGACGCTACGCTAGGTTAAGCAACCTGAGTCTGCCATGACTGCGACCAGCCAACCACGTTGTTGTGTCATCGGACAAGAACGCCTTTCAGTGCTGGAAATGAAGTCTACACTGCCTGGTTTGAATTTATGGTTTTAGGACTTTTCAGCTTTAAAGTCCATTTTAAAACATTTGTAATCAAATGTAAAAGGTTGCATTACTTTTACATTTTCAATAGGGTAACTAATCTGTAACATATATTTCTAAAGTAACCCGTCACTGGTTGTAGATATGTTCATAGTGATAAACCTCTACTGTGAGAAGCAATCATACTCTGGAGAACCACAATACATTTTCTGTGTTATAAAGCCACAAACCTGCCCTGCTTATTTAAAGATTATGTATTTTGTTGACATGTCAGCCCTGTTTTACTGTTTTGTATTGAATTATCCTACATGTAAATGTGTCATAGTGACAATTTATGGAGCTATACCTTTGCAAAGAAATCAAACATTATCGGTGCCGTGTACAGGTACCAGCATTTTTCAAGTTTTTTTGGCAACAACACAGCTAATGGAGATTTTTTTAGCCTTGTTTCAGTTTATGAAAAGCTGAGATGGAAGGTTTCTGTAAAACAAGGATGAACTGTTTTTTTTTTTTTTTCCAACGTTGACGAGCATGTCCTCTTTCATCAAGTGAAATCATGACACCACAAATTTTCTAGGTCAAGGCTGTTAACAACAGATGCGAGAGCGGAATGAGAAGAGGTGAAATTAGAGGATGAGGGAGGGACGCAGAGGAGAAGATAGAAAGAGACACAAAGACGGGGACCACAAAGTCTGAGATTGACTGTATGTATGCGTGTGTATTTGTGTGGGACGCCTGTTCAATAAGAAACTGTGACACACATAAGTGCCCATGTGTGACAGCTTGGTTGTTCTTTTTAACAGCGGCCCTGTGCTTCGCCCAGTTTCCATTCACAACAACAACAACATGTCAGCAATGAGAAAAACAACCTGATACCTCAAGGCATTGGTTCCACTTGTGCACACGTCTGATCCTAAAGATCTGTTGCTGTGAAAGCACATTGCTTTGTGGGCACACTTGGCCTGAAAACGTCTACCATGTGTTTCCCTGAGGATGGATGGATGGATGGATGGATGGATTTTTTAAAAATCTGTGTCCACACAGCTCATTTATTGTTTGTTTACCACCTGTTGTTGTTCATGCTAGCTGGGGTTGGTTCACATGTATACTATAAATGAAAGCTGAACCACAACACTGACATATTATCATTTTATAAAGCTGATACAACAAAAGCGTTAAAGGACGTTAAAACTGTTAAAGGAGAGGTTCACAATTTTTCACCACCACTTTCACTTTTTTAGTCATTTGTTCTTCTGTTAATAATAAATATTGAATAGTGGCATAAACATAGGAAGTGGAATTTGCTACAACACAGTATGTAAGACATCCAACACTCAGCCACAATAATAAATAACAACATATATCACATAGCCACAAGTAGAGCTGCAACGAACAGGCGATTTATTGATTAAGCGTCTGACAGAAAATTAATCGGCATAATCATTTGAGTTATTTATTAAGTAAAAATGCTAAACACTTGCTGGTGGACATTTGAAGATGGCTTTTTTTTTTTAACAATTTTCGGACATTTTTGTTAATAAACAAAAAGAATAATTGTGAGAATAATTGTAAGTTGCAGGCCTAATCACTATAAACATATCCTTTTTCTATCATACAACATGTAACATACATAACAGTATCAACATGGTGCACGTTGCTGTCAAGTAGGTGCAGAGATTAGCTGGGATTTCAGGGTGTGTATCGCAGTAGGAAAAACTGCTTGTAAAATCCTGGTTATAAAATATTTATTGTATTAATTAATAATTGAAGATGCATATCCAACATTTACACAGACCCTCCATTTTATGATACACAGACACAGGTTTTATAATAAAATAATAATAATAAATAAAATAATGACCACTCCAACGTGTGTTAGCAACTTCTTTGTCTGCAGCAACAAACTATGATTTTTGTAGAGGTTAATTTGATAAGAAGTCAACAAAACAATCTCACCTGCAAAGTAGATGAGAACCATAAGATTTATAGAAGATAGACCTCTCATGAGTATATGGTATTGATATTTAAAAAGACTAAATAATAGGTCCAGTATGAGGAATTCAACAGTGATTGATTTAAGCTTTTAAACCTAATCGTCACATTGAAATGCTTTTTAAAAAGCCAATTTAGCTCGTTTTGCTGGTTCCTCATAATGTATGCATGTTGTTTACCTCAACTGCTCGATTCAGAATTATCTTCTTGGCACAGTCGAAAATTTGGGCAGGGATGGAGGTTCCTGAATTACCTTTCTTCGTTTAAATGTGCATAAATAAAATTGGAGCTGACAGTAGCTGAGGCCAAAAATATTTTAAGCTCCATAACACCTAATTTAGCAATGAGAAATGGGAGAGAAAAAGCTAAACACCACAAAGAGCAATTCTGCAACCTCAACAGGAACTTTGGCATAGTGATATTTTATCAAGACTATGCTCTGGCACAAACACACCTTTTAAAGGGAAAATGGGAATAGATCTAATGGACTGCCATGAGGAAGCAGTACGATTTTTTGATGACTTGGAAATTAAGTCTGGACCACCACTGAACCACCTCTTAATTGCCCCCAAAAGTGATAGTTCAGTGCCATTCGTGTTCAGCATCAACACTAACACTGCCAGTCCGCAGGTTGGCCTTTCCAAAAACTGGTACACATGGTGGCGTGCCAAAAAATGTGTGTGTGAAAGAAAATAAACAGAGATTAACTATTAATAGACCAGGACCCAGAACCACATGTGTCTAATTTGTTTTGTGCAGCACACAGAGGAGGTGAAATCAAGAAGGAAGTTATACCAGTATTAGCAGAAAGCACAAAGAAATGTGAGTAGACGCTCGAAATACCACTAAAGTGGCTCTGTACCATTTGCAAGGTCACACCATTTCTCTTGCGGGACAACTGTGACAGACGTTTTTTGTTTTCAGTCGTCTCGATTACTGTAATTCTTTGTTCACAAGCCTCCCCAAGAGCCTGATTAAACATCTACAAGTGGTGCAAAATGTTTCTGCCACAATCCTCACCAAAACTAACATCTTTTAAACCTCTGCTCATGGCTTTTTCTTAACTGACGGTAATTTGTGTAATTTATGTAACTATTCTCGAACATTTTTATCATGATGAAGTTTTAGATTTTATTTACTTTTTGTTTCTTGTGTTTACTGTAAGGCACTTTGTAACTTTTGAACTTTGGACTAGGACTAAAGCTGACAGTCGTGCTGTGTTTAGTTCTCACGCCTCCAGACTCTGGAAGAGCTGACCTGTAGAGTTGAGAATATGCACCTCACTCAACAACTTTTAAAACAAAACTCAGCACTCATCTTTTTGAAAATTGCTTTTACCTTTCACTGGGAACATGGAAGCACGCTCACGTCAGCATTTAGCTCAAAGAAACATATGCACAGCCCCCCAGAGCCGCTACAATTGCTGCAGACTTGTTGAAGGATGCATACATTATGCAAGTATGCTAAACTGTACAATAAGCCTCACTATGAGATCAATAACTAAATATTTTAACGCATTCTCATCCCAAGGCTTCAAAAACCGATGCTTTGTCAGCGCCCCTTGGCGTCTGATTCCAGTGCACAAGGTAAACTTTAGCTTCTGTATGAGATGCATCAGGCTTTCAATCAAGTCCAATATAAACCCTGTTAACTGTTATATTATATATCACACTAGGATTAATCTTTGGATGTATGAAGACAGGAAGTTGATCAGACTTTCACACGTGATTTGTTGTAACAGTTTAAATATGTTAATTAAAACATGTATAATAAAAATTAGAAACTACAAGTGCTTTACATGGCTAAAACATTTAAGTGCTAGATGAGGCAGTTAAATCAGACAATTAAAATCAAATAAAACTGAATAAAATATGTTAATTATACCAGCCATCCTTCATAGGTGTATTTATCTTTGAAGCGAAGCTGCTACTGATCAATCCAGTAATTACGTGATGCTCAGGTAAACACAGTATCCACAAGCGTGTTCCACTCAGAATAAGTGGATTAAAAAAAAAACCATAAAGTACCCCCCAAACTAAACTCCCTCTTTAATTTATGACGTGAAGGTGTCGTGCTGTTGTAGCAGAATTGTAATTCCGTCCATAACATCCATGGCTCGTCGTGTAAATCTACTCTTGTTGCATAGTTATGTCTATTTTTTTTTTTTGCTGACACCATGTGTTTTTGAATTGCTGAGTTGACTCTTTAAAGACAACAGGGTCAGCCCATTAGCCAACACCTCAGATTGATGTTGCATGTGGAAAGAATCGGGTGCGACTTTACCAGCTGTGTATAAGCCTAAGTGTAGCTGAAGGGGATCGCGTGCAGATAAGAGCGGTCCTGAGACACTGAGCCCACTGGAGCTCCTGTGGGCCTAATGTAGAAAAAACATTTTTGACAGGAGCTTAAATGTGATAGCAATATAAATACACTTTCTTTCATTCTTATAATCCAGTCCAGTCTTTTGTTCAGCTGTTCGTCCTCGTATTTAATTATATAGTTTCCTGTGGAGAGGTTTGCCTTGGTTTCATGTGTGGATGAATTTTTCAGATTTTCAGAGCCGTGAGCCCTGGCGCATAATTGTCAACTTAATTGATTCTGAGGTCATGTGAGGATGCATTAAAAGGAAAGCTGCTCTGCGTGAGTCCTGCAGAGTTTGTGTTTGTGTGTGTGTATTAGAGTTTATACATGTTATCTGACTAGCTCCGCGTAAATTTGATTTGTGCAAGTGCACATCTGCGTCTGAATGTGTGTGTGCTCTTGACTGAGTTGTCCTTTCGTGACTCTGTGTCATTCCACTTCAACGCCTGATTGGTCACCACTGTGTCTGCGGGCGGTATGACGTCTTTCACTCCAGGAGGGCTTTTAGCATGTGTTTTTGCTTGCTTGTTATTTTGGTGTGTTCCTTTAATCACAAGTGTTATGCACCCAGGCGTACTTTCTTTCTTTCTTTCTTTCTTTTGTTCTTTCTTTCTCTCAGAGGCATACGTTCATACAGTATATACAGTACACACACACACACACACACACACACATACGCACACACACACACACACACACACACATACGCACACAGTCACAGGCATATAAATCAGGACTAATTTCCAGTCTATAAGCAGTAGACTAATCTAGTTAGAACATACTAGGATAATTAGCATAAAATGAACTGACCTCACTTGCCATTTGACCACCTGTGCTCATACATCACACACACACACACCGAAAGCGAGAGAGGCAGTGAAAGAGTAAAAACTTCTAATTCAGCATCTGTGAACGAAGTAGTCTGATTTCTCCCTTGTGGGCCACAACAAGGATTTAACAGCCTCTTTGACTGCTACAATATCGCACAGATTTACCCGCTGTTTCATCTACCATAAAATGGTTTTGGTTTCGTTCCGTGGTGTAGCGTAGGTTGAGGAGGTGCACCACTGCGGGGGAGGTGGGCGCACTGCGATCACACACTCCAATATGTCAAAAGTAATTAGGCTGATCGCAGAGTATACCCTATTATGCACAGAGAGGTGTGTGCTGCGCGCTGTTAATTAGACTGATGAGTAGATACGCTCTAATAAGCCCAGGATAGACCATCAACTACGTTTTGTTCTGATTAGACTTCTTCCCCTTAAAGCTGAGAATTCACAAGGTATGTCTGCTGGTATGATTATGTTATGTTGTTCTTACTTATGGACAAGTGGTAATAAATTGTACAAATATACAAAGAATAGATGTAAAACAAAAGTCAAATGGTCTACAAATATTTTGTTAAAGCACTCATTTCAGTAATTTTGTTGAGCAAAAATGCCAAATATTTGCAGGGTACCTTTAAAAGTTGATTACTTACAGTTTTTTGTCATATGTGACAGTTTTTGGACTGTTGGTCGACAAAACAAGCAGTTTGAGGATGTTACCGTGAGATGTGAGAAAATGTGATGGCAATTTTCTGAGTAATTTGCAGGTTTTTTAATGGTAATTTAATGAGAATTTTTGCAAATGAGCTAGCCTAACTATCTAGCTAGCCACCTACTTACGGTATGAACCCAATTATAATGAATCGGCACTTAGCAACTAAGCCAATTTTTTCGCATAATTTTACTGTTACGAGAACTACTGGCATATCTAGGGAAATTCTAACATAAAATGCGAATAAGGCTTGTTGCAAATAAGGCTCACTGGCAGTGGATTGTGTGTGGGGCTGAACTCCGGTTAGCAACAGCGACTAGCTCCAGCCGAGAGCGAGAGGTAAACAGCTTGCAGGTTTCACAGCTAAAGACAACAATTGATGCGCTGTCGAGTCTCTCTCTCTCACAGCTGTTCAGCGCCAAACTCACTTCCGGATGCTGTTACCCAGAAGTCTTATCACATCTGGGCCACTGATGTTAATTGATAAGCCTACTAAAGAGCATATTGTTCAACCCAGTGTTTACCAAACTGCATCACTCTCTCTGTAAAATGTCCGTTTAAATTATACAATTAAATCCCTGCAAATTACTCAGGAAATTTCCAAGTAATTAGTATAAAATTAAAGGGTCTGTGAAATAAAGTGATACTGTAATTTGTACTATTTTTTGACATTTGATAGACTTAATGATTAATTGCAAAAAGCAAATTAACCAAAAATGAAAATAATCATTAGTACAATATCATCCCTAATGAAGGGAGAAAATTGATCAGACACTTGATAGAATTTAAGTTTTTATTGATTTTCATTATTATTATTAATTTCCAGTTTGACATTAGATATATTAAAAAGACATTTACTTCATAATATTTACCCTATCAGTCTCCTAACACTTGGTTACAATGCTCAAGCTGCGGGCTGTAATAACATGAAATGATGAATCACAGGGTCCTCGCAAGAGTTGCTGGGTATGATAGTGTAATCAATTTTCAATAAGTATATCAGCAGCCAAGCCTGTACATTGTATGCTAAAATGGCAAGAGAATGTGCCTTTAACAACCTGTTTTCAAGCAGAAATATGGCGGTACGGTACAATATGACAGAGCAAAGCCATTGTTCTATTCTTTAAGCAAAGCCCTGAATCAAATCCCTTCTTGCACGACTTTGCTGGAAGGTATAGCTTGTAAGATTATAGGAGCTATTCCAACATCTCTTCTGTCAACACTGTGGATTTTTATCTATATTGCAATCTTTCTTTCAAGTCTGTTTTTTTACCCAAACTTCAAAGACTTCTGATCGGGCAAAATATGCAAGGCAGAAATAAACAGGGTCTATATTCTGCTGTAGATCATTTTAAAAAAAATCTTTGTTGACAACATGCCACTAAACGCATTGAGGCTACAAATTAGATAGTGACAATTGTCGCCGTTTGAGTAAGCTTTGGTCTAAGATTTTGATAGTCGACTACATTTTTGCGTGACAAGCATTTCATTTTCCCAAACGACCTTCACTCCCAGGGGAGAGCTGAAAAACTGGGTTCTGCTGTAATTAGGCTAGCTCATTGACAAAAAAAGAAGCACCCAAGGTAGAGAGGGGCAGGGGAGGGGGGCGGGGTGAGGGATAAAAGACAGCGAGGTAGAGTGAAAGAGAGGATGAAGGTGGGGAGGGTGTGAGGAGGAGAGAGGAGATAATGAGAAGCAGGATGACAGAATGAAAGAGTGCACGAGGAGGAGAGCATGTCAAGAATCGAGGGGGGTTGTTTGCCTGCGGCTGCCTCATGGTGTGATGTCGTTGAATCTTCTCACCATGTTTTATTACAAAGGGCTCCATGTTAAGGTCTGTGCCGTCAGCATGCCAACTAACTTATGCCGGCCAGATCGTCTCCGTGTGTCCGCTCGCTACATCGTGTCACTGTTCATTTTGAATACAGTAGTTTAGTTCGCCCACAAGTAACACCAAAGAGGTAAAAGGGCTGCCTGAATGAAATGATAGTTAAATGAAAAGACATTAATGGGAGCGCCAGCATCTCACAGGAGTACATAATGGACCATTTATCAGAAACAACAATGCAGAATTCATATTTTTTAGCCCTCATGTGGCTCAAACACTGTTATTTTGGCTTTAAATTGCCAGTTTCTCTGACAGCTGAGCGCAACACTGAGCACTTTCTATTGTTTGAATAAGTTTATCCTCAATTTGCTCTTTTTTTTTACTACTGAGGTGATAGTCAAGTATATTTCATCTAATAAGCTTTTGTTACTGGAGAAGTAGAATGAACATTGCAAGATTTTGATAATTTGCTGCACTATCCATACTAGTACCACCAGCAATATGTAATAAAAATAATTGTCTTCCATAACTCTACCATCTTAAATTTTTGATAGCATATGACTTTCCTTCCACTTTTGATACTATACCAATATATATTTTATGCACTGTATGTCCTTTTTATGTATGTGCTTCTGCTTTGCACGTGTCAATTAATAATCTAACACTCTAAATCTTATATTCTTTATTTTTGGATGACTTTGTCACTTCTGTCCAGGGAGAACAGATGAAAAATAACCTCTTGGCAATGTTTATAAATGTACACTTTCCCTGTTAAATAAACCAGTAAAATAAACATGCATGAATATGTTAATGCACATCATTTTTTCTCCTCATTATATTCCTCTTACTTGCCAATTTACAAACTGTCAAATGTAAAGAAAGAAAGACAGAGAGACAGAAATATGCTGAAAATCACTCCCAGGGCTGCTCACATAATAATATTTCAGCATTAACAGAGTAGGATCTATAATATGTCGTGACATGTTTTACAATGAATGTTGCCCTCTTTTGTTGTCAAGTTGCTTTGTTGTTGAGTTATTATAGGCTTCTTAGCTTTCATACATCTTTGTTGCAGACAGAGAGTCTCTTGCTCCGCTGCGATTTAATCAGTATGTTGGGTTTATGTGTGTGAGAATAGTGTACAAGATAGAGCTCATAGTGTAGGTTCAGGTGGGGACATGAAGTCATTAGTGGCACCGTAATCAGCTGAGTGCCACCTACACACTTTGTATGTAATTATTATTTGATTTATGCTATTGTAACTGCCAGTGTTGGGCGGTATCTCATTAAGAAACACCTTACATAATGTTACTTATAGCAATAGTGTAAGGGATTACAATTAGACATTTAGGAAGCACATTACGGGTGGTGTAAAATAGATGTAGATATAAATATATAATAGATAAATGATATAGATATACATAATCATATTATCACAATATTGGTTATATTGTAAAATGCTGTTTCTTTTTCTCAAAAATCAACCAGGAAACCAGACAGAAATATTGGTTTTTGACTAATTCAGCAAATAAAACTCAAAGTGCTTCATCACATTGATACAAAACTCAGCAGCGGACACCCATCCTGTCCATTGATTTGCAGCGTTGCTCACAGGTGCATAGTCTTTGCGAAAAGGGGTCGCTTCCACAGTATAAACTTTGTAGAAAAATGTCTGATGGTTGACAAATTTATATTGTTTCTCCCTAATTACATTGCTGTCACTAATCAGACAGGATTAGGACAAGGGTTGGATAGGAGGTCGGGTATCAGTTTTTTCTTCTGGAAAGACTGGTTTAAGACATTTGAGCTCAGTTGGTTGTTTAAATGATATGCCTTAATAGCTGTCAAATGGGCCACTGGTAAGCCTAACTGCGTTCAAGAATCTCCTGAGTTTCATGCAGTCATGGGGCTAAGCCAGCTGTTGATGGTCAATAAATACCTCCAAGCTGCTTGTTTTTGTCTTTGCTTGTATGTTACATAAAGAAGATGTGAAATACGGGAGGTTTTAAGTTGTTGACACCTTTGGTATCATTAACTTGGTTAATTACTTCTGCTATTGAGTAAAGAAATTAATTTGCTTTCAATTACTATCAATTAGTAATAACATAACACATATCACTACCAACAGCTTTTGCCACAGACTTCACCCATGTCACTCAATGTAAGGTGTTGCTGCTGCTAACTGCTTTCTGTTGTTAACTGCTATTGCTGCTGCTGACTCCTATGTACTTTATTTTCTAACTGGAATACCTTTGTTGTCATTGTGCCATCTCATTAATTTTGTTTATACTATATTAGCATAAACAGATTCCTGGTTATTTATTTGTGGCTACTTATCTCCTTGATCAAAGAAAGGGTAGAAAGAAGAGCGAGAGAAGGATTACAGAAAAGAAGTAAATTAGGAATTTATGAATATGAATGGCACACATCTCTATACAGTACTAAAGTTGGCATCTGAACCGACTATTAATTAAACTCATACCTGTCCTCTTCCTGCTGCTCCCTCTTTTCCCCGCTCCCTCTGTCTCTCTTTTCATCTGACAGAGACAGTGATGGATACAAGGACAGCGACAGCTGAGCTCGGCTGGATATCGTTCCCTGCCAATGGAGTAAGAACAATGTGCAAAGGTGTACTGTACGTGTGTGCAGGTGTATGTGTGTGTGTGTGTGTACCCTTGGGGAAAGCAGTTTAAGTACACTTTACAGTGCTCCATTAACAAGTCTGTCAAAATCATAATTACAGTGGCAAGGTGACACCAATTAACCACTATTGATGCAGAATAGAACAGATTCCAATAGATCTGAAAGGTGCAGCACAGAAGAGATCACAACAGACTTGTGAATAGAATAGAATAGAATAGAATAGAATAGAATATAATAGAATAGAATAGAATAGAATAGAATTGTGTGGAACTGGGTCTTCCACCCACTTTTTGAACTCCTTGGATTTTCTAAATGCTGGCTTGGCTACCAGCCTGGCTACAGTGGTGTGGTGTGTGTGTTTGAGGTGAGTGGCTCTAATTGTGATGAATGGCTGTCCCCGCGCAGCACAGAACAAGGGAGAAGAGAGAAAAAAAATGAATGAGGGAGGGGAATGGGGGGGTAGGAAGAGAGAGAGAGAGAGAGACAAAAATGTGAGGGAGGGAAAGAGAAAGTTTAATTTGTGTCAGGGCTTGGTAAACCCATTAATCATCTTAGCCTCTCCTTCTTCCTCCCCTCTCATCCATGCCCTCTGCCCCTTCCACACACACACAAACACATTCCCCAGTGGGAGGAGGTGAGTGGCTATGATGAGAACCTCAACACCATCAGGACGTACCAGGTGTGCAACGTGTTTGAGCCTAGTCAGAACAACTGGCTCCTCACCACCTATATCGACAGGCGGGCAGCACAGCGCATCTACGTGGAGATCCGCTTCACTGTGCGTGACTGTGCCTCCATCCCCAGTGTCCTGGGTTCCTGCAAAGAGACGTTCAACCTTTACTACCTGGAGACTGACAGGACTGTGTCAGAGGGCATCAAAGGGGTGGAGTACTGGGCAAATGCTCCCTTCCTTAAGGTAACTGCCCAGAAAATAGACCCTTTGAATAGCACAAAGTAGCATTTCAAAGTAAAATTTTGATATTATCCTCAATGTTACTCAACACAAATTGGTTCATCGCTTGTTCAGCATAGTCCATAGTTCATTTTTTTTTATCATCTTTTATATCTACCAAGTTATTAGATATTAAAATTTAAAACTCCCTAATAGGTTGTGTTTTTTCCAGTGCTCCTTCATATTCATTCATATTTCACCTCTCTCCCAAAGTATATTTAGAAGTGTCCATTCCAAGTCTATGAAATCTCCTAGTTGCTACCTCTGGCACCATCATGGAGATTTACTGGGGACATAGCAAATTATGGCTAAATTATAATATCATAAAATTATATAGTATGTAATCACAAGTGCATTTAACAGTATTTTACAGCAGCTTTGAACATTACCATTAGCAAATATAAAAACCCAGAAAGAAAAGGAACAGAGGAGCCAAACATTCATTTCTTTCTTTCTTTTCTATCTGCTATAGGTGGACACCATTGCAGCAGATGAGAGTTTCTCCCAGGTTGATTTTGGGGGAAGGCTTATGAAGGTGAACACAGAAGTTCGGAGTTTCGGGCCGCTGTCCAAAGGCAGAGGGTTCCACTTGGCCTTCCAGGATCTGGGTGCTTGCATGTCCCTTCTAGCTGTCAGAGTATTCTACAAAAAATGCCCCAGCGTTGTGCAGAACTTTGCTTTTTTCCCAGAGGTATGGACAATAACTAACTAAAAACTGTGTTGCTCTATTCATCAGACATTGAAGCAGCTGTTTTTTTAAAAAACATATAAACATGTAAATAAACATTTAATTCTGATTCTGATTATGTGCAGACATTGACTGGAGCAGAATCCACCTCATTAGTCATCGCCAGAGGAAGTTGTATCCCCAATGCAGAGGAAGTGGACGTGCCCATAAAGCTCTACTGCAATGGAGACGGAGAATGGATGGTACCCATTGGCAGCTGCAGCTGCAAGGCGGGTTATGAACCAGACAATGGCAACGTGTGTCGAGGTAAATCTACACATTAATGAGGCCTGGTAGTCCAAAATGTGCTCCGAAAAAAATGCAAGAAAACTGATGCAAATACTGCACTGTACCACAGCATGTCAGAGGGGATAACATGGAGACTGAATTCATTCTTTTTTAATGACCTTACTACCAGCAAACACTGCACACAAAAGTCATACTGTCTTGTAGCAAAAGCTAACAAGCCAGTTATGAAAGAAAATCAATATCTAGCAGAAAATCAATCACCTGCAAACATGCCTCTAATATTCAACCATAGTGGCCATGGTATTGGCTTACCGAGCATACAACAAACACACAAGACCATACAAACCATAGTAACTCAGACTCTAGGCTTAGCTTTTATATTTTGTGTTTCTTATAAACATTGTTTTACCATGATCCCATTTTACCAAGTTCCCATGGGCCACTTAGTCTACAAAATTTTATAAAATAGTTTTGACTCATGTTTCAGTTGAATTAAATCACATTAAATCCAGTGTATCCATGTGTATTAAATCCATTTTTCTTTGTGAAAACCCAAGGCACTCACAAGTCCACAGGAGGCATTGGAAACATTGAATTAAAGATAGTTTGAAGTTACATTACGTCTGGTCCCTTACCGACTTGACGATGAATTCCTAAACTGTAATACACATGCTATCTCATGTACACATGATCGGACCTTGTTTGCAGATTCTCCTATATCTTAACACCTCATTCCTCAGGGCATTTCAGGCCCATAAGCATTAAAACTACCTTACAGCACTATCAACTGTCACAAAATAGCAAAAATATACAGTACCATCCTGCATCCCAGCACAAGAACACAACAATGGCAAGTTTATAGCGAAGTCAATTTATAATACACTTCAAAATACACATTAACGGTACACAAGCATAAGCCACAAAGACTGAGCCTGCTACTAGGCCTGTCTCTCTTTGACCTTAGCTGTGCAGCCCTTAGACCCTAGCAAGTAAACAACAGGACAAGGAGAGAGATTTATATTCATTATTACCGATATTGAATTAAACACTTCTGTCCACAAGGACGTGACTGCAGAGAAGTGCTACAGCATATGAAATGAAGTACCCACTTGTCCATAACCGTACTAGCAGAGATCAGAAGAGCTTGGGTCTATTTTTCTAAGTCTGGAGGGAGAAGCTCTGTGTATAAGCTCTGTGAAGGATTTTCAATTGTACAGCATGACCTTAAATAATACTACAACATATATAGTGTGTGATTACAACATAAACAATTTACCAAATACCAATATGTGGCTCTTACATGTGTGTTTATGTGTTATATAGCATAAGGATTATCTTTTGAATAACTCTGCGTTTGCTATTTGCTGTTAGAAATATGCTATATTTAAATCCTGGCTTGCTTTACTACACATCGTCACTGCTGGACTGCTCTATGCTGAGTCAGTTCTGTAGGAACTGAAAATGTGTTGCGTAGGGAAGTAAAGTATGTCATTTTTGGCACCCCTTGCTGAATAATAACACGCATGCACTGTATACATTTTCAGATGGATTTCGCTCAAGGGTGCAGCCCACAATGTTCCATATGTTAATATTAGTAGAAGCAGACTTGGGTGAACATGGCACAGAAATAGCTCCTCTTCCCTCAATGTTCCATATATTTCCACCTCTTTTAGTTTCCGTTTTTATCTGCCCTCTTTCCCCATTTCCAGAGTAGTACCCGTCATTTCTTATTTTCCCCGGAGAGTCTCATCCATTTTGTGTGTGTGTGTGTGTGTGTGTGTGTGTGTGTGTGTGTGTGGGCGTGCGAGCATGTGTGTGTGATGTATGTACATATGGTGCAATGATAAGTGAGGCCAATTCATCCCATGTTAATTAGTTTAGCGTGTTCCAGCCAGATTAGTCTCTTGCAAATTAGTCCTGAACTGTCAGAGAGTGTCGGAGAGATATAGCAGCGTGAGAAAGGAAGAAAGAAAGAAAGAAAGAAAGAAAGAAAGAAAGAAAGAAAGAAAGAGAAATGGAAATCTCTCTTGAGAGATGGACTGGGAAGAAAGTGAAAATGAGGACATATCAAGGACAGAAAGGTAAAAAAAAACTGAGAGCACAAAGGAGACTGATGAATAGTTTTCTATCTGTCTCTGGTGAAATACAATAATACTGATATGTTAGCTTAGTCTTTGGTGTCATTCACTCTATTCTGAGTGTTTTTTTCCTCATATAATATTTGAGTCAGCAGAAGGTTAGAAAAAAATTGAAGCATAAGAAATAGTGATTAAGTCTGAAAATGTTAATTTTGATTAACATTTTTTTTGCAAGAGGAATTAAAGTTGAATTTGAAATGATGAAAAAACTTCAAAGTCCCTGAGTGTGTCATTGTTGCCCTTGAACAACAAAACTAGAAGGATTCATTGTATTCACAAAGACACACTTTGAACTTCAGCTGTAAGCCTGTAGTAAGCTTCAGTGAAAGACACAGCTCATTGGGATATTCTTGGATAGTAAAGTGACAGTTAGAGCAAGCTGATCAAAGTCAGTCTCGGTCGATATGATGTGACAGACTCTGCGATGGCATGTCTACATATACCTGCCTCGTATGCTTTATTCAAAGCTGATGTGCCTCAACACTGATTTAAGATGTCGTGGGACAGATCATGTCCAGTCTGTCTCCTCTGAGCTGGCATCT
Source organism: Euthynnus affinis (assembly GCA_029490765.1). Classification (NCBI taxonomy): domain Eukaryota; kingdom Metazoa; phylum Chordata; class Actinopteri; order Scombriformes; family Scombridae; genus Euthynnus; species Euthynnus affinis. The sequence goes on along the minus strand of CM055848.1, from coordinate 25,883,137 downwards.
TTTTGGTGTGCTCTCCTGCCAATCAGCTGATAACAACTTGGCAGGAATGGACTCACTATTAGAACAGATGGTTGTCTTTGTGCGTGTGTGTGTGTGTGTGTGTTTTGTGTCAGGCCACAGAGATGGTGTTTATTTTACACCAAACCTGTATATTGTGCAAATCATATGGCAAAACTGGCTCAACATCAAAGTGTGTGTGTGTGTGTGTGTGTGTAAAATAAACACATATTTAAATAGGCCCTTACTTGATTTGCACCACACTATAAATGTCAGCACCTCCATCAAATACAAACAAACACACAAACTACCCCTGCTGTGGACTCCAACTACGCTCTAAGTGTTTTCAAAACCTGTGGCCTTTTACCCCCCTCTCCCCACACACACACACACACACACACACACACACACACACACACACACACACACACACACACACACACACACACACACACATGGACACACACTCAAAGTTGTGCAAGTAGTTAATAATTGATCAGTGAGCCTGTATGCCAACTTTACACAATTTTCATCAACATGGTCGCTGCGTGACTCCACACAGCTGGCTAAAGGCACTGAGGGAAACAGAAGAAAAAATCTTTTTTCCCTCTCTCTCTCTTTGTCTTTTCTGACTCTTTCTTTCCCTCTTTGTATTCTTTTCTTTGTGCTCATTTCTCTATCTCTCCCATCTTTCACATTTTCCTTCTCTTTGTCTCCCCGTTCTTTAGTACATTTGCTGCGTTTACATGATGGCTTTTCTGCTGTGTTAGGCATTTTGTCCATCCTATCCACGCCAAATAAGGTACTGATATAGCTATTAAATACATTTATATGACTGACGGTAAATATTTTGGAGCAGCTGCTTCTGTTAACTTCTTAAAATTTGAGAATATTATATATTAGAAGACTGAAATTTTAACAAGACAGTATTTAGACTCTAAAAAAACCCATAAAAACATGTTAATGCATGTGTTTGATCAAAATGAAACATTAGAATAACATTAATGGATTGTTGTGTATCATGCTGGAGGCATAACACACTGTTTAATTAGATTTTTGATGAAAAGGAACTATTGCCAAATGCATGATTCGGTCTATTCCTCCTATAAAACATATTACTGTGTGTGTGAACAAATGTGGACACACACAAACAAAATGCCAACGCATATGTAGGGTTAGTAGTTTGAAATCCTTAGACAGCTGGACACAGAGAGACAGAGATAACTGTACAGAGAGGTATCTAGAGATAACTAATGGAGAGAGGGAGCAAGACTTGTTGCCATGGTGACACGCCCCATGTGTATGAGCAAGGTTGTTGAATAAATGACCTTGACAAGCCAGATGTCTATCTGCCTATTCAAGACACACACACAAACACAGACGCACACCACACACATACACACACACACACATCCACAGAAGCCATAAGCCATTGACACTCCTGAAGAGATGACTTCAAAGAAAGGTAGGTTTGTGAATATTAAGAAGCTAACTGAGAGGGAGAGAGACATGGACAGACAGAAGATGGTAGAGGAGAGGGAGGCGAATAGAGATGGTGGGAAACATTAAAAAAAAAAAACTGTATTTAAAGATAATTTGAATATGTTAGAAAGCATGATGGATATTACATTTCAAGTAGTATGACCACTTTATGACAGGTTTAAAGGGTTTAAAGAGTTTAATGCCGGCAACTACCACAGCTTGAGGCTGAAGCTAATGTGGAAGTACCTTAAAGTGTATGTCAGTGCCACTGAATGCCACTAAACGCTGACTCCAAAAAATTCCCTGACTTCAACTGACTCCCATTTAAAAAGTGTCAACTTCTCTCTAGAAATACTTATTCAACCATTTTTTTCAATAAGCCGTTATTGTCTTAATCGCTACATTCGGGTGCTAAAATGAGCTTGCATTTTGGAAAAGACTTATAGTAGGTTTTGATGTCTACTATGTGTGTGTTGATTAACAGCTACGATTGACAGTCAGCTTACTCCTGCTCCAGGTCAGACTATTGTTGCAATATTTCAGTAAATTCAATGTTACTTGGTAATGGTGGTAGCTGTTGCTAGCTCAAACGTGCACTGCTCAGTGTTCCCATTAAGCTAGCATTAACTTCGGTCCAAGGTAGCAGGGCGTGTTTGCAGAGCGTAAAAGGCAACACCCTGCATCCCTTATTTGGAAAATTCTGGCTCCCAATGGAAAAAATGGCACCGACCATTAGCAGCAACTCAAATCAGCTCCAGTGTAAACCGATGGGTGGCATCACAACTTGCTATGTCCATCTTCATATACAGTCTATGATGCCAATTGCTTACTTGGTTTGTTTAAATCACTGTGGTCCAAGTTAATGTTAAGACCTACCAGCTTCCAACCCCTAATGTCCACTGTATGTGGCTGTGTTGCATTATTTAGAAGTGTAAATCAATCTCCTGAATAGTCTCTATTAGCAGAAGGGAGACTATGGTATTCCTTCCATCCGTTTACTTTGGAGGAGAGGTGACATAAACAGGATTTTTTTTTTTTTTTGCTTTATGTACAAAAAGAGAAAGTGAGTGACATGAATGCATCATTCTATATTCAGTTCATGTCGATTTCCACTAGAAATAGGCATTTATATACATTCGCAAATTAATTTCACACTTCACAGATACAAGCTGCTTCAGCAAATAGTGTGTAAAGATAGTGGAGTGGAGCCATGAGTGAGACGCGTTCTGTAGCCTGGCTAGAATGGCAGCAAAATGTCTGGCAGTTGCAACAGAGCTGGAACAAGATGCAGCAGCTCCAGTGGTAACACTATCCTGCAGCATTTTACAGCTTTTTATTCTAAGGATGTGTCTCACCAGTCCCTACAGTTCAGATGGTAGTGAACTACTTGTGGACTCAGCGAATTTTTGATGCCGTATCAGTGCCAAAATTATTCTAGCCCAGAATCCACTGCAAAAATCAGTAAGCACCATCAGGACCTGGATTATTTCATTACATCACTATCAGTTGTCATTAATTAACATATGATTTTGCACACATTTTATATATATACATATATATATTCATATGCATATATATTGTTATTAATGTTTTGTTGTTAATGTGTATTTAAGCCAAGTCAAGTCAAATTTATTTGTATAATCTAAACAGAGGAGGGATCTCTCTCCCAGGATGGACAGATATGCAGTAGATATTTTATGTACAGAATCAAATTACAGAAATACAGCATATGACTTATAATGGATTTATAACACAACACAACACAACACAACACAATACAACATAAAACATAAAATACATAACATAACATAACATAACATAACATAACATAACATAACATAACATAACATAACATGGCATCACATCACATTACAACACATCACATCACATCACATCACATCACATCACATCATGACACATTACATCACATCATAACACATTACATCACATCATAACACGTGACATCACATCACATCACAACACATCACATCACATCACATCACATCACATCATGACACATTACATCACATCATGACACGATATCACATCATAACACATTACATCACATCATAACACGTGACATCACATCACATCACAACACATCACATCACATCACATCATGACACATTACATCACATCATAACACGTGACATCACATCACATCACAACACATCACATCACATCACATCACATCACATCACATCACATCACATCACATCACATCACATCACATCACATCATGACACATCACATCATGACACATTACATCACATCATGACACGATATCACATCATAACACATTACATCACATCATAACACGTGACATCACATCACATCACATCACATCACATCACATCACATCATGACACATTACATCACATCATGACACGTGACATCACATCACATCACAACACATCACATCACATCACAACACATTACATCACATCATAACACGTGACATCACATCACAACACATTACATCACATCATAACACGTGACATCACATCACATCACAACACATCACATCATAACACATCACATCACATCATGACACGATATCACATCATAACACATTACATCACATCATAACACGTGACATCACATCATGACACATTACATCACATCATAACACATGATATCACATCATGACACGATATCACATCATAACACATTACATCACATCATAACACGTGACATCACATCACATTACATCACATCACAACACATTACATCACATCACATCACAACACATTACATCACATCATAACACGTGACATCACATCACATCACATCACATCACATTACATCACATCACATCGCATCCCAACACATTACATCACATCATAACACGTGACATCACATCACATCACAACACATTACATCACATCATAACACATCACATCATAACAGGGGCCTGTTTCAGAAAGCAGATTCAGCAAACTCTGAGTCTGAACTCTGAGTTGATGAACCTCAAGATGGGAAACTTGGAGTTTTCAGTTTCAGAACAGCTGGCCAGAGTCGGTTCAATCAACTCTGAGTATGTTCACTTTGAGTTAAGCTCATGCGTGAGGGATAAAACGAGCCGTTATCAAAGGAGCTGCGATACAACAAGTCACTATGGCAACAGGTAAATAAAAGACAGAGCCTCCATTTTAATCTAGTGGACGTAGAGATATGACGTCGCACATCTTTTATCTTTAAAAAAAGAACTTGAGTCAAAGCAGGAAAAGTGCCAATAAGTTAACACAATAATGTTTTATTGAGTGTTGTCCATTAATCCATCATTTAGCAGCCTAACATTTCCTTAATGACGATAAAGTTGAATTTTACTGTGTATCAGGATGCAGCTACATTACATTTTAAATATATTTGTTCAGCTTTCATCTGACAAACAAAACAGAGGAATCAGTAACTGAAGATGAAAAATACTAAGATTTAAATCATATATAGATGTCGCTCTCAGTCTGATCCAGTAATAATGTGTTTGATGATTTGAACTTGAAAAGCCGTCGAGGTTAAAATTTTAAATCTTTAGACGTCTATTTGTATCTCAGATCAACAACATTCAGTGACTTTATTTCAGCTGCTTCAACAAATGTAGTAACTTTAAAAATTGCCTCTGAAAACACGTTAAAACACGTTCAGACACATACTCATAACAGGTCACATCACGACACATCATAACACTTCACATCCCATCATAACACATGTTACATCAGTGACATGTTCTTTTGACTACAGTTAAAGTTATAGATTGTTTAGAAATACTTCCAGAGACGGCAATCACATTTTCACTCTCCAGAGAGTAGCTCCTTGTATGGCAGAAGCCACTGCACATACACAGGGATGTAGTTGTGTTTAAAGAGCTTCATTAGCTACATACCACAACCTCTTGACTTTGCTTCTCAAAGAACTTCAGTGCAAAGTCAAGAGGTTGTGTAAGTAGGCTGACAATAAGAAAAGTATATAAAATCATCAGCCATATCCTTTAAGATTGAAATAAAATTAATTGAGGGCTGAAGGTATTAACTCTGTCCTCTGTACTGCACAGTAAGGAAAGGACATTTAGGTCCTATGAGAGCGCAGTTTACTGATGTTACGTAACTTCTAGGTGATAAAACAAGTACCTCTTGCTGCCAACAGACAAACATCAACTCTTGCAATATTATATGAAATATACTATGTGATCATGCACAGTGTAATGTGCAGTAAACATAGGGGCAAATAACAGTGTCTTTCACTGTAAATCATGTTAGAAAAAAAACATATCGGCATCGGTGTTTCTCTTCCCCTTATTTTCTCCTGTGTCTTTCTCTTTTGTCTTTTTCTTGAGTCTTTACTTTTTTCCTTCTTTGTTTATTAATTCTACCATTTTTGGTCTCTCTTGAACAAAATCTGTCTGATCCTTAAACCCTTTAACGCTTGACTAAGTGAGTCTGAGGTTAACTTGCTGGCACTTAAATTTACTTCTCTTGCTCAATTCATGTTATTATTTCAACTCCAGTTTGCATGGACTCCTTAAAAGCCTGCTTATGCAATCCTCTTCTGTCTTCCACCATAAATCTATGTAACATTTGCATTTCGGTCTTACAGCATTTAAAGCATCTTGGAGATAAAGTGAACATTCATTACAGTGAAGGAAGGAAAACAAAGTGCTAATGATAAATCAAAACTGTAAAAAAAAAGTAACATTAAAAACCTCATTTGGGCCTGCGGTTCAGTCTTATTTCTCATTTCACACCTTTCTGTTTTCCTGTTCAGCTCTTTTTTTTTTTTTTTTGACTTATAGTCGTAATTCAGAATGTGTTGGCCCTCATCAAAAAGGCACTTATGTAATCCCATGGGTGAATATGAAACAGACCTGCTTTTGGGACACAATGTCCTCGTAACATCACATGTGATAGTGTATGTATAACAAGTCTGGTGCTAGATCAAAAAAAAGAAAATTGAAGGCGAAGATCTCTGTGAGATAAAACTTTTACTGTGAAATTAAATTTGCTGGACACTATCAGTTCAGTATACAGGTCACTTGTCTGGTCTGAATGTTGACTTAAGAAGTCTGACTGATTAATATGAATTTGTTATGTAAATGTGAAACCATAATTTTGTGCATTCACTTGTTGTAATTCCTTTATTGACTTTTGAAATGAAACAAAGTTTTATCCACCATTTATACTTTACTTGAGCTTCAAACCCCTTTCTTCACTTTGGCTGCTACATACTCTCAGTATTTGTTGTCAGTCACACAGCCAGTCGTAGTGGTGCTGTGGTGGCAGTGTTTCTGCATAAATTGGGGCTTTGAAGAATTGAACTGCTGCACCAGCTTTGAATCATTAAATGGCTAACCTGAGTTACTATCATAATACCTTGAACGAGGTACTTAACATACAACCGACAGATAATTGAGAAGTAGCCTACGCTGCACTCTGAAACATGAAGAACATTATGACAGCTGCTCTGAATATTTTGTCAAGAATGCTACGCGGCGCTATGTGTACTGTATTGAAATTTCTATTGTGCTGTGAATTCCGAGCAAATACACAGAGTTAGGCGGGCCTGTCTGTGCACAAAGCTTAAAATATCTTTGAGGTAACAAAGATGTGACTGACATTCAGCAGCAGCAGCTCTATTTCTAACTCACTGCTCATTTTGTTCAAAGAGCCAGTGAAATATTTACTGTTTTTACATTTAATAGTTCCAGCAGTGATTCTGGTTCAGGCAGAGGTCTAGCTTTATTGCAATTAGAAGCTATGTCAAACATTGTAAATGCAGCTGGAAACAAACACTGGAAAAAGCTGGAAAAAGTACAGAAATGTAGAAGAGTGAGAACATTTAATCTTACCGTTTTTTTTCATGATTTTGTGTGAACTGTATGCATTCAATGCTTTTCTACAATGTCATCATTTCGCATTTTCTGATGATTCCCACTGCTTGAACTGCGGATCTGTGCCAAATAAAGAATTTTTAATTACTCTGTGTTTGATGATGAAAGCTCAGAAGTTATTTTGTAACAGATGCGTATTAAATGCATATTATGGATGACGAGTGAAGATAACTACAAAGGCTCAGGCGTGTGGTATTGCTTTCACCGTGGGTCAAATTTTAGGCTACAGAGGGACACCTGTCCTGCCACCTTCAGATGGCTCATGGCATTCAATCAACTGAAGGGGAGAGCTTTCATACATCCTAAAAAACTGTGGATGACAGATTTGAATTGACTATAGAAGCTTCTGTAGGTTCTGTAATCCAATCCACACTGACTCTGACCTCCATTACAAAGCTAGTCTTGTTCCAGGTGGACTGTAGAGCAAATAACAAAAATGCATGTCTGCAAGCTGAATAACAAGAATGTACTCTTGTTGCTCAGCATGAGCCGTCCCTCACGAAGAGAAGACTAAAAGTTGGAAAAAAGTAGGACATCATCTTTAAGAATTCATCTATGTGATAAATTGTAATACAGTTGATATTTATGGGCAGAAACAACTCTGACCCAGATAAGGGAACCAGAGATATGAAACCATAATCTGACACTGATTTTGTTGGCCTTCACAGAATGATTTTATGTCTTGTCTGAATGAGATAATATGGTGCTATCCTCAGAAATCCCCCTCTGTGCTTTGTCAACCTTATTGCGCTCTACTGGTGCAGCGTATTTCTAGAACAAAGTTTACCAGATGTCTTTCAATCAAGACAAACAACAGACTTAGAAGCATTACACAACTAAGAACAGACTCAACAAAACATGTGGGGTTCTATTCCTGTTCAGGAGCAAGAGTTGTGCATTATTTTTTACGTGTTTTTCCATCTCTCCCTCTCTTTCTTTACAGCTTGTCCTCAAGGCACCTTTAAATCCTCCCAGGGGGCAGGATTATGTCAGCAATGTCCGCTCAACAGCCGATCCACCATCGAGGCCGCCACCCTCTGTGGTTGTCGGAATGGCTATTACCGTGGTGACATGGACAAACCAGAGGATGTGTGCACCAGTGAGTCAGTCTCCGTCAACAAACACACACACACACAGAAATAATCCTTCCAGTGGCTTATGATTATATGATTATGCCTCAGTGTGATCGATACTGGTTTGTGATGTCTGATGCAAACCAGTATTTTTGGACTGAAGTCATATTTGACACCGAGAGTCACATATCTCATCATTAAATTAAAGGCTAACATCTGCTTTGATTTATCATTCTTCACTCTAATTTTATGCACCTCGTTCGACGACGAGTGTGCCGCAACGTTCCTGTCTTTGGGGAGCAGTAAGTAATAACGCTGCCACATTCCTCGGGCTTTTCATTGAAGTGACTCTGTGTTTAGTGTGTTGAAGAGGCTATATTGCTATGCAAGACGAGGCGTTCCCGCTCAGTTCCACAGAGAGATGGTGTAAGTAGGTTGAGACATGAATCATTTTGGACTGTCTCTGTAGCTAGTCTCAAATTGTGAAACTGTGTGTGTTATTCACACCGTCTGCCTGACCTGGATACAACAGCATGATTTTTAGGGGCTAAAAGAGCTCCGGCTCATTCATAGGCAGCTCTTTATTTAATTGTTTACATTCAGAGATGAATTTGCAACATTCTGACAGAGACTTAAATGATACTTTCTCTCAGTTGGGTTGAATGAATTATTGCAGTGACTATTGGTGACCAATTTATAAGCCCTACTTTACATGTCCTTCAGCATACCGGTTTTGACCTCTGTCTACCAATTTTGGACTCTTAAATCAGACTCTGGTTAGTTTTCCCCCTTGGTTTGATTTGTTTGGGCAGATCTGAAAACAGCAATTATCCGAGTGCATACTAAAACAACCTCATTGAGAGAAGTGGTCTTGGTCCACTTCCAAACAAATTCTTTGCTTTTTTTCAAGCAGTTTATTTGTGGTTGGAACACGATCCAACGTCGGTCTGACCCAACTACAAGGCAAATTCTGCAAGTTTGAGCTTAACAGACCCTGTAAACAGAGAGCAATAGCTAGCAGCTAACTGGAGGATGAATCGAGGTCCCGTCCCAGACACATCTAACCAATGAGTGTAACAAAGTGGAACAAACAAACTACTGGTTTAAAAACACACTAAATTACACTATATTACTGTAGTTTGTCGAGTAGCACACATGTAGGTTTATTTCTCACCTGTAGTTCAATTCATTTGGTCTGGACTGAGGAACATTGTTGCCTTTTAGTTGTAGTCTGTTTCCCCAAGCCCCCCAGGAACCCTGACTTTGACGACAATTTAGTGTCCAAATTGTGTAACTACAACTTCCAGGTCTATTGTGATGCTATTGGGTTCAAAAAGACTTTTTCCCATAGAATTATATTGTGAAAGAAACATTTGTAGCTGATACATTTTTTTGAGTGAGCCCCTGCAAAATGACTCGTTAAACTATTGGAGAGCTAAACTGGTTGGAAGTCCCTGAAAATGCTGAGTGCACTGAGCCCATAGAGCATCTGGGTAATTTCTTTACAGAGGTAAGTTACTTTTTTGGCTGCATGTGCCACTTAGCAGCTTTCATAGGAATGAACAGGGCCCCCATCCGATGCTGTATCCAGATCTCCTCATATATCCTGTTTCCTGTTCAACCAAGAGTTGCGATACGCAGGAAGTTACACAGACATAAAACTAATTTATTGAACACTTTTGGCCGTTTTCAGCACTATATGAACACTCAGAGCAAAATCTAATTCTGGCAACTGAAGGCAAGTAAAATTGCGTTTACTGAGCCTTACATGTTTATTTATTATCTCTGATGTGACAACAAACTCATGAAGTGATAATTTAATCTAAATGTTAATAGCTGCTAGACCTGATACCGTATGTCATAAATAGTGATGGACAGAAATAGAAACAGTACAGAAGAGAGGTGTCTTGTCCTGAGGGGTAAGTTACTGTTAGGTTGTTAGGTTTCGTTCACTTTTTAATGAGGGACTTATAAAATACAAAGAGTAGGACACAAACATTACATATCTTTTTGAGTTTTCACTTTCTGCTATATTGATGTAAATCCCTGCCCTCACCTAATGACACAAATATGTGTTACCCAATGAGCTTGCATAAATATAGCCCAAACATAGTTTACGCAGACTACATTTTTGGGAGTTCAGAATCAGCAGATGGACTTGGTCCACTTTGAAGCAGACTGTGACCCTGTTTTCAGGCAGTCTTGACCCACTTGTTCATCTGCACCAGTTTGTTTAACAGCTTCCACACCAGCCAAAATAAACTGAATTGAACCGAACCGAACAAATAAACACACCAGAGTTCATCCAAATCAGTTCGGTTGGTATGAAAGCTATCAATTAAAACATCCATAGAGACAAAACATATAGTAATTTGTCACCTTAAGATAATTAAAGAGGATTAAAAGTCATGTCTTGCACTAAAATCTCAAATCATTGAGGCTACATTCTGTAGTATTTAAGATTGGTTTTATTCTTCTTTTATTCCAAAGTGTGTCACCACTCATCATCTACTGCAGTATACAGTTTTATAGAGGTAATCTCGAAATGAAAGTTAAAAATGATTTTGCGGGAGTGGTTATGGAACAATTTATGCAGTTAACCTATTCTGACAAACAGTGAAAGCACCTGAAAAGCCTCACCTCAACAATGGCAGCGCACTCTCAAATTGATGCTGATAGAAGAAAAATCAACGTTCCCAGTGAAAAAGTGTCAGGTGTCAACCTACTCAGCCTACACAGCTCTGTGAATTACCTTGGTGCTTTCAATTCAAGGGCAAAAACAAATTAGTGTTATACTTTTTTTTTTTTTTTTTTTGAAACACAACAGCAATGACAAAGAAGGGGAAAACTCTGAAAACTAAGGGACAGAACTTCAATATAGGGAAGAACTTCAGTTTACTTCTATTTTGTATAAACTCAATCAGATATAAAATCAAATCAGTGCAATGGAAGAGTGAGTGCACAATATGTGGATAGTTACCTGTCAGTATGCCATAGGCTGCAGGTGCCTATGTGTACTGTATGCAACTGTGTGGGTTGTTCAGAAGTGTATTTTTGTGTATAGGTCAGAATGATACTGTGAAAGCCACTTACAAAACACTGAACGAAGAACAAGGATGTTGCTGAAGGCTGCAGTACAGACTCTTTTAAAATAGTGTCTATTGTTGTGGCAGTGAAAATGGACAATTTTAAAAAGACGATTATCAGTTATTTTCTTTCCGTGTTGCATTTGAATGCATATTTGCTGTGAGTGTCCAATGGTGTAAAAGTAGCTGTGCTATTTGGATAAAAAGTTAAAATGAGTGAATATCTGTATCAACACACTGCATGTGTCTCTGCGCATATAATTATGAATGCACAGTTTCTGATGGGGCCTCTCTCTTAGAAGGAATGTTTAGAAGATGATGCTACTTAGATTTTCAACCCCCCTGCTGATTGCTAACACTTTGATTCTGCAGAGTGGGTGTCTCTGCGTGCCTGTTTGAGAAATACATACACACATACACACACATATTCCGCAGGGCTGCCACAGCCATTTCTTATAACTCTGTGATTCAACATATGCCAAGGTTGAATATCAAATTCATCTCAACTGCTCTTGTTTCAACATGTCATTTGAGTGTGTCTGTGTGCGTCGTGATAACTGTGACGTGTGTGAATAGGCGAGGAGAAGTGCGCCCGCTAGGTTTAACCTTGTGAAAACTCTGGGTGTGCGATTAGGACTCAATTTAACACCCAGAAAACCCGAGTTTCTCTTCAAAGAAAATCAAAGAGATGAGCTGACAGCAAGAGAGAATCTGACTGACTGACAGACTGCAGAAAGACAGACACAGTAGGGATGCCACGGTGAAGAATTTTCCCCACTGATTAATAAACTTGTGACAAAACTGATGCTGATCTTCCGAATCACAAGCAAACAGATGTGGGGATGAGTCAGAGGATGACCACCACTTAGAACCAGAACCTGGAGCAACCTGCCTGCCATTCAGAGAGAGACACATTGAGAGCAGGTTGAGAAGGTAGAGAGCGGGAGAGTTTCTGCCAAAAACAAGCACTGAGACCTGAGGAGACATGAAAGCAGCTGCTCACTAACAGCTACGTGTGTTTACAGCAGAGAGCAGGAGGGAGGACAGACGTCTCACTCTGAAGGAGTTTTGTATTTCTCTGTAATGTAGGACAGTGTAATTGATAGGCTGTAGGGTCAAATCTAGAGTCTTCTTTCTCTCCTTACTCTCACGTGACAAGTGAAATCTGATTCCACCACTCTGTGCTTAGTATTTTATAAATCAGAGGTTTTTTAATTTGATCAAGTCAAGTCTTTCTCTCTGCCTGAAGTTGAGCTGTTAGGTCACCTTCTGACTATTACAGTCCAGATTCCTACATCAGTACCAGTAATACTGGTTGGAAACTCTGCAACCTTGAAATGACAATTGACTTGATTTCAGTAAGGTTTAAGTCCAAGTTTCCAAGTTTCTCGTATTAAGATTTGATTCTTCATTTTTTCCGTGACCAAGAACATGATGAACTAAAGTTTCCTTAAATACCCAAGATGTGAGGGGGCATAATGTTCTTTTCTTGCATCCCCTATAGGTATAAGAAATTTTCATCTTCTCCAGATTCGCTTTATTTTTTGTATGGAATACAAGGCAAAAAAATATATACATCACAACTTCCCAAAGCCCAACATGACACATTCAAATGCTTGTTTCTTTGGAGTAGCAGTCCAAACCCCAAACTCATTAGGTTTAGTAGCACTGAAGACTACAAAAACCAGTTAACATTCACATTTAAGAAGCTAGAACCATTAAATGTGAGGCTATTATTTTTTGTTTTGTAATTAATCGCTTAACAAACACATTAATTTTCTGTTAACCAACAAGATGATATATTGACTAATTGTTTTATCTCTAATGTAAAATCTGTTTCTAAAAAAGTAACTAGTAACTACCGCCATTAGGTAAACGCAAGTGCAGTTAAATGTTCAATATTTCCTGTCTTATGTAGTGTGGTAGAACTACAAATTTTCACCAAACTGAAATACTCAAATGTTTTTTTTAAATCAGTGCTTAATATTAATTTCCCCCTGCAGCAGCCCCAGTTTATAGGTGTATTTGTACACATAATCTTACACTGAGGGACACAAGCTGGATTACCGTTGGATGTGTTGAATTTTTTACATTATCTGTGTGTGAGGTCAAATTTGTGAAAAGGCTTGTGCTTCTAAAGAGATTGTGTGTAACAGGACGGTAATACTCAAGCGTCTGTAAAAGACACACAAATAAATGAATAAATAAATGTGATATGGTTCACTCCCATTACAAATTGAAATGAATTAAAACTGTTTCCACACATAGCTCATTGCATAGGCACAGTGAAGCTCTTCTTATACAACCACTTGCTTTATGTTTGAAAAACCAGACTTCTTGTGATAATGAAAATATTCATATGTAAGCCATTAGTCGGCACTGCTTATTAAAAACATAAATTATGTTCTCACCACCACCAGAGCTCCACATAATGAAGTTTGATTGCATCCAGGTGTGAAGCAGTAATTTGCTTTTAATTGACAGACTAATCTGAATCTGGTTGATACTGTATTCCCAGTACTTTGGTTTGGCCAGTTACAGGGTTAATAAAAGGCAGACTGAAGAGTGTATTTTCAGTTGTACTCCCTTCTTACCCTCCTATTATTTCTCTCTCTAGGTGTCCCCTCGGCTCCCCGCAACGTGGTCTCACTCGTCAACCAGACATCATTGCTGCTGGAGTGGCACTCGCCACGCGACACTGGGCACCGTGATGACCTCTCCTATAATGTCTTATGTCATCGGTGCCACAGCAGCGAGCGACGGGCATGTCAGCCATGTGATGACAGCGTGGTGTATGTTCCAGGCAAGCGGGCGTTAAAGGAAACAAGGGTGGAGATCAGCAAGCTCCGAGCGCACACATCATACACCTTTGACATACAGGTTTGTACCTTGAGTGAAGGATGTTCTATAAACCTTTTTTTTATTATTTAGTTTAGTATGCATGCTGTTCAGTGTAAGTGAAAATGTCTATTTTAGCTTTAAACACTCACTGTCTCTAAGCCTGAAAGGTGGCTTTGATAAGTTTGTGTTCCTTTTCAGAGAAAAGCAGCTGTAGTCAGGTTTGGATTCAAAATAGGTACTATCTACTGTAATGGCAACCCAGAAACAGAAAAATACGTATAAAAGAGTATCACAAACCTCTAATATTTCTAATGCTTCTTGTGGCGTTATTCATCTCTTTGCTGTTGATCTGTATGTTTACAGCTTCTTGAAAACATAGCCAGCTACATTCATGATTTAGAGTATCGGCTCTTTATAGCTTTAAAGCTCTGCTCTGAGTGCAGTATTTAGCACTTTATCGATGAAGCAACTCTGCCATTACTCTGAGTCGCTGACTCAAGATGATTTCAGCTACCGTTGTCTACAAAGGAGTAGGTTATAAACTTTTGAGAGCCATCTTTTAAGCCTGAAGGTGATCAAAAATAGTTTTCCTTTATTTCTTTATGCTACTAGTTATAAAGTCTTGAAGAAAGTCTGAAATGTAACTCTTAGAAAGTTGCATAATGATGTAAAACACAAAGTTGCTACTCAAAAAAAAAAGTAGAAAGTAGTAGCACTTATTTCTCACTTCCAAAACAACCTTGGAGCTAAATGTGTCGTCAACCCTTGTTTTAATATGCAAATAGCTGCCAGATATTCAGTTTGATGCTCAAGGATACTTTAGCTACATAGATGCTTGCTGACATGGAGGCTTTTATACACAGTCTGCAGTTATATCATGTTCTCTCTAACCACAAGGCCACTGTGATATCCTTAATGTGAGTTGAACTTTCAGTCGTCTATCATAGCCCCAGTTTACCATCAAGGCTGGGTGCCTGAATCAAGGTCATCTGCATTGTAATTATTTAGGGAAAGGAGCATATGACTTCACTTTCCTCATTTACGCATTGATTTTGAAATCTCATGTAATCTATATGTGGCTACCTCTTTAAGCCCTTTAGGCTTTGAAAAGCCAGTATATTAATCAATTTAGTGGCTCTATTAATCAGAGATTTTTTTGTAGGAATCCACTCAGATATAATCTGTTTCTAGATGTACTTTAAGTTAATCTATTTTCAGGCTGACTGTTGTGGAGCGGGTGGATCAATAATGACGAATGAATAAATGACTAATGACCTGATTATGAAAGTGTTGATTATAAAAGCATTGATTTTAATTTGACGTGTTTACCGAAGGAAATCGCCTTCAAAGAAACAGATATCCATAAGAATATCCATTAAGATATCTGTGGTTTGTTTGTTTTAATTCCAAAATGAGATACAAGAGAACAAAATGATGACTGTTATTGATATCATATATCATCTGTCAACATGTACCTGCAAAGCAACTGTTTGTGCCGATAAAATTATTAGTGAATTTTGAAAAAGTGACTCATGACATATCTTATTTACTTTTTGGCATGAAAGATATATTCTGAAACACAAGTAGACACAAAACACTAAATAAAAACAAACAAAACAATATAGAGGTCTGATTAAGCCATCAGGCTAGGCTCACTAATAGCCACACCTTTGTTTAATGATTTTTCTATTCAAGACTGAAGACATTTTTGACTCTCAGAATGATTAACTGAACTCATAACAATATGTGGCAGCTAATTAGGGGGTCTTGAGCCAGTTAATTGTGTCTATGATGAGATGAGAAAGACAGAGACCTTGGAATTTAAAGCAGACATTCACCGAAATGAAAACCATGTCATCGTTGCTGATTGCAATTACACTGATTGTTTGCTTAAAAAAAAGTCTGTGATACTCTATACTGTATATAAAGATTTGAAGGGTACTGTCTTTCTTTAGCCTTTGTGTCCTACCTCCAATTGTAATATAACTCAGTGTTAGTTCCAAACCGAAGGACTATTTCATACTAAATTATTTTGTGGTGTTACATGTCAGAGTTTAGGGTGATGTTAGAAGCTATGTCCTGCTCTTTACTGGATTTGTGAAAGTTTACACTTGAACAACCTCATTGAAACCCTTTGTCAAGACAGCATTACTCATCAGGTAGTCCTCATCCTAAAAGCCTCTTGTAATGTTGAAAGTGAAACATATTGTTTGGAAATATAAAAAATAAGATATCTAACCTTGGTCTTTCTTGTTAAGAAGCTAAATAGTGTTTATGCTGGAATGAGTCTGATCTTACATTTTCCCTATTATACCTATAATACTAGGGTTAACTAGCCCTACACCGCTATACAAAAACTATGCCGCTCCTTTACTTGCTGAGGACATGAAGCTTTAGCCTCAATCTTTTAGTACGCTATCATGTATCCATTAAGTCCTAACCTTGAGGCAGCACTGTGGCTCAGTGGTCACTGTTGCCTCACAGCAAGAAGGGTTTACAGATTCTCCTCGTGTTTGCTTGGGTTTCTGCCTGGTACTCTAGTTTCCTAATGCCATCAAAGACATGTATGTTAGGGTTAATACTCCCGTCAGTGCCCCTGTCCTCCCAACTGGAGTTGGTCCCCAGGTGCTGCACTACAGCTGCCCACTGCTCCTTGTTTTTGTATGTAGGATGGGTCAAATGCAGAGGATCAATTTTCCCACAGGGATCAATAAAGTACTTCTTCTTCTTCTCTCATCTCACAAGAATTTACTTGTGTTGTTATTTGTGAAAATGTTGTGGATTAATGTATTTGGCAAGTTGCCAAATATAATTCATTGTTTTTTTTCTGCCAAAATATCTGATCTAGCTCTACAATGTCCAGAACATATCCACAACATATTTATTAGCATTTAACCATGACCATGGTCTTTCTCTTATTTTAACCTGTCTTGTTTGCCTGCCACCTCCTCTGTCTGACTTCAGTATGATATATAAATGTAGCACTCAGTTCATTTGAAAAAACGTTTGCCTGTCAGCATAATTCAGCCAGCAATAGCCAATGCAGTATAATTGGGAAAACAATTTAATCATTTATAAACATAATTTTTAGGACCCTTTCACAGGGTTCTCATTTTGAAATAGCTGTTAACATTAAAAAGTCAGCCAGAGACTGCATATTTAACCAATTAGCTACTGCACAGGTCATAAAAAATGCTAGAAACGAGAAGCCTGCTTTTGTCAACCTCTGACTAAAACCAACCACCCATTTTAAGTGTTACATCTGCCAGTGTTATCATTGTAATCTGCACATGTGCTTTGTGAGATTGGACAGCTTGACGGGCATAGCAACAGTAACCAAGGAGGGGGTGGGGTCTAACAAACTGTCAGTTAAAATAACTGTTAATGTCTGTTAAGTGGAATTACTGACCATTGCACTTCATTTTCTGCAGGCAATCAACGGAGTCTCCAACAAGAGCCCTTATCCCGCCCAGCAACTGTCAATCAACATTACAACCAATCAGGCTGGTGAGTAGAGAGTGCAAATGCTGTGTGCATGTTTCAGTGTGTGTGTGTGTGTGTGTGTGCGTGCAATTATCTGTGGATGTGTGTGTAAAGCATACCCTGGGGCACAGTGGATTATGTGAGGGAGGGATGGCTAGGGGGATAAAGGAAATTGAGCTACAGCCTTTTAATTCATAAAACATGTTATAAGCTTGTCATCTCTCTCCCTCTGTCTCCCCTTCTCTTCCCCCTTCTCTGTCTTTCCTGCACATCCACAGCTTTCATCCTGTTTTCCTCTTTCCCCCTTGCCTCTCCCTCAATTCTATTTTTCTTGCCTTTATCCGCTCTCTCTGCCCTCCTCTCTGTCCCCCTCTCTCAGTCTCTGACAGTGTAATTCTTACAGACTATAAAGTGAGCTGAGTTACTGCTCCATCAATACTTTATAGAGACAGACACAAGTGATATTTCCACCGCTACCCAAATTTAGAGTTAAAAGCCGCTTTCCTCTGATGGAAAACACATCATTTACCTCATCTACGGCAACCCGGGCTCATTCGTAATCGAAACATGATCCATTGTCACCCCACCGCTTTCTGAGCGCATTTCTAGCTGCTGCCGGATGCAAACCTTTCTTATCCTTGAAATCTTCTCAACAAGACCTGATTTATTTTTAGTCCAACTGCGGGAGGGTTTTTTTTTAAAAATTATGCAATGGGTTTTGAGCATATTTCACGAGACCTGAGGATTTGAAACTCACTCAACATATATAGAACTCTGTAAAATGTCAATTGTAGCAATATTAAAAAGTGCCGAGAGGTTTTCAGGTGACAGCTCGTTCACGCTGTAAAATTATGATGACGGAAGTGGTATTTGGCTCATGGGGTATCACAGCATTTACTGAGGATTATGGCAGCTAGATGATGACTCAGCTGTGTGAGATGCACACTACGCATACTAAACTTACCATATGATGGTTTCAAATGGGATCACCATGAAGCCAGTGAAACAAATTGAATTCTTTTTTGGGTGGGGACATTAATATTTGTTTTTTTATTCCTTTAAAAGGTGCAGTGTGTAGAATTTAGTGGCGTCTAGTAGAACAGACATGGCAGAAATAGAATATAATATATGTTTTAATTAGTGTGTATGAGCCTTTTATAGCTACGTAGGGAGCGAGTCCCCTTTCATGGAGGCCATCATGTTGCAGCGCCATGTTTCTATAGTAGCCCAGAACAGACAAACCAAACACTGTCTCTAGAGAGGGCCGTTCATGTTTTTCGCAAGTTTTGTGGCCACCGTGGGTTCTCGTACATGCTTGGAAGGGGAGGGTGAGAGGGGGGGGTTTCAGTTGGTTGCAATCTGCAACCTTACCATTAGATGCCACTAAATCCTACATACAGCACCTTTAAAATACCCATCTCAATGCAAAATACATAATTGCGATACTTCTTGCACTTGTGTAGTATCCATCTCCCTTTCCTGATTCCTTCTCCTCTCCACTCTTAGCTATCAAGTAAAGCGCAACGTGATGAAAACCATAAAAAGATCCCAGAGGCAAAACTATGAAATGCATTATAGCCAACAGCTTCTGCTTCCTAAAATTACGGGTAAAAATGCATTGCAGACATAACTCTTGTTGCTCCATCAGTGACAAGTGCAGTAATTTGTTTTCATGAGGCTGGGTGAGGAAACATTTTTTCTTCCTTTGGGTGTAAATAGTCTTTGGCAATATGTCATTACATTACATTCTATATTTCCATATTCATGGCGTTTAAGCATGCTAGTAAATCCTTTAAATACCTAATTGATTGTGTGTACCTGTGTGTGCATGTGTGTGTGTGTGTGTGTGTTTTTTTAACAGCTCCCTCAGTAGTTCCCATAATGCACCAAGTGAGCTCGACGAGCCGCAGTTTCTCGTTGTCATGGCCACAGCCCGAGCAGCCCAACGGAATTATCCTCGACTATGAGATACGATACTATGACAAGGTAGAGTGGGATGATAAATGTCTCTGTGTGTCCATGTGGTTTTTGTTGTTATGTTCACAGCCGGTAATCCATTAGAGTCAATAAAACAGGCAAATCAATATCAACTACATTTAAGTCATCTATTATCAGGACTCTTACTGAAGAGCAGCAACATTCTCACTGTTTCTTAAATACTTGAGCTCAAACTTACTGCGATAAAAGTGAAAAAACTCACATCATCACAATAGGTCCTTATGTATACATACTATAAATGCTGGGCAAATCAGCCAATCAGACGACTACAAAAAATTGGCGAGTTGGTTAATGAAACACCTGGAGAAAACCCTTGTGCTGGCATTCAGGTAATAAGATGAAGTAAAAGACAAACAACAAAGGGTAACAATTTCATCATACATACATTAGATCAGATTAAACAGTGCTGTTTTTTATAACAACCTGGACTATCCAAAAGCTAAAGAATTTGAAAAAAAGAGTCTACAGACATGCTAGTGGCTAAGTCAAAATAGTCATTGTTAAAGAAAACTAAACTATCAGATAGATAAACCAAAGCATTGGACAATATGAGATATGAGATGAAAAGTCAGGATCATGAAATTTCACAAAGCATCAAATGACATAGTAATCCATTCAACAGTTTTTGGGACATTTCACTCTGAAGCACAACTGTCAACCTGTTGGTGACGCTACAGGAAAAGTCAAAAGATCATCAGTGTCTTTAGGATTCATCCTCTGGGGACAACAGATGTTTGTCCAAAGGTTCATGGAAACCAATCCAATATTTGTTGAGATATTTCTGTCTGGAAATATACCTAAAAGAAAAACCCTAAAAAACAATAGAACAATAGGTCAGCGAGGACGAACCACTACTTTTCATGATTTAATCAATGCATGTTTTTTTCATCCAATCTATCAGAAGAATGAGAGAATTAAAAGTAAATATTGGCATATTATGACATTCATATACAATACATGCATGTTTCAGTTATTTGAGATCATAATAACTAAAATACAGCAATGCCCACTGTGACAGCCATGTCAAATACACACACAAAACAGTGATTATGACTGATTTGTTGTGTTTGTGATGTGTGGTTTTGTACTTTTAAACATGACCATTAGCAGTTTCCCTCAAAATATAATGACCATTCAGTAATCAGTGTTTTTTGTAATATTCTGCCACCTAACACGGGTGATACTGGTTAATAAAAAAATGTTTAGTTTAGTGGTGAAAGCTGCTTCTCATAGACACAACATGATGATTAATTAAGGACAGCTGAGGCCACAGACCTGTCAACATAATTGTCAGATTTGTAATCCCTGTCATTTTTATATTTTCTCTCACACTCGTGCTAGACGTCTATTAAAGAGTTCAGTTCATGCATCATCTTTTATTATCATACGTTATTTCCTAATAAGTCAAGATTGATCGTAGAGCTACAATGCATATTTCACAGGGCCTGTAGTCATGCTGACAGGGTTTCACAGTGATGGAGAATCTCTCTTTATTCCAGGACACATTAATTGTTGATGGAAGTCATGCAGCATAAATGTGCATCCATTCATTAACAAGTGGCTAGAGTGGACTCTTGTCAAACTGTAAGACTACATTAACTCAACTAAACTGTAAAAGAAGGGTTTATTGATTTGTTGGATCTAATAAAGCGGTGTATGTACAAGTGATGAAGTCCTTTATGGTGCCACAGTTTTTTTTTAAATTGTGAAACACAAAAAGTAATCATATTCAAGATCTCCAATTAAATCAACTGGCTCACATAAGACACTGTAAGAACTCATACAGGTCTCATGGGTCTTTCTTCACTTGAATCAATTAACGAAGCAGCAATTCACCAACATTTCAAAGATAATGATAGACAGTGATGTAGACAAAAATAATTAAACTTTTATCTCTTTTACCATCCTAGTTAAATCATTAAATATTTCAACAATAAGCTACCACCAGAGCTGCTTCATTGGTCAGATCCTCGATGACATTGTGACACTGTTTTACAGCTTCAGTTTTTAACTTTGCTCTTCATGGTGATGAAATCAGCACAGATATCTGATTTCACATAGTCTTCCTCACATATGAACAGTCTGTCCTCACAGAGATATGGACTCACCACCACCTGTGAAGTAGAACATCTCTGCAGGAAACCATCCATTTGTCCGGGCCAGGATGTTGGAGAATGATCTTTCTCTGGCAGTTGAGGTTGAACAAAAGAAAAAAATATTCCAACTGAGTCTTTGTAGCCTATTATCCTTTGCCTACTGTACGATCAGACAATGTGCTGATGGGGGGAAAAAGTGCTTGGAGATAAATGTCATTATTCTTTCTCAACTAAAGTATTTGGAAGAGTACTCTATTCTTCCTATTCTGAAGAACTGTCTTAGAAATGGAAGAAAAGTGTCTCACCACCTGCTGGACTTGGAGACAGAAACACGGTGTAAGAGGTACTTACACATTCTCCTATAATGTATTTCTGCCTTTGTTATTGACTTGCCGCTTTGTAGACCAGCTCTGGTCCACTATACTTCAAGTTGATTCTACTCAACCTCCTGTCAGATTTGCAGAACGATGGAAGTCGAACAACACTTCCATCATCAGAAACCAATATCATCTACTGTTATGAAAGCACTTAGGGCGTCCTGCAACAAGTGATTGTCTTTGTTATTGATGAATCTGCAAAACCTAAGTCAACAGTGTTGTTTTATTCAACCAAAAATTCAAATATTCAGTTTATTTGCATATATGACAAACAAAGTAGTCATATGTGACGGTGAAATTTTGGTATTTTCGCTGGGAAAATGACTGAAACAAATTTTCTGACAATTGACTAATCGATTAATTGATTAATTGTTTCAGCTCTAAAAGCATCACGTCAATTCTTTTTAGTGACTTGAAAAAAAAATAAAACATGAAAGTGATGTGCAGCAAATATGTCACTCTTCTGCTTTCTGTGGTGCACGTCAACATCTGGAGAGCACTGGAGGAATTTTACATCTCCCCAGCCAAATCACTTCAAGCCAAAAAGGAGTAAGGCAACAATTTACTCACCAGTATTGAAATAAAAGCTTCTACAGGTCTGCTCCGCGAGGCTCTAGAGATCCTGTCTGACTGAAGCAATCAGGCCTCCAGCTGCACTGTAGTGAACAAGATCCTAACCTGTACTGTATGAACCAGGAGAGCAAAGCTCCAAACACTTTGCTGTCAGAGTTAAGTTATTAAACTAAAGCCTGAATAAAGAATTTCAGTTACATTTTATTTTAAGGTACACTAGTAAAACATAATAAGCTGTTCTTTTTTTTTATCAACCTAGACAAAAAGTAGAAATAACATCACCTTTATTAGACAGTAGACAAACAAAGTTATACCCTAATTAGACAACATACAACTGAATTATGTGCTAATTAGAAAACCGCATATAATACTGTAGTCTATTAGACTCAAAATGTGCTATACTTAGACACCATTATACCAAATTATACTCTAAACCAAATAGAGATCCTAATACACGATTAGACACCATTTTACTAAATGATAGTCTAATTAGAAATTAAACATAATGCCATATTAGATCCAAAATATACTACAGTTAGATGCTATTCTACCCTTACTACTAAATTATGTAATTAGTAATTAGACACTACATTTAATGCTACCGACATGGACCTGTGATAGCTTGATCAGACAACACAGGCTGTAATTACATGAATGTAATGCCATATTATTTCAGTCAAAGCCTTTAAAATAGTCAAAACACCGAGAGCTTAGAGGAAAATACATTTATTTGGTCTTTAATTATCATAGTTTCACTCACTTACAGGGTCATTTGTTGCTCATTAGAAGAAAACTGTACCGTTAATTGAAGTCAGACCACATCAGGTCACATCTGCTCACTGCTTCACAGGTCCCTCGTAGCCTGGATGTTCCCCGGAGTCCCATGGAGTTTGTAGGTAGTACATACTGTAATATATGCTTCCTCGATGCCCGACCCTAATACCAGTTAAGACATCAGACTATTAAATGCCATGTCACCATCCGGGCCCTGTAACTTTAAGCTATGGAAGCTGCCAGTACATCGCATCTTTATTTCCCACTTATTAGACTTTCGTAGAGGATAATTTGTGAAACATTACAGCAGAAGTGTACCATAAAATAAAGTACGACCAGATTCTCAGTCTTGTGATGCAAGTGAGGGCCTCTGATTTAAGAGTGAAATGCGCAGAACCTGTTTGGTTTTCCATCAAATGAATCAAGAAAGAAGAAAACTAAAAAAAAAAAGTCAACGGCACACTGAAAGTTAAATTAAAAGTATATCTATCACCCAAAGCTAAACACAAGAATATCATCATCTTTTCTGAAGCAGAGCCAACAGCTGCAAAAACAGATACTGCAGACACATTACAAACAAAAAGCAAAGCACCTACAAGGGATTGTGTGAGGTACACCACAAAGAACAACATGCCTCCTCATCCACAGCCCACATTTGATTCCCTGCCATCTTCTTATCCAGTTTACAAAACTAAAGAAAATAGTTTGGGCATTTTGGGGGGGAATCACTGCAAGTCTCTGTATTCATTTCTTTCTTCTTAATACATACTGTCAGTGAGTTGGTGCTTCCATAACTCACAGAAAGTCTGAACTACAAACATAACTGCAAACTTTAAACGCTCAAGACTCTTGTCAACTCTTTTTCTTATCTATTCTCTTTGATGAAAACACTCAGGCCTAAAGTCCATAACTCCGGAGGATTCGCTCACAGATTCCAATTTTCCAGCATGACATAGTGTATGGCTATAATTTTAGTGTGCCGCACAAGGGGGAGAGAGAAAGTCTGTTTGTGTGTTTCATTTTTATTGATATGGTTATTATTGCTGCTCTTAAAGTTTGTGACAGTGTGGGCTATATGCTAATTCCATAAATTCCATAAAACCATTAAAAATATTAACTACTGTTCATCATTACATAAGTCCTTAAACTATTACTACTAAATTTGCCTTCCAATGAATGTTTTCTTATAAATAGCTTTTAGCTTTTAACCAAATTGAGTAAGATATTAAATAATTAATGCATGCTGGTATATGCATTAAGGATGCACAGTGTAATATATTGGTATCTTATATTGGAGTCCACTTTTAATGAGATTATTTAAAGTCCTGCTCTTGTTGTCCCACAAATTTCCCTCATATTCACATTCACGTCCTGTCTTACCCACATTTTGAAATACTACTAAAACCGCGTCAACTCACACAGATCAAGTGTCTAATGTCTAATATAATGGCAGGTGGGATGTAACTATCCACTTTACTGATTTTCTGTTTTGCTGAAACTTTCATGAAATGTCAGAAAGACCTTTGAGAGCTCATTGAATGTGATTCCGGTCAATTACTCAATCAGAATGTGGTACCTGAAAGTATTAAATCAGACTTTCAGAGTCTCCTGTGCAGAATTGAATGTAGTTGAAATATTATCTGTTGATTTATCTGGCAATTGGAGACTCTCCTGACTAGAGAAATAACGGCGTCGTCTTATGTTGAAATGATTAAAACAACTGATGTTTACTGATGAGAAATCTCTTGTGGTCTTGTGAATATTGAATGTACATTCTCAGAAGTAATACTGATAGACATCTTTCATCCGTGTCTCTTTAAATACTACCAATTTGTTTTGCCAAGTATATTTTGAAAGGAATATTACATCTGCATTGATAATGTTCACTGGGAATAGTCTTTCCAGTAAAAGAATTGTTCTACATTTTTAGTGGCGTGCAAATCGCAAGACCGTGACACCACAGACACGTCCTGCTTGTCTTTTGGTTTAGGCAACAAAAACAAAAATAAGATCAAGAAAATATCACGGTTTTGGTTACACTTTGAAAATTCCTGTTTTGTACCTAAAAACTGTAAAAAAAAAAAAAAAAAAAAAAAACGTAAAAACTTTAATTATGTTGTCATTGCCAAGATAAATAGGTAAAACATGTGAAATATGAGGTCAGAGAACATTTACAGAAGGCAAGGCACATTTATTTGTATAGCACATTTCATACACAAGAACAATTCAAAGTGCTTTACATAATGCATTAAAAAAGAAAAACAATATAAACACATTAAAATGCCAATTAAAAGGAATAGGAGGCTTTTTAAATGGAAATTTAAAAAGTTAAGAACAGAGACATAAATACAGTATAAGTAATAGACTAGAAATACAATTTATGGTGCAGTAATAAGTTCTAAGTTGCCCCAAATGGAACAAAGGAAATAAAAGTGCAGTATAGAAACCAATCAATCAAAGGCACAAGAGAATAACATAAAACATCAAGTGTGAAGATTTGGCCCCTTTGCAGATTTGTTCATTAAAAATGTTGATTAAAAAAACATCATGTGCCTTGCATTATGTTTCTCTCCAAATGTATTTGCTGATGCAAATTAGTCGTATATAAGTGGGTGTTCTTGGATACAGGGGTTGCATTGTTATACTGCTACCGGTGATCAAGTGAAAGGTTGGCTGTACAACATGTCTGACTGAATCATCGGAAACAACTGTCTCATACCAACAGTCAACATTGGTTTCCTTCAACCATAACCACAATTCTTTCTTCCAGTTTAGAAAACGCTCATATGTTTTTTATGTGCCATTTTAAAAAAGCACTAGAGACTAATCTGTTTTTTAAGTGTGGTATGAGGACTTCAATGATCAAATACAGTGAGAGCACAGTTCCAAGGAAAGATTGAGAATGTGAGCAAAAGAAAGAGTTGAGATTCTGTATCTTGGAGAGCAATTACAGTGATTCGAGGACAGAGTGAGAGGAGCTGCACTCACTGAAAGATGTACTGTAGCTGCAGTCTGACAGTCACAGATAAAAAACCTTTACTTAGTCAAAATCAGGGCAGCGACTTAAAGTCTGCCTTATTTGCTGCTGCCTTTGCTTTAACATTATTTAACATGGGAGCCAATTAAGACCCAGAATAAAAAGCTGACATTTTGCTCTTGCATTGTTTCTTCTTTTTATTTTTTCCTCCTTGATATGCATCTTAGGAAGTAAGAATTACTGTATTTTACATTGTAGAAAAGCAAACCACATAAAGTGACTAATTTTAGCTCCTAGATTCAAGTGGAAAAGTCGTCAGAGAGCAGTTTCATAAGCCTGGAGAGAGACAGGACAGGTTTCCTCACCAGACAGCTGTACTTTTTTGTACTTTGTCATCTTTCCTCCTTCCTTTCCTCCATCTTCTCCTCCTTCACCACCTCCTCCTTCACCCCCACACTAAAGATAATGAGGTTTTTAATGTAGTAAATTTGATATGGCACGGGGAGGCAGGATTTTTCCTCCCTACTTATCTCTGGCTACCAGACCTTCCCAGATGGGCTGCCCCCTAACCTCTTCACTGTGGCAAGCATAGAGCCCCCCTGCTGCCCAACACACACAGACACACACACACACCTCCAAATCCAAACCCCACCCCCGACACTATACCCCAATTTCTGTGGCTACTTCCAAATGTAACTCTTATTCTCTCCCAGCTTTTAATACTTCAAACTCTTTAGTTGTTCATGTGTCGTGTCCTCATTCTCACAGTGGGATTAGTGGACTCTGTCTTTAGTCATATGACAGTATATCAACAGTGCACTCATTTAATTACTACCAAATATGAAGCTAATGTTGGGACACAGGAATGAGACTATTAAAAGACATATGGCATTTTATAGCATAATAAATACAGCCACAAGCAGCCAGTTTATTGCTGCGAGTTTATTAGGACCGCAATTTAAGATGATTTTCATTAACGATTAATCTGTTGATTATTTCCTTGATTAATGGATTAGTCATTTGGTCTATAAAATGTCAGGAAATTGTGAAAAATGCCAGAAAATGGTGAAAAAGTTGATCACTCATTCCAAAGCCCAAGATGCAACCTAAAGTGTTTTGTCCCGTTCATTAGTCCACAACCCAAATATACAGTTTTCTATCATAAAAGCACTAAATAAACCATAAAATATTCACATTTCAAAAGCTGGGACAAGACAATTTGGGCATTGTTTTCATAAAAACTGTCACAAAATGAGGAATCGATTACCAGAATAGTCAGGGATTCATTTTCTGTCAATCGACCTATTGACTAATTGACTAATCGTCGCAGCTCTAGAGTTCATTTATGGAATACGGCAAAGAGAAAAATTGGTATTTGTTAAGAATAACAATGGTAACAGAAATAAAAACTCAATAATCTTTAACCCCCTTTTTCATTCACATTCGTGTCCTCTTTTGATAACCCCCGCTCTTTCATTCCACGTTTCCAACCCTCATTTTGTTCACGCTTTTCTTTTCCCTCCTGTTCCTCATCACCATCATCATCTCTCTCCCTTTCCGCTACGCTCTGCCGTTGACCCCTCCACCTCCTTCATCCTCACGGCATGATTCCCTCCCCCCTTCCTTTTCATGCCATCACCACACCGTATCTATCATTCTCTCTGGACTGTTCCGATTTAGCCGCTGTGAAAACCTTTTTTATCTGAAAGAAAAGGGGGGTGAGGAAGCATAGACGGAGGGCGTAGGGAGATAGAGGTAAAAGGTGGTAGCCTTGGGTTTTTAAGATAGGGCTGATAGGTCTGATGCCTAATTCACCTCAGTGGGAGGACTGGGAGGAGAGCAAAGACCGAATGCACATGTCTCTGTGGGCTTTCAGTAATTAACTATATTATCACCTTTTTATTTGAAGGGTACAGGAGTGGATGGGTCAAAGAAAAATAACTTTGAGAAGCAAAAAGACGAAGAGGAAGGGACACAAAATATTAAACAGGTGAAATATGACGAAGGTAGTGTTGGACAAAATGAATGATGACTGGAGGGTAGATGAGAGGAGTCTAAGTGGGTGGAGTGGGATGGAGGAGAATTTCAAATGGAGAAGAGTACAGACAGAGAAGTATGAGGTGGAAACGGGGCTTCGGGCTGGAAATCAGAAAAGAAAAAATGATAAAGGTAGAGCATAAACAGAAAGTTGTTTTGTAAGTTTTGTGGTGTATCATTGCTCGTATCGTTGGTCGCCATGTTCCCAAATCTCACCAATTACTTGTACAAATACAATTATAATGGGTAACTCTTTAATTTAAAGGGGATGTATCATAAACATTTCCAGGTATATATTTATAGTCTGTAACTCAATATCATAGCTATCATAGCTCAAGAAACTTTTTTTTTTTTTATCTTATCCCAGCCCTTTAGGCAGCCCCTCATTTCAGCCTCTTTCTGAAAAATGCTGTTTTAGCTCCTGTCTCTTTAAGGCCCCCCCTCCTGATGAAGACGCTCTGTTTAACTAGCTTCTGGAGCTGCGTCTCAGCAGACTTCTGGCATCTTTGTAAACAAACAATAGCAGTAGGATCTCGCTTCTTTGTTTGTTCTTTATTCGAAATGGAAACGTCTCATATACATCCGTACAAGTCCGAGCCCAGATCTGATCCATAATATGAGTGAGTGGAAAATGCAAACAACCCATGGAACAGCCTTAGCAACTATGGGGCATGCAGAACCAATCTGACGAGGAAATAGAGCTAAAGTTGTAAACGAAGCGGCTGAACCGTGGGCGTCTGACGTGCAGGGAGCAATCTTGCATACATTCACGTCATGTTTTAGAGTTTGAACATGATTAACACAGACATCCAATAACATAACAGTATAAACATAACAGAAAATCACAAAAAGCATGATATGTCCCCTTTAAGTCACCCTAAGCAATCAAACATTTAATACATTATTTCTAACACATTATAATGTAGTCGCACACAGATATAAGAACATTTTAAATGTTACAATTACAACTTCTCCTATCAATGCATTTTATATTATTACAACTATATATATATTTTTTGACAACTCTATTGTCATTCATTATCTGTTTATACACAAACCTGCACTTATGGGTGCCCACAGGAGGTGTTATAGTTGTTGACAAAACATTGATAAATACTTACAACTGCATTATAGTGTGTTATAAATCATTTATTAAATGATTGTATACTGCTTATGAATAGAGGGACTTAAAGAAAAAATGCTGCCTTACAAAGTTACAATAATTCATAGCATCATTGGTCAGAGCCACAAAAATAAAATCCATGTTGTAAAAAAATCAAAGTTTTCATCTTGAGGGTCAGTTCATCCAAATAAATATGAAAAAAAACATCACTTAACCACTTGTCATGCAGGTAGTTTTGATTTCATTTACAGTTCAGTTGCTAGTTTTTCCTGTGTTGTGGTTGTGAGATATAGTCCTTTGAACCCCCCTCCCACCCTTATTCAATGGAAGTAGATGATTCAGCTTGTGCTGCAGAAAACACTGAAAAGTGTCTCTGCAGTAACAATGTCCCAGTTACTTTGAACATTCAACACACTTTGGTGTAAACAGTATCTTCAGTAGAAAGTAGTTCCAATAAAAACTATTCATAGTGAGGTCTCTGGATTATTCAAAGTAACCAAGAGAATATTTTTGGAGTTTTTTTTTTTTTTTCATTTTCTAGAGGTTGTCATGCACCTTAGCAGTGGTCTCCTCTTTTTTCTGCTGGTCTCCACTGAAATTAGCCTGCTCATCTGTCTAGACCCTTTCCTCCTCCTCTTCATTTGGCTGCGGACTTAATTGTCCACCTGTTATCACTGCAGCTAGGTATGCTAACGCTAACAGGATTTTGTGTTGCGGTGGTACTGGTATTTTGAATAAATGTGTTAACTTAAAACATTTTGCAGCATCAGCCAAGATTTTTTCACTGTTTCCGCTCCACCTTTTTCCTTTTTGGGTCCATTTATATAGGCTAGCGTCATTTTCGATTCAAACTCCATGCTTTCTGTCTTGATTTGATTATTTCCTGCTTGACCTGCACCTAACTTACATTATTAGGTAGCCTATGACAATTGGGACATGTAACCCCCAATCAGATGGACTGTTCCAACATTAAGTGGGCCGCAGCCAGCAATTTTTTTTTTCCACTTCTCTGGTGGTCTTGTGGCCCACTAGGTGGGCTGGCCCATCTGCCATTTGCCAGAATTGCCAGATTGCCAGTCCAAGCCTGGCTGTGAAACATACGTATCTCTCTGTGCACCTTCTCCTCAGTCTCAGTCATCAGTGCTGAACAGTTCAGTGGTCCAGAGCGAGACGCCCAATGTGGTCCTGGAGGGGCTGAGGCCAGGGACTGGCTACGTGGTCCAGGTGAGGGCCCGCACTGTGGCTGGCTACGGAGCCTACAGCAAGGAGATGCTCTTCCAAACACTCACCGACGGTAAGTGTGTGGAGGTGTGTGTGTGTGGGAAGGTTTCATGGTAGAGAGGAAAGAGAGTGCAGTACTGAGAGGGAATGTGAGAGGTTGAGCAAGAGTGAAAATCTGGCTGCAAAGTAATTAAATTCTGCCCTACTTTGTGTGTGTGTGTGTGTGTGTGTGTGTGTATGTGTGAATTTGTGTGTGCCTGCAGTCATGTAAAATGAGCCTTGTAAATGATATTTTATGTGAGTGTTAGTGTGAGAGCAACTGTCCAGTATATATTTTCCCTTCCAGAAATGCTGTTATGAAAGAGTTTCCAAAAATATGAAAACAATACCCCTCTTTTCAATTTGTGTGTGGGTTTTTGTGTGTGTGTGTGTGTGTGTCTCTGCAGATGAGTATAAGTCAGAGCTGGGGCAGCAGCTTTCCCTGATCGCAGGCTCTTTAGTAGGCGGAGTGTGTATCGTCTCATTGGTAGCTATCGCCATCATCTGTACCAGGTAATGCACTGATGCACACATACACCAACTATTACATGTCCAACTCTAACTGGATGGTGATATCCTGTAAGGTATATTGCATAACATTGATATTTTTAATCAAAGCCACAGTACCTTGCTCAAGTTGTTGAACTTCTTGATAGAGCTCAAAAAGGATCTTTATTTCTTTTTCTTATGAAATCTGGGAATGTATCTGTATATATTTGATTTTGTAAAATCTGAAATAATAATAGTATTGGCAGTATTCAGTGCATTAATATTTTTTCTGATATAAAACTCTTAATTCAAGGTCTCTATCCACCACACCTCATGATCTTCCTCCTGCCTGTGGAGTTTGCTCGGTTGTCATGGGACCAAAGTTATGAATTTCAGTCGTGTGTTGACAAATGAGCAAACTTCATCTACCGAGGAAGAGTTTGACATGAAACTGAAAGTTGGGCTTTTATTTATTTATTTATTTATTGTTTGACACACTGCTGTTTCCAAGTTTTTTAAAACTCTTTTGAGGGACTCGTGTGGAAGTTTATTTGCATTTTTCAGATTTTTCTTTTTCATTTTTATTACATAAAGAATTCTCCAGGCTTTGCTTAAGGCAAGCAACGTCTTCTTGCAGTATGAACGTGAAATTCTTGTGAAGATCAGATTCATCTGGGGGTTTTTTGTTTAGTTTTTTGCTGAAAACTGGGGAAAAATAAAAAAAACATCTTGGTTATTATGTATAAACTCCTAGATTTACTTTTTCTTTGCCCACGTGCAGCATAATACTGAATGTGTACACGTGATTAGAATTATAATATACTGTCATTATAATATAAACAGAATTATCTGTGTGGAACACTAACAAAATGTCCTCTTTGTGACAAAGTATTTTCCTGATGCGACAATTTACTTCTGTCGATGAACAAAATTGTAATTGCTAAAACTTTAAACACAATGATGATGTAGCTTCGGCGCAAATGTTGCAAAATAAATAAACGTCAAAAGTTTCTGTGACCTCATGACCTCCCAAAAATAGCAAGTGACAAGCTGTCTCTGCTGTATGCAGTATGAGGTGTCTGTTGTAAAGATCAGTTGGCATATTAAAATATTGGAGTGTATTTCTTTGGTTCCATCCTCAGGTGACAGCACGAAACAAGAGCTGACAACACAGTAACAGTAACAAGTCATCCAATACTAATGAATTCCTGAAAGACTTTTTTCCTTTTCTCTGGCAGACATTTTTTTGACATCCAGGAAGACTATTTATTTAACCTCAAACCAGCTAAAGAGAAGACAACCAATTAGCATTTTATCTTTGTAACATTTGAGACTTTTTGTGTAAAATTTCTGTCTGCTTGCCCCCCCCCCTCCAAAAAAAAATAAAAATCTCTGTTTGTGTTTCTGTCTGCAGGAGAAGGCAGTTGAAGGAGAGTGTGTATGGTGACAAGCTGCAGCAGTATAACGCAGGGGGAGGTACGACCACTACTGATACCTCTGCTACACTCTTTCATCAGTTTTAATTGTGATGTTTACATTTGTACTTTCTCCTTCTCTCTTCAGAGGTGACTCTTAGACCCGACATGTTTAGTGGTACCACCCCCACCGTGACCTTTCCCACACTGTCCGAGGGTCACAGTTCACCGGGGGTCAAGATCTACATCGACCCCTTCACCTACGAGGACCCCAACGAGGCTGTGCGCGAGTTTGCCAAGGAAATCGATCCCTCTTGTGTGAAAATAGAGGAAGTCATCGGGTCAGGTAGAGATTTCCCTAGACTTAGTGTCTTTGACCATTTGTCTTGCTATTATATAAAAGGTGTCTACAAGGTGATGATGAAAAACTGAGCAACTCAAATATTACTGTGTATTTGTTGTATTTTAACAAGCTTTGGAAGAGTAAGATGAAAAAAAACCCAACAAAATTCACAGTCCTCACTCATATCTCCTTCACACTGCTGGAAAAATGGAAAAGTAAACCTTAGTTCCTTTAATGAGACCAACTGTCACTTGAAACAGCAGATATTCTACAGTAAATTAATCAATTTCTTCAACTGTGCCAGAGTTTTGTGTCAATGAGAGAGATCTGGAAACATGCTACAGCAATTTATTATTTTGCTTTATTTTTTTGCTTTGAAGTCAGGAGAGATGTTTTATTCATGTCAAAAACTTTCACAGGAATAAATTAAAACTGTCTTCATGCATTCTCTTTGGCTATCTCAGCTCTCACTGTAAAAATGCTGTGTGATGTTTGGCAAATGGAGAAAGTTGGATGTGAAATGGAGTCCCAGAGCGCCCTCTGAAATTTAGGGGTAAGGGGGGTGGGGGGTGGGGGGTGCAGAGTTTCTGCATCTCAGCTGTTTGATGGAAAAAGGAGAAAAAAAAATGTGGAAAAACAAAACAAAAAAATACGGTAAATTTTTCAGTTGCTAAGATCAAATGCCTCCTTTTTTTGCCACTAATCCCTGAATGCTGACATTTTAACTTTATCTTCCCCGAGGGGAGCCTACCCAGGTGAAACACAGAACACACAGGCTTGAATTGATACATGAAATGTCCTCTGTTATCTCCTGCACATAGAGAGCCACTGGAAACTGGAGGGAAATTCCTCGGGTGTCCAAACATACTTGGCCAATAAAACTGATTTTGATAGATACCAACAACGCAATTCATAAAAGGCTTTAGAAAAATGAAATAAAAATCCCCTAATGGTATCTGTGAATGTCACAGTAGTCTCCTGAATGTTTGCTGTGTGAACCCACCACACATGCTGATATAAAAGATAGTGTATCAAATGACAGCACAGTATCAAACCAGGACATCGTCAACCAACTGCTCAACTGTTGAGCTACATGCATAAATATGAATAGCTGTAAACATTTGCATATCCAAACTTTATTCTAAGCAAAAATGCCCTAAAATAATTTCAAATGTCAAAAACTATTTATTACTTTTACTATTATTCTTGTATTCCTCCAATCAAACTCACATCTTTCTGTCATTTTGTTTGCATTATACCCTAAAAACCAAAAGAATTTCATCAAAGTCTGTACCAATTAATAATATATAATAATAATAACACTTATTGTGTATTTTTGCATCATCCAGCCATGGCTGGGTCGGCGATATGAATAAAACCTTATATCATGATACAGATAAATATCGATATAGTATGTAGTACACATAATTGTATGTAACTGATTGCTTTCTTATTAGCAATAATTTATAATGATGTACAGATTTTGATATTTTAATGAATAATTAGTGATATTTGTGTTCTACCACTAACCATATTAAATGGAAGAATGTTTTCACTTCAAATGTTATCCCCCCCCAGATAGATCATACA
Organism: Euthynnus affinis; assembly: GCA_029490765.1. NCBI lineage: Eukaryota > Metazoa > Chordata > Actinopteri > Scombriformes > Scombridae > Euthynnus > Euthynnus affinis. The sequence continues at coordinate 25,848,239 of CM055848.1, read as the reverse complement.
GGTTTTTTTTTTTTTTTGGACCAAAACCAATCAAACCCAAATGGCCATGGAGCTGTGGGTGATAAAGGTCACGAACCAGATTCAGACCTTCACCGCTGAGGGTATGTGCTTTGGGCTTTTGGTCTGTTGAGCCACTCTGAGAGGCTTTCCATAATCCCTCCGTTTCGCGCTTTATTTCTCTCAGCGGAAGGTTTCTCACCTCCGCCAGAGGTGACAGAGGAGGGATGAAAACGACGGGGAGGGAGGGGAAAATATGAGCCGCGGTGATATGAGATGTGGCCGAACTTTGAGCCCTTGAACGGTTGAATCTCCCTCCATTTTGCTGCAATAGGGAGTAAAATTTTATCCACAGCTCTCTCTCTCTCTTTCCCTCTCTCTGACTCCCCTCTCTCTTTTCTTTTTGCCTTTCTTTGATTCTTCCCCCTATCTCCATCTCTTGCTCTACATGATTCAGCCCCTCTGGAATTTTAGAGTTTGTTTGCGTACAGAGAAATGCTAAAACAAAGAACCAAGGGGGGAAAAAGCAGAACAACAGATTGCGGAGGGAAGATAAAAGAAGAAAGCACCCTGAGGAGATAATAAAAATATCTCACCTCACTCTCTCTTCTTCTCCCTCTGTGATAACACCCTTCTCTTTTCCTCTTTCCTTATTACTATCACTCACACTGTAAGAAATGTCCCTCATAAAAAGCAGCTTTTGATTGAAGATGATTTGATTTACAAAGGAAAGTAGTAATGATGAAGTAATGATGTCTCACCTACTAGGTTATTCGCTTGATTTTTATTTAGATGCTCTTGAGAAATATAAAATTTTAGAAACAAATCAAACTTATAAGCATAAATATTTTCTAATGCCCCATCCTCTTCTTGACCTCTAATTTAGAGGAAGTGACATGTCATCTGATCTCGCCCCTTTGTGAGAAAAAAAAATATCACTATTTTCATTCCTCTCGGTCCATCCATCCATCCATACTTCCCTCTTCCCCCTCATTATCAATACTGACTCATTTCTTTCCTACGTCCGCCCCCCACATCCCACCTTCCTCTCCCCCGTCCTCCCTTCTTCCCATCCTGCCCTCCATCCATCTCTCTCCTTCTGCTGATTTACAGCACTGACAGTAGATAGTTTTTAATGAGCAGTGAGATGTGGAGCAGAGATCACAGTGAGACAGGACGACACAGCCTGTCATCCAATTCCCATCACTCATCCATTATTCACACACTGATTCTTATCTCTGCGATGAGGACTCTTATTTTGAAGTGATATTCAATTTTGATGTCCCCAAGCATTGTATTTGCATGCATTTATTTTGACAAAAGACATCTGTGTCTCCAGTGCAGGACAGAAAATTGCTATACATTCGAACAAGTTCAAGACATTCAGACACTGACATTGAAACCAGAGCTGCAACAATAAGTTAATCGATTCGTTGTTTAGTTATTTTCGGGTTCCTTTCTTCTTCTATGACAGTAAACAAGACATTTAAGGGCGCCACCTTCTGACATTTTATGGACCAAACAACTAATCAATGAGTGGAGAAGATAATTGACAGAAATAATTGTCATGACAATAATTGTCAGCCCTAATTGTAACCCTAACCCGAATAGGAGCATAATGTTCAGTGACCATTAGACCAATACATAATGATGAACCTAGTGGAGATTAAAGAAACAGTAACATAACTCACATTAACAAGATAAAGTCCTGGAGCTTAAGCTTACTATTTTGTTTGTTTGTTTGTTCATTCACAGTCATAAAATGTAAGGGTGAGTAGCAGGAATGGACGCAAATGCAGAGTAGACAAAAAAAACCTTTAATCCTCTGGTAGTAAGGACAGTGCAAAAACCGATGATCCAACAAAGACCGAACAGAAAAAGTTGATTGGCAGAGGAAAACACAGGGAGCAGGGCAGGGCTGACGAGACTGATACAGGGCAGGTGTGGGGAAGACACAGAGCAGGGCAGGACTAACGAGAGAGGTGCTGGGCAGGTGGGGGGGAGGAGCACAGGAACACAGGAGGAGGAAACACAGAGAAAGCAAGAAAACAAAAAAGACAATACTCAAAACTACCAAAAACCCAAAAAGAGTCCAAAAGCACAGAAAAAGTTCAGGTAGAACGTGACACCAGATTGTCCATGTACTCAGTAACCAAGCAAAAAAAAAGTATTTGTATCTCATGAATTTCTGTGCCAAAGGCTGAATGAGCAGGTAGAAAGTCAGTGTTTTACTCGTGAAAACTGTACGTGAAAGTGAACAATGGAAAAACAGAGTAAGACACTGTAATTTAATATAAAAGATTGTTCTCCTAGATGAAAGTACTTTTCTTTACTATGGAACTGCAAAATGGAAATAATAAATATTTAAGACATTAAATCTGTAAATGATGTTATAGCTACCATGATTGTTTAGACATAAATAGCTTCAAGGTAGGTAAAATCATATTATTCCAAACTGCCTGACAGTATATCTATTCTGTATCAGCTCATTCCAACACCCTAGTGAAGCTACCATGATATGTAAACTAAAAAAACAAAACTAAAAAAAACCTCGAACCCAAGACTTTTTTTTACGGCTGCACAATTCAAGATCAAAAGCAAACTGTAGGATCTCTACTGTCTGCCAAGTTTATATATCCATAATCAATAACTTGTAAAATACTTGTAAATTACATTTTTTATAATGTAATTATTCTAAAAATAAAGAGCAAATACTAACTTGTCGCATACTTCTTCAAATCAGTGAGCTAATGCTAATTAGCTTACCAAGCAAAGTAATAAGCTGACATTCTACTGTGACGACATGCACCTCAATAAAAATGATGATAGCAGGTACATAAAAATAAATAGGTAGTGCTTTATGTTATACAAGAAATGAAAATGTGAGCAGACATTGAACCAACAGTACAATATGAACTTTCTGTTTCAGGATAGACTCTTTAGCCACAAGATCTCCTGGCTACCTTTTGTTTAAACCATAAGATGAAAGTTGAGGTACATACAGCGTGCAAGGCCGAGTACCTGAGCAGTAATACAGTAATGGCACTGTCCCCTTCATCTTGTTTGCCACTTCTGCTACGCAACCGTCCCTCAACTCTAAGAGAGGATTTAATTTTTGTTGTTCTTTCAGTCTACAAAAAAATCATTGCGCCCTTGAGAAAAGCACTCAACCTCAATGTGCTCCAGCAGAGCTGCTCAGAGGCCATCAGTATGAGACTGAAGTTGCAGAGGGCAGCTCCCAGGACTGAATGTGTTTATGTGTTTAACATGCCCTGAACCCGCACGCTAATGAGAACAATATGATCTTTCTTCTTTGACTGATAGAAGATGCTTAATAATAAATGTTAACTAAATGGTACAAACATTTTACAGGCGATCCATTTTACATAACAAAATGTAATTAAAATGCATTTATTTATTAACCGTTTTTATTATGTATTTATAATGTATTCTGTGAATGCAAAAAAGGCATTTAAAAAACAACCATTACCCAACGATGTACTTGTTTTTCTGCGGAGACGCATACTATTCTCTGAAGAGTCTCTGAAGGGTCCCAAACATGATTCACACAAGTACGGAAATGCAAATATGGTTGATCAGTCTCACTCCCCATGGAGGTGATAGCATTTCCTTGACAGTAGTAAACAAATATGGCGTCTGTGGAGAAATCAGTAGTGCTGCACATAATGCACAGGAATGGAAAAAAAAGCAAACAAACAGAAAATCACGAGGAAGGACAGAGAATTCCTGTCTGAACGAAGAGGTGACAAAGTCAGTAGAGCTACGTTGAACTGGTCAACATGATTGATTTGAGTGGAAGTGAACCCAAACAAAAGAAGTCAGCTTTCTCTGGTTGTGTCATGCTAAAGCAACCTTAGCTGTAAGCTGCTCAGACTGCAGCTCAAAGTGTGTGTTTGTTTTCTTTCAGAGCGTGTTGCGGGATCTTAAATATATATCTTGTCATTTTAGACAGAATGCTCTAATGCTCAACCCCATAATGTTTTCTCCTTTAGGTGAGTTTGGGGAAGTGTATAAGGGCCGTCTGAAGCCTGTGGGGAAAAAGGAAATTCCTGTGGCCATCAAGACCCTGAAGGTGGGCTATTCTGAGAGGCAGAGGAGGGACTTCCTGTCTGAGGCGTCGATCATGGGCCAGTTTGACCAACCGAACATCATCAGGCTGGAGGGCGTGGTCACCAAGAGCAGGCCCACGATGATCATCACAGAGTTCATGGAGAACGGAGCTCTTGACTCGTTTCTCAGGGTAAATAACGACTGTAACTGTGCACTTTGTATGACATTCAAGACAGGGTTATCTAGAGCTCTACAGTTGGACAGATAGCAATAGAAGTGCTTATAGTGTACCTGTAAAATGATCCCAAACTCTGATACCAATACAGATATTTTTAGAATAAAGGATAGCTTTATGTCTTAAAACAACACTCTTATCCCCATATGTGCATTTCAAGAGCTATTGGTTGTTGTTCTTCTAGTCTATACTGTCTGTAAAGAACTCAATTTAAAGGTAGGCTATGTGATGTGGGGGGACACACTCCACAAACTCCTTTCTCGTTGGACAAATGGCTTCTAAAGTTAAGCTTAAAGTTCAGTCTGAGTTAGAGAAATCAAGTGGGTTTCTTCCAAAGTTACATCATTCCAGTAAAAATGACCGCTTTGTTTTACTGTCCACCCTGAAGCTCAGCAAGAAAACACTGAGCATCAGTGGAAGGAAGCTAGTTCATAAAAGGACTGTAACTTTTGAAAATATCCACTTGATTTGACTAACTCAGACTGCTGATGCTGAACTTTGGAAAGCATTTTTTACATGAATAGAGCATTTTGTCCTCCATCACGTCCATTGGAGACATATTGGGAACAGATCTACGTACGGCCGGTACAGAGAAGGAATGATCTCAGCAAATATTAATTCTTCCAATGTAAATATGGGCTAGATAGTAATACTTTGAGACAGACTTGGGGGGAAAAAAATACCCATCCTTTAAAGCTGCAGCTATCTTATGTCTATCTAATAATATAGACTACGGCTGGGTTGAAAAGCTTATGGAATAGTTGAGCTTGACAGTTAATTAATGACTTTGGAAACAGCAGTTGACATAACAATCTACAGTCTTCGCTTCATCTGGAGCTTTTTACCATGTTGCACTGTCCTCATTAGTAGATTGAGTTGTACAGTCCATTTGACAGCACCAGAACAAGCTAGTAAATGGACCTCAATTTGAGATTGATGTATGCACTTTGAGATTAATTCAATTGCTTAATTCTACACACCATCTGAAGCTGTTGAGAAAAGATAACCATATCGATGAACAATTAACTGACCGATATCATAGTTTTAGTAAAATAGCTCAGAAGTAGACATAAATACCCATACAGAGAAACAGATGGAGAGGGGAGGCTTGAGAGCTTTTGAAAAAAGAGACACAAAGAGCGAAACAACCTCCTGTTCTTCCTCTTCTCCCATTTTTTTCCCTTCCTGTGCTCTTTCCTCCTCATCCTGCCAGCCTGTCTGTCTGTCAGTCTGTCCATCTCTTTGATCCTGCCCTCCTTTCTAGGCGCCTCTAAAAACAGAAAGAGAAACTCTTTGATGTTAAGTTCTCACAGCGTGACCCCTTTTGACTCAGAAATCATCCGCTGACTCATACACACACACACACACACACACACACACATACGCAAACACACAAACACAATGATCGATCTCACTGGTGTTGCTGTCCTAGCGTGACCATCTTGCAGGCACAAGACCCAGAGGATCAATGTGTTTGTGTGTACCTAGAAGAAGGTTTTGCCTGCAGAGGATTAAGCCAGAGGAGCATCAAAGGTGCAGTTTGATGTGCAAAGTGAATTAAAAGACACACACACAATCACGAACACACACACGCATACACACACCTTTGACTGCAACTTTGTCAGCGGGGATGTCAGTGATGTTTATAAGAGCCAGAGACGGTCTGGTCCAGAAGGTGAAAATGTAAAAAAGGTGAATGTTTTAGGCATCACCAACATTCACATGTATCTCATAACAACAACAGGCCTCCAGCTTCTATTAAGGAGATATTTGCAAAAATTCTGATTAAAGCGATGCTACAATAGAATTGTTTTAATTTTTCTATTAATACTTCTTCTAACCATTTAATTTACATATAGAAAGGCATTACTGCAGCTACAGGATGAGTCATTTTTACATTCTATCACATACATCTTTGGGAGTGGTAGCCTTTTAGTCATCATTATTAGAGATCTTGACAAAGAATCAGCCCCTGTTTAATTATTCCATAATCGCACCGCACCCTATTCTCCAAATGATTTAAAAAAAAAAAAACATCATTAACTCTACAAGCTAGTTTTAAAGCTAGTTTTGTGTAGCATTACAAACTATAGACATGCAGCTCTACTGTAAACGCTCTGTCAATGTCAGTAACAATGTGACCAAGACAACCATGTTTTTGTCCGGTAGTGTTTGAATGGTTTACTATGCATCGTATAACCTACTTCGCTCAAGGTTTGTTCAACCACATCCAAAGGCAAAAAATATTCATACCTGTTATGAATGGCCACAGTAGAATGAGGAACAAAAAGCCTGCCGTCATTGCCTCCTTCTGACTGCATCACACTGCCTCCTTGACCTCTCTGTGAGAGCTCAGTGTCTATTGTGTCTTTGTAGTCTCCACACAAAAAAAAGATGTATAAAATTCATTTAAAAGGGCTGATAGATGTGATGTGCACCCCACCTCTCTTTTTGTCTTCAGTTGAGCACAATGTTTTTTCTTTCCACATTTATTTTTATATGGTCGCACAGTCTCTGTAAGTATAGACCGCAGTCACTAAACCATCATATGAGCCGGAAAAGGTTTTTTTCTTCTTTTTTTTTTAATCAAAAAAGGTTTATTATAGCCTCTATTATGACATGTGAAATACTGACACACCTATTCACCTGCTGGACTTTTTCTAAATAACTGGGGTGAAAAAGTGTGATAGCAGAAAATAAAAATAATCCTGTCACGCTTCATGGTTTTGCAGCAGAATGATGGGCAGTTCCCAGTGATCCAGCTGGTTGGTATGCTGAGGGGCATCGCATCGGGAATGAGGTACAGACACACACACGCACGCACACACACACACACACACACACACACATACCTGCTACAGGAAGTCATTTTATCACACAGATGAAGAAGAAACATTTTCAGATCTTTCAATGATTGTTATGTGAAATTAGATTTCTGCCTGACAATAGCAATTCCATCACGGTGAGATTTCATGTTTCAAGATTTTAGAAGCTTGTCTGGTCGTGCGCTGTACTCAGACATCAGCAGCTTAAGATGTGCTGCCTCGACATCATGCAGACTGTGCTTCACACCCACACACACACACACACACACATACACACCCACACACACACACACACATACACACCCACACACACACACACACACACACACACACACACACACACACACACAAACAAACACAAACTCTGAAAAATACTGCATAGTAATCCAAGGTATTCAAGTTAACATTACCACAACTTGTCGGCTTGGCAGCTTGAGACACTGTGCTCACACACACACTCTCTCTCACACACACACACACACAAATACACACTAGATCTTTATTGTAGGTGGCTTGTTGTGATAACACACAAACATGTAATACATGTACACAAACATTAAATCCCATTCCTATTTTTGTCGAAGGTAGCTGGCAGTGATAACACACAGGGAGTGGAAACGCGCGCACACACTAAATCCCATTACCTTTTTTATAGTAGCCCAGGTAGCTGGCAATAGATAACACACACATTCACATCATAAATCCTGTTGATGTTACAGGTACCTGGCGGAGATGAGTTATGTTCACAGAGACCTGGCAGCTCGGAACATCCTGGTTAACAGTAATTTGGTGTGTAAGGTGTCTGACTTCGGCTTATCACGATATCTGGAGGAGGACACCTCTGACCCGACCTACACCAGTTCACTGGTGAGGACACACACACACACACACACACACACAAACACACACAGAACATTCAAGGGCAAATATAGGTACACTCAGGAGGACACACTAATACATCATTCACAACAAGGCCTACAGATGGTAGACAAAGATGGCCTAAAGATGGCCTGCTTGTTGCCATGGCAATTTTAAGAAACAAGAGGCTGGACTGTTCCATCACGTCCATAAAAACAACACTAATTCTAAGTTTATAGTCATGTTAGCGGCCCTCTGACACTGCAATGATCACTCCTGGCAACTTTGCAAACTGGAGATCCAACTATTAACTATGATAAATATAAAGTGTGTCTTGATGATGATACCACAGTATTTTGTATGCAAGTAACATTAATGTCAATGCACAGCTGACAGTGCGGACACACTGGACGCAAACAAATTTCACAACATTGTCTCCTTCAGTTCTCACTTGTTCCTGTGGCTCAACACTCTCAAGCTAGCAAGCGGCTTGCTTGTTAGAAAACATTGTGTCAGAGCCGCCAACTCTCATGCGCTGAGCATGAGATTCACATGACTGACACAGATCTCATGCCACACATGCCTTTTCACACTGTGGCACTTGTGTCAGCAGTTGTCTGGGTAAATTACGCGGTAGTATAATAAATCAAAGAACACTGGATTTCTTTGATGAACACTTCATCTCGACTAAAAGTCTAATTGGCCTCCTCCCAAAACACTGTGCCCCTGACCATGTATATGCCCTTCACACTTTAATTAACAAACATGTCCACCAAACAAAAAAATGGTAAGATATTCGCTTGTTTTATTGATTTCAAGAACCTTTTGACTCCATTTGGCTATTACAGACTTCTACGTTGTGGTATAAAGGCAAATCGGTGTATTTTGGAAAGTAGTTGTGCTGTTAAAAGGGGAGATAAACAAACTGAATTCTTCACCCGGAGAAGAAGAGTTCATCAGGGTTGCAATTAAAGTCCAACGTAATTTAATGAGTACATAAATGAATTTGCTGTTCAGCTGGATCAGTGCGCTGCTCCTGGCTTCTCGCTCCAAGATAGAGAGGTAAAGTCTCTGTTTTATGCTGATGACCTTGTTTTACTGTCTCCTACTGAACAAGGACTGCAGCAACAGCTGGACATAGTAGAGAAGTACTGTCAGAACTGGGCCCTGGCAGTAAATATGAAGAGAACTAATGTAATGACTTTTCAAAAACGCCCCAGATGTCAGGAGAACAAATATCAGTTTACCATAAATAATCACGTTAAACATAGTATGAGTTATACCTTGGTAGAACCATAACAGCATCAGGGAGTTTCAACATGCCAGCGAATTTTATTTTATGACAAAAAAATTGCCCCCTTGCAATTTTAACAGCAACCCCTCTCCCCACCTCCCCCACCTCCCCCCCAAGTCACTATATCCGTGAGCCGAGCCTGACTCACACACGTGCACACACACGCTGTGTGATGTGATCTGTTGAAATGTAATTGGGGAGATAGCTACTGAGTGAATTACTCTGTTCCTACATACGATCCATAACATAACTGTCAACTGGGGATTCATTCCAATATGGCCACTGTATGCTTTCATCCTTCCCTAAAAAAAAAATCCTTTATCAGCACTATGTGTAATATCTAGAGTGCATATCAAAATGATACCTAATAAATACAACTTAGAAAAAGAAAAAGTCTTATGCAAAAGGTGTTGGTTCATAAGGCCAGAGAGAGGTTGAGCGGGTCAATTGACCATGAATGACAGAAGACTGAAGCTACTGATGCTTTTACTATGCGCCCTGTGTAGATATTATCAAGTAAATCCAATTTTTATGTATGTATATATATACATATATATATATATATATATATATATATATATATATATATATATATATATATATATATATACATATACATATATATATATATATATATATATATATATATATATATATATATATATATATATATATATATATATATACATATATATATATATATATATATATATATATATATATATATATAATATTACAAATTACAAATTTGCCACAGGGGGCTTTTACAATCTGTGCAGCATACAACATTTTCTATCCTTCGAGCCTCGATTTGAATGTAGAAAAACTCCTCCAAAGAAACCTCAGGAAGAGCAACAGAGCAGGGATCCCTCTTCCAGGATGTACAGACATGCAAGAGATGTTTGTACAGAATAGACCAAGGTACCAAAATTACAGTATGAAAAACAGGATGACTAAATTATGATCACAGCATGGGATTCAGCTGATGGAAATTCAGTCATTCATCGTTAGTTTTAGTGGTATTTTGTGACTTATTAGCTTAAATATATCAATTTCTTAACGTGTAATAGATTTGATTTCACTTCGCTTTTTTTAATTAGAATGAAAAGAAGGAAGGAAGTTCTGCCAAACCAACATGTGGCGATATGTCCTTGTGTGTCCTGGACTCCAAAATGACTAATCAGATAAACAAAGTTTTTGTTTACTCCCTATTTTGTCTTCATCAGAGAAGATGAGAGCAAACAGATGTGGGCGGATGTATGTGTGCGTGTACAGATATATGTTATCCATCTCGCTACACTACCAAACACCTGCTTTGTCTTCGCTTCCGCACTACAAATAAAATCTTTCGGAAAAGTCAGGCGAAGCTAGCATTTTCTTTAAAAACAGTTCACTATCTCTCTCTCTCACTAAAAAACAGCATGTGATCATTAAACGACACATCGACTCATCTTTGTGTCCTGTAAAGACTGTGATAACCATGATGTTATTATTCACTGGTCAGCATTATAGTTATGATTCACTATGACAGATACATCTGCCTTTGTTTAGTAATTTGGCACGACTGTGTGAGCATGAATGTGACACGCTATCAGGTATAAAGAAGTAAATCTTTCTTCCTTCCTTTCATTCTTCGCATCATTTAACTACACCTTTCTTCTTCCCTTTTCTCTTTCTTTTTTTTTCAGGGTGGTAAAATCCCAGTGCGGTGGACTGCTCCGGAGGCGATCGCCTACAGGAAGTTCACGTCAGCTTCAGATGTCTGGAGTTATGGGATCGTCACCTGGGAGGTGATGTCATACGGAGAGAGACCTTACTGGGACATGAGCAATCAAGATGTAAGTCACTGCATGTTTGTGTGTGTGAGAGAGAGAGACGGAAACAAAGACTGACTGATGTCTGGCTCTCACTGATGTCTGTAACTAATTTTTATTGTGAGTTTGCATGTTTTTTTTTTGAGATGCACACTGTCTTTTTGGTGTATGTGTGTGTGCGTGTATGTGTGTATCTGAATGGGGGTGTGCTTGTTTGTTTCCTTTTCAGTCTCTCACAGCAGGGTCTCTGCATGTCTAGGAAAACACACGGAAAATGAGGACATCAATTTAAGTGTCACAGAAATGTTTGTTCCCCTAAAAAAAAAAAAAAAAAAAAAACATCAGAATTTAGTTTTCCAGCTGATCTTTTCTTCTGGGAATATTGTTTTGTCTTGACAACTTCATTCCAATTATTTTCATGGTATGATCAATTTGTTGCAGCGTTTCTATACCTTATTGTCTTCTTTGTGGTGGCATCACATTGTTGTTAAATGGTTTTAGTAACCCTGTGTTTTTTAAGATCTGCATTTTTTAAAACACAAGAACTGCTTAATTCTCTGGTTTTCTAAAAAAAAAAAAAATCCTCTCTTCAGGCTGAGTATTCAATTTTAGTGTTTTAACCTAAAGGGAATCACGTACAATACATGAAAAAGGAGGTTCCACAAGATCGGATTGCTGAAATTTTAATTTTAGGTTTCTATTCTGAAAAGAAATGTGATACACAGATTATAGTTAGTTTTGGCACTAAAACCCACTTCAAAGCACTGAGGCTCTGAATTCTTGCTTGTGGAAGCTATATATCTAATGGCTTTGACACAGAGGACCGTGGGGATTTTTACAAGCCTCCAGTTTGTCTTGAGTTTAAACTTTAAAATAAATCTGCCAAAACACTGCTGACTGGCTTCAGCTGTGTTTATTACCTGGAAAATATGCTTCATTTAATCTCTTTTAGGAAATATTTAGAGCTGTTTTGCCTTATTTCCTCCAGTTAAAACCACACTTTACAGATCACAGCTCGACTCCAGCAATGTTTAACCTGCTTTAAGACCTCATTAACCTGGAATATCCGTGAAGTGTCCTGTATCTGGTTAGCTGTGCTGCAGATTAGGAGTTAATCAGTGTTGGTGGATATTCAGAAATCATTTCCAACTGTAACACAAGAACTCATTTTCAACTAATAAGCGCTCCCTCCAGGAAATGGTGATCCTGTGAAGGCAATAATTAATGCAAATTCAAACAAATCTCTGTAACATTTGCAATTTCTCTGCATTAAAAGGTGCTACTAGGAAGATTTAGACATCATAAATATATCATCATAAATTTAATGTCCACACCTTGCGATGAGAATGAAAAACATATCTCCTATTTTGTATTGATATTGTGTGCAAAACAGGAAATGACAGGGTTGATGGGAAATGTGGTCTTTTCATGAGTTAGAAAAAAAAAATCACATTTTTTTTTCCTCGACTTGCAATTTCTGACAATTCCCGCAATTTTACAGCACAAAAAAAAATATATATATAAATAAAAAAATCAAATACTGCTGCAAAGTCAAGCATTTCTGATCACATCACAAAAAAGAAAAATCTTGATGGGACTGAATAAGACTAAACACATTGCCTCAATTTTGTCTGTAGAGAACTTTTAACGTGTCTAGCATTAATATCATCTTAAGCAGCTCTTTCCCCTTACTTCACGCTTTCTCCTCTGTCTGCTACTTCCCCGCTGCTGTCTCTCCTCACCTCCTCCCTGCTACCATCTCTCCTCACTTCATCCCTTGCAGACTCACCCCTCATCCTATCGCGGTTGCTCCCGAACAATAGAAGCAGCCTATGCAACAGTAATGACAGAGAGTCAGTATAATGACGGAGACAGTTTTATAATGGCAAAGACAGTGTATAATGATGGGGAAAGTGTGTGTTCCCACTATAGCTAACGAGGGTCTGGTGGGGTATTAACTATGCATGAACCTCACACCCTAAACTCACACATGCTACACACACAGCTGAACCACACACGTGCAAGCAGACATGTATAAAGGTACACATTCAGTACACACATCCAGCTCTCTCTCTCTGTCACACACACACACACACAATTTCAAAGAACACGGAACGGGGAAATTGTCAGTGGAGCCACCACAGGTGCTGTGTTCGACATGAATTAATCATGAAAGAGACCTGTGATGTTTCACTACACTCGCTGCTATTTTGATTGACAGTGGTGCTTAGGAGAGAATTTATGCGGCACAAAGCCTGAGAAGTGTGTCGGGGTCAAGTAGAGTTCACTCAGCAAGCAGGCAAATCCCCAGCACTGCTTTTACAGTACTAGCAGCACCGCATTCCCTTAGCTTACCTTTAGAGAGGCTTACAAACACAATGACACAGGCTTGTTACTTTTAATTTACAGAAAAGTGGTGAAAAAATATGTCAAAAGATCATTTCATGGCACTTCTGCTTTCTTAAAGGGACATTCCATCATTCAAATGCGAACAAAAGAGTAGCACCAATGGTTTATTGGCACAAACAGCCAAAGTTTGGCAGAACAGGTGGAGTTAAAACAAGGTTTACCAGGTCATTGATCAAAGTAAGGGGAGTCCAACAGGGAACAAGCAGACAGGCAAATCTCCAAAAACAGGTAGAGGTCAAAAACTAAAGCAGCCAGACAAGACAAAGGGCTGGAACGCTTTGGCAGAAAGGCACAATAGGAAAATTTGGCAGAGTACTGACTAAAACTACAAGGCAGGTTTATTTACTAGGGGAGCTAATGAGGGGATGAGGACCAGGTGTGCAGGTTGATGTGGAGGTCAGGTGATGAGGAACTGCAGGAACTCACTGGGGACAACTGGGGCAATGTAAGGTTATTTACTGGCAGGCAAAAACATAGAAAGAGATGTAAAAATATAAGGATTTTAAAAGAGAGTGTCACATTTTTTAAGTATGTCTTAAAACAACAACAAATAAAGTAGATATCTTCCAGAGTTACAGTTGTTTTAGTGAAAAATAAAATCTGTCTTTTGTGTCAACAAGAAGGAATTCTGTAATAAAAACACTTTTAGGATCATTGTTTTTGGACAGACTAGCACAAACAGAATATACAATATAATAATGACAAAACAGTGGCACCCAGCAGGCATGAAGTAAAAGATAAATTACTTATTACTTACATATCAATCATTTTTTGTTTATCCGCCTCCAAACAAAATATATTAAACATATATGGATGATCCGAATAGCACTTTGATAAGGGCTATATTGTCCCTATAAATGTTACATTTATATATGTGAATATAGCCAAAAGAAATCCTGATTGGTGACTGTAGGTGAAAGGTGACAAGAAAGAAGAGTCATGTGAATGAAATGTGCACAAATAACTGCAAGAAAGAAAGAAATTATCTCGAGGACCCATTTTCCGAGCCATCAGGGCATGCCACAATGTGAGTTTTAAACATTACAACCATAATAATTAGAGTTGATGAGACATTAAAAATTATTTTCCCATTCCTGGTGCAGGGGGCAGAATAATTATCAGATAATGATCACTGAACCTCATATTTTGATAATAATTTTCTGTCCTTTCTCTGGTTATTTGTTTTAGGGTGGCATGGCAGCTAGTTTCTCTTTCAGTCAAAGAACTTTTGAATTCTGTGATGTTCATTATAATTACATTCTGCACCCAAAGGTATGCAGGCATATTTAACACAACCTCTTTGCAATGCAAAATTCCTGCCTAAAGGTTTTTTACAGAAACCTTGAATGATCTTTATCATCCTCAATACCTGCACTGGCATAATGAAATCAAGAGCCCCTCTGTGTAAAAACTACCTGCTTCCACATCAGAGACTGCAGCAGGCGTCACTGCTGCTCAGCGATGAAAACCTTGATATACGGTGTGATTGCACACTGTGCCAGGATGAAGTTCTTAAATGGAAATGAAAGTTTCTGTGGTTTTAAATAAAGCTGAACGAGGCAAGATTATTCCGTAAAAATACACCTGTCTTATCAGCCAAAATCAAAAAGGAGTTGCAAAAGAGAAGAGTATCGCTTCCCTACAGACCTTTTGTCATCAGAAACACGAGAGAAAGTGACAAATAAAAAACTTGAGGGCAAAATACAAACTGTCCCTAATCAGCAGCGAGAAAACTGGACTCAACTTTGGATCATTTTGGCTCTTTCATCTCTTTGATATCCAACGCATCCACAGCACCACACTGTGAGCAATTTACTGATGTCATATCACAAGATTAAATATTACTCAAATTTCTCCCCTCTCTCATTATATCAGTAGTAAAAAGACACAGAAAAAGACTTTTCCAAGTTCTTATCATGCATTCCTGCTTTAATTGTCTGAAATATATATTAAAAACAAGCATTTTCAATTATTTATGTACCAAAATCCCCATCTATTCTTTTACAATAAATCATTTAAATATTTTTCTCATCCTGCCTATACATTTTATCCAATCAAATGTGATTTGTGGCAACCAGCTAAATCATCCCATAATATATGATTGCACCTGACCTTTTTAGCTAGCAGAGTCATGGATCAGAAGTCCACCTCCTGTCTGTGTACAAACCTCTCTTACACAGACAGCCATCTGTCACTCGAACAGTGAAAAGATGGTCTAACGAGGCTTTGAAGGACTGTTTTTATTCATCTATATGGTTAGATTTTTGTGATGATCATGTCTCTACAGTCTCGCACACTGTATCATGTAACTATATCAACTTCTGTGTGGAAAATGCCGTACCCACCAGGACTGTACTGTATTTCAACAACAAACCCTGGATTACTCCTCGAATAAAGGCTCTCTTCAAAGAAAAAAAACCAAGCCTTTAGGTCAGGAAATAAGGAGGAGTTGAAGAATGTGCAGAGAGAGCTGAGGAGGAGGATCCAGGAAGGAAAAAACAGCTACAGGAGGAGGATCAGTTGCAGCGGAAAAACGTCAGTGGAGTCTGGAGGGGGCCTTAAAACCATCTCTGGTTACAAGGAACCCGACTCCCAGCCTTGTGGGGAACTGAAAGTAGGTGAATGATCTGAACTTATTCTTCAATAGATTTGATTTCAGTCATCTGCCTCTCCCTCTGTCCAGTGTTCCCTGCGGCAAACCCCATCGTTTGCACCCCACCTCGCCATAACATTCAGGTCACAGCCACCCTGCACATCCACATCATTTCCTGTCCAGTACCCTACCCCCCACCCCCCATCCACAACTTCCAGCACACAGCGCCCCCGCCCCAATCTGTCCCTCACGACAAATCAGGTGAGGAAAGAACTCAGGAGGATCAAAGCGAGAAAGGCTGCGGGTCCAGATGGCATCAGCAAATCATCAAGCTTCTCAAGTCCTGTGCAGACCAGCTGTGCGGGATACTGTAGTTGAGCACATTTTCAACTTCAGCCTGAAGCTACCTCCTACATAGATCATTCTCTCACCTGGAAAAGCCTGGGAGCACTGTGAGAATCATGTTTTTTTGATTTCTCCGGTGCCTTCAGTGCCATACAGCCCACATTTCCGAGGGACAAGTTGAAGCACACAGGGGTGGACCGCCATCTCACAGCATGGATACTGGACTACCTCACCAACCTCACCAAGCGCCGCAGTATGTGAGCATACAGGGCTGTGAGTCCGACATGGTTGACTGCAGCACGGGGGCCCCGCAATTCTGGTTCCCTTCTTCACCCTCTACACTGCAGACTTCATGCACATCTCAGCTATCAAAAGTTCTCTGACAACTCCGCTAAGGGAATACAGAGAACTGACCCAGGCCTTTGTAGATTGGTGCTAGCAGAACTGCCTCCAGATTTATGCAAGGAAAATCAAAGAGCTGGTGGTGGACTTCCGCAGGTGCAAACACTCTCCTCCTGTACCAGTGAACATCCAGGGAATGGACACTGAGATGGTTAAATCTTACAAGTACCTGAGTGTTCACCTGAATAATAAACTGGACTGGACTGACAACACAAATGCACTGCATAAGAAGCACACTGAATCTGCTGAGGAGACTCAGGTCTCTTGGAGTGCAGGGGGCAGTCCTTACGACTTTTTTTTTTATGTTTCTGACCTTTTTTGACATCCTCTATGGAGTGGTCTGTGGGGGCAGCAGCGCCTCGACTGCTGACAGGAAGAGACTTAACAGACTGGTTAAGAAGGCCAGCTCTGTCCCGGGATGCCCCGTCGATCCAGTGGAGGTGGTGGGAGAAAGGAGAATGATAGTTAAACTATCATCCCTGATGGAGAACATGTCCCACCCCGGGCAGGACACTCTGACAGCACTGGGCAGCTTCTTCAGTGACAGGCTGCTTCATCCACGGTGTGTGAAGGAGAGATACTGCCTTCCTTCCCTGCTGCTGTCAGACTTTACAATCAACACTGCTCCCAATAGACTGCACACACCAAAACTGATGATATCAATGTATACTAAATTGTTTAATATAAATATTTCCTCTGAGCAATAGTGTGAATTCAACTGTTAGGTGTGTCTATTTATTATATTTTGCTTTTTTTTTTACTGTTATTTATTATATTTTGCTTTTTTACTGATCCTTCTTGTTATTGTGCTATCCACTTTGCTGCTGTAACACTGCAAATTTCCCCGCTGTGGGATTAACAAAGGATTATCTTATGTGTGCTTGGTGTCTGTTGGCAAAAACCTTTACATTTTTACACTGTTTACATTTCAAAAATCCCCAATCCCCCGCCTGCTGATTTAACAACATGGGTGACGGGGGTGTGGGTGGATGTGAACGGTCTACAGAGGGAAAAGCATTGTTGTATACAGTCAGTCCCAGACTGCTGTGGAACCGTATATATAAGAGACTACATGTTCAGGACAGTAACTCACAGCAACTTTCAGGCAACCAGTATCCAGAATAGTTTGGTCAAATCCCTGTTATGATATTCTAAACATCATATCAACAAAGCGAAAGGTGATCTATCTGCCATTTCACAGCATCTTTAAAAGAGTACTCCGCCCAATTCTGCATTGCACTGCTAAAACACGTTGGACAGTTTATTTAAAGGATCAAAATCGATAACACAGAACCAGAAATATTTTCTATTTTATTCCATGAAATCATGTTCCTTGTCAAAATTACATTACTGCCTACATTACCCACAAAGCCACTTGAATCGATTCACTCAGCTGAACAGATCTGGGAATAAATTCTACTTACCTCAAACAGAAATGAGCAGCAAGCTTCAGAGGTCTAGTAAACTTACTTTTTTATCACTAATGCTGCAACAATATGTCCATTTATTGATTAGTCAATTGTCAGAAAATTAGTCAACAACTATTTTAATAATCAAATAATTGTTTTACAGTCCCCCCAGGAAATTGCGATCACAATAATAAATGCAAATTACAGAAACCTTGAAATCAGAGCTCGCAATTTTAATAAATTACAGCAACTATTCTGTATGAAATGGCCAAATCAACAGATTGCTTTTGATTTGGACCCATTGTCGCATTTTGTGTCGTGGTAACTTACATCGTCGCAGCGTGTGTTGATTCTCAGCTGTCAATAAAAAGGACTGCCAAAGACCAAAAGCAAAACAATTCCCAAATATTCCCAAATGATGTGTTCAGTTAGTCAGAAGAAGTTGATTCGTTGCTCAGACAACAAAGATAATCTACCTCAAACATAAAAATGGGCACTTTGGAAATGTATTTGGAAATGTATTTAATAAAGGCTTATACATTTATCCAAAGTTTGCTAGTCGCAGCCATGTGATATTTTTAATTTTTTTTGTGTACATGATAGTAAACAGAATATCTTTGATGTTTTTTCACATATACAGTAGTACACCCAAAGACCTGTAAACAGACTATGATGGATAAAATCAATGGGATTCCCCTTTAAGGTGCTCTGGAGGAAATAACCCTGATAATGTCATCATTGTTGCATTATGGGAAATGTAATGTATTATGGCGATTGATCTATACTAGGGACTAAAAATCAGTATATCTTGGCCTCAATTGCTTTGATTCCAACCATACATTTTTTGTAATCTGTCCCTTGTGAGTCCCCTAACTTTATGGGACACTGAATGGGTAGACTACCCCTTTCATATAATAATATTTTAGTATTAAGAAGATGGTAGACAAATGATTTATTCAGTATAAGCATTTGCCTCAAACTCCCTAATTCCTTCCATTTTTTCCTCCTTCCTATCATGTCCCAGGTGATAAATGCCATTGAGCAAGACTTCAGGCTGCCGGCTCCCATGGACTGTCCAGTAGTGCTGCACCAGTTAATGCTGGACTGCTGGCAGAAAGACAGGAATGCAAGGCCAAAGTTCCCCGATATCGTCAGCATGTTGGACAAAATGATACGCAACCCTGCATCTCTGAAAACCGGCACCAACAATATCGCCCCTGGGTGAGTAGAGACACAACATAAGCACATATACAAACACTGTCTTTCTGTCTCATCCTTCTATTTCGGTGACAGTTTTGTCCCTGTTGTATCCGCTTTCTGCAGTCCTTCCCATCACCCCTTGTTAGATCGTGGAGCTCCAGACCTGAGCAGGGTGAGCTCTGTGGAAGACTGGCTGGCCGCACTGAAGATGACCCAGTATCGAGACTCCTTCCTGGGCTCGGGTTTCACCTCTTTGCCGCTCGTCACGCAAATCACTGCCGAGTATGTGTACCCATTTAGCTGCCTCTCTCTCTCCTTTTTTCTCTGTCTGCCTCTCCCTGCCTGCCTGCGTCTCACACAGCTCACCTGCCAAGTCTGTATCTTGTTAGTTGGAGATCTGGCAGGGCAGCTGGTTGGCTGACTGCCGGTCCATGTGTACGCCTGTCTGTCTTTCTGAACAATCGCCCTGGCTTACTTACTTCCATCCTTTTTTCCCTCTCTTTATCATGGTATAAAATGCTACGAGCACCATTACTGAACATCAATATATCACTGTCAAATAAAGTGCAATAAAATGTAATCACTGTGAACAAATTGAACCATTTTTGAAATGATTAGTAGCCTTTGTCCTGCAAATGGTGCTGGCAGCAGTGGTCTTTCTTAAAAACAATATTTCCAACAAATTTTTAGCTTTCATGAACCTCTTTCCCATACCTGGCATATCTGCTGTTTGTACTCTCTTTCACTTTTCTGTAGAAAATGTTGAAAGTGTTTTTTTTCCATTTCACTACATCCACCATCTGTCTTTCTTCTGGAAGTTTCAGCTTTGTTTAATTGCTAGTGAATGTACTGCATGTATGCATTTTGCTGTTAACTATTTTAAGAGGCAGATCGCTCCTTTTCTTGCTCAGACAAGCCTGGAGAGGAGGAAAACATGTATCACTCCTCCCGTCTGAGACCTGCAATATCAGTCCTTAAAAGCTCCAACACCTTCAGTCAGTAAATGATTCACAAGAAGCCGCTGCCATTACCTTTGACCATGGCGCCAGCCTCAGACCTGGAGTTCGTCCCAGTACGCTGCACTTTAGCTGCCCACTCTACCCTAAGTTAGGATGGGTCAAACATACAGGATGAATTTCCCCACAGGGATTAATTAAGTTTAACAAAGTACCAATGTGGAGACAGCAGAAAGGTCCAGACAGAGAGGGGTACGTGAACCAATGAACTTTATTTAAGACCATTTTCATGGATGGAGCACTGCTATTCAGGAGATAAAGTGGATGGTAAACCTACCTGAACTATACTTTTTGCAACTTGTTGTGTTGCATGTATTAAATTGTATTTTGAAATTTAGACCCATATTAGATTCTATAAAGAGTCATATGTCCATATTCCCCAAATTAAGTATTACTTGAGTTATACAGTATGGGAAAGCAAATTGTCCCAGGTGCCATATCAGATTTTTTTAAAAACCCAGATACATCAGATATTGTCTTGAAAACATGAAGCAAATCTGGAGAAGCTGGCTCAAAAAATAAGAAAAAGGTATTAGCTTGTCCATCTCTATCTTGACTTTATTTTCTGTGCTTAGCTATTTCCTGTTCAGTAAGTATTGTTAAGGTTAGTTAAGTTAGTTGCTTTGCCTTTTCTGTTAGGATTACTTCTATATCATGACTTCTTTAAAAAAAATCAGTAAAATAAAATGAATGATCTCAACTATTTTAAAGTGCCTGCTTTAACCTTTTGACAGTAACTTGAAAGATGTAGGACTTTTTCTATAATCTCTCTGGAAATTACTAATTAAACATAGACTACTACATTGTCATTATTTAATCAAATCAGTCAGTACCTGGCACCTTTTTATATTCCATTTCAAGCGCTGCTCATGAGATAATGATTTATTGGTTTTAAAATCCTACACATAGCAACTGTAATAATATCCATGTGGATTTTTCTAGCGATGATGAATCCTCATATCTGTTTTGTCTTTCTGTGTTTTCCCAGAGATCTTCAGAGGATTGGAGTGTCTTTAGCCGGACACCAGAAGAAAATCCTGACCAGTGTTCAGTCTATGAGGCACCACACTGATGACCAGTCTCCTACTGAATCTGTGTAACCACACAGTGGAGCAATACAGTATGAAATATGCGACCAGTTTACAGTCTATAAGCAAGCAGGCTATCATCTTACACTTCTGTTTTACCCCTTTTTCCACTACGCGTGGAGATCTTGACATGTTTTCTAACAATCACTGTGGCCATTTCTGTGTCTGCATGGCAGCAGCAGTCCCTCAGTCACCATTTAGCTTCCTAAACCGAATTACACTAAATGGCTCCTGGAAGGAATTCGATGCACATTTAGTGCAAGAACCAATGGTAGGCAGACATGCTTTCTGACTGAAAAAAAAAGTGTCTGCTCTTTAAAAGATTTTCTGTCTGACCTGAAAGGACAAACACCCAAAAACTGCCTGCAAAATTCTTTGACTTTGACAACAGACCCGTTTTTACCAGCTTGACTGTTTAATTCAAGGACGTCATGGACTGTTTTTATGTAAAGATCAATCACAGAAACATACGACGGTGAAGAGAAAGTGTCTGAATTGACAATTATTTGAGAGGACACAAACTGGACAAAAAGCCTGATAAAAGGTCTGTGAAGAAGTGTGGGTGACAGGCCGTGTTATCTCCGGTGTGTTTTGTTGAGACTACTTCAGTGTGTTGGTGAAAATTACCATTTGAATCCAGACAAGAGCCAACAGTTAAACAGGACTTTGTGAATCTTCATATTGAAGAGTCTGTACATATTAAGATATGGGATGTTTATTTCCTATTTGCTCATTTGCTTTCACTTTTGCCAACAGCATCGGACAATTACTTGTCACTGGAGTATTTGTGAGTTCGCCGTGATTATCTTCCTCTGGATGACTCATCAATGGACTATGGAACAAACTTTGAAGTGCTGTGGACTACAGACAAAAAAAGAAAAAAAAAAGGTTTCATACTGTAGCTCTATTTTTTTGTACTTTCCATGCTGCCATGAAAAGATAAACACTTCCATGCAGAGAGCTAGCAGCGCTTGGCCTACTTAGATACTTAATTCAGAGGGAACTTATAATGGATGATGTTTTACAATCAGCACAAATGCCCTCTGAGGAAAGCCAATTATGGATCAGAAAACGGAAACAAAATATGATAAAGAAATAAGAAACCATTTCAGTGTAACAAAATCAAAGTTCCTTTTCAAGTTACAGTAGGAAGCATGGCAACTGCACACTTAGAAGTATGGATGATTTGAAAGAAGAAGAAGAAGAAAAAAAAAAAAAACAGCGGAAAAGGCTGCGGGTATGAAGTCATTAGCAGCTGCTGAGTCACACCTGTTGTGAACGTACTGCTGTGGCCAGAGAATCTCAAAAGATAGAAAAGGTTTTCTCATCTAATGTTTTTGTGATTTGGCTGCAAAATCTAAAGCTGACTGCCAGTCAATCAATACGGCGCATGAAAAAAAAAAAACTGAAATCCAATGCTCATGTACTGTGCTCGCATGAAACAAATCTCATTTCTGTCAAAACTGTACGGCTGCCATCCAGATTGTAATCATCACTCTACACCAGGCAGACAGGGCCCTATGTGTTTTTTTTTTAATTAATTGGCTGACGGACATGTCATTGTTGTCAGAGTCTGTTGTGACAGTCACATTTCCTGATCGACATCACTGATTACCACTGCTGCATCAGTTTGCAGATAAAATGACATGAAGTGATCTATCCACAGGCTTAACGTGGACAACAACCTTTTCAACGCGGGGTCTTACGCAACACGCAGTAACAAGCAACACAGATTGATTTCTCAGACATGTCATAGAAAACATCTAACAAGAAAAGACAGCAGAAATACAAAACGCTGCAGGGTCAAGAAGAAAACCGCTGTCTTATTTATCATGTTTTAATGCTTAAATGTGATGTTTGACTTGCTGCCTTCGTTCACATTGGAACAAAATATGATATCATGAAAGCTGATCTCACTCCAGGGCACAGTAGTGGAGAAGCACTGGGAGATCTCTTTTATCTCAGTGCTGAGCAGATTACCAGCTGTGAAACAACAGCAGGCCTTCAGCCCAAAAACCTCTGGTCATGCGTGTGCACCAACATCCCAAGGATTACCAGTTTGACGCATTGATTGGATGCCGTTATTTTATTTCTCATCCGCTGCGAGCCGGGCTCACAATGACAGCAGTGACAGTGTTCAGTTGTTTGCTTTCAACACGTTTTACTGCTGCGTGACTCCGACGTGTCCTACAGGAAGCTGTGTTTGTGTTCGTCTCGCACCACCGTCCTTCTCCGCTGCTGGGACGCCCCGACGTCTTTTATTTATGAGAGATGTGAAATTGAGAGGTCCACGACTATTTTAAACCTCCAAACATTTCAGTTGCCACTTTTTTCGCCAAATCTCGGCTCCGCCAGCGCGACCGGAATTGCATTTGTTGCCTGGCAACGATAGCTTATTGAACATTTTATCAGGAAGTATTGAGAACAACTGGGAGCGTGTCAGCGGTTCAGAGGCATAATTCGTTGTAAATAGATGCCTCTGGAAGAACAGTTCCAGCGTTTGCTTGGGGGTTTAATAAAGAGTGAGATGACTAGTGCGTCTAAAAGCTCATATTAAACGCCACCTTAAATGTCACACAGAAGAAATGAAAGCTATCAACACAGACAGGCATCTTAATACATTATGTAACATTTGTAGCTAAGTGTGATGTGTCTATCCCTTGCTTCGTGTTTTTTCCTACTGGTATTTAACAAGGTTAGATGTGAGCTTTCAGAGACATTTCACGTTACTGTGTCAGTGTTTGTGAAAAGACAACGAAGGCATAAATGATCTACAGCACGTCTTGTATTTATACTATGACACGTCTTGGTTTGAGCACAAGCACACATCACAGAGAGGGTATATCAGGAACAAGATAGATGTGAGGTTTCGTCGGCATTGCCACATAAAGTGTGATCTTTAATTGGTAAATCATGCACTATGTAAAGAGATTAATCCAAGTTGAAGTGCTTTAAGAGTTCATGGAGAAAAGTGTTTTGATGTTAGTTTTCTGAAGTGCTTATTAAAAGTTAAATCCACCCCAGAAGAGAAATTCAGCTTCTGAAAGAGAGGAGCATGTTACTGAAATCTTTGAGAGTTCCCTGCTTGTTAGCAAGAAAACAGAGCGATAAAGTTTCAGGCGATGAACAATAGCCAGGCTTAATACGCAGTCTGATTGCATCTGTGCTGAATGTCTGGGTGCATCTTCTGGTTCAGGGCTAAATTAAGGTTTTTAATCCTTTTTATTGAAAGTAAGGAGAGAACCAAGCTTTTCATTTTTTTCCCTCCTTATGCCCCTTTTTTCTTTTTTATTGAGGGTTGGTAGGAAAATTGTGTAAAAGGTTCCACTGAAAGTCATCCTTGAAAGTTGTGCGTTTCACTTTTACAGAAACAAACCATGTTTCATGATCCTGAATCCAAACGAAAGCAAACAAAATTGCTGAAATCTGATTGTAAATGTCAGTGGACAAAAAAACCTGTTGACTTGTGAATGTCGATTTTTTTAAAAGTAGACTTTTTAAAGATTTCTAGAAAGACCCAAGCTGTGTCCAAACTGCGTACTACACAACTACAGGTTTTGAGTATGTAGTGTGTTGAGTAAAATTACAAAATAAATATTATCAACTCAAAAGAAGTCAGTATACTAAATAGGAAACACATTTCTTTGTTTTTTGAGTGTGCCGTTGATGGACACTTAGGACACTTAAGGAAATGGAGAAGCTACAATAGATTAAAACAAATTATGGATGATGGTAAATAGCTTTGTGAACACCCCGAATAACTTTAAAATACTTTTAAAAAAACATTTTTATGACTATTTGTGAAGTTTAATTGGAAGCGACACATGAAAGTCTCAGTTTAATTGACATGCATTGACATAATTTTGTGTTAGTATAAAACATGTTTGCGTACTAAGTGCAAAAACAGTATACTAAGATGATTAGTATATTGTATGCTATATACAGTTAGCATGTTGTTTGAATTCGAGACACAGTTTTAAGGTTGGATTTCTGCTTTAAAGCAGTTATGATCAATATTTTTATGTTAACAATGGATCACCGATAACCGACTGATCACCTGACTCTGCTTCCGTCAGCTTTACAAATCTTTATTGCATCTTTCAGCTCATTTTTTTGGGGTTTACTTGCAACAACTTTACTTTTGGTCCACTTCTCACTCCTCACATAGCATTGTTTTTGTGCCCAAAAATGCTCTAAAACTCACTGAACGCTACCTGCCTAGCACCGAACAGCAGAAAAACAAAGTTAGCAATTAGCTGGTGAACAAAGTCGAGCATTTAAGCAGCTAAAAGAAACATTCCCTCAGAAGTTGGTGGAGACCAAGAGGAGAGTGAATACTGGTAATAATATGTCTGTGCTGTGTTCAAAGTAGCCAAAACATCGGTTATTTCAGGTTTAAAGGAGAGATTCACCCTTGTGTTTCCTGACTCTGTGACAGATTTCAGGATATAATTCTGTAATGAATGAATGAACGATACTTTAGTGCACATAACACATATACTCAGCATCCGACCGGTTTGTGCACACAAGGCCACATTTGTGATCGCTGTCTCTCTGCTTTCTGCATTCTGGTCTGCTGGGACTACCCTCGCTTGAGTCGTCTGTGATGAACGTTTCCCTGTTCATTGTTACAAATGGCAGCTGCGGACAGAAGCCTTCACTCTTTGATTCTGAAGGACGGACACCAAAACGTGACATTTACTGCAGATGTTTTACATAGAAAACTCCATTCAGGCTCCAATTTAACAGTGCTGGAAATACATCAACGTAATATTACATCATGTTTGGCCAATTAACCTCAGACATAGGAAAACTAAAATAATAATCTTTATTTAGAGAGCTTATCAAAATCTGCGTAACAAAGTGCTTCACAAAGGCAGCAAAATTAAACAGACAAGTCATAAAATCGTCAGGTTTTTTAAAAAGAAAAGAGATAAGAAACAATTCTGTGTATAAAAACCAATTCAGTGTCGCAAATAGCAAGAATAAAGAAAGCATCTTTTAAAAGACAGTTCAAAGAAAATTAAAACTCAAGTAAAATCAAGAAAGGCTCTCAGATAAAAGTATGTTTTAAGAAGAGACTTAAAAGAGAACACTGACTCAGCCGACCTGATTTCCTCGGGCAGATCGTTCCAGAGCCTCGGGGGCCCTGACTGCAAACGCTCTGTCCCCTTTAGTTTCTCTGGAAACGACAAAATACCTGTCCCCAAGGATCTTAAAGTACATACCGGTGCGTATCATACCAAGAGGTCAGATATACAGCAGAGAGAGGGGCCATGAAGAGTCTTAAAAGTAATCATTAAGATCTCAAAATGTACTCTAAAACATACTGGGAGGCAGCGTAAAGAGGCTAAAACATGAGCAATATGATCACGTCTCTTGGTTCTGGTTAAAAAGCCTGGCAGCTGAGTTCCGTACAGTTTGAAGTGAATCAATAGATTTTTGATTCAGGCAAGTAAAGATGCCTAAAATAGGCCCAGAAATGCAAGGTGAGTCATCAAAAGCTCCTCAAAGTGCTTTAGGGTGGATGTATCTTTTAATTGCAGTTATTTCCTTGAAGCTGGACCAACTTGCCTTCTTCTTTTTTTTTTTTTCTTCTCTCCTGTTGCTCTGCTGTAAATGTGAGGCTGGAGATGAGAGGAGGTGAGTTATGAGGAGATGAAAAAAAAAAGTGAAAGGGAATAGGTAATAGAAGGGGCAAGAGCAGAAGGAAAGGGTAACAGAAGAAGAGAAAAAAAGAGGGGAGGGGTGGAGGCGCGAGAAGCAAAGCTCGACTCTCATGCTTGAATAAAAATGAGGCTGGGTGTGGAGAGATTACTCTTTCTCTTTTTTGTCTCTCTCTCTCTCTCTGTCTCTCTCTCTCTGCTCTACCCAGCTGTCCTCTTTCTTCTCCTAATGCCCACAACCTCTCCATACCACTCACTCTGCTCCCAGTCTGCTTTTCCACTGTCTCTTTTGACGAGGCAGTTTAAAGGCAAGCGAGTCGAGCGATCGTTCTATTCTTAGATGCGCTGTTTTCAAAAAACATTTTTTTTAACTTGCATCTCGTAAGGATATATTTGCAAGTATGACTTCTAGACATAAAAAAAATAGCCTGCAGTGCGTTTTTCATGGGTTTTCAGGGGAGCATTTATCCCAAAACTGTGAAAGTAAAGATCTTCTCTGCTCAAACAGCAGGGTTTGAAATCTATTTTACGCCCAATCTTTGTTATTTGTGTCCATTCATTCAAAACATTTCATCAAACCTAAATGAACTAAAAAACCGTCTGGCTCTACACGCTCTTTGGATGTGCAGAAAAAAAAATATTTTTAATTATTTTCCTTTAATTTATTTTCTTTCTTATTGCTTGCCATAATTTACAGTATGTATGTTGGTTTTTCTTGAAAAAAAAATAACAGCTCAGTAATCAGCTGTAGTCTGCCTTTCTCTGTTTACCTACAATACTGTTCTAGGTGTTACTGCTCATATAGTCAGAGCATCCCACTGTAATGTATAATAATACTGTATTATAATGTGAGTATGTGCACGCCTGTGCATCTTTTTGTGTGTGTGTGTGTGTAATATAATGTATGTGTGCCGTTCAGTGTACAGTAAAATGTTTGTACATCGTGCGTGTGTGAGTTTGTAGCTGTTAACTTTCTGAATCTTACATTTACAATGCACTGTTTGTCAATAAAGAAGACAAATCAATCAAACCGATCAGCTTTGGGGATCAATGAACAATCTGTCAAGTTCAAGATGAAGGACAGAGAGGAGTAAACTGGGGCGTATATATAGTCATTATTGTAAAATATGTCAAAGAATAACAGGAAGAAATAAGACATTTGTTTAGTCTCATCAACATGTGACACCACAACCATCTAGTAGTTGTTCTGGAGCTTTCAGTTATATAACATGATCCTCCTAATATACATGAAAACTCCATAACGGCTACTTAATGAACGTTGTGGTGAGATTGTTCTGTCAGTTGCTGTTTTCAAGGTCACAAATGAACTTTGAATTTCAGCTAAGAAGACATTTGCTAAAATACTTTACTTGCTTTCAAATGTGTAAAATGACTCAAGGCACAGCAGGTGACCCAGTAGTCATATTGCTAAATAATAATAAAAAGAAAATGTTCAATATTCTTTGCTTGATGTTTACTTCTTACAACAACATCGACCCTTATGTTGTGTTTGGGGTCCAGGAGACCCTAGAGTCTCTTTAACAAATTTAGTATTGTTTCACCTCATTACTTTGCTCATAAACATGATTTTGAACTGTTTACATTTTCCTGTCTCAGAGACCCCAGCTGTAAAACATGGTAAAATACAGTATTTTTTCATCTGCTCTATATGTGTGATTGGTGTTCCAGGACTTTTCACGCAGCATTGCCCCTCCAAAATCCCAAATAAGCCTATTTGGATTTCTGTTATTGGAGTTTTTAGCCATGGCTCTAGGGATGGCAATGTCGGGTATGTCTGTCTGTCAGTTAGTTGGTCCACCTAACTTTGGTCCAGACTGAAATGTTTAAGTAGATTGTCATGAAATTTAGTACAGATGTTCTCAGAGGATGAAGCCTACACTGACTTTTATCAGCTGCAAGTCAAAGTTTTTACTTATCCTGTGAAATATATCATCATCTATGACATGAAATGGCCAAAAATTCATAGCGTTCATGGTTCCCTGATGATGAATCCTATTGACTGGTGATCACCTGACTTTCCTCGAGTGACACCTTTAGGTTAGCATTTGTGGTTTTGAATGAAATGTCTCAGCAACTATTGGATGAACTGCCACAGAATTTGGTTCACATTTGGTTCATTTAATGCCCCGCTCTGCATTTAGTGATCTCTTAACTTTCCTTCTGAAGACACCACAGGGTCAGAATTTAATTTAGTGTTTAGTGCTAATTAGCTGATTAAATTAAAATGGTGAAGATTATATCTGCTTAGCATCAGAATGTTAGCATTGTCACACTGATGTTAGCATTTAGCTCAAAGAATTTATGTCTCTGCGCCTGGGTGCAGCTTTACAGAGCCGCAGACATGGTTGTAGACTCTCAGCCTTTAATGGTTTGTTCGTAAGAGATCTGACTGTGAGTTAGACCTCCCTGGGTTCTAATTTGAAAACATAAGAGAAATATATATTTGTTTATGCATATCCCATATTGCATATAAAGCATGACATTTATTTGTTTTGTGAAATAGTAATAATTTATGGTCTTTTCTGCATTTTGTCCCCTTCACCTAATGAACAAGCTCAGTTTGTGGCATTTGGAAAGGCAATACTCTTCTGTATATTGTATTTGTATAAGTCAGGGGAAAAGAAAAAATATACATTTAAAGGAAAGAAACTGAAGCAAACCAGACAAAAATACAAATAAAACCAATGTCAGCAAAACACAAGGGCTAAAAAATGCTTAGAGATATTGAAGATGACTGCCAAGCGCATGGGCATTTTCTACATGAAGTCACTTCAAGTCTACTCAGGACATAACTGAGGAGGTCATATTGCTAATAATAATAAGAGGATTGTTCAATATTCTTTGCCTGATGTTCACTACAGAGGCAACATTAAGTCTAAGTTTCACCTGATAGACTGTACGATAAATTCCTCAGTAAATTACAGAAGAGAACTGCATTCTGAAAAGTAATAAAAAAAGGTAATAAAACCGCATAATGAGCTCCACTTTTATGCCAGCAGAGTAAATTAATCATTTATGCGAGTGAGAGTCAGTTTCTTAAATTTGTGAATGACTCATGTTTTTGACTGTAACTCTTTGTTGATAAATGGCAAAGTTTACACCCTGTGAGGATGACTTTAAACGATAGTGTGTGGTTCATCTCAGAGTGTTCAAAGCATTTAACTCAGTTCAGCTGACAAAAAAGAAAAAAAAAAATCACAAAAGCTCCGAAAACCCACATGGCGGCGTAAATTGAATCACATTTAAAGCTAGATTCACTAATAAAAGAAACCCATTACCTGACAGCCTGTTGAGTCTGCTGCAGTGTATTATTCACAGTAATGAGAGCCTCATCCATTCACATGAAGCCGATTAATGGCACAGGAACTATGGCAAATTGCTAATGAATGCCATGGATACACGTTAGGGGTAAATGACATAAACCTGTTAACTGTAGCTAAGTGACAGAGAATGAAATTTGATTACAGTGAAGTGTGGCCTGTGGCTAAAAAGTAATAAATACATTCTCCATAGATCCCCCATAGAAACTCTGAAGTCAAATGTCCCTAAAGCTAATCAGCTCCTACAATAAATGCCCTCCAAAACGACTCAAAGTAATGCACGCTGTCCATGTTTCAATGATCTGCCACACCTATGATTAAAGGATATGGCTGGTGATTCTCTATATCCTTCTCATTATCAACAGATCTCATGTGTAGAGCCAGGTGAAGAATGAATTAATCCTACCACATAGTATTTCCTTTGTAGTCAAAGCCTGATATAGCTTACTCATTTAGGCCAAAGTCCTTCATTGTTGACATAAAGAACAACAGCAATAACAAAAACATTGTTGCACTGAATGACATGTTCCTTCATCATCCCACATACAACATCCTGCTGCCGTAAATACTCACTATAGAGCACTGACTGTGTATTAATGCACAGCTGAAAATAATCCCTAACAAATGCACCACTTACTCCTGTTTAAGTAATATTTCATAAAAACGACAGTGCACAGTTGTTTTGGGGAATCTAAAAGAAAAATAAAACTATACTGTATGTCTGTGAGCTGTTTTTAAAGATGTATGTCTTCAGTAGGAATTAATGTGTGTGCGGTGTTTCCATGGGATGTTGACAATAAGAAAAGTAAGGAGCAACATCAGTCTTATCTTTTACGGTCTGGTTTAATTAAATAAACAAAAACTTCTTAAACTGAGTTTAGGCTAATGTTGTTGTGGTACAATAAAGGAAAGATCACCTTTGAGGTTAAAAGACACCAGTGTTGTCTGGGATTTCCAATTTATTTCCTGTCTCAAGTGTCCACTATCCTCTAAAGGCAAAAAAACACCTGTCTTTACCATTTTTATGCCATGACATGCAAACAGTGATCATATGTGTCAGTCACACTTTGTACACCATTCACCATTAACCATGCAGTGAGTGGCAGATCAACCTTAAGCTACTTCAACAGTTCCAAGCCATTCACACCAAATGCAAGTGTGCATGTTTTGCACGATGCAGGATGAAGGGCGTTACATAAAGCATTACCCATTTAAGCAGCTAATTAGGATGCTTCAGACTATGCTGGAATGTGCATAATCACAATATTAATTTTCAAACCTGGTTCCCCCATGCCACTCTTGACATTGTTTATCCAAGTCCCAGAAAGTAGGAGTTACATAACTCTGGGAATTCACAAAATAAACTTCTTCTTCTTCTTCTTCTTGCTGCCCCTTTTTTTGGAAGGGAAAACAGAAAATGACTATGGCTACATTCATATTACATGCTGAAGTGGCCCAAATCTGATTTCTGAAGCTAGAACAAACCAAATCAGAATTTTTCATGTCAGATCTGAGACACATATGTGGTCCTAGATCTGATTCATATCTGATCTCTTGCTCTGTTGTTGTTGTCAGAACAGTCATATCTAAATTCATGTGGGTTTTTTTTTTAACATCTTGTGTCTCTGTGCATATTGACTGTCATCATCATGCAGTGTTGACACCCCTGTAAAAATAAAGATGGAGGAGTGCAGGGTCAAAGGAGAGATGAGGAAGTCTACGGAGAAGCTTCTATTCAAGTCAAACTGAATGCTAGCACAACCATGCCATCCAATGTTTATGATTTGACTGTTGCACAAATTACAGTATTGTTGTTATTCTTGTATGCATGCGGCCCACATTTCAGTTAAATCTGTGCACGTGTGGCGGTTTAGGACCTCAACAGTGTTCACAATGGAGGATACATGTCACTTACAAACATGAATGTGAACCTTAAACACAAAAAGATCTGACTAAAAAAAATCAGAATTAAGCATTAAGGTCATGTCTTTAAAAACTTCTACAGCTCCCATCCATATTTGTTCTGTTTCATTGTTCCACCTGCCAATTCTCATCCTTACTGAATATGACTTTGTACTTCCCATTAAAAGGTGCTGCCTTCAGAGTTTAGGCAAAGAGGCCAGAGGAGGTAAATGGAGCTCATATCTTATGGATGATACCGTGTGCCGCCCCAGCCCTTTGCTTCAGGGGTTAATGGCTTTCAGTAGTAACAAGCCTGGCCAGGCGTGTTAGAGGGGAGCACAACACCAGGGCGTGGTGGCATGACTTCATCACCGGCGGAGAGAGTGAGTGACAGAAGGAGGTTAAGAGAGAGAGAGGATGGAGGGAGGGAAGCCAACAGATTCTATATGTGAGCGCTGGTGTGTTTGTTCCTGTGTGTTTGTCACACAGTGAGTCATCTTCACACAACCTCACCAACACAATTCTGTCTTTCCTTTCCTCCCCCACCAATCCTCCCAGATAAATAATTGACACTCTTTTCCCACCGTGGTCCACCGGTGTAAGGCATTTTGCTTTCCGGACATCATTCCTGGAGAAGAGAGAACATGATTCTTTCTTTTTTTTCTTTTTTTTTCTCTCCATCTCTGTTTCTTTCTTTTTCTGTGTCTCTCATTCGCCTCTATCTTTCCCTCACAGAACTCTCTGCAGGAAACGATGAATAGTGAGCGTTTTTTTTAGAGAATGAACAGTTATCTATTATTGAGCAGCCGTCAGCAGCAGCTATCTCTATCTACTAGGCTGCTAAAATAAATATGACACAGCACTGGAGAGATTTGCACAGATCTGAACTGAGCCCACTCGTGCCCTGAGCATTCTGAGTTACACATTTACCAGCAAAAGCAGAACCCGAGCGAGCCAGTTGCTCAAAGCAACTAGTAAATAAAATGTTCTTTTAATGCAACAAAAAGAAAGTAGACATTTTTTGTTAAAACTTTCTTGCTGAGTGACTGAATGGGAAAGAAAGATTTGTCTGATAAACACAAGGTGGTTTGGATTCTTTAGATTTAGTATTTTTCATGTCACAGTTTTATCCTCCATTCGCTTCTTCTGCTTTGTTCACCTTTTCCTGTCAGTTCAGACCCTGGGTGCTTTCCATTTGGCTCCCCACTTCCCTCACTCATGTCTTTGGTCCTCCCAGCGGAGGAGATGCACTTTGTTCCAGATTCAAGGATGGAGGAATTTTATTTACCAAATAGGAAATCCACAGAAAGACATAAGAAAATAAAAAGACAAAGAAAATGAAATAATATTTTGGCTTAAATCAGTGAGTTGCAAGATTGTTTTATATGTTTCATTCATGATTCTGATTCTACACATGCAATATATTATTTTATGAATATGAGTAATGTCAGGGCTGCTGTTGGTGCTCTTATTCCTGTTTCCACATGTACTTTGTCTTATCTAAAGTACTACAATCATGCAATGTTATTAACATTACAGTAATGCTGTATCCCCAGCAGCCGAGCAGCTGCTTTAGCTGTCCCGTCAGATCAATTGACCAATCAATAAACAGATGCAGATGAAAGAGATGTTGCCATCTGCTAAAAGAAAAAACTTCTGGTCCTCGTCTCCTCGAACAAATTCCAGGTCATGGGCCAGAGCACAGAGGAGCGAGGACGGGAGTAAAAAGAATTAGCAGAATGGAAAGCCATCAATTTCCAGCTGTCCATCAGTTGCCCTTAATGGCCGTCACCAGTCACCTGATCAGTCTCCAGCGTGTACACCTGCTCCTTATTAGTCAATTATGGCAGTATATATACTCTCCAGCGAACACTCCTTCTATACCAGATTATCTATGTGGCTGTTGTGTCCCTCTGGACCTGTTGATAATCTGTTTTTATCTCAACTAAATTAAGCTGTACTGCCTTTGTTTAGAGAGTCTGCCTCTGAAACCTGTTTCCTGAAGTTACAAGTGTTTGTTTTTTTTCATTTACAGGACTAAATAAGAGGTGATTTTTGTTACAATGGATTTTCTTGAATACACCAGGGGATTTTTCATAAGGGCACCTCACTCAGAATAGAAACACTGCAGTCCAAGAGACAAATCTGGGAGTGCTTAAAGCAGGTGAAAAGTAAGGCAGGACCACTTCCTTATGGAGTCATAATCTGCAAGATAAAAGGAGAGGATCAGCAGATTCAGGCAGTGAACTTGTCAATGGAAGCTCAGACTGTGGAACGTCACTTCTCTTGGACGAGGAGCTGGAGGTACCGCATGTGCAGCGTTGGCTCGGAAGCAAATCTTCAAGGCTGAATCCAAATATCAGGACTTCCTTGGACTTGCAGTCATAGACGTGGACTTCTGCCCGAATCCACAAGAGGCATCATTCATATTTTTGGCGGACCTCCAGAATTCATAGCAATATGAGTGTGAAGATGTGCAAGACAGGAGGTGTTGCATACATAAAAAAAATATTCATAAGCCTACTAATTTTGATTTGTTCTTATTATCTGCAGAGTTTCACAGGCAAAGGTTGTTTTTTACTATCCAACTAAGACAAAAAAAAACCAGACCACCTAAAGTTTTACTGTGCATATCAGTCATTAGCTATCTCTGTTATGCAATGTAAAGCAGTAGACCCTGCATATATCTTGCAAACAATACCACTGGGAAACATTCAGAACATTTTTTTTTTTTTACATCTGCCACAAAATCAAGAACTTGCATGAATGAGTGAGTGAGACTAGTGCTATGGGTCTCATAGGGCATTTTATTTCCTTGCAGTCAAGTGGCCTCTCAGACTTAATATAACAGCAGTTGGCATGTCAGTTTGTAAGGCTGCAAGGGCTGCAAAGGGCTCAGTCCACAGATCCAGAGGGTGGACACTTGGATTTAGACAGAGGAGGTTCTTTGTTCCACTGAGTTTCTTTCAGTGACAGGCAGGGCTGTTGTCAATAACACCTAAGTTAACTTCAGCAGAGTTGAGTTCAGAATTCTAATTGCAAAAAGGTCTGATAGAAGTCAGACAGATGCTTTACTGTAGATGTTTGGTCCCTTTCAAATGGTGACCTTTTTTTAATTGCTGAGTAACTTTTTTTTTTAATATCCTGAACACTGTGCTGAGACGCAGCATCCGTGCGAGCTTTGTCAAAGTCAGACCTGCAATGTCTGAGATATCACGTTTAAAGTTTTTGACCTTTTAATTATTGCACCCCATTAGGCTAATCACTTTAATTTGTAATGAGTACAAAATGTGTGCAGCAAGTATAATGTCAACCAGCCTCACGGTATGTTTGAATTTCGGCCTTTTAAAAGCTTCACATTTTGTACTTCTAAAAAAAATATATATAGTCAAACCTGATGACAAATCTTGCATAGCTCAAGTTTAAAGCAACTCATTTAAGAGATAAGGCTGGCTGTTTTCTATATTGTTCTTATTGTCAACAAATCTCATGTGCTCATGTGGGTTTGCACCGCTGTTAAAATGAATATAGGCACAATTACTTTCATAGATTATCAATCAAACCAAGTTATACAAAACAAAAATCTATTTTGTGTAGTCTAGCAGGTAATTTTGTACTGCCATTTAGTGCATGCATGATCTACAGCAGTGTTCCAGTGGGAAGATTAAAACAGGTTTATCTGGATGCATAATATGAAGCCAAAGCCCTCTCAAATCCTTTTTAAAAAAAAATTAACATGTTGAATAAAACATTGTAAGCTGTTAGTTCAGTGGTCTAAA
Organism: Euthynnus affinis; assembly: GCA_029490765.1. Taxonomy (NCBI): domain Eukaryota; kingdom Metazoa; phylum Chordata; class Actinopteri; order Scombriformes; family Scombridae; genus Euthynnus; species Euthynnus affinis. The sequence continues at coordinate 25,811,995 of CM055848.1, read as the reverse complement.
AGCAGGATAAATGTTGTCTCATTAGCCTGCTCACTAATATGCCAAATTAGTTTGAGTTCATAAAAACATTTGAGAAAATGTGTGTCTCCCGGGGGGAAAGGTGTGAAAACTGATCTACAGGCCGTGAAACAGCAAAAGCAATCTGAAGAAATAACCAAACAAATTTTTAAGTTTTTTCTTCAGAAAGAAATCAAACTTCTTTGGAGCAATACACTTCCATAAATATAACATGAAAGAACAAAATGCTCACTTCAAGGCAGAGGTGCGCAAATCCATTACAAAGTAAGACAAAGTAAAACAAAAATATCCTTTAGTATCAAAAGTAAAAATCTATATGATATAAAAATCTATTTCAGTGCTTTGGAGAGCATTCATTCCTCGATGCTTTCACCTCTAAAAGCTTATGATAAAGTGGTTGGTGGTCCAGATATCCTCTGATAACTCCCTCTTAATGTCAGCAGACCTAAAAGTGCATAATTTCAGCATCTCGTCATTTTCTGCATGCTCTCTTTTCTGTAATTGCACGGCATACGTTTTAACGGTGTAGGATAGCTAGTAGCCTATTTTCTTTGAAATGTAGTAAAGTAAAAGCATCAAGTTCCCTGAAACAGTATTGTCAAGTTAAGTGCTTAAGTAAGGTAGTTATTTAACATCCCTGAGTATATACATCTGGGTCTCCAGCACTTTCAGCTCTACTTCAGTCGTGTTGCTCTTCTATACATTTGAAATGTGATTGGAATGGGTGGTGACGCTAAAAAAAAAAAAGTATCCACCATTTTACCGCCGCTCCTTTTTACCATGATTGTATGCAGGAGAAATGCTTTTTGGGCCCCTGTTGGACCCAGAAGTTGTAATTCCATGGTTTGGCCGCTATGTCAAATTGGCTTCAAAGCTCAGCGCTGTCGCTGGGGGCTTGGTTTACAGAGATACACTAGCTTGTTGTGCTACATATCACAACCTCTTGACTTTGTACTTAAGTTCTTTGAAAAATGTACAATGTAGCAAAAAGAGGTTGTGAAATGTAGCACAACAACCTAGCGAACTGTGTTCCTGCACATGTGCCATGGTGTCTGCCGTACACAGAACTACTCTGAAAACGTGACTGTCTTTGTAGCAGTTTCTAAACACACTACCGGTCATAATCCTTGTGGTGAAAGAACATGTCAGCAGTATGACTTTTTGTCATGTTTTTAGTAGTTTTTGGACAACAACAGAAGTCTACCACACAAAGGAATAAAATATATCAGGCTTTCGATATACGCACAATACTTGTCGGTTTGGCTCTGCACATGACATTTTAGTAGCCTTATCTTTTAAACATAAGTGTATTCAAGCTGAAATATAAACCACTGAGAAGAAAGCAAGGGAACAAGAAGTCTGTTAAACAGTCAAGGAAATTCCAGAAACAACAACAATAGTGCTGTAAATTTCTGGTCAGAGTGCCACTGGAAGCCAGCAGGGAGCAAACACCTTGTTTAAAAAAAAAAGTTATGGCATTCCTGCCTTTTACTTGCCTCTTTTTCTTTTCTCTTTTTTTTTTTTTGAGCTTTTGAGCAGTGAACTGCCACGGTGCCATGCGACTTAAATCACTCTGAACCTCATCATGTCACAGCTACATCACGCGTCATCCAGTCACCAGGAGCTGATATTTTTAGCTGATATTCAAAATCTTTAAATGCTCATTACAGGTATCCGGTGTTTCCTCCAGCACACTGTATTCTTGTCAGCATAGAAGAGCCTCGGACATGACTTTTAGATTATATTGGGGCACAAAATGTTCCACTGAACCCAGGTGAATTAAGGAAATTATTTTTGAAAGGTCTGCAGAGCGCTCTGCCGTTGTTCACAGTCAGCTCAAATAATATTCAAAGTACAGAACTGTATAATTAAGATTGTAGCATAAGTAGTGAGGATTTTACAAAACCTTTAAATCAGGTATAAGAAAAGTCTTGTTCTAAAAATGTACATTTTTATTGGCTCTGTAAAACCCAAAGTTTGAATCACTGTCAGAGGTCAAAATATCACACTGATGTCTCTACTTTATCTGCATTTTTACACTTCTCTCTTCCTCTTTCCCTCTCCATCTTTCCTTCCTACCACCTTATCCCCCCTTTACCTTCCTCTCCCCCTCAGTTTCCTGCATCCCATTGTTCTTCTCTGCCCTGAAGCCTCTGAAGTCTATATATAGCCAGCGATTCTTCTGGAGGGATCAGTGGTTGTGTTGCTTTCCTAGGACGCCCTCAGTGTTTGGAGGAAGTAGTTTAGTCTAATCTCATTTTTTACGGTGTGAGACTCCTGCTGGAATATTTTAAAGTAAACACAATGAAACTCGACACCGCTTTAAAACCAAAGCTGTGCTCCCATATGGCTCAAGTAATGTCAGCAAGATGATATCTAATCAGCAACAAATCAATGATAAATATTCCACTTAAAGATAGACTGAAGAACAGTGTATACGTAAGTATTTAAAGAGCTGTTTCATCCAAATAACAAAGACTACTTTTCCATTTCGCTCTAGTAGTACAGTAGCTGGCCATGTGCACATTTTCAGGTGTATGTGTCAATGTTTTGAGATATTCACTGCAAGACATGACTTCCGCTACCTGTCTATTGCATTGGACTTTTAGAATTTTGGAAGAAATATGTAGAGTAAAAAGCCTAAAAATGTCCGAAAGAAGTTTTTACATTTGGCATATTGTATAAAAAGATGGAAACAGATGCTTAAACAAGCCCCACGTTTCCAGTTTCTGCCATTTACAATAAACAAAGTATTCATGCCATTTGACATCTCACCTCAACTGTTTGAAATTTTTCAGTGCATATTCTTAGGGTGTTTTCAGACCTGCATTGTTAAGATAGATGTACTCTGCAAGTGTGAGCTAAACGCCACCCATGGCCAGGTGTGCTTTGCATGCGGGGATGCAGATGAGCAGCTGGCAGCTAGCCGGAGAGGAAATCGAGATCCAACCTGGACTGATACAACAAAGTATGTTGCATACTTGATATTTGAACAGACAGAACCTTCGTCCTGTGTTTACGTTCTTGCTTCCGCCCCAGACACAACTAACCAAAGAGCAGAGTCAACGTTCCCATGTGGATTTTAGAGATATATTTTGGTTTGCTTGGATTTCTGAAAAGAATGAGAGAAGCAAAAAGTTTGCCAGCTCATCCAACGAACTATAGGTTAGAAAATTCCCTTAGTAGTGTCAACCACCTTTGCAAAAGAGAAAAAGAGCACCACCTACAGGGACTCTTAACTTCATCAAAAGATATCACAATGTGGGACGTGCTGTTGACTGATGCTTAGCGATGCACTAATGAACACCAGCACAATGAGCCCTTAGCTCAGACGTTGTCAATGTATATATTTTTTATATGATTATATAATCCACATTTATAGGAATTCATTTTCATACCACAGAGTCAGATATTCTGGAGATACAAGGGTTTCAGACTGCTTGAGGAAGCCCCTCACATGAGATCACAGCAGTCTGATTCATGCAGGCTCTCTCATTGTCACTGCATAAATGCAACAACAACAGTGAGGGGCAGGCAGCATAGTGAGCCAAGATAACAGTGTCTCTCTCTCTCTCACTCTCTCTCTCTCACTCACACACACTCACACACACACACACACACACACACACACTTGCATTGACTTCCATTCAGTGTGGACACCCTAACCCAAAATCTAACCTAAACCAGGACCTTAGAAATGATGTTTTCCCTAATTAGGACAACCTCAACCTCAAGAGGACTATTGGTCCTGACAAGTTTGATGTTTACACCAAGAAAAGATCCCAAAGAGGTAACAAACACACACACACACACACACACATACACACACACACACAACCACGCCTTGCAGTTAAGCTGCCTCTGTGTCTAGGACTGCAGCTACATGTTGATTTGACGATTTGGCCATCAGAGAGAGAGACAGAAAGAAGGAGAGAGACTCGATTTTGAATCGCCATAGCAACGGGGGACTGTAGAGAAATCTGATTCTCTCTTTTAATCTCTTTTTAAATCATTTTTGAAAAGATGGTATGGCTCAGTGACAATATCTGTGTGTGTGAGTGTGTGTGTGTGTGACAGAGAGAGTGAGGGAAATACTCGAGAAGTATGAGAATGAATCTCTACAATAATTGTGGCCTACGTGTCTCCATACCTTCTCTCCCTACCACCAGCACCACACACGCACCCTTCACTTCTTTCTCTTTTGTCAGTGTATAGATTTTCTCTCTACGCTGGCCTTGTCTTCCTCTCTGCACAATGCCACGTTTCAGAATAGCAATCAGCCTGCCTCATTTGGCCGCTGTCTCCTCGTGTACCAGAGAATACTTCTGCTCTCAAGTCAAAGGCTGCTCACTGAAGACATCCAGCCTTCCTTCTGAGGGTGAATTAGATATTTAAGTGGTTAGATGCTTCTCGTTGCAACTCGGCTAGTGAAAAGTCAAGATTAAAAACTAAAAGAAATCCCAGACATACACAGTAAAGTGCATCCATTGTTGCACTTCATATCCGCTTCTCTCCTACTTTACCTTATCTCCATCTTTTTCCCTCTCGCTGTCCCGTTCTCCAGTTTAAAAAAAAATGTCAAGTAATCTTGTTGTAGTACAAATCTGAATTCCAGTCTCTGCTTGCAGCGATTGAAAAAGCCCACAGTTTTGCTGATATGAGCATCATTGTAACGACTCCAGGGACAGCCTTTGTGCTACATCAGAAATGAGTCAGTGTCTGCCTTTGGTTTACTAAAGCCCCAACGTAAGAATAACACCACCAACGTATGATTTTGGAAAATTATTAAAAATAGACGAGATGCATACTTTAGCAGGGCATTCTGCATATTTTTCTCTCAGTTGCACGACCGTTGCATCATATTAGCGCTAATGAGCTCAGTCTGAGTCACACAAAGTGGGGCTCAGAAGGTTATTTTAAATTATAATCTGCTCTAAATTACTGATTGATTACCTGCTTAACACTTCAGTCAGCACAGGAATCTATTGGATGACTCCGTTCAGCCATGTGCAAGAGTCATCAAACAAGTATTAACAGATTTTCTTTCTCTGAATTTACACACTTAACATCAGCGCTGCTTTCCTTCCTCTTGTCTCGTCTTCCTCCTTAGAACAAATGCCATCATTGTGTCTTGACGTTATGCAGAGGCCAGGGCTGTGCAGCCGCTGTTACAGTCCCTGGCCTTGTTAATATTTTACATGGTAAGAAGCCAGAGCAGACGCTTGGTTTTCTCCCAAAAGAAAAGTCTTCTCCTCATTTAACCTCCAGCACCCAATATCCATACTAACCAGCTCAGCCAAGGACTTGACTAGAGACACACTGATTGTTGCAGTGTGGGCTCCCTGTTTTTTTTTTTTTTTTTTTCTCTCCAGTGCTGTGCTTAAGTCTATTCCCATGCAACATGACAGACACTATAAAAATTAGCTGCCATGGATTTATAATTCTCTAAAGCAACAATAAATTCGAGCTTTATGGAGAAAACATGGCCGTCACTGCAAAGACAGAAGGCTAAACTATGATTCTGATCCTAACTAGACTGAGTCAGCCTGCAAATGATTGGTCACCTCATAAAAAAATGCAGTCCCTGTTTAAATCCCTGAGCCTCTCTTGAGTTTTCTTCTATAAAAACTACTCTTCTCTGCCTAAAAAGAGGCCAAAAGCAGTAGTTTTTCATCTGAAATATGACTGCTTAACAAAAACTTAAAAAAAAAAAAAGGTTGCAGCAGTTTGGAAACTCATGAAAGCATGCCCATAGTTAAATGACTAATAAGACTAGAAACAAATACCAGTGTTGCAGCAATAATAGGGAATAGAGAAAAAGTTACTTTGACTAATTATGACAGAAATTGAAGATATGAGAAGGACAGAATGAGTTCATGTCGTCACTGCAATGTATTAAAGTCCAACTGCAATTACCATGTTGCTGCCAAAATGATTATTGCTAATACATTTCAAATATTAAAAAGGATTTAAAAAGTGATCAGAAATAACTATTTTCTGTTGTGGTGCAGCTGACCAGTTAGTTATCTATCCTGCAAACTGACCCTAGAGGTGCAGGTTTCCTTGTCAGATGTACAGAACCAACCAAAAGTTTGGACACACCTTCCCATTCACCTGAATGAGAAAGTGTGTCCAAACTGGTGCTGTATGTTTGTTCACTCATTCAAAAAGCCAACGTGCAATGTGACTAAAAAGACTAATAAGACGTGTCTTTGTCTGTAAGTTAAGAGATATTGGAAGGGAAATGAATATGAATTGTTGTTCAAAGTCTGCAGCTGATGGGTTCTTTGTAGCTGGCTGCTGTCTGGCTGACTATCCGCCTACAGCAGGGTCTCCATCCAAGTGTAGCATAAATTTTATTAGAAATTTCTGAAAATCTACATGGGGAAATGCAAATGAATATATGCTTCAATACACTACTGTTATGCAAATATTAGGAGTTGGGATCATCCAGATAAACAATCAGTGGCGTTAATTCTCCGGTCTGGTGCCATTAAAGCATTGCAGAAGAAGACAACTTAGCAAGATGCTGTAATTAAAAGAATGCCAGCAAACGATGGAAAATGTAATGCAAATATGGCATTTATGTTTGTTTCATGTCTTAATTTGAGAATCACAGTCTCGTCATCGGTTCACACAGTTTCTGTCTTTTCAGTGGAGCGAAAGATTAAGTGGCGTTAAGTCACATGTAGTCTACATGATTTATTTGCTAAGTCTGTTCTCATTGCATTTGTCACATCTTCTTTTTATTGATACACCTATTTTCCACCTCAGCCAAGAGGTTTATCTTTAATTTCCAGCATTGCCACTCAGGGTTTTTTTTATGCGTGAATTAAACATGTGCTTGAAATAGGTGGATGGAAATGTATTTTATGATGCAGGCAATGATACTGCTTTATGCAAATCTGGTTTAAAATAAAACCGTTTTAGATTAATTGTGTGAAAACAAGTTCTCCTATGTAGACTGGGTCATCATCAAACTCTAAAATATACATTTCTCCCTTTAGGGTTCCAGTTTTTGTGATTTACAGATGAAACAGAAAAACAGTATTAAACATACTGACACGGAGCTTTTCACTGCATTATACCCAGGTAGCCAAAAATGCCCAGCTCCACAGCAACCTCAATCTTGCACGCCTGGTTGCCAGACTGAAGACAAATTACATGCCAGAATCATTACATGTTCACTGGTCCTTTTCCAGATGTCAACACCAGCCCAAGTGTTGCTAACTGGAGCTGTTTCTCAGTCCAACCAAACCCAAGCTTCCATCCTAACATCTTATCCAAATCTGGCTGGATAACATTTGGTCCTCATGAGCCAGAACACTGCAAAACCAGAACCAGAACATTCAGCTACAACTAGTCTGGGATATTCACTATAAACGAATGAGACGGAGATTGGCAGCCTCTACTAGATGCTATATTTCAAAATCTCACCTTGTATACTACAGGGTCAAATCTGACTAGAAATGTGCTGGATAGCTTTATGACACAAAACAGGAAGAGATTGATGTTCTCCTGTTACAAACAGAGTTTCTAACACACTCACGAAGGCAGATGGCAGAAGGAGTCAAAGACATGGAAAGTCGCTTTCTTGCTGTTTATCCTCTTCAGTGGAGGAGAAGGGAAAATATTTGTCTGAAGTAGCAACATCCGCTTTATTGAGCGAGAGTTTTGCTTCCTGCTAAAAAAGATTTAGAGTTTATTGGTTTTTAGGAAATAATTTAGAGGAACATTAGCTGTGGCAGCATTACTGGTGCGAGACACAGATTACCAATCATCTCCATCATGGCTTCATTTGTTTAGAGTAATTATGAAAGGGTATTGCAAATAGTTTGGCAATGATTGATGTTAAAATAGCACAGGGACTTTTATGTATATCAAGAGAAGCTGCTGCCTTTTTCATGAGGCAATTTTATGGTTTTACCACTGAATTATGGTCTGCATCGTGGCATCCAGGGTATGTTCACCGCTTCTGACCAAGACAGTGGGGGTAATCGATTAAATGCACCAATGCACTTAGTAAACTAGATCACATATTATACATTTATTCTTAATTCTCCTCTTCTAGAGAAATATAATGAAGACTCCAGGGATGTTTTGGCCTCAGGAGTAAAGTGAGGGTGAAAAGTCATGCAAGACAGTCCGGCTCATCATGATAATCATCTTACTTTATTGCTATTCATGATTTCTGAGATGTATTTCTGTGACTCACACAAATGTTTCTCTTTTTTTGACCAGTTTCTCAGTATTATATACTATATGAGTATTATGTGAATGCTAATATGGGTATGAGAGATATGTGGCAGTTAAAAACATTTGAGGGTGATGTATGATCTTTTGTATGGTGTGATTTATCAACTGGTGAGGATGCAGAATTTTTGCCTGAGACATATAGCTTTAGTCTCAGTTCTTTAAGCACAAGATGAAGTGCATCTTTAAGACCAATTTTACAAGATTCCCGTTTTTAAAAAGAGTCAGGTTAAATTATTAATGTCAGCTGGAGACTGTTTTCAACCAACTCATGGAGCTCGCTCAGTTAGCTAGCTCGCTGCAGCTAATAAACCGATCAGCTGTCATTTCATCCGGCAAAATTGACGAACTTGGGACAGAAATGAGAAGCCACTTTTGTCTGCTTCTGTTTGAAATCAAGGACGCGTTGTTTTAAAAATGTGGAAGCATTTAAAGAGGTAAATCTGGCATTGTTGTCACTTAATACACATAATAATTCAACATTTCACTTGTAAATACATTGTTTGATAAATTTAAGAAGGGTGGGTTGAAGTGATATTTACATTATTTCAGGTCAGGAAATATTTATGTTGTTTTCCAAATGACCTTTCATTTTTTACATCAGCTAAATCAACACACATACCATACAGTGACAGACCCGATCGATTTGATTATGTTACTTAGATTAATACGCTGTAGTTGTGAACACACACATTAACCGCTGCAGGAATAATCAGCTGTCACCAGAAATATGGAAGAAATATATGTGGATTTTGGAGGATTTATGGCAGTCATTTAGGCAGAGGTTTACAGTTGCAGGAGCTGGGGAGGAAAAGCATGGTTGATGAAAAATAGTCTGTCAATCTGTCTGCCCTGGGTAGAATCTCAAACCCTGGAATCTGACGGTAAGAATGAAATATTATGTGAAGTGTGAAATATTCCAGTGGTGAAATATTCTGCTCTGTCTGTCCTTATTATCCACCTCTCTCTGTCTGCCTCTATCCTTCTCTTTTGTCTCACTTTCTACCTTTTCTCTCTGCTCGTTCTGCTCCCTTCGTCTCACTGCCCTCTCTCCTTGTCTCCTTCGGTCTGTCTCTTTCTATCTCTCTCGGTGCTGCAGGGAGTTACTTAGCATCAAATTGGTTACAGTTTTCAGAAAGAAGGAGGGGAGGACAGAGACAGAGAGGGGGCAGAGTGGAGAAAGGGTGTTTAGTTTACCATGTTTTTTTTTTTTCAGACGACTAAGAGATATTTTATCAAGATTTAAGCAGATAAATAGTGACGTAAAATAATAATGTCTAAACCTTGAGGTAAATGAGTGCAATTCTCACTGTATGACGCTGAGAAATAGTAAAAATTGATGTGGAACGCTATATGAAATTGTAGAAATTCATCTACATATGGAGGTGTCTTAGTAGTTAATGGAAGTGTCTTGTATTAAGACAGCTCCATTTTAATTTCAGACACCTGGAATTAAAGTAGAAACATTGAGTTTTATTTCATTTAATCTGTGTAGCAAAGAGTGGGAATGATTCTTAGCTCAAACTGCTAAGTCATTAGAGCTGCGATAAAAGCTGTCTAAAATAGAAGTGGACAGAGAGGAAACAGCATGGTGCATTTCAGTCTGCTAGGAATGATTATTAGGTGGATTAATAACTAGTTTGATTTGTTTCTCCCAGAAAGTAAAGTGTGGTAACTTGGACAGAGTTAGAAATTATAGTTATAGATTGATAATTTACCCTCAGTAAGCTCACAAGTTAATGTGAACCATGTCTGACATCTGGACAAATCCAAGTACAGGGCAAGTTTATTTATAACAACTTTCCAATTACACTGCAATTAAAATCATTCAAAAGCTTTAAAATGAATAAGATAAAAATAAAAGATAGAATAGATAGATACAGTAGAATAAAACTCTATAAACTGAAGAGTAAAAAAGACAAGAGTCTGCATCCATGCTAGCGGCTCACTGAGGCTGTACTTAAAGTAAATGCAAATGTCGGCATGCTCACAATGACAATGCTCACATGCAGATGTTAAACAGTATAAAGTTTACTATTTTAATTTTGCATGTCAACATGTTAACATGAGCTAATTAGCACTAAACACAGGCTACAGCAAAGGGTTGTGGGAATGACATTAGTTTTGCTGGTGCTTGGTCATGAACAAAAATATTGGCAAAAATTGACATTTTGACCTGGTGGTGAGACTAGATGAAAAGTCAAGGGATCACTGAGGTCATCTTGGAACCATGGGTATCTGTACCAAATGTCAGAGCAAAAATGTCAACCTCATGGTGGCACCAGAGGAAGAGTCAGTCGATACTAAAGTCAGTAGGATTCATCCCATGGGGACCATGAGTGTTTGTACAAAATCAATCCATCTGAAAATTGTTGAGAAATTTGAATGTGGACAAAGGTGATAGACCAACCGGTAGACCAAAATCCATAGAGATGTGCCTCTAGCATGGCTCAACATTTCAGAGCTGACCGGATAGTTCAAAATTTGATTTAATAAAAGGCAGTGGCAAACACAAGTCTTAAGCCTTGACTTGAGAGTTGGAGCAGAGCTCAAGTTTTCTGGGAGTTTGTTTCAGACATGCGGTGCATATCAAATAAACACTGCTCCTCCATGTTTAATTTTGACTCTGGAGAAAGTCAGCAGACCTGCAAATGACCTTCAAGGTCTGGACGGTTCATAATTTAGCAGCAGATCAGAAAGTCAATACTTTATAAACCAAAAGTTGTATTTTAAACAAGATTTCTGGCTTGGTTTGTAGACTTTAACGGTAAGGAAATTTTTATCATATTAGGATCACAGATCAAATCTGATGATGCTAAATGCTGTCAATCATAACTTTTTCGTTTATTCATGCTTTGTGCTTCCCGTGGACTTCTGCTTTTCCACTGTATGTATGCTTGTAATCGACAGTGTGTAGAAAGATGTTATGCTCATTTTTCGTTATTTAAACACATTTCTCAAAAATCCATCCTTTTTAACAAGGCAGTGCTGGACTAAATCTACTCAACACATCACAGCTGGACTCAATCAGATTCTGCTTTTGTTACAGTCCTTCTATTCAGGCAGATTTGTAGCATTTGAACTGACAACCCTTGACATGCCTCCACCTAGCTGATTTACATCATTGGAGTTACAGAAACAGCAATTCTTTACCAGTCTGGCTCCAGCGGAGACTTCAGATTCATTCATTTAACATCCCTTTAATTAATCTACTCGGAGTAATTGCTCAAAAATTAGATGAATTCCAGCAATCAGAGCTCAGGTCATGGTGCAGTGAGCAGGGTGCTGTCCATGGTGCTGAATAGACAGTGCTGTCTGTGGTGCCGACAGCATTACAGCAGGGCTTGGCTGCCTTTATCCAGGTGAGGCACTCACAAAAGTACTTTTTAACACCTTCTGCAAGCTTTTTGCTGATGTAATTGATCGTGTCATCTCTTTTCTCTCAGGGTGAATCCCATCCTACCCTCCATCACACGAGCCCTATGCCTGCCAGCCTCATAGACAGTCATGCCACATACAGAGTTAATTCAAAAGCTTGCTCCTGAACGAGATGAAAGATTGTATTTGTGCCAGTTGCTTGAACCGATTCCTTCTACACTGTGACACTTGATGCGCCATAGCCTCTTTGTTGCAGGAATTTTAGCAGGAAATGAGGTTTTTCCGCACTCCTCAGCTATCCAGAATGCACCAGAAGGAGTCTGGAACTTTTTGAGAGAGAACCGTTTTTGTGAAGCACAAACCCCAAACACGAGCACACAAACAGATAAACACACGCCTCTCTCCCCTTCCTCTGTGTACCACGCACCCATTCATGTGTGCGTGCGCATGCACAGCCATACACACACAAAGTAACACAGAAGGAATAATAAAAATACCTCTGTACTCATGCTGAGATGAGAGCCTGCAAGTGGAAAATAATGACATCTATTGGGAGTCAAGCATCCCTCTTTGCAACACACAGATACACACACACACACAAGAATACACGTGTGCATACAGCAGTTGATAAATACACTAATGCACTAATACACTATGCATATTGGATTGTAACGCTTCTACCAGTCTTTTCAATTCAAGTTGATTCAGTGTGTGTTTGGCTGCAATATAACTGATGCCGCTGTGGAAATTAACACAAAGTCTCTGTGTCACATGTGGTACCTGATGTGCTGCCACAGCCGAGGCATTTCTTGGCTCTGGACTCCAGTGCTGGTGGTGTTTGCCAGTTCTCTGAGTCATGTGGTCTGTCTACCAAAGAAATTAATCTGACCTCAATAAAAATATTTGCCAAAAGTTATTGCAGCCACCTTGCGTGTACTGGAGGAGAATTTGATAATATAGAGTTCCAGTAGGTGTCCAGTCTATCGGTTTTAATTTGACGGCTTCTCTCCTACTGGTGCCTCTGAAACACAAGCAAAATAATCCCAACTGCAACGTTAAGATAAGGATTCACTGTACGCCAGGGGATAATCTCCTGATACTGTGTTGTGTAGCAGCGGGATGTGCAGTACAGGTAGCATGTGGTAGTCATTTAAAAGTCCCATTACCTTGCAAGCAGACTGCCTCAGTACTGTGAGATTTTCCAACTTATTGCACCTGAGAAAGGCAGGGGTTACCAACAACAGAGGAACAGGGATTTCTATTCCCTGAATGAGTCACTGTCAGATTTAGAAGCAGACAGATCAGAGGAGTGGATTGGACAGGTTATATCTGTACAGGTTTTCATCCTAGTAGGTCAACCAGAGGAGAAATTGGCTGCTGCAGTGTAGAGATGTGAATTAAACCTGCATTCCTATACAAAAAATAATAAATTTACATTAAATGTGTGGTACAATTTTGCATCATTATATAATTCCCCGGAACAGTCAATCTTTAACAATATTAAATAAGGTCAACACTTATTATTCTACAGCACAACTGTATTTTTATGAGGTTTTGTGCATAAAAACACCCCAAGAAATGAATTTTAAATTCAGATTTCATAATGAAAAGAAAAACCGCAAGGCTTTCTGTTACAAAAAGGGCCAACGCCAGTGATTATACAACATAATAATGATGTATTTTTACATGGTTGTGTTAGTAAAAAAAAACACTTTTTGAATATTACAAGTAAATCCTTCAATGCCATGAAAGTGACAGATCTTCCTCTTAAAAAAATAAAGTCAAACGATGGTGATTCTACAACACAGCTGTATTTTTTTTTACAAGGTTATGTTGATATAAATGTTTGGAGATACTTATTTTATTTGGTCTGCATTCTGCACTGTTGTATTAGGAGAGTGTTATCAAACCATTATGAGCCCATGCATTTAAACGTCTTGAAAGATATTCCAGGAAAAGATTCACGTTAGTATGCTTATATGGAAATGCTGCGGAGACAATTTGTGACAATAGGAGTTATTATTTGTTCTGTTCCTTTGGTCTCCATTAACTCCTGAGGGAAATATCTGGCTCTTAAACTGCTAAATGCTCAGCTATGTTCAACAGCTAATTGCTATTTGTATGGCTGCTGTTTGGTGCTGTGCAGGTACACAGTACAGTGGGTTTATCATAGCTTTTTTTTGTGCTGAAAACAGCTGCATGCTGCAACAGGAAAGTATCTCAAAATATGTTGTATAAGAAGTGGAAAAACTGTCTACATGATTCTAAGCTGAAGGACAAATCAGGAGGTGAGAAAAAAATTCACAATCACGCCAGCTTGCTTGTCCTTCAAAATTGACCTCAATGATTTATGCAGCCCTTCTACTTGCATCATTTTATTCCACTATCTTTCAAAATCAAGGTGTAGAACTGGGAAGCTTTGAATGGTTGTAATCAGCTTCTTGTCCATTTGCACCTGCCATCACGAAACAAAATGACAGAGATACAAAGAAGTGTGAGAATTTGATTGGCTGTCGACGGCTCATCGATTCAGATGAGTTCAGTTGTGGCCAACCTGTTGTTTGGCTTTTTGACTGGTTTGTTTATCATTCAGCTCAACGGGAAATGAATAGTTTTCCACTGACTTTGTTGATGATGTTGTTTTCAGTGTGAATGCAGGGTTAAGAGAGGAATATAATGAATTTTTCACAGCAGTAAAAGGCAGAAACTGTGTGTGTGCATGTTAGTTTCGTGCATAGAATACTAAAAATGTCACAGAAGGCATGAAATAACAAAAGAAATGTATAAACCCAGTAAAAGCTGCTTTGTTTTTATGTCTATTAGTAGTTGTCTTTATCGCTCTTTATCAGTTTATTAATCAGCTGCTACCGTTCTATTAAGTGTTTTTCGAAATCATCCTAATGTGCCGCTGTGAGTTTGGGCGTGTTTTGGAGTAGCAGGGAACAGACTGTGCTCTGAGTCAGCAGACAAGAGTGGAACTGAATGTTAAAATGACTAAATGCTAAATGCCAGTTCAGTAATGAGAAACTGTCTGAAGCTGTCAGAGGCAGCCCAGACCAAATGCTCCTGTTTGATTAAGACACCTATCGTCTGTGTCCCACAAACAGAAACAGTCTGCTCTCTGAGAAAGGTCAAGTTTTCAGAAAGTGAGAAACATTTGTTCATTTACTCAGAGACATCTCTGCATTTCAAAAAGCGGTTTAATGTGTTTAATGTTTGTCTACATTTGCAGAAGTTAGTCTGTCTTTCTGTGTGTGTGTGTGTGTGTGTGTGTGTGAGAGAGAGAGAGAGAGAGAGAGAGAGAGAGAGAGAGAAAGTGCTTTTCTGAACATCAAACTGCTTCATTATGCAGAGGGCAATCAGAATGAATTTTCTAGCATACAGAGTAGACTCTCTGATCAGGGTTTATCAAGTTCTTCAATGATTCAAAAACCATTTTATGTCCCCAAATTTTGACCTAAGCAATTAGAGAGTTGTCACATTTTTAGTGTTGAATATTTATTGTGTTAGTTTTTTCCAGTGTGAACAGGTTTTATACTCTGATGATCTGCTGATGACAACCATGTAATCTGCTCAAAAGCTCAAGACCAGCTTCTAAATGGACCGTGTAGTGATTGTTTTCTCAGTTTTTCAGTTTCTTTTCATGAGGTCAAGAATAAACTTGGAACATCAGATTTTGGGCCAACATGGACGAGGGGTCTTTAAAGTGCAAAGAGAATTTGAACCTCTACAAACTGGATAAACTCCATCTGAAATAAATCTTGTGGTCAGAATGATATGTCTCATTTTAGTTTGCAATTTTTCGGATTTGCTCAAGAGGTCCTCCAAATTAAATAACAAAATACAACATCTGTGACTGTCTAGTAAAAAACATACAGTACATGCACTTTGTGATGTGATCGGCAAGACAACATCATTTGTCAGTGCTTTTGAAAACTGCAGCAACCTGACGCTTTATTGTTCAGGTTTGGTAAGGTTTAGGTGCAAAAATGAGAGGTTATGGAAAGGTCATGGTTTGGGTCAAAACAACTCCCTTGTTGAATAATTGTGGGCATGGTTAATGTCAGTAGGAAACAGGGAACAAACAGTGGTTTCACATGGCAAAGTGCAACATTTTGTTCATCCAACTCTGACCTCTTTTCCATGTGACTTCATAACAACATCCCAGAGCCCAGAGCCCACAGTTGCAGTTTTTGGAGCCTGGACCTTCCAAATAAGCCTTTCACACTCTGGAAACACACCCAACAGCCTCGGAACAAACCAAACACTCACTGGACACCAAGCAGTACAAATTTGGAATATTATTGTATTATAATAAAATACTAAATTGTGCTAATAGGACAGGTACCTTCATCAAATAACACTGAACTGAAACTGAAATGCTGTCTGACTCACTACAAGTCCTGGAGCCAGGGAGAGCAGCAGGTAAGCGAACTGTCAATCTCAGCTGTCAGTCAACGCCTACACAAATTAGGTGTTATTATAAGACTTCAAATATTATTAATGAGGAGTAATTATCAAAATGACCACCAGCACAATTATTAAAGGACTCAAATCTCTCGATTGAGACCATGACAACTCATAACAAAAAATGACTATTTCTAGAAAGAAGTTGACACTTTTTGAAAATGAGTCAGTTGGAGACAGGAAGTTTTTGGAGCCACCATGTAGCGGCCATCAGTGGCGTCACACTGGCTCCAGCCTCAAGCCAGGGTAGTTGCTGCTTGCTCCAAATTCAGGCAAGATGTGTGATTCTGTTCATATATAATTGCATAATGCTTGTCATTTTATTGTCCCTAATCAAGAGGAAATTGGCAGAGGCGAGTTATACTGTGATCTATTTCTAGAAGCCAATTATTGCAATCTGGACCTCTAGGGCAAACTTGTGAAAAATGTCAAATTCAAAGTCAAAATCTGCCGTATTTATTTCACTACTGTTTGACTGACAGACGCAGCATCTCTCCTCAGCAGTAGTCTGCACTCCTACCTTTGTTTAAACATCATTAACACAGAAACCTGCCACTGGATGCAGGTGAAGCTGCCTCACTGTAGGAATCTGCACATGGTTGAACAATGAGTGTGTGAGTCATACTCAGCATGGCGCTGTGAGTGTGGATGTTTGTTTACCTTCCCTCTCACACACACACACACCAGTCTGATGCAGTGTTTCCACCCAGCAGTGGACACATGCTGCCCTTGCTCATGGATTCGAGAACTGGATAAAGTCCCGTCTCGCCTTCACATCATGTTTCTATTATGCTTTTTTTAAATCTCAGTGTCCTGGTCTATATTACTGTCCATTTTATTGTTTTACCCTGGCACTTAAACATCGAACAATTACAGTGGGGAATCACCATTAGTACCAAGAATTTTAGTAGCATCAGCAACTTAACTTAGGAACTGATCAGGTACTTAGTCCAACTGAAATTAAATGGGCTTTTTTATCCACTACACTATACATATCTGCTCTGTAAATCACATTTCTTTTGGTCTCCTTTTAGAAAAAAATAGAAACCAAAAGGGAGAAATGTATATATTAAATTCTTTGATTTCATGATTGTGAGTCCTTGTATTATTTCGTTTAAATGCCATTCCACCATTCACTTACATAGCTGGAGTCCTTATATCAATACAGCAAATCAAATCTTGCATAAAGCCTTAACGTGGCATTTGATTGTAGGCAGAGCAGAGAGTCACACTGAGCCTGATAGCATCCTGCCACACAACATAAGAGCCACAAACTGTGAACAACAACCCACTTCAGCTTTCCTGCTCTCCATTTTATCTAACTAACAAATATGAACACGCACCTTAGCTTGCTGTACAAGGAAACAAACAAATAATCACTCAGAAAAAGCGCACCTCTAACATCAAGTAGGCTAAACAGCTAATTAGCTCAGCTGCTGCGCATAACAGCATGTTAACATACCTGAAAATGTTACTTTGGATCTTTTAGATGCTGGTTTGGTCATTGTTCTTCGAAATCACTGTTAGCGACACACTGTCTGTCCATGACTTGTAGCTACAGTAGTTTCTTTACTTTGTCTCTGTTCTGTACAATGCTACGCTGTTAGCCTTCCAGCTAATGTCAGACAAACCTCTGGCACACTAGCTCTCAGCAATGACAAAGAGGAGCAACTAAAAACACTATTTTTGACTGCAAAGAGGGCTGAAAAAAATGTGATTTCAACTGGACTTTAAAGACCCTTATCCATATTCCTGTTTGCATCAATGAATCCTAACATATAAATAATAAAGTAAGTTTGTAATTGCCTTCCAAACTGACACTTGTGAATGTTTTCTGTCCTGATGCCCCTCTTGTTGAGGTTTGGT
This sequence comes from Euthynnus affinis, assembly GCA_029490765.1. Lineage (NCBI taxonomy): Eukaryota > Metazoa > Chordata > Actinopteri > Scombriformes > Scombridae > Euthynnus > Euthynnus affinis. The sequence continues at coordinate 25,794,013 of CM055848.1, read as the reverse complement.
TTAGTTTAATCAACAAATACTGTTTTAATAAAGATTAAAAAAAAAAAAAAAGATTGCTGTCATGATAAAAAGTAATAAATATTGACCATTAGTAGGAAACAGGATGCAAACAGCAGTCTTCCCAGTCCTTCCCGGTCATTAACAACATCTTGTTCTTTTGCTTAAGTTATTATCAACCTGAAAACATAACAACATAGTCGGGAAAACATAAAAATAGGTTATTTTAAGTGTTACGAATTAAACTTTGACTGATGCAGCACATCACATTAACCACATCTGCGCATCTGAAAAACCATAGAGGTTAGACTATTAAAACCACCAGCTTTGTCTTTGTCGAAGCAGTTTTTGCCCACAACAAAACAACAGAGTCATTATGGTTTTTTTGTTTTGGTTTTCTTTGTTATTGTCATACAACTGTGATATTGAATGAATATGGAAAGGAATCATGCAGAGGTGGAAAAAGACTGAAAACACCAGAAAGGCAACATGTAGAAATGATTGTCTCATTCACTCTTTTTCTCTCATTAGTCCACTGTCTGCTTTTTATCTCTTTTCTATTCTAGTTGGAAAGATTGTTTAAACATTCATCTCATTAAAGAAATTACCATACCAACTTCTAATATTGACAATAGAAAAAAAAAGTGTGTGTGCCGTCTGAATGATTGTTGTATACATGTTGAAGCTGCTGTGAAGTTTGTATTTGGGCAATAATTGACAATTCTGAACAGGAACTTCCATCCTGATAGCTTCGGGGTGCAACCACCAGATGGGACTTTCTGAGGAGCACAAACTAAAATTAGACTTTATTTCCTTTGGTTGAAACTTGGGTTTCTGTTGAGCTGTAACGATTAGTCAGTTTTTAAGAAAAAAAAAGTGTTTTTAGTCAAGGCAAAACAGCATTTAAGTGCGTCATCTTGGACTCTGAGAAACAACATTTTTCAACTTTTTTTCCTGACATTTTATAGACCAAACTCATCAATTAATCGAGAAAGTAACTGACAGATTTATCAATAATGAAAATAATCATTAGCTGCAGAGTGCAGAGTTGCAAGTACCAAAGAAAAGTTCCCGGAAAAGTTCCTGCGGTCAAAAAGAGGCCATTAAACTTAAAGTTTTTACTCCACCTTTTTTTTTTCTTCCGGTGAGGATGTTTTCACTTACACACATTGATTCTCCAAGGGCTAGACTTCTCCAACAAACCACTTTTTTGTCTTGTTTTTTGTTTCACCCACCTGCTGTTGTTGCCTACTGTATTGCATCATTTTGTTCTGTGATTGATTATTGATTAGTTAGATCTATGAAACATGAAATCTTCTGAGGCTGTCTTGTGAATAAGGGCGTTATAAATAAGTGATACTGAACCTGAACTAATTATGTTGTGCTCAGCTCCACTATACAGTCATATTTTATTCGGTTTGATGATATTGTATCTTTCCAATCTTATTGTATTCTGTTTGATAGCATCACTCTGCTTCAACTATCAGTAAAAAAGCACGTAGTTCAGTGCAGCTCTGTAATTTCCATGAAAACCATGTAAAACCCTACCATACAGGATTAATTATATTTTTGTTCTACTTTGTTTCAGTTGGTTCAGTCTAAGTTTACCATGGGAGGACTCTCATCTGGGTACCCAAACTCCCACCTCGGTCGGCAGCAGGCTCTTTTATCAAAGCCCGGGAAGCTACTTTGATTTAGCAGACAACACAGAGTCAGTAATGATGCTCTCAGTGGAGCACCCCCTCTAGAGTGATTGCAGGCCATGTTTGTTGGTGTTGTTTAGATGCATCAATCTCGCTGTCGAACCGAATGGACTCCCACTGCCACTGTTCAGCATTCAAATTATCTTCCAGTCAATTAGTCATGAGAGGAAACTGATGGAGGAAGTGGGTTTTTTTTTCCTTCTCCAGAATGACCTAAATCTATTTTTTCAAGGAAGTGACACGTAGTCTGTGACCAAAAAGCAGAAAGTCACCAGAGCAGACAGAGAGAAAACTTCCCTGCTGTTTTGAATAGAATTGGAGTTTACTTTTCATTTCAGAGGGGTTATTTTGAGGGACTTTTGGGGAACACACACACACGCACGCACGCACGCACACACACACACAGTTTCATATATATACACATCCCCTCACTCCATGACGAGTGTAGAAAAACCTCATTAAGATCAAAGACTTGTTTCTCTTAATTACTCTGTCGCTGCAGCCCCATCCTGCCCTCACACACTCGTGCACACGCATGCATGCACACACGCAAGTATACGCACACACGCACAGAGCAGAGCAGAGCAGAAAACTAATTAGGCTGAGGTTATTTTTAAACCAGGATTGCTGTTTCTGGGAGTGTTTTTTGATTGTGTTGAGTGTGTTCAGGATCAGGGCTACCCTATAACCCTCGATCACTATATATTCTCTAAGGCTTGTTATAAATCCAGTAGATATCTCACAACAATACAATCATTTTAATACAAACTTTCCTCGATCGATATGCTCCACACAGAAACATACAGATATCCACACAACAACATACATTATATAAACACATAACATTGGTGCTCCTGACCTTGGATGAAATCCACTGGATTTGTTCTACTCAGGCTGCTGAAGCCTCGTAGTAACTTCAGATAAACTTTGGATTGTATTTTTGCGCAGAAGGAGGACTGTGGATTTTGTCCACCATCCGTTGAATTGACATCAAGAAAGAATCTTTTAAAAAAAAAACCTGTTTCAATGTTGATATGAGCACCTGACCGTTGTTTTAAGGCAGACTCGAAAAAATGTGAATCTATCCTTTAAGACTTAAAATTTAAAACCACATAAAACACATATGATTATAAAATACCACACATGGTTCTCAACCTTTTAGCTTGTGACCTGATAGAAAAATTTATACCTTTCATTGGGTAACATTTATACCTTTTATTGGGCCTCGAGGGCAACAGCATGATAAATTCATATGGATATCATGTGGAAGGGAGAGCTCTGTAAAGCTTTGTCTGGGTCTGGTGGAAATATGTAACAACTACAGGTGCCTCCCAAGGTCATCAGGGTAAATACCAGTGAACTTCTTTCCGTTTTCAGAATTCTCCACAGAGACTCTGCGCACTCTCCGTGTCTGTAACGTGTTCTGTTTGAATTAAAGAGACGCTTGACTTCAACCAACCTCAGTCTATTTGATAATTTATCTATCATGAGCCCTTACAAAAAAGCAGTGTGTAGTTAGTGTCTTGTATCAGATTTCCATGTATTCTTATTATTGTTCCACTGAAATTCTGAGGTGGTTTAAATAAAAAAAAAAGACTGTTTAAAGTAAAGGTAAAGGTAAAGGGTGAAATTCAGAAATTTCACAAAAAAAGCAAATGATAGAGAGGATTTCAAGATTTGTGCCACAGAACTTTGGTTCTTTTTTTCTTACCTTTTGTACTTTGAAGGGCGCCTAACTATATATAATATTCTACTGTATGAATTACTTTTACATACCTACCTATTTATTTAAAAAAGTTTATTTTAACTGATTCTTTAGATTTAGCTGATAATTCTTCTGTATATTCACTATCACACTGCTTTCAATAGGGTTCAAAAGCAGGGCCATTATTTGTACTGGTCACATGACATTTAAATTGCCTTTGAGCTGTTGTTTTTACAAATCTGCACGTGCTATTTTACTTTCCTTCATCCCTGCAATGCAAGATAACATGGGGATTAAAATATGACACACTCCATTGGAAAAATCTACATATTAGCTTACAAAATCTTTTTGAGGATCACATTTATGCATCCCCAGAGAGAGAGGAAATAGTTCTTTTTAGCCCAGTAGTTTTGTCAAACTTTTTGGCTCATTGCAACCTCCAAAACAAGATATGCATGCTGATGTGTGTGATCCTGTGAGGAATAGTAACAACAGACATCTGACAATGACTTTTCTTTATTTCTTTGACTTATTCTACTGTGGCTTTGGCTCGCATTCACATAATTTCAAGGTACTTTTGCATGTGTGTGGGCGTGCTCTATGTGTCTAAATCCCATCTTTTTATAAGAAATGCAATCCTGATGTGCCACTGGGAGGGGAAATCGTGTTAGATCAGGTCTTTCACACATGAGTAGTGAGACTCAAGTCATCGCTCATCCCGGATGACTTCCACCTGACAACCATGTGGGTTTTAAGCCTGTTTTCTTTTGTTCATTAAAGCCTCTGTAACCTAAGATGTGTGAATCTGATTATGCTGTATCAAAAACAGTCCCTGAACACCAAAACGACAATGTGTATGGTCTTTGTACTTACCAACAAAGGCCTTTCTCTCTCTCTCTCACTCTCTCTCTCTCTCTCTCTCTCTCTCATTCGCCAACATAGTGGCAGTGGCAGTGACAGTGGCAGTGGCAGTGGCAGTGTGTGTGTGTGTGCTGTGTGTGGCATGTAGATTGCACACCTGCCACTTCAAAGCAATAGCCAGATGTGAAAGCACAGGGACTGGCTACACAGGGATCCACAGTGGGAGGTACCCACACAGTTCAGTGGCATTATTCACACATAATTATACATGCAGAAACATAATGGCTGAAGCTCATTACAATGTTGTGAATCATGCACCAGCCCTGTGCCTTCACCTGTGGTCACACTTTGATGGTCCATCCCACAGCGGCCATGTTGCATCTCGATCTGCGAATGAGCATTTGTTTTAAAAGGTTGGACTCAAAAGGTGGCTTTTTAGAAGTGCTCAAACTGGCAGGTAAAAGTTATGTTATGTCTGCTTTTCTTTGTTGCTGCCCCTATAGGAAATGCCAATAAATTATAGTCATATTTCACCTTGCTGGAATACTTCCAATAGGTGGTCAATAGTTGGCCTCTTGTACTTGTAGACAGAGTAAATTCCTTGCATTCATTTTTAAAAAATCATTGTATTTCATCCTTTTTTCCAAACAAGACAGAAAAAGAGAACATTGACTTAATCTTTATCCAGTTTTATGCTGTTTTCCTGATAGAGACGCCTCTAGTTCCAGAAGTAAAAATTTTGCGCCATCCATTTTTTTCCCATGTGACTCACAGTTTGAGCTCCTCAACTGCTTAGATCAGCAGAAAACTCTCCCAGTTTAATAATCAGCACAAAAGATTAACAACTGAGTAGGAAAAATATCTGGTTGAAGGTCGAGGAAAAAGTTAAATATGACTGCTAAGGTGCATCTCAGCAATAAAACATCCAAGACCTCTGCAGAGGTGGAAGGTAAAGATTACGATGTTGAGTAAACCGAAAACGCAATCTGCAGCTTAAATCAATTCACTTTTGTGTTCTGGGTCAATTTTGGATTCATTCAGCACCCAAAATGATTTGTTTTGTTCACAAATTCAATGACAAAGCTTTTTAGCATTATTTCAGGTGTCTCGACTTTCAGAGGTAAATGATCGTTTTAAATGACTGGCAGCTGGAAAATTTGGACTGACATGACTGAAAAATGTGATTTATTGGACACTATATATGAATATAAATAGTGTGTTTAGTTTAAGAAGTTGCAGAATTTTTAACCCAAAAGAGTGACACTTAATCATTCAGTTTATCTAAAAAAAAAAAAAAAAAAAAGACAGCAGCAAAATGGAAATTCATATTGTAAAAAAAAATATTCCACTAGTGTAAAAGTAACATTTTTTAGCCATGTCAACCCAAGCTATAGATTCAATATTTAGTTGGTATTTAAACCTTTATGTACACACTTGTATTCTTACAGACTAGGTCTATCTGTCATGGACTGTTTCAGTACACAAGGGAGCTTCAGCTACGTCTTTATTATTTTCGAGCTGTAGAATATTGGATTGATGCACGGAATTGAGAGAAAGGACACAGAGACAGCCTCCTGGTTTGCTTGCTGTGTTTGTTGCTTATTGCTTGTCGTTATGTATGTTTCCTCCCTCTGTGATGTCCAGCATTCAGCCTGCTCTTTGCTCCATGTTTGAGCGAGGTCTTCTTACAAGGGAGGGTTAATTAGGATTACAAGGACCTTATTTTCCCAATGGACCATCTTCTCTTCTCTCTACCTTCTGACCGACACCCACCCTCACCCGCCTCCGCTCGCTTGCCACAGTCACGTATTCCTTTTTAATACCACAAACCACTTCCCATTTCAGGGTTGATAAATCTGCAGAACTGTTTCTCTCAGGAGCCACTGAAGTGTGTGTGTGTGTGTGTGTGTGTGGTATGTGTTTGGAGTATTTTTCTTATCCATTAATGCTTAATATCATTGGCAGAGTGCACATTTTCTCCATTTTCTCTCCTACAGAATTTAAATGTTGGAACATCTATGATTTAAGTGTTTAAATGACTACATCTTCATGTTCTTTGTGCCGCTCATGTGCATCCTAACTTAGGACAACCACTTCTGTGATGTCATGCTAGGTGAGCACACACATCCTAAAATGGGTTTCATGTTTGGCTCTGAAATGCTATGTGCAACTGTTTCACTGTTTAAATGTAAATGTGCTCTATATTTGGAGGGGGGCGTGTGAGTGAGCTTGATCATTTTGAAGCATACACATTTATTTATAGCAGACTAAAACAACAGGGTTTTGATATTCCATACTTCCCGTGCTTTATAACCCTGTCAGGCCCGGGGTCTTATGGCTTCAAGTGAAGGGAATCAGACAGGTAGAAAACTGGAGAGAGGGGTATGACATGTAACACACACACACACACACACACACACACACACACACACATCATTTCACACAAACAACTGCATGTACACACACACGATCAGACACGCACACATGCGCAGACACACTTTTCTTGTTTCAGTGATTCTTTGGCTGGCATTTCCTGGGGTTGCTCTCTCTGCGTGAGCTTTTCACACCTCCTCTCGCTCCCTGGCTGTAAGCAACACTGATCTGATGGGCAGAGAGAGAGAGAGAGAGAGCGACAGAGAGAGAGAGTGCAATCAGGCAGATAGTTGGTCAGATGAAGCCAAGCAAAGAGTGGTAGTCAGACAAAGAGACAGACTGTGTGGGAGCAGTGGTGGGGCCTGAATTTTTATTTTACCCAAAGCAAACCGTCTTCAATCAAACATCAAACCAGGATCAATCCAGTGGAAGAAAAAGGAAGGTGAAGTTCAAAGGAAGGATGCTAGTGTTCTTGGGTACCAGTGGCATCTTCGCCGTTTGTTATCCTCACAACACAATATGATCTTTACTTTGTCAGTTGGAATTAAATTATGTAATTTAAAGAGCAAATTTACAAAAAATGTTTTTGCTGACTTACAGTCATTCAAATTCTCACTTTACAGCAGTGATGTAAATGTGTACTTTAGGGTATGGTCAGTATACCGTGACATCATGGTTGAGCATGATTACCGATGCAACGCAAACACATCTTCGACCGCACCCGGCCTCTGTGATGTTGGATGTGCTCAGAGTTAAAGGGCTTCACAGGTCCAAAATACTGGATCCAATCCATAACTGACCAGTAGAAAATCTACCCAAACCCAACACACATGATTTGTTTTTATATATTCAAATGGGGAGAAGCCCAAACTGAATCAACAATTCAACAAGATACTTAACATCACAGTCCCGAACAGAGTGTGGACACCAACAGTGTTAACAGCACGATTCACCACCAATTAACAAACAGCTGCAGTTGAAAAGAGCAGCAACACATGTCAATTTTTGCTTCACTTCACAGTTCAGCCTCTCAAGTTTCACCTCAAAAAACATTGTGATGCACCACATGATCAGAGCTGACAGCAGACCCACTCTGATCCACTTGGGTATTACACATACACACACAGATTGAAGACCCACATCAATACAACGGGGCCTGGGTCTCATATATGGATTTGAGTGGACCTGTAAAGACCTCTCATGGGTCCAACAGACTTTACAGTTTCAACCAGAGAGAGCAGAGAAGGACTGTTTTTCAACCTTACTCTATAAAGTGGCAAACTGCTTTTTGGGATTTTCTGTTATTTTCATACTGTTATGATGTTGGATGTCTATATTAAAAATTCTAAAACTTGAGTTTAATGAACATAAAATGCTCCCTGCAAGTCTAAACCCAGGGCTTAAGCCTGTTATAAACACTTCCTTTGCAATGATATCTCTGTTTCCTCTTAATTTAACATCAGATTGTTTATGCATGTCCACAAACGGCATAAGTTGTTCCATGGATTGTTCACATTGTCCACTAACATATTTTGGATAGGTTTCAGGCCTGAATATGATGTATGATGATGACTGATGTAGCATCTAGAGATATCTGGCCAATCACAGCAGAGTGGGCTCATCAGGAAGGGGACCATAAAGCAACAGGATCTAAAACTTCCTGTTTCAGACAGAGGCTGAACTGAAGGGCTGCGTTATAAGCCAGTATGATAAATAAGGAGTTTTCTGAACTGTAAATCATACAAAGTTATTCCAGTAGAGGCACAGAGTACAAAAAATCCATTCATGACCGTTCATGGTTGACCATTCATGGTAACTCAGATTATTCATTGCTTAAAGGCCAGTCCTTCTTCTGATCATTCCAGAAAAATGAAAATGTGAAATACTTTTAGTTAGTGAGAGATTTCTTTAAAAGAAAATCCCTCTCAGACAACACAAGAAATATAGGCTTTCATGAACCTGGTATGAGTTGAAACACTGTAGTGTCATATCAATCAGAGATAAAGAACAGCGAAATTGGCATGTTTGGAAATGAAAATGTCACAAAATATTACTATGAAGCTTGCAGCAGCATTCTGCACAGCAGTAGCCTGCTACAAGACACACAAACGGAATAGAAACAGAAAAAAAGATTAAATATTTGATGGACATTAAAGGTAGAAAAAAATGGCTAAGTGATTTACAAAGACTGTGCTGAGACTAAGGTGGATAGCAGTAAGATTAAAAGATTACTCTGGAGAAAGTGAAAGAGAAAGATAATTGAAATGGCGTGCTGCCAAGGCATCCCAAGTCTGCAGTATATAAGGCAGCTGGGGAAAAAAAAATAACTATGTAGACTAGCAGATCAGTGGCTTGTTGACAGAAAAGACACAGGTACAGACATCCGTGCGCATGGACATAAAAGAGATTGAGAGGTTTGAAGTCTGGAAATATGAAAGTTAAAAAAGGTTAGTTATCATGAGGCAAACACGGTGAGTGGGGAGTGCACACATTCACACGCATGCATATGCACACATACGGACACATTCTCACACATTTCCAAACGTACGCACACATGCGCCCACCCGCGCATACACATACACACACACAGACTGAGACATCCAGAGCATCCTCTGTGTGCCAGTCTCTTCCTCCAGGGTGAGTTAGTGGTGCTTTTAAGTGCCGACTTCAAAGAAGCCTGTATGGGTGTATAAATAGGCTTTAGGGCTGAAAAAGTTTTAGTTGTCATGAGTTTGATACCCAGTCGGTTAGACAAGGTCATGCATTGACTCAGTGACTTCTCTTTAACCCTCCCACCCCCCGTGTCTCTCTCTCTCTCTCTCTCACACACACACACGTAAATACATGAGCAAACATACGCACAAGACTACATGGACATGGGAATTCACATGAATACACAGGCAGGCGCCATCTGCACACAGACTTTTAAACACTATATACAGTGCGCGCAAATGAACACATGCATCCAAACACATTTGAACATATTCATCATGCACACACAAACAAACAGCCTGAAATCTAAATTACTAGCAGCTGTTATGCCATTTTCCATTTAGTCAAAATATTATTGCCAAATAATGATTTTTTTTTTGTTAGCACTGATGTCCAGCTGGGTATTGGGTAGCAGGTGACTGGTCGTTATATGTCTTTGAGATGGCCAAGGAGGTAAAATGAGGCGTGGGCAATGTATTATAAGAGCCAAGGTTTAGAGTACCACACATGGTACTTCAATCACATTCAGTGATTGTGCCAGTCTCTCATACTGTGCGTTATTATTCCAGCTCTAGGTCTCTATAATACACCCTGACATGACTATGTTTCTGTATATTTTCTCTCTGGTGATGCACTGTGATTGCAGCCTCATTTACTATAATGGCTTGGCAACTCATCTGTGTCCCGTGATGTCTTTAAATCAGTTTTGCCAAATCTTTTGCTCTCACTCTAATTCATCCCAAATTCTGTGAATGACAAGCTGAAAATGTGATTTGCTAAATTGTGCAAGAACATCAAAGCTGTATTAATGCATATTTTTGTTATATGATTTGTTTAGAAATTGGGTTGGTTGTAGTTACAATTATATAAGAAGAGCAAGAAGTTACAAGAATTCTGCAGTTCTATACAGCTTCATGGTCTCTTTTACCTCATTGTTTTGGTTTCATAATGGAGCCTCACAAGCAAGAAGTCAGTGTATAGTCACGTGTTCCAAACATCCTCCAATCATGTATGTCCATGACCTATTTCTTGCAACAGGTGGTAAAAATAAACATTTGGAGCTGATTTAGTTTATGTACAATAATGCTGAGCTGCATCCTCGCAATTACACTGCCACCTGCTTTCAGAAATTTACCTCTTTCCTTCTCCTCAGCCTCTTCCTGTCTTAGCACTTAGTTGTTCTTGAAATTTGAGTCTTTCTTTGTGTGTTCACGTCTATCAAGTAATGTTTTGCCAGCAGGGTGTGTGAGCTCAGGGACAGTCTGTGTCAAGCTTGATCAGATTTGTGCTGGAGCATCACATGTGCAGAGCCACACAGCCAAAGTAGAAATGCATATTGTTGCAATAAATGGTTAAAACCTTGATGTGAGCATCCTGACTGAAGTGCATTTATGGTCTGGTTGAGTCTCACTGCTCTGAACAACCCAATTTCCAGCTGCAGCACCAAACAACAGGAAAAAAAAGAGCTTGCTTGCTGATGGGGAACAGCCAGAGACTTTTCCACAGGGGATGATGGAGACCGAAGCAGAAAACAAAAACAAAAGTGAATCTTGGACTTGATATTCATTAGGTGTCCAGTTTATCTGTTTCTGGTGCATGTGTAAGTGGGCAACCCATTAGCCATAACAGCTTTATTAGGTGAGAATCTGTCAAGGCCAAAAATCATCGTGCAGCTTTAAATTCAGACCACAGCATTGCAGCATGAAAGAGGAGGTGGAATTTTTTTGGTTTGTTTGTTCGTTTGTTTTACAAATTACAAAATAAAGACTAGCATTTTTACTAGCTACCACCTGTAGATTAACAGTCAATAGAATAAAACGTAAGATTTTTCACTATTATGGCTTAGCATTATATTTAGGCTTCCTCTTCATTGTAAATGCAGCATCATATGTGTATTGCATATATTTAATTACATATATGATTAAAATCAACACAAGAAAAGAGAGTAAATATCTTAGAATGTAATCAAACAAATGAACATGGTCTAAAATCATGTAAAGTGTTGGGAATGTAGGGGAAAAAAAGGTGGAATTGTCCTTAAAACTGTATTGTTTGTGACTTCCCAAAACAAAAATCATTTAACATCGATAAAATATACATCACAAGGACAATTGAGAATATTTTCTTTTGTTGTTAATTAAACTTAGAATCATAACTAATGGTTACTCATAATAACTATCCCTTAAAGTGAATCCCTGAAGGATACGTTCATCTGAACAAGACGTCACATTTTGAGATAGACGGCATTTGTGTGTAATTGTGCAAAAACACAAATAGTATTCTTCTTTCTGTCCTGTTAACAGAAGTACAGGAATAAAATCACAGAACTTCTCATATTACAACTAATGTTTCAGTGCGGGTGTCCCGCTCTCATTTACTCCCTGCAGCTGCTGTATAAGAAGCTGAATACATGACAAGGAAATTAGGAGTCTAAAGCTGACTACTTTATCCAAGTAAAATGACAGGGATTTGTGACCACTGCTGCAGAGAATGCCAATCAGCTGTAAAAAGCTTTGCTAGTATGAGCTCATAGCTTGACCAATTACAGTGAAATTTAATGGGTTTAGCACCAGTGTCCATGTTTTGGCCACAACAGTGTAGGAAACAGGTCTTCCAGTGGAGAAAAAGTTTGAAACCAATTAAATGAGGGAATTATCCTTCTTCTTGCTCTCTCTCCATCCTAATGTCTTCCCTTCTCTGTGCAGACTGTGACCAATAAGATAAGAAAGAAATCCCAGCAGCATTCTGTGATGGAAAGAAAAACAGAAGGGATCGGAGGGTGAAAGAGAAATAAAACAGATAAAAAGAAAAAAAAAGAAGAAGACAAAGGCAAAGAGAGAGTTTGAATAAAAGCATGTGAGATGGAGATAAAGATGATGATTTGCAAAAGATAAAGGCTAGCTGCCATCCTGTAATTTTGCTCTATTCATACACACATGTCTATGAGAGATGGACAAAGTAATGATAAAAGACAAAGTGTAAATAGTCTGACTGAGACACACAAATCCCAGGTAGAGGGTTAGGGAAAGAGGATAAATGGCGTTGGCCTTATTTTTTCATTAAGTGTAGTGCAGTACAGTAAAGAAACCATTTTCCCCCCTCCTCTCTGCCAGTATTTTCCCCACTAAAATGTTTTCTTGGCAAGGTGGAAAGGTCTGTGAAACAGCATCCATGTCCATGTCAGAGTAAAACTTTTCACTTTTGAAAGGTTTCATTGTAACTCCAATTAAACTGTATTTGGACCATGTCACACTGATATTCTCCACTCAGACCAATGATTTCCTTTTCTTCCTCTTCCATCTCCTCTCCTCTCCTCTCCTCTCCTCTCCTCTCCTCTCCTCTCCTCTCCTCTCCTCTCCTCTCCTCTCCTCTCCTCTCTTCTTACCCCAGGCCCATCACTGTACAAAGTGAACAGCAGGAGTCCCAGTGGCACCGGCCCCATCGTATCTGGGCCTGGGCATCGCTATACAGCGTGGCATCTCTCCGTAGCAAGCAGAAGGGGAGATTACACTGTGCTCACATCAAAGGAGGTTTGTCTAACTTGGGTCTGGCGTTGTGCTGGTAGAGCGAGTCCTTGGAGCAGTCTTGCCGTTCTTATCTCTCCCCCACAGACTCTTTCTGCTTTCTGCTGCAACACAACTGGCTGCCGGTAACACTAACGCATGCAGGCATGGCTCTGCACGGACAAATGTGCGCACAGACAAACACTAGTGCACATTCTGTTCTGTGGAAACACACACAAACCAACACGCACACAAAGACGCACACAACATTGAGGCAGCTCTTTTTTTTTCTTCTGATATTAGCAGAATTTGTTCTGCTGAGTGAGTCTCTCTTTCTCTCTCCCTCCTCCAGCCTCTGTTGAGAGCTGAATCAGGTTCAGTGAATATTTGAAATGGATTAAATGGTTATCCCTGGACAGATGCTTACAAAAAGAACCCACTGCACTTGAATTTGATGTTAAATATTTAACCACTTATGGCGTACTTATATCTAGCTGTTCAACCAAAACACCACCAAACTGAAACACACTTACATGAAACACACAGACAAACTGCTTTTTGAGTGACGATCATAGACTACCTGATTTCAAATTCATGAATGACAACTTGGCACAGCAACAGTTTAAAGGTGAAATATTAATATAGTTAATATAGGTGTCTGAGGTCTCCAGAACATGTCTTTGAAGTTTTTTGGTAAAAAATACCACTGAGATTATGCATTCTAGCATGCCTCTATACCCCTCTGTTTCAGTGCTGTTCTCAATGGGTTGTTACTGTGTCTATGCAAATGAGCTGCTGCTCCCCAAGCCCTACTCCAGAGCTGGTTGTGGCTTTCCGGCCATGATAAAATGTGAGATTATATGACCACAACAGGAGAGACAATTGACAATATTCATATTCATACTGGAAGTGCAATGGAGCTGCAGTAGTGTCACTAATAGTAGTATTACAGTAGTACTAAGCTTATCTGTGGACCAGAATGGACGTATTAGCCTCAGCTTGATTTTATACACACTCCCACAGCTGGCCACTACAGCTTTATGGTCTGAGCAATTTAGCTGCTGGGTGCTAATCAAAGTTACACAATGTTACCAAGCAAAGAAATTCCTGCAGTTTGACCATTTCTTTTTCACACACATATAATTATCGTCATGGCACGTCTATCAAATACATTTACATAACATTACAGCGCAAAGACACAAATACTAGTGAGGATCATGGTGCACTTCAAAACTCCACAAAAAGCAACACAAAAAAACAGGTACCGCCAACCAAGCTATTTCTGTCATTATTTAGTTGGCTTCAAATGAGGCTTAATGTTCACACATTTTCTCTTGACTGTCCCTACATTAGTCCAACATTGCTAGCCATATTAGCCATGCAATATGCTAATGCCAAGTTCAACAGGCTAACCTGCTAAATAAACAGTAAAACAATATAAAGCATGGCAAAACTTACAGCTTCCATGTTTTAGGTCAGGTAACACACAGTATATCACATACCTGGCAACACCTACATCACAAGAAAAAAGGTGGAAATAAGAACAAACAGAGAAGAAGTGATTTTCTAGTAATATCTCTGTGACTCTTATTGTGGGGAAATATCCATTGGTGCCCAAGTCAGGCGAGACAAATATCAAACCCTCCTCAGTGAAAGCCAAGATGAGGACGTTAACCGCACCCTGCAGGTTTCTCAGGACTTTGCAAGGTCCCTGGCTCCGGCTCATGGATCTCCATCGAGGGTGGTGGAGAGTTGGACACACCCTCCTCACGCTGGGACTTTGGAAGGCCCCTCAGGAGGGGTTCCCATTTCCAAGCTGGTGCCAGCTCCATGGCTGTGTGACGAGTGGGTCTGACTTGGTGGAAATTCTGGCTGTGTGTGTAGGTGAAGTGATGTTGACACTGCTATAAGCTCATCTCAGAACCAGCTTGTGAACAGTGAAGCTTGGAAGGATGCCATTAAACTTGACTCTGTTTGATTCAAGGGGATTGTACTTGCTATGATTTCCTGTAAGAGTAAAGTGGCAATCGTATGTTATACTGTAACTTGGCTTGATGATTCCATAACCGACTCTGAAATAGAAACTGAGCATCCCCAGTGATAGAGAAATAGACACTGCAAAGGTGGAGGTGTCTATGTGTATATCAGGACTGACATTGATTTTAACATCAGAACAGACTTAAACAAGGAGCTCATTAAAACTATATGGTTGGATATTATTGTACCCAAAAGCAAGCCAATTTTAGTGGGGACATGTTATCGTCCTCCTAATCAGAGTGACTTTTATGAACTGCTTGAGGAGACATGTTCAAATTGTGATGATTTTACAAAGGCAGAAGTTAATGTTACAGGGGATTTCAACATGGACATTCTCAACAAGGACACTGCAATCTATAAAGCATTTTTAAAATTTTTGTAAAATGTTTGATCTTCACCAGTTAATTAATGAACCCATTGGAATTACATCTACTGCTCAAACCATTGTAGACCTTATTTTGACTTTATTCAGTGTCAGATAGGACCAGGATTAGCAAAAAGAATTAGCAAAAGTGGAGTGGTGGGAATATGGTCTTAGTGATCATTCTTTGATCTATACTACTAGAAAGAAAAATGCGCCATAATACAATGAAAATCAGGTCTCTGAAAAAACTACAGCAAAGATTCCCTCATTGAGAGTATGAACAAAGCAGATTGGTCCACTGTATTGAAATGTGGTGATGTTGATAAAGCCTGGGTACATTTTAAATATTTTTTTTTTAAGTAGTGGATAAGATGGCTCCAATTAAGATTATCAGAATCAAACAGAGGACAGAGCCTTGGGTAACGAATGACATTTTAAAGTTGATCAAGTTAAGAAATTTAAGCTTTGCACTTTAAGAAAACCAGGGATGAGTCCAGTTTTTGCAGTATAAGGGATTATGAAATGAAGTGAACATGGAGATAAAGTCAACCAAAAAAAAAAAAAAATTGTGAAAAAAATAATGAACACAGAAATGACTCATGCAAGCTGTGGAAATCTCTAAAAGAGTTAGGACATAGGAAATGACTAAAATCAAAACCCCAGCAGTTTTAGTCTGCACATTAATGGTAAAGTTACATAAGTTAAAAGTGAAGTAGTGAATGTTTGAACTCATATTTTATATCAGTTGCAAACAGTCCAGTAAAGGATCTCCTTTGTCATTCAGGTCTGTACGGAGAAACACATCTACAAAGCTTTTATTATCAACAAGGACTTGAAGCTGACTCATTTTCTTTTAAAGTAGTAACAGCGAATACAGTCTTTAAGAGGCTGAATGATCTGAATTACTATAAAGCAACAGGTTTAGACACTAAACTTGCCAGGTTCTTAAAGGATGCAGCAGAGTATATTACACCTGCTGTAACCCATTTAATCAATCTCTCTATAGAGCAAGGGAAAGTACCCACAGATCTCAAGAGTGTAAGAGACATTCCCCTCTATAAGAAGGGTAATAAGTTTGAGAAAGGAAATTATAGACCAGTTTCCATTTTAAGTGTCCTTTCCAAGGTCACTGAAAAGATCATACATGGAACAGATAAATACATACTTATTGAATGACAACATATCATTTGAACTACAGTCAGGTTTCAGAAAATACCATTTCACCAAACCAAAACCTGCCTTTTATATCTAACGGACCACATCAGAAAAGAAGTTGATGCAGACAATTTCTGTGGAATAGTCATGTTAGACCCTCAAAAGGCCTTTGATACTGTAGATTGTAGTATGCTGCTGTTTAAGCTTAAGGCCACAAATACTAAGGTTTAGCAAATTGACTGTAAATGGACCAATTCTTACCTCTCTGGAAGGACACAGGTTGTGGATGTCAATGGGACATTTTTCAAAGATAAAACTATCAGTTGTGGGGTCCCTCAAGGGAGGAATGCATGTTCATTTGACCTTTTTTTTTCTATGCAGACGATTCAGCTATTTTCATCTATCATAAAGATTTAGTAGTTGTGGAAAAGTCTTTGAGTGAAGACCTTCAAAATGGTGGGATTTGGCTTTCTGATAACAAGCCGTCTTTTCTTCCAGGGAAAACAAAGGGCATCCTCTTTGGATCCAGATTTAAACTAGGAAAGACCCCAGTTGAAAAATCTGCTTCAAATATTGGGGGTCAGACTGTAGTTGCCCACTGCACCTAAATAGTTAGTATGAGTATAGAATGGGTAAGGATAGGATGCAGAGTATAAAATCCTGTTGAATTGAACAGTTTACTCAGAAAATGAAGACATTCTGATTAACTGATGTATCTCGGACAATAATTGTGTTGTTTTGGCTTTTTTTTATACATAATGCACAAAGCTTAAAGAGGGAATGAAAATAAAAACTGAGAGGGCTATAAGCCCCCTTTAGACCCTTCATGGCACCAGCTCGAGTAATAGGTGTCAGTACTTTTTCCAAACAGTTCAACCGATGTGAAGTCATGACTGTTTAGTGCTTGTTGACACTTGACAGAAATCCATTCATCATCCTTCTAGTTTCAAAATATATTTATTTTTCAAGAACATTTTATATAACAAGAATGTATACTCCGCATCCTATCCTCACCCATTGTTCTACAGCATATCCATCTTAACTATTTAGGAGCAGTGGGCAGCCACAGTCTGATACCTGATAGTTGAAGCAGGTGCACTGCACTTCATGCTCCAGGGGAGAAAAGCTGGTTTGTTGAGCTGGCTGTCTGTTTATTATCCAGTGTGCATGCAATGGCATTATATATATATATATATATATATATATATATATATATATATATATATATATATATATATATATATATATATATATATATATATATATATATATATATACATATATATATATATATAAAGTCAAGGTATCACCAAAGCAATTAGGATACATCGTCTGGGAACCATGAATATCTGTAATTTGTAGTATCGTCCAATCTGTCTAGCAGATGTTGAAACATTATAGTCTGGTACGAACAGAGCAACATACTCTCCCTACAGCTATGCCTCAAGCATGGCTGGTAAAAAAAATTCTTATTTTCTTCAAGTATCCACAGACAACATTTTTAATCATGCATGTATTTCGTTTTACACTTTAAAAATCTGTGTAAAAACTCTGATAAATAAAATGTGTGTGTGTGTGTGTGAGAGAGAGAGTGAGAGAGATGCAGACAGAGATAGAGTGTATGTGCTTCATTATGTCCTAGACTGTACTCAACTGCAGTCACAGACATTAATCGATCTTGTCATGAACAATGGAACCAATCTGAATGCTCCAAAAGTGCGAACCCCACCCAAAGCACACAGTATAGTCTTGTTTTTACTATTCATTATTTTGAAATTAAAAAAAAAAAAAAAATATATATATATATATATATATATATATATATATATATATATATATATATCCCATGCATTGCCCTGAATTGTTTTTGTAAACAACACACTGGTCTGGAACAGCTGGAATAATTACCATTGCTTATAGACCCTGATGAAATACATTCATGATGAAAGGGCCACTTAATCACATTTTTTGGTAAAAAATAAAAACAGAGAAGGCAAGTATCAGAGTTACAGGGTTCTAAGACAACAGCCAGTCTAATTCAGAAAGTAATTAATTGGGTATCAGTGAATCATTAACCCAGTTCAGCCTCGTGGACCATCAGTGTAACAGTAGAGTTCCCTCTATACACCACACTAGACACACAGTGACCCCTCGTGGTAAGATGTTTATATTACAGTCTTAAAAGAAAGTGTGCCACTACTGTATGAATTTATTTGGTGTTACCTATAATGTAATAAGGGACCTACTGCATGACTTGGGTTTACATAAATACACAAATATATCCCATAGACCCTTTTGATTGGGATTAAAAAGTCTGCACTGGGAGAAAAAATAACCTTCAATCCTATTACTGCATATGTGTATTATGAATTACATTTTTGTAATTTACTCTATTTGTAATCAATGATGAACTGTTACTCCATTGAAATGACTTACAGAAACATCCATTCACAAATGTCAGCCCCCCGCCATCAAATACACTTTGTCCTTGGCTTCATTTCAACATCTCTGTGCTGTTTTGATTCCAAAAGTCACTGCCAGGGCTGAGCGCAAACACGAGAGACACAGCGCAAACACAGCTTCATTTCTCAGCTCCTGCATGAACCTCTGCCACCATGGACAAATCCATCTGTACATTATTAGTGCTATTATCCCTGCTATCCATTCAGACACTGCGTGTTTATGTCGAGGGTTTTGCACTGGCACCCATTGAACTTAATCCTATCCCCTGTAATGACAAAGCAGTGGAGAAGCTGTCTCGTCTGGCTGTCACTTACATCAATGAGGATCGTGCTGATGGGTATAAGTTTGCCCTCAACCGCATAGCAAATGTCCACTTGCACGCTCAGGTAAGTATAGAGACAAATGCTTGGCAGGAAATGCTGCCTTCAGGTTGTTTTAATGTTCTGTCAGTGGGTGATTTGTTCATGTTTAAAAAGGGAAGTGAGGTGGAAAGGTTATTTTCCCTTCTTTTGTTGCTGATAGACCAAAAATCCCTATAAAACAGAGTCACACACTGATAGATTTAACCAGCCGTGGTCAATTTTCATGTCAGTGGGAGCCCATTTTATAAGATTTGTTGTTATAAATGGCTGTGCACAGTGAAACATCAGTTCTAATCAGAAAATCATCCTCTTAAATTGTTACAATGTGCTGACTTTCACTCTGGGGAAATGATAATGAAGTTAAACTCTGCTTTTCAAGGACTCCTTGTAGTCCACAAACCCCAGTTTTGGAACCACCGGACTGAATCGGAGATATGAAAAACAGCGGCATTTATATAAAAGACTAAAAACAATAAATATTTGTTGTGTGCACTTTATTGTGAATGACTGCCATGTCATCAGTACATGTCGCTTATAATAAACGGCATTATACGAATAACATTAAAATTGAAGCACATAATTTTATGTCATGAAATGAGAAGACATCTCCTTTCACGCCTCATGAATAAAGGCCTTTACGACTGAAGTGACTGTTAATAAAGTCCAGGTCATTTCAGAGCAGGACCGCAGGGACAGACCTTACACAACAGGCTTTATGAACTTCATGCTGTCAGCTGCTGAAGGCTATTGTCCAACTGCGGTCAAGTTTTAACGGGCTCAGTTCAACTTCATGACCTGGAATGCTGCCATTACACCTGCTCAAAGTGTTGACATTTGTTTTCAGTGTTACTGCTCAAATCAATATTGTAGGGATTTACTCAGAGCAGCTCCTAAATGGTTCCTTAAAGATGTAACTGAACAAATGAAGGTACTAGAGAGAAGATGTCTCATACATCTGAGCCTCAGATATCCACTTGCACTTGATTAACGCTGCTATTTTGTTCATAAACAAAAATACAAAACATGATAATGATGATACTGATACTAGAACATTTGACCACACAGCGATGTTTGTATCTCCTCTTTCCTACCACTTGTGTTTTTGCATGTTAGGGCCCAGCAGGCAATGTGTATTACCTGGATCTGGATGTCCTGGAGACCAAGTGTCACATAGGCAGCCCAAAACCATGGAAACGCTGTGACATCAGACCATTCATGGAAACAGTAGGACACACAAACACATCTACAAACAAACATACGTGTTTGTACTTGGACTGTCATTTGTCAGTACTCTCACTGACACAATGTATTCCTTATCCCAAATCTTACTTTTACTTACCCTGACCTAAATCTAAATCTATCTTTAAACATAAAAAGATTTGCCACACAAACAATTTTTTTGAATGGTCAAAACATCCTTACACTGAAGGTATACACTAACTTTGGCCCTCACAAATAGAGATAAGATAAGGTAGAAGTACACACCTGCACACACACACACACACACACACACACACACACACACACAATAATATAGTACTCACAATAATGCAGCCGCACCAATGCTTTTATATGGACATAAAGTTTTAGTTATGTCACATGTTCCTGACAACCAAAGCTCCATTCTGTTTTATTGTTTTTAGCAAATCTCTGGCAACTGCAACACCACCATTCTTCACACACCAAAGGGCTACACCTACTTGTACAGCTACGACTGCACGCTAGTACCAGGTAAAAATAAACATATAGTTATCAGGAGTTTCACACTGATATTCAGTCATATATTAGTTTTGTTGTTGTTATTGTATGGATTTGTTTCTTTTTTATTTCTATTAATTACATCAACAAAGATGCATACATAACATGAATTACCATGTACAGAGTAAGAAAATCTATAAACAGGTGAGACAAGCCTCATCAGCTGTCAAATAATTGGAAAGATCAAACCACCACTGTGAATAAGTTGTCAAAACAGTGGATCTGCAGTGGATAGATAGTGGATGATCCTGGCTGCAAATAGTGCAAGGTTAATGCATACTTTATTATGTGAACTCCACCTGCCATGTCTACCAGTAACTAATAAACAAAGTCTAAGATTTAGTGATATATCAAAGTGCATGCAGGGATAAAATATTTATAACATATTTCCAAAAATGGCTCTGTTTCTTAAAGAATTTATGTAGCATCTCACTGATATTGCAAGTGAAAGGGTGCTGATTTTGATTCCTCACCAAGGGGGAAAATGTAAGAGGAAGAAAACATCTAATCAAAAAAAATTCAACCACAAATATTTGTGGTAGTAACATCATTCAGCATGAAAAGCCCATCAACAAGAAATTGAAAAAGAAAAATCTAAAAGATTTTCTAAAAGATCTAAAAGATTTTTGTAGAGATTTTTTTTACACAGAGAGATGTATCTAATAACATTAGTCATAGCTTACTGGCACACTTAAATGGAACTGAGCCTTCATTAATGTAATTATGAGATTACGACAACTCAAAATGACAAATCAAATTGAACTGAAACACAGCTTTGAGTGTAGGGCTTCTTTGGGGATTTATCAAATCAATAACAACAGAGGTTCCAAAACATAATTCCGCTTTTACTGTAAGTTTAAGGCTAATACTTTACATCACATAATACTTAATTAGTTGTGATTTTAATACAAATGTTCTCTTAATCATCTACATTATCACCCTCTGGTCCCCGCAGATCCCCCGGAGAAGCTCCAGCAGATCTGTCCAACCTGCCCCGTCTTGCTTTCTGTAGACAGTCCAGAGGCCATAGCTGCTGCTCAGGTCACTCTGGCATCCTATAAGAGACAGTCCAAACTGGACCAAAATCTCGGGTTGAAGAAGATCACCAGAGCTGCGGCACAAGTATGACTAGATATAGTCATATAGTTATTAACTTTGATGGGAACAACAAAGCTCTGGGGCTGATTTCATTACACAACAAAGTGCTGAATGTAATTGTTATCAGGAAATTACACTTAGAAAAATCTCAAGGTGTACATGAGCAGACAGCACAGTGCACCTTTGGGCTTCCGTGTGCCAGACGAGTACTATTACTACTACACAATAACCATAATGATACAAGAGTCTAGCAAGGTTGCAAAGTATTACTGGAAGCACTTCTTTGGACCTTACTGTCAGGTCAAGCTTTTGTTTTGGGAGGAAATGAGAAATTGAACAGTTTGCTTGGGGACCAAATCTCAGTATATTGCTCCTCTTTGCATACAATAGTCCACCTCGGGTAACTATTTTGGGTTTTAAAAGCAGGATAATAACTATTACATTACAGCACAACACCATACCAGCTTTCTGTATCTGCATTTATGCATGTGTTTGTGTGTTTATATGTGTGATTTGCCCCTTTCTTACTATATTCTTTTATATTTCAGACTATGCCAGTGAAAGCCACCTTTGTGGAGTACACAGTCCAACAGTGTCCAGAGGGAGTGACAGGAAGAGGCGCCTGCCAACCGACACCGACATCCGACATAGAGGTACTCAACACGTAGAGTCCAGGGAATCGACACATTCAAAATTTGAAATTACTTTGAGACATTAAACACATTATATTAGACATAAAATTCACACAAAAGGAGGAGTGGCATATCACTTTAATCTTGACTTTGATACTTGAAAACGCTTTTTCTATTAACAAAAAAGGGAAGTTATCAAATCACATTGTCTGAAATAGTTCCATTTATAACAAACATTGATTATTATGCTGACAATCTGACACTTCAATGAAACATCTATGACGCTAATTAATGTTGTCCTAAAAACTTAAGTACACATCGATCAACCAGCATCTCATTTAATATCACTGAATCAGAATCAGTTCCTGTAAGTGCTACTTGATGACATGACAGATTAATATATAGTTTTACAACTGACTCTGTTAAAAGGCTGCAGTAATTGATTCTCTTTAAAAAAAAAATAAGCCTGACATTTCCTCTCCCACTTTTGTTTATATGCTTTTTTTTTATCCTCCTTGCTCTATCCTGTTCCATTTTTGTTCTTGCAATGACCCATTAGCCCAAAAGGAGTTAACACAATATATCATATTCTCTCCTCAGACTGCAGGTTTCTGTGTAGGATCTGTGCATGGAAACATAAACATCAATCCTGACGTTCAGGTGTCCTGTGAGATGTTCAAAGTACAGGTACAGGAAGCAATAAAAATGTTTCCCAGTTTATCCCTGAGTGAGTTAAACCAAAGGGTTGTCATAATTTCTGACATCCAAATACATATTATTAATATGTCAAGACTGAATACGAAAGGCATCAAACAACAAAAAATTCAGGGCATATTATTACATTCAATTCATAATAATTTATACAATTTCCGCAGACTTCACTGTTTTCTTGTTCCTCTTGAAAGATGCAGGGATTTAATTATATTTTCAGACACTTTCAGCTAAATTTGGCACCTAGACTTGTTGCATTTACCAAATAAAATTGTATTGTCTGTCATAATCTGTCAACTATGACAGAAGAGCACATTTAGTGCTGCAAAAGTGCTGCAAAGAAGTTTAACAATCATAGCAGAAAGACTATGAGACTAAAAACTATGTACACCCCCCCAAAAAGAGAACATTCAAGTGCATTGAAAGATGTCAGTAGGTGAGTAAAGAGGAAAAACTTTGTAATGTTAAGTGCCAATCACTTCAAACTGTAGCACTGCAGTTAGGAATGTAATAACCTGCTGCCTGAACTACATTTGATTAATGTTTTATGCTCTGATTTGTTTCAGATTTTTACTGAAGCAACCATTAAAAAAGATAATTTAACTTTCTGAATGAATGTCACTGGCCATATAATTATTCTGTCATATTTTACACATCATTCTTGTGTCTTCAAATGTGTGTTGTGCTTGTGTGTGTTTTAACGTATGTGTGAGATTTAAAATTGTATGGTACTCTACTATAGTGCATGCGGTACTATAATTATGTTGTCTTCTCGCTCCTCTCTCGAGCTTTGGTGTGTAATGTAATATTGCATGACTGGAACTCTTTTTGACACAAGTGAGAGCGAGAGTAAAACATCAGTTTCGTGTGATCTTGTCTGTCACTCTTCAGAATGTGGACATCTTCAGACCAGTGCAGCCGCAGGGTCACGACCTCCCGACCATCCCACCTCTGATTGTTGACCCAGGAAATGATCAGCAACCTGCTATCCCTGAGCCTGCACCGTCCCCAACACGCATTCCCCCTGTGCCCTCTAACCCCCCAGTCCGGATTAAGCCCTCTAACCCCCTCTTCTCATCATCATCTTCCAGTGAGTCTGCTGAAGGTCTAATAGGCATTCAACAGCGACCACCAGGTGCTGGGGATTTTTCCTCGTCCTCTGAAGAGGTTGTTGGCCTTGTGGCACTACGTCCGCCCCTTAACTTCCGCTACCAGAAGCCTGACCGCAAGAAGCGGCACGCATTGGTGGAGACCTCATCCTCTCACAACCCCGTATTCCTGTCTGATTTCCCGGGTGGGACATCTCCTTTCCGCTCCTGTCCTGGTCCTGCTCGATACACCACAGTTTAAGGGGAAAGTTAGTTATTGTTTGGTGGATCTGATGAGGAGATTCAATGGATTAACTGCTCCGCTCCCTCATAATGTCACTTAAGTGTTCACCTTTAACAATTTGTGCTAATGAGAGAAATGCTATTTCTTCTTACAAATTACCTCACTGCTACTACTATAAAAGTGGTCCCAGAACAGCTGGTGCTTAAACCTGGATGATATTGAGAATGGCTTCAAATGTTTGGACAATTTGAGAAAATCTCGGTTGGAAAGTCACATACTTGAATATGAACCCAAAAAATTACACAGTACCTATTTTGCTGGAATAAAACAAATAACACTTTGTTTTGTTTTTTCTTCTAACTTGCGCTGTAACAAATTTCCCTGTAAAATTACAGTAAACTACTGGCAGCTGTAGTTGCGTTTTACAGTTTTTTCTTTACAGTGTCATACTGTTATTTACTTTAACGGTTACATAGCTCACTGAGTGAGAAAGAAACAAGAATAATCAAAGCTGTAAGCAGTGTTAGTTGAGACCTTGCACTCTGGCTCATCAGGATCAGATAATTTTGCTTTTTAAAAATGAGAGATATTTATTGCTATGTGCTTTTATTTTGAAAGATTGATTTTCTGCAGGGTGAGACATGTCTGTCTTCCTCACACCTGTGTCATCAAAATCATCAAGGTTTGGGCCCATTCACCAGAATTTCAGTCAGTTAATTGAAAACTGATGAGTTTCATTTTTATCAAATCTATTTTTAGAAAAGGAAAGCATTTTTACAGGGAGCAGATCTAGACCAACGATTCCCCCCATGAGCAAGCACTTAGCAACAACGGTTAGGAGAAACTCCCCTTTAATGGGAAGAAACCTAAGGCAGAACCCAGCTCTTGTTGGACAGCCATCTGCCTTGACTGGTTGGGTTAAAAGAGAGAGAGAGAGAGAAGAGAGAGAAGAGGGGGAGAGAGAGAAGGGCCTGGGGACACAGAGAAGCAGAACAGCAACAACAACAACAACAGATACATGATTAGCAGATAGATGTTTTACAGTAGTCCTCTGCCTTTTGGGCTCGGCCCCTAAAAATCAAGCACAGAGTGAGGGAAAGAGAGATGAAACAAGGGGATGGGAGAGATAAATATTTTAAACAACGGCACCTAACTTACCTTTATGAGGTGACATCAAGTTCTTCAGAAGAGTGGTGATGAGGATTCTCTGTGTGTTTGTTTGTCTTTTGGGGCATTACTTTCCCCTGACTGGCCTCTGTTTCTCTCTCAGGGTTAATCACAATGGAGTACCTGAAAACAATATGTAACAAATCACATATTATGCCCCAGGTTTTAGTACAGCTTGGCAACAAACAGCATATTTGCAGCAACCTCGGTACAGCTTAGAGACACACCTGGGTTGAGCTAAGATAACCAATAGAACCACTGCTTGAACCACTGTTTGGCCTCAGCAGCAAACAAACCTTAATCAACTTGGCTACATATTTGAATAAACTTTAATTGTTATGCTTGATATAGAAGGCTATGATTAATTGTGAAATGCAAGTGGGATATACAAAGTGTACTTGCAAACAGCAGTGAAAATAATGTTCAAATACCAGTAATTCAAACGTCCAACTGAAGAAGATCTGATAATGCTCTCTTGTGTCTGTCAAGCACTTTTGCTAGGATTATACCAATTTAATGTTAGAGAAAAATAAACATTCTCAGTAAGATGTTACTAACCTTTTGGTTTGATTCCACAAAAGGAGGATGAATGGTAATTATATGTTGATGGTTGCATGTGGCTTATGTCCCTACATTACTGCAGCAACAAAAATGAAAATACTGTATTTTTACCATTAAATCTTACAGTAGCCTACTGTTAATGTCCATTCTTGGTTTTGGCTCCAACGAGCATCAGAATTTACAGTATTTTATCATATATAGAAAAAATATTATCTTACTCTTGGAATTAGTTGGCTGTATTTTTTACAGTGTGGCCTATTATGTTTCAAGGGAATACAAAAACTAAGTTAAGTGAACACAAAGTGTAGCAAAGAAACTCCAAAACGGATGTTTATGAGGATCAAATTATTTTAAAGGCAAGACATTCTGACATGCAGTAATGTATTCACTTGCATATAGTATATTTGCTTTACTACTTGTGACAGTCATAGCACCTTTACTGGCCGAGAAGCAGAACAGCATTTTAGCAAAAAGTCAAAAACCATATCAAAGGATTTTTTAGACACACCAATTCCCCTTGTGTAAAAAAAAGGAAAACATGACCACTGAGCCAGAAACAGCTTTACTTTACATCCAGTGAGGGCTGTGCCAAATAGTACTGAGGTGAAAGACAAGAAGTGCAAACATCTCAATGAAGCTTTAAAAACTTGGAGCAGCCCGAAGAGAGATCTGTCAATATAGCAACTAGAACTGTTAGAAAGAGCAGACCAACACAGAGGAAAGAAGCAACAAAGACACAATAAATCAGCCCTTACATGGCTAGAAGGATCTTCAATTCACACAACATTCCTGTATTTTTCAAACCCAGAAACACTCCCCCACCCTCCACCCCACCATGCAATGAAGAATCCACGGACCAATATGTCAGCAGATGAAACATGGCCAAGATTGAGTCAACCCCAAAGGTCAAGATGCAGCAGTCTATCTTCATTTAAAGGACAGTGGAAACTCCTTTGAGGACGGCAATGTATACATTTCGGACAGAGGGACCAGATGGTTTGAAAAATGAGTGAAAAAAACTGAAATAACTGTCTCAAAACAGAGAGGCAATGAAACTGCTCACCAGAACAACTTATTATCTTGCCTTGACATCCATTCGCATACCAGTCAAACTCATATGATGGCCTTGTAACCCTGGTTAGTGATTTTCATGTGAAACCAAGGTGTGAACAACCCACAGAAAATGCCTGGGACTGGTGAAGCCTGTTGGAAGAACATAAGACAAATTATGGACCGTGTCCAGTAAATACAAGTAAAAAACTAATAACACTAATAAATTTCTATTCGTAGCAGTAAAATTGCAGTCTTTCTAGACTATTGGATGGCAATATTTTATTCCAGACACCTTGGAAGATAAGAAGACCCCCGACTGACATATTAAAATTGAGGTTTAACTGGTGTTAATTGAAGGGGACTGAAAGTTACTCTCTGTTTTATCTTTTTTCCCTAGTTTTCGTCTCAGTTTTCTGCACAAAAGGAAATCATCAGTGCCACAGGAGAGGTTAATTTTTTTTTTAACAGCGAAGTGACCATCTGATCCCTCCTCTCCTGTTGGACTGACAGCAAATCCTTTTTGTACAATTTACCCCAGCCACTGATCCCACTCCCAGAGTTACTGTGTGCTGACGGTGTGATACACTGAGTTTAGCTTTGGCCAGATAAGACAACACTAGCTTGTAGATTTTGAACAGTTGAATAACAGCAAAAACATGTTTTAGCATACGCTTGTTGATGTTTTCACTCTCTCACACATGTACAGTACTCATAAACATAAACTAAATATAATACTACAAGATAGATGACCATGGTTCACCACTTCAATCAATTTACAAAGAGGTGCAAGACAAAATGTTTTCTTTTTGTTAAAGGAGTATATATGGCTGGTAGGTCTTGGTAAATATAACATTCTTCTTTGACAGTTGTGAGATGTTGCATCTTGAATTGTGCTACACTGGGATGCATTGGTAGTATAAAATATCTAATCTAATTGGTTCAAAATGTATTCATGACAATGACCCCAAGCATAGAGCTAGAGTCATGAAGAACTATTTTCAGCAACAAGAAGAATGATGAGTCCTGCAACAGATGGTATGGTATGGCCCCCACAGAGCCCTGATCTCAACATCATGGAGTCAATCTGGGATTACATGAAGAAGCACCTGAGACGGCCTAGATAATAAATCCACAGAAGAACATCTTTCACCAAGATGTTTACAGCAACCAACCTGCAAGTTACCATGAAAAACTGTGTTAAAGTGTACTGAGAAGAACTGGTGCTGTTTTAAAAGCAAAATGTGCTCATACCACATATTGATTTCATTTAGGTTTCTTCAGTTTACTGAATTTTGCATGAAGTTAAATGATAAATAAAAAACATTCATGGCATTGGTTTTGAAAGCATCCTCAATTTACTTTAGTGACTAAAACATTTGCACAGTAGGTCTACTGTTAGTGTTTAACACACCTCTCGCTGCTTTCAAGTGTTTCTCGTAAATTCCTCTTTCAAGTTCAGAATTTAAAAACACATATACATATGTAGATATATTCCGCAGCCTTACTTTTGTTAAGATTAAAACAAAACAAAACCGAATATGCAACAGCAGTTGATTCATTTTAAGGGGCTATTACATTTTAGAGAAGCAGCAAAGACTTGCCTTGTGCTGTAGGGGGCGGGAGAGTTCTACAAATGTAACTGTCATGTCAAGACATATTGCGATTGGAATAATTTAGCCTATTTTGCAGAAGTGGCGAATGATCCTGAATAATACGCGGCTTTTGTTCATCAGTGACCCCGTTTCAAAAAGTCTCCGCCCTAAAGCCTCTTTGCCAGCATCAACTGGTCGATCATGTGAGCTTCAGCAGTAGTGTCAACATTTCCGACGGCACATGAAGGCAGCACCCGTGGAATCCTAATTGGAGTCAGATTTGCAGGCGCGAGGAGTGGCTTCTCCAACTTCTGCTGCCCGCGAGCCAACGGAGTCATCTTCCTACCAGATGTACAAGTGAGTAGTACCGTAAACATCTGGATAAAAACACTAGTTTTGAAGAGTCCGAGTGGGTGAACACATTTTCCCGAAGCCGAGGCCATGTTTGTGGTGTTTTTGCGCACTTCAGTTTGAGGTAGGCTAACATAACGTCTACTAACGTTTAACGTTAACTGAAAAGTTTTGTTGTCCGTCCTGTTGTTTTCTAGTGAAAGTGACCCACTGTTAACTGCGACGTGAACCGTTATCTCGTTTTTCTAACTGTAAGTTAAATTATCTACTATGAAGTTCGTACACCCGTTTTGTTTTTATTTACATCAGCAGACTAAAACGTCACTCCACTACATTATCTGCCCTCCAGTAAAACAACGAACATGCGATGGCATGTTCATGCTAATCTGACTCATTTAAATTACAGTTTTCTACTACATAATTTACCAGACACCCATCACGTCACGATACTTAGGACAACTGGATTTTCCAGGAAAAAAGTTTAGTTCCCCTATTTTACTCATAAGAGGAATAAAAACAGGATCTTATGTTTTCATGACACTTATTACGGTAAAGATATAATTAGCAGCAATGCTTATTAATTACATGTCGCTACCCTGATAGTTTTTCATGTACTGGTACAGTTTTGTGTGTAGTCTAATTTGTAATATATATATGTTTTTTTTTTTTTTGAAGAAGTTCACTCAAGTAGTTCAGGAAAGGCAATAATTACACAGAGAAGCCCACAGTTATGGTGCTGCAGCTCAGTTTTCCATTTAAATGTGCGTCTAACCTCTTTTTCCCATGCAGGGTTGGGGTTAAGTCTCTAATGATGGTTTCTTATAAGCTTTCTTCAAAGAAAAAACATGGTTATCACTTTAGAGAGCATCTCTTAATTGTAGAGGGATTGGTTGGGGCGGATTCATATTGAAATGGTTATGGTTTAGGATGCCACATTGGGCCTTTTTATAAGGAGCATATGTGACTATAGTGTTACTCGAAGCAAAGAGCTTACACAGAGCTGTTTGATGCTTGTTCTTTTTTATTTGTTGTTTTCCACAAGGATTACCTTTCTTCTACTAAAGAAAGTAAAAACGGCAGTGAAACAGTATGTCTAATGTTGCAAGAAACTATGTTGTGGAGGGGGAAAAAACAGCTTTTTTTCCAGCATGTCAAGCTTTAATGACTTGTACAACACACTCCTACTGAATTTGTGTGTTTGTCTTGCTAATGCAGGGCTGTGAAGTAGGCTTACAGGATACAGACTGTGAATGACTACTAATTGCGTTCATTTTAATTCAATTCAACTCCTATTTAATTTGCAAATGTCCACACACCATCCCTCCCCTCAATTTCATAGTTAAAGGATGACTTTAACATTAAATTTAGATTTACATGACATGAATCGAGTGTATGTATAAATGATAAAAGGCAAGTATTTGGTTGCACTTCTCTCTTTTTGTGTTTTTCATGGTCTCAGTTTGTCCTTCACTGTCTCTCGATAAGCTGCTGCACAATGTTGCATGGTCAGAAGCAGTGAAAATGAACTACAAATGTATCTATGAAGTTAAATGTTGATCTGAATGTGGATGATTGTTCATTTTTGGCTCATTTGCTTTGTGGCAGTTTGGTTTAAAAAAAAAAAAAAAAGTAGTTACCACCCATATCTCAAACATCGCTGGGGAAAAATAATGTCAAACATGCAGAAAGGTCAAAAAGTGAAGTCACCATTACAAAGAGTCAGACTTGTGATCTAACTGACTGAACATGGTGTGATTGTTGCCAGACATTGTGGTCTCAGCATCAGACACAGCTGCCCCCTGGGATTTTTTTTTTTCTCGCTGTAAACTGTGTAGAGTTTACAAAGTATGATGCAAGCAACAAAAAAAAATAAAAAAATCATTCAGTCAGCTGGAATTCTTCTGGCGAAATAACACACAAGTCAGTGAATAAGATCACAGCGGAATAGATTCAGTCAAGCCAACAGGGAGGCAAACAAGTCCAGAATTGCTCAATGCCAAAAAGTTTGTCCAGAAGAGATAACAGAAAGCTCCCAGTTGGCTTATGATCACCAAAATAGGAAGGCGTGAAGAGTGGATAAAAAAAAAAAAATGTTGCTCAGCCCGTTAAATCTGAAAGTTTCTGTTTCGACACGATCGACTCGTGGGAATTTGACGCAAACATCATTAATCTTTCTGCCTCGTTTCACAGAGATACAGCCTGGCGAAGCCGGTGCTCTGTGATATCAGGTCTGATCATCGTATGAATGCCAAGCACTGTCGCTGAGGGGCAACATCTGTCTGTCCTTTATTTATTTATTTATTTTTATTTAAATGAACACTTCAAGCAAAAATAAAGGCAGACCTTTCCGTCTATCCTTCTTGCTTATTTACTCATTTATTCATATTTACATCTTCAAGAAACACAATCACGATTATCGGCATCGCCTTGAACAAAGGTTGGAACAACTGCTCCAAAATTTATAGCCTCTTGAGCCGCAATGAAGATAATTAAGTTGTAGAGCATCTCTGATTCGAGTGCATTCCCATCTGCGCCCCCTTCAAAACATGATTGATTGCGTTCGTGTATTAGATGAATTAGACGTCGCTGTTGCAATCACTCAGTGTCGGGAAGCGTTGTGTTCACTGCCGCTCACCAGCATCCGGTTTCCAGATAAGAAGGCGGCACCGGGATAGTGTGACGGCTGAGTTCTCGCATTGTTTGACGGAATCCGTGCGTGACGCGGTTTTCACTGTTTCCTGATGATCTACTTTGATATATTTTAAGTGTAGTTAGTCTCCAGGTTTTTTTTTTTGTTTTCTCATGAGCTCGGTGGTTTGACAGGGATCCATCATGCTGCGTACACTCCGGCTGTGTTCGTTCAAGATCTTGTTAGGACTCCTGCTTTGACTTTTGTCATGTATGGTGCCGTTTTTCACCACTGTGCACGCGACAGGGAGCGTTTGCTTCATGTCCGCCACAGGTAGGCTGTATGTTTTTACACTGTCAGGTTTGTGAGGGGTTTTATTAGCAGCAGTGTGGTATGGCCATATATTTTCTGATCATAAAATGACGATTGTTTTTGCTTTATCGGTTGATATCTTTCTAGATTTTTTGGCATCCTTACTATTTTAACTTGGAATATAGATATAGGTCAGGATATTTGGTGTGGATTAGAGCTGAAACATAATCTGTAACAATTAAGATCATTTATTGCAGTGCACAATCATGATTTTCAAGAAAAAAAAGTCATAAAAGTTTGTGGTTGCAACTTTTTAAATGTGAATTTCTTCTATCATAGTAAACTGAATATGTTTGGGTTTTGGATTGTGGGTCGAACAAATCAAATAATTAGTCAACTTGTTGTTTTTCACTCTTTTTGGAAACTGATTAATTGAGAAAATAATCAAAAAACGTAAATCAATAATGAAAATAATTAAGTTCTTGACTCCAAAGGGGATATCGGACACAGTCAAATATTGAAAAGTCATTCAATACTATATTAATGTATTTAAGAGTCTCATGAAAACCTTCTAGTCACTACTCTGTACTTGCTTTTATAGTTAAATTTCCATGTTTTTGTGTTCATCTATTTAAGTGTGAGGATGCAACACTGTTCTCTTCTGAAGCTCTTCTGTGGCAGTAACATGACACCTTATTGGCTCAGTGATGAATGATGCTGAGTTAGACTACAGGAGGTCTTTACAAGCCATAATGTAAATATTTCATAGCACATGACTGGAACAGTTGCGAGAATACACACCTGATTGAAGTTGTATGATAGAGTTCTACAGTATTGCACCACCGTTATTGTAATATTTGGTATTACAGACGGTACAAGCCCAGACAAGTCAGTGCATCATTCGCCCAGATTCTTCTTAATAGATTGCATTCTCCGCCTGAAGTAACAGGTGAGAGACTAGACTGCCTCTTAGTCACACAGACCAGATAATTGCCGGTCCAGATTTAAACACTAACGGTGATTCTTACCAGATATGAGCGAGCAGGAAGACGGCGGTTACAAGCAACGAGGATGAACTGCATTAGAGCCGCCGCACTTAAGGTGTCTCTGTGCTGCTCTTAGGTAGCCGTCCGGGCCAAGAGCATGATTATCTTAACAAGCCTAAAACATTTCCACATGCGCTAAGGTTGTGTGATTCCCCAACATTTGCCCTCATTATGATGACTGAGCTGGCTTTTGGCAGCAGGCAGCTTTAATGTCACATGGTCTGCTCCAGTCTTTGCGGTCAACTTAATGGCTGAGGCACTGTATCTTTTCTCCCCCTAGAGGGCACATTGTGTCGGACGTCTTAATTCAGACAAGTGGATTTCTCTGGATTGGCCACAGCTGAGTGACTAGAAGCTCTCGAGAAGAGGTTTTGAAATGGTGTGAATATATTTCTGGCTTTATCTTTCTAATTCTTCATTGTCCCTTTGGGGGTTTTCCCCCACAGATAATGAGAATTATGAAAACTCAAGATTGAATAACTCATTAAAATTCGTATTATTGAGCAGGTAAATTATTTTTGAGGGGTTAATTGAAATATTCTTTGCCTGCCGGCTGCTGAATGATTATTTCATGGAGTGTTGAGCAAATAGCCTTAGGCTTCACTGGAGCCACTTAAAGTGGCTATAATTACCACTGAGCTCCGGCCTAATTGGAAGTGACACACACCATCAGGTGGCTTAGAGATGCAGGTTACTAGTGGCTAAGTGACAGAGAAATACGACAATCAGCTCAACATGGCAACCTAACTGTCCACTCTCTCTCTCTCTCTCCGTTTCATTTCTGCTTGGTAACAACCCGGTGTTAAGTTGCATTTGCCTAAACAAAAGGTTTGCGGCGGCTGGCACCTGACCTCTGAGGTTGATGCGAGCGCTGAGCGGATTAAGTCCCTTTTGTTATGTCGTTAGCAGAGGCTAGCAGAGCTCTCTTAGAGACGGCAGCAGATCCAAAGGAGCAGCTTTTTCTATATTTTTATGAAAGTGGGACACTGTGCCTGCGTGCGTTATGTGTATGCACGTGAAAGAAGAGAAGATAAAGGGTGTTGTGCCGAAAGAGCCGTCTTTGCTTCAGAAAGTGATCGAGAAGCTTGAAATGTCCGTCGTGTCAAACTGCCTCGAGTGCATCAGAATGGGAAGAGGCAAAAGGTATGTGAGTCCGGGTATTAGCATGTCACTGCACATTGACTCGGAGTAATGAATTGTTCGGTTAGGTGTCAAGAAGCACATTCGTCTAGACAGAGGAAACGTTTCTTTCCTATTTTATTTATTTATTTTCTTGTATTTAAATGGATTAACAGCCTTGACTTTACAACTTGCGTGGGTAAACTTTCAAGGGAAAGCCGTCCAGAAAATTTTGTTAAGCTATAAAAAGAAAAACATTGATCTTGAAATTTTTTTTTAAAGTCTCTACATCAGCTTTCACTTTTGAATGGAGGCTGAAAGGAGATCGCTGCCATCCAGTTGAGATGAAACAGCTACATTCTTACTTACTTAACTCCTCTTTCCCACCAAGGTGTGTTTAAGTTGTTCCTTTGTATCGTGGCGAGGATGTTTTCTCCTCCTTTTTTGTGCAATGTGATGAATTATGAAACTATATTTGGTCCAACCTTTCTTACTCATACAGGAACCAGACAAAATAATAATAATAAAAAAACTATTAATACCTCATAGTGTTTCTTTTATTTGCAGGGAGGGGCAGAATTTAACTATGACCTTAAACATCCTTTTTTTTTTTTAAGGTGGTGGTAGAGTTTGTCGGGGGGCAGGAGACAGACTGGGAGGAATTGCTGTCTGTCTGGGAGGCTTAATACTGGGTGGATTCAAAAGTCAGCTTGAAAGAGAAAACTCACGCAACCCATTGAGAGCTAGATGCCCATCCTACTGGTTTTAATGGGATGACATCAACAGATATCGGAAAAACAAGTCT
Organism: Euthynnus affinis; assembly: GCA_029490765.1. Lineage (NCBI taxonomy): Eukaryota > Metazoa > Chordata > Actinopteri > Scombriformes > Scombridae > Euthynnus > Euthynnus affinis. The sequence goes on along the minus strand of CM055848.1, from coordinate 25,758,612 downwards.
GACGTAAAGCCTGTGATTATTCAGATTAAATTGCATGCTGGCAGATGTATTAGTTTTCATGTGATTATTAAATAAACAGCAGGTTAGCTATTTTATTTTTTTGTATTTCCCCCTTTTTGAATTGAGTGTGTAACCTCATGCGCAGGTCTGAAGAGGGAGAAGAAGAGTGTGAGTGTAGTTGATGTTTATCTCCTTTTTCACAGCTCTGTAGATGTGAATCGTATATTAAACTCACGCATGACTGGATTTGTTTTACAATCTTATGATGTAATCCCATTGACTCATTCAGTTAGGTTTTTTTTTTCTTTCTCTTTTCACTGACAGTTGCAAACTGACAAAAGAGGGATGATATTATTTTGTAGGCAGGGTGTGGGACTCCTAAAGTGCTGGTTCGTACCACAGACGCTTTCTGAGTTTACTCTGCGCTCGTGGTTAAATGTTAAAGGCGCACATTTTCATTCCAGGGTAATTTTGGAGTTTTTAAAACCTCGGTATTCATGACAGGAAATGCTCCGTCTTATTTTGGATTTTAAAAAAGCTCTTGACTCTTGTTTCACAGCGTCCCGACTTCTCTCTGCTTGACTTCAGCTGTTTTGGTTTAGTACGCGAATGCCGCCGGTGTGAGTAAACATCACATATTGAGGCTCGAGATCAGACCATGTGATTATTCAGTTTTTAACAGATCTTGTGTGAACTGGCTTAACACAACACACAAAAGATGGCCGTGTGCCATACTTTGTTTCCCTTGTCTGGTCTGCATTTCTTCATTTTAGAAGAGAACTGGTTTTAAATAAACACAGCATTGTTTTGTTTTTGCTTTATGGATTTCATTACCATGATAAGAGGCAGCCATTGAAGTAGAGTGATTCTTTCTAAACTCTTATTAGTCTGTATTTAAATTCAAATGATCCAACAATCTTTGATAAACACGTTTATGCAACACTTTTACCATTACAGGTAGAATTGAAATGTTTTTGTTAATAATAAAGTTAAGCCATATTATTTTTATATTTACAATTTAGTATTAAAGTGATCTTTCTTAGATCTTTTGATAACATGATTTAATTTATTTCTGTATTTTTTTAATTGAGCAGTAAATGAAGTAAAACTCTTATCATCTTTTTAAAGATAAAATTAAAAGATGTCACCTTGGGCCTTTTTGTTGTTGCATTTTTCCTTATTTTCTGACAAAAGGACAATTGATAATGAAAATATTCATTACTTTCAGCCCTCATTGAAAACATATCTGACTAAAATTAACCTTTACATAAGTGACTTTCTTAAAACGAAAGCATCTTGTACAAGAGAAAGCCTAGAGGGGGTCCTTTCATCTTTGTTTTGAAATTGATGAAAGGTTGTGAATCTTTAACTGTAGGACTGAAAATTGGATAAAATTAGTCCATACCAGCAACGTGTATATATGTATATATAAAAGCTCCATCTTGTCTAACTTTTTGTCCTGTGAGAGAATTGTGAAGTGAGAAGTCTCATGAAGAGAGTTATGACTGTGAAGATGAGTCATGGGTATTTCAGCTAATTTACTTTTTATTATTTAACTTTATTTATTCTGCTAGATTTCACAAGGTGTTTCTGAATGCGTCAAACATACTTGGCTTTCTTTCACTGAGGGTGTCTGTATGTTTTTATAGCTTTTGTTAAACGAATCTGCTGTGAGAAGAACTTGAAAACCCTCCTGTTTCAGTGATTTCATGACTCTTGACATGGAGTAGACTTCACTTTCACTTCTCACACTCGGACCCCACTTCCCTGCAGGATGGAGTCGTCGTGTCTGGACCTGGCTCTGGAAGGCGAGCGGCTCTGTAAGGCTGGTGACTACCGGGCCGGTGTGTCTTTCTTTGAATCTGCCATCCAGGTTGGAACAGAGGACCTCCAAATCCTCAGTGCCATCTACAGCCAGCTGGGCAATGCCTACTTTCACCTGCAGGAGTATAACAAAGCCCTGGAGTACCATCGCCATGATCTCACACTTACTAGGTAAAAAAAAAAAAAAAAACTCCTCAACCATGTCCTCCTTCGAACTCTTTTCATACATGAGATGACTTTGAAAAAACTTGTTTCCTGCAGGTGGGAGTCTGAACTGGTTTAACAACCTTTATGCTTTTATTTATTTACCTTTTCTCCCTCCATGATTAAATTGCGCAACAAGACATGCTTGCAGAAGTAAATTGCTTTCTTGCCTTGTGTTTTTGTACTAATGCACTTCAATATTTCACCAATATTCCAGACTAATCATTTCCTAATTTTTCTTTCTCTTACTTAACTCTCTGCATTACTTGACATTGATTTATTGGGAACTTCTTCTTCTTGTCTCTTAGAACCATTGGCGATGAACTGGGTGAGGCCAAAGCCAGCGGTAACCTTGGGAACACATTAAAGCTTTTAGGACGGTATAATGAAGCAGTGGTTTGTTGCCAAAGACATTTGGATATCACCAGAGCCATGTATGATAAGGTGAGTCATATCACCGACTGAAATTTTAGAAATGCGGTAACATGAGTGCAAGTGGAAAAAAATTCCTTCAGTGCTTTTATCTCAGCCAGCTGAGAACGAATCCCTGTATTGTAAATAAAGAAAAATCTGTGACTAACAGGCCCATTTACTTTGATTAGAATAAATGTATCCATATTTGTTTGCAATCATACCGCAACATGCTCAGCAACAGTTTGGGTATGCACGATGACTGCGAAGCGTTGACGTTACCAGCATCTAGAATAGTTTGCCAGCCCACATGCAAACAAGAAGGTCTGGTGTCAGTGTATTTTAAGTATATAATTACAATATTGGTCACTCTGGTTTCGGTCTGTGAAAACCTGGTGTGCGTGCTGTAGGTTGGGCAGGCTCGAGCGCTGTATAATTTCGGGAACGTCTACCACGCCAAGGGCAAGGGCATCTGCTGGAGTGGAGCAGAGCCAGGAGAGTTTCCAGAGGAAGCAAGGACAGCCTTGAAGAATGCTGCGCAGTACTATGAGTGAGTTTGTGTCCCTGTTTCCATCTAAACATGGATGTTGTTTTGTTTTATTATGAAAGCCTTGAGCAATGATACAAGTGGCCTGAATGTTACGTGCCAGTACCTCAGCTGAAGGGTCACAGGTTTGATCCACACAATGTGCATCCAAGTATTGTTGAGACAGATACTGAACTTTTCACAAGGTTATTTAGTTGCTTAAAATTGAGTAGCAGCAAACGCTTGAGATATGAAAGGTAACTCTTTGCTGGATGGATGATGTAAACATTTAACAAAATTGCAACGTTTTAAAGTCTGTAAAGCACACTCTTGTTGCCTCAACTTTTATATTTTCATTTTGACAGTGATGGTTGTGTTCCCAATTGTCCTTTCCATCAGCCTGAAGGGAAAAAAAGCAAATACTGTTAAATGTTTCATTGTCCCGACTGCCACTGACACGTAGCCACAGCCATATTAACTGACAGTATATATATTAGACATATAAACCATACTAAACAAGAGAGGTAATTATTGGTAGTTTTATAAAATAATCTCAACTCAAGGTCCACTTACTAGCTTTTTCAGTTGTCATGACCTGATCTAAGTTTGGAACATTGGTCTCAAGAAGAGATGGTTTGTATGTTTTGTTTTTTTTTTTGCTTTGGATGTTGAGTCACTCCTTGCTCTTTCAGATCAATATAGTTCCTTACTTACAGTGCAGTAAGTCAAATGGTGATGTGAGCAATGTCTGTGAAAGCAAAGCAAGTCTGACCACTTACTTAGCTCTGGAAAAAGCTACTAAGTTTATATGACGTGGCTCAGTGAATTAATCCCAAAAAACCCCCAAAAGGAAATCGTTGTTTTTATTGTAAGTGCTCATTGGGTGTTTCAGGCTCTTGCATGGTCTGAAAATTATCCTGAAGGCTCAACAAAAAAATATTGTTCTTTGTCTGAAAATAAGCATTTTCTAAACATCCTTTATATGTGAATGTACTATAATATGTACTTGACTGTCTTTGTCTTGTTTTACAAAGAGCAAACCTGAGCCTGGTGAAGGAGTTAGGTGATCGGGCAGCTCAGGGTCGCACCTACGGGAACCTCGGTAACACTTACTATCTTCTGGGAGACTTTGAAACGGCAGTAGCAGCACATGAAAAGGTAAGTGGCAAGCTACTAGTCAAAAGTACATCTACAGTATCTACAAAATAGTACCTGCTTCAAATCGGCGTGCACCCGTTTCCACACAAACGTTGTTTTTATCTGACCCCGTGACTTTGAAGGCTGTGTTCCCTGTCTTGATTACCTCAAAATGTTTCCGGTTAATCCTGACCTTAACAGCAGTAATGTGCACCCTACTGTTTGTCCTGTTTGGCAGCGACTTCTCATCGCTAAAGAGTTTGGGGATAAGTCCGCTGAGAGGAGGGCACATTGTAACCTTGGCAATGCTCACATATTCCTCAGCCAGTTTGAAGTGGCGGCTGGTCATTACAAGTAAGCAAACCTGATGCTCACTGCCATTATTGGCAGATATCTGTATGTGATCATTATACTTTGACATGAAACAAAGGTGCTAATGTTCATTTTTTTAATCGTATCACTGTTCTAACATTAATACTAAAATACTTTTTTTCCCTCTCTCCTTCATAAATCAATTAAAAAAAAACAGGATAGAGTTAAATGTGATGAACTGGAAAGAAGATAAACAGAAAGTTCTCAATACAATACAGTCATTCATAACAACCAAAGATATGTGCAAAACTACACAAAAATATTTTTTTTGGAGTTGTCCGAGAACTAATTGAATTCAACCGTTTTGAATCTCTTATCCGGAATGTCTTGACAGAGAAGCACTTGGAAAAAATAACATCAAAGAGAGAAAAGATCAAGATAACCATCATTCTCCTGCACCCACCCTAGACATTCTTTGACCTTCTTCCTGCCCTTCTTTTTTGCCCCCAGGAGGACTCTGCAGCTGGCCAGGCTTTTAAAGGACAGGGCAGTGGAGGCCCAGGCCTGTTACAGTCTGGGCAACACCTACACACTACTGCAGGACTACGAGAGAGCCATTGATTACCATCTCAAACATCTGGTAATTGCTCAGGATCTCAACGACAGGTATCAGCCATAAATGCCATTTGTTATCAGCCTTTGAAGTATAATGAGAATGTGGGTGGCCCCTAAACACATCACTTACACCCTTAACACCCATCAAGCTACAGTAAACTTTGATTGGCAGTTCAAGTCAGAAGAAAATTTTATTTGTTGTCTTGCTTTCTCTTGATTTAATGTCATGAGCAGATAGTTATGAAGATGCAGCGGTGGTGTCTTTTGGAAAAATATTCAGTAGCAAAGACGTGGGAATTTACATGCACCTTTTTATTGTATTTGGCAAAAAAAAAACAGACTTTCTATTTACAGATAATAATTTCCAAAATATATGATCAGTTTGTAAAACATTATTCACTTTAATGGATGAAATTTAATGTTAGCTCCACCTAGACCAATTACAACATTAAACACAAGCAGATATAATCAGCTATAACCTTAGAAAGTATAAACTGAATTGAAATATAATATCAAAAGAAGTCAGCCTGAAAACTAGCTTTTTTATTTATTTATTTTTTTTAATATTATCATATAATAGAGGTGTCTTCTCTACTATATCACTGCTAACAAGGCAGGGCTGTAGTGTGGGAGTACCTCTCTGTTTATAGTCTTAGGAAAGGAAGCATGGTCTCATGGTCAGTATAAATGTGCTCAGCCTTAATATTGTCTCTAAGTCACATAAAGGGTATAAAATGTAATGTAAACGGGGGAGACAGAGAGACCTATTAATCCTGTTATAATTGGGTTGAAAATGTCTCTTTACTCAAGCTCATGGGATTATTATGTTGTATAAAACAGTAGAGAATTTTTGTACACTGCAAAATGTGTACAGATATGAGGGTTGTGATAAATATGGAATTGTTTAATACCAGCTTTTTGTTTCGAAATAAACAAACTCAATGTTAAAATCAGATTTATGTGATCATACTGTGGTAGTTTGCCCTACCCAGTCTTGCATAATCTCAGCTGAAGTTGCTCAGCCTGTTTCCCTCTGTGTCTCTCTGCAGAGTTGGTGAAGGAAGAGCATACTGGAGTCTAGGAAATGCCCACACTGCCCTGGGGAATCATGAGCAGGCCATGTACTTTGCTGAAAAACATCTGGAAATTGCCAAAGAGGTGACTGTTTATTGTTTACCTCCTTTCTCAGGGTCCAATGAGTAGATGCCATCAGGCTACACCGCCATCTGCTGGTTGTATGTGGAACAGCAGGGAATTGGCAGTCCTCAGCTTCATATTGCAGCTACAACACTTTACCTTTCTGTTTTCAAATGTGCAGAGACATGTGAGAGACAAACAACTCATGAAGTCTGTGTATAAATGACTCACACGCAGCAATAGTTCGCTCTGTCTTTGCTTCTTATGCAGTCATTTGCTTCATTGACATTAACTTTGGTGTTGTAGACGGGTGACAAAAGTGGGGAGGTCACTGCCAGGATGAACTTGTCGGACCTACGGCTGGTCGTAGGCCTGAAGTCTAACCCCAACACCCATTCCAACATCTTCCGCAACACCAACGCTAATAGCTCTGCTCTGCCAGTGAGCCACCAGGGCTACCTCAACTTCCCAGGTAAATCTGCATTCTTCATAATACCTTTTCAATCTAACACCTCATGTTTTCCATAAACCGGCCATGAAAACACACACATCTGTTCTTTATGCACTCATTTAGAGACATAACATCCTACGCTGACGTAAAATTCAGCAAGGAAACATTTCAGTGTTGTCCTTTAGTTGTGAAAGTTCTGTAGAAATACATTTGACCACAATGTTTATTTTTTTCCCCCTTTTGTTTCAGGGGTGAAGTCTCCAGCTAGGATGTTGGGCAGTGCAGAGAGCCAGGAACTGGGTCCAAGTCCTGACAAAAGTCCAGCTGATGACTCAACTGCACATCCAGTATGTATACGAGTACTTCACAAGGCACAAACACTGAACTATGTTTTTATAAAATGCCACAAGAGTTTATGAAGTCTTTCTCTCATTCTAATAGTTTTCCAAAAGTGTAAAATGAATTAAATTGTGAGTGTTCATAAATTCAACAAATTGTCTCTAATTTGTGTTTAATGTATCTGGCTTGTAACTATTTAATTTAATTAGACTTTCTTCAGTTTGTTGCTTTTTGCGCCCTCAGTATAAGGCACTGGGTTTTTCATCGTGAGATTCACTAATTTAGTTTTGCACTTTTGTTGCAGTTCTTCATTTATAATTAGCCATTATTAAAACTGTGTATCTGTGTGCACCCTGAATTTACAGGACTGGGAGGGGGATGTATTCCCCAGGTCTTCAAAAAATGACACAATCAAGGCTTCCACTAAGCTCTTCCTCTTTCACCGACTAAGAAGCAAGAAGCAGAAAAACAACAAATTCTCTCCTAAAGGCCATCATGAAAACAGCACAGAACACTTGGCACCCGAACCGGACCCACCGGTGTCACTTTCACATAAGGTACTTCTAAGTACAGTCGATTGTCCTGCTCACTCATAACACGTCTGCAACACACAAGAGATGATGGAAAAAAACAGAGAAATTATGAGAAGAAACACTTATGCTATAACACTGTCTAACTCCTCCAATTCTTTTTTTATTAGCCAATATTAAAAAATAAGTCTGGTGATATTCTCTTTTTTATTGCCAGCAAATCAAAAGCATCAATAGGCTGATCTTAATTTCCTGTTTCCTATAAAAGAATATTTGTCCCACAGGCCTCCACTTTTGTCCAAAACTATTAAAAACACATCAGTGAGCCACACTGTGGACATGTTTGGTCATTTCTATGAACATGGCCACTGTTGCTTATTTTGAGTAAATCCAAAACACAGTCCCGCTGCTGTAAATACTCACTAGCATACCAAATCCGCAGCTGAAAATAACAAATGTGCTCATTACTCAGTAACATTTGAGTGCCCAGCTGTTCTTAGGAAATTACTAAGCTTTTTTTTTTTTTTTTTAATGAGCACAATGTAGGAAGAATTATGATGGTGTGGTAATGTGAGATTGTTGTTTTTGACTTGTGTTTTAAAACTATGTTAACTCAAATGGTCCGATGCTCTTTTCATTACTTTTGAAAGTTGACATTTTTTTTAAAAAAAATTTCCCTAATTTAAAACTTCATAAATGAAGGCAGCATATACTAATTGCATCAGTGTTTTCACATGTCTACTGTCAATCTGTTCTGGGGTGTAATTACAATCTTATTGAAAACATGGAGGCGTACTATTTCGATTTAGTGGCTCAGAAAATGCAAAATGACCTAATAATAATTGATCTCATTGAAAGTTTCCACTCTAACTTGATATTACTGCAATGTGACCTTTCTGTATCGATTTTCTATTTAAAACGTATCCACCAGCCTGATTACTGTACTTGTTTTACTAAAATGTTTGTTTACACAGCAGCAGGGATCACGGGACACAATTGGAGAGGACGGGTTTTTCGACCTCCTCTCTCGTTTCCAAGGCAACAGAATGGACGACCAAAGGTGCTCTCTACTGGATGGCCAGAGCCATCACAGTGCCCATTCCTCTCCCTCCTCCACCCCACCTGTAGCTGAAAGGAAATGTGAGTGTGCCCCTTTGTGTTGTATTGTGTTCACACCATAATTTAAGGAATGGTACAATTTTCTGACTCGGAGGGGGGTCAAGGTGAAGAAATTGATCTCTTCTCATTCAGCTACATGTTGTTTTTCTTTTGTTATTGATGATTTACACGTCATATTCAAATCATCTGGCGGGACGGTGAGTCGGATGTTACCCCCCGTCCTTTCATGGTGTGAATGCAGCATGTCCTTTAACTTGTCCATATCAAATGTTGTGTAATTAAACCTCTTGATTTGTTGACGTTAAAGATGACTTAAAGGGATACCCCACATAAAAATCTCTTTTTTTGGGTATCAAACACACTTCTAACCTTGAATGTTTAGATTGTGGTTTCATTCTTTATGGAGCATGACGGCTTCTGTGGACGTTCTGATACTTATCGTCCGCCCTGAAAACTGGTCACTTACAGGACTGTTTTTAATCTGCCGTGAATCCAGGCTGAGCGCCGCCTCATTGCTTCTCGAAGGATGAAACTATGGATCAAACTAGGGAGTGTTTCGTGCTCAAAAGATTGACTTTGGTAGAGTATCGGTTTAAGTGTCATAGATTTCCTGTTCTGTAATCCCAGAGTGTCTCCTCCTGTGCTTTTTCCGGTACCAGTTTGGTTTTAATGTTCTAGAGAACCAGACTACAATACTGGTTGGAGTAGAAAACGGCAAAGCTCTCCTGTTATGTTGTGACTGGCACAAATGAGAGAGTTTTAAATCACCTACTGATAATTATGTGTTTCTAGCTATTTTGGAGCACGAAACACCATTGCAGGATCCTGGTCATTTCCTGGAGCTGCTGGCCAGCTCCCAGGGCCGTCGTCTGGACGACCAAAGAGTCAGCATGAGCCATTTTCCTGGCTTGAAACTCAACACCTCCAACCCGCCTCGTACACACTCCACCTCCAGCACAGATCAAGTCCCCACACAAGGTGATGACACATGATATACAGCCCACGTTTTGTCATCTCTCTCTATCTCACTACTCGCATCTTGATAAATGTTGTTTTCTCCTCCCAGCCCCCATCTCCAGTACAGAAACACCTCACACACCCTCCCTGTACAGTCACATCGAGGCCAGCGCTGAGCAGCCTGAGGGGGATGATGTCTTCTTTGACATGCTAGTTAAGTGCCAGGTGAGGGGGAAAAAAAAAATCCAATATCCTGCTTGCTGCCTAAGACATTTAGAATAATATTTACCTCTAAGCATTCATGGCAGAACTTATATTGCAGCTCCATAATTTGTTTTTTTTAGAAAGGCCTATGTAATTTGTCACTAATTATGCAGTAAACAGTATTCTTCCTCAGAAAACTGATCCGTTCACACTCAAGTAAATATTAATTCAGTATTCTTTCATTATTAGAAACTCGCTGTTGAATTGTATGCCTCTGTGTGGACAGATTTTTGCATGTTGACATTACTTGCTGGCACTAACTAAAAGACTGTAGGTGAAACTACCAATTATTAGCAATTTATTGATTATATCTGTAATTTCTCCTTATTTAGTACTAATTCCATTCTTCGTTCACTTTTTGGAAGTTACCATATTGGTCTGAATATAAGATGTTTTATTTTTCCAGGAAATATGTCTGAAAAGAAAGGAGGTTGTATTATATATAGAATCTAGATAATTATGTGTTTATAACATCAGATATTCTTTCTGAATGGAAAAGTAATAATAATATCTTAGTATTGGTAGTAGTGGTGTAAAACCGACTCCTACACAGAGTGTTGCATCATGGGTTGTTTGTAGCATTAATGTTGCTAAGCTAGCGAGTGAATGTGTTAGTCAGTCAGCTCTAGAAGTGTTTTCTCAGTTTTGTTTAACCTGCAGGAGTTTCTGAAGGCTCGTGTAACACGTTTATCTGCTACGGAGGAAAATACATTCATGACGTGTGAAAACAAGTCCGAAGTGTGTTCTGGCTTCTCTACTGCAGAAATGTAATATGTCAAGTTGCCAAATACCAGTGTGACAGATGATAAGGGGTTCAAAAAGACAAACAGGCAGTTTTATAAATGCTACCTGCCATAGAAAATATTTCTTGGCCGCTTCAAATCCTGTGTGCAATATTTTTCTGTTTAGATTGTGGGAAGATGAAGAGAAACTGTAAGTGAGCAGGATTTAATCAAAGTCCATTGATGACATTTCTGAGGCGCTGAATGCATCTCTGCGTGCCATTTTATTTTTTACTAGAGCCTTGCTGAGTTTTTTTGTGAGTGTGTGTGTGTTTTGACTCAGTCTCGAGTGCTCGCAAGAAGAGCACTAGAAAACAAAACAAAACAATGACAACGCCGAATGTGTCACTGGGATGTTATAACAAAGCAGTCCAGATAAGCAAGGCCAACACAGAATCAGTCACTGGTAATCACAGTCTGGCTCACTATAATACATGACTTACTGTGGTGTCACAATGACACAGGCAGCGATAATCTCATGAGATCAAGTAACTGCTGCTTACAGAGCCAGGTGCCACAACTACTCTCAATGCATGATGGGAAACAATTAGCTTTATCCTAAACCACGTGGACATTTGCTCTCAGATTGGATCAGCAAGATTCTGTTCACATGGACCGTTACATTTTCTGTGCAGTTATTTACATTTAAATTTTATATTTTTTCACATTAAATTGGACTATGAAGGTTTAGTCTTAACAGAATAAACTGACTTGTATCACCCAAAATAAGTAGAATCATTTCTATCCCAATTGCTCAAAATCTCACAACAAGCAGCAGATCTTATTTGATTTAGGTGCTACAGTTTTTGGAAATGAGTAACTGGAGTTTTACTTACATAAAAATATTAAGGCTACTTGCATTAAACTTAACAGACTCAGCTATGATACATTAACTGTCCTTTCCGTCTCCATAATGTTTTAGGGCTCCAGGCTGAATGACCAGAGATGTGCTGCACCACCCTCTGCAACAAGAGGACCAACTGTTCCAGATGAAGATTTTTTCAGTCTCATCTTGCGTTCCCAGTCCAACAGGATGGAGGAACAGCGGGTCTTACCGCCATCTGGTGTCACTCAATCCAAACCAGACTGACTTAATGGAGCCATTTTATAATGATCTCTCAGGATACAAGATGAAGTCTCTAAACTTCCATTAGATTTTTTTTTTTTTTTTTTTTTTAAAAATCAAGATTTTTTTTGTAACCCATTCCCACTGGCTCTTGCCTTTCTGGATTATCCGACAACACTCCTGTGATACTGACAAGAATACAGGGGACGCTATAAGGATTCAAGGTCTCAGATAAACAAACAAAACTGATCACGGTTACTGTAAAATTGTGGGACATTTTACATTTTCAAGACCTATGGACTTGTTTTTAAGCTAGCTCGTAGATCATCTGGGTTACTTTTATCAGAGACCTCGGTACCAGTGACATCTTTCTACTCTGGAAGATTGCAACAAGTCACTCTTACAAATTGTTTTTGTTTATTTTTGGTTGGACCAAGAGTATTGTAATCCAGTATCATAGGCCAAAACCAAAGAGATTTCAGCACCATGAACTTCTCAGATCCCTGTGGTATGACATTCAGGTGTTTATATCTCAGAGAGGTTCTGCAATCAAGAAAGCTGGAACATAGCAGGACTGTTCAGCACATTTGTGATTCACTTACGTCACCAAGAGTAGTTTGAATTAATCTCAAACCTCTCTGACACTTCCTCATCACAGAAGGTCAATGGACACATGTCTACTGGGAAAATAAATGGACATGTTCACTGCTAACCCAATTTTAAACCTCTAGGTGACTGGTGGGACATTTATAGTATGTGTCCAGATTTTACTTTTGAAGACTGTCAATTTTACAATGATCACAGAAACCCTACAGTATGTACCATATGCATTATTGCCATGAACTAATGAATGGGATTTTTCTTTTTTTGCACAAGACTTTACAAGGGACCTACTAGTGAGAGAAAAAGAAGTGTTATTCTAGCTTTTATATTGATGACTTCTCCTGACACTGGAGAAATAAAATCTCATTTATGTTCCAATTTATTTATTTAACCTTTATTCATTATCTCTAGTGTACAACATTGGGAATTTCAGTGTCAATGTTTTTTTCACTACATATCAATACAAAGAAATGTATTTACAAAGTGCTCTCTGCATCAGTGCGTCAGAACAGACTTCAATGTCTCATTCCTTTTATTTCTAACCTTCATGTCGACTTTGGTCTCTTCAGCACTGGCTTCTTTTTTTTTTTTCCATCTCCAAGGGAAAATAGTGCTCCATCACACATCAATCTCCAGGGCAAACCTGAGGCATAATAGTTCTGTACTTCAAAAAGCATTTCTACTGAATACAATTGCATAAAGTGCACATCCAGGGTTATGTAGCCTGTTAAATATCACCACAACAAAGACTTGCTATGCCTCTGACGTCATCCTCTCTTGAGGCTTCTTGCACCTGAAATGAGGAAAAAAAAAAATGTCTCAACTTAGATTCGTCTAATGATAAACAGTATTACGAAGTGCATGCCCAGTTTAATTAGTGCCAATAAATAGAACCCCAAATTGGTGATGTTGCCACATAAAAGCAAAAGATACCAATGATACTAGACTGCTGAGCAGTTGGCACTTACAACAAGCTGTTGTAACATTTAATAGCTAGATTGAATATGTACTGCAGATATCCGTAATTCAGTTCTTCCGAGGTGAAATGAACATTTCAAATATCCACAACGTCATTATTGCTAGGACAAATGTCACTTTTGCTGTTCTTGTGTAGTTGGCTTTCAAGTTCAGATATAAACAATTACATTTTTGATATCCAGAATGAACAATCTGGATATCTGCAATAGATTTCTTACTAGGGAAAAACTCCCATTTCAGATATTTACAATCCAATTGTTACTCCACAGTTTTCATTGCAGATATCCAAAATGAAAAACCATTACGGACATAGATCGATAATGTAATTTTGAATATCCAAAATACATTGTTATACAAACGCAAATGTTAAAAACAGCCACTTGTACTTTTTAAAGATTTTTAGATATCTTAAATATATTTTTGACTAGTACAATCAAAGTTGTAGATAACTTGAAATACAATTTCTACTAGTAAGAATGTCATGGTGGACATCTTTAATTACCATTCTGACTAGTGAGAATACAGTTTTGACTTGAAGAAATGCTATTATGGATATCTAATTGCAAATGGTTGGGTTAAATGTTAAAACAGCTTGTCATAAGCACTGGCTCACGAATTTCATTGGAGTAATTTGCATTTGACCTACCTGCTCATGCAGCAGTTAAAGAAGCAGGTGTTGCTCTTGTCAAGTCTGTATACCCCAGAGTTTGGCAGATCTTTACACTCTGACAGGAATCTTTGCAGTTCTGACGTTGGGGTTCCACTCTGCTGCTGTTGCTAAATGACACAAGTCAGGAAGTGACAGTTTACTCTGAGTGTTGGTGTGCGAGAGTGTTAAATGGAACGTTTAAGTCAAGGAAGCATTTCTTAGAAACACTCACCTGCAAATAAACATAATTATTCTCCGCATAATAGTGAAATTGTGAACCGGTACCCAATCAAACATCATTCAAGACAAATAATAAGGAGTAGTATGGGCTGTAAATACCTATAAACAATTGCAAATAATACCTTGATAGTGTCGTAGGTGTCGGTGATGAGTGTGATGAATAGACTGAGGATCATGTAGATGAAGAGTGAGACAAATGTATAGAGGTAGACCCTGCTGAAAACCCACACCAGGCTGCTCTTCTGGGTCATGTTCTTGAAGGTGGGAAACATGTCATCTCCGTTGATCAGGGAGAATAGACACTCTGACACTGTGTTCAACGTCCGGAACTAAAACAAGTCAAAGAGGAGAAGGGATAGAGGCGTGTGATCATTATTTTAATTTGTCCTTCATGATTACCGACTACTGGAACGAACAGAACTTCATTAGAATTTAAAATAATGCAGGTTTGAGCCTCAGTTAAACCCAGCAGATTTTTTCTTTATACTGTGTAAACACTGCTTACCTTCTCATGATACGGGCCAAGGACGATCCAGCCGCAAAGACAGTAACTCAGGTAGATTATTCCAGCGCAGCAGATGAAACGGATAACATTTGGGAAAGCTGCCCTGAGTGTGAGGATGAGAATCTGGAAACGACCACAGAACATATGGTAAACAGACCTGTTGTATCTGGAAAGCTGCATACAAGAATGCGTTTTCTCTTTGAGAATACCTTTGTGTCTAGCGGTTAATATTTTCTTGTAATTAGATGCAATCATCATGAATGAGCCTTTTAAAAACCTCCAAAAATGAACTTCAAATAAAAGACCTAAGCATGTGCTGCCAAGGTACAATCCTGCACCGCTTCATTCATGGTAACAACGAAAATCAAGTTAGGTCACATTAGCTTTTAAAACCTGACAGACTAAGCATTGCACTACATGTGATACTCATAAAAACAAATGTACATGTTCTGTATTCATGAGCTGATAAATAATCTGGTCTTACATTGTACTTCCGGAAGTAGCCCATGTAGCGGATGACCCCAATCCAAACAAACATGGTGCCTGACCCAAGGAGGATGCTGCACACGTCATAGCTCGTGAGGACCTATGGGAAATCGTGGATGTTTGAAATTATAATTAGATGACCAGACACTGTAGACAGCAGCTCATATTCTACTAAAAGTGAATTCAAGATTGTAATTTACATTTTGATCAAATGGCTGTTACCTTAGTCTGGATCTCTATCTTGAGAATGGAGCCGATGATGGTCAACATGTCACTGACGATGATCAGGATATACCAGCCATTCACAAACTCCAACCTGTCTGACCATGGGACTTCTTTACCGCTGTGCTTCCTACAGGAGAGTGTGTACTCCTGTTAAGAGCAAAAGAAAGCAGTTGTAGAGTTTATCTGTGAAAGGCTGCAGTCAGGTTTAAAGGATAGGTTTCCAAGTCCGTCTTAAAACAATAGTCAGGTGGCTTTAAGATAATTGAAACAGGTTAAGTTTGCTGTAATCATTTCTCCTGTTCACACTGGCCATTAAAACATCTCTTCTTCATGTGCTTAAGTTTATTTGAAGCTAATATGAGGCTTCAGCAGTCTGAGTTAGTCAAATCAAATGGATATCTTCCAAAGTTACATCCTTTTTGGTACAAATTTATCTCTTTTTGTTATTATTCTGCCTCTGCAGTTCAACAGAGAGACACGAAGAGGACATATTGTACTAAAGGTTTGTGTAAAAGTGTTTTGGAAATAATTTCCATCAAGTTATGAGAAAGACAACAATACGATTTCTTAGATCTAAGCAAATAAACCACTGAATAGAATAAAACAAATATGGGCTGAACTTCAGGGTGAGTTCAGTTTACTTACAAACTGCAGCTGTATCCCGTTGAGCACTGAGCGTGTGCAGAGGGTGAGGGAGGTGATGCACGTTACAATGATCAGGCAGTCGAACAGCACAGTCAGGTATATGTTTCCAGGAGCTGAGGGAGCAAAGAAATTAAGATTAGTCTCTTGTGAGAAGGAATCAGCCTTCATGAATGCCAGCAAGTACTGGGCATGAGCTTAAAACAATACAGATGATTAATTTGTATGAACTACAACTTACATGCTCCAGTTATTGTCCAGTGTTCGCATTCATGGATCTCTACGTCGTTTTCCAGGTCGACCTTTATCCTGCCGCTGTGGACTTGGTTATTAAATGTGATCTATTTAAAGGGAGGTGCAGACAATTTTAATAATGGACTATTGTTCTTTACAGACAAACCCAAAAACTAAACATTCACTTGCCAAGCCCTTACGCTAACATTTCACTATGTAAATAGTAGACGCTGTGTGGAAACACGCTTATTTAAGACTAAGCAGATTTGTGTCCTCAAAGTAGCTTCATAATAGTCAGGATTCACACAGCCGACTCTTTTCATTTGTTTTCATTGTCATTTTAAATCCTATATGTGCTGTGTAATCAGATGCAGTGACACAAGGAGTCACCATTAAGGCAGCAGTGAAGTGATGTGTCATCACTGCTGGTAAAAAACAAAGTTTATGTGATGTGATCCACTGGCGTGTACTGAGCCATGAAGACAAGTCAAGTGACGTACAATAACTTTGAAGGAGTAGCAGTCTGGCAGCTCTCGAAACCTCACTGTCTGTAAATTTATGGCCTTGAGGACAAACGTGATCTTGACAGAGAGCATCCTGGAAGACACAGCGGGGTACATGAACTGACAGGTGTTCTCACATCATAATGTATACAGCTCAAGGACAGCAAAACGATGTCTTACATGAGAACGTTGTTTACATACCTTTTGAAATGCAAGTTCATGTGAGGAAGTAAGGACGGCCAATGCATCGGAAAAACCTCAATGCACTCTGTTAAACACAAAGCACAACTGTTAACATGATTTTTTTTTTTGCTTTCAACCTTAATATTAGTATAATTACCTATAAACAATAATCCTGCATACCAGTGTCCACATGTGCATCAATTTCAAAGGTGTCATTTTCAGGGTAGATGGTGCCGTTTCTGTAAAATTCCTGACACATTGACAGGGGGGTGAAGTTGGCGCCATTTTTCTCATATTCGTATTCGTGATTGCCCACTGTGATGTTGTGCAGAAGTCCATACTAGAAATGAACGATTGAAATCTCAGTTACTATGAGCTGCCACTGTTGTTTCATGGTGGACAATTTATGCAGTTAAAATCTACAAAACCAAATGACCAATTCAAACAACACGTACAAAGTCCTATCCCATGACGTAACTTGTCATGGGAGCTTGTCAAGCTTTTTAGGCCATATAAGCATATAGAGTAATAACATTCCAACAATGATTGACAGTAACATGAAAGCAAAAGGAAACATATATAACGCCACATGACCAAAATAACCTGACACCAACAAAGTCCAGCAAATAAAAATCATGTGTTCCTCGTGTTTCTTGCGATACGTAGGAAATAAACAAAAATATTGGCATTATGTTACCTGTTTGATGATGTAATCAAGGTGATCGTAAACATCTGCCTGTCTGTAAACAGCATATGTATCCATACTTCCATCCGCGTAATCTTTCAGGAAAAGGTGCTTGAATGTCATCAGATTTTCCTCCTTGAATGTGACAACCATCTGGTTGCTCAGCCCAAAAGACACCAACTGGGACAAGGAAAAGTTTTTTTTGTTTTTTTTTTTTTTTTTTTTTTTTTAAATCAAGATGGTGAAATGACAAAACGTAAAGCATTCAAGTCATTTTTGAGATTACTACCTGGATAGTAATAATGGCAATCTTGATAATCTGCAGCATCAGTTTCCACGGTTTTCGGCCACGAGCGTGGTACTTCTCACAGGGGTTCATAAAGTAATATTTGATTTTCCTTCTCAGACATTCCACATTCTCCGGATCCTCTGGGGACAGATACTGGTGGTCTGACCAGGGAGGGTGGATGTCTGTCTCATACATGTCATAGAAGTCATTGGAGTCCTCCATATCTAAAATGAATAAAATATGGCTAACTTATGTGCAAACTTTGGATGAAAACTGGCATTACATTACTGCGATCATTGAAATGTGATTTACATATTAGGACTTAAAAACAAAGTGTGGGCCTAGGTACCAACCAATCAACCAAGAAATGAAACAATCAACTCACTTGAGCATGAAAGGCCTCTAACTTTATAGGGACACCTGCACAATGTAATGCAAGTGCGACCATATGCATTAGCCCTGCTGTAAATCTGTTCTCTATAAAGCCTACAAAGTTCAGTCACTGTTTACACTGTGTCAGGGACATGGTGATTAACAACTTAGTGCTGTTGTTGTCCTGAACTTCATTATTGAAGTTTGTTGAAATACATGTAAGGAACAAAATAAAATAAGAGAAGAATAGAAACACCTCTTAATATAATGAAATCTAATACAAATACCCCACTAATTATGGCCTCAGTAACACTTCTCTGACCAATTAAAGCTATCAGCAGATATAGGATTTATTACTGGATTGCATTAGATTGTACAGGTGTACCGGATGAACTTTTAACTGCTGCCAGGAAACGCTTACTCTTCCTCATTTTGTGTCCTTAAGAGAACATATTCACGGCAATGTTTGGCACAGGATGAATATGCAGCTATAATAGGCTACAAATCTACTTCTTTTTTACCCAGGTACTCAGGTGGACTGAGAATGAGGAAATGAAGTCAAGTGTGCCTGTACCTGAGCATTGTTGAATAATACACAGCATCTCACAGTCTGAAACCTGATTTGTTTACTCCATTGTGGCAAACAATCAATATTCAATATTTGTCCTCTTGAGAGAAAAAAAAAAACATGTCACGTCGTGTCGATCACAGACAGCACTGAGCAGGAATGAAGTGAAACACAAAATTGCCCAATAGGTTACTTACTTTCCAATGCCCCGCAGCAGGTTAATCAACTATTAATTGAATCCAC
The DNA here is from genome assembly GCA_029490765.1 of Euthynnus affinis. Classification (NCBI taxonomy): domain Eukaryota; kingdom Metazoa; phylum Chordata; class Actinopteri; order Scombriformes; family Scombridae; genus Euthynnus; species Euthynnus affinis. The sequence continues at coordinate 25,739,533 of CM055848.1, read as the reverse complement.
CTGCTAGCACCAGAACGAGCGCTGAGTCCAAATTTCTTCTTGTCTTACTTAAAATTCATATCTTGCTAAAACTGTTGTTTTAAGGCTCGCGGTTGATCTAATTAAAAAAATGAACTTCCGAAGGGTGTGCTGTCTTGTCTGTGAAGTCTTCAAACTGCTTGTGACTTGCTCAGGTAACTTTTGACGACAGTGTAACGTCATTTTATTGCTGGGATCTGATTGGCTATTGAATCTGTCAGTCATATTTCCCCCTCGTTCCTGTAACCCCTGGCAACCAAACAGACACAGCGCGAGGAGCAGAGAAGTGTGTATTACTGGAGAGGAGTTACGCTACTGTGGTTTAAAGTACCGGTAAAAATTAATATTTCCATTTATAAACTGTAGCTGTAACGTTTAGTGAGCGCATCTTCAACACGACTGTCGTTAATGTTAAGTGCAGATAGCTGCGCCATCGCTGAAACTGACTTAATAAGGACACATGGAGCCTAAAAGTGTATTATTCAGTGGTTAACTACAAGCTAATTGTGCTACATTAACATAAGCTAACGTAACTGTAACGTCTTTCGTCTTAAGGTTGCAAACCATAACGATATTAAACAACTGAGCAAAGGTATACAAAATTATATTATGATTAGTGGTGGAAATTAACTAAGAACATTTACTCAAATTCTGGACTACTACAGTTTTGAGGTAATACAATTTAACCTTAGTATTACCATTTGATGCTACTTTATAGTTGCACTCCACTAAGTTAACTTACATGTCAGAGCAGTGTTTTGGTTACTTTTCTGATTAAGATTTGCCACAATGGATCATATAACAATGTTATAGAATACAACACATTGTTAAGGATGAAACGTTCAAATGAGAAATGTTCAAATGATCCAATATATCACTAAAATCAAATTACAAAACAAAAGTCCAAAAACTGAAAACAGATTCCTGTATCAGAATTTGTTTTTTTCTTCCTTCCTCTCCCATTAATTATCTCACGGCCCCTCAGATTTATCTGGTGACCCTTTGGAGGGACCCGACCCCTAGCTTGGGAACCACTGTGCTAAAATAGCTAACTGTATATGAAGTAGTTGAAACTAGCTCCACCTCCAGCAGCTACAACAGTAACATGCTACTTACATGCTGATGATGTCATATATAATAACATATCAGTCAGAGGGACTAAACCACAAATTTTACTGCAATACTTTAACTACATTTTGCTGCTAATACTTATATACTTAGTAGGATTTTTCATGCAGGACTTTTACTTGTGATGGAGTATTATAACATTGCCGTATTAGTACTTTTACATAAGTAAAGGATCTGAATACTGATTATGATTCTGTCAATACAACTGTGGTGTTAGTTATTGACCATTATTGACACAACTTTTCCTTGGGAAATGTTGCACTTTTAATTCCACTGTATGAATTTTACAGCCATATTTTCTATTTGCTGATTAAGATAATCATCCTAAACATGTGATCAGTTAATAAAACATGATTTATTTATATCTTAAATTAGTCAATTATAGTTCATAAAATAGTTAAAACGAAGCTAAGACAATTCTGTTTCACCACAAGATGGCGCCACTTTCATTGATAATGATTTTTGGTGCACTATCACCAGACACTGCATTGCATCTACTGTGTGTATAAACTGTGTGTAATAAGAAAAATCCTGGTCAAGGAAGTAAAAATATATAGAAATATATGGGCATGAATATGTATACCATGGTGTTTGGATTAGAGTTATATAGCACACTATGCTTTGCTCAAAGGATTTGAATTCAGTTATTCATTCTCTCTCTATCTCTCTCTCTTTCTCTCTCATTAATGAAGCCATCATAAGAGCAAGGATGCCACCTAAGAAACCAAAGAGTGCAGGCGGTAAGGGGAAAGGTAAAGGCGAAGGTTTGAGTAAATGCACACATATTTGTCTTAGGAAGAGTTCTAATGGAGAGACACAGTAAATAAAATGGACCATTATCTCCCATTTAGGCATGAAGATCCCGTCACCTCCACCTGTGGAAAAGCCAAGTAAGAAAATTATTCTTATTCTTATGTTTACCCTTCAAAAATCATAATGCAGGAGGGACAATAACAAAAAAGACCCACCTTTCATTATTTAAGTATTTACTGTGAGCAGCTTGTAACTTTACTAATCTGTTTTTGTAAAGCAGGTGGGTTAACTTAGTTTATATTTGTCTACAGCTCTGTATCAATGCAGGTATCAAATATCTATCTCGAGGAGAGGTCTTTTAAATCTTATACAGACATAGAAAGTGTCCAAATTTAGCATGACATTGTTGTAGGGTCCATTTAATTACCTTTGTTTGTTTGATAGGCAAACACATAGGGAAAGACATTAAGATTTGCCTGGATAAATGCAAGACACTTCAATCATGAGTCTTATTCTGAAGTAGTGTTGTAACAGTGATGGCTAAAACTCATAATCAAAGGTGTCTTTGAGGAGTCGGGAAAACTATATGCATTCTTCTGATGTGCTCTTGGGTGTTCTGTTGCATACTAGCCTTTGGACATGCTTTCTACTCAGCTGAGGATCCCTATTGTCTCAAAGGTTTGGTTTACTTTCAACATACCAGCCCTGAAAACATACTTTTGGTGAAATGCAGGTCACCAATAGTGTATCTTTTACCATAGATGAGGTCATTGGCCCTTGAGGGAGATAAAAGTAATGGTGTTGAGAGTCCTCAGATTCAGAAAGGGTCTGTTTCATACACGTGTTTATTTATTTAGTACATTTCCAGCACTATTGGTGCTCAACAGTAAATCTCCTAAATTAATATTTCCATCATAAATTTGTTTTTGTCACTTTGGAGGACATTTGATTGGCTTACATACATTCCCTGGAGACTTATCCTGATGTTAACCTAACCCTGAACCTAACCTGAGACCTTAACCGTAAGTCTTAACCCTGAAATTTAATGATTAATTTTGTTGCCACATAGGGGGTGAGTCACGCCGACCCACTGGCACAAATATAATAATAATGATATATAATAATTATCAAAAAATGCTGGTCATGAGCGGATTATGTAAGAGTAAAGAGGCCAAATTTAAAATACCTCTTGAGCGAAGTCTACGAATGCAGTTTAATTACATTCTTGAGGGTTATGGAACATTGCACATTACACTCTCTTTGTCTCTAAAGCAAATATTTCCCATGAATACAAACGCCAAAGTTGACACATAACTCTGCGAAATGAGGGGTGTGAATTTCCACTACAATGATGTGGCGTGAGGCCTAAGTGGTGCGAGTGGAAAAGGTTGACACACCCAGCTGGGAAGTGGTTAGTTAAGCTGTACTTGAACATTCTCTGTGTCCCCTCAGCAACCTTGTGGGAAGACTTTGAAGAGATAGACCACAAGCAGGACGAAAACTATCATTATGCAGAGCCCTGTTTACTGTACGGTGCCCTGGACTGAGCCTACCCTCAGATATGGAGGGAGTCTGCATAGATTGTTTAATAAAAAAAAAAAAAAAAACTTTGTTGTGGTGGTGGTGCAGTACTGCGGGGTTTTATAGACTAAAAATCATGGTCATATTTCCGTAACCGAGCAGTTTATGCCTTGATTTCATGCATTATTGAACTGACTGAATGCCAGCGTGGAAAAAGACACTGTTTCCCCTACAAGTGTTTGGACGTTGCAGTGTTCGATTTTCACAAGGATTGCATTTCTTTCCTGTGATATTGTGGGGTGGGCCACCCTGCAGGGAGGGGCAGCTGAAGGATCAGAGGGATTGTAGCGCGTTTGATCAGAAAAGCGGGGGCAACAATCTGTGTCATGGTCTGTAGGTTGGGTTGACTCACAAGTCCATTGTGTGAATATCACTTCATAAGTGAGGTTTCGGCTCTTAGATGTGGCATCTCTTCCTACACGGTATCTCTGTATCTTGTTTTTCAGCGCTGTTTTATCTATTTCTGCAACGCTCTCTTCTCTCTGTAGTGCAGCCTTTCATGTCAGTCATATCTCACTCTGTGAACTCTGTAATATGTGTAACTCTTTCTGTTCTATTTGTACTGTATTATGTGTTTTTAACCTTTCATGTGTCTTGGTGAAGAGAATCTGATTTTACTAGATGCAAAGATGGTGACAGAAATTTGTTTTGTACAGTCTGTGGCACAGACAGAACTCATGGACATGACCATTTAACACCCAGCTCATTATCATCATTGCCAACCCAAACCCATGCAGCATCAACTCTCCTGGCATCTGACAGCAGCAGCTCAACTTATGATTTCAGATCGATCCTTTAGATTTACTTTCATGAGGTACTTTGAGTAGCAGGCAGGAGAGGAGGAAGAGAATTATGTCTCTATTTCTGGACAATGTGTGTTTGATTTATACATTCTTACACTTTCTGCATATTTCCTGTTAAATTATCTGTAACAGTAACTTTTTTGTTAGACTAAGATTACTTTCCCCAGACATCTAACATCTTTAGTTATTCTCATGATAAACATTATTTGATTTTGTATATTTAAAAGAGCAAAAACACCACACTAAATGGTCCTACAAATTAAATAGTTTGGAATGGGAGTGCCTTTAATGTCTTTAAAAGTGAGCAAACTAAACACAACAAATTGTCTCCTGAGTATTTTGCCCAAACACCAATAAAATCCCCAAACAATTATGGTTTATCAGCCTTTGAGCTTACTGTATACTCATGAAATTCATCCTGTTAATATATAATTTTCTCTTTGTTCCATTTTCTCTTGTCCGCTTTGATTATGACCGCTCACCAAGGTCACCCTGAGGATATCTACCCTATGGTCCTGACGACAGCCACCCAAGAGCTCTTTGATTGCCGTGCTGATGAGGATGTCACAGGGGAGAACCCTTACAAGCTGCTGAAAAAAGACGACATCATACAGGACATTAAGATGAGAGCCGCGGTGTCCGATTTCAGCCCTGTGAAGCAGACTCTGCTGGTGAGGCTGATCCGTTGTCGTACAGATCACTCAGACAATATCCCCAAGACACGGTGATGATGCACAGACCTCATGATAAGAGCTGTGGGAACACACAGAGTAACCAGTTTAACCCGGAGCTGTCTGATCTAGATTAAATATATGGTCACCACCACTCTTACGTATTCATGACTAATCTATTACAGCACATTACTCTAATGAGCCCAGAGTGCACCCTAAGGGTCCCATACAGACTCTCACTGTTAAGCCCTAAGAAATGTCTGCTCTCTTACTTGAGATATATCCAAGTGACCTGTGTGGTTGTGTTTCTTTTTCTTTGTTTCTATCTCCCACAACATCAGCCAAGTGTTCATATCCAAGATCCACACGTCCCTCCATCATCCAGTATCGCGATCTAATTACTGAAATACAGAGTTTCCTTGTGGTTGCCAGAATTGATTCACTAGTGTCACTACTTTAATTGTATCTATGTGAATCTGACGCTGCTATCTTTTTTTGCTCTGTTGACAGGATTACCCAGAAGATGAAATCCTGCTGGTTTATGACAGGGACTTCACCTATGACCAAAGCTTCTACCTGGTTCTAACCCCAGAAGCTAAAGACAGAATCCTTAATGTATGTTTTTTTTTGCTTATGTTCTACTAATAAACTTCCCTCCACTCTGTGTTTTATAAGTGGAGCAGTAAGTTTCTGCAGTGTATTAATGTGTCACATTGCATTTCCCTCGACTTAGTCAATATAAACTTAATAGCACCAGTGTGTGTCCGCATTCTTTCCAAATATGAGTCTGGTAAACAATTCTGTAGGCAGGAGTGTTTTCTATTATTTGCTTTACTTTCACTGGAGGTATGTACACTATTTTATCACTTATCGCTAACAGTAATGGCTGGTATAAGTGGTCATACGTTTGGAAGTCAGTTTGCTTTGCTGGCTGGCACATTTTCAAACTTTCGCAATTGCTTTAAATAAACGATAAGAGAAACAATGTTCCACTGCACCATCTTTTCTGCTGCTCAGACATCATTTTTGTGACCTCACATGTTTGAATCACACTTTCCATTGTCGTTGGAAAGTGTGACGGTGCAGGAAGAGTTCAGGTTTAACTATCAAGTCACAAAATATTCTCAACTCACTTTATTGTGGTTCCTGTGTTTTTTTAATAGTTTGTTCTTGTAATTCTTTCTGTGGTCTGCAGCCCCCAGAGCCCGAGACGTCAGAAGTGTTTTTGAGTGAAGTCAATAATAAAACTCCTGAACCAAAACAATGGGTATCTCTTGGCAGTGAAAAGGAGATAGAAGAAGAATCTGTCAAAGAGACGAGAGAAAAGGTACTGCAGTATATAAAAACACATGAAATATTCATATTAAATTTGACATTTTCTCTTTCAGCATTGCACCACTCTGTTTTTTCTCCTTTTTTTTAAATCAGCTGTGTTACAAGTTCTCCAGAGTGAGGAGGAAGTTTGGGGTACCAGTTTGTTTTTCAGACCGCAATACTGCAGATGCTAAGGATGGTTACCTGGAGTGTGCTTCCTATCAAGACAGCCGATTCAGCATCAAGCAGATGCAGAGGGACTGCGGGATGCAGGCTGTTCCCAGGCTCCGGTGCAGCAGTGCTCAGACACAGTGGTACAGTATGCCTGCAAATGAAGACATAAAATGGATTTGTTCTAAAGGGGGCAAAAGCACTTTACAGTCTGCCAGTGTGGTGAAATCATTTCACCTGTTTAATGCATTAAGATAATAGGAATACATATTAAATGTCTTTAGATGAGTATTTGCATGCAGTTCATGTCTAAATGCCTTGTACTTAAGTGATGCATATTTTATAGCCGTACATTGAAGACACATTTATCAAAAAGCATTCACCATTTACCATTTTTTCTATCTTTATTGCTTAATTTATACAGTAACTTGTCTAATTTACAGGAAGTTTGTGAGGAATATCTTTACACAATACGCGCCAAGAGAGTTAAGCCAGGGTGAAAAAGAGAACATCCTCCAGTCTGAGAGTCTGAAGAATTTTTGCAAAGCAGTAACCCCCAGGTAAAAGGAATATTTCAGTGATTGATGATGTCTTGTGTCTGCTTCCTGAGGGAATATATTATTGTATAAGATTGAAAGCCAGCCCAAATACATTACTGGATCAGCCTCAAGGTACTGAAATCAATCCATTATCAACATTTAAAGAGCCTTAGAATATTCACTAGAATTGTCATGAAGGTATTTTCATAAACCTTCCTACTGTTTGAATGCTCAGAAGTTTGAAAGTAGGACTTTGTACCATCACACTCCGATACTCCTTTACCTTCTATTTTTGTGTTTCTATGTGTCCACGTAAGAGATAAGACAATATCAGAATATTAGAGGACTTGGTAGTGCTGCTGTGGAAAGAAACATAAGAGGAAGAATAAATATTCTGCATGTTATTATGAAAAAGGTTTTCCCTTTATTGTTTTGCAGAGTTATGCAAGCCCTTCAGCAAGAAGAGATCATGAATGTGTTCTTCGATGACTGGAAGGCTCTTGGTACAGAAATTGAAGGCAGTGACTGGTCTGGGAAAGTTTCCGAAGGCTTGATGCTTTATCAGGCGTTCACAGTCCAGAAGTACACTAAGGACAAGAAAATCAGCAGCATTAATTGGCACCCCACCATCTTCGGTACTGTTGAAAAGCTCAAGGAACAGATTTTTCTTGCAGCTTCAAACATTTTTAATTTTCTCACTTTGTACCCTTAAATCCCTCAGTATGTGACATCATCACCAGATGATCTTAATTGTTTTCTTTCTGTTTACAATTTAAAAAAAACTTTATATGAATTACATTGATGTGATAGCAATATCACTATGTGCTCTAGAAGACTACAGTATGTTTTCAATCTAAAAGAATATGAGTTAAGTAATACTGACTATATACTGGTATATAAGATACTGGTCTTAAGTGTTTGCACGTTTGGAAATATTTGAACGCAGTGATAACAGGCCAATACTGGCACTGAAGGATAGTACAAAAATACTGCAAATCATCCTCTATTGTATCATCAGTACTGTTTTGTAATGTTGCCCAGCTGTCGTCTCCCATAAAATCGGCTTCCAACAAGATCCAGAAGGATAACATCAGTGCCAAAGCATATGATCAGTGTGGATGTACTTTTTTAAAGTAGGGATCAGAGTTGATCTACCACTTTCTCAATCATCGGAGTCAAAGATTCTTTATGAATGTATTTGACATCTATATTGCGTATGTGCAGTTATATGATGTTTTTTGATGTGCTAGGTGTGATTGCTGTGGCTCTGGCAGAGAAAAAGGAAGAGCAGCTGAACGAGAACCTTGTTGTCAAACCATCTCTCATTCTCTTCTACAGCTTTTCCGACCCCACTAATCCCCAGGTATGGAAAGTATATGAGAGGGCCTCTCTAAAAGAAAATAGAGAAGTTGGAAAAAAAAGATTGAAAAGGCCATATTTCTCTCCCTCTCTCTCTCTCTCTCTCCGTGACAGCTTACAAGCCAGTTCTCTCCTTTTTCACCTCATATCTGTTTGAGACACACTTCCACAAGAAATGGCTAGAAGGATTAGCTCTGTCCTGTCACCCGAGACCATTATTTGCTTTAGCAAAATTTGAGAGGATATATTGATTTGACCCAGACACTCAATCAATAACTGGGGTGCTCAAACAGAGCTGCTAAATCACTCAAAAGTAATGTGAGTTCTGCATGATGTATGCCTTCTCTGGTGCATGTCATGCTTGGGTTTCACTGTCTGCTGGCACCGTGATCAAAGTAGCAAAGCATTCTGTGTAAAGGAAACCGAAGACATTATATAGTTGAAATAAATATGTTTATTTAGTGTATGGAGAAAAAGTGCCGTAGTCCAGTCTCAAAGCTAATTTTAAACTCTGGCAGATTTGAACATGATGCTGAAAAATGACTTCTCTGTAATGCCACTCCCTTTCCTCCTGGGTCTTTCCCCCCCTTATGCCTGATGAAATGGATCTATTGTATGCATTTGGTTTTGTGGATTAAAAGCTGAACTTTGTATGGAGAGACTAGAATAAATAAATACTTGGGGATGGCAAGAATCCAATTTATGGAAATTTCTACTTTGAAGTGTAATATTTCTGCCCTGCTTATGTGGGTTTTTGTGTTGTTTGCAGTTGCTGCTGGAGTGCCCAGATGACATTCTTGCCTTTGAGTTCTGCCCCTCTGATCCAAATATTATCGTTGGCGGTTGCGTGAATGGCCAGGTGCTGACTTTGACTCTGCTCTGCATCTCTACTTGGCTTCCTCTGCTGTTTTTGCCTTGCATCCTACCACTTTCTCAGTCATCTGTTTCCTCTCCCATGTCCCTGTTTTAATAAAAGATGGTAAGAGAGATAAATATATAAATACATCCTGTACCACTCCCATGTTGATTCTGTTACTCAGTTTTTTATCAACATTTGAACAGATGGATTTGACTCTTTCTTTTTGTATGGAAGTGTGTTTTGTCACTCTCAAATGTTGATTTCCAGTAATTGATTTTGTGTTGCTGTTATCTCAGGTTGTATTATGGGACATTTCTGCTCACGTCCCACTCTTACAAGGAACACAGCCTAGTGGTAAAAAGCTGTCTGTCAACGCTGACACATTCGTAAGTACCCATGTCTGTCTGTTTCTAATGTGCACAATGTTGATACAATAATACATGGTGTTCCCTATCTCTGTTGGTGAACTACATGTGGTATCAGTTACTGTAATTCTTTTTCTGATGATGATCTCAGTCTGGTTTATTCAAGTATGTGTCCTCAGTTTATCACAGGCTGTACTCTGGTGCTGTATGACAGAGTGAGATGATGATACGTTGACTCCTGAGTTCTCTCCTCATTCTCACCCTTTCATTAGATGGGAATGTAGTGGCCTTATGTTCCTTTTCAAGCCTGCCACAGTTGTCAAAACTAATTCCACAAATATACCAATGCCAGGAGTAAATCTAAAAGCAAGTTTATATCATTACATGAACCCACTGCCAAAGGAAAGTAGCCAATTAGACCTCATACAAACACCTCAGTCAGACTGAAGGGATCTATCTGACTAAAAAGCCTCTTGACCGGAGACTGAAACTTCAAAGAGGGTTTCTCTTTTGGCTTAACATCATAGTAAACTAATATTTCCATGGCCTATCTGCCTTGTTAAATGGTATTCTGTAGACTAATAAAGGTGTGGGAAGACAGAGGTAATGATACGTGACAGAAACGAGGGCTCAGATTTAAACCCACAACACAGCAAGTACATTAACTCCCCTGTAGCCTGCTGTGACATCCAGACACTAAATATTAAACAAGTTCTGTCCCTTAAAGCCTGACCTCCACTGACACCTTCCACTCGGCTGCTGTATTTAAATAGACACATATGCCCCCATCATCCCGCCATCCATTTGCTTTGTGTGCTTTTATTACCTCTACAGTGGAACAGCTGTCTCCATCCCTCTCCCCACTACTTCCTTCTCTTTTGCTTTCCCCTCTCTCACCCTCCGTACCTCCCTCTATTCTCTTTGTCCTTGTTTGCTGTTCATTCCCCAGAGTCAACAGCATCGGCTCACATACTCCAGCTGTTACACAAGCCTTCCATCTACCTCTGTAGTTTGTCCTCGTAGAAGATAACACACAGGCAAATCAGATCACTGCTCTCCCCTGTGTTTGCAGCGTAAACAAGGCTTTATTCCTGTGTTGGGTGCTGTGAAAGCTGTGCTGCACCAGCACCTGTTGCTAGCTTATCAGATAAATGAAGAATTAAAATCCTCCCATGTTGATTTGTGTCCTGTTCACACCGTGCTACAAGAAAAATCCAACCACAGGTATAGCACACAGCTAAACTAGATGAAGTATATGCACTCGCAGCTAGCATGCTCTTTAATAAAAAAAACAAAGAAATCTGGTATCATAACCCGGACTTCTCAAACTCAGAACTTCTGAATTTTGAGCTCTATTATATCTTGTTGCTCGTAGGATGGCAATAAGTGCACCATAATCAGTATATCATCCCACATGGACGCAGCATACAACATTTTGTACACTACTCTATTCATGTTTCAGGATTATTTTAGACTAGATGTTCACCACTGTATAAAGTCTTTGTATTTAGATTGAATTGTCAGAGCTCACTGTACATGCTGTGCCTTTTGTGTCTGACCTCCCATCAGGACCTCGATGACAACAAAGAGAATAAGACTCCTGTTGTGCGCTACTGTGCAGTGTCTGCCTTAGAGAGCAGCCACAAAGCACCAATTACTGATGTCCGGTGGCTGCCACAAACGTTTGAGGTACAGGACACTGAAGGGCAGAGGGGTTGGAGGGACTAACAACCGCAAGTCTGACACCAAATAGGTAGAACACTGATGGCATAGTTATTTCTGTTTTCCATCAAGAATACAATGGGTAGTTGTTGGAACCTTCCACAAGGTTAATCAATGTTTGATTTGGCCTATCTCAATTAATAAAAGGCGTTATTGTATGATTAGTGTACACAGCAGTGCTTTCAGCAAAACATTCATGAATGTTTGCTTGATCTCAAACCTCTTTATCATATCTAATGCAAATACTGTTGCATAGTTTCTGACATACCAGAAGCACCTAGAGTAGATTTTAATCCTTCACACCTAAATCTCAAATTGATAAGACATTTACGCTGAAAGGGTCAGGTCTCTTATTTCCCTAATGATTTATGAATGATGAATGATTTTGTAATACTGAGTATATCTGATTATGGTTAAAAGCCACTAGATTATAAACAGCTCTAACCGGAGGTGAGCCATTAGTTGACACAATAAAGACGTAAGGTTAGAAAACAGGCTATGAAGGAGAGAATGCCACATATTGAAGCTATGGCAATAGGCATAACAAGGATTAACCCAGTTGCCAAACTGCTAAAGAGGGACAATGTGTATCATACTGTTGGAGAGAACAAAAGTAATAAAAAAAAAAATACAGTTGCTCGTAACTCCTCAACTCCACTGTCACAAAAAAATGCCTATTTATCATAGCCTCAAGATGTTTTTCAGACTTTCCTGTTCCTGACAGCTGCAGACAATCATATCTGTGGTCCAGCTATTTCCTCCTAATAGCAGCCTTGCCCAAAATAAAATCTTTGAATGGTCTCTACATATAAAAATGTATTTTGTGTGCTAACTGACCTGAAGAGATACTTGCTATGGTGACTGCCACAGAGATTCAGTACATTTTACAATCCACAGCACATAAGCACATTGTAGTGTGTGTCTAAAATATTCTTGTTCATTAAACAATGAATACATTATAATTCTGGTTTCCCAAGGGTGCCTGTCCCTTGTCACTATAAAGCTGACTGTAATAAATCACAACAACCACTGGCACTCATCTGGATGAGTAAAATAAGGCAATCATGAAAGTGCCTCCAGGGAACATTAACCTCCCATATATCTTCACAGGAACCTCACTCACTACTATCAGCTCTTGACAATCTTAAGCCTGACAGAGATTTGTTGACTTTGTAACTCTCTCTCTCTGATTAGGTGACCAGGATGGGCTTACCGGTGGAGAACAAGTATAACATTTCTGTTCAGGTTGTCACCTGCTCCCCAGACTGGTAGGTCTTGTATCTTGTGTGTATGAAATGCTGTCAGCTTGCAACTAAAATAATGAAGTGATGGCAGATTTTGATTTAACAAACAGACTTGTTTGTTAAGACTTGTTTGTTAAGTCTCCACTGATTCAAATATTATGGTTGGCTCATGGACTGCCAGCTTCAGACCTCAGAACTCTCTTGGACTTCTTCTATTACTTTTCCCATTTACTGTCTCAGAAACTTGTGTTAGTCATTTCTAAGGACATGATAATTCACCCTTTGTTCCATGTGAGGGCCACTGTTGCTTGCTGTGACTGTAAACAGCCAACATCTGCCTGTGCATGAGTCTGTCAGTGGACTTACCAGCAACATAAACACAAACAACACCCATCTGGTTGAAAATCAATGGGGCAGACTTGTGTGTCTTCCCCCTGCTGAACATACCGTACCAATTAGACATTTAAGAGCTGTGCAGTCAATGAGTATTTGACTGCACTGCAGACAGAACACCAATATCAAGCATTGTCATTGTTTTTATCTCGCACACAAAAACATGTTAGTGAATTCTTGTTTGATATTCTGTAGGCCTGCTACAGTATAAGACAATGTATACAACAAGATATGACAGAATTTTTGACATGGTATGTTCATTTATTTCAGCATCTGTGAAAATGTACAAACATTCCTGCATCTGTTTTCTATGTTTGAACTGTAATTGTGGTGTGTTTTCACCTTACAGCTCATATATACCAGATGTTGTAATTAAAGCAGTGGTGTTAGATTTGGAAGTGTCTATATTTTTGACGACAGTTTGCAGTAGCTGTTTCTAAATATTCGAAGCAACAGTCCCTAGCAGATACTGTGCTTCAGTATGAATACAGGCTGCCTATTTATATATTTGGTAGTCTGAGTAATGTTATTGATCGTTGCTAAAGGAGTTGCAGATTGCAGAAGGGCACCAAAGAAAAAGCTTTAAGTACTATTCTGTGTCTGCAGTTCTTGGCAGTCACCACATTTGGAGAAGACTCTGCTTTATGTATCTTTAATTAGAACATGACAAAGCCCACAAGTTTCCAACAGAGTCTGTATCAGTCTTTATTCATTGTGCTCTAGTTTAAACATGAATATATTAAGATTGAAGTTGATGGTAATTTTTAGTTTCATGTTAGTTTTTCTTTCTGTCTCTGTAAAGCTCTTTAATGTTCTGGGACATCCGGGTGCCAAAACTGTTGAGCCATTCGGCATCAGACAGGAAGCAGAATGCGGATCAGATGTCACCTTATAGTGTCCCTGACACTTTCAAACACTTGGACCGGACATGGAAACCACTGATCAGGGTACTGCAGGGTTCAGGGTGCAATATTTAATTTGAATATTTAAAATTTAAAATTTTCTTGAAGCAGTTTCCATATCTGAAATTTATGTTGTATTCTGCAATATTGTGATAGTATACAGAAAACCAAATAGTCTTTTTTATGAAGGGGTTAAACTTTGAGCAATGCTAACAAGTTAAACAATGAAAATGTGACATTATTTCCAATGTTATTTGCAAATCTCTATGTGCTGTATGTATTTTTATGTAATGTAATAGGGCTCAGCTAATGTTATGTGGGGTGTAGTTGACTGAGCACAATGTGTTATTTGTTTTTAAAAAATGATGTCAAATCTCAGTCAGTTCTTCAGATGTCAAACAGGGTTTTCTTCTCTGTCATGTGTTAGGTTTCCCTGCCAAAAATCAATACCAGTGGTGAATATGCCCCTTTGAAGTTCAGCCTTGAACACTACACCTGTAATGCTAATACAGGTAGGAACACAGGTGAGGGATTTTACCCTTTCGGCTGCTTTAGTTTATTTGTTTTTGTCTGTTGCGCCATCCCTTCTGTCAATTACACTAGTTACTCAATCATACAAGTTGGTATAATAAATTTATGATAGCAGATGGAACAGAAAACAATAACATCTGTAAGAAGAGGAGCAAATGATTACATTACAACCATAACTATCTCCAGTGTGATATTTCTGAGATGTGGGTGCATTGTTTTCTTCTTGGATTCTTGAAATTTTGCTTCGGATGGTTGAGCACAGTGATCAGTGGGGCAGGGCTCACTTCCCCTCAGGTACTCTCTATTTCTCTCTGTCTGTCTCCCTCTTCTCTCCTCTGGTTTCATAGCACTTTATTAAGTGATACGTCCAAAACAAGGCCCTCATAGTTGCAAAGCTTTAGCCTTGCTGACTGTCAGCTCTTTGCAATATGCTGCTCAGGCTCCTTGAGGGCCAGAAGATGATCATGTGTGTCCTGGCTGCTCAAGAAGAGACCTGTCTTTGTCTGGCTGAATAAACACAGCTTTGGTGGTTGGCGGTTATAGAATTAATACGCTCATTAACTGAGGCAATAAATCCACTACGTTTTTCAGTAGCCCTCAGGCACTCCGTTATTAGTTTTTAAAGAATCCCGCTGTGATTAATACTTTGGTGCCGCTTAAGATGTTTGACTGATATTGATTGAAGCTGCTCCATGCTATCTGCCTCTGAGCACTCTAGTCAACATTTTGTTTTGTGTCATGTGCCAGATCTGATGGTGGAGTTGCTTGTGTCTACAGAAGTAGACACTGCACAGGAGCCGCACTGCAAAAGTACCATGACATTTTCCATGTCAAGTTTTTATAAACAACTTCTCATGGGGATTAAGCAACAGTGTGCTGCAGGATGTTGGAAAACAAGAGTTACCAATGTAACTAAGGTTCTATGAATCCTGGATGACCACCAGAAATAGCATGTAATACCTGGATATGCAGTGCACACATGCACAGGAGGTGAGACTAATATCATACATGTGACCTGGGTGAACGCAAGCAACCTGATAAAGGGGCCTGGAACCCAGAATCTTCTTGTACAGACTCAGAATGACAATGAACTCTTGGAAAGCATGTCTGCGGCCTTGTTCTGGACACCTCAAAAATGCATTATCCTAAGACTTGCAAGGTGAGTTGAGGCCCACTGAAGATGCATCTGAGCCTCCCACAGGGACTGACTGGATTTTGTGCCCCCTGGTGGTTCACATGATAAACTATCAAATGTGTTTCCCTTCCAAGAAAGGAAGAAAATGTCTAAGGACAAAGTCTACTGCACCCAGCTGTCGCACATTTATGTTCAAGAGCCTCTACTGAGGACTCCGGGGTCCCCCAGACTACCCTGTGGTTCCCTACAGCCCCCCAGCCTGAGAGGGAGGAATCTGTTACCACCATCTTCCGAAGGGAGGGAAGTGAGCCCAAGGGAACACCACAGCACAGATAAGCCTTGTTTCTTCAGTGTTCTAGAGACCAAAGGCACTTGCCTTAGACCATCACCATCCTGCTTTGGTGCATCTTTGGGTCGAGGCCCAAACTGTTGATCGAGATCTTCAAGGGGCACAACGAAAGGAGCCCTAGGAAGAATCTACATGCCCGAGGAAGAATCTGCATGCCCCTGGCCTGTATAGAAGAATGTGCTGCTGCAATGCACCTGGTGAGGATCCGAGGGGCAAGCAAGAGCCCGAATGTGAGCACCCGGAACTGGTACACCTGTCCCTTGAAGGCAAAATGAAGGAAATGCCTGTGGTGGGGTGCCACTGGCACATGGGGATAAGCATCCTTCAAGTTGATACTTGTAAACCAGCCTCTCTTACAGCCTGGAGAACATCCGCTGTTCAAAGCATGTGAAAACGAAGAACCTTAATGAACTGGTTCAGATGTCTGAAATTGAGGATTGGGTGAAAGCCACCATCCTTCTATGGAACAAGAAAATAAGTTGAGTAGAACCCTCTTGATTGAGCCAAACTTTCTACATATTTGATGGCACCCTTTCTTAGAAGCACTGAAGTTTCCCACCTGAGACCTCAGAGGATTGTTGGCAACAGTCATTCTAACCATGTTGAACTTCAGAGGCCAATGCCTGAACTGGATACTGTATCCCTTGGAAAGAGCTGATAAGACCTAAGGGTCCAAAATCAAGGCCTCCATATGGCTGAGATTTTTAAGCGGGTGCTAGTGAGCTAAGCTAAGTGGGTAGGCTAGTGCGGCACATCCGTTGTGAAATAAATGTGGCTATTTATCTGGAAAAGTCCAAGGCTTTGTAGTTGGAGTTTTATCAGGTTGCTTGAATCACCCAGGTCACGTGTGACTTTGTGGATATTATGTCTCGACCCCCTGCGCATGTGTGCGATGCAGGTATTACATACTTTCTCTGGTGGTCAGGAAGAATGAAATAGACCTGGAACAATGTCTACATCTGTAGCTGCTCGTATCTTTACATACATCTTAACCGTGGAAAAGTGGATTTAGAAGATGTGTGATTGAGTACTCTGATCTGACCTTCAAGAGCTAATCTAACAGAGAATTCTAACAGAGGCTGAAACCTGATTGGGGGCTGCCCGCTGATAAGGGAGTGTGAATTGATAGTCCTGTACTGTCCCTGACAGACAGTTGGGCTTTTGTGATGGAAAGGCCTCTTCCATCACTACCAGCATCTGCCCCTCTCCTTTACCATCCCCTCAACCCTCATTTCCACCTCCACCTCTTCTCCCTTTCCGTCCCACTCCCCTTATATACTCCCTTACCAAGCCATTCACCTTGGCTGTACCCCTCCCCACCTCTCTCCTCTTTGTCCTCCAGTTTCTTTGTTCATGGTCAGATTACTCAGCAGGGTGAACATCACTGTTTCTCTTGTTTTTTAGTCTATCTGACTTCTTCTTTTAATATATTTTCCTGGTCTTTCTAACCTGATAAGTTACTAGCTTTAGTGTGGATCTTTTTGTTTTTTATTCAAAGCATGTTTGTAATTTTTTTCTTTGCTACCAAGACAAAAAATAACAATCAATCATGAGCCATTCAACTATTGCCAAAAATAAGTGCTATTGTATGTCTTTTTGTAAATATCGTATTATACCTGGAAGTGTTAAAAATGGTTTTGTTTGAAAGTGTATTGTCAGCTCTCTTGTTTGTCACTAATATGAGTCATGCTACCTTTCTTGACTTGCTAAAAAGTTCTGTGTATCTTACTTCTAACCTTACCTAACCTAATTCCCCACACCACATCCTCTCCCTTACTGTTTTCACTGGCAGAGGAAGCTCATGAACATGATGACAGTTCAAAAGTAATTCCAGAATACAGCCAGCTCAGAGTGCCCTCGGCTAAAACACTCACAAATCTGGAAGACGTCAATACCAAGCTTTATATTGGAACAGAGGTAAGAAAATTCCTTCCAATAAACCTAACAACATCAAGTAACATTTAACTTCAGTATACTACTCAGCTGCTTCATAACATTTAATATGACTCAATTTGTTTTCACTTTTTTACCATTAGCCTATAAAAGTTTTTAGCTTTCATTCACACATGGGATAATAATGTTCTTTTCTTTGGCTTTCATAATCATGACTGTACTACAAACACTGGGTCTAAGTGATATACAGTGCAACTATTGGCATACCAAAATATCACTTTAAAGTTAATATACATCTTCCACATTTTATTATATTTCACATGAATAATTTCTCCTGTCAAAGATGTCAAACACAGGAAAATAAATGTACTGGTGGATGTACTCGTCAAGCTATACTTGACCAGAGAAAATATAACAGCACAGCTATAAATAAAACTAAGGAGAAATATACAATGCGTGCGGGTTTATTCCATGTTTCTTTGTATCATGTCCAATATAATGTGAATATTTTACTGCCAGGATGGGGAGATTGTTTACACTGACTGGAAACTGGAGAAGGATGACTCTGGACGGCTGCACAGTGAGTGTTTTACATGTTTTTTTTTCCCATTTACTGCAAATCATGTATGTATACCTGACTATTGATCATTTTCCAAAGAAAACCTGAATGCGGTTTGTTTTAGAACTTTAACCACAATAGCAACAGTATCATTAAATTCTTGACAGTAATAGATTTAATTATAAAAATAATTAGGTCCAAATTATTTTAATTATTTTAATAACCACCATCACCTTAAGTCAACTTCTTGGTTTGGCAATCATGCTACAACATTATAAAGAAGTTTCTAATTTACGGGGACATACAGGATTAATGTTGTTGATTAATGTTTCTCATATTGCAACAAGTTACTGTCAAATACAACAGTGCTCCTTCTCAACGTGTCTCTCCTCTTTCCCAGGTGCCAAGCCCCTCCATTGTTTTAGCATCCATCACTGTATCGTGAATACGGTGCAGCGGTCGCCCTTTTTTAAAGACATTATTTTGACTGGACCTTCACCATCTGGAAGCTGGAACTTTGCCATATGGAAGGAAGGCATCATGGTAACAGCACTGGTCATTTCAAATACACTAGCTGTCAAAAAAACATTGTCTGAAACCAGTAATCTCTCATTGAGCGTGACATATGTAAAGTGAACCAATATAAAATTTAAATCACAATTTTCTGTTCAGTATAGAAACCGATTTCGATTTATTGTCTACATAATATTTCACTTGAGTTCTACTGTATATCAAGTTGATTTGGTTTGTCAAGATAAAAAAAAACCCAAACACATGCTGGTGTTTCAACACAATTTCAATCCAACATGATGTACATTAGAGGAGGAAGCGCATTATATTAAATAAATACCACACCACTTTTATATTGAATCAAATTACTCTCTTTAACCTCTTGTAAACTGTTACTTCCAGGACGGCCCCATCATCCTGTCACCAAACTCTGAGCACATGTGCACTGTGGGATGCTGGTCTCTGTCTCGACCAGCTGTTTTCTTCATCGGGAAAGACGATGGCAGTATTGAAGTGTGGAACCTGCTGGAAAAGACCAATGAGCCTGCACAGGTCCACGCACACGTCACCAATGCCAAGATAACCTGCATGATTCCCTGGACTGGCTCTGGTGAGTTCCTGGTATCTTTGGTAAACAACACAGAGGTAAACATACTGTATGTGTGGCTCAATAGGCTCAAAGGACTCTCTAGCGTTTGCGTCTTATTCTCAAATCAACTAAATCACTGAAATTATATTCACCTGACTATCTTATACCTTTTGCATGTGCCTTCTTCTCTGTCTGTTTTATTTACGTTGTCATAGCCTTGGTTATTAATTACTTGTTTGGTAATTTTTTGAGCCATGAAACTAATTTTCTATATTTTTTTTGTGCCTACAGCCAAACAGCACTTCTTAGCTGTGTCTGATGACCTTGGAATGGTGCGTGTTTTCGAAATCCCGAGGACACTTTACATTCCTTCAAGGAGTGAGGTAAGACAATCCAGTCACCTCCTGTGTCCTCACTTTAAATGAGATAATGAGTCGTCTGTTTCCTAATTATTTTTTGCAAAAATAAATAATAATGTACCCTTGGTCAAGGTTGAGAAACTGAGGTGTAGACACATCTTGTAGTTCCAAACAACTCCAGCACTGCTGCATACGAGCACTAATTACATTTTTGTGCCAGGTTTCTCTCTGCTGCCTGAAAACATTGATATTAAGCTAGTTCATGTATAAGGAACCTTTATAGGCATGATGGTCACATGGTCAAGCATTTTTAGAGAAATAGTGATAGAATAGGGTTTTTGCATTGTTCATGTTCATCATGAATTCATTTGACTGCTGCCTTAAAAATATACCTCATGAATTAGAACTGATGACCCGTGAATTTCTCTTTTGTCTTTTGTCTGTGTGCAGCAATTGAGTATGAAGAAATACTTTGAGCTAGAGGAAGAAAGGTTGATGGATTTTTTGAAGAGGGACGAAGCGTGGGCAAAACAGAAGAGAGAAGCTGAAGAACTCAAAAAGAAAACGGTGAGCTGTGGACTGTGGATTCGTGACAGAATTTACAAACTTGCTTCAGTGATTAGAGCCAGAAAAGAAGGGTTTGTTTATGGAGGGATGTTGGTTTGAATCTAGACTAGTAAAGGGCTTTATAGTTACTCTCCAACTATTGAACAAGACCTTGTGTCCTCGGCTAATCTTACTGACAACCACTGGCACTGGTGAACAGTCCTTTAAATATACAGCGTGACTCACAAACGGCTTTTATTGACCTAGTTAAAATTGTGTCCACTAGTTTAAAGTTGACACTGTAGAAGCTGGAATAGGCCATCCCTCTCTCTCATCCTCTTTGTCTCTTTCTACCTCTCTCTTTTTCTTTCTCTTTCTCTTTCTCACTCATTCTCTCTCTAACCTCATGTTTAATTCATTCAGATGGGTTATTTGATCCTGGGCACCAGCGAGAGTATAGTTATTGATAGCCAGTGCCTGCCAGTCTGTCCACTAAATCTTTAAATGACAAAATCATTGACTTAAATCTTAGACTGGTCACAAGAATAGATGCCAGTTATGAATACAGATACAATTTTGTTTTGCTTCTCTCCTTAATCCTCCAAATATCCACAAATTTCCCACATATGCTGCTGTGCATCTCATCATAGTTGGAATGAAATGAAGTGATGTATTGTGGTGTATTGCATTTGAGTGCTCTGTCAAGCTTTTCCTGCACCTACCAAAGGTTTACATACTTATTTTTTTAATTGATGATCAATATTTGCATTACTTAATAAGAAATAAAGATAGTGAAATTCTGAAGTAATTCAAATTTAGTAGAAAACTCAGGTTTATGACATGCAATCTATATCTGTCCTTTCTGTTTCTGCTTCAAAGAGGGGAAAACATCATACATCTTGGATAAGGACGAGTTTCAAAGTTGTTCGCTAGATATTGTTTCTCACTCTGATTCTTCTTTGGTTTTGTCTCCAGGAGCTCAACAAGCCAGCAAAATCCTTGGAGGAGAACGAAGGGGAGAACAAGAAGTTGTACAATGAGCACCTGACCCTGGAGGAGAGCATCCTGAAGGGCATGGGCCTGCTGCCAGCCACTGCCAACACATCAGATATCTGATATCACACACACACACACACACACAAACTCACATACACACATACATTTTACATCAAAAAGGTTTATTATTTTTTATCATTTTTTAAATAAAATTGATCGCCTGAACTATTTTTATGAAAATACTAGCTGACATTTGCTACATAAAAGTTCCTTTAACACAATGAAAAAGGTTTTTATCTTTTGTTTTTGTTTTAACATAATGTGACAATTGACAATGCCCTCTTGTGAATAATAGCAAACTGGCTCTTCCATCAACATTCAGACAGACCTTGGGTTGGGCCTCCAGGGTCACCAATAGATTTTTTCATCCACCCATCTGAGATCTAGTTACTGGGTAATGCCATCCATTAGCGCCCTCTTCACCACTGCTCCCCGAGGATGAAGTCTGGAATACCTCAAGGATCTGACCTTGGCAGGACGTAATTTCATGGCTCTTTCATTTCATGATATTTATCTGTCGTTGTTGAAAGGTCTCTCAGTATATAAATTAGTTCTTTATGGCTCATCTCATATGCTGCTGATAAACAAATGTTCTATGGATTTAAAAGAAGGCAAAGAGTTTAAATGTGTAAGCTCAGTGGTGTTTCACTGAGTTGAGACCCTAACCCTTGTCACAAAAGTCACCAACCGTGACCTAGAAAACTAAAAGAAAGTACAATTCTCTGTAAATCATTCAGTCATTTTGTGTTACAAAAAACATAACTGGACCACATTTGTGAAGCTGCGTCATCAAACAATCAATCTTATGTAAAAAAAAAAATGCTCATATGTGCATATGTGAAAGGGTGCAGTTGAAATTTATAACCCACATATAATCCCCCCAGCTCTGCATAAGATCATTTTAACCTCTTTCAGCTCATTGTTTTGGTTTTTATGGCCCATTACTCCACTCTCACAAGCCCCGCTTCCTGCCACAGCAGGTGTTTTGAGCAGAAAAGCTCTGATAAACCAACTTTTCACTACCTGCCCTAATCTTATCTCTTATCTCAGACAGATAAAGTTAGCAACTAGCTAATGAAAACAGAAAGCTGCTCAGAAATTGGTGGAGCCCAAAAGAGATCAGAGCTAGAAGATAAGTGAATATTAGCCAGATGGCTGAAAACACAACTCCAAATTAATGATAATAATGTGCTGTTATTTGCTAACATGTTCAACAACTTTACAGTATGATAATATATGATAATATGTTAATGTTGTGTGAACAGCTTGTCTCGCTGCCCTCAGCAAGTAAATACTGCTTGATGTGCTACGTTGCCAGCTTTCTAATATGAAACCAGTCAGTTCTAACGAGAGGATTCTTATCTTATTATTTGTTTATTTTTGTGTTCAACCCACCTGCCATTGGCCATAGTTATCACTTATGAGTTTCAGCTGGCTTGTAATTGCAGGGGGGCTGCTCCTGAATGTGTGGCCTTGAAACTTTGTTGAAGAGGCTCTGAAAAGCTCAGTGTCAACAGGAACAAGGGAGCAGAGGAGGACTGAGCAATGTACTGTTCACACTGATAAGTAGCTCCGCGGCAAAAAACGCTGTTTCCTCTTTAGTTTCTGTTACACTTTTCACCACAAAGGAAAAGTATTCATAAAGTAAACTTTGCCACATTTGTTGACAACATTTATGAAAGCGCTGTTACCCTTGCCGTGTCTAGCAATAAGTATCTCTCCAGCTCTCTGGACTCCATTAGTTTCGCTCCTTCATGGGGATAAAATAAGGACGCCTCAGAGTGCTGGGCCCACCTCAGGTCAAGAACAGCCCAGCAAACCTATAGTCACCACTGACAGCCGGTGTCCTGCCAGAAAAGAGGCTGGAGGGGACAGAGGAAAGGGGGGGAGGGAGGGGGGGTCACTGCATAATATAGGGGCAGCTGTCTATTGCCAAGTTTTCACACTGTGTCTGTGATGCCTCAAAAGGGAAGAGAGAGGATTGAGAGAACAGCATCACAAATGGCTGAATGTCGGGTGAGAGGGGGGGAAGGAGAGAGTGAGAAAGAGGAAAAAGAAGATGGCAAGAGACGGGGACTCAACACTATTGAGTCCTCCTAAACACAAGTGCGACGGGGTCGACTTCACTCTGGCCATGACTCATTCACGTGGACGGTCCTGTCACGGAGCGGAGGGGGTGGAGGAGGGTGAAGAATGAGCTGATGTGAGGGTGCACAGAAGCAGGCATCCATATGGCCCCTGAGGCACCAGCGAGGCCCGGGTGACAAAAGGGGCCTCTGCCTCTTCAGTCGTCCCCTCCTCAAACCTCTCTGGGAATTCTGTTTTGCAGGCTCTCTCTCTCTCCTGTGCGGAGCCTCTCACTTTCTCCCAGGCCAGCTCAGGAATGTGCCTTCTGCAAACCAACACACGCATACACACACACACACACACGGGGAGTGTCTTCACCCTCGCTGGTTAGTTATTATTGTAATGGCTGATGCAAAGAATGTTTTTCAATCGAGTAAGCTCGCGTGCAACGTAAACACTCGTGGCATTTGATGTTGCGCAGACAATTTGCGGGTTAAGCTCCACTACTCGGCGCTCGCACTTCTTTAATGTCTTGGACAATGGACATCACAACAGCAACAGCACGGCCATAAACCCAGTAACCCCCGCTGGCATGAAGGGTATTCATGATGTCAGATTTCCCTCAGTTGATTTCTTCATCAAAGTCCAAGAGATTTCCCAAACATGAAAAGAGAACTTTAGCTAAGGGAGGGGGGGGGGGGTGTCTCTATACAGGATGGATTGCCTGCAGTTCAATTTTCATCACCAATTCTTGAAAGTTTTCAAGCCAAATCCTGGGAAACAATGTGAGCAGGTGCTGGGCAGGAGGGGCTGTAAATCTGGCCTGGCGAATTAAGCCATTGCCTTGGCATTGTTCTGGCTGGCCTCTTAGCTGCTCCTGCTGGGGGGGGGTGGGGAGGGGTTTAGGTGGAGTGGGGTGGAGTGAGGGTCTGCTGCACTTAAATCTCCTAACATGGGGGCATCCTGCACATTTCACACATATGAGTTGGAACCCAGCTACAGAGGGAGAGATACAAGTCACACAAACACACGACGTTGCAGCGTCCTGCAGGAGATGCAGACAGATGCACGAGGAAGGCAAAGACATTAAAAGAAAAAAAAAAAAAACAGTCAAGTGTTTGCCTCTGAAAAAATGACTGTTCAGACTAGTTTCTTACTCTCTTTTCACATCCATCATAACTACACGTTTCCATCTAACGGAAAAGATAACAATAACAAGAAATTGACCCAAAATATTTCCAAAGAATTTCATCAGCATCTCTCTTTCACCTCAAAACAGCTGCTGAGTTGCTAAAACGATCCCCAGTTAAATCGTCAGGCCATGTTTCATCATGGTAAAGCTGTTTCTCTTTAAAATCTCGGAGAGGCTGGTGGTGGCAGGTTTCATTAGTTGACCCTTGACCTCATAAGAGATCAGGTGACCAGGGCACTGCTTTGGAATGTTCCCTCTTGACTCCTTTTCATTTTCTAATTTCAAACCTCTCAACAGTTTGGATTCTTGTCATTTTACCAGCCTCCCCCAAAGTCCACAACAACCCGTGGCCTGCCGTCTGTGTGTGTGTGTGTGTGTGCGGGTTGGGGGGTCAGGGGGTGGAGGCCATTCATACCAGTCAATAGAAAACATGATGGCCACAAAAAGATGTGTATGCCTCGTTTAATTCAGCTTATCAAAACAACAACAGACACAATTTGAACTTCACAGACAACGCTAATGACCAAGATGCTACTCCAGGTGAAACTATCATCTTCTACATAAGCTCTTAAACAAAACTATAAGTCTACAGCCAAGCTAGCAGCTTTGTGAGGCCCTTAGACAAAGCTAAAGCTAACATAGCAACATGTGCACAGTGAAAATGCTAACATGCTGTTTTCCATGTATTTTGCAGGTTGTAGTGCCATCACCTCATAAAAAGGACAGAAGATTATATTTGGCACTGGAAACCTTTAAAAGGATGTTATAAAAAGTATGTTGGCAGGCCGGAGTATGAGTCAAAAAAAAGAATATTTATCAACCAAATGTTAATGACACAGAGACAAAAATGAACCCTGGGAAATTCAACAAAAATAATTTAAACTGAACAAAGAACAAACACAATCTGCAGCCTCATCGCAACCTGCCACTTACTCTCTTCCCTACTAAACTGACCAGTGACTGGCCTTTCACCTCCTCAGCCTCACCTAACTGGAATGTACCATTTATTCAGGTGACCACAGGGTGAGCCAAACTGATAGCAAGCCTTCACAGAACATTAATGAACAATTTCTGTTACTGCTGACAATCACAATTTCCTGTAGTTACACAAACATACAGCTATGAGTGTGCCAGCTTATACCGAATGTCATTTACTACAGAACAGTTTTATCCTCCTTACCTCAACTTGACAGAGCCCATTGACTCACTGCGTAGTGCAGGTAATAATTCACACCTGCTGTCACTATCCATGATTAAGCAGCTGATCTGACCAACCGTCACAAAACTTTCAACAAGAACAGAAGTAAAGTCAACTGAAACCTGTACTACTTTTGTGCAACATGACTGATAAATTAACAGAAACATTGAAGTTAGTGATTTAACACAGAAACACTCATCATGTTGGGAATCAGGGCCTAGTGAAAAGGGAGATGAGCTACCTTTAAACACAGGTATGATGTTCACGATGTTATCTTAGTTTAATGTGTCAGTATGCTAACATTTTCTAGTTAGCACAGAGTACAATTGAGCCTGATGGAAATATCATTAGTTTTGCAGGTATATTTGGACAAATGCATTATTCCAGTCTGTCCTGTGGAGATCATGAATATCTTCACCAGATTAGATATTTCAGTGGTGGACCAACCGATAGATATTGTCACACCATTAATGTGGCTGAAAACACACATCTTCATCAGCGGTAAGCAAACTTCTACTGATGAAGACCATGAGATGCAGTTGTAAGCTCCACAGAATACAACTAGATTAGTCAAGATTATTTTGTCAGAATGTAACCAACTGTAGTTCAGTGTTTTAGGAGATTGTTTTACACATATGTAAACTCCATCCACTCATGAAGAGATGATTGAGAGCCTGGCAGAAGCTTGTAAGTGGTGCTTGAGTCAAGATTTTCTTTCTCATGCTATTTCCAAGGTTAAAAAACTGTCATACTTGATATATTAAAAACAAAATAACAAACAGGTAATTCTCTCATATGTTTCCAATTTGAATCAGTAGTTTATAGCACACTGTTCTTGTTCTCTTGCAAAAGACTCCGTAAGCTTTTCACATAAATACAGATTATTATTCTGAGTGAGGACTCAGTCCTTCTCATTCTCACTCAACCCTGCTAAGCCTGCCAGCATGAAAGTCAAACACTCCACCATCCCCGCCACTTCAAAAGGAAGCACTTCAGGTAGAAAATATTCACAATATTTCAACCAGAGGATTTCAAGTTCAGATGCTATAATTTCAGTCCGTCAGCAACTGTGGTTGGGAGATGAACCACATTGAACATTGGGAAGTTTTTCATGTAATGTCTTGGCGTAAATCCAGACCACGATGTTTCCCATCAGAGTGGGATCTGTCATCTAAACTATTAGTCTATCAGAGCAAACATATGGAAAACCCTTAAGGCCTTTTCCTATGTGCGTGGAAACTTTTGAACGTGTCTTCTTTGACGTACTATCATCAGTGAGGTCAACAAACAAACTATCAGACAATGTGGAAAAACCTTGAAATGAAGTTCAACATTTTAGGAAATGCAGGGTGAGAGTTAGATTTGAAGATTGAGACCACTCTCACTTTTGTACAGTAAATATGAAGCCACCACCACCAGCAGCAGCCACTTAGCTCTAAGTCTGGAAATAGGAAAACCAAGCAAAGGATTAATCCAACACACGACTCCCCCTCGTAAACCACAATGTGTTGCTTTTACATTTTGTTTTTTATACAGAATAAATAAACAAGATATAACATGTTAATTAAAGAAACCTAGAGGTGCTTGAAAGCGGATTTGGACAAATCCAGGCTGGCTGTTTCCTGATGTTTCTAGTCTTAACTTTAGCTTCATATTTTTTTCTACAGACATGAGACTTGTTGCGATCCCTCAAAGAAAAGAGGCCTTAATAGCTCAGCATCAAGGAGATATGTCACCTAAAGCAGCAGGCAAACTAAGTTTTACTGCTGACAGGTGGAGAGTGCTCTGCTGACAGGAGGCAGGTGATAGCATACACTAAAATACCAACTGTATCACTCCGCTTCCTCTCTGAAGAACAAAGTTATCACCGCGCCTCGTATCAGCATTAAAGGCTGGTTTTGGAGGGTGTGCCACCTGCGAATTTATCAAACCATGGAGGCCCAAATCTTGTGATTTAGCCCGACTGCAGCTGCCGTCGAGGCCTCTTTTCAGTCTCACCTTTCACATTTTTCTCTCCTATCAAGCGGAGCAAACCCTCACCCTCATCCTGTCCTCATGCTGAAAGGAGATTGCTCTCTTCTGGAGGAGCGGGAGGGAGAGAGGTGATGAGCAGCTTACCTCTGGGAGGGATTAGCCTTATTAAAATGAAATAGTCTAGTCCTGAGTGACAGAGCAATGGAGGTGGAGGAGTGAAGAGGCTTGGGAGGACAGAGGAGAGGGCCGACGTTGTGTGAGGCCCGGCCCTGAGGATCAGAAGCGCCGCTCCTCTGTGTTCTCCTTCCCTCTATTCTTCACTTTC
The DNA here is from genome assembly GCA_029490765.1 of Euthynnus affinis. Classification (NCBI taxonomy): domain Eukaryota; kingdom Metazoa; phylum Chordata; class Actinopteri; order Scombriformes; family Scombridae; genus Euthynnus; species Euthynnus affinis. Next base: position 25,711,428 of record CM055848.1, on the reverse strand, counting down.
ACCTCTCGTTCTCTCCTCATCTTCTCCCCTCTCGGTCCCCCTTTCCTCTGGTCTGCTCTCTCATCATCACCGCGGTCCAGAACAGGCGGATCTGTCAGCGGTGCGTCAAGAGATCTGCCCCGAGGCCCTCAGATGAGCTGCCAAGTACAGGGGCTGGACCGTAGGGAACAAAAGACCCTCAAAAAACACATCAGAAAGGCTGGGACCTTGGTAAAATGTGTTTAATAGCCCTCCTATTGAAGGGCACTGCATGTATGGAATGTCTGCCCAGGGTCACTGCGTAAAGGTTCCCAGCAATTACCCAGGCTTAGCTCTCCCATGTTTATAAGACATCAATGTATTGGAGAACATTAACCAACCTGAGCCTCTCAGAACATGCTCAGTGAAAGATGTAAAAGGCTCTAACATGATGAATATGACTTTGTAATTTGTACCTAATGAAATGTACAGAATGGTAATCCTCGTAAGATACAAAGAGCCATGATCGGATCAGAAAAGCACGCATGTGCTTGTCATGTTGTGAGTCGCAACGCGAAACTTTCATCTGGACGTGAGCAATCGGTCTTCCTCAGTAGACGACAAAGAAAGTACTAAAGAATTTACTGTCCGGTTGGTCGACACAATGATAACCATGCTACATGTGATTCAGGTGACTACAACTATATGTAAAAGTTAAAAGTTAAAAGACTGACACTTGTTACAGATCTAAGGATAGCTGGAAACGGAAAGGACATTTTAAGTCATATATGGGGAAGTCTGGCCATTTTTATAGGAACTAAAATAGGCTTTTCATTTGCAGAAGGATCAATTTAGCTCATGTCCAACAGGTGACAAAGAGAAAGCTTCACATTTCAGTCATAAAACAGTGTTGACACCAAACTATTTGTGTGGCAGGGCAGAGACCTATATTTACTTTTTTTTTTACTCTGAAGTGTTGCAGTTGGACGAATAATCACTATTTTGGGTCATTCATGGTTTCATAGACTCACTCAGGCGACTGTGACTGGTACATCAACCCTCAATAAATAAAATAATCTCTGATACAGTTGTCAAAGTTATCAATCAGTCGAGGTTAAATGATGTTTACTTATGGCAAACATTTGCGTATATGAAGTTGTTTCTTTTTGAAAGAAATGAGCCATTAAGTTGAATGAGAACAAACTAAAGTGAAGGATTTGTTTTGTTTAAGAAATCTCTTTTAGTTTCTCTCCAGTAGTTCTGAAGTTTTTCTCTTGGTGAGTGAGAGTTGAGAGTGAAAAGATTTCTTCATTCTTTGTTGAATACGTTCATGGGAGACTGGTAAAGTTCACACAAATCGCAATATAAAAATAACAAACTATTTGGATCTTGCAAGGATTAAATTCCTTGTTGCTAATTAGGATGTGATTACTGCAGCCGAACAAAAATGCATGTTGAACAAAAATGGATAAATCAGTTTTTTTTTTTACCAGCGGTTTGACTTTACGGTTAAATTAATGATTTTGAATGTCAGCTATGACGTCTCATAACCAAAGATTCAGTCTGCTAAAACTTTCATCTATCCCTTTATTTAGCCTTATAACACGATACTGAAAAAAAAACAAAAACAAAAAAAACATCTGTTAACAAAGACAAAGTGTGTTTGTGTGGTTGGCTGGTTGACTTGCAGCCATGATACTGACTCAAAGGTCAACTGAGATTAAGGGAACAGAGGAGTGAAGAAGAAGAAGACGAGGGGGGGAAAGGTCTGGTTTCACATGCAGGTGGCTGTCAAGGATGTTTACCTAAAGAGATCATCTCTCTCCCAAATTAGAAATGAACAAAAGTTCAGTTCAGTTCACTCCAATCTCAAATGGCGACCCTGACTATCCAAACAGGCTGGAGCGTTATTATGTCTAGCTCTGTCTTCATATGGGATTTCACTCTTTTGCTTTTATTACGACTCAGAGAACGGCTTTGCCAGCCAATCGTGAAGGCTTCAATTTTTTTTTTTTTAACTGTTAAATTTAGAGTCAGCACCTTAATCTAAATTTAAAACTATTTCCAGATCGAATTCAAAAGGTTATAAATATTACAGTTTGAGTAGATCCTTTTTTTATTGAATCTTAATGAAAAAAACCCTAAATAACTTTGAGAGTGTCAGATTGGCACATTGTTCCTTTAAAATTATATACATTTTGAAACTGTCAATGAAATACTTGGCTCCATCTCCATATAAATTCCATTCGAGGTGTTTATTGAGGTTGCGTGCAGGTAATTTTATTTTTTTCTTGACTGAGTGAGGATATAAAACAGAGCTTCAGGCTACAGGCAGGTATGGGTACATTCTGTACCCTAAAGCCTTTTCATAAGTGTTCAAGGCAGCCATAAAAAGATGATATGAACCTACAGTAGTGACATCAAACAAGGCTGAAAACCATTTAGTGCTGAAAGGCCTCCGGCTGCTCTGACTTCTCATGCTAACTGCCAGAGATGTGTATCACCTCAGCTGGAGCCGCTTGGGTGAATTTCACAGTCCTGTTTGATTTTAGAGCTCATACTTAACGTTAAAATGGCATTTAACTGTTTCAGCAAACTGCTGTTGACTCTACCTTTAGTACACGTTATTCTATGTTTAGGTTAATTGTATATATATCGCTCAACTGTTGCTGGTAATGATGGTTTTTGGAGCCACAGTGAAGCAGTGGATTTTACTGGACGGCTAAATGCAGCTGCATCCTGGGAATGTCCCTGAAGCTGTAAGCTGTTCTGGGAGATTCCCACAAGCCAACAAGGGCAATTCCCTGACTTATTTATCTACACTCAGCTGAGGCTAGGTTACAATGCTCCCACAGCAAAGAGATGAATCTACAAAATAAAAACAACAGAGTCCAGTTTCCTGAAATTAGGGTCATATTTTCACACTGGTTTTCAATAAAACAAAGACGAGCTTTAGACTGCTTCGGTTAAGTGCGGCTGCAGTGTTAAGTCATTTCAACAAGTTATTACTGACTCACAGGCACAATACAGATGTGTTTGTATAACAAATGTCAGAACAAGTTTTTTTTCTATGAATGCATTCCAGACTTTTTGTGGGAATGAGAAGATGCTAACTGCAGTAAAAGAAAACACCAACACAAATGTTTTTTCTTTATTTAGACAGCTTTGTGAGTCAGTAAAACTTTAGTTCAATTGCTGGTCATTCAATTTACAAGAAGAAATAATAGTAACTCCTACAGGAAGATGATATTGGAGCTAAAACCACACATTTGTTCTGGAAAATTGACTGCAAATGTGGTTAAAAAATTGGGGAAATGTCTCTGCTGAATCCAGCCATGTTGGACTTTCTATGACTGTCTTCATGGAGCAAAAACACACAGGAGCCACATGTGAATGTAAAATAATATACTTTATTATGACCATACATTTCTCAGGATCAATACAATGCACTTTTCTGTTTTTGTTTTTTTTTTTGTTTTTGTTTAGTGATGTTTTCCATGTGACATTTTCTCTCCAAAGGACAAAGAGGACAAGACAGAAAGATTGTAGCACAGAAAAAATGATAAAGTTGAACATCAGCTGAAGGAAGAGAAGGGAGCTGAGAATATGATAAATCAGCTCCAATATTTGTTTTGTGTATCAGTAAGAATCCAGAAGTCTAATTGATCAAACAAAATAAAATAACGGCCAAATTGCGTCTTTGAAATATATGTAGGCACAAATCCGACTCAGTTTCGCTACTGATAAACTGTGAAAAACTCAATTTAGAAACATCCCCATGCAAAAAAGAAACAACTTCAAAATGATTTTAAAATCAATCTAAATGAGATCTAAGTATAGCTAATGCTTCATGCTGGACTCTATACTGTGAATGTGACCCTGGTTCTTTTTGTGTTGCCTGGGCAGACAGATGGTTTAAAGGCATCACAGCATGAGCCACAGCTTCACCGTGAAGCAGCAGGACTGTGCACAGATAGCATGTTGGAAAGTGGAAGTGGAATAATAGTAAAAAAAAACATCAAATGACAGATTAAATTAAAAGGCAAACCCCAGTCATTTATTTTATTGTCTAAAATCTGCTGTTTCCTTTCTCGGTTCAGTTTCTCTTGTTTTTACATCAGAAAGATGGACTTCTGTAGAAAATAACATTTGGTTTATGTGATTTTTAAAGTAATATGGCATGTGATCATTTGAGATGGGCGTTATGGCAGTGTTTGTGTAGAGATGGGTTGGATGTGTAGGGAAATACATGACATACATGAGATCAGCATCAAATTAAATGACTGTCTGTCTTTAAGTCCTCTGGAGAAAAGCTTCAACAATGTAGCCGACTCTCTATTGGAGGAACGGGGTGACGAACAAATGCGCATACATTACAAAATAGTCTCTTTACACATAAATATCAAATACAAAGGCAGATGAGAAATAGCCTTGTTTATGTCAGTAAAGCTTTTGACCATGCAACGTTCAGTACCTTTAAAAGAAAACAAAAAAAAAAAAAAAAAACACCAAAAATCATGAACACAGCTTAGTCCACCAGAGACAAAAACAATGTCAAATATATACACAAAATAACAAAAATAACAATATCACTTTTTTCTGCAAGAGCACGATTTTATCATATATTTTACAGCTAAAGTTGTACCATTAGTCCAGCACATTAAGATGTGTACAGGTAGCTTGAAGGGAGGAAAAGCGACTATTTCTACAAGTCAACACTACGAGGTCATCGGAAGTATTTAAATACGCCATTGAAATATAAGCTGTAAAAATAATATACTCCGAATACATTTATATAATTATATACATATACATTTAGGTTAAATACTGATCATTCTGAATCCCTGGATTGCTGAAAACGTCCTTTGTCGATTTAGGCAGCTAACTAAGTCGTACTAACTGAAGCTCTTTGCTAACAGTTTCCACTGCTGCTCTGAACATTGTGCTTCACATTTGGCTGCGTCTATTTCACGTTTTTTTTTTTTTTTTTCCAAAAAGCTGGGAGAAGCAAGAAGGGTGACTGGTTGGTGGGTTGTTTTTTTTTTAAGGGAATAGTTTGACTTTTTGGGAAATATACTTATTCACTTTCTTGCCAAGAGTTAGATGAAAACATCAATATCACTCTCATATCTGTCGGTTAGGTATTAAAGCTGGAGCTGGAGCCAGGGACCTTATGAAACTGCAGTTTTTCATTTTTATACTTGTGTTTTTGTACAGACCAAACAAATGAGATATAATTTGTTAACTAGTGAGCTTCAGAGGTACCGGTGAAGATTTTGTTTTTTTACTTTTGGACTAGGCATGCAGGATGAGTACAATAAGCAACATTGATACGGAAACACTGATCTGATCCAAATTCTGCATGAAATCCAGAAAAAAAAATCAAGACAATACCAGTAGCGTTAGCAGCTAATGCTACTTCTGGTCCCTAGCTCCTCCTGGTTGAAGGCAAACTAGAAGCTGTTTTATTTACAGCATGAATGAAAATCCCAAATTCAGAGGGATAACACTGACCCAGGAGCTGAGGTGCTTAACACCCAGTTAGCTTCATTTTAGTGACTAAAAAAGACTAGCTAAAAAGTGATCAGGTATGTCAATGCCCACTGATGTGGCAGAGGACATCATTTCCTGAAATGTTTCTGATTCAGTATTTGAAATAAAAGTTGAGAAAATAATCACCTTTGGCTGTATCAAATCATTTTTTTTATCATCTTTTGAATCACAAATGTAATGTGTTTAAACCACATTGTGGACTGTGTAACATTATCGAGATGGAGAGATAGGCTAGCTGCTTCCAGTTTTTATGCTAAGCTAAGCTAACCGTCTCTTGGCTGTAGATGAGACGTGACGTTCCCAAAATGTCAAACTGCTCCTTTAAGCGTAAACTGAATATGATGCCACATGAAACACGTGTTCTCTCTTTTTAGTTGCCTGCTTATGATCAAATGTATCTCTACTGTACAGCTTTTCTGTGATGATGTAAGAGTGCTATCACCCTTATCTCGTATCCAATTCTGACGGGTGTGTGTGTGTATGCTCGTAGATGGGCGTCTAAACATTGAAAAACCTTACACAAAGCACAAGGTAAATGAATTGTTAAACCCATTTTCTATCATATTCATCCTTAAGAGGAGGTTTCAGTGGCGGCTCTTTCTCCCTTAATTCAGTTCACAGTCAGAATATTACTGCATGAACTATAATGACAATCTACACTACTGCCTGCCTCATAAGTGCATTATTGTTGTACAACATTTAGTGTTTCATACCTCAATAGAAAAGCTCTCTGCTGCCTTAAAGAGGAAATCCGCCCTAAAACAGAATGTATTCATGCTTCTCCTATGATCTTTTGCTTTAAAAAAGGAGCACTCCACAGATTTTACACAGGAAGTTCAGTACTGGTAGCGATCCGTTAGGGAGTAATAGTCAGGATATCTCAGTCTTTGTTGCTTGGATTTTGACCATTCTGATCTTAAAATGTCTTAATGAGTCTCCTAATTTTATGGAAGTGCAGTTTTAAATAGCTGGAGCGCCCCAATTTATCTAATCTATTCAACTCAAAAGGCTTACTGTATGTTCTGGTCAGTAATAGCGGAGTTAAAATTTTCCTCCACTGCTGAAATAATGAGGAGCCTCCCTTGTCTGTAGATCTGGCAGCAAAGTTTTGTTTTCTTTGCATATTTTCCTCGTTCATTTAATTACTTAATTACATATTTTTGTTGGAAAGGAATTCTTAATTGAAAGGTCTAATGCGATCCTGGATTTTTCCTACCACAGAAAAAAGACGTGGAAGTGCTGCTTTAGAGAGACATACCAAGAAGATACATATAGGAATCTTGGAAAGTGGTCAATTTTATGAACTGGATATCTGCATTAAATAATATATACCAGTAACTGTGCTCTGATATTAGTATGATTGATCAAAAACTTACACCAAACTCGTACCAAGGTGATTACCTGATTCGTACCTGCTAGAAATAAAAATATTCTATAGCTTATTTCAATGTGAAAACAGCACCAGCTGGTGAAAAGCGCAGGTGTCATCACCCAACTCTTCTTCACATCAGAGAGGGTTGGTGATTTAAAGATCATAGGAGGGGGATGCAGTATGTTTCAGGGTGTATTTTCCTCTTGACGTACCACCTTCACACAATTAAGGCACCTTTTAAACCCCTGAGGGGTCAATGGGTTCTTCTAATAAGAAGAGAAGCAACAATAACAACATGGAACACAAAACCGGACTGAAAAAAAAAAACAAAACAAAAACGACAACATGAAGACAGTCAACGAAACGAAAAGGAAAATAAAAACATGAAGGAATGTCTATGGGTAAGGTACAAACACCAGAAGTGCCCAGTTAAGTTTCTTCTCATCTCATGCTTTCGATTTTTACAGTGTCACCGTGTGCCAATGCGGCCGTGTTGTCATCGCAGGATCTCCATGGAAACACTGTGGCTGTATCTTGAAGCACCTTGACTGGTTAAGAAGGTCTTCCCCCAACCTCATCAGGCTTTGTGAGAGTGTTTGAGTAGATATGCGTGTGATAGGAGTCAGTATCCGACATTGAGCTTGTTCTTGTTGAGCTCTCTCTCCAGGTTTCCTATCAGAGTGTCGATGCTCTCCTGCAGGTCTCTCAGGTTGACCCTGTTGCTTAGCACGGGGCTGATATCCTGGATCTTCATGTAAGCCTGGTAGGTGTGCTCTTTTGGCAGCCGTGGGGGTAAGATGTGGTCGCACACCCTTTCCTCCTCCTCCTCCTCTTGCTCCTCTTCCTCCAACAGCTGCCTGTTGCCTGAACTGTCACACTCTTCTTGCTTCTCCTCCTCGTCCTCGTCGTCCTCCTCCTCCTCTTCCTGCTTTTCCTCCTCCTTCGACGCCTCCTCTCTCAGAGGTTGCTCCTGCTCGGCGGGATCAGACACTTTACCCTCCTCTGCGTCCTCAGGCTTCTCTTGCCTCTCCTCGGCTGCCTCTGTATCCTCAGAGGGAACGTCGTCATAGTCCGCCTCCTCTTTGCTGGGAGGCAGCAGCATTTCACATGGGAAGTAGCTCTCGCCGCAACCACTCCAGTCGCCGGCGTAGCGGTTGCTCGGGCTGTCCAAGCGCCCCGGTTTGGGACGCAGAACGCCCACCATCTCCGCTTCACTAAGGTTCAGTACCTGGGGGCGTTCTTTTCTCCGTCGTATAGGAGGAGCTGACAGCAGGTCAGAGGAGGCCGCAGGAGTCTGAGAGGAGGACTGAGCATGTGGGTCTATAACTGAGGTAGCAGACAGGAAGAGAGACAAATACAGTTATTCAGATGTAAGTAAATTATTTTAACTAGAATCCTTAAAGGGTCAGTTCACCCAAATTACAGCACACAAACTCTAGTGGTATATAGCCATGCAGATGTTGTTTTTTTTTTGTTTGTTTTATTTACCCAAGTGTTGAGATTTCTGTCTCTGAGATGCTGCAGAATAAAAATACTTTCAGGAAATGTAACAGCAAGACCTCTTACACAATTACACAATTGTCCTAGGGACTATTTCTTCAGGGAAAAGTGACTGGGACAGGATGTGGTGCATGTGGAAAGACACACAGCTCTTGAATTTTTTAATGCTTTTTCAGTGCTGAGTGCCACCTCTTTTTAGGGGACAGAGATATCTAACATGGTCACATACAACTAAAACTATCTGCAGAGCCATACAGCATTAGGGGTAAGTGAGATGTTGTGTGAACCGACCCTTAAAGTGTTACAAGTCCGCTAATGGTAACTTCAAGAGAGAGGTGAGATTTAAAAACATGCTTTGACACCAGTAAGCCTTTTTATGTAACATAACTGATTTTAAAAAAAGCCTCAGCTTTATCTAAACTTGTATGAACCTCTATCGGGGGCCACAACGAAATCTGTCAGCAGTAAGTTCAACAAGTTGCTCTGATATGTGACACACATCCTGCAAAAGTAACCAATAATGAACGTGAACATGCCATGCCATGCTCAAAGTCAGATAAACACATGCTGAAGTCACACCACTGCACTCGGTGACTTTGATTGCATCCGTTTGTACTGTTTGTTATCAACTGTTGACTGAACCAAACTTAAAAATTAACTAAACTGAAACCCTGTTCGGAGATTATGGAAGAATCGTCAGACTGCGCTACGAAAAAAAGGGGAACAGTGAGCACTCCAACACAACCAGCACAGTCCGGTTACCTTTCTCTGTCTCTCTGTGTACCTACACTTGTTGACACCGCTAGCTCTCACTTACTGGATCGGAAAGGGGGGGAAAAGAAGCGTTAACAGTTAGGGCTACAAATCATGTACAAGAGGTACAATATAAAAGAAAAATTTACACTTATTGTGTTTCTTGGGTGTGTTCTTACATATGTTATCATAAAAATGACCGTGTTTTATGAACCCTGTTGTTTATTTGACTCCAGTTCATTCATTAGGAGTGGTTGTTGCTGATACAGTATTTATGTGCAGCACTCGCATGCCTTGCAACTATCTTGAGGCTAACAACTCGAGCAATTATGACCTAAAATAAACAGAAATTATCCTCCTTTAAGAGACAACATGTTATTTAATTTCAGACATGATTCACTGACAACACAAACACCGCACCTTGTGTTACTGGGGGGAGAAAAAAAAAGGCAAAGTGTTTTTCTTTTGTAATGATTTTCCAAAAAGGTACTTTGAACGCAGCACTACTGGCGGATTTGTCAAGTGTCATCTCAGCAAAACAAGCACAATAACAAGAGCTCTAACCCGATCTGCTTCACACAAACAACATGGTTTACACACACACACACGTACACGTACACACACACAACACAACACTTCACCTCATCCACACACTTATTCTCATGCTCTCTCACACATCCTGTAAGTAGTGTCAGTGTTTTGCTGACTGTTTTACACCCTTGCACTTGCTCAAAGACATGCACACGTTTGAGGCCTGAGCGACAATGCCGCCGAGGGTTGGGTCTACGTGTGAGAGGCGTGAAGAGGTGGCTGAAAATATCCCGTAATGATTGTGAAATGTTAGGGTGAAGCTACAGGAGCTGAAGGCTAAAGTTTAGCCTGGAATGCCCTTAATTACAGTCCAGGCGTCCTATGCTATATAAGCTGGTGGAAGAGGGCAGGATGGGGATGTCACTGAGGCTGTAAACAAAGCCTTTGTTTACAGCCTCAGTGACATCTCCATCCTGCCCTCTTCCCCCGGCGCATTGAGAATTTTCACATTTGACGTCAAGGCAAAACAAAACCCTTGTTAAATCCGCGCAGGGCGACAACCAGAGGTGAAAACACAACGAACTTGAAGCGACATTCGCAGCAGACGAGTCATTCCGAAATCCATGCAAAGGTGAGCACACTGAAATGTTTATTTCCAAGTTATTTCATTAGATAACCCGAGCTGGCGTGTTTCTGCTAAACTTGTAATACAATACGAACTCAAAGAAACCACCAAGCTGTGCTGTACTGATTGGAGAATGAACCAGAGATGCTAATCTTACATCGTTCATGAAAAGGCTGATTGACACGCCGAAGATAACAAGTGTAAAGTTTCGCTGACCTCAAACTGAGACAATGAAAGAATGCACGTTCTGAAGAAATGTTTACATTGAGCAAGAAAACGTAACGTTAAACTCAATGTTCATGTTAATTTAATGCTACTAGTAGACATATGACAGGAGGTAAATAGATACTTCCTCCTTAATACCATAGTAATAACAACAAGGTAAACAGATGCTTCCTCCAGGAGTCTGTGTATCTACAGAAAATCAGGAAATTCTAGAGAAACATTTAAATAATGTGTTACACTTTTAGTAAATCTACTGTAGAATTAGTCGACTAAAATCTTATTTTTTGATATTTAGTCAACTAAAAGTGGTAGCCAGATGTGATCAGCTGCAGAATAATGTCTCTGCTAAAAAAAAAAAAAGACTATAAACAGAATTCCCCTATGGCTGTCTACATGTATGTTCCCATCTCTAAAAGAAAAGATCTTTGAACTTTTTTGTTTGACCTGTACTTCACTCAGCTAATTGCAATTATGGGATTTACAACTGACTTCTTCAGCTGCTGCGCTTCACCCAAGTTTCTCTCCCTCTTTTACAGCTGATGCGAAGGAGGGTGGAGGTTGCTCGACTTCAGCGGTTAACAGAATTGGTTCAATGTGGGGAGTTGGAGGATGCAGTTAAATTTAGAGGCTAGACCAGACACAGAGTCAGTTCTTCTTCAGACATCAATCAGCAGTTCTGGTTAAAGCTGCAGGTTACAGGAGGGGGGGGGAGAGCGCTTTGAATTTATCTAGGATGAAGTCTGTCCAACCAGGTGTGAGGAAGACTTGAGGAGGATTTTTCAGACTGCATGCATGTGCATTTTGAAAAACGTGTGAAACAACGAGACAGACAGATGAGGCTATCCCTGAAAAACAGCTTTCTTTGAATTAAGATCGGTGTTTCTCGTCTTGGAAAGAGGACTGTGCGTGTTTTGAATTATATAATAGATTTCAAAACTCTCTCTTAACCTCAACATTTATAAAAAAAAAAATAAATAATTACCCACAGACAAGATGTGTTTCTCAGCTACAGTTAAAATTGTGGATTTTCACACATCTTTTCAATCTGTGTACACTTTTCAATTCTGTAAAGTTTCTGGTAATTTTCTACAAAATCTGAGCTCTCATGTGGACCGCAGCAGCTGCTGACTGGTTCATGCATTAATCAGAGATGGGGTTAACAGAAATTTTAAAAATGTAACACATAAGGTAAAAAAAAAATATCAAATTAGCCTCTGTGACCAACACAGATTTTACACTGCTTGCAGCTCCTTTTCATCATCCTCTGCTCCCTCCTGAGTAATCTTTGGGTTCGTTCATATCTCTCACTGAGCTGCAGCTGGCAGACAACAGCTGGGCAGGCAGACAGATGACCTGTGCTGAGAGAAGCTGGTACTGGGTATCTGTCCTTGGCTAGTGATTTATCTTAAGACAGAGGGAGGGGGGGAAGGGGGGCACGCCTCGAAAGTTTGGTTTAAATTGGGGCTTACTGGCTTGGCTCTGATTGGCTCAGTCTGCCATGATGAAGCACTCTGTGGAGAGTTTCATCTTTGAGGGGCCAACAGATGGTGACCAATAGCTATCAAATGTTGTTGTGCCAGTGGTGGATAACCTCAACGATCAAAGCGGCCCGGCCCTCTAACAGTCCTTTGTAGAGCTGAACCGCAGAGTTGGCAGTGATTTGTACACGACCCTCAGGCAGAAGGCTGGTGTATATATACAGACATTTTACCATATATAACCTGAATGTAAATAAGATTGTGTTTCAAGCATAAATACCTGTAGAACTGTATTTAAAATCTAAAAATATACACAGTAATTCAAAGAAATCCATAGAACAAGTAATTACCAGGCCAGAGCTGCAGCAGGTAGTGCAGGACTTCGATGTGCTTTTTGAAGTGCAGCGCGCTGGCCAGTTCCTCGGAGTCGATGAAGACTCGGTTGGTGTGGCAGGACGCTTCCTGACGCTGGCTGAGCAACACCGGGCCGAAACACACCGCCAGGTTCTGACACGTCATCTTGTTCACTTCCTGGTAGGACGCCACCAGCTTAAGATGGTCAAGAAGCTTCCGTAGTGTCATCTGATATATGCACACACACACACATTCACCACACACAAGCGTGCAAACACAGACAAATAAGACATGTTATTATTATGGTTAGTATTCCTTCTGGCAGCTGCAGAGCTCCAGCAGAAATCAACAAGCTGTTTGAGTTGTAAAAAAAAACAAAACAAAAAAAAAAGCTACAGTTTTTCTTCTAAGAATGAAGAAAACATTTCACTTGTTGCAAATGAGACAAAATTTTAATGAAGTAATGGAAAAAAAAAATTGGCTCTCTGCCTGGAAAAATGAAGCGAAGGAGGCCTTCAAAATATTATTCCAAGTGGGAAAAATGGGCAGGATTTCTTAAAACCCAAGTTTCTGTCATCTGAGTATGGTAATATACTGTTTACTGTAAACAGTATACGATGTTTGACAGGTTCATAACTGAAAAAATAGTTTGTTTTTCAGTCATGTTTGATCTTAAATACAAGAAAACTTCAGTGAAGCAACTTGTTTTTTGTTGGCAGTCAGTCTCATAAATCTGTCTCATATTCACTCCCACTTGCAGCTGCAACTTACTGTCATCATCGCCTGTGTTTTCACTAAAGCTACAAGAACAAATTCAATATACTGGTAGCAGCATATACCAAGAAACTGCAGTACAAAAATGACAAAGATAGCTTTTGAGGTAGTTTAGAAACAGTGTCATAGTGTGAAAGAGTCCTCGAGAGAAATCTGACAAGTTTACTTTTCAACTGTAAAATGTTTCACTCAGTACATATTTGGTCACAGTTGGATCCAAACATTTTTGCATGTGTTTATGTTGTGTGTGTGCTCTGTAAAAAAAATGAATATCAGCTGCTGTATCAGATTTTTAAACCTGACAACACATGAAGAAAATTACACCGTGCAGGCTTGTGGACTGCACACTGACCCTAATATCGCCTGAAGCCTACATAATAGAAGTTAAACAGCAGTAATCTGTGACATTATCATCATGACCGTCATTATCTATTCCACAATTATCCCTTTCAAAAACCACATCTGTGGTAATATTCTAGCACCGTGATCACTGTGAGAGTCTGCTCAGTGCGTCTTCCTCACCCTCTCCACCTCCGGCAGGTTCTCCAGCAGGCTGACGGTGTGCTCCGTGTCGGCCTGGTCGTTCTCGCAGCCGCCTGCTCCGATACGTAGAGGTCTCACGGCCATAGACTCCAACACCGCCTCGTACAGATGCTTGGTGATCAGAGGGTAGGGCAGCTCTCTCAGGTAGTCCTTCAATACCCCTGAAGAGTAAAAAAAAGAGAGCATGAGAAAAACCGCAAGGAGCTAAACAACAAAAAAAAAAAGTGAAAGGATAAAGCAATTTGTTGCATCATAGCTGAGGGTTATTCCAGTTTCCCACACTTGAACTGTGAATAACCTCTTATCCTCCACACAGGCAGCTTTAATACCTGACAAATCACTAACAATATATCATTATCGAGTGTTGTCACTGACATCAACAGCTTTTCTTCTCCCCCTCTCTTTGAAATCTAGCGCAGTCCCTTGGCTGCAAATTGAGGTTCTATTGTTTCCACGGGCGATCCTGTGGCGTCTGCTGAGATGCCTGATTGGAGTCAGGCGTGACTCTGCAGCCAAAAGTGCTGGGGGGGAGCAGTAGGCAGGAGGAGGCGAGGAGGAAGGGGGGGGCGAGGTGGTGTCTGTGACTGCGCGTTCACACCTGTGACTTCAGCCTCCCCGGAGTTCAGACAAAAGCTACAGAAAAACATGAAACCCACGCTGTCTGTCTCCACTAAGCCCCTGAAATATTGCTGCCATGTCTTTTCATCAAAGGCAAAAGGGGGGGTGGGGGGTGAAAAAAAAAAAAAAAAGAATAAATACAGGAATAAAAAAGGCTTCTGGCAGTGTGACAGCTCTTTGTGGTGTGTGTCTGTTCTCTTTCCCCTCCTGCATGAAGCTGGATCGGTTTTCAGAGAAGGCTGGGGGGGGGGAGTTGGTGGTGGTGGTGTCATCAGTGATATTGGTTAAACTCCAAAGTGATACACACTGAAGGTTTGTCTATGAAAAGTAACAAGATGAATCACTTCACAACTATCAAGGCTCACTCTCACTAGAATGATCAAATGACCCGCAAACAAAGGATGTTGTTCATCAAACCATTGAGATACGCAGAGGACATGATAGACATTGACGGTACTAAATACAACCGTAATCTGAGTTTGTGCGAAAAAGAAAAGGTTTGATCACTGACTTGACATCTGCCAATGTACGACGGAACATGAGCCACAAATGAAGCCATGCCTGCGAGTCATTTCAGGCACTCAAACTAAACTCACTCAAACTTAAAAATGCTCAACGTTATTAACAAACACCTGCCGACACTCCGTCGCCGAAAGTTCAATCATGTCGCTTCAGGACGGCTTTGTTGAGGAATAAAGGCGCTGCTGTTGTTCTACAGTGTTGTTTTTTTTTTTTTTGGTCACATATCTTATCAGCAGTTGGCCTCAAACACACACTTGAAGCCAGAATAAGAAATTTGCTGCCCTTGCTGTCAGCAGCTTTGGACCATAGCGAAAAAAAAAAGGTTTATTTGCCTCTGAGATGCCAGAGATCACTGCTTTTCTACACCGAGTGCTTGTGCTAACGTGTTTATCATATGATGTCTTGGCTCTTTTCATTGCTTTCCTTGCAAGTGATGTTTTGTTGTCTGCTGGATGCTAATTTCTGCTCTTACGCTGCCACATTTACCTATATTGTGTCTTGTGTTAATTGTGAATTCAGTTCTTGTTGATGCTGAGCTTGTTTTTCGTCGTTTGGCGTACACCTTATGATCATCCCATGCTGCCGAGTTATATAGTGGTGTTCCTCAGGAGCCATTATGTCTTTTTTGACATGTAAACATGCTTTGATGTGTAAAACCAGCGTAGTTCCCCTTTAAGCTTAATTATCATCTGCTTATCTACGCAACACAACATTCCTTAAGAACAGACAGACTCCAACCCATGAAGATATGTGATTTAGACATAAGTATGGTAATAATTATCTTCTACTACAGCTGACATGTCTGATCAGCCTGCCAGGCGACATGTTGGGTTTTAGATTTATTCATCACTGGATCTCACGATGGTTTAGAGGTGCCTTGAAAGAGAAGGGTATACAATAACTGTATTTTTTTGGTATAAAAAAAGCTAGAAATACAAATGTGTCTTTGTGAATGGCAATTCTGTTGGTAGTAATTCCCAACGTACTGATTTAATCTCTCAGTGTTTGAAACAGATTCTGATTAGGATGCTGAAAATAGGAGCTCCCACTTTATCACTTCTACATCGCTGGATTCCCTCTTACTCGCCCGAGGTGTTCTCTGCTTTGCCTCTTCCTTCTATTTACAGCAAACTACAATTTCACCGTAAATCCACCAACATCTCCTTAGACTGAATAAGGAGGACGGAGGGCACAACTTAATACGCTCACTCTTTAATCCCAGTAAGTCCCAGCTCTGCTCTTTAAGGGAGACTGAGGCTTAACACTTTTCAGTCTGTTCCTAACTGGCATTGTGGGTTCATCACCTCGTTAATCTTGGGAGAATAAAGTGGACAAACAAATGCTTGGAAAATGAACCCTAAAAAAAAAAATTCTGATTTGTGACGGCACATTCAAGTCTCTCTTTCCAACAGATAGGCGTGCGTAAAATCCTTTGAATATAGGATTAGAGAGTGAAAGAAGGATCTAAATTCAGTTCACTGTAACACTACAAAGTCTCAGATTAGCACTGGGTTCGGTATTTGCTCACTGACAGCATCATTACAATGATGTACTGTAAACACTTACAGAGTAAACCCTGCATCATTCACAATACCAAGAAATATTTTATAACAAATACAACAGCTAAAAATGAAAAATTATAACATTATATTAATGGTTGTCATCATTTAAAGAAGTTTCTGTGTTTCCCCACTTCTTCTATTTTCTTTTAACAAAATATTTCCACAAGGGATGTACAGAAATATCGCATCAGCTGTGACTTGTTCACCTAAAATAGTGTCTTTGTCAATGTCATTCCAAAAGTCCTATGTTACCTTACATAACAAGACTAAGACTGTACAGCTGTACTAGCTGCTCTGTGACGGGACACAGTGATGTCAGCATGTCTATGTGCTCATGCTAAGCAGGTCTGACCTTTACCATGTTCACCGTTTTAGTTCAGTGTGTTAGCATGCTAACATTTTCTAAATAGCACTAGTACAGCACAAAGCACAGCTGAGGCTGAAGGGAGTTATTTTAAAATGTTGATCTGATGATGTCATTAGACGAAGCATTAAGGGAACGCCAAAGTGTTTACAACGCATCCTGTGGAGAACATGTATTATGTTGAGATATTTTACTCAAATATGGACAAATATGAACCTCATGGTGGCGCTAGAAGAAAAGTCAGAGGATCACAAAAGTCATCATGATTCATCCTTTGGGGAACATGAATGTCTGAGCAAAATGTCCTTTTTGTACACACATTTTGTTGAGATATTTCAATGGACCATCCAATATCACCTTGAGCCACAACACTACCATGGCTAAAAATGATCCCAATGAGTTCCCAATGAGTAAAAAAAAATAATACTGGTATACTGGTTGAAAAAAAGCAAGATCAGTGCACCCCTAGTTTCCAAAACTCAAAGCTGGGGTAACAGGTGGTGTCTTATTATTAGCGTCTTATTAGGATTTTATCTACTTTTATGCTCTTTGCATTTTGTTTTTTTTTTTAAAATTGATTTGTTTGCATTTTCTACAGTTGCACTTGTTTTTTTTTGTACTGCATTGTTTATGTATTTCATATAGAAGGAAATAAAGGGACAAACATTAAGAACGAGGCTATACATGCTATAATATGTGGCATTAGACTGTTTGATGCTTGTTCTATGCTGTGTATCTGTCATTAAATGAATAAAACAAAATGATAATGTGCCGCGTCAAAATAAGTGGTTTGTCATAGCTACTGTCTTCACACACAAAAAAAACAGTGTTTTCCTGCTTTTGAAGCCCCTCCACAACTCTTTCCTCTGAACTCTGCACGAGATTCAACACGTCCCGACACACACATACACACACACACAAATTTCGCATTCCTGAGGCAGTCTAAAGAAAAACAACACATGCCCAAAGAAGTGCATTGGCGTACTATGTCAGCCCTCCAATCTCAGGTAGATGTGCGCAACGACACCTCTAAGTCAGCGGAGTCAGACTTCGATAGATGTTTGAGGCGAACGTGCACATGAAACTCCATAAATGCGCCACATGTCCCCTTTGCCCCGTGAGCCTGCGTAGGTGATTTACAGCAGCAGGTTTCTATTTTGTTTATAGTTCTTATTTGCATCTTTGAAAGCGTTTATTATCATTTATCTTCATCGGGTTTAGAGTAAAATCTGGTATGAGCAGAATGCGATAAGGACATATAAACATGGGATACATTCACTCTTCTTAACGCTTTCTTAGACATGCTGATTTCTAACACAGATTACATAGAAATGCTGTGTGAACGTCCTCCGGCTTCCTGTTGTCAATCTGTGCTGAGACGTCGCTGAGATAATAATAATCTGCTTGTTTCATCGCAGGAAAAACAGATTGCCTGGAAGCAGAAATTAGCCATGTGTTTTTATCCTTATCTCTGCAAAGCAAAGACCTTTTTGTTAAGCGGGTGTGCAAATAAAATGCAGAGAGGTACCACTTGACTTGTGTTTTTTTTCTCTCTCCTCAAAATGGAAACTCAAGCATGGTAAACCCTCTGACCTTCCGTGTGCTGTGAGGCAGATCATCTAGACACAACAACAGCAGGACTGTTTCACATTAGCATCGCCTCTTGAAACAAACCATCCTTGTCACGCCTCACATGCAGTGTATTAAAACACAAACATACATCCATGTTAAGGTTCTCTCTACTTCCATAATTTAAAAAAAAAAAAAAAATACACCAACAGTGTCAGTCCAACTCTGTGTACGTGCGTGTGCACATGTGCTCGTGTTGGCCTGAAGTGAGGAAAATACAGCCATTCAGGTAAATCATTAGCCTGCTATGAGTCACCGCTTGTGTTTACTTTTGTGTCGTAGCCCCTGTTAGTGTCCTACACACACACACACACACACATAAACACACACGCTCTGTGAAACATGAACACGATCACGCACACAAACACTCCAAACACACACAAGGTCATGGACTCGGGGGTTGAACAGGTGTGCCTTCTCTGCAGGTGCTTCAATTTCTTTCACAGCCTAGCTGACAACAAACACACACGCTGAGTGTCTGCTCGCTCACATTTTAACCGTTGCGGCTTTGGCTTTGTACCAGCAGAGCACTATACATTTATCACCACCTACACATTTGTGCTGATAAAAGAGAGATAAACAACAGAGTAGCCCACAGGCAGCTCAGAAATAAACAATGCTTCAGTATCGTGCACTTACAGCTACTGATGAGAGCAGCTAAACTATTTTCATGTAAATATTTTTTTTTTCTTCTTCTTCTTTTGAATTCAATCTTCCAAATGTGCCACCAAACACTACAAGGCACACAATGCACTGGGGCATGGCTCTACCTTTGACCTCTTGTTCAAACAAAGCGGAAGGTCACTCCTCTTGTCAGTGCTGCAGTCAACGCCTCGCCTGGAGAACAAACAGGGGTTTGTTCACCATACTGCCCCCTCCCTGCTGTCCTGCACGCCCCCACAGTACTGGGGGGGGGGGGATATGTGTGTGTGTGTGTGTGTGTGTGTGTGTGTGTGTGTGTGTCACTGCCTTGTCCAATGGCACGGTAAAGCTTCACTAAGGTTTCTTCAACTTTTCTGTAGCCCCCAAAACCCAAAAATGAGCAAACCTGAGTCCTGACTCTGGAGTGAACACCGGTGCTCTCCTGCTTCACGTGGATTCATCAGCAACCCTTTCTTTCAATTCCCGACCTTCAGTTTAAGGAATATTCTGACACCCACATAGGCTTGGAGCTCTTTGTAAAGTGGTTGCCTGCTTCCCCGGCCTGCCCAGGGTTCAGCTAATCCCCCATGCGTGAGCCAAATACCATCTGTGTTTGTTCGGCAACAAAGGGGGCACTTGTTAATGACTTTCCATGTCTTCACTGGAGTACTGCCGAGGGTGGGGGGCAAAGTAGGGAAGTAGGCTATGGAAAAGACAACGTCAGGCAAGGCAAATTAAAGGCCACAAACTAGGATCGATAACCGCGCTGAGCTTTTAACTGACAGGGTCTGGGACACACTGGTTTCATCTGCAGAGGACAGAGGACAGATATCGGCACCAGTTTCCCATCACTGGATTAGTTTAGAAGTTCACAAAGGCCAAACAAGTTGAGTTGAGGGCTTAATCATTAGTTAATGTCACTAAACTGTCCTCTAAAACCAAACTTTTCAACAGGGATTACGCACAAGTTTATTTAACCTAATGATCTATAAGCTTCTGCTCTAAATATTTAGAGGTTACACTCCAGAAATACTGAGTGCCACTTGACCCTGCTGTGTCCAAACAAGCTTCATAAGACTTCACTGACTGTCTTTCATTAACATGTCAAAATACTTAGTGAAGCCTTCCCTGCAGGTATAAAAATATCAAATCAAATCAACAGTGTTTTATATATATATATATATATATATAAGCAATTTGACAGCATAGAGAGCTACTGATGTAGCCTCCATCATTAAACACCACAAGCGGTATTCAGTTAATCTTCAATTCAAAGACACCAGCACGACTGTTTTGAAATCTTAATATTACTTATTTCCATTTTTATATTCTTGCATTTGATCTAAACTGAATTTACTGAATATTAAGAGACATCTTCCTGATGCTGAGTTTTGTTTGTTTGTTTCTTTTTGTAAATATTTAGACAGGTGTGTTCTGCATATGTTGTTTTATCACAGAATCAAATCAATGTGTCCAATATTTAGTATATTCAGTGAAAACTGAAGTGACTGAGAATAAGAAACAGCACTTTCAATACCTATTTAACAAAAAAGTAACATGAAAAATGAATTGACCCACAACCCTGGAGACATTAAATGACTGACAGGAGTTGATGAAGCTGTGAAACCCTCTGCTCGCCCTCACATCACCCACCAAGTGCTCTACAGCCACACAGACTCTTTCTATGACTCTCTCTGTTTTCCAGAGTGTCAAACACGCTCACTGAAAGTGGAAACAACTTAACTACAGAGCAGAAAGAGTAACTGCTGAACAACAAACTGCTGAGGATAATGTTGTTTGTCTTGATTTTTCACAGCATGCTGCTCATGTTGATGACACGTTTTAGTTTCTTTGAGTGAATTGTGATTTGAAACAAAGGACTGCGATTTGAAACAATGGAGGCCCACGCACTGAGCATGTTTTGCAAGCTTTGGATTGAACTCTGACCCCTGGATAATCCCTTTCACTACCTCCGCTTTTAAATTAGCCGTGTGACACGCCAGCTCTCTTCGCTCATCCGTTTTGCTGTTCGCTTATTAGCTTCTAGTCTTGACTCCACACTGCGGAGGCGCCGTTTTTAATCCAATATTCATCTTTATTTTTATACTTTAATTATAAATCTAATTAGAAGGCCTTTCTTGAAACATGAGAGGATTACTTTTCAAAACACTGTCAGAAAAAAGTAAAATTAGGTCAATCAACCAGCAGGCTTTTACCAAATGTTTCAAGAAAGACTGTTTTAAGACTAAACCCATGATTATATCCCACATGGACATTTTTGCAGCGTACACCATAAACCCCTTCATATGCCTCCCTTCCCCCTCTCTCTGTCCTCTACCACTCACTCTGGTCCATCTGCAACAGCAACTCGCTTGGCAGAGCAAATTTAGGCAGCAAGCAAAAACCAACAATCCACGCTGGTGCTGGCCCTTTTTTTCTAACCCGCTCAACTGTTAACTGTGTTCTTTGCCCTGCCATGCAAATGCATGTGGATCAAAGCAGGCATGATAGGACGACGCCTATACGGGGCCTCCTCCCAAAACCAACAGCAGCTCCTACAATGCCCAGGGGTTTCCATGGTCTTCCTCTTTTTGTGGGAGAAAAAAAAAATCATGACCAAGTCACTTTCTACAACTTTGTCGTCCCCCCCCACACACCCCCTCCATCTGTCGCACTGCAGGGTTCATTACTCAATCCAGTGACACAGCTGTTTTTGTAAGCTGAAGAATGTGTGAGATGTGCTGTAACTCATTGTTTCCATTTTTAATTTCACAGCCACAGAGCGGAAAGTAGCTTCAACTCCCAAGTGGCATTTAAATTGAGATTGGCAACACTGCTTTTGGGACAATCAATTAACTTTTCACACTTATACTTCCATCATAATCAGGCTTCACATTTGAGAAAAGAAGAACTCCAACTTGACCAAGTCCCCAGGAACAGCACAGAGCTTTGAAGCCAATTTGACATAGTGGCCAAACCGTGTAATTACAACATCGCGTAATGCTACTGAGCCCAAAATGACTTTTTCTCGTAGACTTACACTGTGAAAGAGACATCTGTAAATTGGTGGATATTTTTTTTTTGGGCATCACAACACCCTTAAAATGACTCATTTCACTGCCAGAATTTGATCCATTTGATTCGATATCATTTTAAAAGTCTAGAAGAGCCACACGACTAAATCGTTTTATCCCTGTTCAAGTTAGCTGGAGGGCTAAACTGGAAGTTAGCAGTCTTGGCTACTGGCCAGTCTAGTGAGCATGCTCCATGGGCACATTGAGCCCATAGAGCATGCTCAGTATGTTGTCAGGAAGTGGCTTTTTTGGCTTCATGCACCACTGAGCAGCTTTCATAGGAGTGAACGAGGCCCCGCCTCTGATGCTGTATCCAGTTCTCTTTATACATCCATGGGCTTGACTACAGAAAAGGGACATTAGAGAGCATGTCTCAACTGTGAACCTGGAGGAGAAAGAATGACCTGAATGTACAGCATGGTCTGATTGGTGTGTGTGTGTGTGTCTGTGTGTGTGTTTCTGTGTGTGTGTGTGTGTGTGGGCCCTTCCCTCAGGCACCGCCGGTATGTTGACTGCTGGAATGCTTTTACTACAAACAGCAGACTCACGCACACACAGTCTCTTAGAATTACACATGTGCTGACCTATCAGGAGCGGACACCAGTTCAGACACGTTTACTGGGGCAAAAGAGCGTTTCATTCATTCACTGGATCAATACTAAAACAGACTTCACCTGAGTAACACCCCGTTTGTTTTGTTACTAATATAGATTTGACACATGGCCATACTCTTCTTACTGAGTCACTCTTCCTCTCTGCAAGTTGTTTAGCTGGTGTCACTTATCAAGTTATACATCAAAGCGTTAAGTTTTTTTTAAGTTGATCCTACTCTGCTTATTGTAGTCATTTTTATCCTGTCATTATTTTGAACTGCCTTTTATTAAGTTTGCCTATTTTTTATTAGTTATGCTATTTTCTATTGTTATTGTCTTAGTTTTGTTCTTCTGTTGTAAGGTAATTTGTAACATTAGCTAAGAAAAGTGCTCTATAAATAAGGTTTATTAGTAGTTTTATTAATGCAAAAAGTCTAAAATATAGTACACAGTGCTCTTCTGGAAGATATTGAGTCTTAAAAACTATTTAATATGATAAATATTACCAACACCTTACTCATAAAGTTGCTTCCAAAATATGTAAATGGTCTCAAAATCTACAAATCTTCTTTAAACTATTGCTTCTTCCTCCTCTTGTTTGTAACAGAACAAGTGAACTGAATGGGTCGAATCAATCAAGCCTCATAGCTTTCACCTGCGATCACCTGTTGGGTCTGTTTCAAGGAGAGCTGATGTTTTGTATACTCAGTATATTATGTAATATCCTGAATGAAATAGGGGTAAGAGGGTACTGAGAGAGGGAATATCCTGAAACCAGAGGGACACCAGCCATCAAGTTAAATGACATATTCCTAATTATGCTGAGTGTGTGTGTGGTGATCCTGAGCTTTGTTGACGTCTTATGTTCCCCAGTTACCGGCGATCAGTTTACCTGTGATGACGTTGATGTCAGGATACGTGTTTTCACACAGCTCCACACTGTGGCTGTCCCTCTCAAATGCCTCACGTAGCTCCTTCTTTACGGCTGCGGAACCACACAGACGGTAAAGACCCACCACCTGAAAACACACACACACACACACAAAAGTAGGTCAAATAAACACGCATGCCTTAACAGTCAAACAGTTGACAGAGAGGCAGACATTTTTACTACCCAATCGATCAAGTCCTACGTCTGCACTCAAACAATGTGCTGGACGGAAGCCAAAACTACTTTCACAGAAAGGCCGTCTTTCAAAACTTACGTCTGTTCTATGATCTATCTCTAAGAAGCAGCAGACTTATTTCAACTGTTAACATAAAACAGAGAGGTGTTGTATCCATTTTGAAGAGTGGTGATATCAATTTTATATATTTCAAAAAGCGCCTTCAGAATTCACTTTTTTTATTGGGCTCAAAGGGCTAAATGTGAGGCAATACTAGGCGGCTGCTTTGATTGAAGGATCAAACATACGCTGGCAAAAAATAAACTGTTTGAAACATTTCTCATATAAATCCCAGGACAGTTTTTCTATCAGGAGTTTTCACAAATCCTGTGAAGTTGGTTGATTTATTACATTTTATATTTCCATAATATTATACTTTATGTACTTGAAATTATATTTACTTATGTTTATAGTCATTTCCAAGGCGATAAGGTACATTCTCACAGTACATTACGCAGATGTCTGAAGTAACACATTACATTTACTAGGGAGAAAAAGAGAAGAGCATATATATTTAGAAGTGTCACTCCGTCTTTCCATGTTGTAATGCTACTTCTATCTAGCTTGATAGGAAGACTCAACTGTCACTTTGTTTTCACTTTATTATGAAATCTGACACTGTGTTCACACTTGCCACTCTCTGTTTGGTAGGAGGGGGTATTTCACTGTAACCACTAAGTGTATCCATCCTGTCAATGTCATTTTTAGGCAACACTGACACTACAGTTGCAGTTGCTAGAAGCAGTTAACGTTTTTCACCTCAATCAAAGAAATTGATGTTGAATACCTGCAACCTGTACAGCTCACCTTGGTTGTTTTTCAAACCAAAGAAACAACTGTCAGTGAGCACAACACCGTTGCTATTTATATCGCTGAAGAAACTGTAAATATGAACATAGATTCAGAAGTCTGGAACCAGGTGTCTGTCCACTTTGTACGTATCTTGCTTATGTTTCTCTTTCTGAGGTTTCTCATTCTGTATTGAGGGTTTAAGGACAGAGGGTGTCATATGTTGTGCAGGTTATAAAACCCTTGAGCTTGACAACTACAACTGACTTGAGATGACCACCAGCTGCCTCTTCTCAACAGACTAGCAGACAGACTGCAATAACATGTTCATTTTAAACATTTTCAGTGACACTATTTAACTCTTGCTGAGCAGCAGTAATTATATTACACAAATTAGCCTGAAGTATTTAATTTTTCTGTTACTTTTGCGATAAAGACACTGACATATTAATGTAAGTGCTAAAACATAGTGTAACAATGGCACAACGAAAGAGATGTCAGCAGAATAAACAGCAATATGTAAATGTTGCTAACAGTAGCTAAATTGAACCACCAGAAGCTAACTGTCACACTAAACCATCTTAGGTTGCAGCGGAAAACCTGAGTTTATTGAGTAGCGCAAATTGAATATAAGTTTTTATTTGTAAGAAGGAAATTGTTTTGTATTTACACAAGACTATGGAAAGCTTTCTAAACAGCGATAATGTGGCCAGAAATGATGACTGCAAATGCTAAAACGCATTATAAAAACAGAACAAGTCTTAAAAAGAGTCATGAAGTCAGCAAACTAACTCAATAATGTCAGTTAGCACAGCAACATATATATTAAAGCACCAGTGTGTAGGGTTTAGTGACATCTAGTGGTGAGGTTGCAGATTGCAACCAACTGAATACCCCTCCCCCACTTCTTCCAAGCCTGTAGGAGAATCTCTGGTGGCTGCAAACCTCTTAAAAAACATGAAAGACCCTCTTTAGAGCCAGTGTTTGGTTTATCCATTCTGCAGAAACACGGCGGTGCAATATGGCGGGCTCCGTGGAAGTGGACCTGCTCTGTATGTAGATATAAATGGCTCATCCTAAGGTAATGAAAACACAACGATTACATTTTCATGTGATTATATACTAATTAAAACATACTTATGGTTATTATATTCCATTTCTGTCAAGTCTGTTCCACTAGATGCTACTAAGTCTGCTTGCGTTAGCTAACATTAGCCACCATAAATTTCTAGTCAATAAGGCTGTGGCGGTAATATTCCTGAGTAGATTGAAATGAGCAACAGCACATTTTATCGCTTGTAGACTGTACTTTTCAATCGTAAGAGCAAGATTCTGTCATATCTTCTTCCAAAATATATAAAATCTTACTTTAAAACACTGCTTTGTATTAGACTTTAGACGTTTTATGAAAAACATTTCAAAACATCTGTCACTGTAGTTTAATTCATTTGACTTTCTTTCAAAATGAACAAAGGAAAATGTTCTCCGTTACTACATTCTGAGGTGTGATAAAAGTGTCACATTCTTATGACTGAATGGATAAACACTGCGCTCCTTTAAAAACCTAACTGACAGCCCAGCATTAAAAATGGAGGCACTGAGCAATAAACCATTTATGTTTCTTTACCTAAGCCCCTGGAGTGTGACCTAAAGGAACGCTTCACTCTTTCCTAGAGACGTTGACATTTGATAGTTGAAACTCGGCACCAATGGTCTCCTTGTTATGTCGAGATTAGGGCCCGGCTACAGACATACCATAATTTCTCCTACATGTGTCTGTCTGGTATGTGGCATAGCAGACCAACTGGTGTGGTTGCCCCGGCAACGTGTTAAGTCAGTGGGCTGTGAATGGCGGGTCGGGTCTGGTTCTACACAAACACACACACACGTACACACCGCTGGCCTTTCCGGGCTCCAGCGTAGGAACACTATAATGTCTCCCCATCCCACCAGAGCAACTATTTGTGAGCTCTCCACGTCGAGTTGAGCAGTGTTTTCTAAACCTCACACGAGAGGGAGAGAGGAGGACAGATTAGGCAGGGATTTGGCTTTGTGTGAGAGTAAACAGAAGTCACTGGGCACAATGAACAACAAGTCCATTCAGAAAAAAAAAAAAAAAAGAGTCTCTCTTTGGGGGAGAGCCGAGCGCAGGCGGGGAACAGCTGTTAGCAAAAGAGGGCTTGCACTTATGCACTGTGGCTGCCGGGCAACACAACAGGCAGCACCAGCCAAGGTCTATATGCAGAATAAGTCAAACACAATGACCGCAAAACAAAGCGAGTTCCCTCTACAGGAATGTGGATGCTGCTTTGACTGTAGGACCAATGATGGAATCAGAGTTTTTTTCTTTTTTTTTGTATGAGATCAGCTTAACGACTTTACAGAAACATCAAAAGAGCAAAAAAGGAAAGAGAGAATCGTATGCTTGGCTTGACCGCACTAATGCTCGAGCGCACAGCCAAAGTCATTCCACCAACTTGTTTACTTCCTCTGAACATGACGCACCTTTCTAATAGTTGGCGTGGATGCTAACTCGTAAATAATCTGATGTCACCTTCATGATACGGTGACAAAATGTGTTCCTGGCATGACTCAAAGGTTCCTCACACGTACACTTATCACACACACGTTGTCCTACCAACAGTCCAAAACCAAAAGATATTCAGTTTATATTATTATTATTATAATATAAGACAAAAAAACAAACAAACAACAGAAAATCCTCTAAAATGAGAAACTCTCTTGGTTGAAAAACGATAAACCTTCTGTTCCAAGAGACTTTGCCCATGTCAGTACATAAAAATGGAGTTTTCATTGATTTCTTCGCCCTCACATTGCTGAACAGAGGAAAAAAAAACTCAGAAAACCGCAGTAGTCATCAGACCATCAGTCTCCCTGACGTTTCTGCTTTCACTTACGCCAACTGCTTCCAGTCTGAATATCCAGCAAAAGTCTTTAGATACTGTGCGGCGTGTGAGCCAAGAGAAATGAAATGAGTCACAACCTAACATCTTGTAATTTTATGATTAAGTATATAAAGTATGCTTGCTGTTACACTGCACTATAAAACAGGCATCAGAATATTATATTACATCAAATAAATACTGAAACTAATGAGAAAATCTATGAGGGCGTCCATTAGTAGGAAGCAGGGACAAGCGAACCCTTCCCTGTGCTCATAATTATCACCAATTAAGTATTTAACTGCAAAATAAGTTTTTAAATCCATCACTGAAGCACCCTGGCAGAGGACTGACTACTCTTCTTACTTTATATACACTTCAGGTTTTCTAACTCACAGCTGTTTTCCAGCAGTGCCATCACTCCCTTACGTGTGCCAGATGACAAATGTCGTACATCTCTACGTTTAACAGTCCTGTTCTGTTTGAATGAAACTTATTAAAACCCTTTTGGACTTCATATTGATATTCCAGTGCCACCTTATCCTTTATCTACTTGGCACGAGCAGGTCAAACCCTTGAGATAAGTTTAAAAAGAAATATATCGATCGTGTGCTTTTAGCTGCAACAAAATGTATAACAATTAACTGGAAATCTGAACTCCCACATACATACGATCTCAGATTGGCTACATGATATTTCATATTGATATTGTTTATTTTCTTTCTTTCTTTCTTTCTTTCTCTTGTGCTTTTTTTTGTCTGTCTCAAGTTTTTTTTTTTCACCCAGCGGTTGTGTCGGTTCGGGGTTGAGAAAAGAATAACGGTGTCCTTGTCTTTTTTTTTTTTTTTTGAAAAACATGACAATTAAAAAGAAAGCCATCACACAACATTTACATTTTCAACTATGTCTGAAAACCTTTACCACCTTTGCAAAGAAGTCTCTTCTGTCTAAAATGGTGCCTCTGTATCGCCATTCATACCATGTCACAACATCTGCATCTTTTACTGTCATGTATGGCAGTAGGTAGGTTACTGGGGGAAAAAAATTCTCTCTTTAATGGGAACAGAGTGCTCACATACATAACTCCAGTCTCTGACACAGATCTGCTGTCTTTTCAAAACACCCACAATCATCCAACATCTTAAAAGCTTGGTGGTGGAGCCCTAAGGACATACAATTCAAAAGAGCCTCCATCAAAGATCCACATAATCATTTGTAAAGGCACACTGCTACACGTCTGGCCATGCGTGTTTTAGTGACACAACCTGCATATTCCTCTAGGATCTGGTGTCAACCCCATACTAACCCCTGTCTGCCTGCAACCTGGGGGTACCCGTACACTTGATCTCAGTCTACTCTACATCTCTGTAATGAAAGAAGGCAGCAAAACAGGGGGGAGAGAGTGATTAGAAGAAATAGCGTGAGGGACGAGATACAAACAGTGTCAGACTCAGTGAATAACAGAGACAGAGAGACAGAAACAGATAGGAATCAACACACAAGCCAGACAAAGCAGAGTGAAATTACATAAACAGAAGAAATCTGAGTGAACAGACACAGACTTATTGGGTGAGAGAGCTACAGTGCAGCAGAGGCATCTTCTATAGAGTGACAATCAGATATGTGTGTGCTAAAGAGAAGGAAGAAAAGGCAGCCTAACATGTGGGAAGTGTATTTTATAGAAAATATATGAGTATGGTGCACTAATATGACTTAACCTAAGTTACAATATCACAATTTCTTTTGGCAGACGCTTTTATCCAAAGTGACGCACCTCAAAAAGCTCGACAAAACTGTCTGTCCTTCTTTTCAGCTGGAATTTGAAAGGTGTTGGAGATAGGACGTAATTTAAATGAAACTTTAATAATCCTTGTGGAGAAATGTGAATAGACTTGAACAACTCCATTCACAACTACATGAAGTGATTAATGACTTCTGCTAGAAACCTGAAAGTTGTGGTGCCAAAACTTGATTAATAAGTCAAAATTAACAAATAAAAATGATAATCAATTCATCTTTTAGCAACAACAATGCCAAAAATATGCTGAATCCAGCTTCCTAAACGTCAGAACATTCAGTTTTTCCTCATTTTTATATCAACTGTAAATTGAGTGGCAGTGGGCAATCTTTATTTTCTGACAATTCATAAGCCAAAAATGTAGATAGTTTGGCCTGTAAATTGTTGGGAGTGATTAATCAAATAAATAACCAACACATAAACTATTTGGTACCATAATCTTACGCACTACCACTTATGATACACAGGCTTATTATCTACTAATAAGATAAAAATTTAATCTTACACATTCAATGTCATATTAGGTAATAAAATTATCTGCTGCCTTTGAAATAAAACAATTTACTGCTACAATTAGATGTTCACCACGCTGCACAAGTGGCTGAAGGTGGGGTCTAATTTTACAGACAGGCTCCTTGTAGAGGCCTAGTGTTTGCCTGTTGGCCCCAGGCACCCGCTGCCGCTGGCATTCCCCCCTAGAGTGATCAGTCAGGAGCAGTGTCCAGACACTTTTACTGCCTCTGTCTCAGTTCTAATTAGAAGAAAACGCCGTCGCCTCTCTCTTCTCTCTGGACTCTGCTGCTAGGCTTCAAAGAGCACATGAAATGTGGATGAGGGAAAAAAAACAACAAAAAAAAAACAGGAGATGATCACATGATCCAGGGGAACACTCCGCTCCCCCATCGTCACCACAACACAAGTCTCTTAACTCTTAAGTCTCCTGTCTGAATAAAAGAACGAGTCGCCCCGGGAAGGCAGTGACATCATGAAGTGCAATACAGCTCTTCTATCTCTTCTGCTCATGACAGTCATCCAGTGTTATTACAGGCTGCAGGGCTGCAGGGCGCCTCTCACAGCGCACGGAGCCAAAAGTCTGTTCTGGTTGTGAGATTATTTCTCTCACTGTTCTTTCACTCCCAAACAAAAATGCATTATATAATTGTATCTCACTGACCCTCCTTTTCAAATGAATCCCTGAATGTTTTCAATGTACAGAATGCATATACATCAATTAATCATTTTTCAAGCAAAAATGCCAAACATTCTTTGCTTCTAACTTTGAAAATGTGATGATTTTTCTCCTTTTCTCCGTTTTAAAATCATGTAAATCTTTCGGTTTTGGAACCAGACACTTGAAGACGTCACTTTGAGCTCTAGGAAATGATACTGAGCATTTTTTCAACTAATTTTTACAGACAAAAATGAGAAAAGAATCGGCAGATAGAGTTTTTAGTTTTAGAACTCATGTAATTATTAACAAATTTCATAATATATTAACTATTTAAGTCATTTGTGAAGTAAAAATATTACTGTTTTTCCTGTTTTTATCATTGTTAACTGAATACGGTTAGGTTTTGGACTTGAAATCAAGCAATTGAAGACGTTTTATAGTCAAAACAATTATTAAATTAACCAAAGAATAGAACATAAAGACAAATTGATAATGGAAATAACCGTTGCAGAGCCATAAAACCATAGACAAGTCTTCCTCAGACAGACTCACCTGGCAGCCTCTCTTCTCGATCTCATTGATGCACTTGCTTATAAGCAGTGGCACCATGAGTCCAGTGTCCTCCCGCTCCACCACCCTCCACGCCTCCACGCCAAACACCTGAGGCTCCCTGTCTCCGTCTGGCCCGCCGTCCAGTGAGTTCTGCCACTGCTCCATCAGGCTCAGCTTGACGTAGATCAGCCCTCGCGGCTCCAGCTTCACCGCCAGCTGGTGCGAACGTGTTACCCGGAAGAGCGCGGGCAGGACCACCGTGCCGTGGCAGCAGACGCGGTTGCGTCTCGGCGTGGGCTCCCAGCTGAACACCACCAGCTTCAGGTGCTGGGCGTTCTCCAGCTCGATGTTGAAGGTGTGGTCCATATCTAGGAAAGTAGTTCGACATGTGAGGAGAGCGGTTCGTGCTTTATTAACTGAGTCCACTTGGATGGCGCAGTAGACATCACGAGAGTCAATGCGTGGCGGTTTGAGGTCCTCAGCACCGTAGAAGTGCAGGCTCATCAGTCCAGAGATGTACTGACTGCACTTGGGCTGCTCTGTGAAGCTGTAATGGCGGAAAGCATCAATGTCCAACTCTGTGCCGCTGAGTTTGGAGCTTCCGCCTCCTCCTTCTGTCTCCTTACCTTTCCCTCCCTTCCCATCTGCAGAGCTGTGCTTCCCAGATTTGGCCACCAGCTCTGGTGAGTCCCCATCGCTAAGATAACCACCTTTACTGGCGGACTTCGAGCTGCCGTCACTTTTCTTCTTACTGAAGCTGTGCTGTGTGGACACGCTGCTGTCCAGGTGGTAGCGTGAGATCACATTACGTCTCGCCTGTCCGCCCCCAGATGCAGTTAATCGCTGAGGGCCAGAAGAGTTAGCGTCCGACCCGCTGCCGTTGCTTCGGAAGGAGTGGGCTCTGGGCTCTAAATGGCTGCCACCGTTGCCATTATTGCTGCTACTGCTGCTTGGCCCTTTGACGCTGAGTTTCCGGCTAAGCTCCGGGAGCTTCTTCATCTTCATGGAGATCTTCCTGACGGTGCGCGGAGACTTGATCTTGTCTGGAAAAGACCAGTTGATGGAGCTGCTCTTCTTAGCAGGGTTCGGGCTTGAGGGTGGGGAGAAGCCAACGGTGTTGGGCAGGTCAAGACCATCTACAAAGGAAATAACAGGACAAGAAAAAACTGATTAAAAAGGAGCCTGTAACATTTTCAATTTAGATTTTTTTTTTGTCATTGACGCTTCACTGAACATTTTTCCTGTCAAAATCTTTGGTAGTGAAGACATTTAAAAAGCAATTTTTGGATTACTCTCGGAAACAAATGGGTACCACCAGTCCCAAGTTGTTGAGCTTACTGTAATCACTGGTTTGAGGAAAAGAATCCACCTTGCTTCTGTTATTATGATTAACTTTTCAGATGTCCAGCAAAGACAGACAGGAAAGGAAAGAGAAGACAAAACCCAGTGGAAAAGTATGCATTAGCCATAATTTACAGTTTCTCAGAAAAGCACTACACTTCATCAAGTGATTAGGTTTTCATGCAACCCAGCAATCCAGTGATAGAGATACATTCAGCAGGGACTTCATATAAACACTCCGACATTATATAATACAGTTATAGACAGTGAACCTAGACAGTCATTTAGATAATTAACCGTTTAAAAGAAAGAGGTTGCTGAAACAGGGTTGATTTTAAAAGACTAAAGAGTTAAAGGAGAAGAGTTTCCATTAAGCCTCTTTGTTTCAAGAGGGCTTCATTCAATCAAACTCGAGGGAAATCGAACTGGAACGTCATTAGCAGCAGCAGCTCTAGGAAAAACAGCAACCCATAAGCAGGCAAATGTCTGTCTAGAGACACCAACTGCTTCAGGGCTGAGCTAGAGTTACTCAGTCATTATTCAAGTTGAAAAATATCCATTTGGAGTGGACCTTGTAGGCAGTTCTCGCCTAACTAGGTGTCTACAACAGGAAATTTTAGGGTCTAGATTTCTGCGCAGGAGTGACAGCCATTGTTTAGTCTACAGGACTAAACTGAGGCTTTCATTATAAGAGAGTTTTATCCATGTCGTTGTCAACTGGTCACTCAACCATCAAGGGCTTTTTTTATGGTTGGGTTTATATTATTTAAAGGCCAGTCAGCATTTCCTTACACTGTACATACTGTGAAGCTACATAATCAGTTCTCTAGATACTTTCTTTTGTGCTCAACACATGCTTCCTCCATACATGAATATGTGCTGAATGTAACATAATGACAACATATAACAATGTACCAAAGCACCTATGATACACGCAGTTAGAAATTTTGAGCAGACACAACAATATTTGCACGTTCCATACATGCTATCTACATCCAGGATTTGAACACATTGTATTTTTCAAGTCGACCCAGCTTCACACAATCTTTAAGAGCTCCTTTACTGACCTAGATACTACCTGCTCAGTCAAGATCCCAAGATCAAAAAAATCTATCTGACAAGGAAAGAGAAAGAGCTGACACAGAGCCAGCACCAGTTTGAGTGATTAAAGTGGAATTTGTCAAATTATGGGCATCCCGCTATTTGCCCGACGGTAAGCTTGAGCTTGTCTTGACCAGAAAAACAGCAATTTTCCACGTTCAGCACTCTTTTAATAAGATTTCCTCCGTGGCTAACCTGCCTTTTTTTACACTTTAGAGGGAACCCCCTTCACTGCATGGGTTCATAGGAGATTAAAGCAGGACCACATGACTCGGTAGGAAGAATTTACCTTCTGTAGGCTTAAGACCTTGGGACAGGCAATAACTACACATTAAAGGAGACGTATCACGCACATTTCCAGGTCTATATTTATATTCTGAGGCTCTACTGCAATACCTTTGCATGATTTACAGCTCAAAAAACTATTTATTTCTCTTACACTGGTCCTTTATGCAAGCCCTCAGTTCAGCCTCTGTCTGAAACAGGCCGTTTTAGTTCCTGTCTCTTTAAGACCCCCTTCCCTATGAGCCCACTCTGTTCTGGTTAGTTAGCTCCCGGAAGGTGCCTCTCAGGAGATGTAAACCATGGATGTATTAGAAGAGCTGGAAAGGGCTCCGCTACTCAGCCAATTTTTCCAGTGGTCGCTTATGAATTTTTGGAGGTTTTATATTTGTAAAACTTTCCTCAAGCCGAGACGTCATCACAATATGAAGTCTATGGGCTGAGCAGGAACTTATGGGCAGGGCCAACAGGGGAAACACTACTGTGCATATTCAGCAGGCCGAACAACCCTGAAGCTGGAAACTTTTTTCAGTGTATACACTGGCTGAGCAATTCTTATAGGACTGAATGAGCGCCATTTTTTAGTCCAGTATCCAGCTCTTATAATACATCCATGATGTAAACAACAGTAGTAAGATTACGCTTCTTTATCTCATTCTTTACTCAAAATGGAAATGTCTCAAATACATTTGTACATGTTTGAGGCCAAATCTGATTAGAAATATGCAAGTGGACAACATGAACTACCAGTGGAACAGCCTTTACAACGTGGGTTACTGAACAGATGGTCGTTTGTAAGCATGTGCAAACAATCTGATGTTATCACGACAAGAAAGTAGAGGTAACTTTGCAAATAAAACATCCAGAGCAGGCTGAAGCCCTGGCTTTTGACTTTCAGGGAACATTTTTATGTTCAAGTTTTGGACCTTTAACCATGTTTGACATAGACATCCAAAACCATAACACTCAAAATAACAGAAAGTCACGAAAAACATGACATGTCCCTTTTAAAAACACTAGACACTAAGACAGTAATGCTAGAGGCTTGTGATCTATGTAGATGTTCAATGTTGATTTTGGATTTGTCCTTTGAAATAAATATGTATTTGTTGTTTTCATTGGCAGATTTCTTTCTCCAAGTATACTTCAGAAACAAAAGAATGATTCTGTAAGTGAGAGACAAAAATTCAGGGAGGGAGAGAGAGAGAGAGATACAGAGACAAAGTGGAAAGAAGAGAGTGAGAGAGTTTGACCCTGCCAACATCACCAGCTCTATTTTCAGAGGGGACCTGCTGTGCTATTCTGGGGTGAGGGCCCGCGAGTGAAAAGAGGGAGGCAGAGGAGGTGCAACAGGATGGAGAGAAGGGAAGATGGGGGGCAGGAGCAGGGCAGGGTGTAGCCAACAGATGGGGGACAAAGGCGCCCCTTGTCCAGGAACTGAGAGGTCTGGATGTTCGACTGGAAGGCTGGCAAGCCGGCTGGTGAATGTACAAATGAACACGGCTGTTCTCTCGCATTCCTCATCAAACCATGTTTAGCCTCCTTTTCCCCCTGGCTGAGTAGCCTTCCCTGTCACAGCTTCCTGCCAATAATAGACACAGAGGAGCTCTGAGAAGAGAGAAAATGGGTGGAGGGCACTTGAGGTGCAAAATTCACCAAACAACATCTGGGGAGGGGCCGTGCACACAGAGAGCCCTGGTCAGGTCTGACACAAAGTTTTAAAAGGAGTGAAATTCCTACTACATGAAAGACTCAGTTTTGAGAGTTAATTTCAGTTTCCATACATATTCTGCAAAGTATTAAATTATGTGAAATGTAATTACCTACAAAACTGCAATGGATTGAAAGTGCTGTTCATATTGTTATATGTTTGTTACACATTTAAGGACATCACATTTAAAGAAGCTCCATAGAGGATGCCATTTACACTCCTGTCTCTAGTTTAAACTGGTAATGATTTATTAATTGTGAAAACACTACGTCAGCAGCATTATCATTTTTCAGCTTTAAGCAGAATGGTATCAAGTTTATATGATCCTATAGCCGTCATCGCACATGAATATTGTGCAATGAATGACTCAGATCAAATTATGATCATAAATTGATAAAGTTTGGGACGTTTTGGGGTTTGCACAAATTAAGAAGCAAAGAATAAATAAACAAGCATAAAAGTCATTTAATACCAACAATGTTTCACACTTGGTACTGGCACATTTTGATCGGTGCTTACACAGTATTGTTGTTCAACGGGAGTCCTAAAGGTGATAGGGCGACCTATATATATAAAAATCAGAAAACTATGTGATACTGATGATAATGAAACTGCTCAATCCTACTAAATGCAGTGGCTATAAGAATGCAGTAAAGAAAACTGTTTCACCAGTGAATGATGTGAGACACAAAAAAGGCCACACTGTCCTTCTTGAAATTGAAGTAGTAAAAAAAAGTCTTATGACCTACATTAACGCCTGTTTATGACAATAAAGAGCCTTTAAGAGTGGGAATGAAAACAACCTCCATCAGTGTCCTGCTGTCCTATTTATTCTATAATCGACATAAAATGGGAGCAACGTCCACTCTGCCTGAAGGCAGATCTGCCCCTGACATAGTTAATGACTGTTCCATTGTTAATGACCGTGGCTTCACACACACACACACACACACACACGCAGCAGTGTCCTCTGTAGCCTTTGGCCTTGTGGCAGCAGTCAGGAGAGTAACACGATGCTTGACTAGCTGAGGTTCAGGGGTGATGGTTTGACACTCTACCCTCTAGGGCCGTGTTCCTGGGGGTCAAAGGGCCAAAAGGTCTGCATTCCACTGGGTGACACCTGAGCTGGCTAACTGTGTCCACCCCCAACACTTTAACATGCACATGCACTCACAATATTACTGTAACACAAAAGAGAGAGTGCACGTTAATATGCACGCATAAAGAGAGAAACACGCACATGCCCTCTTTGACCCTGCAGTCCACCTCAGGCACCCCGCCTCTAACACCTCTCAACAAAGCCCAGGAATTTATGACGAGGGCTTTTCACAACACTGGCACCAGACAGGTGCAGGAGGAGGGGTGTGTGTGTGTGTGTGTGTGTGTGTGAGTGTGAGTGTGAGTGAGTGAGGGACGACCTGATCATTATCAAACACGCCTGATATTTTTAACAGCCAACTTGTAGTGTGAGCTGCCAGTGAGCCAAATCGTCACTCTAGCCAACACCAAGTCAAGACATAAATAATATCCAGATAAAGTAAAATGTCTTCCAGTAACACAATGTTAGGCGCCTGCCTGGCCTACGAGAATGTAAGATTGTATGTATGTTTTTTTTTATGTGTGTGTGTGTGTGTTTGTAAGAGAGAGAGAGAGACAGACATAGTATACTCTGATAAGCCTTGGAGGCAGACAACAATAATCTGTTGTCCCTGATTACCCCTGTAAAACCACTTGTTTTTTATTTGAGTGTGTGTGTCCTTACAAGCATGTCTGCCAAACGTGTGTGTTAAATGAAAAAAAAAAAAAAAAACCCGAAAGGACCAGTGTGTGCTGACCAACAAAGGGAGTGTAAATAACCCGGTGAATGGCATACTTGTCCTGTACTTTCTTCACTCGGTGACCGAGGCTCGGCTCTGCGCTGCTTCCTCTCCTTTTGGCTCTGAATCATTCAGCGCTGGAAGGCCTTTCAGGGCCCGCGGGAGCTCGGCCGTTTCATTACAATGGTTACAAAACCCCTGCTAATATATCCAAGCATGCAGGCCTTCTCGCTAGCACAACATGGCCCCCTGCCAAAGCAGCCCTCATGTAGCCTAGCTCGCCTACTGCTGCAGGAATTCCTGCTCTGCTGTAACTCTACCAAACAGAGTGGCTGCTAATTCTAGACAGCCTGCAGCCACACCGGCCTCAGTGCACTGCCCCAACCCAAACAACAAAGCACCAACAGCTACAGTATGTGACAACTGTTGACTAATGACTTGGTTTTACCTGAAAATAAACAAAAGATGTTTTCAGTATTAAACCTTTAATGCAAATTGTGTGAATAATAACGTTAATGATTTGATACTGGCACTCTGCCAACGATTAATCATTTACTTATTGCAATAAATCAGTATCGTTATATCAATAAATATTAATTACTTACTTCGTTCCACAGAATTGAGTGATGAATGTATTTTTTATGGCAGAAACACATGAAACATAACCAAATAGGATAAAAATAACAATAAATCAGTCAGGGACTCTTACGCCAAGGAATTAATAACAAAGTGTTAGATTTGACAATTTGGTGAAAAATGCTCTGAATCTTTGAGAGCAGCAAGAGGGATTCTGCGGGTGGAGGGTTAGGGTTAGGGTTAGGGTTCTCTTAATAAACAAATGGATGACCATTAGATCTTAGTTAAATCAACAATATAAAAAACCTTGAGGAGGAGGTTGGGGCGGTGGAGGGAGGTTGGGGCGGTGGAGGGGAGCTGCGGCAGCAAACAGCATTGGCATGAGCGTATCGGCCGAGTATAGTAAGAAGTGTCAGGTTATCGTGCTCAACACCTGCATGAATATGGCAGTATGTCACCAGTCAGCTGGTAGCCAAGCAGCTGTGAATGACGCAGTGATTTTGAAACATGAATGAGGTAGTTGCTGCCGATCAGTGACCGCTAGAACTACTTTGATGATCGATTAATTGTCATTTTTGTAAGAAAAATGCTCAACATTCACTAGTTTCAGCTTCTCATTTGAAAGCATTCTCCGACATTTCCTGCTTTTCCTTATCTTATATGATAAGTAAATTCAAGTTTGAGTTTGGGGCTGTTGGTTGGACAAAAAGAAGTGATTTGAAGATGCTATCTTGGACTTAAATAAGTGATGGTGACCAAACGATCAGTTTCTTGATTGATAAGTAAAATAACTGTTAGTTGCAGCCCTAAAAGTAAGCCAGTATCGCTATGCTCCGCTGCTGAAACCACTATGCCATAAATCACTTTTTCATTTCACAGTTATTTGATTGGTTCAAACTTCTCGAATTTGCTTCATATCATTATATATGGAATATCTTTAATAATAATTATGTAGCCATAAATAACCATAGGGTTATTATGTTATTAGGGTTATAAACACCAATGGAGAACCTCTGACAACTCATCGTCAGCATCAGATCCTCTAAAAACTAAACTATATATATCACAGTGACCCTCGTCTGCCTGTACGATCAATTAAGTAATGATTATCTATTAATAATAATAAAATACTTTATCCTTCCTTTATCCTACCAGAGCACTTTTCTATATAAGATATTCTGAGGATGAAATGAAGAACAGACCAGAAACAAAGAGCCACGAGTAAAACTATGTGACCTGAACTTAACATCTAGCGCCAATCTATGGAATCTGCTCTGGTTTTTAAAGTGCTGCTCTCACAATGTTGCTCCTCGTGAGTTGTTGACTTCCTCCAGACCAAACCATGCAATCGTCAGCCTAGATTAGATTCCAGTTTTGAACTCAGAGGCTTGAACTCTCATGTAACTTTAGCAGCCGCGGCCAATTCTTGAACGCAGCAGTCAGCTTGACCAAAACAACCCCCAGAAATAGCTCTGATCCCATTCCGAGCTCTGGCCAAGTCAGATTCCCCAAACAGGCGCTAAAAGGGAACAAGAGATCGGGAACACACCACGCTCACCACCCCCAAAGTCCATCAATCATTATTCTCCATACAAATAGAGCATTCAGATGGACAAAAAGTCAGTCAATAGGCAGCACACGAGGAGTCTGGAGTGTATCCGGTGAGAGAAAAAGAACCAGCCAGCCGAACAGAGGCAAACTATAGTTGCAGAGAGTCATCTACATCTGCGCTGCTTCATTAATTCAGCAGACGCTCTTATTGGTGCTCTATCAACGAAAGGGCCTCTCAGATTTTTAGCCCTTCAAATAAAGTGGAGTCTGTATAGCCTCATATTCATGAATAATATAAAAACAGAAGACATAGAAAAGACAGGACGAACACAGTGGAGCGCAACAATGTGGCTGCACTTCTTATTTTAGAAGTTTAAGACTTTGTCAAAGCTTTCATCAAAGGTCGTTATTCTTAAGGAGGCGCGGGCACATTTACAAAAATGTGGCGAGGCGATCCATGATGTGGTATCCTGAACACACATTCAGTAGACGCGGTAAAGACACAACACGCTGCGGTGGTAACAATGATCTTACTACTAACAAACATGTTGTTAGAGAGTTAGGTACAGGAGCTCCTACACTTTCATGAAGCATTAAAGTAATAGACCGATGTTTTTGCTCGTTTTTGAATGTAAGATGTTGTAAATCTTTAGAATTTTGGGTGCATTTCTTTTTAAAACTTTTCCTAGCAGATACTGCTTTCTGTTCACGTCGATTATTTGTGATGATTAATTAAAAGATCCTTGGAAAAACACAGTCTTGATGTTTACTGTGATGGATAACAGAACTTCATTTTAACAGCTTATTCATATGAATGGAAACCAGTGGCTGCCTGGAAGGTGTGAAAAACAATTGGAAGCAAGAATAGTTTCCAAAATGGTTTGTTGTAAAGTGTTGGAGAAATTGGAGAAAAATGGGCTAAAACATGGAAAACCACTGGGAAAGTCCTGTATCAGGAATCATCGACTTTTAGAATAATATTAAATGGTGATATATTACCTTGCAAAATGCTGTAACACCATCATGTATTGTGATTTTCTTTTTGGACTAGAGGACAATATGTGTTTCATTTATAAAGTCATTATCCACAAAGAATCACACTGATCAATAACCCTCCAACCAATGCAGATGATCTGATTTCTCTTTTAAAACACAGTAAACTGTCTTGCTCATCAGCCATCTGGTATTTCAGTCTAAATGATCTGAAACAAGTCCAGTTCATGTGAGAAAAAATAGAGGAAAATAAACAAAAAGTATCAAAGAAATGTTGTTTTGGTAATTACCCATGTCCCCAAACAGGCCCTGTTTGACCCTGTGGAGGAGGGATGGGACACTGAATGCAGGGTGGAGTGAGTAGGCCTTTTCACTCCAGCCCACCATCCCCCAACCCTCCCAACTAGTTTAGAGTGGAGGAGGAGGAGGAGGAGTGCACTGTCATTCTGCAGCCATACAAACTGAGTTAACAGCAACCACAATATGACACACCATTTCTGAAGGTAAAGGATGATTTAAACTGCAGATAAAGACACAACATGAAGCAATATTTTACCTTCCTAACCTTTCTTTTGATTGAAAACCACAGTGCCCACTGCATCCTCAAACACACACACACACACACACAAACAACCAGTAATGACTGTTTCCTCTTTGATGACACGTAGCCGGCTCACTGCTCTTTTTTGTTGCAGTGAAGTGTGGGATGGCGTCGCCAAACCCACAGGAATCAATTGCAAAGTCAACAGGCAGCAGAGAGGGAGGCAGTTCCGGAGCGGAGGGGAAAAAAAAAAAAACAACACTGCTGCTCCCTCTTCTCATTTTCACAGAAACCAGTCAGAGCACCAGTCGACCCACACTATCACAGGACTGCCGTTGACTGCTCCTGTTAAACAGAATCCTATTATGGGTTGTAAATGAGACGCAGGTCTTTAAAAGGTCTTTAAATGGTAGAAATCTGATGGAAAATGAATCATAACTGAAATAGGTAGAGAGCTCAGTGAACATTAAAAAAAAGGCTTTCTGTTCTACAAGATTTCTTCTCTGTTAAAACTGCTGAACAAGCCACTCCAGTTTCCAATTATGGCCACTCATCTGCTTACCCAGCATGAAAGGCCCTAACGATACCGGCAAATTTCATCTGGACTGCAAAATAGGTCTGAAACCAATCAAATGATGCAGGCAGAAATAGCCTATATTTAATTAGCCCTGTGTGCCATGATTAGAGCCTTTCCTGGGCTAGTACATTGAGACGCATTCAGGACTGGTTTAATCCTAATCCTGTGAGGAAAGTCTCTCAGGACAGAGAGTTTTGCTGAGCCACACGTGACGCAGCAGGAGCCAGGAGTTTGAAGCCAGTCAATGAGGATCAAGCAGTTTATCTGCCGCCAATCAAACCTGTGACCTTGTCAAAGGCGGACTTGTTTCAGGAGATAATGTAACACCTTGAGAATTTATGACTCTCCGCTCTAAATCAGTAAGTACGCTGCAGGATAAATTGTAACCTTATACGTGCTGATTATAATTTTGAAACATGGAAAACTGCAGCGGAAGTGTATCTCTTTTATTTATGGGAACAAGTCTCAATGGTTTGTGGTTTCAACTTTTAAACTTGAGTGTTTTAAGGGGGTGTGGGTAGGGGTTTCTGAGCTCATTTCAAGCCTTCATTCTGGCAGTAAAACTGTTGCCGTGAACACTAAAGCTCGAGTATTAGATTTCGTTCAGCATACCCAAAAGTGTTCAGCCTCACTTTGTGCTCCTACAACAAGAAACGACTGTTGCGTGCCACAGAAAAGTGTTGTCAAAAGTTGTAATTATAGGCTCAGCTCAAGATGTGCCAATTGGTTCAAACTACCATGTTGCCACATCAGAGAGAACAAAAAGTCGGAAGTTAGAAAAAAAAAAAAAAAACAGCCCGAGCTTATTAAGAGACAGGGAGCCGTGCGCTTGCTGTCATCATTATGCTGTCGCTTTAGAGCGGAGTTGTCAACAATTTCCAAGCAAACGAATAAATAAGAAGCAAAGTGAAGAAGGAGCGATAAAATTCATTAACAGAAATGCTTCTTTAACTCTGCAGGTCACAGTTCTGTGTCTTTCGTGTGTGTCTGCACGCACCAAAAGTGCATTTTAATGAGCTAGATTTCAAGACAAGAGGACATTTATTCAATGGAGGACAAAAAAAAAAAAAAATTCAAGAACCACCAATTTACAAAGTTCACAGCTCTCTGTGTGAGCTGCAGTCACAAGTAAATGGATATTCTTTCTTCTCGGGAATGGCTATTCTGAATTCCTCCTGGTTAATGTCTGTCTGAGTTTAATGAGGGACACTGATATGGAGTGATATGATTAGACAGCCACAGCTCCTGTCTACTCCCATCAAACAGAACAGCACA
Organism: Euthynnus affinis; assembly: GCA_029490765.1. Lineage (NCBI taxonomy): Eukaryota > Metazoa > Chordata > Actinopteri > Scombriformes > Scombridae > Euthynnus > Euthynnus affinis. Next base: position 25,668,614 of record CM055848.1, on the reverse strand, counting down.
AGAAAGAACTGAGCTGGTACGGCTATGTCAGCTGTAGATTTCAGGCAAACTCTATGTCTGCCTATAGTTTGTATATCATCAGCTACATGTAAAAGTACTTATATAGTTAGTGAGGAATGACTGTAAGTCTGTTGATCCTTTGATTGGAAACATTTTCAACACCAGCTGTAATTAGTCGTCAAGGTGTGCACAACCGCAAGAATCTGCCGAGAGTGACTAGCTGAGAGACAAAACGACAGACAATAATTGGCCCTCGAGCATCGGAGAAAAGAACAGACTGAATGATATATCCACAAAAAGCAGGAGGGGGAAGGAAGTGAGAATGAGAGGAGGTGTGTATGTGTCCCTTTTTTTTTCTTACCTTTGGCTCTGCTGGTAGAAGGCCCCCCCTCCTCCTGAGGTTTGCACGCGAGCATCTGTCTGTGCAGATGTAGTGCCTCTGTGGAATGTGCAGCATTCCCCTGACTCCCATCTCCTGTACCGCCACTGCCACCGAGGCTTTCCCCGAGCGCCTCCGGCCCGGCGCCGCCGCTGCCCTCCAGGGTCCTCCCGCTATGACCCACATCTCCTCCTCTGCTGGGCCTCCTCTGGGGCTCAGCTCGAGGTGGGACAAGCAGCCGAACTGAGGGTCTGTGAGACATCTCCGGTTCATCGTCCTCTGGGATCGGGTTGTACCAGATCTCTCCTTCATCGTCCGCATCGTTCTCCTCTGCTGGGTCAACACTCCGAGGATGGGGAGCCTGACTGACGCTGACCTAAATCAAGACAAAAGCTAAAGTTAAACTTCAAGGAAAAGATACCATATTAACTGAAACACCTACAGCAACCTCTGAGGAGGATCCTGTTACCGTTGTTTTTGAAACCTTTTGAGAAATACACTTCTTGGGGAGACTTAGATGAGAAAGTCAAAACCATATCTTGTATCTGTGCTTTAAATATGAAACTACAGCTGGTTAGCTTAGCTTAGCATTAAGACTGAAACCAGGGGGAACAGCTAGCCTAGCTGTGTTCAAATGTAAAGCTCTAAATAACAAATCATATCTTGTTTGTTTAATCAGTGTAAATAAGACAATTTGTGGTGTAATAAGGGCTGTTATCATCATGGGGCTATCAGGTAACCAGTGGAAGGGAATCGTAAGTCACTGCACCCTGGAAAACCACAATTTGCCATTTTTACATTTTGGTTTTTGTATAAATTAAACAAACAGGATAAAATGTTTTAAGTAGTGAGCTTTAGAGGAGCTGGTTGGCAGATTTGTTTGGACAGAGCCAGGCTAGCTGCCCCCCCCCTCCCATTTCGAGTCTTTATGCTAAGCTAAGCTAACTAACGCTCAGCAAGAAAGTGAATTAGCATGTTTCCCAAAATGTCAAACTACTCTTTTAAAACAAAAGAGAGACCTCGAGGCTAACCTGAGGCAGGTGCAGGCGGACCGGCCGCGAAGGAGCTCCCCCTGAGGGTCTCAGGTGGTCTGGGGAGGGACTGGGAGGAGGAGGTGGCTGATGGGAGTACTGGCAGCCCTCCTCCTCAGCTCCCAGCATTCCCTGCAGCTCGTCCTTGGTGCAATGGTTCCTCCCAAGGGAGCTCTGCTGCAGCCAGTTGCGCTTCTTGGAAACAGTGATGGTGTTGAGGTGTGGTCGCCATGTTGAAAGCTCATTGGCTCTGCCCACCTCGCGACTGTTAGCACAGGGGGTTTGGACATTCTCAATGAAAGCTGAGGGAGCGATGGAAACAGAAAGAATATGAAGGTTACAACCACCTGCCAGGAGATAATAAAAAAATATTTGTTTGGCATAAAAAGCAACCAAAAACAATTATCAGCATCGTCATTAAAATAACGATTGAACACTGAATGACTCAATCTAGTGTGTAATCTCAGACTATTCATGTCCTGTCAAGCTGATGAAAACATCTGTATCAAGAAACCACAGGTGTGAAAATATTAGAATAATGCAATTAGGTTGTTTTTTTTCTCTGTCACTAAAAAGACACCACTTGATTTATCTTATCAGATTGTGAGGTCTTATACTTTATGAAAGGACTGTTTTTTTTATGACCAAATTTTCAATCAGACTTCCACAGGCACTCTGGAGCACCTCCTTCCCCCCTTTTTCTCCTTGGTGACATCCCATTTCAGGGGTGTTAGCTTCGGAAATATCTGGGCTCTGAATTCAGAAGTGATCCCAGGGAGACGGAGGGATTGAGCACACATATCTTCCATCACAGCAACTTGGAAAAAAAAAAAAAAAAAAAAAAAAGAGCGAGAAACTGCTGGCATTACAGCTGTGAAAATAGAGCACAGAGGGGAGGGTGTGTGTGTGTGTGTGTGTGTGTGTGTCTAAGGGGTAGAACGATGAGTACAGCCAGTGGTGATACGTGCGCAGTGAAAAGGGACAAATAATAGAGATGGTGACGTGGTCCTTTAATGTTCCAAGCAACAAAAGAGTGGCTGCATAGCTCTTAGTGTGTGTATGTGTGTGTGTGTGTGTGTGTGTGTGGATGTTTTGCTCATGAGATAGTAAGATTTGTTTCCCTTGAAATCGAAAAAGTACCTCTGCAAGTCTGACACGATTTTATTTTCACAAGGGTTGATGAGCAGATGCCAGCCAGAAAAAAACAAGCTCTATGCATGTGTGTGTGTGTGTGTGTGTGTGTGTGTGTGTGACGGGGAGAGAGAGGTGCTGAGGGCAGGGTCTTGCTGTAACTTGTACAGCAGGCTCGTGTAAAAGACTGTTTTGATCCTCGGCTCCCAGACGAGCCCCTCCACATGCTTTAATGACAACTTCTCCTTTCCTCAAGGAAATGCATTTTCATGAACGCCAGGCTACATCCACCAAATTATAGACTTGGGAATATTTTCACTCCATGCAATCGAAATTTAACCCAGGGCATCTAAAGTGTGCATGTGCGACTGTACTATTAAGAATTGTGAATGAGTCAGAATAAACCACAACAGGGTTTTTTTTTCCCTTTATTAAGCCGCAGCAGACTAACAAAAGAGAACTGAAGTACATTAAAATTCACATGGTTTCATATTACATAACTTCTGCTCAATAGATTGATGTACTTTTTTTGCTTGGTTGCTTTTATTGACAAAGGCCTGAAAGCGGCACACACAGAGAGAGAGCAAAGGGCTCCGCTGGGATTTACTTTTCTCTGGAAGTCAACCAGCCCCTCTGAACAGCCTCTCTCTGCTCTTCTGTGATCTACAAGGCAACTTTATTAACACTTCAACAAAGCGACTGTTGACTCGCAATAACTGCTGCCATCTCCAGTGCCCCCAAAATCCCATAAATACCAACTTTGGAGTCCCTCTCGCCACAAAAAAAAACAACTCGTGCACTTTATTTCTCTACTCGACGCTGACTTTTTTTCCCCCCACTATGACAACTATGATACAAAGAAGGATGAAACTGATTCGGTTAGGAATGCCATTCCTCTGCGTTCCAGCTGATTATATAAGACACCGCTGAGTATATAAAACAGCTTTCAGTGGCGAGAACAGAGGCCACTTTTAAGGCATTCCTAATCTCCACAGTAAAAAAAAAAAAAAAAAAAAAATGCCTGAACAGCAAAAACACAACTCATTGCAGCCTCTCAGTCATCCGTTTAATTTTAATTCAACCAGACCACCACACTGCAAAGAACACAAAGCAAATCTTTAAGTATTTCTTACATTCTGCTTTGCTTAATTTACAGAAGGTTTCCAGTCGGAAACGTGTTTGTATGACATGAAACAGCAACGTGTTTGCATTAGCATGGATTAGGACTGATGTTGCGTTTGACGGCCCGGAGCTCAGCAGCATTAGCATGTGCCAACTACTGAGTGAAGGGGAAATGTACAGTATGTTTCTGGCACTTTACTGAGTCCCATGAGTTGATGTGTAGGCAAGCCGTGTACTGTAATAATCTGCTACGGTTTGTTTTCAACTGTTCCGGCCTAAAGTTCCTTGTAACCCTTTAAACTCTGTCTGAAAGCAGTGTTGTTACTCATATTCGAATCTGCACCAGAAGGACACTTATGGCATATTTTATGATCAAAATAGTAACAGCATTTTTTTTTTTTCTAAGCTAGCCTTCTAGACCAAAATACCCAAACCGCAGACTCTGCCACCAAAGCCAGACTAAAAAGATCAGATGCTTGTGCACGGAGTTGTTGTCAGCATGCCATCTTCTTTAAGGGGTCTTTCATAACTGGAAGAGGATGCGTGTTCTGACACGAACAGCATTCCAGACCACAGCTTCAGATTTACAGCCTTCCCTCTGTCTCGTTCCACTGTCACACACCTTCAGAGGAGTAACACCTTCCCTAAGCAACGGCACGCCACTGGTTTGACTTAATGAGTGAGAATTTAGATATTTACACTGCTATCAAATATCAAACCATTTCCAGCGCTCTCCAGCTTGTCTCGGCTTCTTACATCGGCATGTCAGTATTGCCTCTTAATACTGTTGATGTGAAAGAGTACTTATTATTCCAGCAGAGGGTTATTATACTGCGGCACATTCAGCCTGATAGAAATAGGCAATGGAATCTCACAGTGCTTTTCTCAAAAATAATATTTAAACTGAGGAAACTGCTTTTATATAATAAGCATGAAACAAAGAATACAAAAACTTTTTTTGTTTCATGTCCTTACCAAACATTAATAACAAGGACACTTGTAGGACACAAATAAGAGGACCCTGTCAATTACGATTTCCATAACAGAGCTAACACAGCTTGGCTCCCCGTGTGCTTTGTTGGCATAAAGATGATGTTTTCAGGGCACGGAAATCTCACACCCCTGACCTGAAGGTAACAGATGGCCAAAGCACATAATACAAGGATGCACGTCTACAGGAGAAAATAAAGAGAAGAAGAGGTGGTGCACGGGGTGGGGAGGAGTGTTATGGGTTTGTCTGAGGTGCTGAAAGGAATGCAAACTTAAAAAGAAAAAACGCTTAGTTCATGGATGTGCTGGTATGAACCTGTGCCATGTGAGCCTGACAGTAAACTCTCACTCCAATTATATTCCCGATCTAAATCGTCTGAGTGACTGAATCTTTTTCTCCTCGCGAACACTTAAGACAAAACACTTGAACTACTTTCCCATAGGCTTTTCCTTTATTTCCTGAATTCCTTTTTCTTCATAGAGGCTCCTCTTTTGATAAGTGCAAAACACACACCAGCTAGTTTTCTCGTCCATACAGACAACACTTTGTTGTGTATACAGAGTTTGGGGGCTCCCCCTCTTCAGAGGGAATCTTTTGCTGTGTGCCATACATTCCTGTTGACATGAATTCACATGGTAATGAGGGTTCTCCGAGTAGATTTTTCTTTTTACACCAGGACAGGGCTGAGATCATCCAGGGTTGCATCACATGTCAACACTTGCATCCCGCTGAGGCATCCTGGCAGCACAGCCTGCTAATGCAAATACCACTTCCTCCTCAATATGTTGGCTTCAAACCCAAATTATTTTTAATGTTGGAGCTCTTCCAGTGACTCTCCTGTCCTGCTTGTTATGTCTGTTTTAAAATGGATAAAATGCTTCAGGGGTGGGATTTAAAAAAAAAAGATTTACTCCCTATGTGACCCACAACACTGGTCGTTGAAAGGCCCTTCAACAAAGCCTCCTGATAAATTTTTAACTGATAATCCGTCATCTTGCCAAACAAGATGCTAGCATTGGCCCCATCATGTGACTCATACAACTCATAAACCATCCTGCTATGAACCTGCGTGCCTCAGGTTTCTCCTTCATCATCTGATCTGTCTCTAGAGCTACCATCCTTCATAAATCTGTCTTAGTACAGACACAGCACAAAAGACAAATTATTGTACCTCCACCATCAGACGTGGGTGTTTGTGTGAAGAAAAAAAAAAACAACTCCTCTGCAGTTCAGTAACAAGGTTTTTGGCACGGTGCAGAAACCAAATGCCACATCGTTCTGACATGACTTGACAACAGTTGAGTGGGTTTATGTTACACCTGCGTTCTCGTCTAATAGCTACATTGAATCACTGAGCAAGCAGGAATTAATGTAATGAAAATGTTGAGCAATAATGCATGTTAAACCTTATACAGAGTATATTTGAAAGTTATTATTTTTAAAGGAACACTTTGACATATTGGGAAATGATTCCTGTGGAAAGTTAGATATGGAGATCAATACCGCTTTCATGTCTGTATGTTAAATATGAAGCTACAGCCAGTAGCCTGTTAGCTTAGCTTAGTGTAAAGACTGAAAACGGGAAAACAGCTAGCCTGGCTCTGTCCAAAGGTAACAAAATTCACCTACGAACACCTCTAAAGCCCACTAATTAACAAATTAGATTCCATTTGTTTTATTCATATTAAAAAGCTACAGACTAATTCTTGGATATGGCCAAGAAGTGGCGACTCCAACAAGTTACTAGTCCCAGCCCAGAAATATTCCGACACATAAATCCCCCTAAAACAATGACTTTACTCTACTGGTACGAGTACCTCCTTTTTCTGTACAGATTTAACAAAGATGTTAATTAGCTAGCTTTAGAAACATTTATACTTTTAGCATAACCAGGCTAGCTGTTTCCACTTGTTTCTACTCTTTATCTTAAACTAAGCTAACCTAGCTTCGAATATAACAGCCAGATATGAGAGTGGTATTGATCCTCTCATCTCACTCTCCGCCACAAAAGTGAATAAGCATATTCTTTTAAAAGCTGTTTTTGACAAGATAGAAAAAGCTTTTTCACTATTTTTCCGTCAGTGTTGCTCTGTTCCAAGGGGGCAGTGGTGTGCTGGTCATCGGGCTTACCGAGACAAATCCCGGTGGGCCAGTGGACCATCAAAAAATCCATACAGCTTTTACCGGCCCTGTCTGTCTCTTTGCTGGGCCTCATTCTGGGTGCACATGAGAGCGTGCAGCATGCATGTTCCAGGACTGGGCTAACTGGCCAATCACAACCAAGTTATATACTGTACATGTGTAATCAACCCTCACCGACCTGACCCAAGCAGCATCAGGTTTGACTGATACACCACTCCTGAGTTCAGGTCTGGCCAAAACATGACATCTGGATACTATCTGCCTGCCAGCACGCCAATGTTCTGCCACAGCACAACACAACAAAACTATAAATCCTCTCATTGCAAACACAAACATGTAAGTGCAAACAGGAGTTGTGCATATGCACGCTCATCTGCACAATAACCCTCATCCGCACATTTACGTATAAGGAGCTCTGTTTTGGGTAATAACTGACATGATCTTTTATATTGTAATTAAAGGACAAGTCAGAACAGAATTAAATTAGTTCCTGTCTAATTAAGCAAATGCTTCTGGCGTGAAATATTTTGTCCTATGACTTCATGGTGAGGTTTAATTTCCAAGTATCACTCAAGGGGAGGAACAGGCCTTATTTTAGAAAGACAGAAATATATAAATATTTGCATTAATTAAAAGTAGAGTCATAAACTCTATGAAAACTTTCAAGCCAAGACAAGAAATTCACTGGAGCTTTTGAAAGCTTTGGTATTTCTTTTTTATTTTAAATAGCTCTTTGTGAGGCGCTGAGAGGCCCACAGGGGCAAGATAAGCCCAGGGCTGACCTTAATAAATACTTAATCGCCCTTCATTTTGTTCATTCATGGCAAGGAATTAAGTGACACAACGCAAACAAGTTAAACAACAGGAATGGCATCCTAAATATTCAATCCAAAGTCTCTTTAAAATGCAAGTTACCATGGAGCTGTCCAGTGCAAACGACTGGGGAGGAAGGCAACATGACAGCCCAGCCCCCCTACTCTCGAACACACACACACACACACACGCATACCACTACCACAGAATAACTGCAGTGGCTTCTCTCCTGCTTCGGATTCCTCTGGCCACAGCTGTGGAAAAGTTCAGCAGGGACAGAGAGAGCGAGAGAGACAGAGAGAGAGGGGAGAGCTGAGCAAAATGGAGAAAAATGGGAATCAAGGGGAGGGAAGAGACTTTGGAAACTAATATCAAGAAGAGTCCTGTCTTTATTTTAACAAAAGTGAAGGGGTAAAGAGCCGGAGATGTATAGTTTGAGCTGTGCTGAGCCAACAGCAGCTGGAAGTCAAACACAGACGCCTTCCCCTCTGCAGCCTCAGAGAGAGAGATCACACTCTATTTCTAGCAGCACAGCAGCAGCGACAGTCAACAACAGCCTGCACACATGGCAGGTCATCTATTTGCTCTGGAAGAGACTGTCGCAACAGCACACACACTGAGATACACACACACATATTGCTCGAACACATAGAAAACTATTACAGAAAGCCAAAAATTGAGCAGTAGAGCATAAAGAGCTGGTGATACGTTTTAGATCCATACAAAGCAAGTCCATTTCCACATCCTATATCAGAAATGTCAATAGAGAGTTTTCCACACGGACGGTTTCCGAATCAGATGATTAAATTGGCTAACTGCCATGTTTGCAGTCAGTTCAGGTCAACGTAGATGAGAAGTGCATTGCGTTTAGGAAAACTTTTTCCCAGTGTAATGGTAACTGAATAAATATGCAATGTGTGCACCTAGCATAGATTCAGAGGAGGTCGTAATCACTGCAAGGTGTAAATGCTATTAAAAATGGGTAAAAGGGGGTTTGAGATGAGACTGTTTTGTTTCCAAGGTCAAGAGTGAACTTTTAATCTCAACTTTTCAATCACCAACATCTGAACATCTACTCCATCTGCTGAGGAAGATCGGGTGATATGATCGAAAGCTTCAGCCGCTAAATTAACCCTGTGGTGAGATTGTTTTGCCAGCTAGGTAAATGTAGTTTAGATCACTCCGCATTCCTCTTCAACCCTTTTGTATCTTGTATTAGACTAATTTTGCATTACATACATGTTTAAAGTCATGTTAACATGTATCTCCTGTTGTTGTGGCTGGTTTCACGATATAGATGTTTTCATGTTTTTACACCTCGACACAACACTATATAATCAGACAATCATTTGGCAATTTGTACATGATCAAATACATTCACAAACACACACACACACACACAACCCCACCACCAACACCACAAAAAAAAAACCACTAGCAGAGGAGAGTGAGTTAGTTGTTACTTAACTACACTGTGAGTGATCCGACCTACGACCTAAAGTGCTATTAATTTAGTGTTAAAATGCACCTAAATTAGTGTGAAGGAGAGAACCCGCCACCGGTTAGAGAATCTTAAAAAGAAAGCAAAGAGGTCTGAGGTGTCTCGTCCCTTTGCTTTGCATCCAGAAGAGGAGGAGTGCAGGGTGGACCGCCACCAGACGGAGTTTACTATGAGTGGAGGAGGATGACAATAATCAGACGGGAGGAAGGAGGGTGAGAGTTCCCTGATTTAGAGGATCCACGGGAGTTGAGGCCACTCCGTGTAGCCTTCCTACCTGGCTGCTGCTGCCGTGGTGACTTGACTGTAGGTGACTTGGCCTTGACACATTTAACCCCTCGGTTGGATGTGGGGACCCCTGGTTTACACCCCCCGAGGTTAGCTTGGTCCTGATTTTGGCCTCCACTGCGGGGCAAAGACGGCGATGAGCCCTCAATGCGTTGCTTCATCTCGGAAGACAACAACCGCCCCTTGTGCATCCACTCTTGCATCTTGTTGACAGTGACGCCGTGCCCCTTGTTGACCGAGTTGGCCCCCTGTGCTCGGACCCCAGTCAGCTCCTGCTTGTTGTCGTGACCCTGATTTGACGAGGCCTCAGCATTGCTGTCTGAAGAACCTGTGAGGCTGTTGACTGAGCTGCTGCTCTCGTTGAGCTGCCCGCCGCGGTCCTCCTCACCGCCGGCGTCTTGAAGCAGCTCCTCACTGCTTGTCGCATCGTAAAGCGCCCGAGGGTCTGACAGCTCACCCGCTTTAGCCCCTTTACCCTCTTTAGCTGCTTGTAGCTCTGTAACTCCTGTATCACTAAAGGTTTCTGGACTTTGTGTTCCAGGAGCTTTAATACACAGCAAGGGTCCACCTGGATACCTGATAGCTCCGTCACTAGCAGAGCGCAGTAATGTGGGTCTTATCTTGCCCAAGGACAGGTTCACCATGCTCTTACTGTTCAGCCTGCTTTTGAGGCCTGACTCAATGTTTCCACTGAGGCAAAGCAGGAGTGAGTCAGTGTCAGACACCTGCTGTGGGCTGTGGTCACCTCCTGAGGACCAGGAGTCGCTGTCCATGTTTTTGGCAGACAACCTTGAGCACAGACTATCTCTGGAATGGCTACTACAGGAGGAGGTGGCCTGTTGCTCGGTTAAAGCACCACTAATCTGCTGCACATCCAGGTTGATATCATTCATAGCATTGATAAGGAGGTAATAAGCCTCTTTCAGCTGGTTCCTAAGCCTGTCTGTTTCCTGCGCACTGTTACTGTCATCAGTCTGTCCTTTATCCTGACCGGACTGGGGCAGCTCTGCAACCTCTGCTCTGTCACCAGCGCTTTTTGCTCTGATAGTTTCATAAAAAGGCAGAATTTCGTTATCATAGTAATCCTCGTCTTCACTGTCTAAAGGGTATCTAAGTGAGCCCTCTGTGGCGCACAAGGATGCCATGTTAATGTCGCATATGTCTAGCTCTGTGGGGAAAAACGTCGGGCTCTGCAGACAGCCTACTGTCCCCCTGATGTCCCCTGCATACTCAGGCCCATAGCTCTCAATATTTCTGATTAAAATGTTTTCTTCCGTGTTGCCGGAGATGCAGTTTGGATTCACAATCGCTGCGCAAACTGGTGAGTTTGTCTCCAAAGTTTGGTTGTTGTCAAAACTCCAGTTGGCGTTGTGTACATCTACAGCCACTACAGTCCCTGCCATGTGCCGGGGATGTCCTCTGTCCAGAGGCTCACTATCAGCGGGAGTAACCCGGCCCTCTGGTGGCTTACAGACCCCGGTGTGCGGCTCTACCCGTGCGCAGGACAAAACGTGATTTGAATTGTCCCCAAACCCGATTGAATCCCCGACGCTGCGCTGCCGCGGGACCGCGACGAAGTGTTTTCTCTGGACATGCGGTCCTCCGAGCGGGACCCCCGCCGATAACGTGATTCTGTCAGCGGATCCGGGCCCCTGTTGGCTCCTATCTGCTCCCCTAAACACACCATGTCCCCCAAACTGCACGTCTCTTTGAAGTGAGACCCCCAGGAGCTCCTCATTAACCCGAACCCTACCCCCGCTGCTCGGCTCCTGGGGACGTGCGCCGGCCAACTCCGCTGCTCGGCTCCCCCGGACTAAAACAACCCCCCCTGTTTGCACCATCGCCCCGTCAACACAATTCTCGTACGTACTCATTCTCTCTGTCGTGCAATCCAGCTCTGCGAGCAAGACTACCGGACGAGCCTCGTCGGAGTCTGGCTGCAAAACTTTTTCTTTACCTTCTCGGCCCCCATTCGCCGCCGCCGCCGCAGCAGCAGCAGCAGAGCCGTATCCACCGCCGACCGTCGCTCCTTTCTTGGATTTCTTCCCCCGGAGTTTCGCTAGTAAAGTCCTCCGCAGAGGATCAGCCATTCCTTTCCTTTGCCCCCAGTTAATTCCTCCCGGTTTCTTTCAGCAGGCTGGCTCCTGAAGGAAAGAGCCGAGTGGGTTCTCCTCGCTCGCCGCGGTCAAAGCTCGCCGGGCGGACGAGCTCCTCTCCATTCTCCGCCGTCACCTCCGCACTGTCGCCTCACTCACTCCTGGCTCACTTCACTCAACTGCACCACCTCTCTCTCCCTCTCTCTCTCTCTCTCTCTCTCTCTCTCTCTCTTTCCTCCACACACACACACACAGAGATAGAGAGAGAGACACATACACACACTTTACCGCCTTCTTTCTTTCTCTCTAGCGCCTCACCTCACCTTCTCCTCGTGTTTGCAGCTCAGATATTTGACATTTTCCTGGCTCAAAGTTCAGGGACCTTGTACTTAAATTATTCGGAGAAGTTCGCATGAAACTTTCTTGTAAATTAGGCTGCACAGCTGTAGAAAGTTCATTTGTAGAATGAACACAATCGCACATCTCATGAAAAATAATTTTATTCCATAATAACTTTAAATTAATGTCTTTATTAATACCGCATACATAGCCTAACTTCAACTTTGCTCTTGCCTCTTCTCCTCATTAGGCTTAATCAAGTCAGTTCTGCACTTAGACATGTTAACAAAGTGAATAGTAATGAGATCTGCGCTTTCTAATACCACCAATAATAATAATAATAATAATAATAATAATAATAATAATAATAATAATAATAATAAACAATAAACTGTTTTGGATCTAATGCTCTGCTATCTGATCTGTGGTTGTAAATGTTAGTAATAAGCTAATTAAGTTATTAAATTAATTTTGGCTATGGCAGATGCTTTGTAGCTCTTTATCTGAAGGTCAGAGGTCAAACAATCTTTTAGAGGAGCCTCCCTGATTAACTGATAAGAGAAATTAGCCGGAGGAGGATATGCATCAGACATAACCTAACTACCAAAAAAGATCCTCTTATTGTAGATTTATATATTTATAAGGCCATTAGTTACAACTTTAATATAAAGTGTTAGTGGCACCATGTAATCTTATAATGATGTAAAATGTAGTAAAATCATTGTTACTAACATTGTGCACCACAAGGACAAGTGCTGTTTAGGGGTATAATAAAAACATAGAGGGTAATAAACAGTAAAAGGGATAACCAAAACATAATAAATAAATAAAAATCAATAAATCTGTGCATCTCATTTGTAAATGAATGTATAGCAATGAATAATTAACTGTCCAGCTATGAGTTTTTTTTCTGGAAGAAGTGTTGAAATCTTTTATTCAAGTAAAAGTACTAATACTACAATATAAAAATACTCCATTACTACAAGTAAAACTCTTCCAATCACATTTTTATATACGTAAAAGCACATAATTATTATCAGCTAAATGTAATTGAAGTATAAAAAGCAAAAGTACTCATTATACAAAATGGACCATTTCACAGTGTTATACTACTTTATACACACAGATGGTTTTATCTATAACAATGCATCATATTTTAGAAGCTGTTCGTATGACTTGGATGAATCTTTTAAATGTAAAGAAACAGTTGTCTGATACATGCAGTGGAGTAGAAATGCAATATGAAGCATAAAAAGGAGATATTTATCTTTTTAAGTGTCTCAAAAAGTACAGTAAATACTTAGTTACATCCCAAACATCTCAACCAACATTTTCAAATGTGTGTAATGCTTTTAAAGGTTGAAAATGGCTTCCGATATCATCCAAATGTTTCCCCTCCGTAATGTAGTTTTGTAAATATAATCCTATAAGCTATATCCCCATGACAAGACTGAAGGTTTGGTTGATTGTATTTGGATTGTAGCTCCTGCAGCTCCAGCCTATTGAAATTCAAGACATATTTGTCCCCGAATTGCGAATTAAATTCATCCCCGAAATGTGAATTAAATTCAGCCGGTGAGTAGTGAGCCAGGACTTCAAATTAACACCTTCGCTGGTAGCTGTGAAGGCCTTTCAGCAAACAGCAGAGAAAAACAACTCTCATCCCAGGGGAGAGAAAACATGCTTGACCCTCCACGGAGAGAAAGAGAGAAATGTCAGCAAGTAATATTAAAGAGATGGTGATAACCTACCAGCTCTGAAACATCTTGTACCTGTTAACAAATGAGCAGGATTGTGTATGTCATGAGGAATTTGTCATTTTCATAGGTTCATCTTCATTATTACACACATATGAAGGCAATTTTTTCCCCTCCGATGACAACACCAAACAAAAATCGTGACCTGCCACATCATGGATCACCGACGATTATTGGACTGACACTTTTATCTGAAGTGTATCTTGAGTAATCCTCTCCTCCTTTGACCTTACATCTAACCCCTGTCCATGCTCGCACCACAACCCGGGGCCTTGAGAGTGGCTGAGACAGCAGAGAAAGGAATGAAACATACTTCACTTGAACCTTAAGCCATTTGTTTGCTGTTGCCTTTACTTGGAATGTGCGAGAGGATGAGCTGCTGAAAAGCTGCAGTGGGTGTATGAGTGCACATGCACTCTGTATACCTCTCTCTTTAAAGCACGCACACACACACTAATCCATTACAGCCCTCCTGGCATAAACGTGCCTCTATTTTCTAACTTCTACTCATGATTGAGGGCATTATTGTCAGAGCCATTCATCGACAGGGCCCCCAACGTTCCAAATTCACCCCCATTCTCCCCCCCACCACCATCACTGCCCTCAGTAAAACATGATAAGCATCTGTTATTGCTCTGCAGGAGCCGTGTAGGCCCTGACGCCTCAGCCTGCCTTCCCGACTGACTGACTAGACCCTGTCTGGGCAGTTATTTACAGGTCAAAACCTGCAGGCTGCATAGTGTGTGTTTGTGTGAGAAAGAGAGAGCGAGGGGGAGAGAAGGGGGTGTCACAGGGAGAGGAAGCTTGATCATGCACAAGGAGAGGAAGGACCCAAACCTTTGGACTGAAATGATGTGTTGCAATTTTTCACAACACACTCACTGCAGGGCATAAGCAATCTCTTTTATGATAAATAACGTCTATTAGTGCAATTTTCATGCTGGAAATGTTTAGCATGCCTGAAAATGTGATCTTATCTTGTGATATCTCTTAGCACCTGAGGTTATGCTGCAGTGTAAGTAGTGATGACTTGCTATATACATGTCATTAGAAAACTGGGTTGTAAGAAGTGGCGGTAACTAAATTTATCCAAATGGTGTAATTTTGTGGTGCTTGTACTTTATTTGAATGATGCTTTGTTTTATAAAGTGTCAGAAAATAGTGAAAAAGGTTGATAACAATTCTCCAAACTTTAATAGTAACAGTCCAAAACCCCAAATCTTCAATTTTCTATCACAGAAGACAGATAACAGCAAATATTCACATTTAATTGGCCTAATTTCTGCTTAATCAATGATTTGATTTTAACTTATTATCAAAATCAGTTGAAAATATATATATAAAAAATTAGCTCCTCCTAGACCTGCTGCAAAATCAAAATGTGCTTACACTGTAATGCATCACTAATTATTGTCCGACTAGAAACGCATTTCCTGCAGAAAATGCAACTACAACACACTTGTTCCACATCCCCATCTATAAAACTTTGTAGAATTTGGTTACCATGATATATTACACTTAAGATATATGGCAGTTAATAAGTAGTATGGTGATGTTTTACTCATGACCACATGAGTAAAACAGGGGCTATTTGTGCCAAGTTTCAGTATGTCGTGCAGATACAACAGTTCTGGCCTGTTAAGGGTATCACCCACGCCTTCAAAAGTTTGGCAACCACTTACAGACAAGCGATAACCAGAAACGAACTCAAGTTTTGTACAGGGTCATCTAAATATGGTGTTTACCAAGCTTGGTGAAGATTAGATGAACTATGTGCCAACAAAAACAAAAAATCCTAAATGGCAGAAAATATTTCCATGCGCAAAAGAGCGTGGCCTGTATCAGTTAAATCAGCCTTGTTCAAGCAAGACACTGTGCAAATATTGTTTTGATATGCCTCACAGTTCACGACTCATGTAAAACAGATAATAACTGACCACATGGTGGCGCTATTGGTCCCATCTTTTAATATGTTAAGCATTTCCACATGGGGGACCCCTCCATGTAGTATGAATACTTAAGCACTTTTAGTGTTTGAGATACCACCTTGCAAACATTCCTCCCGTAGACTTTCTGTCACAGACTCTGTGATTCTGGATTTTTTGTGTTTTGGGGATTTTGGTTTTATTTGTAGCAGATGAGAGATGCTCATTTTCTTTTATGAATAGATAATGGGTAGAAAGCAAATCTCTTCATATGCATGTAATACAATTTGAAAAAAATTAAATTAAAGCCTAAAAGGATTTTGGATCAAAAAGACAATTGACGAGATAGGAAACAAGAAAAAATGAAACCCTTTCTGGCTTTGTACAATTATCTGCTATTTTACTGTGAAATAAAGTTTTACCTGTGAGGAAGCTTTACCAGAGTGTCAAGGAAGATGATAAGAGACAGAGTCAGAGACAGCCAATAAAAATAAAGCAAAATCAAACTTTCTTTAACACAGCTACACTGGTGTCCTCTATCGTTTCTGCTCTTTCTCAAACCAACAGCTCTCCCCTTAAATAGCTGCTCCAATCTATCAAGGCAGAACCATATCTCTATCAGGGGTGTCCTTTCCCCTATACCAACAACTGGTATATGACAATGTCACTTATATCAGTTAATATTGTTCACACACACATCAACCACAGCATTGTCCAAAAACCATAATACAAAATAAGTGCGTAATAACGTAAATACAAAGCCAAACATTTATCTAAATAAAATAAATGCACCCACACTTGGTTTAACCCATATATCACTGATGATGTCAGCAAGATCTTAAAACCAGGAAGTGGTTCAGTGCCTCCCCCTTTTGTCTTCTGGAGAGCTTAATGAGTGTACGGTAAGTTACAACCCAGGCTAATCTATAACTCAAGGAACTCAGTAATTAAATCAATAAACAATAAATAATGACCATAAATACATTTCTGTCTTGATTAAACTAAGCCCAAACAAAACCCAGGATAGTATGTGACCGCAATGTGACTGGCAGGAGTATGGCAAGAAATACAAAGTGTAATGAGAACTTTCAGCAGTCACACAATATATAATAATAAAACATGCCAGTGACCATTCTCTATTCTGTTGCATACCAAGTATTTTTACTTTGCTGAGCACACTAGCAGATTACTTTAGACGTGAATGCTTTCTTTCTGATTACCCTTTGTTTTATCGTGATAACAGTCTTTTCACCAGACTTCCTGGATACATCTCTTAAATCTAGTGCCGGCAAACTGCTAAACAAGGCTCAGTAAAAACAAAATTGGCATAAAAAAATACACATGATGAGCTGACACAGATTTAAAGGAACACAAAATAAGCACTTGTCAAGAGCTGCTATGCATGCTGACTCAACAGCACTGGAGAAATGAGGAAGTTTGTCTTCTCTCCTTTCTTTTTCTTTTTTTTTTTTTTTCCTCCTCCAACAGCTACTTGTGCCCTTTGTGAAAGCAGTGGCAGAACATCTGCTTAGCTGGCCCCCTTTCAGATGGCCTGGCCGCAGAGTGTATGAGGAAGAGAACTGAGTGTGTGTGTGTGTGTGTGTGTGTGTGTGTGTGTGACAGAGAGAGAAAGGAAAGTAGAGAGAGAATATATATGTGTATGTGGGTGCATGTTTGCGTGTGCATGTGAGTGTGTGTGTTGGGATGCAGGGCTTTGCAGCTGTTGGGTCTCCCCTCCTGATGGCTACCCATTGTTCCCTCTCTCTGTGTCTGGCTCTCTCTCTCTGTCCCGGCTGGTTTATGGGCCTTCTCCTTTTCTCAGTACACACCGCAACTAAATTTATGTCCTTGGACACAAGCCTTTCTCAGGGTATAAATTAGGCTGGATGATTGCTGTCAGAGTAGCGTTGCTAAGGGCCTGCCGCTTTACGTTCCAGAGAATCACATTATTGTCATAGCCATTCACTCATATTTTACTACCGCAAAGAAAATCTAAAAAGGGACCCATTGTCCCTCACTGTGAATCTGTTACGGCGTTTATATGAACACCGGTGTCTTGATAAGGCTGTGGATGAGTAAGCTAGGTTTTTAACATTTTGAGACAAAAAAATCTTTAAATCTGACCATTAGTTTCCTCGTGCCGGACAGTAATTGGAGACTAAAACACTTTGCTGCGAGAGTCCAGGTTCAATTAACCTGTGTACGTACAAGATATAGTGAAAGTAGATGATTCATATAAAAACAAATAAACATCGTAGTAGTGTTTTCATACAGCTGTATAGTCAGGACAACCATTACAACCTGTACAAATTCCACATATCCAAACTATAATACTATATATAAAACTATATAAAACTATAATAAAGGGCCAGTATCGGTGAACTGATTGGTAACTACATTTATACGCATCATACATTCTTGTCTATAACCCAGATAAGCTCTTATCTCAGTTGGTATAAACCTGACTAAGATAGCTGGGATATTAATCTGTGGGGCTAACCTAAATATTCTGCTTGCTCATGCTGGCTGAATTTTTCTGTGAGTGTTATATAAAGATGCGTAGTAAAAATAAAAACCAAATATGGCCTCAACTGTAGCATCTGGAATAAAGTGTTCTTCTTAAGCACACGCAATGACTCATGGATGCTAAATTGAGCGGTCTAAGTCAGGAAAATGATATTTCATCCATCCTTGGCTTTAATTTGTTGTTGAAACTGCCTTCTGCAGTCTTTTTTTTATAGCTTTCATTTTCCTAGCAAGATTTTTCAAGTTAAATGCTTGATGCCAGGAAGGACAGTGATTAAAACCAACTACTGCGGCTGGAGCAGGATAAATAGAAAGGACTTGTGTTGCAAGGACTCTGGTTTTCATTATCTATTAATCTGTTGGTTTTTTCCAGTAATTGATAAATGGTTAACTATGAAATGTCATAAAATAATAAAAAATAGAATCACAATTTACAAGAGCTTAAGATGACATTTAAAACACAAAGATATTCAGTTTACAATGTAAAACAGAATGAATCAACAAAACCTCACATTGGAAGCTATAACCAACAGCTGTTTGGCATTTTGTGGTTGAGAAATAACTTCAAATGATGATTTGATTATCAAAACAGATGCTAATTAATTTTCTGTTCATCTACTGACCGATGAAACACAATGTGTTGTGTTACAGCCGTACAGATCTTCACTAAGGACAGAAAAACATTGAGAATGTCTGTGTAGACTTACAAAACTCGCTGCACCCACTTAAAGCCTGATTGGACGAAGCACAGGACAAGAGTCAAAGAAACAGAATTCACAAAGATAGTATCTCCTCCATTTCTGACCAGCAGCCAGGTTAGCTGACCGCTGCTGGCTGATTTAGCCTTGTCTGACACACACACACATACATGGCCTGGGCTGTCTTTGCGTCTGCTCTATATCGTTATCAACAGACGACCTCTGACATGTTTATCATGACAAGAGGTCAGACTGCTTGGCTCTTGCTACTGTTCTCTATCATGTCTGCACAGCAAAAGAACGTTCCTGTCTCTGAGTGCATTCATCATGTGATCAGACGTAAAATGTTCAGCTTTAAAAGTCTACCTACATGTTCATACATCAATGTACTAATATTATCTCACCTGAAAGTTTAAACTTTTGGTTCATCACCGCACAGTATTTATGTTAAAAAGAAAAAAAAAAAGAAATTTCTGGATCTGGAAAATATATGTTAAGCCTTAAACTTTTCATATTAAAAGTAACATGTATGATGTTTAGCGATTATTTTCATTATCTGTCGCTTATTTTCTCGCTTAATGGATTAGTTGTTTGGTCCATAAAATGTCAGAAAATGGAAAAAATTTTAATCACTGTTTCCCAAAGCCCAAGATGATGTCCTCAAATGTCTTGTTTTATCCCAATCAACAGTCCACAACCCAAAGACATTCAGTTTACTGTCATAGAGAAACAGAAAATATTCATGTGAGAAGCTGGAATCAGAGAATTTGGATATTTAAAAACAATTGTAAAAGTGTGATTTCTTTCAGAAAATCTTTAATCTTGAGTTTATGGAAAATCTTGTCTTCTTACTCTTCTGTCCTGTATGTTTTTACAGAGGGTCTGATGTTCTTGGGTAGTATGGAGACATGGAACATCAACTTCAAGGGGCACCCTTTGGAAATATTCAGCAGCAATCAGTGGTCGGTACCACATTGTTACGGCAAATTACAATATTATGTTACTGTCTGACCGTGATTTGGAAAATTCCATTTCAAGCTCAATATGAAACCAAGAGAGAAGAACCTGTGGTTTATAGTCTACGGCCTGCTCTGAGCCATGCAGTCATTTTTTTTATCTTTATCTTTGTTTCTTCAAAAAAGAAAAGTTTCAACACCACACCACACTTCACTGATATACTCTTAATATCCTTCTTATCTGAAATGAGATCTCTGTTTGTCTGCCGCTCCACAGAGGTTTACTTTTCTGCTCAACATCTGTTTCACACGATGGGCCAGATCACTGGTGTGAAAAGCAACTGTTTGCTTCAAGAAAACGTCCGAGGATGAGTGAAGAAGTCAACAAGTCGATGTGTTGACATGGAACTAGCATCCTATGCTGGTGTAGAGAGTATGCAACGAGATAAATTCAGGTTTTACTTTTTTTTTTTTTTTTTTAAATCAGAGCAAAAAGTACTCCTTTC
The DNA here is from genome assembly GCA_029490765.1 of Euthynnus affinis. NCBI lineage: Eukaryota > Metazoa > Chordata > Actinopteri > Scombriformes > Scombridae > Euthynnus > Euthynnus affinis. Next base: position 25,648,416 of record CM055848.1, on the reverse strand, counting down.
ATGTTGACAGCCAAAACTAAATTCACATACAGGCTGCCGCATTGTGCTGACTGTGTGAAAATGTCATAAGTCAGATAGTAGCAGCTGTAGGCAGCCAGTTCACTGAAGGTCCCTGAATACTCAATGGCCATCATGAGGTCTTGACCTTCAGTAAATGTGTCACAGTGATAAACGGTTAGTGTGACTGACACTTTTCAGAGCTCTTGCCGGTCCAGGAACCGTCTAAGTTATTGGAAAAATCCTGTAATCTCATTAACAACTCACCGTCTCACAACTGTTTAAATCCTCTTTAGGTAACGACACAATTATTTTAATTTTATTCAGACAAGAAAACATTTAGATAAATGTTTTTTGGTCTTCAGTGACTGGTGTGCGTACTACGTGTAACATAAGAGCGAGATAGTCACTTTTCTGGTGATAATGAAGATAAGATCAGCTATGTGACACCCAGTGGGACTGTGATAACTTGATCTCTATAACACAAACAGGCTACAGTCCAGGAATGCTGTGGGTATTATTTCAAAGAGTAACAAATCAACACTACAGAAAACTACAGCTGGAACTGAGCTTTTCAACACAACTCTAAGAGTAATGTGTTTCAAAACATCCAATTTCTAGGAAATTTCCAGCTGCAAGACCGACAGTGAGATGAGTAATTTTTAAACACTGATGGATATGACCTCGCTGGTCATTGCTCATACAGCCTGTACGGAAAGAGGAGTTATTTGTTCGTAAATATGGCTGATAAAATCAGTCTGCTGCTGTTGTGCAGGACCAGGTACGCATTTCAGACAAGGCCAGGCACATACCTGGAAGCTGGAATTTTATCAGAAGCATATTTACCACTATTTCATGTCAACCCATGATGACAGATAGGCCAGGAATTCCTCTGATCACTAAACTGTTGCAAAGTGGAAACTTTTTTTTTTATTCTTAGCTTGAAAAACCATTATATTTACACCACTGCTCACAGAAATTCAAAGAATGAATTTGGGAATGTAAAGACCATTATCCGGATTATGAGAAAAAAATGATTTAAGACATCATAAAGACTCAGTTTTTTTTTAAGGAATGTTGAAATGAATTTCAACAGCGCTGCTCAATGTCTCCTTAATCTAAATCCAAATGACTGACAGAACAACTTTCTCCAGTAAAATAGAAGTGGTTTTTATGAGGAATAGTATCTCATTGAGAACAAATTATAAAAATCATCCGTATACAACTGTTTACACTAATGAACAGGTTTGTTTGAGTCCATAAAACAGTACAATGTTCCAAATATCTTTTGTAATACACTTGTAGGAAGTTGATAAAGCTAGTTCTTTAAATTCTTTTTTTTCAACAGATGTCAAGTGTTGCGTAATACAAGGTACATGAGACTGAACAAACAGTCTGTATGCATCAAGTATCTCAAGAGAACTGAGATGAGACAAACTTCCAAATTGAAGATCAACACTCCCTTTCCAGAGAAAACACTCAACACACAATGTATATATATATATATATACACAGACAAGCTCTGGTTGTGATTTGTGTGCCTAACATTTACACAGAGTGGGAGTGCGGCAGGCTTAACTAGAAACATTAGAAGGTGTATTCTCGTGTTGCTCGGGGGCGCCATCTAGTGCCGATAAGCAGGAAGAACACAACTTTTTTAAATAGTAACTTCAACACATTTACAGCCATTCTTATCACATTTTCAAAGAAAAGTCACTATTTTAACACAAAACAAGCACAGGTAAAGGTCAGATGTGAATACATATTGAGTATAATACAAGACAAATCACAAACACACGCCACCACAGCCAGATGTAACTGTTGTTTTAGCTAAATAAATTAAAAACATTCAGAAGGCAAAGCCAACTGATCACACTTTATGTTTAATATGTCACAGCTGGAAGGGCAGGTTTTGCTGAACCGTCATTTAAAGCAAAAAATAGCAATGTTTTATAACCCTGAAATGTATTTCTGTGTAGTTCTGGCTTCCGTTCTTATTGGTTATGATAATATTTTGTTCACCAGCTTCTTTGCAGAAACCCAGAGATGCAAGAACGTCTAAACTGCATGTTTTGGAAGTAAAGCAAAGGTGATGGCGTGATATCAGATCACTTGTTTGGTAATGCCCTGTGCACACTGGAAAGTCCACATCTCTGAGTCTCTGAAGACAGCTGGTGAGTGAAAAGGAGGATGATGGCTAGAAAAATGAAAACAAGACCCAGATTGTAAGACATACACCAGGAATCCAAGATTGAAAATTCTGCATCAGGACTTTCAGATAATCTAAGTCTGATTCTTTAATGATATAAATAAAATTTAACCACAACACTCTAAAAGAAGTATAAAGTGTCATTTGAAAACATGATCAATATTATCAAAATCCTGCAATTTAGGACAGCAAAAAGCCAAAATGTCCGTCGATGTTCACAGCGCACCACCTACCCAGCCAATGTGTTAATGCCATGTATGTTCTTAGCTGACATTAAATGTTTAAATAAGAAAGCCATTTCTGGTTGCAGGCGACGTCGGCCTCACTCTATCTTTTGTCTGAGGATCCTTTTCTCTTCCTCGACAAAATTCTTGTCAGAGGTGGCTTGTCCGAAGTCCCTCTTCCTCTTCTCCTTCTGCTGGAAGGTCTCCACCCGACGTTTCTTGGCAGAGTCTTGCTTTTCTGAGTCCTCATCTAAGCAGCAGAGGGGTGGCAGTGGGTGGTTGGTTGGTTTAGGGATTTGATGAGAGGTGGAGGGAGAGTGAAAAACAATGATTAGTCAACAGGGCATTGTTCAAACATAACTATGGGCTTTATTTTCCTGCAATTGCAAAGCTGACAGAAGCAAACGCATGTATAGTTCTTTTAGTTTCCGCTTGTTTGGTAATTTTATGCCACTCACAATCCATTTTCCACTTAAATGGGTGCAGCGGAGTTTGTGTTTTTTTTTATCTTTTGTGCCAACTTGACTACCTGTTAAACTGTCCTGCCTAACTGTTTGGCCCTCTTATTGAAAATGAAGGTGCATAGATTGTGTCTTTTCTATTTATTACATATTTAAATGCACAACAAGAATTATTAGGATTAGAACAGAGTCCGTACTGGGCTACATTAATGGATGATCCTGAATAATAACGCATCATCTGCAGCTGCTTGTAGTTTCAGTTTAGTAAATCCAAACAGTCATCGTAATGCAACAGGAAATATATGTGTGTAATCCATCTGCAGTCCACAGTTGCTGCATGTTGTCAAAAAGCTGCACACTTCTGCACAACTAAATATTCCAACATGGCACCGGCTTCTAAAAAAGTCTTCAATGATTTTTTTTTTTGTAAATCAACAACTCGCCAAAAATAAGGATGCATGCTCAGAATGTGACCTGAGCTTCATCACAGATCTCAGGACATTGTTCATGAAGTAAAACATTCATGTGGATATAATCAAAATGTTATTTTCTCTTGTGTTATATAAGGAGCTGTCAGTTTCTGAGAACTGCTTTAGAAGATGAACTTTTCTTTCCCTACAGTATTTGCACAAAATGCATTATTGTGCAAATGCAAACGTACCCAGTGACATTCACTGTCAGTAAATGTAAGTCTGTCTGACATAACATGCACTCCCTGTATAAAGCCACTTCGGTAGCTCTGCTGCTACCGGATTACTAAAACTTTTTCATGGGAATGCACAGAGAATTGAAAAAAGTGATTATTTCTAGATGTCCCTCTCGCTTCCTGCTCCTTTATGTCACTTGGCACATGCACTTCAAACTACCTCTGATATCCCAGCTGGACTAACCTGAGTCAGAAGGTTGCTCCTCTGCAGGAAGGAAACGGGCGTTGCCGGTATAAGCCTGTGGAGCATCTTCCCCGTTGTCCTCATACACATTGGACCACTTTATAGCCATGTCCATGCCTGGTGGGGGTCCCTTCTTCTTCTCTGGCTCTGCAGCGTAGCTCTCAGGGGGTGGTACAGCATTTGTCTTCCATGGCTTAAACACCTTTGGAGGCTGCAAGAAGTAGAAATAAAGATTTTGCATGTTTATATAAAGATTTGAACTCCTTCTGTCCCAACTTACACATAGATACAGTAACAACTATATAATGTATTGAGGGATTACTGTGTTAATCTGCAATTTTTAAAAAGTTATAAGCATAAAAGATCTCAGAGGATGTGTCTTCAGGTAAAACCTTTCTCTGTGAATCAAAATATTTTCTCTGCTATCATTGGGTGCAGTCAATTTATGCAACTGCAAAGTAGGCTACTGTTTTCCTTACTTAATGTGACGGTGTCTGTAAAGGTGTGTGTCAATATGGATCAAACTGATAAAGTGTACGCTAGATAGAAAGGGCAAGAAACAGGAAACGTGACATCAAACACAGATTTATTTTAAAGTTTATAAACATCACAATGTAACCTGAACTCCATCAATGTTCTTAGAAGATTTTTCTTTATGGAAAATCTTTCTCTGGATAATCAAAATAATATACTTTTTGTTGTTTTTATAGGGTGACGGCAGTTTATGCAATTTATCTTGTGTGTAAGTAAAAAGAGCAAGAGAAAGGAAACGCAAAGACAAGATTTAAAAAGACAGATTTAAAGTCAGTCTTAAAACAACAGTCAGGTGGCCATATAAACACTGAAAGACCTTTTTCATCACTGTAATCAATCCTCCTGTTCATACTGGCTAATAAAAGATCCCCTTCAAATGCACTTTCAATATAAGTGATGTGTTTCTACACAGTCATCCTCTGCAAAAAATGTATTTAAAAGTTCATCTGAAGCTTATATGAGGCTTCAGCAGTCTGAGTGAGCTATATCAAGTGGATATCTGACACATTTACGTCTTTTTAGCATCAAATTCCCTCTTTGTGTTTCCCTGTTGAGCTGTGGAGGAAATAAAGTAACAAAAAGAGGCACTAAAAAGACTGTAACGTTGAAATATATCTACTTGATTTGACTCATTTGGACAGCACAAGCTTTACATTAGCTTCAAATAAACTCAAATACATTTTTAGCACAGACTGTGGCTTTTGTCCCCCATCACTTACATTGTAAATGCATTATGAAGGGATCTTCTAATGGCCTGTATGAACAGGAGGAATGATTACAGTAAGAAAACCCTATTTAAATGTTCACCTAGTCATCTGAATATTGTTTTGTGAGTCCCTTCTTTAATAATAGAGAAACAGAGAAACCATGTTTTAAGGTCATAGGCTTAAATGTGGGAAAAAAAGCTTCTTTCTGGGTATAAATAGACAGATTTCTACCAGCATGGAACCACTTATTAAACAAATACTTCACTTAAATGTAATTTATAATATGTCTTTGATTGTTCTGCATTGCGTGTAGACTGTACAAATGTACCTGTTGAGATGCGTGTTGAGAGTATCTTTAACTGTAGCGACTGTCAATAAACTTACATATTTAATTAATCACCCTTAAATATCACTTAATATGACTTAATCTGCCTGAAAGTAATTCAGTCACTTTCAGATGCCTGTCTAACCCACATGAAGCGGTCTAACACGGATGTACTGCATAACACAGCTAAGGTTAATCTAAAAGCAGACATTTTGTTTTTACCTCTTCGGGGGCTTTAACCGCCAAACTATCCCAGTCTATCTCCTTATTCAGAGGATTATAGAGGAAAGCAGGTTTGGACACCGAGTTGAAGAGCTCGTCGGGTCTGGGTAGAGGAGCTCCACCGGCTGCTCGTTTGCTCCCTGGCTGGGGGGTCTGAGCGTCGCTTCCCGGAGCTCCTGTCCCCGGTTTCAGGCTCGTCTTCTTCCGACTTTCAGCCTCCTCGTCGGAGTCGCTGCTGTCGCTCAAATCGTCGTAGCTCGAAAAGAAACCTAAAGAACCGGGTTTAGTCTCGTCAGTCATTATGCTGAAGGTAGTAGTTTTCTTTTGTGTAAGAACTGGCTCAATTTAATACAGCGAAAAGACAAATATATCGCAAAAAAATCGCAGTGAGACTGATTTGTTAGTACAACCTCTACTCTGTTTTGAATCAGCCTCCAAAACAGTCGTAAAGCATGTTGTAGTGTCGAAACGATTGTCGCAAAGCTATGTCATTAAAGGAGCAGGCCAAGAAAAAATAACACAGGAACATTGTACTGCTGGTACTGCATTTTCAGGTACTTGTGTGATTGCTGCAGTGCAACATACTGTGCAAATTGTTACGTGAAAATATAATAAATAAAAACAATATAAAAAAGATTGCTGAGCAAAAACCTGTTTTGAATATCGCTCACCCTTTGTAAGCTAGTATGAAACACACTGAGCATATGGATGGACAATTCTGAAGCGGATGGATTTTTCTGTTAAAATGGATGCCAGAGGTTATCCAGTTTCCATAGAAATTTTGAAAATCATGATCCCAGCAAAAAAAAAAAAAAAAAAAAAAGGTTCCGGTTAGACGCCAAAAACAAAAACATGCACATGAATCATCACTTTGTGATGCACAAAGTGTTGTATGTTTCATTTAGAAACTTGAATGCCGAAACGTGCGTCTTCTTCAGGTGATGTATGCTATTACTTCTCTTTTTTCTAGCATATTCCAGTGATTTTCTCTTATTTAAAAAAAATTAGAGGAATGAACCACCTCAGTTTAAAAGTTGGAATCTGAATAACTAAATGTACTAAAGTCTTCGTATTTCATGGAAGTGCTCCATGTGGAAGTGCTTAACATATTAAAACCATGGATGATTAAAACATGGTACCAATAGCCCCACCTTGTGGCCGTTAATAAAACACCACCATACCACTTAAATGTAATCTCTACTCCATGGCCACCATTAACTATACATAAATATTTATATACAGTCAATGATGGCAACCAAACTCAGCAAAGTTGTACAGATGGGGATGCTGAACAAGAACAATTTCACCTGTAGGTGGCACTACAAGATTTAACAAATTGCAGCAGCAGCAGCAGCTGGCAGCAGCTCTCCACAACAGTACAGTTGGCACATGTCTGTCTGGACAGTGGAGAAATATTTTTCACTCATCTTCATCTAGCAAAATAAAAAAAAAGTTTCTTTGCTTTGCTTGGCAAAATGAATTACATTTCCAATCAATATCAATTGTGCTATATGCCCTTACGTTTGTCATGATAATGATTTGTTACCATGCCATCTGATCACCACATCAAACAAAATAAGCTATTTTATTAGTATATATTTCATTAAGCCTGAGATCTATTTTTTGAGATTCTTTCTGACTTATTAACCAATCATAATGATTTGGAATTTTGCCCAAATTGTTTCCTTGAAGTGAATTTTACTCTAATTAAATGCAAAAAACATTCAGTTTTCTATTTTTTCTAATTCTATTTTTTTCCATCTCCTCAAGCATTGAGTTGATGTATTTTCCTCTTTCCATATTCTACATGGATGTTGTACCATCCCTGTCTTTTGGAGCCTTCTATCAGGGCAGCTGGTTTGCAGGTAGTTTGCCATTGCAGTTTTCTTCCCTGTCTCCTTCTGTGCTCGTTGAAATATACCCTGTCGTATTGTCACACTATACCTAGGGTCAGTTTTAGCAGAGCAGTCACAAGTTGATAAAAGGCATAACTAAAGTCTCCCCTTCAGTCTCCATAGTATAATATAATAATATAGCCTATTACACTTTCCATTCTTCACAGAATGTTTTCTATTCTCCACCATGGCTTTTTACTACCTACATGCATGTTCTTCTCAACTGCATTTTTTGTTGGCCTTTATGGGTTTCTAAGGTGTGGTGATCTTGTCAACTCTTCTAATTCATTCTGTCCCAAAATCAGACGACCACATCATTCCATTAGATGGAAATAATCTACATGTCTGCTGCTGTAACACATTTTCCCAAAATTCAGAAGACAGTTTGGATACTTTGACCTTTAGTGTTAACAGGTCAAATCTGACCCATTTTTGAATTAATTAACAAGCACTAAAAAAAAATCATCCAGAAACCATAGCCAATCATAGCCATAATATGTATGTATATATATATATATATATATATATATATATATATATATATATATATATATATATATATATATATACTTACTTTGATATTTTATGTACCATAGACTGTGTCTGTACTGTGTCTGCTTGGGTGCTGTGCCAGATGTGTGGTGAGATGTGAGAAATAAAGCCAGAAATAGAGTCTAAATAGAAAAGTTAAATAAGATCTGGCTGCACAGCATGAAGTCCTACTCAGGATGATCATAAATATAAGGCTGATATCTCAAAATCTGGTGAAATAAATTCAGTGAACTGAGCCTTTAACTGTGGTTAGTGGCTTCATTTCTGAGAAGTGGCTCATCGGTTAATTTGTTTCCTTACTGATGAAGAGATAGGAGGAAACAGAACATGCTATTAGCAGAGGAGAGCTGATGAGTCCATCATAGACAGATGGACGGTCAACCTGGTCATGGTGTTGGTGTTGCTGTGGAGCTCATGTGGGACACCACATGTATTTGTAAAAGATTGTGATTGTGATGCTCCAAATTACATGATGAGATTTTACTTTGTTTTCTTTCATGTGGGTTCATGACACACATCAGCAATTTAAAGCAACCTAACTTAGTCCTTCAGTGTTGCATCCCTGGATGGATGCAACACGTGAAGTCAGTGAACCCTCTCACCCACCCACAAAACAAGTCTCTTAGCCACACTTTTCAGTTACTCACTGAGTTATTCTTGGTCACTCATAGTGACTGTCATTCTCTCACTCACTCACTCACTACAAAGCCTTATTAATATACACTTAACTTGGACAGTTTGGTTACAGCTTGCATTGGAGGAGCATGTTAATATTTATATGTTTTGTCTTTATTAGTGCATAATGTTCAGACAGACCGTGCTACTTTTTTAGAGTATTTACTTTTTAAATGACTGAAATTTAAATTTACTCTCCATATGCATGTTCACTCAGGCCGCTCTTCATCTCTCATTACACAATGTAGCCTCCTCAGTGCCCAGTGTCCTCTTCACAGTCTCACTCAATAAGGGATGCTGCTTCAGTTTTCTATTTCGGTTCCATCTCTTCATCCTCAATCATTGGGTTGGTGTATTTTTCTATTTCCATATTCTACACAGATGTAGTGCCATCCCTGTCTTTTGGAGGATGTCAAAAGAATTTCTTCGTAATAACCTTTAAAACAATAGAAACCGGAGCAGAAGTTTAACAGAATTTATTTTCTTGTACGAGAAGGAGTGTTTCAGGCTCCTCGAGGAGCACCTACAGCGAGTTAGTTATACAGTATAAGTGAATGTGGTGTTTCAGTTCTTCTCCTAATCTGTCAAGTATAGACTTCATCAATAACATCATGACTGTTTTCACTTCTCCTGTTGAGGAACCAACCTGCAAAACTGACCCCGAGATGACATGCTCTCGACTTGTCTCCAAACTTTTATTTTATCCATCTTCCTCTTACAAATACAGTTTAACCTTAGCTGATGAGTCTACTGATGTTACAGAGTTGCAGTGTAAAACAGGAAGAGTTCATCATGATTTGTGTAAAATAGGTTACACAGTGTAACCATAATTTTTATAACAGAGTGTAGGTCTACTATCATGACAGCTGGTTTGCAGGTAGTTCGCCATCATAGTTTTTTGCCCTGTCTCCTTAAGCACTAGATGAAATACACCCTCTCATATTATCACAATATGCCACAAGTTGCTAAATTCCATTACTAAAGTCTACCCTTCAGTCTCCATAGTCATTAGCCTATTACACTCTCCTTTCTTGACAGAATGCTTTCTGTTCTCCACCATGGCTTTTTACTACCTACATAGATGTGTTTCTCAACTGCATGTGTTTGCTGGCCTTTATGGGTTTCTAGGTGTGGTGATCTTGTCGACTTTTCTAATTCATTTTATCCTGAAATCAGTGTTTCATTTTCTGACATAACCTTTCATCCCAAATTCTACTGTATTTGAAGTGTTTGAAGAAGTATTTGAAGTGTTTTTGAAGTTGGGTCCGGGTGAAAGTGGAAAGCACGAGACCCTGTGATGTCTGCTCACAACACTCTTGTCATGTACAGGACTGACTGTTGCGAAACACTTTTTTTTTCTTATCAAATATATGTATTTGAGCCACAAACTGTAACTCAGTCAAGCTGTTTTTCACACTTGACCACCTAAAATTCAATTTTCCTTTGTCATTGCTTTAAGATAATCAATCTCCCCTCTGACAGGGTCAGATACATTGTTTATCATGTTGTTCAAACCACAGACTTCAGTGTTTTTATGACCACATCATTTCATCAGAGGGAAATAAATTTAACTTAATAAATTTGTCCTGCAGGTTTAAACAAGATCTGGCTGCACAGCACAAAGTCATGCTGTAGATAATGAAGAAAAGGCTGATATCTCAAAATGCGGTCAAATTAATTCAGTTGACTGAGCCTTTAACTGTGGTTAGTAGCTTGAGAATTGGCTCATCGGTCAGTTTGTTTCCTGACTCTTCTCTTAAAGTCTGCAGACAAGTCCCTCTCAAAAAAAGTGCAAATTGAAGTGTAACTTTAAGAGATCAAGAGATGGGTAGGAAACAGAACATGCTATTTGCAGAGGAGAGCTGATGAGTCCATCATAGACAAACAACCTGGTCATGGATCACCTGCTGATAGTGTTGCTGTTGCTGTGGAGCTCATGTGGGACTCTGCTTTAATGATGTATTTGTAAAAGATTCAAAACCCCTTTGTAAAAATATTAAATCTAAGTCAAAACCCTGCATTCAAAACTTCATTGAACATGAACATTATCACTAGAAAGTAGTGAAGCATCTTCAGTTGAGTCCTGATAGTGTCACATCGGTTCTTTCCATGGAGTTTAATGACTGATGTGTTTATAGGTTTTTCACCCATCTTCATCCAGCAAATCAATAGGTGAGTTCCTCTGCTTTGCCTGGTAGCATAGGCAAAATTAATTACATTTCCAATCAATGTGAATTGTGCTATATGACTGTATGCCTGTCATGACAATGATTTGGTACCATGCCATCTGATCACAACATCAAATAAAATAAGCTATTTTACTGTATATATTTTTTCATTAAACCTGAGATCTATTCCTTGATTATTTCTGATTTGTTAACCAATTCCTAACCATTCCTGGTTAGTGTTCCTGTTTTGGTAACTTTTCACATTCTCATTAAAAGAATAACTGCACTGAATTTCGTCTGCCTATCATCTCTGCATTTGGGTCCACCTGCTCGATTCACCCAACTCTCTGACAGAACGACTTGACCGGTAATGGACCCGGCAGAGACAAACCATTTCCACAGAACCTGTCTGGCACTGGGGGGGATCTCAATCAGCCAGATGAGCCTCCGAGCTTGCCAGCCACCAGCATGCTGCTTCTTCCATGCCTGTTGTTCCTGCTCAGATGACTCTGTTTGAGTTTTTCTGCTTTCAAGCAGCTAAGTATGCTAACAAAGATTCAGCTAGCCAGCAGTCTGCTTCTTGGCCTGCCAATCCTCAGCCCCCACCCTGGACTGCCTACCACCGACCTACTGGTCCCGATGCTGCTCTGTTTCAGGCCCTTGGAGCGCCAGCCAGAAGTTGGGTCGTTACTGCTCCTTGGGTCACCTTGCCACATTACCCGTCCAGTCCAGGGCTAAGTCTCTGCTCCCAGCACCACAAAGACTCATCCCCCTGTCCCTGCTGGGTTGTCACAGCAACCCCTTGTTCCTGAGCTGCAACCATCCTGTCCCTGTCTGCCTGAGGTCATGGAGTCACTGGTCATTGGGTTCCTGTGCAGCTGTCCCTGTTGTTCTGGCTTTCCCAGGAGGGCCAGGTCTCCACTTCATCAAACCCCAGTAACGTCGCCCTCCGAGTCTGCAGCAGCATCCCCAGTGGCTTCATCCCCGAGGGGCCTAGCCTTTGCCTTCCCCATTGGCCTGCAGCCCAACCTCCAGAGGGACTTTGCCTTCGCCTCAGGCTCCATGCCCAGCCTCCAGAGGGCTCTGGCCTTCGCCGCTGGCCCCCTGCCCCTGTAGTCCTCACTGCTAGTAGTCGGTTACATCATAGTGTGTTGAGTAGTATGTTGTAGATATTGAAGTTTACAGTAAAAATCTGTAAACATACCTCTTGAAAAGCTAAAAAAATCGGTCTACAAGACCACTACAAGTCACCTCCATCTCTTGCAGTCTGCAGAAAAGTCCCTCTCAAAAATAGTGCAAATTGAAGTGTAACTTTAAGAGATGAAGAGATAAAAGGAAACACAACATGTTAACAGAGGAGAGCAGATGAGTCCATCATAGACAGACAGATGGTCAACCTGGTCATGGATCACCTGCTGATGGTGTTGGTGTTGCTGTGGAGCTCAGGTAGGACACTGCTTTCATGACGGATGTGTGAAAGACTCAAAACACCTTTGTAAAAATACTGAATTTATGTCAAAATCTTGCATTCAAAACTTCAATGAACGTAAACTTGGTTCTTTTCACAGAGTTGAATGACTGTGTTTTCATGTAAGTTTTATTAAGTTGAACCATGATGACAAAAATGCAGTGTTTTTGAACATAAAATCTGGAAAGCAGGTAGCAACTGCAGTCGTCAGATACTGTGATGTAATGATTTACATTTTGGGACTCTTTGTCAATCCTTAAAATCAAGATGATTTTAGATCCACAATGATATTTGATGTGGTTGGCAGTGTTGGCAGGTTTGAGAAACTGTGTGGCTTTGTGTGTTTGTGTATGTGTGTGTCTCCTCTATCTGATCTACATTTACATTTTCTAATGTTTTATATTCTGTATCTATTCAATAATATATGCCAAAAAATACAAAAGTTTCTTTGTATTCTCATATCAAAATTCAACCATGTTTTCCTGTAATACAAAATATGATGTTTGCTTACATAGCATTGAACCAACCAAATATCATGACATCCGCCCATCAGTCTTCAACGTTTAATGGCACAGAGCACTAGCTAAAATATACTCTGTCATATTATCACACTATGCCACAAGTTGCTAAAAGGCATAGCTAAAGTCTCCCTTTCAGTCTCTATAGTCATCAGCCTATTACACTTTCCATTCTTGACAGAATGCTTTCTATTTTCCACGATGGCTTTTTACTACGTACGTAGACGTGTTTCTCAACTGTATATTTTTGTTGGCCTTTATGGGTTTCTAAGGTGTGGTGATCTTGTCGACTCTTCTAATTCGTTCTGTCCCAAAATCAGTGTTTCATTTTCTGACATAACCTTTCATCCCAAATTCTACTGTATTTGAAGTGTTTGATGAAGTATTTGAAGTGTTTTTGAAGTTGGGTGCGGGTGAAAGTGGAAAGCACGAGACCCTGTGATGTCTGCTCACAACACTCTTGTCATGTACAGGACTGACTGTTGCGAAACACTTTTTTTTTTCTTATCAAATATGCTGCTAGTCCCGCCATAACCATAAAGGTCCATGGCACGTTTTGATCCACACCATTGCAGCCTTACTTTCCACCTCTCTGGCTTCATTTAGTAGTGCTGCATAAGATGTTGAAGAAGTCTGTAACTTTCTTGTTACTGTTTCTGTAGTTGCATGCATTGTTTGTGGTGCTTGCTGTTGGCTGGCATACAATGGTGGTGGTTGTAATGATGTAGGTGACACCTTTTGGCTACTTGTGGGAGTTCCCCTTGGATATCTAATACTCCCTTGCATACTATCTGCTACTCCACCCACTACATACTGTTCTGCTTGATGGGTAGATGTCATCTGGATATGGGGGTGGATCAGTTATTGGTAGGCCACCTCCTCCTGCCCACTCAACTTGTAATCTATACAACACTACAACAATTTTGATGTTTATTAACCTAGATTTGACTGGTATAATTTATCTCTATTAAGACAGGAACTTATCTCCATTAAGACAGGAACTTGATTATATTCTATGAAAACAAATATCTAATTCTAAAAATGAGTTTACATGCACCTTACATTTAAAATAAATATGTCAAACCATCTTTACAGGTTAATATTCACAAAATAATATTTGAGGATTGCTTGAATTTTTCTTCTTTTCTTCTTTATCATAATTTGGGTCATAGATCAAATAATTAGTTATGATTTTTTAACCATGAAAATTACTTTAATAGGAATATATATTTAATAAGAACATAACTGCTATTCTACCTATACCACATTTGGCTGGAGAGTCAAAAAACACAGTAACAAACTATATCACTATAGTCCAGTGTCACCTACAACACAATTGCCACAGTAATTCCACTGACTGTGAAAAAAGCAAGAACGATTTTAAATGGTACCTTTGAATAATATGGGTCAAATTTAACTCGGAACACCCCAAAAATGTGTATCAGCTGCGCAAATTATCAAGCTAAAAGAACACAATATTAACAATGTTTCAACTTTATCTTTATTCTTTTGACTAATAATGTGTTACTGTGTCACACACTTAAAAGTATCTGTCATATCATTAAAATCTATAATATCACAAAACCACTCCAAACACACACAAAAATATCCTACTCCTCATTTTGCACATACTCTTTCCCATAAATCCTTGCCTTGCACTCCTTGGTTCTGATCTGCTCATTTCTGGCTGTTGTCTGAATTAAAACAATCATTTTTCCAACAGTTATAGCAGCTTTATATTTTCTTTGCTCTGTGCCTCCTTTAAAACCCTGATATATATATATATCTCCCCACTTACTTGGCTCCCATCTAACCTTTTAGGAACTATAGAAATTGCCAATCTGGGATAGTAGTTTATTATCACCCGGTATTGTAAAATCATCCTGCAGCCCAAAAAGATAAATTAGGTAGAAGTAGTAAAATCAGTCTTAATCTGTCTCAAATTGGTCCATTAAGTAATTTATCACAGTTTAAATGTATTTCATTTTAAATAAAACACCTCAGTGACACTCCACTCCTCTATTGCCTCATCTAATGGCAAAAATAAATTTCCTGTGTCTGTGTATCCTCCATCTCAGCTCTGTTATCACCCCGCCTTTACACTCACACAGAGGCTGCAGCAAGTTGATGAAAAAAATCTAACTTCCTCCTTCTGTACAGCGCCCCTTGCTGCTGAATTAGATCTGCATTACTCATTTGCATTGATTTTACAGCACTTATTTACATTTTTTTTTTTTTTTTTTTTACAAATTAACTATCTTCCTACACACTAGGTTTCCCCTGTCTTGACTTTCTACTCTTTATTATTCCCTTTAATAGTGGAACCTTACAATGTACACTAAAATTGCCGACCCCTTGGGCTCCCGAGCAATTTTCTCCACTTCCATCTTCTG
Organism: Euthynnus affinis; assembly: GCA_029490765.1. NCBI lineage: Eukaryota > Metazoa > Chordata > Actinopteri > Scombriformes > Scombridae > Euthynnus > Euthynnus affinis. The sequence goes on along the minus strand of CM055848.1, from coordinate 25,633,178 downwards.
ACCTCTGAGCTGCAGGAAAGCCTCACAGTGTTTGTTCAGTCCACAGCCTAATTTTCTGATTTTCCTCTCCAGGACTCCAAGCTGAAGATAAACATCAATCAACAGGTAAAAAGAGAGAGAGAGAGCGGTGGTATCTTATCTGGTCTTGGAATGCCTCTGATCCCACAGAAGGGATTGGTTTATAATCAAATATCCTCAAAACCAATAACTAATAGAACATGCTAATGTTAGCATTGAAAAGTGAAAATTCAGATTTTGAACACTCACCAATCACCACGGCTGTAGAGTTGCACATAGCTAATTTTTGTGTTTATTGTATCTATAAAATAAAATGCATGGCACTGTGGCATTTCTTTTGCAGCAAGTAGTGTACATGCCATGAACATTATGTAGTTTTTTGTTCTGTTGTGGCACATTTGAGAGTTATACATATTGTATAAATTTACACACAGAATTTGGACGCTCAAATAAAAGGAGGAGGGTAAATAGACTACACTTTGCTCTATATAGTGATTTCAGACACAGCTTTAGTCTTGCTTCTATATTTGGTCTGTTGTGAATTGTATCCTCTGTTTTCCTCCAGCTTTTCAGTGTGGGAGCACAGCCAAGGCTGACATCATGCTGTTGATTGAAGTCTATGAGAGCATCAGCCCTGAAGACTATAGAAACATTAAGTCCTTTTTGACTAAAATAGTTAGCATCTTCGACATTGGCCCTGACAAAGTCCAGATTGGTAATATTTCTACTACTACTACTATTCACACTTCTGCTCTTCTTTACACCACAATGTGAAAATATTCAAATACAGGCTTAGGTCCTGCATTCAAAATAGGACACGATAACATGAGTTGTCAAGGGTACAGCTGATGTGAGGATAAAAGGATTAGTTATTTCCAAAACATGCAGATATATTTTAGCTTTAGTAATAACTTGCAGAATTCTCAAAATGTTCAAAATACACCTACCTTAAAATTCAGTCCCTCACCCTCTGACGACACACATTTATAACTCATGGTAATTATGTTTTGGCTTGTAAAACAGTATTTTATCTGGACACTGATTTCCATGGCAGAGATATACTGTACATTCTTTCTGTGTAGGTCCGTGTTGGTTCAGTTAGCAGGACAGATTGACTGAACACACCCTGTGAAGCACACTTAATTTCTGAACAAAACATTCTAGCTAGGAGGGATGCACAATTTTGTCATGTTGGTTCATCCACAGCATCACTGCCCTGCTCCAACTCCTCCTACAATTGTGTCAATGTCCATTGCCTCTGGGAAGTAGCTGTATATTCACACTCTAAAGTCCAACACTAACAAGAGCCACCTCCTTCTTAACTTAACTACAGGGGTCAGTAGGCACATCATCAGCGACAACAATGGTGGAAGGCTTTGATTTTAATAGACCAAATGTGCAATTATCAAATCTGCATCTGTGTGATTTGTCATTGCTGCTGCACAATGACAAATATGCTTGTCGATTGTCACTTTTTCTGCCATGATCACGTATGTTAACAATTCTGTTCACAAGGCAGCGGATTGTTTACGTGAGTTCACATGTGGATAAAATTAAAATATAAAATAAAAATAATATAAAATATAAATAAAAATAAATAAAAAAATAGTAAGTTCTACTGGACTGAACTGCTGGAATGGTCCTTTAAGTCCATTGGTCCCTTTAATCATATACAAATTAGTACAGGCATGAGTGTGCATGAGACATGCGATGTGTGTGGATGAGTGTTGGGGCAATGGTGATGACAATGAGATGAAATAATATTTGAGGATTGCATAAATTTTTCTTAATTACTCACCTATTTCAACTTTTTAAACATACAAACAATAGAACAATTAAGTACAAATATAATGTAATAAGATAATAATAATAATAATAATAATAATAATAATAATAATAATAATAATAATAATAATAATAATAATAAACCAATGTATCTGTTCAAGAACACTTATACTACTCTTACTTACTCATACCTATTATTCTCATACTCATTATCATCATTGTTATTCTCATTATCATGTAAAAAAGGCTGGGTCACTGTGTCAGTTTCACAAATTTCTGTGTGTTTTCTGCAGGTCTGTATCAGTACAGTACCGATGAAACAATTGACTGGCACCTGAAAACCCACCAGACCAAACAGTCCCTGCTAAAGGCCATAGCCAACCTGCAACAGAGAGAAGGACGCTACGAACTTGGTGAAAATCAAATTCCCATCATATTGATTTGCTACATATGATTTGCTATATATATATATATATAAATGTCCAGCGGTAAAAAAAACTAAAGGTGGCAAGAAAGGTGGGACAGAGAGGCAACTATATCAAATTCAAGAGTGTCAAAGTTACTAGGGTAGGCAGTGGACACAGGAAACAGGAAACTAGTGTTGACAAAGTTGAGGTTGGGTCACTTTGCACCAAACAAAACACTGAAAATATAAGGGAAACACCAGACAGACCTGTGTGATGGATGTGAGGAAGAGGAGACAGTGGAGCAGGCATTTCTAAATTGTGGTGGATATGGAACACAGAGAGAGATGATGTGGAATAATTTGAGGGAATTAGGGGCACAGGAATTCACATTAAAAGGATTACTGAGCATGAGTGAAAGAGCACAGGTCAGGGTACTGTTATCTTTTTTAAGGGATACAGGTTTTTTATAGGATATGATGAATGAGCAGGGATAGGGTGCTAGAATGGCTGACATGGATAGGGATTTAGTAGGACTAGATTTAGTAGCTTGTGTGTGTGTGTGTGTGTGTGTGTGTGTGTGTGTGTTTTGCTTACAGCCTTAGATGTAAACAAACCAACATGCAATATAGTTCCCTATGCAGGTAATCATAATTTTGTTTTGTGAATCCCCAAAATCCCTATAACGGATGTGGAGAGAGCAAAATTAGCATCACATATAGAGCCACAATGGCCACATTTATGGGAAATACATCAGGTTGAAATAAACAGAATTTTCCTTTTAACATTACTGTTATTGTAATAGTATTATGATTATTAATATTGCGATGTAACATAATATTATAGTAAGATATTATAGTATAATGGTATAATGTTATATATCAAAGATGCTGATACTGGTATAGTTATTATAATAATTATATAATATAATAACAACATTAAAAATCATAATGATGTGAGCATCTCACAATAGAATTTGAAGCTCTGTGAATGGATGTTTCTGACTGAAATACACCCTTCGAATTGTAGCTAATTTCTCTCTTTCAGTTTTTATGTCCACAGGCTTATAGCTTTGACTTTTTTTTGTCAAAGGACCAGATTTTTTTTTTTTTTACAAAGCAGCAAAGTAATGGAACTTGGGACACATGAAATGAAGTCTCTGTATCTTTTAAAGACTCTTTATTACTTTCACACAGGAAGAGCTATGAACTTCATCCTCCAGTACAACTTTAAACCCGAATGGGGGATGCGTGCAGAATCCCAGAAGATTGGTGTACTGATTTCCGATACAGACACCCAGGACTTATTTGACGATCTGATCCCGAGACACACCAGCATTGAGGTCTACACTATTGGTGATTGACTTTCTCTTTGCAACTCTGACACTTATTATTTTACCATGAAAATATGACGTGACATTAACATGAATTAAACATGATACTTTACCACAATGAAAACATTAGCTAGGAGGATTCTTATGACAACATTTATCATTTGTATCAGTTAATTATTAAATCAAGATTTTTGTCAGTGATATAAAGTACATATGCTTTCTATTTAATTGTGTTGTCATTTGATGCACTGTACCAGAGTTAGCTTATAGCTAGTTTTCATGTGCAGTCCCTTGTTAATTAAAACATTCAAAACATATTACAGCACAGTACTAGTCAAATAACGTAACACAAAGGACAAAGAATAACATAGAATAAACATATAAACATAGGGTACAAAATAATACAGGATAGATATTACAAGATTACACACAACAGCACATCACACGTGCCCACAATGTAGGTGTTCACTATAATGACAAATTAATACTTGTCCAATTAAAATCAAGAATATTTACGTTCATAGGAGGACTATAGAATTAAATAAAAACTTTAAAAAAAATTAGAGTCAGTGGTTATAGAGTAGATTTAAGTTCATGCTTTAATTTGGTTTTAAAAGTACTGAAGTAGCTGCAGCTCTTCATGTCCCTAGGTAGGTCATTCCAATGAGCTGTGGCTTTTACAGAAAATGCTGACCATCCAAATGCAGTGGGATGATACGGTATGGTACAATCTGTTATATTCTGGAGGATTTATCCACAGTCCACAGGACGAAAATGTACAAAGTCGCATAATGGAGGAGGGCCCAAACCATTTAGAATTTTATAAACAAGATATAGATTAGATATAATCAGAAATTCTCTCAACTCAAGAAGTCGTATTTCTTAAGTATCCTACACTTATGGTAATGCATCAGCTTTTTAGAGTTTGTTATAATATATAATATGTAATGACTCAAGAGGCCTTATGGCGGTTTCTCCATTCTGCCCCCAACATGTAATACAATGGTATAATAATAATAATAATATGGGAAAGGAACATAGCATGCATACATACAATTTCTGATCTAAAGTTTGCCAGAATGTGCTTTATTGTTTTTTACCATTTTTAACATGATTCTTAAAGTATGATATGAGATATTTAAAATCAGTGACTATGTTGATTCTTTTGCCTACCATGTTTTAGTGAAAAGCATACCTTTTTGTCTTCCAAACATTCAGACTGAGACATGATTGATCAAGCCACTGTGTGATCCTTTCCAATGCATTTGTTAGCTTAGCAGCTACTAACTCAGCTATTTTTTGCATCCGTCAAGCCTAGATTTAACTTGCTCTGTTAAGTGCAAGGTGGCAGTTTTGGTGGAATGTTTTGCTCTAAAACTGAACTGCATGCAATCCTGACAACAATCGCTTGTGTTAAGAAATACTATTAATTGTTAAACAGCAACTTTCTCGATAACCTTTTGAGAGTACTGGCAGTATGCTTATTGGTCTGTAATTCATGGCTTCAAGGTGGTCTCCAGATTTAAATAGATGTTAAAATTGTACATTTCCTGTCATCAAGGAAAGAGCTGTGTTTAAAAGCCAAGTTCAGAGTATCTTTGTATGATTTAACAAACATGGTGTCAAATTGGAAAGCATCCCTACTTTTGGAACTTTTTAAGAACCTGATGGTTTTGTTTACTTGTGTCTCACTGGTCTCTGCCCGCTCGAAAATCTGGCCATTAGCATTTACAGGAGCAATATCCAATTCCCTTTTTGTGATTTTTTTTTACTTAACTCGTATGCAGACTCAAGGAAAAGATTATTAAAGACAGAAGCAATAGAAAGATGTTCAATTGACTCTCCCTGTACTTTGAGGTGAAAATCTTCTTATTTAAGGAGTAGAAAGCAACATGAAACCATAATTTTATCACTTTCCAACTAAATTGTTTAGTTGGCACACTTTTTTTAATTGTATTTAAATGTTTATTTACATTGTGTTGCTTTTATATTCTGTCTAGATGCCTTTTATGCTCTATGTAAAGCACTTTGACTTGCCTTATTGTTTAAATGTGCTATACAAATAAACTTGCCTTGCCTTTTCTCATTTCAGTTTGTTAAGGCACAGTAAAACTATTTTTCTCACAGGTGGAAAGAATGCAAACATGACTCAGCTGAGGGCCATCGCCTCAGATCCCGATGAAATTCACGTATACAGTGTCAGCAACTTCTCGTTCCTTCTAGACATCGTTGATGACCTCACCATCAGCCTCTGTCACAGTGCCTTAGGTAGGCTGTGCCTTAAGAGTCTGTCATCATCACACAGCAATGCATGATAGCACCACACTGATTCACTGGTGTCATAATTCATCTTAAGATATCAGGTTTTTAAAGCTTAAATTTTATATTCTTACACATCTGGGATGTAAAGTTATCTTATTTCTAGTTAGTACTTTCTTTTAATGTTGTTAGACTCAGATATGAAAACAGAGAAAAGATCAGAAAATTCACCTACGTCAGACATTGTCACCCTGGGACAGCCAAATGTGTGTTATTGGAAACAATGAGGTCATTACAAATAAAAGATTTGGAGAAAAATAACATTGAGTAATACATTGAGTAACAAAGCTAATGTGTCCTGAGGGTGTACTGATGGGAAGGTGCTCAGGTCAGTCAGTCAGAGGATGCTTTTCAATACGTTAATTCTATGCTTCTTGCATCCTCTCTCCTCCGTCACCTGGAAACCAATCTCCCTCCACCATCATGGAGGATCTTTCAGTCCCTTAAATATACCTGGTGGAGACAAGGAGTGAGGAGAAAGGAGGCTCCTGGAGGAGCTTAGAGCAAGGAAAAACAGGTTTATCCTATGCCGAAGTGTTTTAACGGATGGCAACACCCCTTTGATCCAAAGTGTGTATTGATTGGTCATTAGGAAAGTGTTTACTGAGGTAATAAATCAAATGAGAAGTAGGGTTATTTTCTCATAGACTTCTATACAAATGGACTTCCTTCTAGAGCCATTGGAGGCGCCCCCTGCTGGCCATTAGAGAATGCAGGTTTAAGGCACTTCTGCGTTGGCCTCACTTTTCAGACCCTAAGCTACCTCCTTGGCAATAACGCACATGTACATGCAGGAGGAAATAACGTGGTAGCTGGCTTGACTGTGTCTGTGCTGGAAACCAGAGAGAAAGAAGTTTTTAAAAGTCTCTGTGTATTCAGCTCTCAGTACTTTTGTAGCTTCTAACTGAATCTCCTATTTGCTTTTGTGTTAAGTTACTGCTGATGAAAACCCAACATTTCCTGCTTTTACTGCTTCACATCAAAAGATTTTAATTAACAGGAGACTTTTAGTGTGAATTTATAGGAAATTATTGGACCAAAACGTGTAGTTTGGCGACCACATTAATACATAAAATTTGTCTTAACATGACAGAAAATACCCTGTTAACATTTTCATTGTCTTATGGTGTTTGGACCATTAGAGCTTCCATGCTATTGATTGGTGTCAACATATCTACCCCTTTTTTGATGTGGGGGCTTCGTTGGGCTGTATGAATGCCTGTCATGTGGGCTGTTGCTAGTGGGTACATTTTGGCTGTGTACCTATCACATGTCTTATACGCAATTTTGATTTAGTATTTGAGATAGTCCATTTGAACTGGTTGGATCCATTTGTGTCGGTAATTTTGAACTCCGGTGGCTGAAGAGAGCAAAGAATGACCTCCAGGTTACATTAATGGTGTGGTGCTCCCTGGCCCTCTCTAACTCCACTTTGCTAACATGCTCTGATAGTCACTTTACTATCCTATCTATCCTATCCAACAGTTAAACAACAGACCAATGTGTATTTTAATCAAGTCTGACTTATGTAAGAATTTTCTTTTTCTAAATACAAATGTAGTGTTTTAAACAGGAAAATTAATTGTGATTCCTAATCAACAGTCTGTTCATGAGACATGATAGTCACAATGTAAAATGTAAATCACACCACTGTTACATTAAAAAATACCCCTTGGCTGCACTAAAAACTGTCGCCATTAATCGGAAACAGTACCAGTACCAATACTGCCATCTAGTGGGCACTTAGTTAAACACATCATATTAAATGATGTCAAGTATACTGTATGTACAGCTACATTTTTCACAATAAGTAACCGGTAGCCTATAAATAATGCAGATGTTAATAATGTCATCGTAAGTCAATATAATTTCTTAAGCCCAGTTCAATCAATATTATTTCCTAACTTCTTTTCATAAAAGGTAGGTTAAGAGGGCAATTGTTTTCTCTTTTGCAGTGATTAGATGTAGGGTTTCACCTCAAAAACTGAAGTGACAACACCCAATTTTAAACATCTCTTAGATGTTCAAAATGGACATGTTAACAGGTTTTTTTTCTGTCTTTAAAGGCCTTTACACACTGGGGACATGACAAATACATATACAAAAATGCAAAATACTCACCTGCCAATATTTTGCATCAAAACTATTCATCAGCAGTGATGAATTTGCAATAAAAAGTACAGAAACATGAATATGCGACAGTTCATTCTGCTGTCAGTCAGCCTAGTTAAGGTAGTTTGTACAGCTGCTAGCCTCTCAGCTCCCCGGCTGTTGCTGACAGACCGCTGCTTCTGTGGACAGAGACACTGAACACAGGTCAGAGTTGGTGTGGATTGAACAGCTCTAACATTTCCCTCTTCTTTTGTCGATTGAGGAGGAGGAGGACAAAATCATCATCATCCAGTGATATGTCAGTGTTGCTCTCTTTTCAACTGCTGACACAGGCTTTTTCATTATTTTAACTTAACCAGTATGCAGTGTAGGGTGCATAATATCCATCAGTAAATTTAGGGAAAGCTGAGCTTGTTAGCCAGTAGGTACTGCCCAAAAATCCTGATTTTGTTGAAGGTTAAATTCTTGCACTGATAATTTTGGGGAGGCTATGTTTCCCCTAGCCTCTTGCCTATGCTTGAGTCAGGGTATGAATGTGCACTCTCTCTTTATCAGTCATTACTTTCAAATTCAGAAAAAGCTTTATTGGTATGACTGTTGTAGGTGAATATTCTCAAAACTAATGATCATTCTCTCTTTCTCCAGTCCCTGTCAGGCTGGTGAATGGGATTAGTCTGTGTTCAGGCAGACTGGAGGTGAGGTCTGAGCAGTCTTGGTTTTCAGTGTGTGAAGCTGACTTTGACCAGCAGGATGCAGAGGTGGTCTGTAGGGTGCTTGGATGTGGGCCTCCTTCAGTCCTCCAGGGGGTGCTTTATGGAGAAATGGATGCTCCAATGTGGACCAACGAGTTCCAGTGTGGAGGCCGTGAGTCATCTCTCCTGGACTGTAGAAGATCAGACTCAGCTAGAAGCACCTGCTCATCCAGCAAATCTGTTAGACTCACCTGCTCAGGTAGAAGAGGAACTGCAGCTTGATTTGGCTTCGTTTCTGTTCAAATGAAACTTTATTCTTTTACTGATGGTTCTCTTGTTTCTGCTCAGAGCATGTTAGGTTGGTGGGAGGAGCCAGTCGTTGTGCAGGTACACTGGAGGTGAAACAGGGAGAGTGGAGACCAGTGAGCGGCTCACTCTGGCTCCTGAAGGATGTAACTGTAGCCTGTACAGCTCTGGAGTGTGGCTTTGCTGTTTCAGTGGGAGGGAGAAATGAGGGCTCAGACAGATCTACGTGGCTCATCAGTCGTGATTGTATTCATTCTGGATCCACACTGTGGGACTGTGCAACATCATCGTCGTCTTCCTCAATCATGGAACTCACCTGCTCAGGTAAGTCCATCAATGACATCATCTATGACAGTAATATTTTCATTTCTCTGTTACAGTGATAGTTGGTGGTTTCACTGCTGTATTATGTTTGCTTTAGTATATAAGGTGGTAAATAAAGATCAGTACTGAACTGTCAATCCTCTCTCTCGCCAGAATCTGTCAGGCTGGTGAGTGGGACTAGTCTGTGTTCAGGCAGACTGGAGGTGAAGTCTGAGCTTTCGTGGTTCTCAGTGTGTGAAGCTGACTTTGACCAGCAGGATGCAGAGGTGGTCTGTAGGGAACTTGGATGTGGGACTCCTTCAGTCCTTCAGGGGGTGCTCTATGAAGAAGTGGATGCTCCAATGTGGACCAAAGAGTTACAGTGTGGAGGCCATGAGTCATCTCTCCTGGACTGTAGAAGATCAGACTCAGCTAGAAGCACCTGTTCACCTGGCAAAGCTGTTGAACTCACCTGCTCAGGTAGAAGAGGAGCTGCAGCTTTAATTTTGCTTAATTTCTACTCTAATGAAACTCACTTTATTCTTTTACTGATGGCTCTCTTGTTTCTGTTCAGAACCTCTCAGGTTGGTGGGAAGAGCCAGTCGCTGTGCAGGTATGGAGGGCTTTATGGGACAAAACTAAATATATAAATACATAAATAATTATATAATACTTAAATAAATGAATAAATAAATAATTACATAATTTAATGCTTAAATAAATAAATAAATGAACATAAATTATTATTTAATTGAATGCTTGTCACCATAAATAAATAAATCATGAATTAACATGAAATATATAAATGTTAAATGTATTTATTTATTTGTATATCAATTAATATATTTTCATATTAATTTTTTCACACATTATTTTAGTTTTTTAGTTAATTATTTTTTATTTATCCATAGTGTAACTTGCTGCAGTAAAATAAAATAATAAATAAAATCTGTCAGTTTCATCCATCAAAAGTCAGGGGGCAGGTTAAAGCCTCTGATTGGTGAATGAACAGTATTACAGACCCAGCAGGATCTGGGATTGTGAATATAGCTTCATTCATTTCTGGGTCAGTCAGGGCCGATATCGTTCCAATTCATTCAGCGAATCCCTCAATCTGATCAAAAAAAAAGCATAGCAATTAGCATTTGCCTCCATCTGTTTATCTACAGCCAAAATATCTACCATTGTACCATGCAAGACTTGTACCATGCAGACTGCAGTCTGAATTAGACAAAAGCAGTAAATTCAAGTTCAACTACCAATCACAGTCTTTTGATGGGTGAAGTTGACACATTTATTTATTGAGCTGCAGCAAGTTACACTATGGATAAATGAAAGTATATAGATAAATAAAAATATAAATTGATAAATAAATGTGTGAATAAATTAATACATAAATAAATTCATATTCAAATGAATAAATAGATATATAAATGTGTGTATATATATATATATATATATATATATATAAAATTGCACAAATAAATGTATTTAATGTCTTGTTTAGTTTGTGATTTATTTATTTATAGTGACAATTAAGCATTATATTTTATATTTATTTATTTATTAAGAATTAAGTCATATAATTATTCATTTATTAATTTATTTAAGCATTTAATTATATAATTATTTATCTATTTATATATTTTGTTTCTGACCTTAAAACCCTCTCTATTCAGGTACACTGGAGTTGAAACAAATAGTGGAAAATAGTGGAGTAGAGTGGAGACCAGTGACTGATGTCCTCTGGACCTTGAAGGAAGCAGCTGCAGTCTGCAGAGCTCTGAACTGTGGCCCTGCTGTTTCAATAGAAGGGAAAAAGGAGCCCTCAGACAGACCTGCATATCATATCTCTCCTGGATGTGTTGACTCAAGAACTGCACTGAGGGACTGTGCATATTTTTCATCATTTTCTTCCTTCGTGGAGATCACATGCTCAGGTAAGTCCATCAGTGACATCATCTATATCCATTTTCACATATGAACTCTGGACATTGGGCCTCATTCACAAAGTGCGTACACACGAATCTGTGCTTAAACCTTGTATATGAACGTTTTAGGCACAAATCCAGGATTCATCAATATGTTCTTACCTGAATTTGTTCTTACTCTGCAAACAAATTTAGAACTGCCTTAGACCATGCATACACACAACTAATAAACATTCCACGGTCTTAAAAAAGTATATAGTCAATATTTATTCAATGCAAACAGTTTTTATTAAAAATAAAAATTAATTCAAAATGATTGGGCCTAAATATACAACAATGAAAAGTGTGAAATTGCTAATAATTAAATTAATAGTGAGGTCATAAATATAATGAAATTATTAATATATTATAATTGTCCTTTTTCCACTTTTAGATGACAATAGCTTATCTATCAGAATTTCCATATTGGAAAGTGACACTGATTAATTTCCCTCATCATATCTGACCATGATATATGCAGCTGATTAACCAGCAGCCTGTTCAGTGTTCCTCACAGCCTGACAGTTCAGTGGTGACACAGGGAGGGGCGTTGTGCTTTTGGTACATCACACAATGCACACCTGGTGCAGCAGTATAGATTTATGTAGATCAGTCTCACAGATCTACACATTTACCAACTTTTTATTTAGCTTCAAATGTACTGTGTGGTAGTGGTACAACAGCTATGTAGGCTGTATACAGGATTCACAATTGTTGCATTATTGGTTTTGTTAATAAATTGGTTTGATTACTTTGAATCCTCCTGACTCTTTGATTATGTTTGGCTTTCTGTGGAACAAACTGTTTTTACAGGGTCATAACACAATCAAACACCAAATGGTTGCGCCGATGGTATGTTTACCAGCCAAATGTACCTTTTCTGGCTTCTACTACTTTATAGCTGTCAATATGTTGTATGTTTTCCCACTTTCTCATGAAACGTGTTAGATTGTCTCAATCTTACAAAATTGTTGTTCAGGCGCCACTGAATGTTATATGGGATTTTGCAGAAACATCAGTACAGATGCTCCGTTTTTCGCCCACAGCTGGCTGTGTCAGATTCTTTTTTCTGAGTTAAACACCTGCAGCATCACACAGCAGCTGAAAGGGTAAATGTGTCTCCAAACTGAGAAAGAGGCTGTGTGCATTTACAGCAGCATTAACCCTAACCCTAACCCTTCATTAACACTGGATCAGCTGTCAGGACATTTTTATTAGAAACTAAAAGTCCAAGATAAACCTACCCCCCCATACATCACTCCTAACCCTGCCACGTCTGACTGAAGATTTCACCCTTGATTTGAAGAGAGAGAAGAGTGAGTGAATGCACTTCAGTTACCACCAACTCTCTGAAGATGCTGATAATTTCACTCTAACTGTATGTGGCTGTTAGCACTGGTCTTTGTGAATTGGACTGTTTTTGCAATCAGGCCAATTTGCATAGAAAGGGTCCAATTTTGTGCCAGATATATGAATATTATCGCATTTAAATATGTGCAGCAAAGGAGCACCGAGATGCTATTTGCTTGGCAGTGCAGATAGGGGTGCATTTCACCCTTTGTGGGTGCTTTGTGAATTACACGGTTTCTTTTTGTTTCATTTGCCCAGGCTTAGCTGCCGCAGTCCTTTTATGTTACTCGACATTATCATGCAGTAAACCTGCCAAAAGGCTGTCTGTGAGTTTTTGTTGCTTCAATGTGTGAAAGTGAGTTTGCAAGCTTGTAACTGGGCACTCAGACTTAAAAAAAAACTTAGTTTGCAAGCAGAAACCTAAAAGTTTATAAAACTAAGGTTACAGGTACAAAACTCTGTTTTCAAACACAGCATTTCACATGATATAATATTCCATAATCCCTGTGGCCTGTTGGTCCATTCCATGTTGCTGTGCCTGATCAGACTCCATTGACCAAGGCCACCAGAGACCGAGATTTGTTATATTTCTGTTTGCACAGAAATATATATATTTGTTATAGTATATAAGGTGGTAAATAAAGTAATGTATTGTAAATCCTCTCTCTTTCTCCAGACCCTGTCAGGCTGGTGAGTGGGACTAGTCTGTGTTCAGGCAGACTGGAGGTGAAGTCTGAGCAGTCGTGGTTCTCAGTGTGTGAAGCTGACTTTGACCAGCAGGATGCAAAAGTGGTCTGTAGGGAACTTGGCTGTGGGATTCCTTCAGTCCTTCAGGGGGTGCTCTATGAAGAAATGGATGCTCCAATATGGACCAGAGAGTTCCAGTGTGGAGGCCATGAGTCATCTCTCCTGGACTGTAGAAGATCAGACTCAGCTAGAAGCACCTGTTCACCTGGCAAAGCTGTTGAACTCACCTGCTCAGGTAGAAGAGGAGCTGCAGCTTTAATTTGGCTTAATTTCTGCTCTAATGAAACTCACTTTATTCTTTTACTGATGGCTCTCTTGTTTCTGTTCAGAGCCTGTCAGGTTGGTGGAAGGAGCCAGTCGCTGTGCAGGTATGGAGGGACAAGCTAAATATATAAATACATAGATAATTATATAATTAAATGCTTACGGTAAATTAATGAATAAATAAATAATGATTTATTTTAATGCTGAAACAAATTAATAAATGAGTCACCATAAATAAATAAATCATAAATTAAATGAGACATTAAATATATAAATGTTAAATGTATTTTATTTATTCATTAATATACCAATTGATTTATTTACCTATTCATTGATTCACACATTTTTTATTTAGAATTGTATTCATTTATTTATATATACTTTTATTTATCCATAGTGTAACTTGCTGCAGTAAAATAATAAAATCTGTCAGTTTCATCCATCAAAAGTCAGGGGGCGGGTTAAAGCCTCTGATTGGTGAATGAACAGTATTACAGACCTAGCAGGATCTGGGATTGTGAATATAGCTGCATTCATTTCTGGGTCAGTCAGGGCCGATATCGTTCCATATTATTCAGCGAATCCTTCAAGCTGATCATAAAAAAAAAAAATTAAAAAAAAAATCGGCATTTGCCTCCATTTGTTTAGCTACATCCAGCATATTTACCATTGTAGCGTGTAAGATGTCATTAAGATCTGTACTGTGTGCTGCAGTCTGAATTAGACAAAAGCAGTAAATTCAAGTTCAACCACCAATCGCAGAGTCTTTTGATGGGTGAAGTTGACACATTTATTTATTTAGCTGCATCAAGTTACACTATGGATAAATGAAAGTATATAAATAAATAAAATTATACATAAATAAATGTGTGAATAAATGAATACATAAATATAAAAATATTTATAAATTAATAAATAAATACACATAAATTTAACATTTGTGTATTTAATGTGTATAGTTTTGGCCCTTAAAACCCTCCACATACAGGTACACTGGAGGTGAAACAAGTAGAGTGGAGACCAGTGAGTGTCATCTCCTGGAACCTGAGGAGAGCAGCTATAGTCTGCAGAGCTCTGAACTGTGGCTCTGCTGTTTCAATGGGAATGATAAGTGAGATCTCAGGCATACCTTTATGGCTCATCAAATCTGACTGTGATGAGTCTGCATTTGGACTGAGTGACTGTGCATCACCATTTTCATGGCAATATTTGCCCATTGTGGAGATCACCTGCTCAGGTACGTACATTAGTAACATCATCTATAGCCATTTTTGCATATGAACTCCAGCCATTGGGCCTCATCCACAGACAGTGCCTATACACAAATCTGTGCTTAAACCTCGCATGCAAACGTTTTAATCACAAATCCAGAATTCATCCATATGTTCTTACCAGGATTAGTCCACATCTTACAGTAATTAATTGTTTGTGTTCTGCTACACATCTACACAGGTAAGATATACACAGATTCAGGTTTATATGTTGGAATTGTTTATAATAAAGCAGCCATTATGAATGAATCCCAAGGTCCACCAGAACTATCAGGACATTTTTATTTTAAGCTTAAAGTCCAAGATAAGCCTACCACCCAATACAACACCCCTACCCCGCCACATCTGACTGAAGATTTCACTCTTATCTATATCATTCAATATCAATTCAATTCCATTCACTGCCTCACAAAAAGATTTGAAAAGAGAGAGAGGAATGAGTGAATGCACTTCGGTTACCACCAACTCTCTGAAGATGCTGATAATTTCACTCTAACTGTGTGTTGCTATTAGCGCTAGTCTTTTCTAATAGGCCATTTTGCATAGAAAGGGTTCAATTTCGCGCCAGATATATGAATATTACCTCTTTAAATACGTGCAGCAAAGGAGCACCGAGATGCTATTTGCCTGGCAGTGCAGATAGGGGTGCATTTCACCCTTTGTGGGTGCTTTGTGAATTACACGGTTTGTTTTTGTTTCATTTGCCCAGGTTTAGCTGCTGCAAAATCCTTTTGTGAATTCACCACTCAGTGTACAACTTGACATTATCATGCAGTAAACCTGTCAAAAGTCTGTGTGCAAGTTTTTGTTGCTTCACAGTGTGTGAAAGTGAGTTTGCAAGCTTGTAACTGGGCGCTCTGACTTAAAAACTAAGTTTGCAGGTAGAAACCTAAAAGCTTACAAAACTGACATTACAGATACAAGCACACCATGGCACATGATATAATATTCCATCATCCCTGTGGGTGGTGGGACCACTCCATGTTGCTTTTTCAGTCTGTGCCTGACCAGGCTCAATGGGCCAAGGCCCGGACACCAGAGGCTCCCCGTCCGGGCTCCAGGAGGGGACCTCATGAGATTTGTTATATTTCTGTTTGCAAAGAAATTTTATCATATTTGTTATATTTCTGTTTACAAAGAGGGGTATTATGTTTGTTATAGTATATAAGGTGGTAAATTAAGATCAGTACTGAATTGTAAATCCTCTCTTTCTCCAGAATCTGTCAGGCTGGTGAGTGGGACTAGTCTGTGTTCAGGCAGACTGGAGGTGAAGTCTGAGCAGTCGTGGTCTTCAGTGTGTGAAGCTGACTTTGACCAGCAGGATGCAGAGGTGGTCTGTAGGGAACTTGGATGTGGGCCTCCTTCAGTCTTCCAGGGGGTGCTCTATGAAGAAATGGATGCTCCAATGTGGACCAGAGAGTTCCAGTGTAGAGGCCATGAGTCATCTCTCCTGGACTGTGGAAGATCAGACTCAGCTAGAAGCACCTGTTCACCTGGCAATGCTGTTAGACTCACCTGCTCAGGTAGAAGAGGAACTGCAGCTTTAATTTAATTTATGTTCTAATGAAACTCACTTTATTCTTTTACTGGTGGCTCTCTTGTTTCTGTTCAGAACCTCTCAGGTTGATGGGAGGAGCCAGTCGCTGTGCAGGTACACTGGAGGTGAAACAAGTAGTGTGGAGACAAGTGAGGGACGAGCAATGGACCCTGAAGGAAGCAGCTGTAGCCTGTAGAGCTCTGGACTGTGGTTCTGCTGTTTCCACAGGAAGTAGAAACGATACCTCGGGTAGATATGTTTGGGGGATCAAATCTGAGTGCATTCAGTCGGGATCTTCATTGAGGGACTGCGCAACATTAGCAAAATCTTCCCTCATCGTGGAGCTCATCTGCTCAGGTAAGTCTGTCAGTGACATCATCTATGACAGTAATACAGTGGAAACTGCTTATAATGATCAGAGTTAAAGTAATCAACCACCTATATGGATCAAAAAGCTCGGGACAGAAGCATTCCTTTACAAATGCTGTTTAAATAATTTTCCTGTCTTGTCATACATGAAAACATGGGGAAAAATTGAAACTATGTGTATTAAGTGGCTGCAGCACCATTATCAGGCATTGTGGTGCACCTCTGCAGGTTTTGTGTGTATTTATTTGTAACTGCCGTGAAACAATCACCCTGTGGAAAAGTAATTTTCTCTAAATGAAAAACATAGTCTCCTTTAAGCTTATTACAAACTGCCAAAAATGAGCCAACATGCAGCAGCAAAAGAACAAGCATTTGAAACAGCTGTTCTGTATTTTGCAACAATCAATAAAATTCAGGAAATAGCGAAGCATTACTTTATATTCATGTAATAAATATACAAATGTCCATTAAATGGTAATGTGCATGAGAAAGAAAAAAAAAGGTTATAATATCCACGTATAGTGATCAATTTGACCTGGACGAATATCACTATAAGTAGTTTCCACTGTATTTTTCTTCATCCATCACAGTGATAGTTGTTGGTTTCTATTGCACTGAGCTGTAAACTTATCCAGGATGATGGCGTCCTAAAGGGTAGAGAGGTTAGTTTGTTCCCAGAGGCTAATTGCCTAAGACTGAGACAATTTGCACCTTTAAGCATCCTGCTGTGGTTCACAAACACACCCTGCAGTTCTCCTTAGCCAGCTTAGTCACATCCCCCTTACAAGAAACTGCTATATTACAAATTAATATAGTTGTTGGTTGCTGCCTAAACAAATGAGCAACTGTTTGCTAACAAGTTCAATATGTCAACTTAAAAGCTGATGATATGTCAGTGTTATGTTCAGTATTTGTTTCTGTTGGAAACTATTGTGCATGCGGTGTTGTATGAGTGTCTTATTAACATGCTGATTATTTCAGATGAATAAAAATACAGCTGTTTTCTGTCTGATCCGAAAGCAGCTGAGGATCTTAATCTACTTCCTCCTCTGCTCTCTGACTCCTCTCTGTTACACATAATTGTAGGAGTTC
Source organism: Euthynnus affinis (assembly GCA_029490765.1). Classification (NCBI taxonomy): domain Eukaryota; kingdom Metazoa; phylum Chordata; class Actinopteri; order Scombriformes; family Scombridae; genus Euthynnus; species Euthynnus affinis. The sequence continues at coordinate 25,615,306 of CM055848.1, read as the reverse complement.
TCTGTGTTGTGTGATCAGCTCTCAGTGATCAACATTCATTTATTTGAACAAAAACAGCATTCAGCTTCTCACAGAAGAAGAAGTACTCATCATCTTTCTGTGTTTACAGACCTGCTGGTTCAGCCAATCATCTCTTTGTCTTCTACCATGGGTGGGGTCTCCAAGTACAAGCAGCATGGATTTCGGGTGTGCCGAGGCTCCAACTTCACCATCAGCTGCTCCATCCAGCCTCAGTACTCGGGAGGATCCTTCCAGCTCACCTTCACCTCCTCAAATATGACACACAACTACACCCAGCCAGCTGTCAATCACTTTGCTGAATTCCTGTTTCCTGCTGCAGATCCCGCCCACCAAGGAAGCTACAGCTGTGTTTATAACATCTATGTTTTGTCTCATAACTTCTCCTCTCAGAGCCATCTGCTCTTTCTCACTGTCCAAGGTAAGCTGAAGCAGAGTGTGAAGCTCAGTCGAACTGAGATATCACACTGATTTTATTCACATTTGCAAAGCATGTTGCTTTTGTACAAAATCATCAACACACAGAGGGGATTAGATGGACTTGTAATGTGAGCTGTTGTACTCATCATATCATGTTATCTAATGTGATGACTGAATGTATCTCGTCAGATTCAACAACAGAACACATAACCAGACTGGTCGTCCTGCTGGTGACTTTGCCTTTGGTCGTCACTGCCATCTATTTCATCCTCAAGGTACTGAACAAATGTTTGTTGTTTAGAGGACTGGTTGAAATGACGCACTCAGCCTGTTTATTTTGAACTGGAGAGGGGAATGATGCAGTAACTTCGATCTGTGTTGTCATGTCTCTGTAGGCCAGCAGGGGGCAGAAGTCAGGCCCACAGGAGAACATTGAGCTGCATTCTTATAACCCTGCCGCTGAAGGAGAGCCGGTTGAAGAGGAAAGAGTCCAGGGAACAGAATAGCAACTCCAAGGAGCCACACAAACCCACTGAAGAAGAAAATCATCTTTGGTTTCATCTCTCCTGTCAGTCTCAGTCAGGTTTTTTGTAGCACAGTACAGCGTACAGCAACGTCCATGGACGAGTTCGTAGCTTATGATTTACATCCAGCACCAGCACTCAGTGACAAAGTAGTAGTGAAATAGTGAGATCTTTATTAAGACCACCAAAAGAGAAGCAGAGAGAAGATCTGAGTGGACCATTTGTAACATAATTATCTGTATATAGTTATACTCCTCATCATTAATCTCTCTCAGGTGTAACTTTCATGAATTCAGAGTCTGGAGTCTTATGGTCTCATCTGGATAAATGTTGAGTCAAGAAATCATTTTAAAATCCATCCAGTTGTTTCATAGAGTTTATATCTTTTTTTATTCACCGCACTGACTTTTATATCCTATTTAGCAGAGATTTTCAAAGTGGGAGGCTCAGTGAATGAAAGTGAAAAAAAATTACATTAGTAATCAAAAGGAGATCAACTAAAATAGCCTAAATGTGTGTGATTTGGTTAGATAGTTAGATACAGTAGTTTTGGGGAATTTTACTGTTTTTCCCACTTTCGTATAGTCAGAAACAAATAAATGCCTTCGGGCAGACCATTTTTAGTCTGAAGTATATCAAACAGCAATATCAGGCTATCTTGGCTCAAATGTTGATTGTCCATGGGATCAAATATCATTATCATGATCCCAATGATCCCACAGGCATCCAGGAATTGAGTGAAATTAAGCAAGTAAACTAAGTCTTTTTCCCAGTTTTGTCTGAGGGGAGGCCCACAGTTTCAGACTTTGAAAAACCCTGCTATATATTACTTATTCAGCTGAAATGCGTTATTGCTTTTTTCAAAATATTTGCTTTTTGAGTGAAATAAACTGATTAAAAGAAAAAGTTATCAAGTTAAATCAAATGTTTTATCTTTGCTGTTTTTAAGAAAAAAGTCTTGTTTTACAGAATTCTTATTTTGTTTTCATTATTGTTTTTGTATTGTTGTTATTGTTATATATAGTTATTAGTTTTCCATCACTTTTATGTAGTCATAATATTTTCTGTAAAATTGCATCTTCATTACAACAGGGCTATCCGCTTGGGATGTGCAGAGAGTCCAGTATTTGTATTTGTCAAGGCAGCAAAATTACTTGTATTTGTATTTGATAAAGCAGAAAGAGGCTTAAAATTAAGTATCTGTTTCTGTTTTTATTGTGCTTTTAATTAAAAAAAATGTGAGTATTACAATAAGTGTTCATGAATAAACATGGGAGGTCCCCACACCGGATCTCAAACTGGAGTCTCCCTGATCATAAATGAATCAGGGCCGAGCTACATCACAGACTCTCTGTTACCGTATGTTCCCGCACAAGCCCTTAGATCTTCCTCTGCAGGCTTGCTTGATATCCATAAGGCTATCGCCCGGTGCAGCTTTCCTCAATTATGCTCCCAAACTATGGAAACTAAGGTATTTTAATTTCATTACTTATGTATTCACTTACTCATGTATTCCTGTTAAATGTTCTCAATCTTTTTTTCTCAATCTTTTTTTTTATATATATATCTTTTTAATATGAAGCACTTTGAGCTGCTTTTTGTATGAAAGGTGCTATACAAACAAAATGTATTGTGTCTACCTATTTATACACCCATAACACAGCACACTGTGTGACTTGTAGGGAGGAACTTCATTTTTTTATTCATTTTCATTTATTGCATTACCCCCAACTCCGATAGTGATGTCCAAATCAGGAAATGTGCATCATGTAGCAGGTGGATGTCACAATTATTGAAATACTGGAATACTTTGCAAGGTTTGGAAGCATGTGAATGCTGGGGTCACTGTGAGCTTTAAAGATTTGTAAAAATTAAACCTCTTGCTGGGACTCTCTCAGAAGATGGGCCAGCGAACATTATCAGTTACAGCAATCATACATATGCAAATATTCTAATTTTAACAAAAAAATCCATTTTAAAAAATATTTTTTAAATGCTTTGTTTAAAAAAAAAAAAAAATAATAAAAAAAGCTTAAAGTCCAACTCCACTCAAAAATATGTTTTTCTTCTTGTTGCTTCAGTTGGATATTTGAGCTTGATGTATGTGCAGAGTTTAACACTAGACTGTTTTCACATTCATCTGCTGAAAGTGAAAAGTTTCACTGTGCTCACTGAAAACCTGATTTAAGGGGGCGGGCCTACAAGAATGATTTGTGACATCACAAGTAGTTTGAAGCCAATTATGGTTCAATATTCAACTTAAGCAAGTGTCATGTGGAACTTTGAAGCCTCTAGTGTACAAACACTGAGAATAGACTTTACAGTAAAATAGTACCCATCTTGTGTCCAGCACTTAAACTTTTGAAATGAAAAATATTTGCATATTTATAGATTCTGGGATTTTTAATGAAGAAGAATGACTAAATGTCATTTTAAGGTTTTTAATGCAGTAATTATACTTTTTTTGCTGCCGTATTAATAACATAGAACAGACAACATAAATAAAAAATAATAGTAAGAATTAAGATGAAAAAGCCCTCCTGACTAGAAAGGTTTCCGTGTGTCCATGCTGCCCTCAGATGGGCTGTTACACAAATATGGTACAGCAGAGCAGAAGGCTTGATCCTCAACCAGCCTTTTAGTCGGTTGGATTTAATTAAATTCTGTGCAAATATCACTGTCTAAGCTTTAATGACAGCGTGCGTGCCCAAACTTGGATGTGAAATTTAGTACTACTGTCATGCTTCAGTTGTAGCTCAATAGCCTCCAGATGCAACTGTTAATCTTGAGCATTGATGTCAAAATGAAGACGAAAATAATTTTTTTTATATAAGTTTTTGTGGCCTCAAAATTGCTGTTTCAGTGGCTTCCCTCTTTACCCAAGCAGTTGACCTCTGCAGGCAGAATCAAAATTACTTTCTGGCTCATTTACTGTTGGACAGGATTTTACTGAGGAAGCACAATTGCATCCTGATAAATCAATCATCCAGTAATGATTTAAAGATGTTTATCTCTAATGGATGATTCATGATTCCCTCTTCTAAAAACATCTGACATCCGATGATACATAAGACAAGGTTTAAACAAGGTGCAGGGTTTTATCGTCATGAATGAATGAGCACCATTACACACCATTAAAATCTTTTTTTTTTCCTTGTAATTTTCTGCAAAGTCCAGATGAAGACAAATTTCTGACAACAGTAGATCAACTAAAATTGTAATTTAATTCAAGGTATAATATTTGCATGTCTAACAATGATCTAACAACATTTTTTTTTAGATATTGTTGCTCAAAGTTTTCACAAAACTTCATGTAACTTTTACCATACACCAAAGTCAACACAGACCTTCTAAAAAGTAGATAACATACACTGCCACCAGGGTCTTGCTAAAACAGGACATGACAAGAATTACAGATCAAGAAGGAGGATCACCAGTGAAGCCATTAACAGGGTCAATTGTTATCTTAAACATCTGCTGGAAGGTCTAATAATGTAATAAAATCTAGTTAAATACATTTAGCGCACTGATTGTATTCCTCTTCAACCTGAATGTGTTTTAAACTAAATTTTGCCCCTAAAAAGTGCACCATACCACGTTAGTAATGCAGGATTTTACAAATAAACAAGGTACACTGAGCCATATTCAGATGAAACCTGTTCCCTCTATTGATAAATTAAGACTTATCTTGACACACTACTATAATGAGAGCCAAGGCTGCTTCTAGTATAAGTTAAAATGCATGCACTAATAGAAAAGGTGATTTCATTAATGAATACTGCCAGAAATTCGTAACCTTAAATAGTGTTTTCATTTCATTTTAGGGCCCCAAATTAGTTAATTCTGTGTAGATTTTCCTTCCAAATGAGTTTATGTCGTCAGTTACGGCGCCATCTTCTCACATTTTCACAGAACCAGTGTATTTAATGGGACTAAGATGTGTGAAAATCAACAACCACTGTGCTGAACTGCCTCAATTCAAGGGTCCTTGTAAGAATTCCTCCACTTAGGCAGCATATCAAAGCTGTGAATGCAAACAGCATGACCAGCAGCTTGTGGATCACTGAGGCATTGGAAGGATGTTTGGAGTTTTTTGGAAGACACGCAAGTGAGCAAATGCATTTACATCTTGTGACCACTAGAGTGCAGTATAGTCACACCAATGAGACAAAGCGGTATCGTGAAAAATGAATGAGAAACTGAACACAATTGGTGACCCAAGGTTTGCACATTAAAGGTCCACTGTCAACTACATTATACTTTTATAAAACAAGTCCTGAAAGCCTCGACTATAGCAGCATGAGCTTTCACATCAAATAAACAGTCTTTAATGCAGCCTTTTAAGGATACACAGAGAAAAAAAGATTATTTGTTCCAGTTAAATGCTTAAGAAGCTAACCACGTCTCCCACATGTTTCCTGGGCACTTCACTTCTTGTGTTGATTAAGAGCAGTTAAAAAGTTAAACATTAAAGGTCCGTCTTGGTTTTTTAAGTCAGCTAGACTGCGAGGGGCCAGCCTTTGCCCTTGTGCACAGGTCAAACACCAACTAAAGCACACAGCATAGACAAGGCAACATAAATCTACCAGATATACTGCCCACAATTTCTCTCTGCCTTCCTCTCTTTCTTTCCCTCCCTCTATGCTCTATAATAACAATGCAGACTCTTCAAATGAAGTGTTTTGCATTTTTAGGTGAGCTGTGTGAGTGCAGGTCAGATGTGGACCAAGATTTACTGGAAGTCCAGTCCTAACAGATCCTCAAGGTGCAAGTGCATTTAAAGGAAAATATTTGCCTTTTTGCACTATGGGGCCTAAAAAGTCTACTTGAGCTTACTTGTCTTCTTTGTCTCATCATTACCTTGTGTGATTGATTGTTCTGCTTCTTCTACTTCTTTGGCTTTATCTTCACCTTTTCCTCTTCTTTACTCTCATTGGTAGTAGCACTAACCCCAGTAGCAATAGCAGTAAAAGGAATACTTCTTGGGAAATTCTGTTTTAGTATTAGTGCCAGGTAATATGTCAGAATATAACTGCAAATTTGAAGTGGCTGTAGCCTCAGAAACCTTTTTGTCCTTTTAAAAAGAACAGAACATGGGAACATAAATGAAACTAAAACAGAGATGGGTGTGACTGTCAAGATATATTTTGTGGTATTACAAGCCCTTTTTATTCTCAGTGGTGTTTTTACACTGATCACCATGTTTGCTTGGAGCTAATGACACTGTGTCAAGTTGTAACTTCTAAACAAGCTGAAGGCTGGCGGGTGATATACACAGATATCCACTTTTGACAAAGAGACCTCCGCTGGACTCAAGAGACACAGCTTGAACACTGGTTGAACTTACACTTTAATTTTTTCTTCTCTTCTTGAGATCCTGAGATTCATGCATAGTAACATTTCTCTTTTAGCCCATGCCACTGACCAGGGGAACCCTTTGTGGTCTTATGAAAGTCTTTTCTACAAATCTATCTTAATAAACTGATAATGGATATGATTACAAACTTCCAGGGGGCATTCCCTGACTTTTTATCCCTGCTGTACAGCTGCACTGCAAGAAAATCAACAAATAATCATAAATCATTTGTTCTCAGCTTCAATATTTGAGATTTATGTTTTTGAAAAGAAGAGAAAGATTCTGCCAATTTGATGAGATAATTCCACTTTTTCCCAGTAGAGTTTCCCTCATTTCCTGGATTGAAACAAGACAGGATGTGGCAGATTGTTGCACTTTAAAGGAGAAAACAAGATGTAATTATTAAAACAAGTTACTATTTTTGCCTCTGTCATTGTTTCTGTCAGACTACTGGATATATTTTCACTATTTTTCTTTTAAGAAGTTTTTTTTTTTTTTTTTTTTTTTAAATATACATATTCTTATGCTGTGATGCCATTTCCTCCCATATGTGTTGATGAATTTCTGGTGCATTCCTGTGATATATATTTTTTTTTTATCATATTCTTGGCTTTTGGAATATAAGGGCTTGGATGCAGCTACTAAATCCTGCAGCTGCTTAGTGGCCTATAGTTGGTAAAAATGACCCTTCCTTTGACTTACTTTTTTGCTTCAGTCTCCACAGAAACTGACCATGTTGTGAGAAATTCCCCATAGAGGTGAAAAGCCACACCTCTCTACATCACTGTTTAATCTGGCCATTCATAATTTCTTTAATGTCTTTATTTTATCCATAAGCTCAACTCACATCAGAACACATCTGTGACAGCATATCAGTGGGTGGTTTACAGTTTTAGCAAAGATAAATGTGGGCTGCTCTGTCTCTCTCTATCTCACGCAGCTCACTCACTTGCTCTCTCACTTGCTCTCTCTCTCTCTCTCTCTCTTTCCACTTTCCTATAATTAATAAGAGAAGTATGCATACTAATGTGAGCTATAAGACCTTCCCCTTGATTAATTCCTATCAGCTGATACAAAACATCCAATGGCATTTCCTCAGATGTTTAATACTTGTGTGTTCATGTAACTTTTCAAGGCAGTCTGGGTGATTCTGAACATATTTTTTTAAAAATCTTAATTGTAGTACTCCTGCTTGCATTTTAGCTAATTAAACCCATAATCATCATTTTAAAGTTACCAAAGAACAGCTGGAGAATGAGGAAAATGGTTTGGTGATGTGCTCATAAAGCGCAGATGTAACTTTTCATTCGTTATTTGTACTGGGTGTACAAATCACAGGGGACATCTTCCTCATATTATCTTTCAGCCCACTTTCTGATGGTTCAGCTGTTGTCTCCTTGGTTCAAAATCCTAACTCATGTCACCTGTTTCGCTTTCCTTCTTTCTGATAAGCATAGACATACAACAGGAATATTGGTAAAAACAAATCCCCTCATATTTTCTTGAGAAAGAGAATTTATTGCTTTTTAATGATATTTATTTTGGTGCAAAAGCAGAGATTAAACCGATTATCAAAGTAGTTGCAACCCATTCGACCTGTGGCTGATGCCCCTGAGGTGACCCTTGACCTCAAGCTCTGTTGATGTAGTGGGGTGAAACAGGAGGTGGTCACCTTAAAACAGTTAATGACAAGCTCAAGATCATTGCCTATATCCAGCAGACACAATGCACCTTTTTATGGAAATATGTGTCTTTCTGAGAAATCACATGTATAGTGTCTCTAGTTGCCCAACATGATGATTTTTACTATATGCGAGACGAATGCCGCACACTATTACGAAGGCAAATGTTATAGATGAGCCCTTCTCTTTCTTGCTCAAATAAAAAATATAACTGCATTTTTCATTAATTTAACCAAGAAGGCTCTTAATATCTATTTCATATCAGTAAATTTACAACATTCTCATATAGCACAGTAAGAAAGGACCTCAGAAGCACCAAGGAGAGAAGCTTGACCATCCAAAAACATTGCATTAGTCATGAAACAAGTTTTGAATGTGGTGTCTAAATGCTTCATTTGAATGCAGAGTTTCCGAACAAGTTTAGGTGATGATGTCTTCATTTCATCTGTTTCTGTTCTGTGTAACCATATGACAGCGTTTTTATTTTAATATAATACTTCATCGCCTCATGGTCTGTCTAGCTGGCCTGATGTTCAAATGGAAAAATCTGTCTTTTCTCCGAATATTTCTGTGAATATGGGCATCAGATATTGAAAAGTAATATAATAGACTTAACCAGAGCATTTCAATAAGTCTTCCATATTTCATTTATAGTCTTGCAAAACATGCAGCGTTTCTACAATGTGCTACTGAGTGTGATTTTCTTTACAAATCAACCTCTACTGTCAAAGCTGCACATGTGGAAACCAAATATTCATACTCACCTCCTATTCCAGCATTACTTGATATATATCTATCATCTCCTTTTTATCCTTTTCCATCTATCTTCTCAGTGATACAATTAACTGTAAAAAAGGATGAGGTGGAAATAACATGTGGTGTCATGACTGGCCTTTTTTTCCCCCCCATTTTTCCTGAGAGGAAAAAAAAAGAGATACAGCTATTTGTTTTATTGTTTTTCTTGGAAGTCAAGAGGTGATATTCATGTTAAAACATGTATTTTTATAATCATGCGTAGTGAGTGTAAAGTGCGTGCATCAGCACAATTTGCATATTCAGTACCTTCAGCTTTACTCTTTCAGACTTTCACTGACTCCTCAACCTCTTTTTGCCCTCCTCTACTTTTCTTTGGTTTTAATTCTTTCCCTTTTCTTCTGTTCTCTATTTATCAGGCATAAGTACGTATCCACCACTCAGACACGTGCGCACATAACCTCCACCACTGTGTTTTCTCTGGTCACTTAACACTCAGTGCGATTTCAAACCTGAGAGGTGGCATTTTTTGGCTCATTACATTAACTCGAGGCTCTGTTTGCACCGCGGCCTGTTGGGGCTCGTGGCTGGAGGCCTGAACGGGATCCAACTGATGTGGCAAGAGAAGAGAAAGTGAGGGGGGGGGGGTGAAGCCAGAGAGAAAGAGAGAGAGAAAACTGAAAGACAAGAGACGAGGGGGTTGCTGGGAGAAGGTGTGGGAGATCTGGGTCAAAAGGACAGTTTGCGGGCGAGTGGGGTGGGCAGGGGTGTGGGTGTTGGGGGTGATCATCCCCATCACATGTTCCACGGTGTCCTGCAGTGTGGATGGCTGTGGGCTAAGCACACACAGCACACTCAACCCCATGCCCTTCCTGATGCTTTGATTTTCACCGCTCCCCGCCTCTACAACCCTGCAACCTCCACAACATGCCCATACAGACACCACACATACACACACAAACACACACACACATCCTGAATTCTCGACTGTTCTCCGAGCATTTCATTCATACAAAGGTACAAGTTTGAGAGAGAATGCAAGTGGCAGTTCATCTTTTTTTTTTTTCTTTTTTTTTTTTTTTTACAGCTCCACAGAAAGATGAACAATTACTGTATGAGGTAACCACATTGTCAGTTTTTAATTATGGGTCTTCATTATTTCCATGTTCAACTATTTTAAAACAGACACAGAAAAAAACCAGACTAAACCTCACTGTCCCAAATATTTCATATTTTAGCTGCATTCATAGCTTGTTAATATATAGAAAATGTCTGCACAGAAATTCTCAAAATAATCCCTTTCTTAGTTGTGGCTTTTGCTGAAACTTTTATGGTGCAGTTGTGCCATCTGTTCCAATTTCAAATCCTTATTGTCAGATGATATATCTGCAGGCTTTGGCGGTTGACGTTTGCATCTTTTCGCTCTTGGCTATCTACTTTCCTAGTAAAGCTCTTAGTGGTTGTCCAATTCTCTGGTTTCAAGTTCTCCTTAAAACATGTGGCTATAATGTTTTTCTTTACCAGATGTAGATTATCTTCAAGAAAAGAATTAAGATGTTTTGTTGAACGTTACACTGATTGAAAGGTAGCATTAAACCTTGAAATATTTGCTGTTACGACTGACAGAAGTAAGACAGTCCTGACTCAAAAGCTAACCTTTGGTTCATCAAATTGTCAAATCCCATCTTGTCTTTTCTCAACAGTAAAGAGAAAGACTTACACAGGACCTGAAGGGGCACAAAAATAAACAGAGACAGACAAGGGTGCTTCTATAGTCTTGCGGATGAGATTCAAGGCTGTCTGCAAAGCAGATTGGTCACTGCCTGGAAAGGCCCCCCTCACCCCCCCGTCTGTATGTTCCGCACATGTCACAGAAGAATGCTTTGAGTCGATGCCAGCAACATCTACTTTTCAAATGCTTAATTCAAATGGCCCTATTCAGTTCTGTCTGCCAATCATCTCCACAAACAAGAGAGGAGGTCGGCAATTCAAGAGCTGATAGCCAGTTAGTGAGTAAACATCGCTCTTGTCTGCAAGAGATGTTCTGAAGCACAAAGATGTCTCGACAAAACTACTTCAACTGCTGCATTGTCCACCACTGCAGCATGTGTCTACATATTGAAGATTTTCTCAGTTTATTTAAGACAAATCCTGAAGATGTAATATTGTCTCATGTTTTGAAGCAAATTACAGAAGAAACGAATTCTCCGAACTAAAAGCTTTCTCTGTTCAGGGAATCATCAAAACCCCTTTCGTCATTCATTTATAGCTAATGGGAAAACTTTTATGTCTGCAAGTCGGGGTTGAACTGTCAAATCTAAGGGATGTGATTATTCTACAGAAATGCTTGCTGGACAAAATGTTTAATAAAAAGAAACACTTGGCATGAAACACATGTACTGTATATGCTTCACTGCAGAGTGAAATGGACACTGTGAGAGAATGATGAGAACGGCAGAATTTACAAGTCTTTCATGGGTTTCTCAAATTTTACGACAAACCAACCCCAGACAGGACTAAGTGTGAAATACAAATGAAATCATGGATGCTGACTGTGTGTGTCCTGAATCTAAAAAGTATACTGTGCATCTCAAATCTCTTTCTAAAGCCAAGAATGAACTTCAAACCTCTGAATTTACAGTGAAATTCTGAATAGGATACAGTATATGTGAACAATCTCAATACTTTTTACAGTTTGGAAAACTTAAGACATGCAACACTTCTATACTGGTCTTCATAAGTCTGATTTGTCATGGCGCAGTTTTAGTCCTCGAGCTATTCAGCCTTTATCCTTTTTAAATGCCACCAGAGTCCGTTGGTTGAGCTAGAATATTCTACCCCCAAACTCACTTTTTAATCTTGTTGAGTGATTTCACTTTACAGTGGCCGAAGCAAATACCATGCATGAACTTTTTTGAGTAATCTAACTGGAAGATGACGGTTAAAAATTAACTAATAATTATTTTGCTTCTGATCCACTGGCGGTATGAGAATGGCTCGAGGGTTTGACTTGTGCCCTGCTCTCCATACTGTCTGTTCCTTTGCCAGCCCTTCTCCTGCTGTAGGTCTGCTGTGTGATGGGGCGTGTAGGAAAGGGATTGGGGGCACATTTCACACCTTGGGGGCAGCTTGGTGGGGGGTTGGCAGCGGCTTGATGAACAGAGTGCACCTGGCTGAGAGGAGAGGTCCCCAAGCCTCCCTGGTACAGACATGGTTTACAGATCAAAGGGGTAATCCCTGCTTCATCCAGTCACTCAGTCCTCCTTCTCCTCCTATGCCTTCTCCTCCTTAGAGTCCTTGCAATGTTTCATCTCCCCAGCTCCTTCTCCCCAGAGGCTTTTTCTTCTGCTTCTTCGACAATCTGCAGAGTGCGCCCCATGAAACACGCCTCATCCTCGCTCCTATGCTTGAACTACCTGTTTCCCCTGATGCCCATGGTGAACCCTGGAGCCCTGGCTGTGGGATTTTCTGACTCATTAGCTCTGTTCAGTCAAGTGGAGCAGCCTGCAGATTCCTTCCAGCCAAGTTCATCAACCCAGCCAGCGACTCCGACTGTGAGGTGATAAGAGAGACGGGGCTTCAGCCATCGGACCCCGCTGTGACTTTGTTTAGTGTGAAATGAGATGAAGAGGAGGGGGACGAAGAGGGGTGAGGAGGGAGGAAGATGGGAGTGCTAATCAAGCTTGCAGATGGGTTTTGATGCAGTCGGATATGGGCAGCAGGGTAGCACTGCACCCTAACGCAGTGCAGCGTATTTAACACAGCTTAGCAGTGTAGTTACAGGAGTGTTAACGCCTGTCAGTTATACGGCTGCTTCTCTTGGCAGCAGGTGTCTGTTTGACCCTGGGTCTAATGTGCAGACGGTGTCCTGTTGACCTGAACTGTTTGAAGGAATACAACTAGCACAGAACAACATGGAAAGAAGGGGAACACCTTTTCACACCAACATTCTCAAAAGGTTTACTGTCGACCCTAACTGTTAAAAGGATGATGGTTGCTCTCATCACATGTTCTCTGACATTTGAGCATTTTTTTGCACATATCTGAATGAAAAAAAAAAGGCTTGCGAGGTTCATAGCTTAGCTTTTAAAGAAACATGAATGGTGTAAAGCAGTTCATCACCATCATCTTTGGAAATCGCCTCCCCTGGCTGCTGCCATTGGGCTTTAAAGGAATCCTCATTGGTCGGAGGCTTGAAATGCGGATCTGAGTCAGCTTGGATTCACAAAACCCACAATGTAGTCCAGTGCCAGAACAGGAGGAGTAGGTTGTGCTGCATAAGCAACATGTTTTCCCGCCTAAACCACAAATTGGGTCATTGCCTTCATAAACGACTTGTGAAGATGCTCCTCTTCATAGCGACGCAAGATGTTAATACTTTCCATGATCATTGGAATGAGTGTTTTCTGCCTCTACTGTGGTTACAATTTGGTTAGGTTTAGGAAACTGCTTGCTTAAAGCAGCACTCCGCTGACCTTTGCAAACAGCTGTGTACTGCCTTCTGATGACATTATCAGGGTTATCTTCTACACATTTTTAAGATGTGCTAAAAGAAAGAAGTGTAGAAAGAATGATGTGGACATTTAGATACTATCAAGTTGTTTTTGGAGTTTTAACTATACTCTGGACCAAGAGTCAGGATATCCCCGGTGCACTGATTTTGACTGATTATTTTTTTTAATCTGCCTCCGGCAAGTTAAGTTGTCAACGTTCTGGAGGAAGTGCAACAGTGAATCACTGAACTACTCCTTTCGAGGTGAAGCAAAGATCATAACCTGTGTTGAGAGACAGTTGATAGGAAAGCAGATCCAAACAGCAGTGTACCATGTCAAAGTCACATATTTTGAATGGAAGAAGTTTTGCTGTGCTATAAAAGTGTTGTATTTATTCTGCCGTTCTCAGAGACAACAGTCATGAATGAAAAAGGGCCACAAAAGGTCCTTGTCGGATAAATAAATGTTGTTTCAGGCATTTGGACAGCAAAGGTTAGCATAGAAAGCTACAAATTTTTCAGAGTCACTTATCAGGCCTGTGAGTGGTGAGTATTTGAAACACGAACCATTTTTGGTGAAGTATTCCCTTTAATGATAATGCGGAAAAGGAATGGAAATCTTTAGTGGTCAGTCTTTTATGAAAATGCTCCCTTTGAGACTAGAAGAACATATTTTTTTAGTTATGTACTTTAAACCAACCAGAGGGCAGAGGGCAGTCCCACAGTTCTATGTTTGGTCAGGATATTCACAGGGTCCCTCTGTTGGACATTTACAGGAAGAACTCAGAGCAGCCAGTTAAACGCTCCCTTACGGGAAGACATGGTCCAGCACATGTGTTACAGCACAGCACAAAACTAACAGGTCAATAAAGCAACTGTACAACAGGTATATGATGAGCTGGAGCTGATGCAAGTGCTCAACCTGCAGTATTAGATTCCTCACATATTTTGTGATTCATCAACAAAGATTTGGCAGCAGAGTTCTGTCTTTTTCTCTTTGAGCCATGCTACCTGCACTCAGATCAGACCTAAAACAAGTACAGATTAAATAGCAGGACTGTTTGGAGAAATCTGGTCAAGGTACTGAAAAGATTAAATCACTTCCTTCTAATGGGAAAACTTACCAATTTCCTGCTTTGTTTTACCTATTTCTGGACTCATGTCTCCAGTGCTGTTCACAAATGTGTACCTTATTTGTCTTGGCACTGGAGCCATTTTTGTTCGAGAGAAAAAAACAAAACAGGTAAACAACAGGGCTTATACAGATATAGCCCTGTAAAAGAGGAAGATCAAGTGTCCTTGTCTCTATGCTGTAAATAAATGTGGAGTAATTAGAGTGGACAAGCAGCTGGAGTCTCTGGAATGACGGCATGGTTGTTTAGCTCTGAAATGCCACTAGTGACACACAACACACACACAGGAAGTTAATGTAGAATGATAAGACTGGTAAATATCATCAAGAGTACATCATTTTTTTTCAACCCTTAAAATTTTCAACATGTAACAACTTTGCAAACAGCCATCTTGTTTCATTTAGGTCCATTACCTAATGAAGATAATAGGGAATGCACCTATTACACCATTCAGATAATAGCTGGATGGTGTTTTTTTTTATTCACACCACAGGCTACTCATTTAGAGGAAATTGTTCACAGATCTTAACTCGATCACTGTCTTGATCAACAAAGAAATTTCTTTCCATTGAATTCACTTTTGGACTCAGTCACTGAATATATATTGTTTTCCTTTTCAGTGTGGACATGTTTATGTACTTTTGTCTTTCTTTTTTTCCGTGAAAGTCATTTGTGTCTGCTATCATGGAAAGCGATTATGACTGAATTGTCAGTTTTATGGTTGAAAACCTCACAACTCACAATTTTTTTTTGGTGATTTTCATGTTTAAGTTCAGTTGGTGCACATCTGTTGGTTTTGATAATTCTGCCAACCTTGGACTATGCACATTTCGGGAAATATGCTTATTTGCTTTCTTGCCGAGAGTTAGATGAGAAGATTGACTCTCATCTCTGTCCAGAGTATATGAGGTTACAGCCAGGAGGCAGTAAGCTTAACTTTACATACATAATGGAAACATGGGATGGACAGTTACGATGTACTGCACATGTCGTGTTCTTTAGCACCTCTAAATAGCATTTCTCTGGGTTGGGAGGGTGAGGTTTTTGTATTGTTTGTCTTTTTGTTTTTTGTTTTCATACATTTGAAAGAAGCATTATATTCACTCCATGATGTTTCCTTTTCTTTCTGCACATGTAATGGAAACAGGAAAACAAATTGTAATTTATACGGAATAAACAGATATAATAACTTGTGAGCTTTAGAGATGGTAGACAAAGCCAGACTAGCTGTTTCCCTCTGCTTCTAGTCACCATCAACCATCTTCTGGTTGTTCTTTCATATTTAGTTGAAAGACAAGAGAGCGGTATCGATCTACTCATCTAACTCTCGACAAGAAAGCAAAGAAGGATATTTCCCAAAATGTCAAACTAGTCCTTTAAAAAACTTCCTTTTCAAAACAAGTTATATAACCTGGAAAATTTGTTGTTATCAAGCTTAGCAAAAAACATTTTGATTAAGTCCAGAGAAGTTTGTATTTTAACAAGATTTTCATTCACAATAGCACAATATTTATCTATATTATTGGACATTCTTGTTAATAATACAGTTCATGTCAAAAATGCTCAATTACAAGAAAGAAAGCAACAAAGATACAAATGAAAAGATTTAAGTTTTAGAGTAAAATCAGTTATTTTTGGGGACATTCATTTAGTCTCTTATTACATAATGTTACCACAGCTGACATCGTCCTTGCCAGTTCAATGTTTGGGTTTCCATCAAGTCTTGTGTCCAGCAGAGCCAGTCAGCTCAAAACAGTCTGGAAGTCATGATGGTGACGACCTCTGGGCTATCTCTGTCTAGACTGCTTGGGTAAATCTTTTACTTTCACGTTCCCAGAAAATACCCATGTTGTTTTAATCACAGCTTCAATAGGAAGAAGAACTTCAGCACATGTATAAACGTCTATTCATGTTTCCATGAAATGGATAAAGACATGTAGTGAGCTGTCCTACTGGGTCACAAGCACTGAGAGATTTATCAACTACTGAGCATCTCAGCAGTGTCTTTGGCAAACATAGTACACTGGCAAAATCTAAACTGAATCAAAACCTCTTGGGATGCCAGCAAGGCACAACATTTGGACTTCAAATGGATATATATGAGGTCATCCAGTAGTTATGACGTTTTACAAGCGTACTTCATATTCATTCTAGTCTATTTCCATCCCAAAATGAAATCCTCTGAAGTTCTCTCAGAAAAGCACATTTAGAAACCTGTCTATTCCACTATTTGTATATGCTCCACAATCAAAATCTTGTATGTTAATGTAAGAAAAACCTGTTCCATTGTTCATATGGAAACCTGATCATTGTTTTAAGGCAAATCTGAAAAATTGTGAACCTATCCTTTAACTTATATAGCATCCTTCCTAACTAACATAGCTCTCTTTATCCTTCTAGAAGCACAAGTTCTCTAATTAACTGCATGTGCACAGCAACTTTGATAAAAAAACAAAACAAAGTTGAACATTTATATCAAACAACATAAAAGTTTCAAAATATTAAGATATCTGTCTAAATAATTAATAATAAGCAGAATATTATGATGATTCAATTCACAGACCTTGGCAAAAATATAACTATATTCACAAAGTTAAGATGCACTAATCAATATTTTCATAATAACAATGAATCTAATTACTATGTGTCATGTGGAATGTGTGACTCATGGTGACAAACCCACAGATCATTTCCATCCAACACATTTCCCTCCAGCTCTACAGAGCATTTCAGCATCTTTCCGCTCATTGTTTTTATTTTACAGACTGCATTTTTTTCTGTTTTGGTCCAGTTTCACTACTCCTATCAGCATAATATAAAGTTAGTGACTAATTGGTGAACATGGTGAAGCATTTAGCAGCTAAAAAAACAGATTTTTCCCTCAGGCGTTTGTGGAGATAAAAACAGATTTAAAGAGTGAATATTGGACTTCAATTTGCCAGGTGGCCAGAAATACGACTGCAAATTAATGATAATGTTGCTCTGCTGGATGTTTAAATAGGCACCTATTTGCTAAAAACTTTGCCATATCACTTTAAAAGTCATGATTTGTTACTGTTGAGTTTATAGCCTGTTTCCACTCCAAGAGACTGAAAAATGCGGGTTTAAGCTCTTGTAAATTTTTATGTCAACCCTGAGATATTTCATGAAGAACTCCACAGGTTTAACAATTCAAGTCCCTCATTTCAGAGCACTGACCAGACTCCACTGATCATCTCATTTATCAATCAACCAAGAGCTAAACCTCATTCCAGATCAGGGTACACCCCCCCTCCCAACCCCTCACCTCGCCTGCTGAATGTCTCTGATTTAGGGTCTTTTTGGAAGCATATGAAAGGAATCCTTTCAGTCAGTTAACTCACACTGTAGGAAATTCTTAATCTCTGGTCCTTTTTAATCCAATAAGTGACCTAAGACTTTGCTCTTTTATGTCTCTGTAATACTGCTTCTGGCAGCCTGGACAGCACACACATATGAGGTAATGATGATGCAGTCTTTTGCTGCGAGTCAGTCAGTCAGTCAGTCACACCAAACCTGGCTGTAACCCTGATAGCAAACACATGAGGTAGTGGTGATTGTCCATCTGTGTCTGGAGCCTAGCTCTTTAACCTGTGTTCTGGCTGACAGGTGGCACAGCTTCGCACCAGTGGACAGTGAGGCTACAGGGCAGGAAGCCTGAGCTATTTTTTGCCTTGGTGACAGTGGAGGGTCACCAACACAGGGCAGCTGATGGATAGAGAAGTATTTGAGCCTAATCTTGCCCTGACACGCAAGGAACAAAAGTTGTTTGCCACCCATGAGTTGCTGGGCATGTTTCTGTTTGGTGGAATTGAAAATGTACCATGAAACACATGAATGTTTTAGGGTGCGTTTAACCTTTCTGGAGGAGATGATCAATATGTTTATGATTAAAGGATTCACTCGCAGTGATGAGCGCACAGTTCCACACTATTTTGGCTGAACGGTCTACAATTTCACTGTTTCGGTTCACTCATCTGTAATAGTCACGTATTCAGTTGCAGCAGGCAGCTGTTTTCAACCAGAAAAGCTCTGATAGACCCACTGTATGCTACCTACAGAGCATCAAACAGCAAACAAAGGTTGCAAGTAGCTGGTGAACACAGCATTTAACAGCTGAGGAGAAAGATATTTTTCTCAGTAGACTCCTTAAAGGGGACAAAAAACAGAGCTAACAGTACATTCATCACATGAACATGACTCCTAATGTATCTGCTAAGTATATAAATAGGCCGTTTGCTAAAAGGTTTGCCATATCAGCATAAAAAGTGGTCAGTGTTGTGTTTACAGCTTATTTCTTCTGTCGCCAATAAGAGGCCAACAAATCAGTTATTGCAGGTTTAAGGATTAGTAAACTCAACAAGCACTTTATTACTAACAACTGTGCAATCGAACGCAATCTAATACAACAGCTCAGCCATAATTTCTACTTTTATGAAGCTTATACATTATCAGTTTTTGTTGACATCGTCAGAGAGGCGATAATTCTGCTTTATGATTATTATTGAGTTTTTTATTTTTATTTTTACACAATCTTACATTCAAGCCAAGCCTTGAACAATCTGACATTGATCTATTTTGGCCCATTTTTGACTCAGATGTTGAATCCTGTCTGTTTTGTGTTCATGTCCTCTTCCTCTCCTCCTGGGGGTGTTATTGTGGAAGCCAATGATCGCAGCAGGTCCTCTTCTCCTGCAGCAATAAATGTATGTTTGCCCCCCCCCTCAAACACCCACCCGCCCACCTACACCCCACCCCCACAACCTCTGAAACTGGGAACAATTTTCTGTTCAGTTGTTTCTAATCTTAAGCAGGACACATTGTTTTTGTGTGTTTGCTCTCCCACGAAATAAATAGTAAGCCTGTTTTTCATTGTCTTTGTTTGAAGTTTTGAGTGGATGCACTTGGGCTTCACAAAGCATCTGCATGACTGCAGTTACAGGTAAGGACAAGAATGGAAGACGTCTCTATAGAATGAAGACTTACTTCTTTTTTTCTCTCATATGGCCACACAGGGGCCACCCACAGCTATCTAAAGAGAGATATTACTCGCCAAGACATCAACACATGTAAAAGCAATAAGCCCCATCACAAAAAGAAAACTCAGGATGTTTCCTGATGTCCTCTTCCTCTATTTTCTCTGAGCGTTCCACCAGTGAGACCTGTGCCAATTGGTATTTTAAACACTCAGAGTGTTTGTTTAAATCCATTTGGAGTATCAGATGGGCGTTTACATTCATAGAGAAGTGTATTGGGTTAAAAATAGCCTGCCTTTCATTGATTATCTGACCTTTTTGGCATTCACACTGACAAGAAAAGTGAAAAACGTGCTGAAGTAGCTAGCGATGCTTCTGTTCTCCCAACCCTGCAGAAGTGTGACATGGGACAAACCCGATGGTTCGCTTCCATACAGCAATCATGTTTGAATCTGGTGTTGTGACAGGTGTTATACTTCTGCGAAACGAAAACATTATGCATGCGGTAGGGCTCGATAACCCTTTTAAAACATCCTCTCTCTTTCTTCTTCCATGTGCTGGTAGCTACGAGGCCAGAAGACAGAAGAGGGTTATCTCATGAACTTTGTCGGTGAAAAGGGTGGGAAAATGACAATCTACCTTTCCCCGAGTCACGCCTCTGCCGAAGCCATAATTATATGATGAATGATGGTCGACTGACGAGCAGAGAGTGTTGGGAGGGGGTTGACCTGAAAGGTAAAGCGGGCCTGTGGTCAGAGCAGACATGTGAAATATTTCTGTCCCTCTTAAAGTGCGGGAGAGGCGGCAGCGAGCTGGTGTGAAGTCTTTTTCTGGTTTGGACACTTCCGGCCATGAAAGAGAGACATGTATTACTGAACCCTGATGTCTCGGATGCCAATACCACCAAGGTCGCTGCTGTGAAGCACTTAAACTTCTGTCTCCTGTTGTCACTCTAGCACCTGTGTGATCTCCTCTGACAGCTACTGCTACCCAAACTGCTCTCCAAGTATTTCAGTGCAGCTGAGTTCATTTTTTAAATTGCACTTAAAATTCTTCCAAATATAATAAAATGTCTGTTTTCCACACATTCTCACAGAAACCGTTGCTGACTGAGGAAGCTTTCCCAGAATCATAAAGCCCGTTTCAGTTGATGGTGAGTAAGACTTTCCTTTTCAGCAAAGGCTACACATGCTTGTACCATCCTTTGATAACAAAACCCTTAAAAGAATAGTTTGAGGGTTTGGGAAATACTCTTTGTCCTTTTCTTGCTGAGAGTTAGATGAGAAGATTGTTAACAGAGGTTAATTGTTGTTTTTACACTTAGGTATTTGTGTGGATCAAAGTAATAAGATATAATGTGTTAATTGTTGACCATTAGACGTCCCGGTAGGCAGATTTTATTACCTTTGGACAGAGCTAGGATAGCTATTAACACCTTTCTTACACTCTTTATTCTAAGATAAGCTAGCAGGCTAGCTAGGCAGTTGTTTCATACTTGTGCACATGTGAGTGGTACCAATCTTTTCAACTAACTCAACTAATGATATCCTGAAATATTGTTTTTTCCTTTAAATGCATATAATGCTAACATTGTCTATTTTCGCATATTTTTCTCCTTTTTAATGGTGACAGTGAATGAAGGGATTATTAGAAGAAACGATAGAGTGATATCTGCCACAAACAGCATTTGGTTGCACAACATAACAATGGTTTTCTTTGTTATGCCGCATCTCTATCACGATTGTTCAGCACTTTATTCTTCTGTCAAGATTATCATCATCAGAATTGGCTTTACTTCACAGAGAAAATGTATGGGCCAAAGCCTCAATTACTCGCAGTCTAATGGTATCACTGGAGATAAGAGAGAACATGCCTTTCAAGCTATTCTCTCAACCCTCCCGAGAAATTAAATGGGATTTTGTATGAGGAACATTGCAGTAAGCAAGCATAAAGCCACTCTCTGTTCCACAGCCAGCTCCTTGGAGAATTCACGCCAGACAGAGGATCAGCTCCAAAGATGAAAGTGAGGTCAAGGTGGCTTTTTTCTCCTCCTCCCTAAATCAAGCCTCTCCTCTACTCCACTCCTTTCCTCTCCTAATCCCAAACTGAGAGCAGTCAGAGCTCTGGAAAATGAGGGATGATGTTCTATAATTTGAACCAAGTCTTGGCCAAGTTGGGCCGGGTCGACATTTCTCCAGGTGTCTTTAACACATTTGTTGTGATGGATGGATTTTATTCAGTCATTATACATATGCTAATTAGCACCAAACACAAAGTGAAACTGAGGCAGTAGGACGACCATATTGGACAAATTGAAGGTTTTGGCCTAATAGTGGCACTAAATGAACAGTCAGGGAATCACCAAAAGAAATTACAATTCATCATACATTTTAGTACCAAATATCATGCCAATTTATCAGTTGTGGAGCCATTACACTCAAAACCACAAGCATCAATGTGCTAGTAGTGTGGTCAGGAGGAAAAATCAGGAGATCATCAAAGTCATAAGTATAATTTTATGGTAACCACAAATGTCTTGACAAAATCTTGTGCCAGTCCATCCAAAAGATGGTGAGGTGGACCAACCAACAGACTGACATTGCCAATAAAAAAATAAAATAAAAAGCACACTGTAAAAATAAGAAAATAACAAACTGTGTTGCTGTAGAAGAAAAGAAGTTACACAACTTACAGCAAAATTTTACGGTTGCAAACATAAAAAGTCCTTTTGACAAAATACAGGAAAGCTTCTGCCAAATATATCTAGGAAAATCATTAGTGGTAGAAATATAAACCATTCTGGATAAAAAAAAAAACAAAAGAAACAGCTGAAAATCTTTCTAAAACCATTCCAATTTTTCTCTTTATCAAACTAATATTTATTTTAGCTAGGTCATCTGACATTGCACCAATGTCTTGACCCCAGAATAACAGCTCTAGCTCTTCATGTTCACACAGCATAAAGTCAGAGAGGCACAGAATCATTTAGCTACTTTTAGGTGTCAATAGCAATTCACTTGCGTTAAAGTTGCCTTGCCACCACTCTGTATTCATTTATCATCTTTGCAAGGTCAACATGCTGTAGGAATATCCACATATGTCTGTATCTGAAAACACATCTTATATCTATCTCCTTTTTTGAGCAAATGCCACAGAAGGAATTGTGTATAATGATATCCAAAGTTAACTACTAAAGGGTTAAATACTCTTATTCACATGCATTCTCCCCAAAATGAAAGCTCAAGACTTTGCATGCCCATACACGGGAGCCTCTTCAAATTGCCGTTGGACATTGAATTTGTTTAATTTGGAGAATGCACAATTTTCCTCCCCTTCAGTGAGAAAAATGGAAAACTCATCAGAACACCTTTGCATGGAGGACTGATTTAACTCCAAGTGATTTTAGAGCCACTGGGGAAAGACAGCAGCACAGAGACAGAAGTGGGACATTAATTACATCCACAGTATGGAGAGCAAAAGGTCTTCATCTTACTCAGCGCATTTCTTCTTTTCCTGTTCTTATTTTCCTGACAGGTATTTAGTGTTTTGAGGTCGGGGGGCGACGGGGGAGTATAGTTAAAGGTGCAGTGTGTAGAATTTAGTGGCATTTAGTGGAAAAGAAATGGAATATGATATTCATAAATATGTTTTAATAATTTAATAAAATTTTACCTGAAAATCAGATTAGTTGTGTTTTCATGATCTTAGAATGAGCCTTTTATATCTACATAGGGAGTGGGTCCTCTTCTCCGGAGCCTGCCATGTTGCACCGCCATTTTCTACAGTAGCCCAGAACGGACAAAACAAACATCGGTTCTCTGGCCACTGTAGGTTCTCTTACGCGCTTGGAAGGGGAGGGGAAGGGAGAGGGGTATTCAGTTGGTTGCAATCTGCAACCTCACCGCTAGATGCTAGTAAATCCTACACACTGATCCTTTAAAGTCAAGTACAGACACTGCACTGGTTTCCCAAGAATTGTTAACTGACAATGTAAAGGAAACCATAAATTATTTAACATTTAACTTAAATGTGAGTAATTTATGATGCTGCAACATGTGATTTTGGCTGCGTTTGGATCTGTCAAAGTTTAAAACGTTGACAGACGATCTAGTTTTTGTGGATTTGGTTGACTTCTGCTCAACATGTGAAAAACTAATTACACACATACACAAACTGCTCTGTTGGTTTTCGCCGCATTATGAGATTAGAAATAAAGACCACTTTCTGAGGTATCATGGTGTTTTCCTTACAATAAACCAACAATATAATGACATGATAAATCAGTTTGTTGTGAATTAAAATGATGTTTGGGATACTGTAATGAACCATCAAACTAACCAGGCACTGTTACAAGATCCAGAGCTGTAAAATATGTCCAGAGTGCTAACAAGCCTTCAAAATGAAAATAAAGAGTCAAACACAAGGCAACCCCCCCTCCTATGCAGTGTGTGTGTTCCTCCTCTGTGCCCCACTCCACCTCTCATGACCCCCAAAGGGACTTTCACTTTCCCTGCACACTCCCAGACTTCACCTCAGCCCAAACACCCCCTTCACCCTGGACTCCCCTGGCCCCTCTCTCCCTGCTTTCCCATGGTCCCTTAAGCTCTGCAAACCACCTCACTGCATACACACTCACACACTCTCTCACACACACGCGTGCTCTTACATGGAACATTGTTTCAGCTATCAACTGCTCTGTATTCCACCATCTGTTAAGCACTCTCCCAGCTGTTGCCCACTCTCTCCCAGCTCAGCAAAATAACAGCCCTACAAGCCGGTGACACGCACACAAGACAGAAATTACACAGGGCCATGTCTGCTAATTAGAGACGGAGGCAGCTCTGGCGTTTGGCCAGTCTCCAGGTAGAGTCAGCTGTCAACCTGGTTGCACAGACACATGCCAACCTACTACTCTCCCTCAGTCAGATTCAGGGTAGATGCTGACTGATGAGCTGTTACCTAATGAGGCACACTTAACCAACTGTGTCATTATGTTGAGAATAAGGCACTTACAGTAGTCTTGATAAAGACTCTCAAAACTCAATAACACCTTTTTATTGAGTCTACTGGCTGATGACAAGACATTTTGTGTTATGCTTTACCAACCGTACAGCCTTTCCTCTTCCTCATCCACTTTCCTGTTTCTTTTTCTATTTAGCCGGACTGGTTGACTTTGGCTTCAATTTGGTCCTGCGAGGCTAAAAGTTTCCACACACACTGCATTTACAAGCTGTTACTATACTATGAAATGTTAACCTGAAAGACAATATGTTCTCCAACAAGCACATGGGGTTTGGAGTCAGGCCTTCCAGTAGAGAGCTCTGGAGTTGAGGAGACAGGAGTGTGCAAGTAGGAATACACAGGAATACATTTAGTTTTAAAATACTGTAAATAAAAAAATGGAACGAGAATTAATCAGATTAATTCCAGTTATGAGTCTGATCTAAAAGAAAGTTTTTTTTTTCTTTTTCTCTTGGCTCGAAACTTTGTTATTAGCAATTTTGGTAAAGTAAGAAGTCAAACTTGTATGGACATGTGTGCTTCATGCATTATGTAATACTTGATCATATGGAAGGAGTTTGTCTGTGACCACATGCTGCTCTAATCACAATCCCGTCTGCCTTCATGTACCTATAAAACTCTGTAGTCACTGTCCGAGAACACTGGTCTATTGACTGCCATTGTGTTTCAGGCTAAATCACAACACATTTGTTGGCCATCTCTGTGGATAAGTTATAAAAACGTAAGCGGGTAACACCATATGTTTCAGAAAAGGGGACGGGGGAGTCGGTGTATACTCATCTGTGTCTGCCCATTCCTCCAGAGAGGAAAAGAGGTGATCTGATTCTGATTATCGGACACCAGTCACTCTTTGGGCCTAACATTCTGGTACTCAGTGCACAATGTACTGATTAGTACACATCTGGACATGTGAAAAAAAAAAAATCCTCATTCATCTTGAAAAGTTTGTGGTAAATCTGTGTGCGTATTTGGCTGATGTGATTTTATAGTGTAATATAGTTAAAAAAAGCTTTATAGGACCTCTTTACAGCAAGAGAGGCCTTACATCAATAATTTCACCAATATGACATATCTGAATAAAACCTTTCCAAATGCTTACTAGTCAGCAACTGGCTATGCTCTACTTCTCTAAGAAATATATTATTTTAGCCTCCAAACTCAGTGTCAGGGTTTTTCTACAAACTGATCTTGTCATTAATTTGTTCGTGATGTTGATTCATGGTTTTATCGGAGAACCAGTATCTTCAACATTTTTGTTTCCTGGAAGTGGAAGAAAACATCTGCTCAAAGCATTGCTGTCCCGAGAAGCTGGATGATGGCAAAGCCAGAGAGAGACAAAGAGAGAGAGAGAGAGAAGATCCTGTGCACATGCTTCCTCCTTGGAGACAACTGTCTTTGATGAAGGGAGAGAAGGCAGCTTGACCCGCTGCTGCAGACATACACAGACCTCTGTAGCACAAAGAGCTTCAGATGACTTGTTTGTAAGCACCACAAAAGGAACAGATTTTATTAACCTCGCTGTTTATAGTGGCTAGTAGACTTGGAGCGTTGAGTTTCCATGTCGCTTTGACCTCTCTCATATTATTGTAACTGATTACTATAACTGTCCTGTTGCTGTTTTCAGGTTAAGGAACCCTTTTGTGCTCCACCTGGGATTAAAGGCAGGAACTGCTCCTTCTTTTAGTAGTGTCCCCCCAGTTCCCTAAACTGCAAAACATATGGACTTCCTCTCTGTCCAAACCGAGCTGAGGGAGGCTTGGAGGAGGATGCAGGGGGGAGGGAATAGGGGGGACCCAGGGACCCACAGAGCTCTGTTTGTTCTAGGTTAATGGGTTAACCTTGATTGGGAACAGTGGAAGTGGGTCAGAGCCTGTTTGTTTGGCAAAATCGATGGAAGTGATAAAGAAAAGGAATGGTGTCATTTTCAAGGGGGAAACACAGTGTTGCTGTGTTCAGATATGGTTACATGGAAACAAAGAGGGATTATATCCAAATATAATCAGTGGCAATACGAAAACGGCTTAGGATGCAAACACTGCTAGTTTGTACTCCTAACAAATTTGTATTTGTTTAAACCTCTTCATATTAGAGAAGTGACAGAGTCAGTGACAACAGAAGTCAAAAGCAAAACCCTTCAAACTACATGGCACACACTACACAACACCTTTACATTTAATATTCTCAGATGTGCTCGGGATTATGTCACATGGTGTCCTGTATCCTATTTCTTTTTTTTGTTATTGATTTTGTAATATTGAGTAAAAGTGCAGTGAATAATACGCTCTAGTTTAAAACTCAGTTACTTTGGATGCAGGCCAAAGAAAATAAAGATGCAATTGGACTATTTCATATACAGCACCACCACATATTCCTGGACTGAACTGCACTGTTTGTAAATCTTTTCACGCTAAAGAGACATCCTTATATAATCATTTACACATTATTTACTGTACATTTGAAGCATTAAGGATCATAAGTATTCATGTAACCTGCACAAATTCACATATTTTGACTGAATCACTTACAAGATGTGCTGATCTTCATATTGGAAAGTGCAAACCACAGCAAGATTTGCTATGGCTAATCAAACATTATCAATAAAATATACACTCCTCCCCTGTTCAAAGAAAACAAGTGTACTTTGAATGTCTTAGATAAAGCTATTCTCTCTATATACTGTAGCGATATGGTATATATGCATGCATATACATACTTTTAGAGATATTTGTTCAGCAAATAGACTTTAACTACAGTGTAAAAATATGAGAATATAACTACAAGTCCTTGATATGTGTTACCTAATACTGAATAACATACTTTTGCCATTAAGCCAGAACATCAATGCATCAGTAAACATCAGCAAACAACATGAGCCTGCACCAACTGATCTCCTTCCTCTTTTTCTGGCTTCATTTCAGTCTTGCTGTGTATGTATCTTGGCAAACAAGTTTAGGCAACTTCTTTTTCGCTCTCTGCCTTGCTGAGAATACAGTAGGCTAAATATAGGCATTGTTCTCGCTTTAGGCTCTTACAGTAGTCAAAGTAGACAAAGGGTATTGATGAACACAAGCCAAAACTCTACCCGTGATGTCACGAGTCAGTAACTGGTGAAATCCAACACCACCAGCTGGTGGGAGTTGTGTTGGGGTGAAAACTGGTCCCCTTGCAACAGTGCAAGTCACGGCACATAGCAGAAACCACCGCCTGGAGGTAAAGACGCGCAGAGCTGGATCTGCCGTTGTGTTGGAGATCGCTCTGAAAGAAGCAGAGCTCTTACTCTCTGTGTCCCACAGTGCAGTGAAGTTGACACTGCGACAGCCAGACTAGCCGCTTTCCAAGTCAACTTTTTTTTTCTTCTTCTATGCAACTGTTGCGCGTCTCCACTTTGGATAGAAATAGCCTGATCACTGCGCGCCGCAGAGCGCAAAGGATCTGAGAGACTCAAGTTTGAAAGAGTGGGAGAGATCTCTCCTCTGGACTACAATACGATGAGGAAACACTGAGGTGGCAGTACTCCTCCGTCCACTTTAAGCTTCCTTTGGCTGTTACCAAAGGGCTAGCTCATGAGCAGGTATCCTCTTGAGTGTGATTCTGTTTTCACCCAGATCTCTGCTGCCTGGACAAATGCATACAAATGCATTTAGGAGCTCAACGGACAAGGAGTGGACACGTTTCCGCGGCAGCAACGTAAGTGAGCATTTGGTTCAATTGTATGCAGATGTTAGATGTGCATTTGCGTCGTTGAAACTGTTCCCAGAGCAGATTTTCATTGAAAATGGGAACTGGGGGAGTAATTTCTGTTCTGCTTCTTTGGCGTCTTTCCCTCCCAGGGGTGCCAATTCACTAAACAGAGCTCCTGCAGCTACAAGTTTTTGCCAGCAAAACGTGACTGACACAGTACTACAGTATTTTCATTTGGTCAACAGGATTAATGCAAATAGTCTGAAGGAATCCTTGTTTTTTTTTTGTTTGTTTATATGTCTTTATCTTTTTTTTAAAGGTGCTTTCTGTATGTTTTTGACTGTTTTTGAAATCTTTTAGTTCTCCATAATAATCATATCAGCTACAGTGCAGCTTCACACATGCACAGGGATTCCCACATGATAATTGTACTTTTCTATGGATACATGTTTGAACTTTTGAACATACTGTTATATGTCAGAGTGGTGCTGATTTATTCTTGCTTGATCTTGATAAGTTGACAGCAGCAAAGTAGTTCAAATATGAACATGCTGCCTCGGATCTCCTACATTATAATCTGAGTACCTACATGTGGCCTACTGCCACTGACCCCTTTTCTTTCATTTATCTCTCACTCATGTAGCTATAACAAGCCAGGAAATAAACACTAAACCATGGAGACAGAGGATGAATGAGGGTAGAGTGGAGGCAGCGAGCATGTCAGTGATGAAATGACTGTTAGGCTGTAAAATGATGTATGCAGTGGATTAACTGTCCAGATTTAAAGATCTAACATGCTTATCAAACTCTGTCAAAGCGTTTTGGCTTTGAATGAGTGAAAAAAAAATCGATTTAATCAAACATTCCTCATGGAAGTGCTCATTGACATCAAGCCTGCAGGTTTTGCTGTCCTGTCACATTCAGCTGCAGTGGCGCTACAGAAATGTGCACGCCTCCATAGGCTATTTAACAGGAAATGTATTTTCTGCCATCAGAAGTCAGTCCAAGTTGTCTGTACTCTATTATGAATCCCTTCCAGATATGACTGAAAAGGAGCTGAGATTACAATGCATTCTGTTGTCCTGTGTTGACAGTGTTTGCCATGGAAGACAAAGTAGACCTGAAATCCTAAGAGGTCCTTTTTTTTATGTCCTTGAGGGTGAAAACGAGACCCTTACAGGAGAACTGAGTTGACAGAGAACAAGTGTGGCCTCCCCTGAATTCACTGAGAGAGTTTAGTGTGTATGCATCAGTGGTTAACTGGCTCCTGAGCTCCAGACAATCACCCACTGTTGCAGGCATTGCTGCTCCTTTGCCGGCAGTGGCTTGGACTGTATAGCTGCAGGGACACACATACTGTACACTTAAATGAGAGTTGTCTCCTCAACACGGGCTCATAGTGGCGCTAAGATCATGATGCAGGAAGTGGAGATGTGCAATTTTATAGGTCTAGACTTAAATAATACTTACACAAATAGCTGATAAAATGTTAAATACAATGTAAGATGTCTTCGTGATGCAGACTTTGTTTTCCTGTAGTGGTTAGTTTTTAAGTTCATTTTGAAACTAAGTTAGCCTGCCTGTGGCTGCCTTAAGTCCATAAAACACCTGTTTTTTTTGTTTTTTTTTAAATGATGTCACACAATGACATTTAGTTTGATTGATTGATTCATTGTGCAGTGTTGTGCAGGTAACTGCCTGTGCTTAGATGAATGTTGCTAAGGTGTTGATATATGGTTGATATATGGTTTCCGTTTTATCTTGCGTATTAATGGAAACTGTTCCCCAGAGAAAGCAATTAATAACCTCTGACTACTGGTAATAAGTCATAACACTCACTGAAATAGGGATACTTCAGGTAGACTAGGTTTATATGAGGATACAAATATTGATATAGGAAACTTTTCTTTTCACAATCTGATCCATAGATTGTGAAACTCATAACATTACAAGGGAAAATATGTGCAGTTTAATCCTATTTGGTTGATATAGGTTTTAATGAAACTTAAAGAAGCACTTCACCTGAATTTAAAACAATTTCCCACTCACTCATAGTGGTGTTTAGCCATGCAGGTAAGATTTGGTTTTATTATCTGCTGCTAAGACATATCCCACCAACCCACTTACAATAGAGGTGAATAGAAGTTGTTTGTCAGACTCAAGCAAAACTGAGGAACCTACACAGACATTTGAAAAACTATAGAGTAAAATGTACCACTGCAGCTAGTTGAAAAGTTTGTGTGAGCTGACCTTTTAATGATCACAACTGTAAAATTGGTTAAAACGCCACCTTAAGCGTATTCTACCCTTTTAAATCTAATTATCCTTGAATGCACAGTGGGATCACAGCTTGCCCCACCTTCTTGCTGCATATACTCACCTTGTCCACACCAGCGGCTGTAGGGATTTTGGCCTGTCTGTGTGAGTGAGTGTATTTAACCCTCCTAACATCTGCAGGTCCTCCCGCAACAGGAAAAGGGCAAACCAATAAAGGCCAGTAGAAGTTTACTCACAGCCCTTTGTCTGCTCGCTGTCTTGTGGACTAAGTCAATCTTTACTCTGGTCTGCAGTGACCTCTTGACTCCAGCCACCAATTTGAGTGAGCAGACAAACATGCACCACGCTTGGCCCATTGTCAAACAAGAAGTATCCGGAAAATTATATTTAGATTAATATTTTTATTCATCCGTTGCCTGGGGTAGTTTGGAGATGTATCAACTGTGAAAAGCATTTCAAGCCATGGCTAGAGAGGGCAAGTGTAACCTGGAAACTTGTTGACTTGGTAAATCATTTAAGTCAATTAATTTCTTATGCTACACTTTTATTCTTGTATTTTATACCTTTCTTGTTGTATTTTAGCTTATTTTTGTTTTCTATTCTCTTGGCTCTGACTGTTTTTTAGTTGGATTTAAATGTCCTTTTTGTAGAGTGTTTCTTTTGCGCTTTGTCTCGATACTTTTAATGTTTTATGTGAAGCACTTTGAATTGCCCTGTTGCTGAAATGGGCTATATAATTAAACTTGCCTTGCCTTGCTTTGCCTTAGTAATTTTCGCTGATGGCCATTTGGACATGATAAGGAGACAAGCCCACTTAGTGCTTCCATAATGAAGTCATTATGATCAGGATATAGTACAGGTGCTGAAGGTGAAACACAGCCAGTAGGAGCAGACATTGGCTCTGGATCAGTTACTTGTTCATGTCCAGGAATGTTTTGGTTGATATTGAGAAGCTAAGCATGCAGGAAGATAACAATTCAGATGTTTTCATTGAGAGAAATATCCGCTTGTTCTTGTAATGTGTGTAAGTGTGTGTGTTTAATGCTGGGCTGTAAAATGAGGGATCTACACGGTTTATTTGAATTATGTAATTTTTCAGATGTCTGATTTACTTCTCTTGCAAAGTGATATCTATTATCAGCCTCAATATAGCTCCACAGAGGGCTGTGTCCTGCATGTGTGTCAGAGTTATTGCCTCCCTTCTGTTTTGAATTCCACACCATTTAAAAGTTGGGCTCAGCAGACCCACATAGTTGCCAAAGGGACATATAAGTGTGGAGGTTAGGCAAATGCTCCAAGGTCAAGCTCTATAAACCTTAACTTTCTGAAAAATGAGTCTTTGTGGAGTATTACTATAGACTGACGCATCTGCTGTGATGACGTTCTGAAGGGAGAAGCAATCTTTTTAAAGTCAACAGAAGGCGTGAAACGGGACGGGTCAGTCAAGGTGACTCCCATCAAGTTTTTTTTTTTAGGTGGTCCAACATGTCTTTACAAATCAGAGAACCTTTTCGCCAAAGGCAAAGTAAAGTAGCAGAACTTTGCTGCTGTTGGCTTTGTGTGCAATTTTTACCCATAAACAGCCTGAGGGAAATTTTATTAGTACCCCTTTCTTTTTGTTTATTCCTTCAAGAAGTTAAACAGTAGGGAGTTGTTTGGGTAGATTAACAGCTTTGCATGCTTTGTTGCCACTAATGGATTTGGTCAGTGTCCTGCCAAATTAGACATGTAAACAGTATACTGTGAATGTCACTGCTCTCAAAGTCACCCCCTGACAGAAATCAGTGATGAACTTAAGAAAATTGTTTCCCTTTCCTTATGAGTATTGTAAACAGACCTTAAGTGAGTTTGCTCTTATTTGCCAAGCCAAATTGAGCACTATGCCTCTCCATTTGCCTCTCGGCCTCCTCCTTAGTTGAATGAACCATTGTTAGGGATCCAAGCTAATTTTGAGGGGAGAAAGGCAAGATCTGTTACTGCTGGTATGATTCATTGCAGAGGGGAGTTTTAAATTGTGATTATTTATAGTCTTGACATGACACCCACTCCCCACATAGTGGTATTTCCCTTAGTCAACAGAGCAGTGTTTGGGGAGCTTTGTCTTGCTTTCAGCCGCATTTTCCATTAACTGCAAGGACTGGGAAGCATGTCATAGTGTGCTGTCACTTAGACAGGGATTTGCCTCAAGATTTCATAAAGAATCAGTAAAAAATGGTGATCCACAGGCTCGTACCATGTAGCTTATGTTGCCCACCTCAGTCCCTTCACTTCCTTCCTCTTTTTCATATAACAAGATAAAAAAAGCTTGAAAAATGCCAAATGTAATGACATATATCCAAAGTTTTTCATATGGCAAATGGGAGGGTTAAGTTGCCGGAAAATTCCCACCATTTACGTCACTTTAGATGCGCTGAAGCGATGACCCAGGTCTGTCTGGTGACAGAGCCTTAGGGATGCCTTAAATAGCCCTGAACAGCGAGACAGTGTGACAGACAGGCAGAAAAAGCTGTCTGAATCAGCATCAGATGGCCCTACTTGACACTCCAAAAGGGAATGTTAAGTGTTATATTTAGGTTTTTTTTTTTCTTCTTTCAGTCTACTATTCAAATCTTGCCAACTTTTAAGTAGAAACAGCTACTCATTGCCTTATCAGTTTTATCTTCTCAACAGATGGATGATTGTATTCATTTATTCCCTATTGCCTTTTCCTGCTTTGGGCATATGTCTATGTTCCCGGCCATGGAATGTCACACCACTTTCTCGATGGAGAACAGGTGACAGGGCTCACTGTGTTTTCTACTTGCAGTCAGTCTTTTTCTTTTCCATTTTGATTTCATGGTCTTTTTCCTCTCTCCTTCTCTCTCTTTTTCCTTCTCTCTATCGCTCTATATTTCTTCTGTGTCTGCTTCTCTTTCTCTTTCTTTCTTTCGCTCAAGTGTACAGGGCCACATTGCTCTGGGAAAACAAACACGACTGCCTGTCTGTGCCTCTCAGTCAAACAGGGCCACACAAACACTGGTTTTTCGCTGGGTTAAGGAGAGATGTTTGTAAGGCAGCACCCATGCTGTTTGTAGCTATCACACTCAAATAACAATCCCTGAAGGTTTAAGATGCGACAGCACGCTGTGATTGATGCAAGTCTTTTGGGGAGGCTTATGTAACTGCATATGAAAATAGCAGGACTGCTGTCTCCTTAAGGCTTTTGTATTACCGTCATTCTGTGTCAGTGTTGAAAATCATCACACCAGTTGCTGGAAACCACTTCAAGTTGTGTCAGCAGCTGTTACTGTGTACAAGCCTGCTGATGTGATTGATTTGGATTGAATGCACAGAGCACAGTATGCTTTGAAGATGTAGATGATAAATCCTCTGTTATGGATTATAGTTAAAGGAGAAAAGTGATTACATATCACTGACTTGGACTACTGTTGAATGCTCTTATTTCAGTGGAGCGGTTTCTATATACATTTTCCCATGTTTTCCATTTTTCTGTTGAGGTTGTGTGATCTGATGTGATATGTTTGGTGGTTTTATTTGCTACCTTGAAATGTGATTTGACAGATTGACACCAGAGGACAACATGAGTAATAAAAAAAAACCCACCTCTCATCCTCACCTGTGGTTAGAGACACTGCTCATGTTAATATATTTGCATTCAAGTTACAAAACTGGTTACTGACATTAGACTATATAGATAGGATACTAACAAAGATGGAGAGATTGAATGATACCATATAGTATGTCATCCTCACTACAGTTTGAGAGACACAAGTTAAAAATATGAACAATGTAATATTGAGTGTAAATTCACATGTACACCACTTACACACGGTATTGACATGTAATCTATATGTGGATATCTGAAACACATGTTAATGCAAAGTGTAAATTTACTCTCCTGTGAGTTGCTGTACATTTTTTGGCCTTCAGTGATTCAGTGATGTATACAGTGCATGTTGTGCCTCTCCTGTAGCTATATGGTGGGCAGTGCCACCTAGAGGTGAGGTCAGTGTGGGTCAAAGACTCTTCTATTTATCCATTATTAAGTAAGGTCACAATATGTAGTATAAGCAGTGTAGGTCCTTGTATCTCTATGTGTGAGCAATACTGTTTGAAATCAAAGGACATGTTCTGAAATGTGAATCTTAAATGTGTAATCTTTTAATTAAATTAAATGTTTCTTTCAATTTTAAGTGATAGTTTCACAGTCATATGTTGTGGTCTTCATTCAACTGTTTTCAGTATGATTTGAAAATGTGGTTTTTGCATTGCTATGTTAGAGATTCAGTATTTTATAGCCAGATCCCTGTTATCATGTACATGGAATTTGTGGCTATTAATCTTTTCTGACTATATGACCAGATCATTATCTCCTGTGTATCATAAAAGCCTGGTTGACACCCCCTTTTAAGGTCTTTGCACATGAAAATACATGAGGGAAAGTGGTCCGTTGCAAAAAAATCATATTTAAAGACAAGCGTGACACTCCTCTCTAAATATTTGCAGGGGCTTTTCCCTCTTTGTGGTTTGTTAACGCTGCCCTCTTAACATAGCTGAAGCATGCTTGTATGAAAAGCTTTAAATTGTTTTTAACCAACTTTGCCTTTGAAACAAAATCCATTTTTGTCTGCATGGAAATAATAAAATATGACACATAAATGCTCCCTGCGTGACTTCTCACCATATTTTCAGACATAAAAATGTCACAGCTGAACGTATTCGTAAACAGAGGAGTCAGGTTGCATTACATGTTCCAACTACTTATTTAAACTCACAATTGACTACAGCTGCAACCATCAATTATTTTCTCTGTCAATTAATCTAGCGATCATTTTTAGTCTGCAAAATGAAAAGAAAATACTAAAAATGCAAAGTCCAAGTGAAAGTACACAGAGCTCGTATGAGGCATGTTGTACACAGCCAACAGTCCAAAACCTGAATGTTTTCAACAGAGGAAACCGCAAAGTAATCACATTTGAGAAGCTGGAGCCTTTTCTTGACAAATGATTTACTTGAGTGTTGCAGATTAAATTTCTGTCGATTGACAAACTGATTAATCTAGGTTTATTGTTGAAACCATTAAGAACATGTGTTTGTGGGATACAGAATTGAAACTACAAAGTTAAGAATCAGGAATTAAGGCTGTGTGACCTAAAAATAACAAGACATTTGTTTTTTATTTTTGTTGAAAGTTATGGGTTGATTGTCGCCTAATAAATTCACAACTTTTGTAGCCTAATCGTCTCTCATGTTAGGCCTATAAATACACTTACTTATGTATAACATACATCCATATTTACAATTTCATATCGCACTGGATACAGAATACCTCAAAATATATACTATAAATAGTTTGTGAAGTTTGTGTCTTGGTCATTTTTCCTTTGTTTTGCCCATGGTGTTTTTAACAGGTTTGAAGTTTGGTGTGATAACATGATGTGCCAGTCTTATGAAACATTAGAAAATACTTGTTTCTTATTGGGCCAACACTTTATCATTCTAAATCAATGTGCAAGATACTGTTTACTGATTACTGTTAACAATTACCTGTGGTATCCTTAACAATGTAACAGGCGATACTAACTAATTTAACTGTAGGTTGAACTGACTGCAAACAAACTAGTGACCAATGCTGGTTGAAACAGCCAGTTTATTTGACAAGTGTGATGCAGACACCTGTCTGGTTACTGTTATATGCACCAATACACTATGAGCTGCCAGAAGTAGTGACAGTAAATTAGTCTGCCACAAAGAGGGGCGTTCTTTGACCGTGTCAGTGTTGGAAATACCCAGAGAAACGTCAAGTGTTATGGAGACACCCAGCCACGGATGCATAAGATCAATATATCCATGTCTGAAGCTTGGAGTGGCTAGCGCTGTGTTTAAAACACTCAAAGAGGGTGAGGACTTGTACGCAAACACCATCCTGGCTAACACTGTAAGACTCTGACTTTGATCCAAAATTGAAATTCCCAATAACGTAATGTTCACAACTAATATTAGCTTAGCTAGTACATTTCTTTGCTATAGTTTGGACGACTGTTAACGTTCAGTTATTGGCCGTTAAGGTTCAGGGCTGGCTAATGTTAACATTCTTTCTATTTCAAGTAAAAGTCAGGTTGGCTAAACTCTGTTTATGTGCTGTTATGGGACAGACTTCAAACAAGTGTAGAGGTTTCATGCTTTTACTGACCTTTTTCATAGTGGAAATTTTAGCAAACACAGGTGTAGCTGATAATGTTAATGACTGCTTTCCATTTAGCCGTTTCAGTGCCAGTGCCCTGTAT
This sequence comes from Euthynnus affinis, assembly GCA_029490765.1. Taxonomy (NCBI): domain Eukaryota; kingdom Metazoa; phylum Chordata; class Actinopteri; order Scombriformes; family Scombridae; genus Euthynnus; species Euthynnus affinis. The sequence goes on along the minus strand of CM055848.1, from coordinate 25,578,667 downwards.
TGTGCATGGTGGTTTGACGGTATGGCTTACTGGCACACTTAATGGAACAGAGCACCATCATTACTGCTTCTCGTTAACTAGCTACACCTGTGCTTTTCCTGCTATGGCAACAAACCTATTTCTTCCTACAGCCCTCCTTATTATTCTGTCTCGAGTGCCTATTCCTACACTTTCTATGCACATTACCTACCTCTGCTACAAGAAATGTTTACAACCTCCACTGTCTCAAATAGTGTGACTTTCATCACCTCAAGGCCCTTGTACAAAGAGATCTTGTGCTCTTAACTGTGGATTTCTTCTAATGTTATCCTCCTTATCTGTGTGCCTTGACGACGCACTCAGTGTAGGATAATCAGCAAGTAGTCAAGATATAGTGTACTCACATCTCTCCTTTGACATACATAGTGAAAACCAGCTGACACTCTTATTTATGATGGACTGTAATTCCTTGTATAAGCTATGTAGAGAGTTACAACGATTTGTCGATTAATTGATTAGTTGGCAACTATTTTGATAACTGATTAATTGTTTTGAGTCCAGTCTCTCAAATGTAAACATTGTCTGGTTTCTTTAGTCTTCTGTGATAGTAAATTGAATATCTTTTTGGGTTGTGGACAAAACAAGACATTTGAAGACATCAGCTTGGGCTTCGAGAAACAGTGAACACACCATTTTCTGACATTTTACAGACCAAACAACTAATCGATCAATTGAGAAAATAATTGACAGGTTAACTGACAATGAAAATAATCTTTAAACTATATTATCAGGATTGTAATTAGATGATAAGATGCGGCTCACAGCAAGAAGGACCAGTCATGGTCAGTGAATGTCCTGCCCTGACCCTCTATGTCTACGTGATCATGTTCCTTTATCCCACCTATTCACTTGTGGTTTCTTCATGGAGCTCTAATTTCCTTCCAGGTTGCAACACACAGGGCGATTAGACACTCGTGTGTGTTTTATATTGGTATTTGCTCCGGGAAAAATGCTTATCAGTGCAGCAGAATTGTGATCAGAATTATTCGCACAGTAATTGCCATACACATGGTTGTTAAAATAAACTTACCTATTGTTATTTCCCTACGTTAATTTGTGTTTGTATGTCATCCTAGGTGGAACTTTCTCCTGCTCCTGTCGGTATGCTCAGCAGTACTCTCTGGAGAAGAAGACTACCTAGTTCAAGGTAAAGAGCAGAACCCTGTTGCATAACTTCACATTAGCTTTAAGATTCTTACTTTACATATCAAAGCCTTTCCCATTAACTTTGTCCTAGTGACAACTGGACTGATCTCTGTTCTTTGACTCTGCAGCTACACTATGATTGACTGTTCATCTTCTTTTGATTGCCTATAGCCTCAGCTAGTAGATGAAATACTAGTGATTGATATCTGCTACTCTACCTCAGTGAATTATGCAATGGTGATGCTATATATTTGCTATTGTTTATACTGCCAGATTTAACATTTAAATAGTGTTCCTAACATATGCACCTATCCAATCCTCAGCACAAATACTTACGTAAACAAGCAGATCAAGTATCAACCAGACATGACTAATCCACATTGAATACAGTACAATCATAATTTTCAGTGTTTTAGTTATCTGTAACAATAATTCTGTTATGACAAGCCATTGACTCATCTTTTAGCAATTTTTGGCCTCTTGTTACCTTACATAAAAATCATCCTAATGAGTTCCATGCAGTGAGATAAAGCAGGTCTTAAATCTGCAAAAAAGAGAGCACTGGTATTGGATCAGTATATCTGCTGACTGATACAGGCAGATACTCTGAGTTAAGGAGTCAAAAGCAGTATTGGGACATAAAATTGGACCCTCAATTACAACTACTGTGTGAAAAGTGCTATATAAATAACTAAACTTACATAAAAACATCTTACAAATGCAGTCTGTGTCCATGTCTGATGGTAACCAGGCGACGCACAAATTCAAAGCCCTCTAGTGTTTCATACACAGTCACAGCCATATACTATGTTTTGACCTAGTCTTGTTGATTTGACTTGTTGAACACACTGCTACCAGATTCAACAGTAGCTTTCATCATTTAGTTACCAAGCAGGACAGAGGCAATGCAGTTTTCCAATAGGGACTTGGCTGCAAAAAGGAGCTCCTCTCTGCTTGCTCTTCTTTTCTTTCTTTTTTTAGCCTTCTCCCTCAACATGTCTACTCTTGCTCTCCAGGCCTCAGAATGCTTGTAGAGGCAACTTAAATAGCCTCTCAACTTTCGTTGCCACTCCGCATACCCATCTTTTGTCCTCTCAGTGCTCTCATCTCTGGTCCATCAGGGACAGCTTTAGATATGTCAAATGCAAATATAATGTGAAATACATGCTAACAAGAGCACTCTGGGAAAGTGCACCAGTCAGTCAGACAGAGAGGAAGAGGAAATCTCAGTTAAATGCTTAGCTTGTTTTGGCAACTGTGCCTCAGCTGGCCAGATGCTGGGGATAAGGTGATATCCATCTATTCTTTTAAACAAAGAATCAAAGATGAGAGGCACTGAAGATGAGAAGGGCAGAAGTTAGGAGTTGGTCAAAGATAGCAGAACAGAAAGAAAGCAGAGTTGATGTTTTCACCAGTGCTGAGTAGAGTCAGCGCTACTTCGTTTTTATAGCCGTTGGACAATTGAAGTGTAATCCCACATATTCTTGCAGAAGTGACTTCCTTGCAAGAACTTGCCATCACTCTGCAAGAATGAATGCTGTCAAAAGAATCTAAAGAAAACTCAAATAAGTTAAATGTCAACTGGTTGCACTTTATGATTTTATAGAGAGGGTATATTGTTTGAATTTTTGAGTGGCACACTACTGGACCACTGCCAGAAATACCATATAGTGTATGCACACTTAATTTAAAGTTGACCTCATCATGAATCCTCACATTTCCACACGTATGTACATTGTGTAACACACATACTGACTTCACCTTAAAGGAAAATGCTTCAAGGGTGCCCCCGCTTATTCCATCTTGCATTGTCTTCTCCCCGCATATCTATAGCTGGTGAGCACACTCCAAGAAGGATCAATCCATCATAACAAGGGAAGGAGGAATGCACACAGAGGGCTAGAGCAGCTTGTCTTCACGTATGAGACAGGTTAATTGGAATCCAGGCTGATGTTACCTCTGGCAAAGAATGTCAAGGACATCTCAGTGCATGCTTAGATCAGCTACAGATAGATTCCCTTACTGGGCTGCAGGACTACAAACCCCGCAAAACCACATGTAGGCAGATATAGTGCATGTCTTATATCTATATATCTTACTTTCTCTCTCAACTCTGTCTCTGTCGCTTCCTGTCTCTGTTCATCTCTCCCTCTTCTTGCCCTCACCCTCCCAAGAACTTCCACAGAAAAAAAAAAAATTGTTTTCTAAGCCAAAGCATGTACAAGAAAATCATATCTCCAAAATGTCAGCACTTCAAAAATAGTTAAAACCGCCTTGTAACAGTAAAATCTTTGTGAGATTCATAAAGTTTTGCTTTAGTGACTTTTTGAAAGAAAGTAATCTACCGTTTTCTAGGAGCTGATATGAAGTATAAATCCCATACTGGCTCTCTTCTCTTTTTCAGTTCAAAATCATTTTACCTCATGGTGTGGAACTGATTGGGATCATTATTTGATGTTTAAGATACAATAGATTTATCTAAGCCACTCAAGAGGCTTGGTCGTCATAAATCATATCCTTTTATGACTCCGCCTGTCAGTCAGATTGTCCTTTGCCTGAGTTAATCCCAGGCTGGATCAGCAGCAGGCAGATTGTAAAATCAAACAATCTGTGAACAATCATGGCACTCGTGTAGAAAATCTTACTCATATTAAACCTGCTGCATCTAAGTCTGTCACCAACGCCTCTACATGCGTGTTGAAAATGGCACTGCTCAATGTGAGATCTTTAGTTAACAAAAACCTCCCTTGTGAATGACATCATATGACCCAATAAACTTCACTGTGTTCTGCTCACTAAGACATGGCTTGACGAGGGGGTATGGCTGCTCTCTATACTGACTTAGACTGTAAAATCGTCTCTCTTCGTGATTTCTCTACTTTTCAATGTCTAGCCCCCCCCCTCAGATGAACTTGCTGAGCTGCTGTCAATGCAGTCTGGTCAATGGAAAGTTTTGTCATCTCTGGCAAAATCAATATTCATACTGACAATCCCACTAGCTCAGACACAAAACACTATTTTAATGTACTAGAAACTTTTGAATTTTCATAGCATGTTCTCCATAACTGATAAACTGATAAAACCCATTGGATCGATTCCTGCTGAACTCCTCTCTTCAGGTAAATGTTATGAGTTTGCCACATATTTCCAAGAAAAAATCTCCAGCATCAGAAATAACACTTTAATATTATGCAAAGGTGAATCCAACCTCTCTATCCCCTCATGTAAATGGACCATCCTGGTTACCATATTTCTCACCCGTTAACTGCAGTGATCTTGACAAAATGATACAGAAGCTTAAATCTTCCACCTGTTCCCTTCTCACAAAACTGTTTAAATGTGTCTTTCACTGCCTGTCAGGTGATCTTCTGCATATGCTGGTGTTTTCTCCACTTCTCTAAAGTGTGATGTTACTCTGTTACTGAAAAAGAATAATCTACACTCATTCATGATTAGCAACTATAAAGCAATCTCCAACCTTCCTATCATTAGTAAAATCATTGAAAAGGTTGTCTACAAACAATTATAGCACTGAAACGGCTCAAAGTAGACAGTTATCTTAAAATGAACAGTGATGAAAACAAACTTTCTGTTCTAGTATTGTGTGTGACTTGAGTGCCACACTCAGAAACTGTATTGGCTTATCTTGACCTGTTCTTCCGTGGTTGTCCTCATGTTTCACTGAATCTCTTGGCAACTTCACATCTGAAGAAGTCAACATTTTCTGTGTGGTTCCACAAGGGTCAATTCTTGGTCCACTGATATTCAGTCTATACATTCTCCCACTTGATACCATCATATACAATCACAATGTATCCTGTCATTTCTATGCTGATGATACACAGCTGTATGTCTCACTTTCCTTAGACGATCTCAGTCCTGTAAATGAGCTTGTCAGGAGCATTGTTGACGTCTCAGAATTTAACACTTAAAAAACTTAACAAAGAAAAAACTGAAAATTTGATAGTAGGCCCAAAAGTACAAAGGCAGGAAATTGTATCTAAGTTACCATCATTTTTTTAAAGCACAGTGTGTCAGAAACCTGGGTGTTATTACTGATACCAATCTTAACTTCCGGCATCACGTCACCGCTATCACGAAGACAGCTTTCTTCCATTTAAGAAACATCTCAATGGTCCATGTATCCGTCTCCAGCAGATTAGATTACTGAAATGCCCTTTTGCAGGACTTCATTAAAAGGACAATAGGTAGGCGGCTCAAGCTCATTTAAAATCCTGCAGCTAGAGTGCTAACTGGGACAAGGAAAAATACAAAACATTAAACCTGTACATAAAACACTTCACTGGCTGCTGGTACAGTATAGAATTGATTTCAAAGTTTTACTGTTTGTTTACAAGACCCTGAATGGTATGGCTATTAAACATATTTCCCACCTTCTCACTGACTATAGCCAATCCTTCAGATCATTCAGTGTGTGTCTCCTGAATCAACCTAAAATTAAATCCAAATCAGGTGAATGTGCATTTAGTCACTAGGGAACAAACTGCCTTATGGCCCAAGATCTGCTGCCACTGTATATTCATTTAAAAGCAGTCTTAAAACATTGCTTGTCTCTCAGGCTTTTGGTGGTTAGTGTGTGTGTGTGTGTGTGTGTGTGTGTGTGTGTGTGTGTGTGTGTGTGTGTGTGTGTGTGTGCCTGCCTTTGAGTGCACTTGTGGTAGTCCATGTGTGAGTGCTGTAGTAGGATTTTATGTATATGTGTGTGTGTGTTGTATGGGTGGCACATCTTATTTATATCTGTGTTTTCTATCTCATTTGTTTAATGTTTTCTGTGTTTTACCGTAAAGCACACTGTGCTTACTTGTCTATGAAATGTGCTGTGCAAATAAAATTGACTCAATTTGACTGTCAACATTTCGAAGTTATTGGCCATTTGATTTGATCCCCGATTGAGATGAAAGGTCTAAAGGTTGTACATCTGCAACTCATCTGAAATTGGCACGTTATGGCTTTGATGTGTGTTTTTTTTCTGCATTATTACCAGTTAACAGATGCAGGTCACCGGTTGAGTTAGTGCATTCAGTTTCCCATCAGTAATGCCAAATCAACTAAACTTTTTTTGAAAGTTGGCTCCCTAAATACAGAGGAAGTGTTGCTTCAGAGGAAGGTGGTGTCTTTGGATTAGCAATGAAAATACCTCAAACTGCTTGAGATCTTCCCACCAAAACACTTAGATGCACCCACACACACACATGCGTGCACACACGGGTTCCAAAAGCTTGTCTGTTTCCAACCTTCTCTATTGCTGCTGCCTTTGTCTGCCAGCACACTGTGTTTCCTCCATATGCTTTTGACAGTGGTGCATCACTGCTGCTAAATGATGACTGCTATTGCTGAAATTTCACATTGTACGTTATAGTCACGATGATGGAAAATCGGCCTAATTCTTGTAAACTTAACTACTTGCTGAGATGGCAGACCCTTCTCCCAAACTGGCCCTTTCTTTCTTTACCAGTGGTACCTGCACATCAGCAGCAGAGGGAGGAGGACCGAGGACAGACTGTATGACTGATAGAGACTGATGTCTCATGTGTTCTTCATTCTTTCTAATCTTCGCCCAGTATTTCGATGTCAGAAATACTATTTATTTAATTGACTTTTTTGGTTGAAAATGATGTGAAAATGCATAGTTTATAGTCAAATAACATTAAATTTTCCTGTGGAGAACCCCCTACCCCTTCTGGCTGTGTTGAGGCATTTCATTCTTTGACATTTATTACAACTACAGCTATCTGGGCCTCTACAGCCCTTCTGGTGTCAAAACCTGGAAAAAATCTGGAAAAATTCTATGGTAGTTTTAAGTTATTTGACTGCCTGTGTGCTCAAATACGAGTCTTGGCATCATGGGCTCTGCATGCACAGCACAACTGTTGAAAAAATCTTAGGGGAAACACTATATTGCCCTCTCTTTCGCACGTTCACAGATTCACAGGTCAGATCAACTTCTAAAATGACTGACCTGTGACATTTACAATTACATCATGTGTCAGGTATCCTTGTTCCCATTTGTCATATTAATAATGTCATTTTTATTTCTCTGGAACTATCAGTGCTCTGTACTGACATATGTGACACATGTGACACATTACCATCCAGCATACTGATCTGTCTATAGCTCTTTACTCAAAGACAAAACTGCACAGAATATCCTTTGTCTCCGAGTAATGCTTAAGTGCTTTTGCCTGGCTGTACCTCAACCAATGTCAGCAGACCTAACATAAATTCTTTGAAAAATTACCTGTGGGCATGGGAAAAGAATGACAGGATCGTTTGGAGGAAAGCTGCTCTCATGAATCTCTGGTGGCAGATTGATTCAAAAAGGCTGTGTGGACCGGTTTCCTGTATCCTAGTTCGGCCCCATCTTTCTCTAGTCCCCCCCACTCATCTGGGCCGCAGCTGCCTTTCTGGTACTTGATCCAGGAGAAAAACAGGGAGAGGTCACCAGCATCATGGGGAGACTGTTGAAAGTGTACAATGGCTGACCACTGCCTTTTTTTTTCGACTGGGCTACAACAGCCGCGCCAGCCCTACAAACGTGAATGTCCGTGACTGAGTGACTGACTGAGTGAGTCATTGATGGTGTGATGAAGTTACTCCATTGGTCGGCCAAGTGTTGGAGTTTCCCCAATGGCCATTGCTCTTTCAAAGTAACCTGGTGTGAACAGTTTTCTATTCTACTTCCTCCGGGGGGGGTTTACAGCGTTCTCACGGTTTGCTATTATATCCTCAGGGAGCGTTTAAATTTACAAATTTATCACATGCTAAGAATGAAATATTTTCCTGCTCTTGCATACTACTGTCTGAAGACTGAAGACTTCTGAATTCATTGACCAGGCCATATTGTATATCTCTCCAAGGTAAGTGAAATGCTTCATTAGTATGTTAGATATTTACCAGAAATTGAATTAATGTTACATGACTGTGCTTTAGCTCGTGTGAACAATGTGGCCACAATTTCGACTACTTGACTTATCAGCAATCAACTACCGTAACTGCCAATCCTTTTTGAAGCAGGGTTGTATTAGATGCAGTCTTTTATATTTTATTCTCTCTGTTTGATAAGTATATTTGGTTATAGTTTAGTTTAAAGCCTTGTTGTTTTCTGATCTGCTCCCATTGGTTCTGTTGTTTGTCACTATATTGCACTGTTAATGCCACAGTGCAGTGGTCTGAAATCAGTGGTTATATGTGCACAAAATTGTTTGCCCAGACAAAATGCAATTCAACAAAAAGGACTTAAGACTATACTATTCTCTGGCACTTTTATAAAGATGCTCTGATTACTTATTAGTCAGGTGTGTCAGCTTCAAAAACACATTTTACACTTTTAATATTTTTAGGCATTGATGAACAGCATGTTACCTTCCATTCCAGTTATTGGTGACTTGCATTTGAGATCCTTCGTGGACGACTATGTTGCCGTGCCAGAGGGCCAGTTCAGCTTTGGCTTCACCTCGAGGAGACACTAATGCTTTGCAAAGGGAAATGTACCATGCTGATAATCTTCCTCTCACTCCTGATGTAGTTTGCCTACTTGCTCCAAGCAAAAACTTGAAATCCAGCCGCACCATTGAGATGGTTGCAACAGATTTTACATCTCTTCTGCAAACTGTTTTGTATTGCTGACCCCAGGTAGACTTTCTTATCCGGTGTGTGATAAACATATACACACCAACATTTTGAGATTGCGCTAATTGCCATCTACTGTGATGTAACACTTGTTCTTTATAGCTTTTTGTGTCTGATTTTGCTTTGAACTGAATGCACTGACTCTTCCTACTATGTATTTATATATTTTTATGTACCAATTATATAATTTATTCTTTTAATACACATTTTCCAATAAAATACAGAAGAATACTTTCAACTTTACATACTGTATGTCATGCTCATACCTTTCACTGTGTATAAACTGTATCATACACTTAATAATTAATAAACTTTACCATTTTCTATTACTGAGTGTCATTTGCTTCATTGTAAGTTCTCTTTCAAATCAAACATATGGTTACACACTTTAGCAGTCCAGCATAGGAGTAGGAGAGAAAATAGCTCTCCTTGCACCGAGAGGCATTTGGGAGAGCACACAGTTAAAGCACCCCAAATAACAATCACTCTGACAAACCCTTGGCACAGAGTCAGTCATAGAAAAATGAGAGACATCCGTAGACAGAAACAGATGAGAGAACAGTGGAATTCAAACAGATAATTAGAATAGTTATGATTACAATTAAAGTAAGTTCTCTTTCAAATCAAACATCTTAAGATATGATTGGAAAGTATTGTTCTTGCAACTGCATTTATAACATTTTTTTTACCAGCAAGTATTACTGGGACCACTACAGAAATTTGCAGAAGAACATTTAATATCCAGGAATTCACATTATAGACACTATGACCGACTATCCCTGTAACTAACTCACTAATTTAACTTGAACGAGGACTGATTGTGTAATGTCCCATATTTGTTACATTAGTGGCAATGAGGAATCAGGAATGCAACATTTTGATAAAACACTTATTAAACCCATCACTGACCAAAAAATAATCAATGAATAGTCAGACCTGCAATGACATCGACAGGTGTCTGTAATGACTTATATGCTACTGTTGGTTGTTGTTGCTATCTAACCACCGCATTCTCCCCTTGGATGCCATGGTTATCATTCCCCCTCTTTCATTACCCATGTTCGTTGTTGCTCTCTCTCTGAACCCTTCAGTAAAGGTGAAGAACATATTAAAAACAAAATCTCTTACTTGCTGCGCCATTGAATTAACATTTTGACAAAAACACATCTTGCAAAACAATTACTTTCATTAAATACAGACACACGCATGATTTGCTCAATAACTACAAGATGTTCAAAATCAGTAAATAATTTTGTTAGTATAATCAAAAGATAATTGTCTTTTTTATTATTAGATTTCTCCCTTCATTGAAATCTCATAAACAGTGATACAGGCTCTAAATTCCTTTTTCTCTACTCCTGTATCAATCCAATTTGATTTTACTTTTCTCATTGTTTGAAGTTGTGGTTCTATAAATGAAAAGCGTCAGGAAACGTAGGAAGAGAGAAAGGAAGAAGACATGTACCAAAGGTCCCCAGGAGGACTTGAGCTGGGCATTTCACAGTTACAGTACATGGTATTAAACTGCTGCTTCTAAGGAATTCATTAGATGCTCTTTCCTATATTGTTAAAAAAAAACCCATCTACAATAAAGTCTTGCATACAGTATTTAAATTTGTTTTGTGTCATTTATCTTGCAAGAAATTGTCAACTTTCACAAAAGTGAGTACCCTGTTTAGAAACTATTAAACAAAAGCTTGCCTGCCTGCTTTCTGACAGTGTCTATTGTGTCTTTCAGGAGTGGATATCCTCTATCGACTGGGGCTTACTGCTCAGAGCAGCACAGACAATCCCTACGAGAGGACAGCCTCCCCTTCAACCACCTACACCACTGTTCCCTCATCTTTGAATCTCCCTGTTCCTGGATATGGGGTGATACTCGACTCAAACTCCCTTTATGAGGCTCCAGCAGGCAGTCTGTTCCCGCCAGAGATTGGTGAGGAGTTTTCTGTTGTGGTTAGCCTAAGCTCCTGGCGAGCGAACAATGCTTTTCTTTTCAGTGTCAAAGATGGCAGGGACAGGCTGCGTTTTGGCATTCAACTGCTGCCACGCAGAGTGGTGGTTTACACTGCAGAGAAGGCCTCCATTTACTTCAACTACAATTGGCAGGACGGGCGCCAGCAGCCTTTTGCTGTCGGTGTCCGTGCACGCTCAGTGTCCTTCTATGCAGACTGTGGGGCGGTGCAGCAGCGGGAGCAGACCCTGGGGAGATCTCAAACACTGGGGGACTCTGGGGGTCTCTTCACTCTGGGGAGGATGAACTCCAAAGCGGCACCATTCAATGGTCGAGTCTGTCAACTTGATATCTATCCCTCGGCCCAAGCTGCTGCGCACTACTGCAACTACCTTAAAAAACAGTGCCGGCTGGCCGACACTTACCGATTGCCTTTGCCACATCCTGGTTTGGATATTGAGGCAAATGACCCCCCTTCTAACCCCTTAACAAAGTCACTTGTTGGAATAGCAGCTACCTATAATACGCCCATAAAAGCCACAGCAGCTGTCAAAATGTCCCCAGGTAGTGTGGTCAAACAGCATTCAACCCAAAGCCCATTAGTACAACCTCATCTGGGGGACCAGAGCCACATTTCTACATTGGAACCCCTTGCCCACTCTACTACATCCTCACTTGAGCCTGACAGCCTCACTTCATCTACCCTGAGTGGACTACCAGCTCTGGATCTCACTTATAGCTCAATTATCACCACAACCAAAAATGATTTGGCCAAAGGGACTAGGTTCCAGGGGAACACTGATCAGTCTGAGAACAGCACAGAGGAAGACAGCAGCTCTGTGGGCCTGCAGACCCCAGATGCCACCTCAGGCCTGGTTTCCCCAGTCAGGCAAAGTCGTGTGAAGGAAGGACTCAGGAACAACTCCATCTCCAGCTCCAGGGACTCCCACTTTGGGTCCCAACAAACTCATCAGCTCCTGGAGGCTCATCCGAGACCCAACAGCACCACTTTGTACCGTGAGAATCAGGTGGACACCTCAGAGCAGCATGATCTAGATGGCAGCTATGATGACGTAGACATGGGAGGATATGATTATGGATATGAGGAGCCAGACTTCCTCTATGACTACGAAGACGGTTTACGTGGCCCCAAAGGAGAGCCAGGTCCTCCGGTAAGTGACTGAATTTATGAATGTCAATTAGAGCTATGAGTGTTCATGGAACAAATCTCAAAGAGGTGAGCCACAAGGCAGTGCATTTCTGTACATCAAGAGGAAAATATCAATACAAGGCAATCGAAGCTTATTTATTGCCATCACACTTACATACACCAGGATATATGAAAATATTTTGGCAGGGCGGTGTATTGATGTAGAGGTGATGGCATGTCCAAGCGCTGTTCTTTTTTCATGTATGTACAAGTTGTTAAAATAACATGTCACTCCCTTGCTGAAATACTGCCAGAGCCTTTTGCTGTTATGAGAGAGGATAACTCATCTTAAGGTTCGATGTATATCCCGGCAAGAAGAAATTAGCTGTCCATCCAGCCTTACGATGTAGATAAACTTTTCAGGTATTGCTTATGTTTCCATGAGTGAGACGTGTCTGATCTTTTTATCTGATCTGCTTAAACTTAGAAGTGCATGCAATGATGTAAGATGTCTGGACTCATCTGCCAGTTTCCATAGTATTACCTCAGCTTTAAAGTGCCTGCAGGCTTGTAGGTAGGACGCAGCTCACTCAGCACTGAGTTGTTGCAAGTTTACAACTTATCTTCATTATTTAGAGCCTGAGCACACTACTGACTGCAGTATTATGAGCACAGTAAAGTCTACAGGCTCTTCTGCAGTGGGAAACAATTTGGCAGAATATATTGATTAATTAGTCAGTGTGTTTGTTCTTCTCCGCTGTTATCTTTAACTGTTTTCTATGTCTTGGCCACTCTGACCACTTTGATGCAGGCATGTCTTGAATACTGGGTCAACTGGAGGTGAGTGACTCATTCAGTGTCATAACCTCTTAGTTTGAACTTGAAAACAAGCATGTTTACTTCCTCAAGGGAAATACTTCACAGTTTTGCAGCCACATAAGGCAGGCACAGTGGCATTATGCAGGCTGCTTCTGGTCTCAGTAAATATTCCATGATCATGTTGTACATACTTGATTTTTTAGTGCTTATTACTTTTACATTGCTCTTTATTGGTTTTTGAGTTGTTGTTTTTTGTTTGCTGTTAACAATGGTTTTGTCCATTCATTATGCATCTTTCATAGAAAACCTGCTTTGTAAAAATCTTTCTCTTGGTTGCAACTTGGCTCAACACCTCAGAAGAAGCATTTGGAAAATTCACATTCCATTTATTGTTTTGTTTGCTATAGTAGGGATCAAGTAATCTGAGAAAATTTGTATATAACACATCAAGTAATTGGCCGTTTCACTAGTAATAATTAATTTTACATAAGGTGGCAATGGGTATGATTAAATCTTAATAGCGGGCATTGAAAACCAATGTCCTAAAAGATATACAGTAGGACTGCTTTGAGCTGATGCTCATGGCTGTGAGCTGAAGCCTCAGAATGAAACAAGTAACCCATTGACATTAAACAACTTCTGTGATACCAGAGGGGTTAATGGGGTAGTTCTTGGTAATTGTAAAAGTGGATGAAAACTATATTTTTATTATGAAATTATCAAATTGGTTGGGAATTTGATGGTGTTGGTTGGACAGTGTGGTTGTTGCTCTATAGACAGTGTTTATTTAGCTATGTAGTCAAGATAAGTAGGGTAGAGTGTGGTGTGAAATGCTGCATAATACCATAAGAATTTACTTCAACAGCATTATATTTTAGTTTTTTCTATTTTTTAAAGTCAATTGCTTGCCTATTCAAGTAGAACAATGAGATGATGATGGTTGAAATATGACTGAAATAATAATGAAATGAATGGTGTTACAGAAAAGACTTTTGGCAATCATGGTAGGTGAACGAGTCGACTAATGTTGGTCATCACTTTTAATGCATTTCCTTTTTTTGTAATGTCTCAGTTACATGGTCTGTTATTAAGCTACCTACAGCAGACATCCAACATATTGACTGAAGGATGCAGCGGGTATGATAATTCAGTTCAACTTAATGTCATACAATGCAACAGGTTCAAATGATGATTCATTCTACTCTTCAGCTTTCCAAAAAATCGACTTCTTGAATTGACTCCATTGGGAAAGATTTGACCCTTGTCTTGGCTCAGATGAAGCATGTGAATATTATCATTTTACTGCATGACTGCCTTGGTTTCTGAAGGCCCTGTTGTTGTGGCGAAGGCGGTGGTGTGCTCACAGTTTCCATTTGTCAGTGCGTGGGAGTCTAGAGGAACAAACAGCTGTTTCTTTCTTCATCTTTCCCCCTTTGTCCATCTATTGGAGGATAAGGATGCTCCAGATCACCCCATTTTATTTGCTATAGCAACGATTCAGAATAGTAAATAGAAGGCTCTAAGGATGGCAGTGTCTGATGGCTAGTCGGTTGCTAGGTCCGCCACTGTGGTCCAGACTGAGATATCTGTGTAACATTTTAATGGACTGCCAACAAATTTTGTGCAGACATCCATGACCCCCAGGGGATGAATCCCTCTGACTTTGGTGATTATCTGACTTGTCAGCTTGTGCCAATAAGTCAAAATTTTAATTTGTCAATCTCCAATAGTACATCACTCTCCAAATATGTACTCTCTTTATTCTTTCAATTTAAATGAATTTGTATTAATCCACTTGAATTAATTAATTGAATTAATGTGTCCTGTTATATCTGAAAATAAATTTCCCATTAGTAATGTTTAACATGTTACAATGAATTCAACAGTCATTTCTTGGAGATATGAGTCTTGTCATAATATATTTTGGAAGAGACCAAGTCAGTAGTTACAAAAGATCAGAAGTGATGAGCCAGTCATTCATTAGAAAAAAATATGCTGGCAGCAAATATAATTCATCAGCATAAATTGCGGATGGAATTCCCAATACAAAATCCTTTATTACTCCTCACAGCTGTGTTTACATATTTCAGTGAATGTGGGTATCCTAGGCTCTTAAAAATATTGAACCTGCAACTAAAAATGAGAAATTCCGTCTTTAACCTGCAAAGCAAGCTTATATTACACACTATTACGAGTACACCCAACAGAGCTAGTGTCCCTCAACCTGGTTTGGTTTCCAAAGATATGTGAGATAATGTTTATCTTTCTCGCTAAATTTATACATTAAGTCATTTCAGTGTTCCAGCTAATATACTCCACCAAGTGTTACCTAGTATTCTGTTTTCAGTCAAGACAAGAAAAATAGAATCAAGTTAAGCTTTTTTCTAAACTTTATAGTTTTGGTTTATTTCTCTTTGACTAGACTTTGGCAATCAACTATGTTGAAGTCATCTATTAAGATGAGAAGAAGTGTTGTAAGAGATGTACAAGCCTGTTGTGTTGTATTACAGTAATTGATGCTGGTTGATAAAATAATATTATTGTTAAATGTCCCTTTATAAAATCAAACAAACAAACAACAATGCACTCAGTGTGGTTTAGCATAAGTGTAAATGTTTGATATAATTTTTGTTTTACATCTTGCATCAACCAGAACATGACATGCAGTTGTTCTGTATGTTTCATGCTATGTTTTTCTCATGAAGAAGGTTTATGTTAATCCCATAAGCTGACCAAAGGCTGGTGGTGTCAGTCTCATCTTGAGAATGTAACTCGACCCTTCTGCTGAGAGCTTTCCTAATAGAGCTCTTAGTTGAAAACACTTGGCTCCCTTCTTTGAACTTCATAGCTCTTACATAAATATAGCACATACAGTACTCATCATTTTGGAGGCCTGGACAGTGAAATGCGTGTTATTGCTTGCCATTAACATACCCTATCTCTCATTCTTTTTCCCCTTCACTCCCTCTATCTCTCTCCCTGTCTCTACCACTTTCCCTTCTCTCACTCCCTGTCCCTCTGTCTCTCTAATCCAGGGTCCTCCCGGTCCCCCTGGTTTACCTGGTCCTTCAGGAAAAAGAGGTTCTCGGGTGAGTAATCTGCACAAAGGTGATGGTACAAAGGCAGCATGTGGTAGGAGAGGTGGACTGTATTTATCAGAAGGGACATTTTGACCATGTCACTGTATGTAAAATATGGATACAGTAGAAATTAAATGAGAAATAGTGTTTTTGTAACTACCGGATAGGTGGTGTCTTTTATCTTCACCCAGTAGAAGAACTACCTTATTTAGTAAGGTCTGTATGTCTGTACCAAGAATTTTAGTGGTGAAACTGCTCCTAGATAATGATAATGGAAGACAGAAAACAGATGAAAAGACAACTGTGCACAGAAAGTGCTGTTTTGCTTAGATTCAGACTATAATAACATCTGTTGAAAGCTGGCCTCTCTACAGGGGTCATCATAGCACAGAAAGTATTGTGGTTTGATCGCAGAGTCACTACCAAGAGTTTAAGGTCAGGTTAAAGTCAGGAAGCTCGCTAATCAACAACAGTAACACAGTCAGTGAAGACGTATTGAAATACTGTATAACCATTGTATTATCATCTTTTGTTATGGCAGTCAGCAGCTAGCACTGGCCTATGTGTTTTCCCTGTATTTACGGTTACAATCCAGCCACAACTGTCAGGGGAGAGGTGCTGACAGTCATGTTTGTGGTTAGCGCGATTAAGGTCAGGAACAAGTCTTGCTTTGTAAAGGTGCATGACAATGAGATAGTGTGCTCTTAGGATGCAGGCAACGTTTTTTACTCGTCAGCACTTTTAGAACATCAAGTTTGAGTGACCAAACAGTACCAGATGCAACCAGCAGAAGCAGCAGAAGCAGGAGCAGCGGCGGCAGCCCAGGCTGCATTTCCACTCTGATCTTGAGACTACACCATATGCAACTGCCAAGGCTGTCATGATGCAATGCTGCGATCATACCACAGACCCTAAAGGCATCTTTAAACAGAACAAGACACATTTTACTAAATGGATGTGGTATGTGAATGGTGTATAAATAGTTCACTCTTGGTCTTTGTAGAAGCTCTACTCTGCACAGGAACATCATCAAGGCTAATTTAACACAGGGAATGTAAACAGTACATCAGCCTTTTTTAGAAGACAGGATGCAATCAGTTAATTTAATTTTTGATTACTAATACTTGAACACCTGCTTCCGACAAAGACTCTCAAGTGTTCAAATAATTATCAGTGACGAATCATTGTAAAATGTGAAAATGCGGATAGTACATGTTTATGTGCATGAGTGAGAGTGCTTTCTGAGTATATAATATGTGTGTGTCTGTGGGATTGTGTGTACATAACATAAAAATGTAGCAGAGGTTCCCTTTTGCTTCCTTTCTCTTATGATTGGGGGCGACTAGAAGATAGATGGACAGGAAGACAGACTAGAAGACAGAGAGAGTATGTATATGGTAAAACATGTCTCTTAGTCAAAGGCTTGGGAAGCACATGGCTGCCTCTAATTCATAAAGCAGAGACAGAAGGAGGCTTGGAATCATTATGTGGTGGGAAGCTGAGGGCAGTGTGCAGGGCTGTGGTTATGTCTCTGCTGTCTCAGCACAGAGCAGCAGACCTATTATACTGCCTCTAATTGTTAGTGATATCAGACTTTGAACAAGGGCACAGCATTTGGTGTGGGTGTTTGTCATGGAAAAGTTACTTCAGAAGTTCTTTTATTGAAGGCTGTCCCCAAAGGTGGCTATTTTAAGTACTGAGATGGTGAAGTAGTCGATGGTGATTGGTAACAGTATTCAGGTATTTTATGAAAGAGCTGCACTGAATTTTTGTATTGCCGCATTGCCATTTTGCAATTAAGTGGTCTTTTTTCAATGTTCAGGATTTCTTTGGCAATCATTTACCACACCGCAGTAAATCCTATAGACTTTGCTTTATTTTGTCAGTGTTGATCAATGTGGGCCTAAGTAAGAGGCTTTGCAAATCAAAAATTAATACTCTCTTATGACACTTTTATAGCATTTCTTACCTACATTTCCATCAAAATGATGACTTCAAAAGCACTAAATGGGAATTACATTCATTTATTTTCTCTGGGCAATATGCTCTTAGGGAAACCAGGCTCTGATTACTGACATTAAAAATGAGAAAGAGAGAGATCCTTCTTCCTGGCCCTCGGCTGTAGTGCAGAGGAAGCCTGGCTTGCAAGCAGCAGGGGTACAGATGTGAAGGAATGTAGTGTATTTATGGTTTGTGTGTGTGTGTGTGTGTGTGTCTGTCTATTTGTGTGTGTTCGTGAGTGCATATCAAAGTGCACATGTAGTGGTAGGCATAATTGTGCTTGTGTGTGTCTGTGCATGTGTGGTTGTACATTCATTGCATACCTGTGATGTTCAAGGAATGAAATACCTTTGGTGCACTGAGAACAAATGTGATACAATAAACTATTTATGCTAATTATAAGTAGGGTTGGGCAATGAATCCAAAAGTTATCAAAATTAACATTATGACTCTTTACTGACCTAATTTGAGTCACATGGATATGTTGGATTTATTCATTCCTTCTAACAGACTGCCACCTACTGTACCCCTGTAATACACCTGAACAACAACAACAAAACCCTGAAGGCATAGGAACACTGAGAGTTTGCAGTGTGGGTTCATTTTGTAGTCAGATGTCGTAAGTTCCACATAGTAGTTTAAAGTGATTACTCAGATAGACAAAATGACTCAAATGTTGGGGAAATGCAGCTCGGGCAATCGCTGACGCATGACGTATTAGTTAACAAGTGCTATTCAAATGTATTTGTTATTACTTATTGTGATAGTCACAATTGATGTTAAACACATATTATTAATTTATTTTATTTCTTTTTCTTTGATTTTCCTGTTTTAGCAAATACCTGAATGTGTTCTTAACTGCTGAATATATTAAATATTACTCTGCCATAATCAATGATTGTCTGTTTATTGTTCAGTACAAGAATTAATGTGCACAGGTTTGTGTAATAAGACAATTGAATTAGTCATAACTGAGGTAAATGCATCACTTAATCATGATATTGATTTTAGGTGATGTTGCCCAGCCCTAATTTTAAGAATGTATGATAGAAAGTTGTGATTTTAAAGGAACTGCAGTATTCACTAATTCTAGACCATCCATTTCAGTCCACAAGCACATCTTCATTTTATCTGTCTTTAATTCATATTGCAGCTGGCATTTGTCATATGACTCATCTTCAATATTGAGCTGTTAACAGTTCTCTCCGCATGCATCTGTTTCAGGGTCCCAGCGGTCCACACGGAAACCCAGGGCAGCCCGGACCACCTGGGCCCAAGGTGAGTGCCATCTCCAATAGTGGAGAGAGACATAATCAGCTTCTTGAGAGTGCCAGACAGCGTTCTGGTTAGTATCGGTTTGGGGGATGAGACAGATGAGTTTCCCCAGAGCCAGCCTTAGGGAGCCTAAGACACAAGCCAAAGCCAGGGATGGTCAATGTCATACTCTGCTCCCACACTCCTTTATTCAATAGATCAGCCAGTACCTTATGTCAATGGAAATGAACCTGCCGATCCAGTGGCAAACAGTGAAGTGCTAGATTTTGGTTTGGACTTTCCAACAATGTTCTGTGACTATTATTAGTTATTAAAACACTTGATATACAACAGTGCTATATTAAGTCATACTTATTCATTTAAAATATATTTTGCGCTGATGCTCTGTCTTTAGCTGACAAGGTCACACACAGCCTTTCTTTAAACATGAAAGGCTAGTTAATTGCGTGACCTACTTTCTTCTAGCATGACATGTTCTAGGTCTGTGCTTGGTCAAAATGTTACATAACAATTTTCAATAACATGCAAACTTGATAGCATGCTTAATCAAGGTACAGGGAATCCACACAGACAGAAACAGGATCATTAGTTATTAGTTGGAAAATGTCCTTTGGGTATATAAAAAGTGTTTCTCATGCATATACTGATTGATGAGGTAGGTCAGGAACTATGGCATCCATTATTTAAAAAAAACAACAGATTTTAATGAGTAGTAGTTAATGCAGAAACACTGCTGCTGGAATATAACCTTGCACGGATTCTAGCGTAATGGTTAATTTGATTGGGTGAATTTGTTCTAAAATTCAAGAAAATCAGAACATTTGGCTCTTGAACCAGATGGATGATTGTATATTGTGGCAGTCTTTGAAGTCATGTATTTCATATCCCTACTATTTTATTGTCTTTAAAGTGGTGATAAATGTGGTTCTACCATTGTTTATAATGGTACATTTGGTTGGGCTTAGGAGTCATTATTATACAGTAAAATGAGGATTTCAGAGGAAGGGGTCTCTCCCCATACTGCCTGATGAAGTTTAATGTCATTGTAAAGACTGGCAAGAGTGATGGAAGTGAGAGAGAGATGCCAAGGTCATTACGAAAATTACAAACAACCAAAGGACATTGTATCTAAATTAAAGTCAAGTCTTTGACTCATGTCTGATAAATTTGTCTGGTTTAATAATTTGTAACTGAGAGCCATTTCCTCACTTGGGTGGGCATATAACCAGACTCTGGTTAAAGGCATACAGTATTATTGTCAGCCTACATGCACTTACTTTCTTCACCGTTTTGTATATACAGTTTTTTTTTACTAGAAAGACAAATATAGTCATATTCTGTCTGCACATGTTTATGTTTCTTCACTGTCTTCATAATCTAGAAAAATATCTGTACAGTTTAGATAGTGGTAATGTATTTCCCATCAGATATTTATCAGTCAGTTATCACATACAGACAACACCTTCCCACGGCATATTCTAAAACAATAATGACATTAATCAGTAACCAGCCGCTCATTCAATCAAATCTAACAACACGTATTTTGATGACAGAAGAAAAAAAATGACAAAAGCAATTTCTCAAAGATTGTTCATATCTATGACAATCTTTCACAAAGACCAGGACCTCTAGAACCTGACAAATTGGGGAAGTGTTAAAAGTCCTCTCCTATATATTTTAATATTTATATTCTCCATGAATAACCATCAAAGACACAAGCAAAAGAATTAGCTAATGCTAACTGACAAGTTGGGACCTGTTGCTGTCACTCTTGTTGCACATGTGTTTTTAGGAGGGGATGGTGTCTGGCACAGAGCGGTGTGTGTGTGTAGTGAAGCAAGATAAAGACAAAATTATCTGTATTTGTTGTAATCAGTGTATCATTTTATGTTTAATAATAATATCGACACATACTCGATATGTAATAATACTGAATCGTGCCTGAGCCTTGCCTGAATTTGTCAAGCCTCACAGGGCTTGAAGGACTTCGGTAGGTTTGCAGATCTCTACCACTCTTGTTGCTTGCCATACTAGACACTGTTGTAGTGATGCCACCAGGTCACAGATTTTCCATTTAAATCATGTATACTCACACTTAAACTCACAAGTATCATCTGCTGTAGTTAAAGTTTTTACCAGATGGCATTAATTATAGCAGAGACTGACTGTTTTTCCCCCTGAAGAGCCATTTTTCTGCTGTTTAGAGCATGTGCAAGTGGGATTAAACCAGACACTGCCAGATGTAGGCATGCGTGATAATAATGAGCCAGTGTATTGTCACAGTTTTCCATGGAAGAGTGGAGCAGACATGGGTGGTTGGTGGCCAAATGATATACCCCTTTGCCCAGATGGTTGTTACACTGGTTTTCACCACAGGGCATAATCATGTTAGTCTCGGCTCATTAGCCATGACACTGACTATGTTTACACGCACACTAATATTCCACTATTATTCTGAATATGACAGTATTCCGAATTTGATACAGGTCATGTAAACAGCATATTCTGTTCGGATAATCCAATTTATGCCTTATTCCGAATGTAACATTTTCTGATTGCAGTAAATATCGATATTATCCAGGTTTTAGGTGCTTTCTGTGGATAGTTTACAGCACGTTCAAAATATGCGTCCCAATAGGGGTTTTTACTGCAGTTTGTGACACATGGTCTCTTGACTGTTTACAGTCAGTTCTGTGTGTTGTAAACAAACCAAATAGCCAACAATTTGCAAGGCTGGGGTAGAGATGCATGCCCACAAAAAAAAAAAAACCCAACATTTATGGTTGGTAAGAGAAACGCACACACTTTTAGACATTTTGAAAGACTTGGACATCAACAGGTTTTTGGATATGGGCAAATATTGCAGTGTCGACTGCATATAAGCAGGAATATTAGTGGCATTTTCACTTTAATAGCCATGTAAACAGCTTAGTAGGGATATTGTCCTTTTTGGAATAAAGGCAAAAACCTGAATATTTTGTGCATGTAAACATAGTCACTGACTACAATATAAAGGGGGGAAAAATGAAATCTCTGGTAAGCTTTTCCCATAATGGGACCAGATGCAAAGGATACATTGGTACAACTGAGCAAGGATGTGGGCAGCTCCATGCAGATGGTTGTGGTGACTGTGGTCCTGACTGGCTACCACAGAGTGCCTTTCCCTGTGTCTTTTGATGTGAAACGGCTTGGTTTTAAGAGGATAGCTCCTTACTTACAATTGTAGATAGTTTTGTACTAGAGTTGATGAGACAAATTTACGAAAATACTTCTCATGAATAATGATCTCTCAGCCTTCCTCACCCCATATGCATAAAGAGAGGAATGTTCCGTTTTCCTCCTTGATTAATCAAACAGCACAGGGAGTTAGATGGATTTGTTCTGTGTCACCTCTGACCTTGCTGGGACACTGTGTACTGTTGGCTGAGGGCCACCAATTGGTTATTATAACATTCTGGGCCACCTGCTGGCCTATGGTTCCCTCAGCCTGTACACCCACATGTCTGTATGTGCACACACAAACCCGAAATCAGTGTATCTAATACCATGGTGACCTGTTGGTGAGTCATTCTCAGACCCCCAACCCCTTTGTGGAGGTGGAATAGGGATTGAGAGACTCTTTTGTCTCAGTTTGGGAAAACATCTCCTTTTCAAATGGGTTAGGTTAACAGAGGTCCTCGATGCTGAACTTGACATGTGTTTGAAGCGCAGTCTGAAATGTTATGGCTGTTATGTGCTTGCAGGACTTAAAAGAGTCTTTCAATCTGCTTCATGCACTGCTGACTTTTTTTTCCAAACAGAAAGGTAACCTGGTTTTATGCTGTGGTAGAATTTCTCCTTCCCACCCCCAAGTTTTTGTATGCCTCAGTGACTGTCAATCAAAACTATGGGAATATAATCCCTAAAATCCAAGTAGGTAATACCTGTTTGGAGTAAATGTAGACAGCTATTGAGGAGTATGTATGGGACTAAGGTGTCAAACATGGCTTATCATCACCTAAATAAGCTGGAAGTAAAGCTTCGCACACCAGAAATAACTAAGAAAATATGTTTTGAAATCTAAGATAACACAATTCATATCCAGATGTCTGTACTACATTTCATCACATGTACCACATTTTCAAACCTTCAGAGCAAATTTGAAGCGTACAGAATGATATATTTTCTGCCACATTGGACCTGCTAACCAGTCAACAACACCTGACCATGACATTCACAGTGTTTCTGTTTAACATTTCTGCTTTGGCATTCTATAAAACATCAATAGCTGCAGCAGCATCTGGTGAGATGTTTTAGTTAAACTTCATTTTTAGATGTATGACAATAGAAAAGATTTTATGGCCTAAATCCACATCACATTTTGAAAGAAAAGCCCTGAGGCTTCTGGCTGTTGAAATGTAATATTGCTGTTCTGTGGAAATGCACTTAACATCAGCTCCATTCTGACAGACTCTTGGACTTGTTCTCTGGCTTGTGGGAGCGCATGTGGTCTGTGATGACATACAAACTGAGTGAGGTCAAGATCCTCAAAGGCAATGCTACTTTGTTGCTAAGTGTTACTTTCTTGCTTGGTCACTGTGCAGGAATGAGGACCCCAAATCTATGAAGATTTCTAAATCAGTCCTTTATATATAAAGAACTGTATGTAATGCATATTAACTAAAAGAGTCCTCTCTAAGCTGCAGTAAATTTATGAAAAACGGAACTGAAATATCTATCTGTATAAACTAAACTAAAAATGCGATGTGTGCAAGGTGTTGCCTTTTCTTGTCATTTTAAATACAATCAATACTCACAATTGTTCCCTCCTTCTTCTGTGCATTAGTGGAAGGTTTCCAAAGCTCAAACAACGTAGATTTTAAAACAGGCTTAAAGTATCTATGAACAACAGAGAGGTATCTGAAAGTAATAGTTGTTAATTCAGAGACAAAGGGTTCTCACACATACTTACAGAGTCTGGTAATCTTTGTCAGTGTACATGGTGCTTTCCAACAATGTCTCTTACTGTTATTGCAAAACACACACCTATCTCTTGTAGGCTTGTAGGGTCATGTATGGGACAAACTGCTTCTCAGTTCCACATACAAATTTCCTCACCGCATTTTGTACATAGGCCCTAGAAAAATGTAGATGTAATATCTGTGACTTCACCCATAGATGTCTAAAGGAACATTGTGTGTTTTTTTATGACTGCTGCCATCTTGTCAGTTGTTTGGAGCCACAACTGCAGAGTACCAATAAGTGGCAAATTCTACATCTTGCCACATAATTGCTCCTAATATAAGCTCTTGGAAAGATTGGGGATCTTCCCAGATTACTTCAATGCAGTTGAATTGTGTTACTGCCATTAGAGGAACTGCATTTCAAAGTGTCTCCACATTGTCTGTTATACAAAGCCAGAAACAACCTTAATATTATAGAAAGCATGTAGTGTTTCATTTTAAAGCTATAATATGTCACTAGACCAGTGTTATATATTTTATTGAGTTGTGTACTTACATTATCCCAAATGTTTCCAACAATTTTCAATCCCAGAGAAATCCATAATTTTTATCAAGGCAACGGTCCGTTTCATTTGGTCGCCTGTCAATGGTGTCATACCCCCTATACAAGAGAGTATATGTGTACAGGACACATGTGTTGGTGT
Organism: Euthynnus affinis; assembly: GCA_029490765.1. NCBI lineage: Eukaryota > Metazoa > Chordata > Actinopteri > Scombriformes > Scombridae > Euthynnus > Euthynnus affinis. Next base: position 25,553,906 of record CM055848.1, on the reverse strand, counting down.
TGTGGTCGTCCGCCACAATCACATTTACCAAAGAGTACACACCTAGAGATAATGTGTCATGTGTTGTGGTTGTGGTCGTCATGAATTGACTTTTATTCAGTTTTAAACCACATTTTTGTGATAAACCTTTGAGATCTTGGTCGTGTTTAACTATCCTTTAAATTATCGAAGAAACAAGCTGAGCAAACGTTAGCAGCAGCTCGGCTAGCTGCCACTCCTGGACGTCCTGCGCCCACTGAACAGGGTTGGATAACACTGATTTTTTTTTTTTTTTTTTTTTACATGAAACTGCCTTAGTCAGTCTTTTTACCTGTTTTAATCACTGAGTCTGTTTGTTGTGGTGTGGAGGAGACCTCTGTGGATAATAGCTCGTGGACGATGTACATTGAATTAAACCTATTCCAGAGAAGCTAGTTGTTTAACAATGAGAACAACTCCCATGATCCCACGCTACTTCACAGTGTCATCAACTCCATCTTTTGTTATCGTTTTGATTGAGAGACCCCTAGCGGCAGAAATTAAAATATTGTGTGTTTAAATTCAAAACATGTATTTTCACTTATCAGTTACCTCATCATATTTTGGTATTCAGAAAGACTATTGGTGAAAGCTTAGTAATGGCACCATATGGATAAACTATATACTGTATATAAATCATGCTGTCACTATCACATTAATATTGTGACATTAGTGTAACAAATGAGACTACTATCAGGAGGATCATCTCTCAGCTTCTGTGCTACTTTGTTATGTTTTGGCAAGGCAAGGATTTGCCTTACTTAATGGTATAAAGGGATCTGTTATGCAACAGGAAGTGATGGGTTTATGAGAAAAGCAGTCCAAATTTTTGAGAAAGAGAAAATATACTAAAATGGAAATGTCATTAGATGTAGCCAAGGTTTTATTTATCCTGTTCATGTAAAGAAATTCTATGACTCTATCAGTAAAGGAAAAAAATAAAAGAAGCATTGAGGGATAGAGATTTAATCATAACTAGGAAAAAACAAGCTTTTGTTGTCAGTGACTGATACATTTGAAATAAAATTGGGTTGCAGAAGATGTCCTTACTCTTTGACCCTCTCTATCCTAGGGATCAAAAGGGGACCCTGGACTGTCTCCAGGTCAGGCTCCATCAGGAGAGAGGGTAAGGAATCCACCACAGGGTTCTATGTCTGGATCCCTGTCTCTCTGTTCTCCTTTCAGCATTTCTCACAGGCCTTCATGTTTTGTTTTTTTCCTCTTTTCCTCTCTTATGTTCCCACCCTGTCCTTTACTCCTTGGTCAGTGATACCTGAGTTGGATTAACATCCAGTCCTCACAACATTAGTCATGTCGTATCACAGCTTTTTTCTGTGTTCTGGATTATATTCATTAATGAATTGGGACAAATGTTGTGAAAACAATGAATAATACAACTTTATTTTTATTAACACATTTATGATTTGTGTGAAATGGAAGATCTATTTATGAATGTTACCTAATAAAATGTTGTCTCTATAAATTTGTTAAAGTGGTAGATGAATTAGGTTGAATATTAGTCTTTCCTTAGCCCATTTCATTTATTCAAACCCCTTTTCCCATCTCTGACTCACCCTATTATCATTGATTTCACAACAGCTGGTCTATTTCTCTCACTCTGTCTCTCTCTCCATCTTTGTCTCTTTCATGTCAAACATCATCATAATAATGATTTTCCCGAGAAGCACTACGAAATGTCTTGAACTAATTAAGCTCCAAAAGTATCTTTCTCCTTTCAAGTTTTAATGCTCTGCACACTCAGAAAAATCCCCTAAGAAGGACTGTTGTGGGAAAGTGTAATATCATTCAGATCATTCTGGGGTACCTAGATTAACTTTAAATTTTAACTTAAAACTAAACAAACATCTCTATATGTATCCAACTGCATCCTGGTATAATCCTCACATATTATTGTAGATTTCTCATCACTCTTCATAGTGACTCTTTCATTTTTATAACATTTTTTAAACATTGCATCTTTATTCATCTACTGGCATGTTTGTCTGTATTAATATGCTCTCTCTAATCTCCACTCACCTTCTCAACTCATATGTCTGATCTCACAGGAGAGATGAATATCGCAACATATGGTTTTGTTTTGAAGCAGTTTGGTTAAGACCTCTTTTATATAAATAGATGGTAGACACTGTCTGAAGCACAAAAGTGCCTTTGAACTGACAATCTAAATCATCTGTGAAAAATCAGCTACTTTTTCTTGCTGATGATGATAATGATAAACATTTTATATATTTTACAGTTATCCTAAAGGATAAATGTAGGAGACCTGAAACAATAAGACAAATTTACTTTTTATAACATGCTGTTCTTAAGTGTACAGATATTGTTATATTTTACTACTGTTATAATGCTTTTATAAAGCTTTTGCAGTGAGATTAATGTTTTTAAATAAAATATATCTGGCTTCATCTCTTTGATTGTGGTGTGAATTACCCTTTCTTGCATTTGTTCCAACAGGGTGACAGAGGTCCACCAGGTCTGCCTGGTCTGGATGGATTTCCAGGATTGCCGGTAAGATTCAGTTTGTTAAATTGCTTGTGTTTAAACCAGAAGTGGATGCTGAAGATCTTTAAATTCTCAAAAACAAGTTAGAAATTTGTTTAAGTGTATGCATACATGCAAAGACATACAGCACCAATCAAAAGTTTTGACACACTTTTTCATTCAAGTGAATGTTTGTGTGTAATCGCACACACACACGCACACACACGTGCTGTATCAGTGTTCCCACTGTATTCTCCTCCAAGTGTTAACCACAGACATGAGCTGAGGCCTCAACAGGCCCTTAATGTGGTCAGTATTAGATTACTCAGTCAGAGACAGCCCACAGCCCACAGCCCACCCTGTTCTCTGCCTGTCTCTCAGTCTCAGTCTGTTTCCATAGAAAGAAACATATGCATGTCTGCTTTTCTTGCTAATTCTTCTGTCTTATTTAATCTATCTACCTCACATTGTGTCTTCTCCTTCATTATCTGTTCATATCTCTGTCTCTTTGTGTATCTGTGTTGCTGCCCCTCTTTGTCAGTCAGACCTTCAGAGCTGGATGGGATGCGGTGCTGTGTTGCTTAAACCTGATAGGCTTTATGGTCAAAGTTAAAGGTCATCCAAAAGAGGAAAGGCACCCTGCCCAGGGTCAAGGGGTCAATGACATGCACAATATACCATGCCTTCTCAGGTCAGCAATTGTCATGCCAAAGGAAGAAGAATTTCATGGGCATTGCTCAAGGACACTGACATTTTCCCAGTGTCCACAAACTTGCACATATTCAGAGACACATTCGTACCCCGTATATATATTTATTGCACGCAAATTCAATATTTTTTGCAAAAGGGCACATGGCTGTTGCTGGAATTAAACTGGTTGCCTTTTGAAGCAGAGCAGACCCTATATCTGCTATATTACGTCCCCCTGCCACCTAGACGGCCATGTCTACACAGTTGTCCAGGTAGCTTCTTATTGAAGCTTTGAGTCTGGTCTCCACATAGCTGGCCTTCACCTTGCCTCCCAGGAGGCCTTCCCTGTGTTTGCAGTAGCTGAACTTAATATACCAGGACATTAACGGTGCCCCGTCAAGTATTTTCAGAGGAAATGACTGACTCAGGGCTTATGCTCTTTACCCCCAAGTGGGCCTTTTATTGAGTGTGAAGGTTCATATGTCACAACCTAGGAAAGCACATTACAGAATCTATGGCACAGTTCAAAAAGGTCTCTCATTGCCCCAAAAAGATACTGACCTGGCCCTGACCTTATGCTTTAGAGCTGTAAACATCTGTTGTTGATAATCACATCCAAGGGAAAAATAGAGAAGAAAAGCTCTGATTACCGAACAATAAATCCTGTTTAGTTTACAAAGAAGAAGTGCTTATTTAACTAAATGTGGGATTTGGCTGTAGTACAAAACTGACTGCGGATTACAATAGGCTGACTTCTCTTCAAAGATTGCTTTTTCATCAACTTTTATGTACATTTTACAAAAAGTATTAATGTTTTAAATGTGTTAGAGTTCCTTTTTTTTAAACCTCACCCATGCTGTAGTCTTGAAAAGAGTCAGGACCCAAAATGGGTCACGGACTGGTAGCCAGAAACACTACATGACAAATTGAATAATGTGGCTTTAATGAGTCATTTTCTCTATAATAGGGATAACCTAGATCCCGCAGCATCTTGTTGTTATTACCTAATAATGATCTAAGTTTTAAAAATAGAAGCAAGAGTATTGAGACCCCTTAGCCTGGGATATAGCCTACTGCTTTTTATTTGAATATTTGACTTTACATATTAAATTGGATGTTTTAAGGTCAGTTGTGTCGCCACTTGTGGGTGGAAACAGACATGTCACATACTGTATTATAATTACCTGCTAGCCCCAAAATGACATCACAAACCATTGACTATGAGACTGGACCTTAAGAGTGGTACCAACTTCCTACATGAGAGAGAGGATCCAGACTACTCCTAGATCCATGAGCATCCTTCAGGTGTCTCATTTTGGGATGGAATCACACAAATAAAATGCTGTGCAGTGAGAACAACAAACTCTACAGTTGCTATCTCAAATGATTCACTAGCAGTCCTAGTGAGGCGATTTTTGTTGCTTGATTGTTTTTCCTTGTGTTTTATTCCATATTTAAGGGCCCTAAAGGTTATCCAGGGCCAATGGGACTGCCAGGAGAACAAGTAAGTAGTGATGTGTATGTGTGTGTATGTGTGTGTGAGACAGAGGGAGAGAGTATGCATGTCTTATTTTCCAGAGCTCAGCAATTTTCATAAGCACTGATGGGACATGTGTGTCAAACAACAAAAGCTGTAAACTCAAGGATTGGGAGACATATTCTGTGAAAGAGTGGTTGCACTGATGCCAGGTCACTGCGTTCATACATACATACACAAAGAGGATAAGTCAATACATATATGCGTACACACACAAAACACACAGCTGCGTCTGTGTGCATCGTCAGCCAGTTACATCAGTTCCTTTTATCCTTCATTTATCCCCCCTCTCCTCAATGGAAAAACTCAGTCAAAATGTCTTAACTTAATCAAAATGCTAACAATTTACGAGCTCCATTACACAGGCTCTCTACACATGTCCACACCAGAACGCTTTGAGCATAGAGAAGGAAGGAAGCCATTAATTTCTCCTGGGATTGTTACTTTAATGTCAGTTACACTCTGTTCCTACAGATGATAGTCTGAGTCTGAGAGATCCTATGCCATTGCACCTTTTTACTGCAAAGGTACATTTTCATTTAAATCAAAGCAGTTTGTCCTTTTAAACTGTTACAAGACGCCATTTTTCTTTGTAATGGCATAGCTTTCCAGATGCCCTTTTACAAACCAAAAGATAATTTCCATTACAAACCATTAAAACAATCCATAAAAGCCAATTTGAAGTGCCTTTAATATATATCATATAACTTATGACTTTTACAATCTGTCTTAACTAAGTTGTAACAACATTGACATGCCGTTGGCACGGTTTAATAAGAAAGATAATTTAAAAAATGTTTTTGGTTTGATAATGGAAATTCAAAATTGAAGCACCAGGCAAAGAAAGCACTGATCAACAACAATATAAAACCATCACAGATTTATTATGGTGCTGTCAGGCAATAATGATGAACATAAATATAAAATTTTTGTTTGATATGCAGTTTATTGCAACTGATGATTGTTTTAAATTGCGCTGGATAAGAGCATCAGTTGAATTTTTCAAGTATAAAGTGTCATTTTAACAGTGGGCTGAAATAACAGCAGAGTGAGCCAATGTTGGAGAGGTGGGTTGGAGGGGTGCAGAAAGTTACAGTTAATAGACAGGGTTGTCTTGGTGGAGGTTGTCTGGAATGAACAGTGCTTGTTTTATTCCTCAGTTGGCAATGCGGGTAGAGGTTTGTGTTTCTCCTCTTTCACTTTATCCATCCATCTAATCTCCCTATTCACTGTTCATTCTTTCTCTCTCTCTCTCTCTCTCTCTCTGTTTCTCTCTCTCTCCCTCTCTCTCTCTCTCTCTCTCTCTCTCTCTCTCTCTCTCTCTCTCTCTCTCTCTCTTACTGTTTGTCTCTGTCTCTGCTGCAGGGCATACCAGGACCTCCTGGGGAAGCGGGGGCTGCAGGTTACCCTGGCAGGCAGGTGCAGTGAAAAATACAAAAATACGCTTCCAGTTCTTCCATCGATCCTCTTAGATTCTTCATTGCTCTACTGAGAACTCCACAGAGAATACACAACAATAAAAAAGATAACTGCATAATACACACTGCTGTCTGTTTTCCTATACATGTTTCCTACCCATTTTGGAATCAGGCGGTAAACAGTTACTATTTGTACTATATGGAAAATACAGTTCATAGTGAAATTTAATGTATAATGAAATGAAGACATTTATGAAATTGGTTTCTTGATGTTTATTCATGTGTGCAGTCTGTGGACTTTGGGATTTTTATACCATGTGCACTGCGTGCACACAGTGTGGCCAAGGATATATAAAGTTGCAACTTGAAGAATAAAAAACATATGTTTTCATTTAGCTGTCTGTCACTCAAGTCCACTGTATTTCTCTTTATCAGGCAGTTCAGAGTATGATGTGTTTAGGTTTGAGCTTGCGTGTACTGTACAATGGGTCCTCCTCACCAGAGTCTTTCCTTTGTTGCAGGGCTCAGCTGGGCCAGAAGGTAACCCAGGGCCTAAAGGTGTCCGTGTAAGTACAAGTAGCTCTCTGCTCTCATTCTGCCCTCTTTCCTTAAGCAGTGCTGAATACTTCATTTCCTGAAAGGATTAGGACAGTGTCAGCCCCTCAGCCTTGCTCCAGAGAGACTGCCCAGAATTTGAGTTTGTATTTCTGACGTACTACCTGATAAAGAGCTGCAGACTGCTTGTGGGGGCTGGTCCAGCCTCTGGGTTATCTCTATAAAGGCAGGCTGGTTCTTTTTTACTTTTTCCTGGTCATATTTGTTTCACAAACCAAGAGAATACATGTAGAACGGATAAACAAACCTCCATGACGGTATGATGATGATCATACCCAATTTTAACTCCCTGTATATGTGGATTTTATAATGCTGCTTATTGGCAGTTAATTCAGTATCACTATTTTACTGCTTGTAAGCAGTGTGCAGTGTTTATGCTAAAATTGTTTTATTCAATTTTTAACTGAATAGAAATATTGTGGTAAGATTGCTCTAATGAAATATCACAATGAAATCAATGAAAAGTTATATTATAATGTTCAGATAATATTATGATATGAAATATTGCTGATTTCCAGGGTTTCATTGGGCCTCCTGGTGTTGCTGGGCCACCAGGGCTGGAGGGCGAGAAAGTGAGTGATATTTTTTCTCTTTATATTAGGGGCACAAGATATCAAGATCTTTATAATTACGATTTGTGTGTCTCTAGAAACATTTTTCATTCCCTTTCTTTTGTCTTATATTTGGGCTGTATTCAGACCAACTCAGGCATTGTGGTGCACCTCAGTAGGGTTGTTGGGAGGTGTGGGGTGGGGATGTGTGTGTGTTTATTTGTAACAGTCAGAAAATAATGTTTTATTCCATTCATTCACCGGCTTTCTCTCTACTACTGCTCACTCTCTTCATTTAAGCTCTAGCTCACTTGACTACCTCTGCTCTCTCTCTCTCTCTCTCTTGCTGGTGCTATTAGCTCAGTTGATCTCTCTTTTTTTCTCATCTTTTTTAAAATGAGTTGGGAAGCCACCAGCAAAGCCTAACTTTACTTTTAACGTTATCAAACAAAGAGAAATATGCTCCCTTTTTCCTAGTAACATCTGTATCCTCCCTCATGGCAGGGTTGAACAGCTCTGATTAATCTGATCTCCAGCTGTGATTGGCCACCACAGCATGACGTCAGGTTGTGTTTCTCCAAAAGCTGATTCCGGTTCAACTTTCTTGCTACAGGCTGCTTCAGCATCCCTGCGGCCCCCACCCCCACAGACTAAATGCACTACCCTTTTTGAAATTAATGGGAGGACTGGCGCTTTCACCACAATGCCTGATTTGGTGTAAATTCAGCCTTTCAGCAATTGGCAGAAGCTATTTCAAGCTTTTATTTATGTCTTCGAAATGATTAGATTTCATAAAAACAATGTTAGGACGATTTTTTTTTTCCATTTAGACTATGCCTGAATGTCCGTCATTCCTTCACTCTTGTGAGAGTCCGGTCTCAAGGAAATCCTGGTTTTTATAGCTCTGTTACAGCTTGATACACACCAGCGTGATTTATGCCAAGAAAACTTTTAATTTAATGTGCCGAAACAATTTTTGAATCCTGGTTTACGAGAGGCCTGAGGCCACAAGAGATTAGATATCTTTCTGCACAATTTCATGGTAATATCTTACTAGCTAATATTACAGGAGGAGGTTTTCCTGCATTGTAATGATATGGATTAATAGATCACAATAGAAGAAATGTGCTTTCTCATTCTCTGTGAAAATCTCTTCATTTTAGTCCAGTGGCTAACACTTGTTATACCAAATCCCTAAGAGCAGCATGGTTTCATGCCCCAGATTTATGTTATTTATATACTTGTTTTTCTTTTCTAGGGCATTCCTGGTCCCGTTGGAAAACCCGGCCCCAAAGGAAGACATGTAATAATTAATCAGTTTTGATTTCTACATTGTTCTTAATTACTTCCAAACACAATAATATAAACCTCTGTCATCTGTCAATAGCTATGGGGAGGCAGGGGTGGTGGTTCTGGTGTGATTGTCTGTGTTATTTCATCTGGAAAATCAGGGGGATTTTAAAAGCTGAAATATTATCCATCTCCATCATTGTGTAAAGTATCTTAAAATAGCAGTACTTCACATCCAAAAACACCCCGGGCATATCTTAAGGAGATTCATCTGTATGCGGCATCTGTTTTGAATGTGTTAAAGCAGCAGGATGCTAAGAGCCCTTGGTTAAACAGTGCAGAGACAAAAAAATACAAGAAAAACAAGTCCTTTAGTGGATTTAACACCATTCAAGATGTGGCAAATCACATTGAAAGTGTTTGATGGCATGTATTTTGGAATTGGTCCAGCAAGGCCAAGTTTGTTCCAGGGTGGCATTGACAAAAAATACAGTTAGATTAAGTTGGAGACAGATGGAATCTGTAGGTTGGGCCCTCGCTTTGTGAAAAATTAATGTTTTAAAAACAAGCCTTAGCCTCTCTGTGCTGAAGTTGCCAAGCGGGCAAGCAGCCCAGTGTCTGTTTTTTCTGGAACATTGAATCCTGTCTGGCTAACTGGATCAAAGTCTGTGGCCAGTCCACAGGCTCACCAATATACTGGCTAATCTTGCTTCATTAAAAAAGCGTTATTTTCACACCATGTCAATACAAATTTGATCTTGATCAATAAGCAGGTTAACACCTATATATATAAGTAAAGGTTGGACATGACCAAAAAAAATTGTTATGATAATTGATAAAGTAAAAGTATCCAAACAGGGAGAAATTCAAAGCAAAATGTATTACTGGTTGGAAATTCTTCCACCTGTCTAGAAGTACAATATACTGCAAATTTAGTGAGTGTAATTGCAGTGGTTGCCCTGACCTTTAATTTGGTTTATTGTATACACACATCTATTGTCTGTCTGTCCATCCTGGAAGAGGGATACCCCTTTCTTATCCTGAGATTACTTCCATTGTTTCCCTGTTAAAGGGTTTTTTGGGGCAGTTTGACCTTATCTGAATTGAGGGCCCACAAATAAAGGGAATGAATCAAATTTGTGATATGTGATAGTTGGTTATATAAATAAAAATTGACTTGACTTAACTTGGCCATCTTCAATTGACTGTGGATATATTTCCCCACAGGGCGTGGTGGGTGATGCAGGGGAGAGGGGGCCTCCTGGTCCTGATGGCGATGAGGTGAGAACTCCTGTCTTCTTTTGATGGTTTTAGTTATCCTCTTTTTTTGTCCTTTATTGTTTATCTCAGCATGCTATTCCACGTTTCTCTGCTCAGTCAGGATCTCCACGCTTGTCACTTTCCTCAGTCATCAGTGACTATGCATACAAGGGCACAGTGCAAGGCTGTTTCCAGGATAAACCTTTTCAGATTCATATACATCCATAAGTAAATTTGTGTTCTTTTTGCATGTAGTTAAAGCCTTTTGTCCCCACAAATACAAAAGTATTTATGGTGTGTAATGCAAAAACATACTAACAAAAAACAAGTTAGATTGAAACACACATATACAGTATGTTTCACACCAAGTCTGACGCAGATTTTTTAAGAAAAATGAAATAAATTAAATACTTGCAGATAGTTATAAATAAATTGGCTTGACATTACTAAATATTTTGAGTTTTTCTTCAGTGGTCAAGGATACACATTATTGAATACTCTTAACAAATTGATTTCAATCAGTTATAGACAAACAAGCTTAGTGGTCTTTCCATCATAGACATTAGCATATGGAAAAAATTATGTTACACTTATAGTGTTTCCACTGTAGCGTTGGGAATGTGGAATGTGCAATACTGTAAGTGTCCTGTCCTGTGTACTTAGGATGTTGCTGTGATGTTTCACAGGGGCCTGTTGGTGGGCTTGGCATTAGCGGCTTTCCTGGCCTGAGGGTGAGTATCAGTTTTGTAATTTTATATATTTTTTTATTTATGTGTTACATTTCTCATGCCTAATAGACACTATATTTGATCTGTCATTCACTTTGCTCACAGTTCTGCTCTTGTCTTGCCTTGTACTTGTTTCTTAGATTGCCTGTCTATCCATCCTTATCTCTGTTTCTCTGTCTCTGTGGTTAGATTGGGGTTTGGGTGATGAATAGCAGGATGTTCTATGTTGTAGTGATGAATGTGAATTTTCATGCAGCCAGCTATTTCTTGGTTAGACTTGCTGTAGCATCTGGGACAGGTTTTTCTGTTTTTGATGGCAGTAGTGTTTTCTCACTGTTAATGACTAGCACTACTGATATCTTTGAGTTGTGTGTAGATGATTGCCAAGATTATATTACTGATATTTCATGCACTGTCAAAACTTGGCTTGCTGGTGAGGCAATGAGTAAACTACAGGGATTCAAAAGAATAAAAGTTGGGCAGAATTCAAAATTATGACATGAGTCCTCAGCACTAACTCCACGGGTACAATAGTGCCAAAAAAAGTCCTTAAGTATCAAAAGCAAATTTCCCAAAATGTATAGTGCAGCAGGTGTATAGAGAGTAGAGCTTCATATGACACTTTGTATCATTTGAGTCAAGCTCATTAACATAAACAATTAATAAGGCAATTCTACTGGTGTAAAACTTAGCAAACTAATTTTTCTATTCTGTTCTGCCTTAGTCAACAAAATTAGTGAATGATAACTCCTCAGTTATTAATGTTGATCCAAAAACTGATCTATGTTTCATGGTCCATGTGCTTCACAGTCAAGTTACCTTATTAAAAGAAAGCACCTGTGTCTAGTTGCCAAAGAAAAGTCATTCACAACTCTACGGTAATCAACCAGTGTGTGCAGTTCTTTGAAATAGTCACTGAGAGGACTTAAATGCTAACTTCATAGCGCTTTGGGAGGCTCTATCTCATCACTGCAGTGAGAAAAAAATGTCACAGTCCTAATAACGAGCATGCTGTCTTGTTACCGCTTAATGTACAGCTGTTAAGTCTTGTGTTCACAGAGGCCTCCATAACATCCCTATGTTCATGTCAGCCAAATAGATAAAACTCTATACGACACCTTTCTTGTGCCATCATTTCAAGCTTCATTTACACTGGTTTGCTGTTCTCATACCATGGGGATTTATTGGGGTGCTTGAAGGGTCACTGTGTGGCGCTAGACACATCTGGATGGATAGGGTTTCTTTAACCTTCACCTCAGCTACTAGCTGTAAGTCAACTTTACTACTGACGCACTCAGACATGAAGCTCAGACACTAAGTATTTTGTTTTTACTTAAACAAGAGTATTATCATATAAAGGAGTACATGTGTAGAGCAATCAAAACACATATAATACCACAGCTTCAAAGTAAACCTCATCTTAACTTTTCACTACATCTGAATATTTTAGTTTTTTTTTAGTGTGTTTCAAAGTTGCAAACTAATGTCCCAACATATGTAATTGGTCATGGCGCTATGTGTTGCTGTAAAAGTTGGTAGCAACATCTACAAAAGCAAATCATTGTCACTCCAGATTAACTGAAAAAGAAGTTGGTGGAAAAAACCTGTCCATGTGTATGTTTTGCTCCAGAGATTTATCTAAGGTTAGAAAAACTTCGTACTGTTGATCTCAGGCAGCCCTGACACACCACAGATCACTTTGTATGCCGAGGAAAGAACAGGATGTGACACAGACAATCAGCAGATGTGCACACATGCACACATGAGTGTCATGCACTGCAAATATATGCATACAGGTATCCCATTGTGTCTATGTAACATTACAATATAAATCTGGATGGAACTAAAGCCCTTGTTTATATCTGAAAAGACACTGCGACAAAAACTTGCAACAGTGATATCTGTGGCAGACTAGCTTTGGTCATGGCACAAACAGAGTCATATGTCTCAAGTCACCGTGGCACTAAAACCTCATGTGGCCAGGAAAGAGAGCCATTTGAGTTGTGAAGCACAGACATGACGTGCAACAGACTGGTGTGTTTACTTCCAGTCTGTCTTCTGTCACCCTTTTTTTTGTGACAGTCCTTTCTTCAAGTCATTTCCATTTGCCTTTCATTTTCTCTCTTTTGATTGCTTCTTAAGTAGTCTATTTCTCTACAAACCACTCTGTGCTTTGATTTGTGTGTTGTTTTTTTAATACATAGGTCTTACGAAAGAAAAGTTGTACAAGTCCAATCATATTACTTCCCAACTGCATCTGTTCTCACACTGTTTGACCATGTGTAATTTGGCTTAAATGATTCTTCACACAACCAAAACCTAGACAAGCATCACTAGATTCATAGAGCTGGTGACAGGATCACGATTTGCACGTAGTGTAAAATTATTTGTAGCGGAAATTGCAAAGTTATAATCAGAAACAGAGAAATTAATTATTAATAATTAAAGTTGATGTAGTGATTACTTGTCTTTACATCAACAAATTACTGCTAGTAAGTACTTTTGAGTAATCATACAAGAGAGCCAAAATACTTACACCTCCTTAATCCAGTCTTTGATGTAATTCATATTTAGTCAACCTTCCAGCTGAGTGATTTTGACACAGAAAAGATCTCACACAGAACTTTAATTTGACATCTAAAACTCATTTTCACTTCCCAGTGTCAATCACACCCATGTGGATCTAGTTGTACCCACTCATTTATTGAAAGTCAATTACACAAAGTTAAACCTTTAGTTAAGTAATCAGAAAGAGCAGTAACAGAGCAGCAAGTGTTCTTTCAGGAATGCACTTGATGTCTGTGCCAGTGTGTGACTCAACAAAATGTGATGCAGCCAGACACCCTTTCACAGCCTGAAAGAAAAACAAAAAGGGTTAGGTGGAGACAAAAAAAGTTATTTTGTAGGTGTTGTTTTGTTACTGCTTCACCACACTTACTTTTCATCATTTGCATGTGGTGTGGTGAGGACCGCGTACATTGTAATTTAGTTGTAGTTGCATGTTACGTGTCAAGGATGTGATATAGTGTAGTATATGATACATTTGGTGCTGAGGCATTTTATGTTTAATTGGATTTTTTGAGGCTAAAGCGGTTGTGTTGAAACAAGGTTTTACAGGAATGCGACAGTCTGGTTTTAATCGAATCACTTGTGGCTTGGAGATAATAGTTTGGATGATCTCTAACCACCTGGCAGTCAGGCTCCATCTTGACAGCGGTTTGAGCAAAGGCTCTGTGTGGGATGTTGTTGTACCAGAGCACTTCGAAACGGGCTGGTAGACACCAGAGTGTGGAGAGAAAGTTGTCTCTCTCAGCTTATCTCCTCCTTTCAGCATGTCATTTTTTTCATGTGTTTTCTGTTGAGTGCCTCTCTTAATGGATCGCATGTGATTTGTGTCTGTCCCACTGCAGTACCACAGTAGAGCTCTAGCATCAAACACCAGCCTTACAGGGTCCAGATGGATTTTTAGTTTAAGCCACATGTCCATGTGACATAATATTAAGCCTATCACTCACCTCTATCTTACCACACTCTTATTTTACATATAGGCAAAATAGACAGATTGACTTTTTTTTTTTTTTTTTTTTTACAGTACTTTGATATAACATTTTGAGAAAGAAGATGGCAAGTTCAAGATTTCTGATTGTTTTTGTATTCATTGTTATTCACCATGCTTCAACATATTAATCAAGACAGACTGTCTATGCTGTTGCTTGCCTTGGAACAAATTCTGACAGAGGCTTTCTCCACCTTTACTCCTCTCTCCTTAAAGTCTTTTCCACTGTCTCAAAGAGAAAAATCCTCAAAAGAACAATCTGCCTGTTTTTTTTTAAATAAAATGTTTACCACAGTATCAAAGGAATTCATGTCTATATTAAAATTTCTTTCAGGAAATTGGTTAGCAGAGGTTGTTTGCAGCCATCCCCAAACCAACTTCAGCCTAGTGTCTGACCTGCAGCACATTTCCTTTTTCTTTTTTCACACATCAGCTCCTGATTGTGAATGATTGTGAAGGTTGTCTCTACCTTTCTCTTATAACTTATAACATCTCAGAATCTTTTCTCTTCGTTTTCTTGACGTTGCAATGTGTTGCTACTGCGAACCTACAGTGTTATTGATCAGTGAACTGCCTGCTTTGCTGATTCAGACACATCCTGACATGTCAGAGCCTGTTATCAATGTAGTTACTAGATGGCAGTTTAAACAGTCAGCATACTCTTGAAATAATGTGTGATGTAATGCCACTGCTCATCTAAAACACTGCAGAAAACCCTGTATATAAACCCTGTATATAATGAGGTAGTAAGGGTGCATTTAGTCAAATATGTGTTATGCGCATGAATGGTACATATGTGCAAGTGCTTGCACTTAGACTCTCTCTCTCTCTCTCTCTCTCTCTCTCTCTCTCTCTCTCTCTCACTCACACACACACACACACTCTCTCACACACACACACACACACACATTATCATCATTGTCGCCACAACATGATTGCTACTGACAAGGTAATAGCAGTCAGTGAAAACCACCCAATCGGTGGCCAACTTTACTGCCTGCCTGCTTGTAAAGAGTATTTTTCAGTCCAGCCACATATTAGTCCAGCCACATATTCTAGCCATTCCCACCTTGCCTCAGGCAATTAGAGGGGATGTTGTGGGCTGGCAGTGGTAAGCAGGGCCAAGTCCAGAGTTATACAAAACAACTGGATACGCTGCCAGCATGACTTTGTTCGATTGTAAAGTTGTAACAAACAGGCGTGTACTGTTTAAGAAACAGCAGATAGTGTCCATCGCAAAATGTTGTCTCTGCCAAGAAAAGATCAGAAACATTAAGTGTGAAAAATGCTATTCATTGTCATTGAAGTGTGTGTGTGTGTGTGTGGGCCTATTTATGATACATAATTGTTTACCTCCTTCTCTCCACAGGGGGACCCGGGGCCTGAAGGGCTGCGAGGACTGCCTGGTCTGGTGGGACCTCAGGTAGGCTAGACATTGGCTACTGCAGATGCTCTAAATTTTAGGAAGAATGCAACATTGCTAGTTGTCAAAATAAACGGATGGAATCTGCAAGTACTGTATTTATTCATTTTCCAGTCATAGATATATTTTTTACCACCATAATTGATGTGTTCAAAACCAAGTCATTATTGTTTATTTTATGTTAATGAATGTATAATTAAATGAAATATGCTGAGAAAAGAGTTGTGTAAGAGGGATTTTTTCCTTATTGCATTCCACTGCATTTTCAACTTGATTGTAAAGGTGCTATATTCAAAATTTTATCAATCTGATTTACTCTATATATAAAGTTATGTATGTACAGTATATTGAATTTGTCATTAGACACTGAAAATTACTTAGCCTCAACTCAAGCCTCAACTTTTATCATTCATCATCATCCTCCTTCTTGGCTCCCTGCTTCAAAAAGAATTTGGTCGTTGAACTCACTGATGCTTTAATTATATCTCATTGATCCCTTACAAATCTTTCCCATTTCCTCACTCATTCTTTTACTTTTCCTCCCTCCTTTCCTCTCTCTCTGTGTTAGGGCCCAGCAGGACGAGCCGGCCTGCCTGGATTGAAAGGTGATAAGGTGATCTAAATATTTATATTATTGCTGAGTATCTGTGTGTAATGTGTCAGTAGCCCAGCTCACATAGTTGAACTCATTACAAGAGATGCTGTACAGATTTTGTTAACAGTCACACAGCCGCTAATACAAGCTCAAATTCAGTATCATGGTGTTTTTTTTATGTTAAATATTGATATTGCTCCATAATAGCCAAGTGTATTGTAAATGGTCATTTGTTACTGATACATCATACAGCTTGTCTCGACAGTGAACGAGTTTTGTTGCATAATATGTGTTCATTTATTTCTCATTAGCTTTAAAATTTACCTTGAATACAGAACAGAGAAGTCTATACATGCATATACTGTATGCACAATTTATGTGTCTATCAAGTATCTGTGGTCATGTTGTGATCACTGTGGCAGGGTAGTGTTGTGTTATATCTCTGTATGATACTGTGAAATTCAGGGTGAAGTGGGACAAAGGGGCGAACCAGGAGAGATGGGGTACCAAGGCGATAAGGTATGCCTCCTATCACACATGCTTTTAAGGCACACAGATGCACACCATCTGATAATAGTGCATGCAACTATTATTACACGGAAATTAAAAAGGTCATTCAAAATTTTATGACTTTGCTTTCTAGAAAAAGTAAAAGTTGTAAAGCAAAAAGTAAAAATTGTAACACCATACTATGACATGGGCTACCTCATGATACTTTTACGACTAATGCCTTTTTTTGTTGTAGACATTATCTGTTTTCCTCCTGTCATGACGAACAATTGGACAATTGCAGTATCTATAGAGCAACAATTGTCTTTGCTATATCAAGATAAGATGAATCAAAACATTTCCACAAATCAGAAATGCATCTTGTGTGTTTCAATGAGTGCAGAAGTTGATTTATTAATCACATGAAGTCACCACAAAATGCCAGTTCCATGTGAATAAGGATTTGTGCACATCTGGACATCCAGACAGTTATATGGAATTGGATAAAAACACATAAACATACACATACACACATGGGGTGTGTAAGACTAGTTTAAGAGTGTTTTGTCTTTATCTTTCAGGGTGGTGCTGGTGCGCCTGGTCCTACTGGTCCAAGAGGAAAACCTGGACCACTGGTATGTTGGAGTATGTGTATCTGTATGCATTCTATAAAGGTATTTACAGCTTTTATAGACAAAGCCAAGTGCACATAATGTACCACAATGAGATCTGGACTCTATTTTTGTTATCTCATAAACTGAAGCCAGTTTGATCACATTCATAACACATCCGCTTGATCTTATATTGGTAGGTAGTGAGCCCCAATAAGGGAAAAAAAGTGGAATACATGTCTGTAAGCTGCAATTTGTTTGCTTATCAGCAGAAACAAGCTCAGATCAAAAAAAAAAAGATTAAACATTGGGAACTTCCCTTCTTGTTATTCAGGATGTACTGTAAACAAGTCCAGATGTTGTCCTTTTCCAGAACACCTACTGTAGTTCCTATGCAGCACCAGCTGTTAGAGTTATTCACCCAATGTAATGACCAATGTAATTCATATAATGATAAGAAGAAAATTCACTGTAGAACAGTATAGTTTTAGAGTTGACACTATCCAAATCTGATCAATTCATTATTGTTTTAGCAAAATGCTTTACCGTGTGAAATGTTCACAAGCACGTCATCCATAGGTTGCCATTTGCCACTGAAGCTGTACAACATGTTCACACTGTGCACAATGTAGACAAATCCAAGAAAGCATTATTTAATATGATGTGTGTGTGTGTGTGTGTGTGTGTGTGTGTGTGTGTGAGAGAGAGAGAGAGAGAGAGAGAGAGGGAGAGAGAGCACCATTTAGTGTTAGGGGTTAAGTGTCTGATGACTGTTTGGGTGACTGAGTGACCTGAATTTAGCCCTGATGCCTGATAACATACCAAATGTTTGTGCAGCATATTGTGACTGATCAGTGTTTAGTTTGTTGCTTTGTTTATACTCTTACTCAGTGTAACTGAGCTATTGTTGCATCATATCAAAAGGCTATAAGAACGCATTGTGTCATCACATCGATCCACTATGTCAGCTTCACCTCACCTCTTCAATGACTGCTGAAAGAATAACATGATGAAAAAATAGTAACAGAATACATTAATCTGTGTGATGACAGAGGTAGAAGAATTGTTTGAGGGAAATAAGAGACAAAAAAACATAATAGTTAAGGTGAAAGAAGCACTGTTTCTTATTTCTGTTTGTTTTCATGTGTTCTCTGTATTTTAAACAGGGCAAAATTGGTGAGATGGGGGCACAAGGACCACCTGGGCCTACAGGACCAGAGGTATTCATTCATATTCAACTCATCATTTTATTTTTTTGTGATTTGAGTCAAGATTTGTGATGGACACATGATCATATTACTGATGTTTTGTGTTAAAAGGCCTAATGCTGATAAGTTCTGGGTTACAATAAGTGGTAGCTCACTGTGCTGAAGTAAGCAATTTAAAGTAAACAACGTAAAGTCAAGGTATATCTACAGTACATACCATACATTCCTGAGGATATGTTTCATTAAGGATATGTTTTATTTCCAAATAAACTTGTTTGATATATTATTTTTAAAATGTTGCTGTAGATAGACAGTTGGAAAACAGAGAAAATTAAGGCTTTTCTCAGTGGGAAAGATAGTGGCATAATTTCTAGAGATTATTACTTAAAGGTATTTTGTAGTACTTTGGCAAAGTGTACTATGCCATTAAGATGGATTGTGAGCAAGTCCAAACACAGACATAGCTATAAAACAATCATACTGCTGTATCTTTACTTTCCTATTAGACTGTGTGTTGGCTGGTGAATACAGAGCAAAGGCAAGGCTTCTTTTATAGATGCTTCCATCCTAGATTATGATCACATTAGAGAGATACTGAAGTCAGTTGAAGTTTGAAGTAGCAGGTAGCTGAAAAATGCAGACACCACTATAATGTACAATATACATTTTGGTTAAAGGCTGAAGTGACTTGTTGTTGCTGAAAATGAATATATAAAATGTGACACATAAGAAACACTTTCAACTACAATACACTGCCCATAGGTAACCAAGAACAATGCACCAATTAACATATGGATCAAAAAGCTTAGTCCGTCCATGTTTTAGCCACATTGCTGAGGATTCATGGCCCCTAAATCATGGTCCCTTATGATGTTGAAGATTTGGTGATCTTTCTAGTCAGGTCACTATTTCAGCCAGACCAACACTTTGATCCATGACAAGGCGTCTCAAAAACTAAGGGAGGGATTACAATGGAATTTGCTGTAGAAGAATGAATTATATGACCCCTTGACCTTTCCTCTAGTGCCTCCATCTGGAAAAAAATATATGTATATTCAAGAATTATGAAAATCTTGCAGATGGCTCAAGGGGATGTGGTCATCCGTGCTTCCCCAGGGACAAACAATTCACATTTTAGACACTCCAAAGCTTTTCTTTAGCACTACCAGCAGGTCAAAAAGGATCAGGTCAAAAACTCTCAGCAAATTGGCATGCCATAGTAATGATCAGAACAGAATTTTATATTTTATATATTTGTATTTTTGTCTGGACCATTTGTAAGTTTTGTTTGTACCTAAGGAAAAATTCTAAGTACAAGAAATTTGGTGAATGCCACCAATTCCCTTAAGTCATTCGTACATGGCACTTAAGAACACAGTGGTTCTTGCATGAGGCCCAATCTCTTCCCAGACAATGTTCTTTCTTTTGGTCATTAGACGACCTTTTGGTGAACTTATGACATCAAAAAAGTTCACTTACACATTAGATATGTGAAACTATAAACAGCCAATTGAACTACCTGGACATAAAGTACCAGCCACTCAGAATTGCTGCCCCTGGCTAGCTGCCAGCCAGTTACCAGCCGGATACATCCATTCAGTCCATTCAGATAAGCAAGGACCTGTCATGGACCAGCAGGCAATTCTAGGTGGCTGCATCTGTAACTCTTTACTTTAAATGGCCTGTATTATTGCGATCTTGAGATTGGACATAAAAACTGTTGAGGCAAGAGGGCTAAAATGCAGTATGTGATCTGTTCCATCCAACATTGTACTGTGGGGTGTAGTGAAAATTGTAGCCCATGGGGGGTTGCTTAGAATTTTAGTCACTAGCCCCAAACCTTCTGATGTTAAAATATGACATCATAACTACATTATTAGTTTGTCCGTTGTTTTTCCTGTTCTGGCATCTCCCCTTGCATGTCTGGGTTTTGGATGTAGAATACCTCTCCTTTAGTCAAAGAGGTCCTTGTTGATGCTGGAAAGTACACGAAAAGCATGTACAACATGACCATAGGTCACATAGGCCCAGCTAGCATGTATATTTTCTCAGATGAGTGATTATGTCATGGCAGGCGTGCCTGAAGGTATTCAGTCTATCAGCCCAGTAGCTATCCATCACTGTCTTTACATCAGTTTTCTATAGGCTACACCCCTCTGTCTGTCTGATATATTATTAATGCAAGATGCCTTCAGTGATTTTCATAGGCATACTCAATACCTGCCATTTCAAGTACAGTATAATTCTACCCCTCCTGTAATGTATACAGAGATACGAAAAGCTGAATTAATGTATGGAATCAAACTTAACCAATAGGTCATGTGACTTATGACATGTCTCCTCCTGTTTTTGCAAGGGATTTCCTGGGGACATTGGAATACCAGGGCCCAACGGTCCACCTGGACCAAAGGTACAACTGCTTCTCTCTATCTTGCCTTCTGTCACTGTCCCTCTTTCTCTATATCTATCTGTCCATTTCATTCATTCTTTTGTGTTTCAGGGTTTGCAGGGTGCCAGAGGGCCCCAAGGCCCGCCCGGGCCACAAGGAATACAGGTGAGATGATTCAAGACCCAACGTAATTCAATAGGTCTACACGGTTATGACTCAAAATGTCAAAGATACAGAAAAGTGGAAAATGCAGCTCATCAATGGATTTCCATTTGATCTTTAGTCGCAGGAAAGATTAACTAACATAGCCCTTCTCATTTAACATCTAGTCATGACTCAAAAGAGTTGCAGCTTAGATCCCAGTGGGTTTTTTTTTTTTCTCTGCAGTGTCTCTTGAGGCACGTTCCATAGGGATAAGTCATGATTCCTCATTGGGTGCTTATAAAAACAAGGCTGAAAGTTTTCCAGACTTGAAAAAGAGGAACAGAAGCCTTTGGCAGGTGTACAACACACACTAACACACACACACACACACACACACACACACACACACACACACACATACTTACACACTTATATTATGCTGAATGTTACAGCATTGACCTGGCAACAGCTCACAGAGGAGTAGAGTTGGCCAATGTACTCTCCTCTCACACACTTTCCTGGGATGGAGTCACAGCACCTCAGTCAAAGCATTCTCATTTACAGAGACCAAGCTTCAAAAACTGGATTACATTACATTTTTCCAGGGTTAATGAGTCAGTGGTGTAGGTTTGGTTTCAGAAGCGGGGGAGCACAGTGAATCCCTATCTGGCACCACAAGATAAGCTATTATCCAAAACAGAGAATCTCTGTCAGTAAATGGTGATAAGGGGGTTTGTATGGCTTCATGCATATGTTATATCTCTATAAAGAAGATCAGGCAGGTGAGCAGTTGAGACCTTTGATATTGAGAGTTAGAGTTTACACAGATGAAATTGTTTCTTTGTGTGCATTGGTTCATGTTGCTGCCTGGTTCTTTGCTGTGTCAGCTGTATTTACTCAACTGTTTGACTCTGCTGTGTGTATGTGAGAGTGTGTGTGTGTGTATGTATATGTGCATGTTTGTGAATATTTATGTATAATGAACTGTACTGTGTGTCTGCAGGGTGATGAAGGACCACTCGGCCCACCTGGCAATGCCGGCCCCACTGTAAGAACTCCCACATATATATAAACACACCAATAAACACATAGCCTTTTGTTGGTGGTTTGAATGACATAAACCGCTTAGATGTTGTATCAGGAAGCAGTTGGGATGAGATGTGATAAACAGATAATGAGCTTTGGTATCTTTTGATCATTACGTGTGTTTATGTGTATGTTA
Organism: Euthynnus affinis; assembly: GCA_029490765.1. Classification (NCBI taxonomy): domain Eukaryota; kingdom Metazoa; phylum Chordata; class Actinopteri; order Scombriformes; family Scombridae; genus Euthynnus; species Euthynnus affinis. The sequence goes on along the minus strand of CM055848.1, from coordinate 25,531,660 downwards.
ATCACACTGTCTTTGTAGGGGAGACCTGGAAGGAAAGGCTACATAGGTGAACCTGGCCCCGATGGTCTGGAGGTGAGTCTACTTTCTTATTGTACTGTATTACCATTATGTTAATAGATACATCTACTGTATTTGTTGCTAATTTAAAGTTTAGGTTTGTAAATGCCTCACTGGTAGTTCTGTAAGAATATATCATTTCACAATATTGTGGAATACAAAAATGTGTTAAATACACATTGTGGAGTTGAAAGTGGAACACAGTATCAACTTAATCATATCAATTATGCCTCCTAAAGGGAACACATTGGTTTTATTCAGGAACTGTGAACGATTTATAACATTCAAAATTCATAATTGTATTTACACAATATTCACAATTGCTGCAGTATTGACCTACTGATCTAAGTCCTAAGAGAAAAAATATGTTTATGTAATATGTCTTTTAAAAAAAACTTTCACTTTAGTAGGAATAAATGATACATTTTTCAATGTAATAGTTTTTTTTTCTTTCAATATTTGTTTAAAATAATAATATGTGTAGTGAACTATAAAGCCTGTATCATCCCAAACTAACCATTCTGTAAGACCCTTATTCACAAATGATTTTAGCATCTGTGTTTTTATTATACACCGATGGTTCATGTCCAATTTTAATGTGTGTCTTAAGGGAAGTAAGTCGATTTGTACATAGATTAACTTTTTTTATGTGTACATTACAGCTAAAGCTTTTAGATAAACAGTGTAATAAACATATCAATTTTTTCTGAATCAACTGCCATGACAAATTATAAAAAGTTGAGAAATAAATGAGACAGAAAAATTGGCTGGTGTATTCATTATAATACATTGAGACAGGCTTATATTTTCTTCTCTTTGGCTTCTTTCCATTCATGTTAAAGACCTCTGATTCCAAACAAAAGTCAATTATCTGTAATGAGCACTTTGATACTACCCATACTCTTAGTTTAGATTAATTTTACTTTAGCAAACCACAACATTCCAGACTTCTTCCTAAACTTATTTGATTGGCTGTAATTGGCTTTTGTACCCACCAGAAAGACAGCGCCATAATCATGGCATCATGTGTTTCAAGGTTTTCTTATCGTAAATTACAGTCTTGTGTTTACCTCTGATTGTCAGTGTCTCCATGTTTTCGACCCATTTATAGTAAGCCTAGACTTACTGTGCTATAAACATGCTCCTAATTAAGAGAGAAAATTATTTCTTTTCGGGCTCTCATTATACATATTGGCAAACCACTGTGAGAAGCAACAGAGAATTTCTCACAGTCTCATTCAGTACTGTATGTGTGTGTTCCTTTTAACACGTGTAATATCCTGTGAGTCTTGTGCCAGTAGCAAGGCAGGATGGTGGTGGAAACCTCTTTAATTACAGGAAACTAACCAGCACACTGTTTGATCTTTTCTGCTTACAGGGAGAGAAAGGGGACATTGGAAATGTTGGAAAAATCGGACCACAAGTGAGTTGCTTTCACACTCGTAATGTACAGGACTGACATTAATTAACTGCTGTGTCATCCTGTCATCCTGCTGTGGATTAGTACCTCATCATTAAATCCCTCTTTAAACATGTCCATGCACGGCCTGTGCTGTAGATTTTATCAGCTTCAGTTTCTGTTCTTCCTTAACAGTGTGCTTAAAGATCAATGTACACATTAAGAAAATAATGCAATGCTTCTGCAATTAAATGAATGAAATCCTTTGGTGTGGCAACTCCAGGGGAAGTTGCAGGAGCGCTTTATGACGTCTTTCTGCTATTCTGACCCACTTTTAATGTTAAAAGAAATTTGGATCCTCTCCCAATACCAAATAGTGTTTTCATTATGGAATTGGCAGAACAACACAGTAGAAAAGAAGGAACACCATCAGAGATCCTCTGTGGATGTGACCTCATTTGGGTTGTAAATTTATGTGTTCAACCCTGCCAAAGGGTTTGACGTCTGTGGTTGCCCAAGAATCATACTTATCGTACATGTTGTCAGTGTATTACTGACTGAAGTAGAAAATGTCAAGTGGCTTTGCAAGTGTCCCAAAACATCTGTGTTTGGATTGTTTCTAAATGAACCAATTAACTGCAAAATCACAGTCTCTCTGTTTTACGCTTCATTGAATCCTTTACATCCAACACAAATACTATAGAGAAATGTTGGGACATGTTTTCTCTTTGTAAAATCCTGATATGCTCACAACTACTCTGAACATTCAAAGTATGTCCTTCCTTCCGGGAGGCCCCTTAATGTTAATATTTGCATTCTGTGCATAGTGGAGGCAACCAAGCAGGCCTTGTTGGACTACGTTGCTGTAGTGCACATATGAGAGGGATTAAGTAGTTACAGAGAAGAGAGCCCTTTGAAGCCAAGGAGGAGCCATGGGGCTATGCAGAAAAAACCCTCCAAAACATATGGAGACTCTAATGAATGCCATTACATCACTTCACAAATAAATTGGATGTATAAGACCTAAGAAAGACTGTTGTTGACGAGTGCAGGTTAACCCACAGTCGATGCAAGAAAGCCTTAGGCTTCCTGTCTTCACTGAGTGCCCCTGTATCACCATGAGGCCTCCCGTAAAGTGTTTGAAGTGAAATTTTACTGGAGGTTTTTACAGTGTAATGTATTTTAGCCAATTTAGACTGGCTGCTGAGTGTTCCATTTTAAGTCACTCTCCAGTCCACAGCTAATAAAACATGTATCAGTCCTCAATTACTAAAGGCAACCACAGGTGTGCTTTGAAATATAGTTCACGTCAACCTCTGTGATCTGATTTTCTTGTTAGTGAGTCAGTGTGCACTTACTGTATATCAAGTCACAAGAAAGAGGCACATGAGAGGGAGAACTTTTGTACTCTCAACAATATGTGACTCAGGCTGTATTTTTTCCCTAACTGTAAGGTTAATCGTTATATCGGTACATTTGTAACCCAGGCAGTGTCTGAGAAACCAGATCACAGTCTAAACAATTATGTAAAACCTCCATGTCAGAGACCCTGCCACACGGAAACCCCTTTAAAACCATTTCCTACTGTTAAATGATATAGAGTACCACATTTTTCCACTTCATGTTGCAATTAAAGGATTTGAGGTCAATTTGGAGAACCAGTTCCCATGCCTGCAGGCTGCATCCTCTCACAGACCCTCTGCTACTAATCCATCGCTCAACTTCTTAACTTGGATCCAACGGTATAATACCCTTTAGGTGATGATACATGAGTAACATTTTGAGGCTATCTGTCTTTTTAGCTGAGTTAGGGAAAAGCACATGGAACAAAAGCTCTTTGTGTATATCTTAGTGGTCTGTCTCTTCTCTTTCACATGGCCTGCCTCACTTTGTCAGTCTGTTATGCTAATCTTTCAGCTTCTTTTTGTCTGTCTGTCTCTCACTCTCTGCTTCTTGCTTTTCCTCACATTCACTAGACACCATGTAGAGATGCAAAAAAAGGGGTTAAAATATTTTAATGTAAAAACAATGATATGTGCTATATGTGACTGAAATTTGAATAGCAATCATGTAGAATGATATAACTTGTTAATTATCTGAATATACAGTATCATTCTGCATGCATGACACACAGTGATGGAAATTGGCCCTCACAGCCAGAGACAACCACAGTCTGACCACACTGGCTTTTGTGGTCAGCTAGAAGTGAGACCATGGTCTGTAACAGGCCAGTCACATGAATAATTACAATAACATTGACATTCAGTTAGATTCAGATGTTCTAGTAGCTTTCTTTGTCCCAGTTGCTTAGTGTGTGCTGTGGTGCAGCGTACTAGCAGTATTATGTCTTTAGTCTGGCTTGTGACTTGTGCATGTTGTCACTTCTGTCCTTCCCATGTAATTGGTTTCTCTTCATTTTTTATATACTGTACAAAGTTTTGTCCAGTTTTTTTTTTTTTAACAAACACAAACAAACCCAATGATAGGGTTTCAAAAAGCACAGCCACTCATAAGTCTTACTGTTGGTCTGCTGCTCCAGATTCTCCGGAGAAGCTGGCATTGGTCCAAACCACAGCCCCTCTCCCAGATGACTAATCTGGAAGTGCTTAAACTCCTCTGATAACTCACATATTTGTATTAGCTAGTGTTTTCCTCTTGCGGACTCCTTTACTAAGTGGTGTGCATCTTTTTGGAGCCCCAAGAGTTACTCTATGCTGTAAAATGAGCATGTGCCCAATAATTCCCAATTATTCCTATTGTCCTATTGTATTATTCTTGCCTCTTGCCAGACAACATAATTCATTTCCATGAAGTAAAATCATTCACTCACTAAGGCTTAAGAAAAAATGTAAGGGTTGCAACCCTTTCTAACTTTGATAGTTCTTTGTTGAATAATCCTTTATTATCAGTTCCTTGTGGATCATAAAGACACAAGTGGAATCAATAGTTTGCTATTGTTACTGGCAAATATTGATTTATGATCTACATTTGCTTTGTTTGTCTTTATTTGTTTAAACATGAATTGATATTAGATTTTGAATAAATAAAAATTTAAAACTGAATTTAGCTTGGAAGTCTAAGGCACTTCAGGGGTCAACTCAAGTAGCCCCTCCTTTTTGCTCACGTAAGCATTGCATTGTAATCTATGACCTCTTGCATTCCAGGTGCCATAACAGATTGGAAAATAACCATTAGATGAATGAAGATCAGGTCCTCATATTGACATACTTTCTCCTGATGAATGTGTGAATGTTCTCTCCTCTCCTCTCCTCTCCTCTCCTCTCCTCTCCTCTCCTCTCCTCTCCTCTCCTCTCCTCTCCTCTCCTCTCCCCTCCTCTACAGGGTCCACTTGGCCTGATTGGGATAGCTGGGGTGATAGGAGTTCCCGGTGAAAAGGTAAGACGTGAGTTTCTCTATCATTAGGCTGTCAGTCAGCATCAGTTGGTTGCTTGTCAGTGGCAGACCCCTGTAATTATGGCTGTGTTAAGCAGCCATGACTTGAGGCCCCAGAGGGCCCAGAACACATGCTTAGATAAACACTCAACACTCTCACATCCACATCAATAACAATATTGTCAAAGCTATGTTGCTATTACTGCCTCTCACCCAACTGCCCCTTTGTCGAAGCAAGTAATTTTGAGGTAAATGCAGGAGAAAATAACAACTTAGTAGTTGACAATCCTCTTTAGACAAATTGGCCCGTCACTGTCTGGCTGAGAGACCTCAGATAAACTATGTTCGATCCTGACTGCTGTCATTTGATACGTGCTCTGCAGACATTCATTATATATTACACAATTGCTAACAAAGGGCAATGTCCCACACAGGAGTGAGTGAGTCATGTAAAAATTCTCATGAAGTGTTCTGGAGAGGCCCTGCGGCTTTCTCCATGTCATGCTTCATGCTACATTGCCTCTCAGTTTAAAAGAAAATGTTACAAGCGCCTCTGCAACTTTCCTGCTTGATTGAAATAATTGTTGATTATTGGCAAGTCCTCTAAACAGAAAGCCCTTTTTGCCAACCCTGTCCATTGTCCCCTCCCTCTGTCTCAAGCTGTTCCTCTTTCCTTCCTATCCAGAAGCTCCATGTGTGTCAGAACATGTTCTTGTGATGGGAAGCTGTCTGCTTGTCAGACTTTTGGTTGTCCTCGCCTCCTCTTATGTAAAATCCTCCTCCTGGTTCAATCTGTCAGCACCAGCCATACCCTGACAGCCCACAAATTCCTTTCACATTATATATATTATATATATTTAATTCAATACTGCCCTCCAATTTACAGACCCTATTCTGATTCCTGTTTGATACAAGCACAAGAAGTAGGAAGATTACTTGTACATTCATGAATGTCACAGTTTAAGGAGGATTAAACCATCATTGAAGTATTAAAGTGGAGAACTTTACTGCTCACCCGGGGTTACCTTAGCTTTTAACACACTGTGCAGGGTGCCACCAACTGTGTTTCAAAGTATCTGCTCGCTTTAAACTTCGCTCAACCAGCTGTCACCATAACCTTCTGCATTTAAGAAGCTGCTCTCCAGTTTCATGGCTCTTTATTAGGAAAAGTGTATGTGAAGCTGTGTTGGGGTTTTCTGTTTTGAGGTTTCAGATCATAGTTTAATGATCTTCTCTCTTTCTTATGTTTTTTTCCCAGGGTGACCGAGGACCAGCAGGTCCGACGGGTCCAATCGGAGAGAAGGGGCCAAGGGTAAATATAATCACTCAGGATATACTGCAGAGCTCTGCTTCTTATCTGAGATTCGGAAAAACTCAGAGCCATAGTGTATATGTTGAACAAGGTTTTCCAAGACATCAGTAAAGCTATAACAACCTACTAGGACTTGAATACATTGTTCAGTAAACTAATGTCTAAGATGAATATAACTGCTGATCCATTTTAGCTGTAGATTTTTGCAGACATTACTTAACTTCAAGGTTCATTTCATGTCAATAAAAGCAGAACCAAGAGAGGCCTAAAAGATTCCAGACTCCTCAGTGTTGCAACTTTTGTAGATACAGAACTGTAAAATTTCATCAAATTGGTTTTCCCACAGTAATGTTGACAATAGGGATGAAAACCCCCAAATATTTTTCAGTGACTCATTCTGATAACTCAGTCTGGTTTGGCTATCTATTTACTTGACCTAATGTCTTACCTAAGACTCCTTGTGATTACAAAGACAGGAATGTCTGTTTACAATCTTAAATTTCTTAGTTGGCTTATTTTTTTCCTGAATGAGACTTGTTTGGTATTCTGGTGCTGTACAAGTCTAAATAGGAGGCTGGCCAGTATCCCTCACTCCCAGTTTGTACCTGGCAGTAAACAGCTCCAGTGGCATACAATTTAATCTCATCTTTGATTAAATGCTGACTGCAGGCATTGTACTTTAGTTGGAATTTGAGAGTTTTGACAGCAAAAGTACATTTGTATAAGCTGTTAAAATGCCACATTTATGCTTTTTGTAAAGGTACAAATTTTGGGTTGAAGTTCACCTGTTTTATAATATTGAAACGGACCTACTTTTGTCAAAACCCAGTAAATTTGGAGAAATTTGCATTAAAATTGATTCATTGTGTTTTCTTGCCGAAATCAAGCAGTCTGTTGAAGTTGGATTTGATAAATATTTGTATATTTGAGGGTTAATATCAGGTTAATTTTATAATGTTTGACGGCTCAATACTGTCGAAAATGCTTTTGCGTGAAAATATTCTTAACAGTATTGATCCCCCAGAGAAAAAAAATCATGTTGCAGTCCAGTGCAGGAGTGTTTCAGCTGTCTCCTAAAATTCTGCATGAGTCCATAGAGAGAGGCTGGCCTGCATCCCTCACTGTCCTGGGGCCTTGGATTAACTCCATGTCTGTGGCTTTGGGCCCTAGTCCTGACCTAGCTGGCTGGCAGACTGGCTAGCAGGCTGACTGATTGGCTGGCTGGAAGAGGGGATGACTAATTTGGTGGCTGGCTAGCTGAATAGTTAGATGATTGAATCACTGCATGTGTGTGTATGTGTCTCACTGTGAGAGAGAGCTTTGTGATTTATGTAAGGAGTTATGGTGATTTGTGTGAACCAGTTTGTGCTTTAATGTAGCCACATTAGCGAGGAGTTGCAGTTTAATGTGCGGGCTTAGCGATTGTTTCACCACAGATTACAATGATCATCTCATGAAGTTCTGTCTTTGTTTAAAGACAATTTGCAGGGATTAGCGTTTTCTGACAAATCGCAGACACTTCTGCCTTTCTGTTTTTGTGGTATTATCATGTAAAGAGTTATTACATAGAAAACGAGTGGTGGACTGTGCTGTGATGAGAACCACAGCACTCAGTTGTCTCTTTTTTATAGAGGATCTGGTGGACATTCAGTCGTAATCCTTTGGTATTATATTAGTCTTGCACTGCTGCCACACAGTTGCCCCACACTAGTCATTTAACACCCTGAAGCAGTAATGCAGCACTAATGTAGCAGATGCCATTAAACAGTCTTCTTTACTGTTTGTTATTTATGGGTTTTTTTCTATTAGGGATATCCAGGGTTGCCAGGAAGTCCAGGAGACATCGGCATGCAAGGTGCATCTGTAAGTGTCATACCCTCATCACTACTATGTCATATCAAATAGTGATTCTTTGTATTGTGTTCATACTTAAGTATTGAATGATAAATCTCTTTACTTCTTGCACATACTCCCTTCATGCATATTGTTATTTCATTAACTTTTTTTTCTTTCAGCAAAGGAATTTAATGTGTGTTAATTTCTTTTTTTTTGCTCCATCTGCATTTTGGATTGAGTCATACGCGCATTAGTGCTTAATGGACTGAAAAGCTCTCCTCATCTCTACTCAGTGTCTTGGCTGGATAATCAAAATGTTTAAATTACAAGATTAACTAAGACTCTTAAACTGAGTTAAAGGAATCTTCTCTTGGTTTTTGTAAACACATAAAATTTAAGAGGGTGATTTGATGTATCAGTTTTCCTATTTCCCACAATTTAGTCTAGACCTGTGTAAACAGTATGCCTTAACGGGTTGATGGTACAGTAGTTCCGCTGAAGCATTTGTAGTTCATCCGTCAGGTTCATATGACTAGTGTTGATGTGGGTCTTGTTTTTTCTCACAGGGTCCACAGGGGCAGAGGGGTAGTCCCGGCATCGCTGGGACAAAGGGCAGGAGGGTAAGAGCTATCTTTGCCTTTAGAGCATTTGTTGTACTATTCTCTTGCATGTTATATATATATATATGAGCCTACTTCAACTCAAGAGTGACCATGAAAATGTCAGCTATCAGACCCGTGGTTGTCTGTTTCACATCACTGCTCTGTTCCCATAAACCAGTGGTTAAAGCAATTAAAACACACGTGTATGTCCTTCCACTTGGCCCAGACTTCTTTATAGGTGCATTTACAACTACAACATAAGCCCTAAGAGAATCTCATGTTGGACATTATGGTCATTTCAAATGGATATAGTGTGGTAATACTGGTGAGACACCGTGTGGCTGAGAGGAAAATGACACCTTCAGGTAAGGAGGCAAAGATACTGTAGTTATATAAGTTCACTGTACTCTACTCTGTTTTCATTCTCCACTGACAACCATCAAAGAATACTATATGATTGTATTGTATTTAACTAAGAAATATAAGCCCTGAATATGGGTCAAAATAAGCGGTTGCCAAGCAACGCATCTATTGTTGAGTATTTGTTTTCAGAACATTAATATTTAGATTATCTTCTGAGAGAATAGTTTCACTGTCTGTAAACATGACTGTTATAAAAGTTCTTCATTGTTACTAATTTTAATTTCTCCAGAAAGGAACATAGCTAAGTCAGCCAGATATTATCCATAACAGTCTTGTCATGTCAGGTTTTGTGCTGTTCTGGAAAGTATCAGTTTCTCCTCTTCAGTATTCAGGCTGTCAAGTGAGGCTACAGAGCAACATGGCCAATATCTACTGCCTTCTTTTTTGCTTAGTAATGTAGGTTCAAGCTGTCTGATTGCTTGCAAGCAGCAGCACATCCTGGGAGGTCCTCTTTGCTGCTTTTTTAAATTCTTAGTTTTGCTTTTATTTTACTTTGAACCTTTCCTAAACTGAGGATTTGCCCATGTTCCTCTCCTCTGCCACAGTGCCATGACTAAAGCTCTCTGGTTGAATATGTGTGCGTTTCAGCTAATGCAAGAAGACACGAGAGAAACATTGACAATCGTTTGAACACCACATACTATCACACTACTTCTCACACTTCACCACTTATCTGTGATTCACTTCCTTTTGTCCTCTGTTCACTCGCCAAGCAGAACATATGGTAGCCCTTAACATGCCATGGCTTGTATTGTTTACCATAATCTATACACGTTTCAGTTTGTGGTTGTATTTCCCGTCTTGCTGTGGTAAGATGTAGTTCCTCTTAAATCCTCCCTGTTCATAATCCACAGTGCATCTCCACTGTCAAGGAACATGATCCATCATGGACCAGTGAGGATTGCGAAAGTGCGAAAGCTAATCATTTGAACCAGTTTTAGATATATTCCTTTGTTAGCCGTTATTTTTGGAGATGTCAGACAAAAAAAAAAACATTAATTCTTTCTTAAAACTACAATTTTTAAGATGAGAGGTTGACCTCATAAGAAGCAAAATGGATCTGCTGCACTGTGATGTGTCAGCTGATGTTTTATACATTCCTCAGGGTAATCTCTTAGTCTCTCACTTTTTATCTTTACTCTGCTTATCACTCATTCTTATCATTTAACCCTCAGAGCTATAAAAAATGAGTCATGTCCTGGAGCTGAATTATGTGGTGTGCACCTGCCCCACTTGGCTCACGTCTGCACTAGTAAGCTGAGTCTGGTGCACGTTTATAGCCGTTCTTGTCATTGTCAGTGAATGGACTGCCTGTCACTGGCAAGTGACAGGTAATGGATTCTCTGAATTATGAGTGGCTCCCCTCATATCTAACCTTTCTATCTCTGATACCTCTCCCCAGTTTTAATGATCACTCACAGTGAAGTGCTCCTAACCTGTTGCGTAATAATATGTGTTATTACCTGTATATGATGAATTGTTAGATGTGTGTCCTTTCTGCAGTTAATTGCACTTATGGTTTATTGTTAAAATATCTCTGCAACTAGTCAGACTAACTAGGTAATAAATGTTGACAATAGTAATTAATTTATCAAACATATGACCAGAATCTGTTTTTCTTAATTTCTTGGATACTGAGAGTTAAATAATTAGAAGGAATCAGTTCAGCACTGACAAGGATGGACCAGAAATTATAGTAACAATGGTCTCCTCCAAATTAAGCAGATATAACTGTCTCATTAACCTTTAATTTCACATTTAAGAGATTAAGATTGGAGAGAGAGATGAACCACAAGGATGACCAAAGAGAGAGACAAATAAATCTTTGTTTGTGTGCCTACAAGGTTAAAGGGAGCAGAGTGACCTCAGAGGGACGGGAGTCTGAGAGCCAGAGGCTCAGAAAAAAAATAGGAGTGGGTAATTAAAGATAGAGATAAAAGAGGGCAGACGAGATGGGAACAACAGATAAGCTGATAGTAGAAGAATCCTGAAAGGGTGGACAAGAGAGAAAAGGGAAGGGTCTTGAGTTGTATTCACAGATTTGTATCTGTCACCCACCTGTGTGGTGGTGCAACAATACTAGGAAACCCCTGGAATGTTTGTGGGGGTGGTAGGCTGCTGCATAGAGGTGGAAACTCCTTCAAGTGACCAAGAATACAGACTGATTACTTTGTTCTTGGTATTATTACAGAGTTATTGACACTTTTATACTGTATGATGCTTTGATGCTAAATGTACTCTGGCACTTCTCATCCTTTGTTGAGTAATGTTGAAGTGTGTTTTTGTCGCACAGGGGCCCCGAGGTCCAGATGGCCCACTAGGAGAACCAGGGCCTGAGGGCATCAAGGTAAACTTGCACACACCCAGTGGAAAATTTTAGACTGTCACAATCTGCATGTAGAGATGAGATGAATATAGTAGTTTGCATACATTTTATTACTGCATAATAACCAGTAGTGTATTAGCGCTGGAATTATTTGCTTAACTTGGGAACACAGTTTATCTTTAAGCATAAGAATGGTTTATTTGTTCTGATGAGGAAGCTTTCTAATGCCTTGCCAAAATGTGTCATATTTTTTTTCTTTTCTTTGCAGGGTGAAAGGGGTGACAATGGAAAAAAAGGAGAGCCAGGATTCATAGTAAGTTGTCTTAACATGAGTAAGTCTTTTTAATTGTCTGAACACATTCTCTGCTACTGGCTTGTGAAAGAGAAATGCAGGAAAAGATAAATAGTCAGTAGAAGGTACCCTTGACTGCGTTGTGTTGCTGTAAGTGTTTCATGTTGGAACACACAGTATTTGGATGAAGGCTTTAGGCTCTTGCCAAATGACAAGGCAAATTCATATGTATCTTCATTTTATCCAAAGCCAAGAATAATCGTTGTCATAAAAAAGGCATCATCCTGCAGCATCCAGAATAACAAACACATGTCTTTTGAAGATGCACATTTACCTCATGGAAAAGACATTACCACATCTAATTCCGAACATTACTGCAGCACCCAGTATAACCTGCAGGTCTCTGTAAAAGCTCGGTGGGCCTTTAATCAGTTTTTATTTGCAGAGTGGGCCTTTGTTTTCTCGCCTCTGTGTCAGGTTATACCCAAATGCGATTACTATGTGCTGCTGCCAGCTTGTGGTGAGGAAACCTGAGCTAAATCTCCTTAGGAATAGCACAATAAAAGTTAACTTTGCATTCAACTGCTGCAGCCTGCAATGCCTTGTGTTAGAAAGAGATTTTAGGTGCTCATGTGTATTCACAGAACCATCTTAAGTGTGGCATTTTCATGTGCATGCATGTGTATGCTTATGTGTTTGTGTCTGGTGCATCCTGAAGTTCTGTTCATTTAGGTTGAATGTAGTTGATGGCATTGTAATAGGCGTGCATCCTCACTGAGGTACTTCATTGGATAATGGCTTATCAAAGGTTTCCACATGTCTCAGACAATGTTGTTCAATTGAGCCCAATAAATCTGGTGAGAAAACTAACCCTAAAGGACTTCATAGCATTATTACCATTGTATATTACATAAAACCTTACTTCACAATGGCCATTTATTTTGGAGCCAAATTCAGTAAAACTAAATTCTGTAAAACTACGGTTATAGTACATTCAGATTTTTTGCACACATGATTTGTTGATCATAAACACAACTATTTACAAAACATCATTGTTATAAGTAAAGCAATTAACTGCAAAATGTTCTCCATAAAAAGAGTTGATGTCAGAACTATAATATTTATAGACATTTCAAATGTTTTTGTTGTGCTGAATCATTCAAAGCCTCCTGGCCAGATGAACAACACTTCATTTACGCCTCTAGTCAAACCAGCTGTGTTGCGTATTCATCTGAGAGAAGTTCTCAACAAGGAAGCCAATTATAAATGCCCCCTCTTTACGGACTGCAGGCTGCAAATGTGTTGCAATGCATATAAACATATCATTGTAAAAACCCAGCAGGCATAAAATCGGATCAGTGTGTTATCGTTGTTTGTCTCAAAGCAAATTGAAGTCAGTTGGTTTGATCGAAATTACATTTTAATCATTCAAATATTGATTTCTCTCTTTCAAGGGCAAGGCTGGAAATCCAGGAGAGAGAGGCGTTTCTGGGAAGCCTGTGAGTGAAGTTTGTAACTTGTAATTATTTTTCTGCTGCATTTTCCATTTTAGAGCTTCAATTATCGTCTTGACTTCACTTTAGACAACACAGACCTGTTAAACATTCCACATCCTGTTTTCACCTGTAATATATATAATTAGTACTTGAAGGGTTGGAGGCAATGAAGTCACCTAAGAGGAAGTTTCATTGTTACAAGAAAACACTGAAAGGTGTTTACAGGGTCATAGTCAAAACATGCATGTAATCCCACTTGGTCATGTGGTATGTGTGTTTGCAGGGTTTTCTGCTTAGCATAAAGTATTAACATCAGTTTGTTGTGACTTGAAAGTTTTAATGAAGTCTGCATACCAACATAACTGAAAACTCGGTTGCATTTTCTGCTTCTTTATTGGAGAAATAATGAGTGACTCAATTGCATTCTAGCTATTTATGGTTTTAGTTTTATTGGTTTAGAGGAGCCAGTAATTTAGAGCAGTTTCATATGGAACAGTTTCATATAAATATAGTTGTCAGCAATGTGCATCATATTTTGCTCATTGAAATACCTTTAGATTAAAGAACAATTAAACATTTTTTAAGGACAATAGCAATATTTGATAATGAAAGCATCCAAACTGATATATATTGGGCAATAATTAACTTATAACATAAACATTGTTATAAGAATCTCTTAAATTTGGTTAATAAAGACTTGTTACCCGAACAGTCCAGTCAGTGCAGATATTAATCTGTGATAAGACAATATTGTCCAAGAAATTTGGTCCTTTCAGCAGCAAAGAATACCATATACGGTAGGACATACATTCAAAGAAAACCACTAACACTGTCAGTATGTCTTGTTAGTGACACACAGTACACAGACATTTGGCAGTTCAACTTTGCCAACGCGTTTTCCCACCAAGAAAATGTCGGATAGCAGTTTTGATGTGGTTCTCAACTGCAAAAGGATAAAATATCTGATGTTCCACAGATGGCAGAAACATGCAAACAAAAACAGATTGAAAAGCAGATCCATGTGGGCTGTCTAATAGTCAAGAGATGTACATATATCCACAGTGCGTTCTTATAGTGCAGTTTGTTCATCCATTTATGGCAGGACTTAGAAAGGATGATCCCCCGTCAGAGAAGAAGCTCTATCACCTGCATGCTTAAGCTGTGTTGGACTCGTTCTCGGTTGTTTGGCTTGTCCTATTTTCCACTGACAAATTGCTTTGCACTTTCTTTGATCATGTCTTGGCTCAACATTTGACATTTCAGTGTTGTTTGTAATTACTCTTAAGAGACACACATATACACACACATGGACACCTGCAGGCCTGTGCTCTTTCTCCCAGATAGGCTATATCCTTCTGCACACTCCAACACACTTACACATGTGCACACCAATGGATATAAAAAAAAGACAATCACACTCATAGGACTAGTTGTGACTTGTCCCTCCTAAGCATCTGCTAAGATCTTTTGTATGAGGTTGCAGTATTCATGCACAGGTCATTGTATGTTTTGTTAACGGTTACAGTAACTGTAGCTTGGATCCATTGCCTCTCGTTCAGCAGTCTGTTTAAATGAAGAGCATCTACAGTTACTCCTCAGCAGTTTCAGCACTATCTTCAATCTCACTGCTTAAAAAAAACCCTACAGTATATGCTGTAAATACTGCATCTTTGACAGCTGAGGGGCCCAGCACTTCTGTTGTCCACCTCTGGAGTGATAGCGCCATCTTGTGTTTGGAAAAACTCATTCCTCTCAATTTCTCATTATTTTTTTTTTTTATCATTACAAAACAGTCTGCTTTTGTTTACATAGATGTATGATTATAAACACAAGTGGTATTTCAGCAGTCTTGTTGTCACAAAGTAATGTTTAACACTTGTAGTTTCTGTAAATGGCCTTGTTTCCATAAAATCTTCACCAAAAGTTACTTTCACCAACATTTTACATTATATATTGGCTGTGAGAACATTTCAATGTTTTTCTCCTTCTCTCATTTTCCCCTTTTGTTCACTTGATCCATCTTCACACATTTTTTATAGAGACTGACACATTCGAGACATTATTTTAAAATATATTTTTTCTTTTGATTTGTACCTACTCAGTGAACGTAAGCCAAAGTTTATCATTATTATAGATGAGGCTGTTTTCACAGTAGACATGTAGATCGATTTCTTCTCCAGCTGGTGTTTGATGCTACTGAAACTCACTGCTACTTCATCCAATTTTTGGCAGTTATTTCAGAGCTATTTCTCATATATGCTAAAGTAATATCCTACTCTGTCAGTGTTGGACTAAACACTGCTTCAAATTGGACTGCCTTGTCTAAACTTGGCAGTACAATGTCTGGACTACAACAAAAAGACCTGATGCTGCAGGAAAACCAGTCTGTGGTATTGCATTAAAGAGCATCTGTGTCGTGCCTGTAGGCATTAAGCAACACTGAAATATTAGACTCACTCAACATGTTTGTGGATACCATGGAAATGATAATGATGAGAGAGGACTTTGAACAAAGCCAACTTTTCTCATGCTTGTTTCTGTAATTACACAAATGAATGAATGAAGCTGCATTGAGCTCATGACTGTGTGTTTCCAGGGTAAACCAGGTATTCCTGGCAGCACCGGAGAGAGGGGGCCCCAAGGTGAACCAGTAAGTATGCTGTCTCATGTTGTTCTGTTGAAATGGTTGTTTCAGGAAACTGAAAACAAACGGCACATTGTGAAACCGGTCTGTCTCAAATCTATATTAAATGCGAGTGATGATGTGGACGGAATCAGTACTGTTTACAAAATTTGTTTCACCAGGAAGATGCTGTCAAAGTTTGAGTTATTGAATAAACAGTTCTGAAGCTCTGATGTTCATTACCAGAATTCGAGCTGCTTGAGAGGGAAAAGAAGGAGTTGTTTTACATTTGTCATTGTTCTTAGTTTTCTCCCTCTGCATTCCTCACACCTTAAAGCGCCATACTACCTTGTGCCTCTTTTTTTTTGATTGGTGCTGAAAGTCCATAATTTTCCTGGAAATCTGCCAACCCCTCTGAGACATGAAGAACGTCAAACAATCAGATACAAATATTTGTTATGAAGGGAGGTTTCAATAACGCAAGAGGCAAAGTTTATGTTATGGGTCTCATCTTGCTTTTGGCCTGTCTTCAGTTTTACTCCAGGCTCTCTCAGTTTCAGTAAAACCTTTAACTGTATCTGTTAGTTTTGGCAATATTGATTGTGTATTATGTCTGTTCTGGTGTTTTATACCTGGTCTACTTAGGAAGTCCTATAATGATATAGTTCTGCTTAAGGCATCTTATGATTATGTTATCTTATGTTATTTTCTTGCAGGGACCCAAAGGACCTCCTGGAGAGGCAGGACCTGATGGAGAGCAAGGATCTGAAGTATTTCTCATTCATTATTTTTAACTATTAATCAATCAATTACTTTGTGTCTGTGGCTTACATTCATATTTATTCGGTACAAATGAAACATTACTCATTCCTTTTTTTCTCTGGCTCATCTCTTAGGGTGGGCCTGGTGCAGAGGGCGAACCGGGTGCCATCGGAGAGCCGGGGTCAAAGGTCAGTAAACCCTTGCCATGTTTTTTGACACCTTCCCTCCCGCTCCCACACCTTAGAAAACATTTGTCATGTAGAGCATCAGTCCCTACCAGCCTCCAGCAATGTGGAAAGCTGTGAACTTGTGAACTTAGTCTTGGGTGAAACAACTGCTAAATGTCTAACGCTGCTTCAGGTTCAAGTACCAGTGCTAAGTGCAAGGACTGTATGCACACATCTAAGTGTTTTGTGACTTCTTGTGTTGTGTTTTGTGCCCCCACAGGGTGATGTTGGGCCTCCAGGAGCTGAAGGGGAGCAGGGACAGGAGGGAATCAGAGTGAGTTACTCAAAACTCCTACTAATCCTTTCCTTCCTGTTGTTTGGGTAAATCTAACCCGGTCGTATATTTATTCCTCCTATTTCGAAAAGGATGTCTAATCCCTCAGTCCGAAGAAAGCAGAACAATGAAATTGTTTGTGTCTGATGAGCTAAATCAGTAGCTTGAAAGTCTTTCTTTTTTGTGGATAGGACATAAGGTTGCTTAAAAATCAGACCCACAGTGCTTTTTGTTCTTGCTTTATTGTAATGGATGAAGGGACTTTAAAGAATTAGATGATGTCTTGAGAAACTGTACATTCAGTCCATGGGAATGCTCTGAACTTGTTGGATCGAAGAAATCTGAGATTGTATGTGATATTTGTCAAACAGTCTGTCTGTTTGTACAATCTCCTCAATACAGATGTTCCAAGGACATGGTCTTCTTTGTTTATTGGTCATTGAAATTGTGATTACAGTGGGGATTTTTACAGTTCATCTTGTATATATAATTTAGCAAAGGAAATTAAATCACTAATCACTAAATGACTAGAGGGTTTTGGTGCCTGGCAAGTGTGTGTGTGCGTGAGTGAGTGTGAGTTTGTGAGCATGTGAGCGTGCAAAATAATGGTTTGCAAGTACTTTCTCTCCACCTCTTGATGATGACTAATTTCAAAAACAAGGCATGAGCAGTAAAGAGATTGATGAAAAATTACAGGCTGCTTCTCAGTTCAGTTTTTGGAGGTTAAGTATATAATAGCTGACATTTGGCAGAACATTGAGAGTAGCTGTGTTTGGGTGGAATTATGTTTTCTACAGCCTCAACCTGGCATGGCAGGGCATTTTCCTCATAGATAGATTGAGTGGACTGGACGACACATTGCAGAAGCAATTATTGTGAATAATTACTGAACATATTTCTGTAATAACTTGAAATAATTAGTAATATGAGATGGTGTAAATTTTTGTTCCTCCGCGCTGGCAACAGCCATGGCCAGAGGCATTATGTTTTTGGGTTGTTCGTACATACGTACATATGTCCCATTCTTGTGAATGCAATATCTCGGGAACACGTTATGGGAATTTCTTCAAATTTGGCACAAATGTCCACTTGGACTCAAAGATGAACTCAAAAAGTAAATAAATAACACAAATCGATAAAAAAAGACACACAAGATAATACCAAACAATACCATACTTTCACGCTCAGTGATGTTAAATACAGTGATAATAATGATAAGATATAATGCAGGCCAATCCCCTGCTACAGTAATGAAAGTGAGGGAGAGCATTGGGAATGTATCTAGGACTTGGAATCCTTGAGAGGTAACTCTCCCATTTCTAATGGAAATTTTCCACTGTGTTCATGGAACTGTATGACAGGCCCTCCAGTGCGGCTAGTCTACCTAAATGATTATACCCAAGATTTACCGGGAGGGGGGGCAATCTTCCATTGTGAAATAATGAGCTTATACCCCAGCATCAGTGCAGTCTGCACCCATTCTGCATCAGGATGGGAGGTTGTCAAGGAACAACGGGTTCCCCAAGATATACATCCTTAAGGAAAAAAACGCATTGTAGGCACATCGTGTCCTATGATTTATGTAACATTTTTGTGAATCTTAGACCAGAAGTCTTGTATTTTGGGGCAGCTCCAAAACATATCTAGCCATGCTGACAGTTTTGCTTTTATTGGACCAGGATTTTAGATGCTAATATCAACAGCAACAGCTATTTACAGAAACAGTGTCCCTATTACTATGGATGGTCCATAAAGGACTATTTCATTGGAAGAAAATAATTCAAGTAAAAACTTAAGTAACCAGAAGATTGTCTCTAGAGTTGTGATTTGTCACTTTGGACAGCAGCTAAAAGGTTTTGTTGTAAATGATGTTGTATTTGTAGGGTCCTCCTGGTCCCCCTGGTGAAGACGGTCCTCAAGGGAAAGACGGAGCCAAGGTAAAGAAAGCAATGACTTGTTTTTGTTGATTTACACTCACTAATTTCTAAGAGAATCAACCAAAATGAGTTATGGATTTGTTTCTTGTGGGATTCCATATATGACAACAATAATAACATGCTTTCAGTAGACACTGCTTGCTTTAATTTATCAATAAGAATAGTTCAGGATTTTAAAATGTTTACACAGTTCTTCTTCTACTGATATTACCACAATACAGAGTACATTACTCATTTCAAACACTGACAGGAATAAAATCTAATAAAGGCAATAAAATCGAACCTCCAGTGCAGAACTTTTACAAATAAATGAATGTCTGTTATATTCAAGCCCATGCCAAATGAGTTCACTGCCAGATAAATATCTCTGTATTTCACAATATATTATAAATCTATCTATCTAAGTATATTTTAAATCTCATGGGGCAACATTCCCGCACTGGCCGTTTAGCCATTAATCGTAGAGCTCTTCTAGACTTCGCAAATGTTGGCCAATGGATTAAATTTGGATAATGAGTCATTTTGCAAGGGTTGTATGACACTCAAAACAATTTATCTACCATTTTACTGTCACAACAGTAGGTTACAGCCAGTACACACTGGCCATCAGACATAGTGGGACACGTCCCGGTGGGCCATTAAACATATCCGTTTTTAGTGGCCCTCTCTGTGCGCTTTTGTGTGGCAGGGTTGAGTGGAGGTGTGGGCATGTTTGTGCTCTATAAGTTAACCACTGTGAAACAATCAGAAACATTTTATTGATCTGATTCACTGGCTCTCTATCATTCACTCTCTATTTTACTCGATCACAGCTGCTCTCTCTCTAGTTTGCTGCTGCTCTCAGCTTTCTCACTCTCTTTTTCTCTCGTCTTTTTTAAAATGAAGTTGTGAAGCCAACAGAAAAGTCTAACTTAACTTTTAACGTTATGAGACGAAGAGAAATGTCCTCCACTCATCCTAGTAATGTCTTTGTACTCAGGCAATCACAGCTGAGCACCACTCTTTACTATCACTGCCAGAAGGGGGAGACAAAAGTCCCACACTCCAGCTTTAAAGCCATTCCACAAAAGCCTTTTGTCAGTTTCTGAATACCACAGGTTGTCTGACCTGTTGACCTCTCTCTGTTGGTAATATGAAACTTACTATATTATAACTGACTCTGTTTTTCCTGGTGGTCTGCTTTTCTGTCTCTGTCTCTTTCTCTCTATCAGGGTGATCCTGGTGAGCATGGGCCAATTGGAGAGCCAGGGGACAAAGGGATAGAAGGAGACCCTGGGCCCCCAGGACCACCTGGAGAGCCTGGGAAACAGGGCTTTCGTGTAAGTTTATTTAATGTTTTCAAAATGTAACTGCCAGATACACCGATTTCAATAAATTAGCTTTCATTTTAATAGGGAATAATTCACAAAAATTGCCATTAACAAAAATATTGACCTACTTATTGTCTCAGAAAATAAAACTTGCATATAGTTAAACTGAAAACTACAGCTAAAAAGAAGGTCAGATAAATTCACGTTTTTGCAAGAGTTGTTTATCTGGTTTTTCATTGTGATTCTTTATGTGAGAGCCAGCAAGAGACTGATGGATCGTGAGCATACTTTTCTCTGAAACTGACTGCAGAGAAATTAATCTTCTTTAGTACTTTAAATACTTGCGACTGACAGAGAAGATTAGAACAATTCTCTTAACCAGATAATACCCATGTACCCCAGTAGAGGTCAGCCTTCTCTTCAACAAAAACTTTTACTACCGTATAATATCTCATAGATTGTTGATATTTATCACTGTCTGATAAATGTCAGTCAAAATCTCCTCTAAGTGCTTGTCTGTTTTCAGATATGGACTCAGATCTAGCCATAGATATTTAGGGGAAAGAAGGTCAATAGTGCCAGGAATGAAGGGTGTCTCAGGGGATAACACACAGGAACAAGCTCTATGTGAAAGCTGTATTACCCAGTTTACAAAAAATGTAAGCTGACAAATCTGTTTTGAATGACAATATCTTCATGTTGGTGTTTACAATTCAGCAGATGGACACAAGTGCTCTGAAAAACAGACAACAAAGTGAGATGGGATCAAAAATATGTCTCCTATTAATATGATGTCAGCTGAAGCCAAACAGCTGAGGCAACTCATTGAATGGTGTTTACAGTTGCAGTTATCAATGTCCCTGATTATGAAATAGATTTTTAATGTGTGTGGTCATCATCTGATGAGTCCTCTCTTACAGGGACCAGAAGGAAAACTGGGGTCTCCAGGGAACAGAGGACGACATGGAAAGAAAGTAAGGGCCGTATTCTTCAGAACTTTTTCAATAAAGTATGTTTTCCCTCAAATAGCAGGAAGGAGGAGAGGGACACAGTCCAAGGTACTTTTGCATTCAAGTGGTTCCAGAGGACTACTGAGCCATCTTGTTTCATCTGCCTGAAGTGATCATTCGGGTCAAATGTAATATCGGTGACTTAAGTTCAGAGGAAGAAAACAAGTAACTGGAACCAGTATTGAAGACAAATAGATCAGCAGCCTTTAGAGCTATTATAGATTTGTTTTCTTTCTCAAAGCCAATCATTCGACTTAATGGGTACCTGCTGTCATCAATGGTTTAACAGTGACTTTACATTTAAAGAACGGTCTCCATAGTGACATTTCGTTTCTTCCCAGGGAGAGAAAGGTCCTCCAGGTCTTGCTGGTGAGGTTGGCACACGAGGAGACAATGGCCATCCAGGCGAGGCGGGGCTGAAAGGTGCCAGAGGAACTCGAGGACCACCAGTTAGTTCGCAGTTTTCTTGTCTTTCCTCTCACTTAACAGACTAGACCTCTTTTTGATTATATTGAATGTTTACTGTGCAGGCAACAGTGAACATGTGACTGAGGGATTAAATTCATTAGACTAAGGGGGTGACTTTCTACAAAAGCAGGCCTGCTTTCCTCTTCTTATGTAGTTCAAACTATATAGTATACATGCATCATGCGTTTATCACATTATCATATGGTATAGGTGTAAAAGCAACTATGTAGTAACTAGTTACTAACAACTTGAGACAGCTACACCTATTTTGTGGAGTAAAAAATAGTGTTATGGTAAGTATTTCTCAATAGTGTTTGTCAATACTTTCATATACTTAATGTGTTATGCTTACTATTTAATTTAATATTATACATAAAAATATATATGTAAATGATACTTGATCAATTACCAAAGATTGTTTTTTGTAAATTTCAGGTTTACAATTGTATACTATGACAAAAAAACCATATCAGATTTTTTTCTTGTGTGCTTAAACTACTAGCACAAAGCATCAAATTACCCTCTTTGTTTTTGAGAAAGTCGGGAGGAAGGCATCCATTCCTTTCTTCTTTACAGAGACAGGCAGCTCCTTTCTCAGCAGAACCATTAAGACCATGTTGTGATAGCTGTGGAGAAAAGATTTACATCCCTGTAATAAAACAGCTCTAGACACAGGATTTAGTCCTCACGTGTGTCTGTTTGATTCCAAGGTTATATTTAGCTGAAAATAAGTAGAAAAGCAAAACAAATAATGCTAGGACTGATTCATAGTCTTATTTTGTATGTGTTTTCTGCATTGTTTTAAGGGTCGGCCTGGAGTCATGGGCATAGAAGGGCAATCAGGATTGTTGGGATACACAGTGAGTTAATTCTACTTGTGGTTTTATAAGAACTGTTTGCAAATGTATAAACACATCTGACATACAAAAACAACAAACACACATTTACCCACACAAAGTTATGGATGTTTCTGATCAGATAATATCATCTTACCGGATTGGTGAGTAAACTCTGATTGGTCTGTTTTGGCTCATGCCTGCATTCCTCAGGGGCTCATCTTACAAAGCAGGATTCATTTTCTAGATAACTTAGTCAATCCCGGATTCCCCTAAATTAAAAACATGAGCTGACATAAAAAAAAAAAGAGCTGTTCTTGGTTTACCTTCAAAAATGCCTCAGATAAAGATAGCTCAACTCAACGTAGCTGTTGAAATTCATTTCAGTCTAGTTAACTCACCCCCTCTGGTAGCCTTGTGCCAAAGAATCCTGAGTTTGAATCTGGTGGAGGACATTATGCATCATCCATGACTTTCTCACATTTCCCATAACTTTCACTTTTAATTATCCAATGAATGCAAAATTCCAGGAGAAAAAAAAAACATTGCAAATACTGCACAAATAAATCTGCACAGCAGAGAGAAGGGGTGGAATTGAACATGGTTAAGTCTACAAGCTAATTTTTCCAGGCAACTCTACTGCCATCAGTGGTAGTGCCAACATCATCGTTTAGGTTGCATAACTTGAACAGGACGCCTCAGTTCGATTTTGTCCCTTTTTTGAGTGTTTGTGTATGTGTGTGTGTGTGTGTGTACATAGGCTCTGAGACTGATTCACTCTTTACTCAAGTTGTTGAGTGACTTCTGAGTCTGTGCCAAAACCCAGATCCTTAAGTGACAGAATGTAGGAGCTTCTCCACAAGGAACTGTGTTGATATTAAACACTTTTATTAATATGCTGACAGGCTTCACAATGGAACTCATGATTCTCAGAAAAAACATGCTGTAGCCAGTAGAAGTATGGCAGCTCTGGCAGCTATGGTTAGCTTAATCAACTTTCTGTGCTTAGGGTCACCCTGGCAAGCCTGGACCCATTGGACCACCCGGGCCTAAAGGTGAAAAGGTAATACCTGAACTAGTGTTTGAAATTTAATAATTTCAGTATATGAATTTTGTATGTTTATACAAAATGCTTTGTTTGCTTGTTTGTGTGTTTGCTCCATTCCAGGGTTATCCAGGCGAAGACAACAAGACTCCAGGACTCCCAGGGCCCTTAGGTGAACCAGTAGGTCTTGCTTTCCTTTAAACTCTCTCTCACTTTCTGATCCCTTACACTTCTTGCTCTGTTTACTCCAAGCTGTTTAAATACTGTATTGACACAGGAAATGAAAGTTAATCCTAATCAACTCCTAATCTTAGCCCCAAGTACCCTTGCTTCTTGTGTGACCAGATTTACAATAATGTATCAGTGTTTCTGTTCTTAAACCTGTAGTGTATGTGGACCCCTTCTATCATCCTGTGTGGCTCTGATCTTTTTTGTTCATTGTAGGCTGATTATGTACAGAAAAAATGTCTAACAAGGTTTTTTACATTTCAAGGTAGCTTTCTTTTCATTCTTATACTGACCCATAATTAAAAAATAGAGGTTTCTCTTTATTATTAACATTGCACACCAAAAACTCCTGCGCTAAAGTATAAAGAATAAAAATCCCACCACAACACTGTGATGAACATGTTTTTAAATCTGAAACAGGATTCATTATTGTGAATTCATACAAAACATTTCACAAAGGCAAGAGGGCCAGTGAGAGGCATTATTCACCCTCAGTTACCACAATGATTCTGCTTATTCCACAGCAAGAAAACAAAGTCAGTCTTAGACTAATATTAAAAGAGGATCAGGAGATATCAAAGAGCCTTAACAGCTTGGGGAAGCTCAGTTATACAGTACCATGACTATTATAAGATTTGAAACATATTTTCCAGCAGTGAATGTGACTACTTAGACAGACATACAGAGCATGAACAATCAGGGTAACTGGGCTTCTACACAGGTATAGATAGCGACCTACATAATGAGTTGTATTGGATTATCAAGTTGGCACAGTATTGCAGTACATAGCATGAGCAATACAATGGCAACCTCTGTCTTATTGCAGTCCCAACCATGATTGCCTGAAAGTACTGTTCAAGGTAAAATTACACCTTTCCATTTGACTCCAGTAAAGATCCAGACTCATAGGTCACGTCGACTTGAAGATGTGTCTTGTGTGTTAGTTTGAGACGTGGCTCTGTCTTTAAGTAGCTGCCTAGAAGCCATGTGGGTATAAATGACGGCATGCATATACAGTATGTGTGTTCATCTGTGTCTACACAGGGGCCTCCAGGTGAACGAGGGGAGCGTGGAGAGCCAGGGGATGAAGGATATCAGGTAGACAAAACCATTAAATCAATTTCAGACAAATCACACAGTCACCACTCAGGGTACTTGTCTACTGTGTTGTTGTTTATTCTTTTTTAGTGCTCCATTGAAATTCTGCTCTGCTCAAATAAGGGCAGACCACACATGCTGAGGATTACCAAATTCCCAAGAATACAGCTGGGGGAAATCAGGCACAGGATTCTTTACTCTCTAAACTTATTCAAGCAAGTTGGTTACTCAGTTGACCAGTCAGTGGTGATTTTAGAGGCTCTGAATGAATGTGAATGTCATAATGTAGCTGTAGAAGAAGTAGATAATGTACACAGATTGTAACAATACACTATTTAATTAGATAGGGTTATAAAAAGATTAAATAACAGTAAAGTTACCAAAAACCCAAGGACACAGTAGGTCTCCAAGCATCCTTTTTTAATTTTAAAAACTTTGTTCAATCCCTTTAATGTAAAGTGACTCTTGAAGTATCCCCTCTGTGTGCTGGACGACAGTTGAAAGCAGAGATATTAAATGCATTGTGCCTAGGACACACACAAAGTCACTAAGTACTGTGGCCAAAATTCAATTCAATTTCAATTCAATTTATTTATATAGTGCCAAATCATAACAAAAGTTACCTCAGGGCACACGACTGTTAGAAAAGTATAACTGTTGTAAAGGCAGTCATTTCTAGCTCCAACCTGGGTTCAGAGCCATCAAACATAACTTCTCGTTTTGCATTCATGTCATCTTTCCTCAGACTTAAATACCCTAATAGGTCACTCTTGGCTTTCATTCATTAGAGTGTAGAATTTATACCAGTAGATCCTATTTAGCAAAAGTCACCTGTGTCCTGTTTTAATGGTATACGTACGCTGAAACTTGGTTTAGAAACGGTTGTTGAGTATGAGCAGTTTACTCTTTTATGTGGTAACGGTACTCATAAGAATACATATAACATGGATAAAGACATAATGTTTCTCATTAGGCAAAGGATGGGAGAACGACATGTACACATTAGGACTCGTAGACATCTCGATCTGATAAATATTAAGATTCAGACACAAAAACATAATCATATATTAAAATTGTGTTTCAGGGCCATGTTGGTACCACTGGATCTCGAGGGGCTGTAGGACCACCAGGCCTACCGGTGAGTCATCAAATGTCTGCAGTATTATAGCTACATACAGTATGTAGTAATAGTTCTGTCAGTTTTTACATACTTAGCTTTATGCATTTAAAGCATGTGGTAAACAGTGATGTAGAAGGATTAGAAGTGTTGAAAAGAAAAAGTAGCACACTGCCTTGTTGTTCTTAGAGGCTTAGAGTAGTATGGTTGTGGGGCTAAATACATTAAATATGTCAATATGTTTAGCCTAAGGGTGACACCAGAGTAGAACAGAGTAATTTAAATCAGGATGGTTTATTCCCTTGGTAGTATGACTTTGCTCCAATTTGGATTCTGCCTATTAGAATTGACATCCAGGAAAAGCAGCAGTGTAGATGAAGGATAATCCCCTTCATCCCATCATTTAGTTTGACAAGTTTGTGATCCCCAATGATGTTGTTTTCCTGAAAATTTAAACATTTCAAAAGTAATATTTCCATAGTTTATCATGTAACATGCATCACATAACATCTCAGTGTTTTTTCTTTTTCCTTGCTTTGTTCAGGGATCACCAGGCCTGCCTGGAGAACCAGGCCCCAAAGGAGAGATAGGCGCTGTGGTGAGTTCGTGCAAATCCCCCTCACTCCCCAGCTCACAAATCAAACTACACATCAAGTCATGAAACTTGGTCTCCTCCCTGCAAATAAGACAATTTCAGCATCAACATATTTTCTACCACCAGGCTGCTCTTTTTCTGCTGAATATGGGTTTTACTCTTAACAGAATCAATAGATCCATTATCATAGGCTTGTTCATCCTCTGCTGGCATGGTTGAGATCGGTTCGGCCGGGTTTATACCTGATGCCGTGGAGGAAGAAAAATCCTTTTGTTTGCTGCCAGGATGAAATACCAACCATAGACATTGGGCCAAAGCACAAAATTAGATTTTTCACTTGTTACCAGATGAGCATGCTAGTACAAAGATTCAGAGTTGTTTGTCTTCTGGGCTCTTTCTCTGTGCTTGATCATTTCTGCTCAGCTGTGGTGGAAAATTTGCTTGCCTCATAAGATAAGACACTGGGTGGTAGAAATAGGCTTTGAACTACAGAATAAGGTGTGGGAAGCAACTAGAAAGTATGATTTTCATGACCACCTTAAATGCAAGATTACATTCATCTCAGTTTTTTTCTCCAGTGATGTTTATCAAAGATATTTTGTTTTTCTTCTTTGTTCCATAAATAGATTGTAAATGCACCCTACGATTTGGAAAATTGGCATCAAAGCAGATTTTAGTAAAGCATGCCTTCCTGAACTGATCTGGTTTGCTTTTTTTAGCTGTCAAGTTCTTTTGGGTTCCCAAACTTGTCACAGGGCTTCTGATTATATAACTTAATTTCCTTTGTGAAACAAATTTGAGCCTCCTTGATCAAGTTCCATATAGTACTTTTAATAGTGAAATATTCACAGGTTTCCAGACAGCACTGATGTTCTTCCACATATGAAACTGCTTGTATGCAGGAGTGATTATATAACTGGTTTGAATGCTTTGGGGATGAATTCTTTTAATTTATTCCACTTGGCTTGAGTGTAATTTGACTTTGGGAAATGTCCTCATGTGCAACATATAGACCCGTCTGTTAAGAAACATTGATAATGTAACAGTCTGCCAGAAAACACTGGAGGGTTTTAGGCTCTGCTGTATGTCTGTTTTAGGTTAACGCCTTTTGTTAAGCATTCCTAGAGGGATATCTCTTTATGACTCATAACTTACTCTATCAGGGCATGGAGAGAAAATATGAAGAAGTAGAAGGAAGGTTTCTAAGGATAGACTTAGTACTATGATTTGGTGCTTTTGAAAGACCCTCACCTGTGTTGGCTCTTATGAACTTTTATGTTGTATATTGTATCACTTTTTATGAGGTTTCAAAATGTGCAAATGCATGTTAAGTTTTCATATTATTAAATAGGATTATTCAAGGATTACAGTTCGTAAGGCAATGAAGGTTTCCTGTGTTCATGTCATGCCATTTATTTCCATAACACCTCATTGTGATTTAACCCATATGAGGTGTTAAATATACAGTTAACAGTTCTGTATATTTCTTTGACTGTCTTGACAGGGCTTGGGCCTTCCATAAGACTCATATTAGACATGGTCTTTAAAATTTCCACTCCTCGTTGAGGGGCGAATGAGATATATAACCATGTGTGTTTTTGTGAACTCCTTTGTATGTTTTATTCTTCATACGTGTGTATGTTTATCCAGGGCTCAGCGGGAAAGAAAGGAGCAAGGGGGCTGACTGGAGCTCCTGGTGTTGAAGTGAGTATCACATCACCTGCACCCGGCACACGGCTCACAGAGAAACAGTGTCAGCAGTACAATGAAGTGTGCATTTCAGGGTGATTATCAGTGTGACAGTGATGCGGAGAAACAACTAACTACTGTCAGCATCACCAACTGTTGCAAGAGAAAACAAGAGAGGGCGATATCTGCTTTTATTTTACACACAGCAGTACCATAGTTGTAATACTTTCACTGCTGCAGCAACAGTATTGCATTCAGTATAAGCAGAAGAGCTGTTAAGTTAGCATGACTAAGGGTGGCCTAATGGTAAAGACACATAACATATCATTAGAAAGTCCATGGTTTGATTCCTGGCCACGGGACCACTGTTGCATGTCACACCCCTCTCTCCTCCCTTGTTTCCTGTCTCGCTACTCTGACTCTCATATAAAGGCAAAATGCCAAGAAATAAAAGTTTACATAATCAAGGATAACCACAATGGCTAAATAACGTGTTTTTTTTTTGGTTTTTTTTGTTTTAGAGTGATTTTGGAGGAGGTGTAGAATTCTTTTAAGAACAGTAATATGTTGCTCACAATATGTCATTAAATTCCTCTCAGACTAAGGTTGAAGTTGAGGTGAACATTGTGACTGTGATCAAAATTTTCCAGGGGCTGATTGGTTTTCCTGGATTCACCGGAATGATTGGTTACCCCGGTCCAGATGGTCCCCCAGGACTGACTGGCTTACCAGGACTACCAGGAAAAAAAGGGCGACAGGTAATCAACATCATCATCATATAATGCAGATAATAACATATAGCTTATGTGTGTGTTGTTATGATGTTATATACAATGTATAATTAATTCCAAAGTAACAAGGAATATCATTAAGAAGGCCATGAGCACATGAATGAATTGCTTCTCTTACTTTTACATTTCTGTTCACTATAGATAGACTTTTGGAGGGAGGACCACAAAAATTACATTACATGTATCAGTGGAGATCATAAGTATGGAGGCAAAGGCTATGAGCCTAAGGCAACGAGAGGAGATGTGAAACAGCAGCAATAGATCCAGAGAATCCATAGATAGGACAACTGTTATATGGCTGCTATCTCTTTAATATATAGACTGTCAAGTCAATACATAATATTCAGAAGCACCAAGTTTGTTGATTTGCTTGCCTTTTTATTCAAAAAATATGCTTGTGAAATGAAAAGGCAAAGCTCACTGATAGGTTTTACTTATGTCAGTCATGACAGAGATAATTGAGCTTTATTGATAATAAGTTGGACTTTTGTCATTCATCACTAGAGGCAAGTGAGGTACAATGATGGAGACCAATAAAAACATTGGGAATTCTGGTGGGGGGTTGGTTAACCAGACTATGGGGCTGAGGTACACACACACAAACCCAATTATATGCTGTGTCTCAAAAGATGTTAATCTTGCTTGCAAATCTTGCTCAGCACTCGTGCTGCAGAGCTTTGAATCATCTGTAGCTGATTTATAACTTTTGTGGGTAGACAAGGCCATTACAATAGTCCAGCCTGCTGGATATAAAAATGTGCATTAGTCTCTCTGTGTCACTCAGAGAGAAAATGGTTGTACTCCAGCAATATTTTTGAGGTGATAAAAAGCAGATTTGGTGACAAACCCCACATCAGCCTTAAAGTTTAGTTCATGACTACTGTATCAACCTGCTGTCCATGTAGCAGAAGTGAAATGCAGCTGTAGACACCTATTTTATGGTTAACCAAATTAGACCTCAGAGTGCTTCAGGAGACACCAAAGAGACGTTACTACACATTCAGCCATCATGCTGACTTATGCCACATTGTCCCCTTGGTGCAGGGAGTTTTATTTAACTGCATCAGAGTGCACAATGCTTTCCTTCAGCTCTTGCCATCTGTAGTTTTAAGACATACAGCTGAGATTGACTGATTGTATAATGTCTTGTTTGATTTGATTGGCTTCCTCTAGTTGCGACACAGTGGGTTTATTTAAATAAGTGTTCACCAAGAGTGGATTGGGATTTCGTGCATGAATGTCTTTGCACTTTTTAGCCAAGAGTATGGAAGCCAACTCCTTTCTGTCTGGCTTTCATTTACATAATGCTGTGTGAAAACCTAGAAAGCCTAATTTTGGCCACTGATGTTTTTCACTGGGGCTAAAATAATATGGTTTCTCACAAGCAGAGTGAGTCCTTTTACTCTATGGCTCCTAAATCACACAAAATACTTTGTAAAAATTTAAAAACACGCTAGCTGTAAATTTGAAAATGATGCCCTTTCTAATATGCAAGATATTTTTGGAGATAGCAGGGTTTTTTTGAGCCAACCCACTAGTCTGTGAGGCCAGCAGGAAACTCTATTTTCAGTTGTACGCTATGTACTTCCATAGTGAGAAAAAATATTGTAATATGGCTTCCTTCTGCCTCTGCTGGCAAGCTGAAGAGTCCCTTCAGTCCTCTTTGTCCCGTGAAATCATTATTCTCATAATGATTTTCAATTACCTTCTCATCTATTGTTTTCCTCATTATCTACTACACATTCATTTCTATTCTTATTGTCAGTTTAATGCATTTGTACAGTGAAGTTTTAAACTTAGGTTTGGAGTATTTCTTTTTTTTTTTTTTATTGGAAAGCACAATAGCAGTGAGCAATAGGAAAGAAATGTAGTATAGGTCATCTGAAATCAAATTGACAGGACCGTTTCTAGTTCAAACAACTGACAGGTATTTTTGCCGGAGGCTCCTGTCTTTGCGCCAGTGATGTAATAGAGGAAGCATGTACATTTGATAACATCAGAGGCTGAGCTGAAATTTTTTTGGAGGGTGTTAAGAGAAATAAGTAAGTATCAGTATGTCTGTAAACAAGATGAGTATTTTCCAACATTTCTGAGGCTATCTTACAAACCAAATGTAATAGGTTGGCTTGGAGTGCTGTGGATTGCAGAGGAAATGATCAATAAGACTATCACAATGGACATTACATTAAATATAGGTTATTGTTAATGCTAATCCATTTATCATTTGAGTTTATTCTTAAGTGTGTATTTTGATCTGTAGTGGATGTGTAAAACAAGGAGAAATCTGACAGAGCTACATCTACATACCACTTTTTCTAACATCTCGGTATACCTATTTTGATATTGCATTGATTATATAATTGTATCCATTTCCTCCCCATGGTCGAATGATAACATCTGTTGCAGTGAACATCTTTCATGCTGTACATGTACATGCCTGCATGCGGGGACACAGCTGGAGATTTGGGGATCTGTCCTGATGCAATAAATATCTACAATCCCTGCAATGTTTTTAGGCTGCTGTTCAGCTCAGCCGCATCTAAATCATTCAGTGTTGTCCCCCATTTATCAGCGCCCCTGCTTGAATGTGTGCGTGTCTCAGGCACACATCCCTGTGAGGGTTAGAAGTTGGAACGCTGGGCCAGTCTTCTCTGAGTGATTTTATTAAGCTGATATACAGTGGCTTTTTCTTATGCAAGAGCTTCTCAGCACCTGTAGTGTCGGGGGTTCACCCAGTAATTCTTCAGCAGTGTAATTCCAACCTGGGTCATCCTGACTTATCTGTTCCCATCATGGTAATCGAGGAACAGAAGCTGTATGTGAGGCGACGATCCACTCAATCTGTTATTCTAATATCACTTCTTCCCTTCTGCCTCACCACACTGCTGATGGAGCAGGAAACCGCTGTGGTCTGCGGTGTGAAAAAGCAACTCAGGCAGTCAGGTTTATGGGTACACTTTAGGAGCACGCTGTCAAGGAATATTATAACCAGGAGAGGCCAGCAGACTTCAGTACCTTGGTTTACAGCAACAACTATACTACAAATTTAGAAGTGTTTAGTTACATTGAAATACATAACAAAATTAAACATTGATTTTAAAACATTAATGATGTCATTATATATACCATGGTTACACAAACTGTACTTGTGTCTAGCTCTACTTCCTTAAATGATGATGACCCAGATACTCATCATCAAGCAGATAAACCCCTCTCCTAAAATTAAAACTTCAGCTTTCCAAAAGACATAGATTTATGTTTTGTTTTCCTTTTAATACTGGTTTTGCTTGATGTTTTTGAATTTGACATTGACAAGATTTACTGACACCAACTCTGGGACTCTTTCAGGGCCAGAGAGGCTTGCTGGGCAAGGAGGGACCTGCTGGACGCCCAGGTCCCAGGGGAGATGTTGGACTTCCTGGACTGCCTGGAGAAATAGGACCACCTGGTCAGAAGGTGAAAACAACAGCTATAAACATGGACCCAATCTACTCTAACTCATTGCAGTGTATATTTAACAGACAGTAGCCGGTAAAGAAACATTTTACTAATATTTTACTAACATTATCATTATATCAATTCTTGACCTTTGTTGATTCAGGGGGAGCCAGGCCTGCCAGGAGACAGGGGACCATCAGGTTTCAAAGGCTTGGTGGGGGCTACGGGTGACCAGGGCAGGAAAGGTGACCCAGGACCCAAAGGACAACCAGTGAGTATATACAGGCAGTTGTGATTTAAAGCAAAAGTCCATCTTAAAGTAGGATTCAAATTTATTTCCATAGCCTTATATCACTGATGACAATATAATGGTCATTATAGCACTCAGAGTTATATTGTAGTGATATTGGGACACCTTTGTTAGTAGCATTCATATATACAGTATTAACTAAACTGTGCTATAACGTCAAATAACATGAATTAAGTGAGTAAAAGATTCACATACAAGTGACCTATTCACGAGAAAACCCATTATACTGATAAGTGTATTGCAAGATACTTAACGTAAAGAATCCTTTTGATGTGGAAAACCCTTTCGTACTCTTCTACTCTGTTTATTTATAACTATGATCCTCAGAGCCATGCCTTTTTCTTTAAAAATCAATTAAATGTTGTGTTTTTCACACATACAATATCTATTAGGAATGCTGATGTCATAATTATGTGGGTTACTAAATTGCTTATTTTAAATTAATACCATCCCTTGGAATGTTTTTCTTATAAAAATAGGGTTTTATAAGCTTATATACATTATTTAATACCTCTCTAAATATAGCTTCAGAGGTTTAGGTAGCAAATCTGTGGTGGGGTTAAAAATGTGTGTGTCTGACACTTTTCCACTCTGAGTAGAGTAACAAATTATTTTGGCGAGACCAGGAATGGAAACATATCGCCTGGTAAGGCCAAGTTATGTAAGATCCTCGCACTCTGGAGACCTAAAAAAAGGTGTTCCACTTAACTTATGTAACTCCTCAAAGAAGAAGAAAAAAGAAACCACATCCAATCCCTTGCTCTCTCCTCCCTGCTCTGGTTATCTCCATTGATGCTCGTAAAACAGAGAGCTACTCCGGCCCTTGGGTCAGATCCTTTTACACATTTTAATGAATAGAGTTGCTCGGCCAAAGCTGCAAGCCTGAAAGCGGAGCTGTCTAGAGGACGTGGACGACTGGCTGTATAAACATAGTGGCTGCCACCCTGGACGACAGACGGTCCTCAGACACAGAATTGGGTGCAGACACATAACCCCTATCAGTGTGTGTATCTAAGAAGGTGTGTGAATGTGGGTCTGGACTGCTGTAGATCCAGACATAAAGCCTTGTGTGTGTGCCCTAGTTCTTTCAGACAAGGATTTCTTGGAAGACCAACTTACTGTGTTCCACTGAGTCTGGAGCAGCCCTGTGGTATGAAATGGGATGAAAAAAAAAAACAGAAAAGGGCACATCGCACACACACATATACTCACACATACACTCTTTATGATGTGTTTGTCAAATGAAAACTAAATGTCCTTTTCTTACTGTGAAAAAGGCAAGGCTCCACATTGGTAATGATGTGACTGTCCTCTCTGCTTCCAGGGGGAATCTGGAGATCTGGGAATGGTTGGTTTGCAAGGCTTTCCAGGACCAAAGGTTAGAGACTGTGGTGCTAACCGAAAGTTAAACTGCTGCAGGAAAAAAAGAGCAGAAAAAAAGATGAAAAAAGTCCCAAAATATATTGTCCCTGTGCAATGACACACATCAATTGACAAGATCTCCTTTTTCTTCTAACAGGGGCCAAATGGCGATTTGGGATTGAAAGGTTTCCTTGGCCCCAAAGGCCCTATGGGTACTCTGGTAAGTTTAATACAAATAGAAACACAGTGCTCTTTTCAGATGTACAACTGGGAATCAAAACCCAAAAATGGAATAATATGAAATGGAATACAAGATGCAGAAGTGTGATCACACCGTTTAATTCTGTCTAGTTGTGTAACCAAGAGCTTATGAAGCTATAAATGCTATGTAGAGTATATACATACTGTGGTGCATATTGTAACTATCCTCCCAGCAGCCTCACAGTTGTGGTATAAATAAAGATAGATCAGTTTATTCATCCTCAACCTTAATGTTTGTTTCAGGGATTCACCGGACCTGTAGGCCCTGAAGGAATGATTGGCCCAATGGGAAAACCCGTAGGTTTCTCTCTCTCTGTATGTGTGTGTGTGTATGTGTGTGCTTGTGTGTGTGTGTGTGTGTTATTAAGTAATTATATATAATGACAAGGCAATTATCATAAGACAATAGTCAGTAAATTCAGTAGAACAAAGAAAGCTTTTGACACCAGGGAAGTGATAATGAGATACTTTTAGTATCTACTTTTATTAAAACATGTTTATTATGTGCAAATTGATGATATTTAAGTTTATGTAGTGTAAAAGTGAGATATACTGCTACATGTATTTTGACATACGTGTTTACTTTTGTTTTCAACAGGGACCAAAGGGTCCAAAAGGAAGCAATGGTGAAATGGTAAGATGTGATTCAAACCTGTAATCAAAAACTGAAAAGTCTGTCAAGATTAAATCATATGATAATGATTTATAGCATGCATGATTATAAGCCGATATACTGTGATTATATCATGATTATACTCCACTGAAGTGTCAGACTTCATGTCAGCAAATTCCTCACTGAGAAAGCATTGCTTGGTCAGTTATCATGGCGCCACCTCAGAGACTGTGGGGGTAAGAGAGACCTACTGTAGATGCTGAAGGCTGTGTTTAAAGATGCATGAATGCTAGCTGGGGTTCAGTGGTAGTTCTGTTTATATGGCTGTCCTAAGATGACATCAGATCGCTATGGCTGAGTCATAGTGTAAGTAGCTGTTGCTCAGTGTCTCCTGGAGCTTGCTGTGAGGCCTTATAGTACTCACAGACTTTCTTATGTAAACACTGTTGAGGAAATGCCTTGTCAAAATGTTAGCATGGCAAGCCGCAGTGCCGTCCGCATATTCACTTTTTTTATCCATGCTCCAACTCTGTAATGTAAACTGTAATGAGATTCTCAGTCGGCCTAAATCCCTCTGCAATTTACACTACCACACACATAAACAAGAACGTGTACAGAATGGATCCTTTATTCTAGCCTTTTTCTCAGGCACCGATCATGTAAAAAATGTGGATACTCTAATATAGATGGACATGAACCTTCTGAAACCACAGCAAAAGTTGTGAAGTCCACATACCCCAGGTGACTGCTCATGAACAGTGTTATGTCACTGGTTAGACAGAGGGGGCAGTAGTTAACCACTGTGGTCATGTGTGATACATAGTTAAAATCCCACTGCTGTTCCCCACGGCATCATGGAAAGGCTTGAAGGGAGAAAATAAATTATGGGTTCATACCTGCTCCAGTTCTTGTCACTGTACTGCTGCACTTAAATGGTCAAAAATATTGCAAGCACTACTATGTGAGATGCATGTTAGGGTGTAGGAGTATTCACCTTGAATACTACAATGATGCTTTGAGGTCCGCAGAGCAAACAGGATAATACAGAATTTCTATATAATTGTTTACTATTTTGACATTAATTTTCTATGTATCTCACTTTTAGGGGCCCCAAGGACCCCAGGGAAGTCCAGGACCAAGAGTAAGTGATGGTCTCAGTATCACATTTCAGTTTTATACTGCACATATTAATATAATCCCAGTATTGTGGGATATTTCAAACTATAAATTACAGATATTTTGTGTCATGCAAAGTAGGAAATATCAGTCATTATCAGGTCAGCTTATTCTCAGTTCAATCAGTCCAGGCAGATTTTTTTGGCCATTCTGTCTTATTCTGAAAAGAAAGAAAACTAAATTTGTTTCCTATATGTATTGTGAAATAGAAAAACTAAAAGACTGTTCTAGTCAAATTTACATGGTCAGCAACCCAGACAAGGTAGTTCTCCAGTTGCACTCTGAAATGCCTAGAAAGTTGCTTCAGAGCTCTCTGACACAGACATGATTGACTAGAGGGTAAAGTGACTGCAACCACAATTGGATCATTTTTCACCATGTCACTCATTTTCTCTTCTTCTCTCTTCCCACCTCAGGGACCACCTGGTGCTCCAGGTCCAACAGTAAGTGCTTCATGTCACTTATGTATTCGTAAGAATCTACAATGAATCCCGCTTTGAGTTTACTTTCAAGGCAGAGGATTCTGACCATAAAGTTAGAGAAAAAATTGTACTGCTCTTGGTTACTTGATTTAAAAAATATATACATTTATAACTTATGATCATACATCATAGACTTTTCAAAAGAATTTAGACAAACAATAGAAGCTATTTCTCAGACAGCAGAGCCAAACTTGGTTATGATGGCGCAAGGGCAAGCACTGTTTGCATATTTGCTTAACTATAAATGAGCCAACAAATCATCTGTTTCAGTGATAAGATGTGGACAAATAATCTTGGTCATTTTTGCTCAGTAGTATCGGCAAAGCTTTTGTGAAGCCCTCCTCACATCTCTTATCTGTCAAGAATTCTGGATAATGTTTAGCTCTCTGCTTATCTGAATGACTTTTTTTCTGTTGGAACAATTCTAAGAACCCAGGAAAAACAGCTATATCAGATGCCTTTTTTGTTTACACACATTATGTGATATCTGTAGTGTTTATGCTGAGTGGAATGTGTTATTCTTCCCCCTAGTGATGTCAGGAATGTGATGGTTTATTGACGCAAGGCTTACTTTACAGCTTTTGCCTGGTATTAAAGTATATTGTGAATCTGTTAAAGTTTTCTCTGCAAACTGGAGGCATATAAAACTGCAGTTTAATAATGAACAGGGTATTAAACTGAATGTGTTGATTTTGAATCCACAGAGGCAGATATATGATGACTCCACACTCTACAGTCTATCTGACTCTAACGCTGCCCTCAGGACAGAGGTAAAGCATTTGATATACTCAGTCAATGGAGGGGTGATAGAATGGATGGCAGACAGGTTGGCAGATGGATAGACTGTTAATAATAAATTAATTTTGCTTAAGATTCTTTTAGAAAAACAAAAAAACAACTATTTTTTCCACAGATTCTATTTTCAACTGGTAATAAACACTGTGACTGCAATGAAGCCACACAGTATTTAATTTTGCCATTTGAGAGTTGACTGTGTTTTCTTTCTTACATTGGTGACCCATTTTTGATCAGAGTTTCCAGAACACTGAGATGAGCCTGCCAGACCAGAATTCTGAGATACTTAAGACTCTGCATTACCTAAGCAGTGTGATCGAGAGCATCAAAAAGCCTCTTGGCACAAAAGAGAACCCTGTTCGTGTCTGTAAAGATCTGCTGGACTGTCATCACACGCTAAAAGATGGTGAGAGGCTTACTAGATTGACTAGCAACTGAATATGATGGTAGAAGTTTCAAACATTTCTTTGTTACACAACCTTTACCTTTAACCATAAGTAGGCTGTTTGAATATACCTTAAATAAAAAAAACATGCCTTGATCTCTTTCTTCCCCTGTTCTCGCTTGGGACTTTCAGGTTGGTTCTGGATTGATCCAAACCTGGGTTGTACTTCAGATGCTTTCGAGGTCTTCTGCAACTTCACCGCAGGGGGGGAGACCTGTTTACATCCACTGGCCTCTAATAAGGTAACACTGGCCCTTTTTACACCTGGCATTGACATGTGCCTTGGGTGATCCAATCACAAGTGGACAGGTCACACCTGGCATTACAGTGTGTCTCCACATGCATCTCAAGTCACTGCTTCCCCACTTTATATGCAAATAATCATGTACATTATTTCTGTTTTAACTGGCATGTACCCTCCACCAAGTGTTCAAGTGTACAAGTGTTGAATACTTGTTTTTCATGTGAGTTAAAGAAAAAGGAAATCCACATGCTTTTCCCATTTTCGTCTTCAAATCAGCAATTAGAATAGAAATTGAACCAAAACCAGAAAATAACTTATTTTCTCTTATTGTTATATCTATATTATCTGCCCCTACTGTGATAGTTTAGTCTTGTCTATTTGTGACAGACTAAACTATCACAGTAGGGGCAGACAGACAGACAGACAGACAGACAGATAGAAAGCAGCTATCCTCCTGATAAATCTTGAGCTCCATATCGAGCAGCACAAGCTTTCCAGGTGATTTGTTTCTTGTGTGTTGTATTGATGTATGAGTGTTCTCCTTAATGACTAATACTTTAAAGATTAGAGAGGCTGCTTTCAGTAATTGTAAATATCCAATGCACACAATAATGTCACTGTAGCAAACATCATTGGGACAAATTGAGCACATCTTTGGACAGAGGGTATATGGACCAGGAGGCAGCAATGCACTTCCTGTGCCTAGTCTGCCAGAAACTAGAGAAGATGTCAGTTGAGTAGGCAGTCTTTCAGTGTGGCCCAGGACATGCTGCTTTCACACTGTTAAAAAATATGGCCATGTTCCAGAAGCCCAGACCACCTCCAAATGTGATCTTAGCCATCCGATCTCAGTTCACCCTCAATTGGGTGCACTCACACCTGTAGTCAGAGCTGTCCACTTGTGTTCGGATCACCCAAGGCACATGTTGATGCCATGTGTAAACAGGGCCATTTAAGTGGTAAAAATATGCACATATGTACCTTTAATGTGCCAGACTGAAATAAGGGGAACATTTAGATAACTAGAAAAAGCAACAATACTCCATATTGTCACATTATCACAGTCTTATCTTATTGTGGTTATGATGACAGATTGATGGCATAACTGTCTGTGCTTTCCCCCTACAGATGGTGTTTGGTGTAGGGAAAGTCCAAATGAAGTTTCTCCACTTACTAAGCACTGAGGCCAGCCACAGCATCACGCTGCACTGCCTAAGTGATCCTCCCTACGATACCACAGACAACTTCAGCTCCTCTGGCCCCATACCAAAAGAGAACACCAGGCTTAGGTTTCGTGGCTGGAACAAACAGATGTTTGAGAAAGACACACTACTTGAACCACATGTGCTACAAGATGAGTGCAAGGTAAAACTAAGTTATCTTAGTCTTTTTACCTTTCTTTAACCTGTGATTTTGACTTGGTTTTTATGTGTACAGAAAACAAAAAGGGTTATTTGTTGATATTTGGTTTACTATCTACCTGGTCTGACCAACATTTGAGCCAAGGCTACAGCTACAGAATGAAGTCTAGTGAACAAAGCTTTTTTGCAGACAAATCTACTATACAGATATTATTCAGATACATATCGGGCTATATTTAAAGATATTTCATTACACTTTGAAATATATTTCCAAAAACAAATCTGTAGTAGTCATGAAATGTATTTTGCACATTTTGAATATGAATAACTTAATTCACCCCCTCTATTTTCTCTTCCTTCACCCATTCATTCCCTTTCAGATCCAAGATGGCAGCTGGCACCAGTCACGTTTCTTCTTCCATACTCAGGACAGTCGTCAGCTACCTATTGTAGACATACAGGAATTTCCCACATCACAACCCAATAGTCAGCAACATATAGAAATCGGTCCGGTCTGCTTCCTCTGACACCAACATCACCTTCCTGTAACCTATTCACATAAACTACTAAAACATAAAGCTGTTACAAAAATGGCTACCTACCAAAGAGAGGCTTGAACACGCATGCTGGAGTGGGTGTCCAAGAGAGTTTGTCATGTTCAATGGAGACCATTAACAAGGCCCTGTGTGAGACACAAATGCCCAATATCCAATCGAAGGCAGGCCTACATGAAGCAGCTCAATCTCTGTGGCCAAAGGAGAACAGTGTATACCAATATTTAACAAATAAATGTGTAAAATATGTTTTGTTTGTTTAATTGTCAGTCAAACAGTGCTCAGGTTGACTGTATACGGACCCATATTACTCCCTGGTCACAGGGTCGGGCCTCACTACACAGCAGCCTATCCAAATCGCAAACGTACACCTCCCTCTCACCCCAAAACACAACCAGGCCATCCTAAGCAGGGGCCTAACCCGAAGGAGCGTACCCGGCCCCTAACTAAACGTTTATATGAGTGCAATAGCATGTGGATAATGTGTGACTGATTTAAATATTTCAATTTCCAATCAAAGGCTATATTTTACATTGTTATCATGATATTTTTGTCTTTGGTCCTACCCAGTCGGACCTGTTCATCTTGACAGATGGTGCTCTACCTCTACCTGCTAATTTGCTTTCTAGGATAGTTGCTAATGTCAAGTTAGTCTTTTTTGCCTTTGTGTTGTATGTACCGGTTACATCCAGATTTGTTATGTTGTATAAGTACTTATGTTGATTTGGTCATTTCTAATTTATGAACCATTTTTTGATACACTACATATTTTTGTAGCTTTTCCTTCTATGTGGTAGGTTCCTCAGGGGAAACCTATCATTGGTGCTGCAACAAAGAATGAGTCATCAGTGAGTTTTTACATTTCCTGTGTATATATTGACAGCATACTGTATGTTTATTTATATCCTTCTTGTTTTATTGTTCACATTACTGTACCACAGTAAGTTATACTCTCAGAGAACTATTTGGTCATCCACAACTCAGACTAAAGAAGTATTTATGTTTAAAAAGTTTGTTTGTGTGTTCACGCCTGCAACTTTATGTTTATCATACTGTTATTTTAGCTCATTCAGTGGTGTTTAAGCAGACTGGCAGCTACAGTAGGCCAGAGTCAGAATCCTTTGAAACACAGTCATCATATTCTTAAGTTATATTACCTTGAACAAAGTGTAATTATATAAATTCTGTGGCGGATGAAGTTGGATGCAAATGTGTAAATAATAAATATGTTGACAAACAAATAAATGGAACATTTTATCCACAAATGGTTTGATACTTTTTTGATAAAAGGAAAAGCTTGACTAAATGGTAGGTGGGGATGAAAACATTCTTGAAAGTGAAGTATAACAGAAGGTTCCAGTATGACTACATGCAACCTCTTTTCCTACTGGCAGCCTAAAGATTCTTGTGATTAGATGGTTGATCCTTGGACCCAGAAGGAGGGGGAGGGGGGCAATGCTAAAAATACCATTGAAGCTTTGATTCCAGGAGAACATATTTTGGCTAAATGCAGGCTACAGTGGAGTCCAAATCAAGAAAAAATGACTTTTATTTTAGCACATCATCAGCACACTGAGCTCTACCATGAAATGTAAATGGAAAGAGGAAAAGCACATCTCAAACTGGATGCTGAGTGCTCTTGTGCCAATCTGTCTACCACAGGCTCTGTATTTAAACTTCAGCATATTGATAAAAGTATTTCAAAGTGTGTTCAGAAAGTACAGTTACATAGAAATAAACTGCTGATCATATTAAGTGTTCACATGTGCACATAAGAAATCAATCAGTTATGTCACCACACCATCAGAATAAAATCATCCTGTATGAACATAAATAAAAACTGGTGAGGATCTAATTACACAAATGTCAGTCTACTTTTGCTAAAGTCTACATTTACATTATCAAGTCTTACATAGACCATAAACTGTATAGAATAGACACTGCTGCAGGAACATGAGGATCATAAAAAGAATCCGCTGCTGGGTACATAATGAGAATTTGTATTATTTGCATCCTATTTGTTTGTATCCTATAAAACATTTGTGTCCTATAAAACATTTTAACTTACTGTGAGGAAAACACAAGCTCTTCATTTGTGTAGTCCAACTTTATTGTCTTTTATACACATTTTCTGGAAATGTTCTGATTAATTTGAAATTTGCAGGTATTTAACAACCTGGGATAAGCCCCGTTTCCCCTTCCTGAATAGCTTACTGGTTTGCCAGAACTTCTTTGAAGCCAACCGAAATTCCATAGCCTCCTCAAATTCCTCCTACACCCAGGTTTTTGCTTCAGCAAGCACCTGAGCTGTTGCCATTTTGGCCATTAAATACCCATCTGCTGCTTCAAGAGACCCGTGGGCCAGGCAGACCTTAAAGGCCTCCTTCTTCAGCTTGATGGCCTTTTTGTTGGGTTGCCGCTCTGACAGGCACTGATGACCTTCTGGCCACAACACTGATCAGCAGCCTCCACAACTGAGGTCCTGAACATGACCCCCTCAGATTCCATGTCTCCAACCTCCCACGTGATGCAGGAGGAATTCCTCTGGGAGTGGAGTTGGAGAACTCATGGACAGGGGCTTCCACCAGACATTCCCAGTCTACCCTCACTACTCATTTGGGTCTCCATGGTCTGTATGGCAGCCTCCCCCACCATCTGATCAAACTCACCACCAGGTGGTGATCAGTTGACTGTTCTACTCAGCAGAGGTGGGGAACTGCTGACCTTGACTGTGGACATTGTTTGATGGTGGAAGAAACACTTTGAAGATCTCCTAAACCTGTTGGATATGCCCTTTATGAAGGAAGCAGAGTGGACAATTCAGGGGAAGCCAGAAGTAGTCAAAAAGCTCCTCAGTGGCAAGGTGCCAGGTGTGGATGAGACTTGCCCTGAGATACTGAAGGCTCAGGACATTGTTGGGCTGTCATAGTTGTCACATCTCTTCAGTGTCACATCGAGTATGGGGACAGTGCCTGCGGACTGGCAGATTGGGTTGGTGGTTCCCATTTTCAAAAAAAGTACTAGAAGGTGTGCTCCAACTAATGGGATCACACTACTCAGCCTCCTGGGGGAAAAAATGCTGCAAAGGAGGCTCAGCCCAGCCAATTGTCAGACCTTGGATTCAGGAGGAACAATGCAGATTCCATCCTGACTGTGGAACAGTGGACCTGCTCTTCACCCTTGCAAGGATACTTAAGGGGTCATGGGAGTTTGCACATCCAGTCTACAGGTGCTTTGTTGACATGGAGAAGCTTTAAGACAGTGTCCCTTGGGGCACCTCATGGGCAGTGCTGTGGGAGTATGGGGTATCAGGGCCGTTGCTCCAAATATAACCATAGTGAGAGCTGTGTCCACATTCTCAGCAGTAAGTCAGACTTGTTCTCAGTGGATTTTTTTGCAGATGATGTGTTTCTGTTGGCTTCAACACACTGTGACCTCCAGCAGGAACTGGGATGGTTTGCAGCTGAATGTGAAGCGGCCGAGATAAGAGTCAGCACCTCCAAATCTGAGGCCATGGTGCTCTGCCGGAAAAAGGTGGACTGCTCTCTTTGGGTTGGCAGTGAGTTGTTGCCCCAAATCAAGGAATGCAAGTATCTTGGGGTCTTGTTCACAAATGAGGTTACGATGAAGCGTGATGTTGACAGGTGGATCAGTGCAGCATCAGCATTAATGTCCTCACCACAAC
The DNA here is from genome assembly GCA_029490765.1 of Euthynnus affinis. Lineage (NCBI taxonomy): Eukaryota > Metazoa > Chordata > Actinopteri > Scombriformes > Scombridae > Euthynnus > Euthynnus affinis. The sequence goes on along the minus strand of CM055848.1, from coordinate 25,487,788 downwards.
TGGACTGTTGTAGTGAAGAAAGAGCTGAGCAAGAAGGCATAGCTCTCAATTTACCAGTCTGTCTATGTCCCAACTCTTACCTATGGTCACAAGCTTTTGGGTAGTGACTGAAAGAATGAGATCATGGATACAAGCCACTGAAATTAGTTTTCTCCAGAGAGTGTCTGGGCTCAGCCTTGGGGATAGGGTTGGGGTGAGGCGTTTGGTCATCCGGAGAGAGCTTGGAGTAGAACTGCTGTTCCTTTGCATTGAAAGAAGGCAGCTGAGGTGGTTTGGGCACTTGCTTAGAATGCCTCCTGGACGCCTCCCTTTGTTCCAGGAAAATCCAACTGGTAACGACCCCAGGGCAGACCCAGAACACGTTAGAGGGACTACATATCTCTTGTGGCCTGGGAATGCCTTGGGATCTTTCAGGAGGAGCTGGATGGCATTGCTGAGGTGAAGTCTGTCTGGGTTTCCTTACTCAGTCTGATGCCACTGTGACCCAGTCCTGGATAAGTGGCAGAAAATGGATGGATGGATGGAGGCATTTAACAGTAACAGTAGGGGTGCAATTTGGTACAATTTATAAGAGAAACAGAAAAAAGTACGTTGGTTTAGTTGGTAAGCTTTCAGCGTGTAGTTTTGTGTTTGAAACTACATATTAGCACATTAGGCTATTTCTCAAAAACTCCAAATTACATAACCCTTTCAAAAATATTCTAAAAACACAGTACACAGCAGCTATTTTAAGGAAATAGCTGGGGGGAAAAAAAACAATACGCAAAATTACACACTGAAACCTAAATTTTTAATGTCAAAAATAATTGTCAAGTGTCTAATTTATTAAGAAGTTTTTATATATATATATATATACATATGAACCCAAATATAATGACCAATTAAACCAACACTTTTTTCAGTTCTTACCAAATTGCACCACCCTCTCTGTGAAATGTACCTTAAAATTAACTGTTTAATTGCAAAAAGGGAAATTGTATAGAATTTAGGTCATGTAAAATAAGGCGTTACCTTATTTTCCAAGCACTGTGAAAATAGTGAATTTGTATGATTGCACGAGCACTACCTTGCATGACTGTCAAACATCTGGTCAAATATTCTCCCCATCCTCATCAATTCTGTGTCACTTGTTTTCAGGGGTGGAAGAATTGTTCAGATTCTCTATGTAAAAATGCTCCAAGTCCGGCATGAAAAATCCTACTTCGGTGTAAGTACATAAGTATTAGCAGCAAAATGTACTTAGAATATTTAAATAAAAGTAGTGGTTTGGTCACTCTGACTGATATATTAATATATATGGCATCATGAGATTATTAATACTGAAGCATCACTGTGTAAGTAGCATTTTACTGTTGTAACTGCTTGAAGTGGAGCTAGTTTGAACTACTCTATACATGTAGTTAGCTAGTTTAAGCCAATAGTTCCCAACCTAGGGGTCGGGCCTCTCCAAAGGGTCACCAGATAAATCCTAGGGGTTGTGAGATGATTAATGGGAGAAGAAAGAGGAAAAAACAAAGTTCTGATGCACAAATCTGTTTTCAGTTTCTGGTATTTTTCTCTAATCTTTGATTTTTGGTGAAATATTGGATCATTTGAACATGTATTGAAATAAAAACCATGTGAGAAGTTTAGGGGGAAAAATCACTGTTTTGTGGAGATGCTGACAACTCATAGGCATCTGAAATGTGACCCTGACTACACACACTGCTTTTTGTAAGACATCAAAACCCAAAAAGGTTGGAAACCACTGGATTCATCTTTAAAGTGTTATATTTTAAAAGCTTGTTATATTTTCAATTATGTGACATCTTCATCTGAAAATTAACTAAAGCTGTGAAATAAATGTAATAGATTAGATAGTATTTCTCTCTGAAATGTGGTGGACTTGAAGTATAAAGTAGCATTAAATGGAAATACTCAAGTAAGGTACAAGTACCTCAAAATTGAACTTAAGTACAATACTTGAGTAAATCTATTTAGTTAATTTCCATCACTTCTTGTTTTTCATTGAATAGTCATTATTCAGTATTTCCTTAGCCGTCACCGGAAGACGTTGTACTTCTACTCTACCGACACCGGGAGGCGCCAATGAGCAGCCTTCACACCGGATCTTGTGTCCACGTGCTGCCGGCGGAAGTGGATTTGTTTTGATGCAGAGTTGAGCTGCTGTGCGTCCAACGTGTGGCCGCTGTTCCCTGGAAATGTGCTCTGTAATTTTACCAACATCAGATATCATGTCAACTGTGGAGACACAAGCGGACAACAGCAGTCAAGAAGAAGAGTCGAAAGGGAAGAAAAGGAAGATTTCTTTGTCTAAGTAAGTGTTTAAACGGACAGAAAAGTGTTAAATTAGTGCTAAATTAGTTAGCTAACAGGTTCATATTTGTTTTAACGTTTGTTGAGTAATGATCAAGCCCGGTGTCGATACTTGTAGTAATTGTACACAGATAATTTCCCCAGCAAACGGGAGACGCCAGTAACCGTTAAGATGCTATCAGACAGCTAACCAAGTTAACGCCGCCGGTGTTTCCGGTTAATGAGTGGCCGTGGGTACATCCCAAGTCTCTTAAATTGTATCCACGTTTCCCTCACTTGCGTCCTTTCGTTTTAGTCCCTCCCACCGTGGACACATGGAGAGACGCAAGGAAACCATGCGAGTAGAGAAGAAACCTGTTTTTAGATAAATGAGACATCCTTTCCTCTGAAGCGTCACGTGAAGCGACGTCCGTTTTTGATGACGGCGGCAGCTGATCACAGCTGGATCAGCTGTCAGTCGGCTTTAACAGCTGTAGAGACTTCTGACGGAGTTTGTGTCTGCACGTAGGTGCACTGTGGTAATACTAATACAGATGTACAGTAACGTTAATCGTATTACCTGTTTGACAAACATCTGCACATGAATATAAACCTGCATTCTGTATTTATGCTGTGTACTGTGTCCTGCTCAGAGGCACATCAACTATTTCTACTGACAGAATGTGTTTATATTATTTATTAATTATTTATATTTAGTGATATTCTGATTGTGAATTCATAAACCAGAATATGATGAGAGTGTCTTTTGAACATCGGAAATTATCTATGTGGTAAAAAATATTTCAGAGAAAATGGAAATGATGTAACTCATCAAACCCGACAATCCTCATTTCCTTGCAGCCTCCCATGTGACTGAAAGGAAATGAGGACAAATTATTTAAATATAAATGTGTTTTAAACTGTGTTTCTTGCTGACAGACTCGCTCTGACTTTAATTTTATTCATAATAAAAGTCAACAGGGCAAATAACAGATCATGAAAAGAAAAATCTTTCTAATAAATGAGGAAAGTTATTTATGGTTCTTTTGCTGATCAGATGAATAGATTTTAACTAGATGATGAATCAGAAAACAAATGAGATATAAAACTTTGGAGTGATACACTTGAGTTGAATCTGTAATCTGTCTCCACTTTGGTATGAAACTGCAGTGATGTTGTTATTTATCACATCAGTCGGATCAGCCACAGCATCCAATCAATAACTGTTATCCGATAAGTGGGCGTGTCAGCCGGTAAGACTTCTGTGAACGCTGATCTCATGCATCCTCGCTCACGGCTCCTCAGAGTTCCCTCCTCTATCCTTGCTCCACGCATAAATAAGATACTTGGGACAGCCTTCAAAGTGGTGAACCAGAACAACTTCTGGTTCAAGTGAGGATAGAGGAGTGAGAAAAGATCAAATAAGAGACTTGGTGTCAAGTGTCAACTTCCTCATAATGCTAGCTGCTCTGCTAATCTATACTGGAAGACACCACTCCCATCAGGATATAAATGTTTCATCATAGGATAAAGGTGATCTCTCAGAACAGCTCTATTGATTTGCAGTGACCCCTCCCTCTAAGGGGACAAGTTGACCCAAAGCATGCCAGCAGAATGCCCCTCCATAGCATGTCAGGGCCACCGGATCACTGTAGAGGTCAAGCATTCAGACCTGTACTTGTTTTTCCTTTAAAATGTCACCTGTCAGTATATTGTATTGAACATTCAATTTAAGAGAATTTAATGCTTTGAGGAGGACACCTTCATGTTCTGTTGCCAGCTGCCGTCAACCAACAACCACAGACACATTCAGCCATAAGTCACCAGTTAACATGGTCACTCATTAAACTGAAACACTGCCGCAAGACTCTCAGATTCTGTGTATCTCTATGTCTATCTCCATCCTTTTAGCTCTTGTTTCTGTGAGTTGTGTCATCCTAAGAATTTTTATTATAGTATTTCATACAAAATGGTTCATGAGTTCCTGTAAAGTTAACTTTTATTCAGGAGGGTTGTTAATTGTTTCTTCAGTGTCGCAGTAAAACTGCCCACTTTCTGTGTTTGTACCATGTTGACATTTTGTCTGTCCAACAGCTGTAGTGTGTGTGGATCAGAGGAAGCCAAGTACAGATGTCCTGCCTGTCTCACACATTCATGCAGGTAAGATTATTGACCTTAAATCCAATTTTTTTTTTCATCTAAAAAGACCCTGTAGCAGTGGTTCCCAACATGGGAGTTGCAAGGCCCCCAAAAGGTTCCAAAATAAATCTGACAGGTCACAATTTGATAAAATATATAAGAAAGACAGATGGTTATCTTCCACATTGTTATTTTAACTTTTTTCTGACTCTTCTTTGTCCTTTTTTCTTGTAAAATATTGGATACTTTCACCTCTTCAGGCCTCTAAATATCTAAGAAGTGAAGCACTTTGGTTAAACTGATCTCAACTGTTTTACACACTAAAGTCAATAACCTGTGACAAATTAATTGTTAAGAGTCACAAACCCTGTACAGAATTTAATTTGCTTATTACCTCACTTTCTTAATGGTGCATAGGTTAACATCAGCATGTTGGAATTCCATAAAGACAAAGTAGTGCTGTTTTCTGGAAAGTTCACTAAACCGTTCCCTTTAATATAGAGACTTGAGGCTGTTTCGCACCAATAGAGCTGCCTGTCTATAATTCTGCTGAAATCCTTATATTAAAGATTAGAAATGCTGCGAGTTCAATGAGGCTTGGCAGAAAGCACAGTGTAGTATGAGTATGTTGACAGAACTGTTGAATAGATTTAGCAAAACTTGAATCTCATGGAAGAAAGCCTGACTTGGCCGCTCCCAACCCGGTACAAAGCTTTACTAAACGATCTCCCCCAGGGGCTGTAAAACGGTTAGGGCTGCAACTAACAATGACTTTCACTATCTATTAATCTGACAGTTATTTTCATGATTGTTGTTTCAGCTTTAAAAAACATCTCCTGACTTTAACCCTCCTTCCCCAACACACACACACACACACACACACACACACACACACACACACACACACACACACACACACCTACTGAGTGGTATCATTGGCATTGGCTAACATAAACTCGGTTAAACTTGGCTAAATTATCAGCAATCAAAGTTGAAGTTTGAAAAAAAAAACACCCAGAGTTATTATATTATAAGAGTTTAACACTCTAAAACAAATGATTTGATTGACAAAAGTCTGGCAACATGAGCATAACATAAGCAAACAGCCCCACAGCTATCATCACATTTTGATTCAAATACGTCACATTATTTTTTTTCCAACTTTCCAACCAAGACCTGCTCACTTCAACCCGTAGATGTTCTTACTTTGGCATGAAATGTTGTATTCATGCAGGACCTTGTTGCTCATAGTAAGAAGCTGATTAAGAAAATATGCTTTCAAGGCCCTCGAGTTATGTAACCTGTGAGCTGAGGGGACAATGGGATCGGTATTGCCAAACGATGTGGCTTGTGCAGTTATTTAAATAATATAATATTTGTGTTGAGGAGAGTGACAGTAAAGCAGGGAGAGGGAGAATAGGGCCCCAACAGATTTAAGGTACATGGGTAGATCTGATAGTCGTCTGTCATATCGAGCACTCCTGGACTGTGTTAGTCCTGACATGTATACAGGTTTTGGCATTTTTGTAACTGAGTCACAGATACATCTAATGTCATTTCCACCAAAACAATTTGCATTTGTTCTCTTTTTCCATGACCTTGGATTATGTGGTAGTTTGGAGTACAATTGCATACAGATTTTCGAAAAAAATAAACCAAAACAGCCAAAACCCTCTATCATGCCAGTAAAAAAAAAGGAAAAAAAAATCTTGTTTATCACATGAATAAAAGGTTTTTTTTTTCTTGTGAATGGACTTTCACTTGAACTTCTGTTATATCTCTATGATGAGATCATATAATTTCATACTACATAAAAGCTGTATTCCATCTGTGTCTGATACTGCTAATAAAAATCAAAGAAATACTTTTGCCTTTTTCTGATAAAAAACAATAATCACTAAAGAATTATGTGACGTTAGTTATAAAAAAATCTCCCCTGCCTTTGCATGCGGTAACATAATATTTACGATTGACTTGTGGCCATGTATTTGTTTTTACTGACTATTTATTTTGATTCATGGCCGGGAACATCATGCCACAGTTAATGGCAACAGTCCGTGGCCTATTCCTCGAATTCTGTGGATATGGAAACATTTACAACTTAATCTTTAAGGAATTAATGGCATGTTGATGGTCATATTTGACTTTGTCATTAAGATTTATCAGCGGGCACTAGAGAATGTCTCTCATGGTTGCCTGTTGTTTTGGGAATCATTCAACATTCCTTTTGCATAGTTTCAATGGATGCAGTCTTTGTCTGACTCCGGCCAAATACCTTTCTCTAGGTAAGTGTCTGAAAATGTGTCTTTCCATGCTGGAATTTATTTTATTTAGTAAGATCCTTCATAAAGCGAATTAAAGCCATTTTGAATAATCGTATTAGTTTCGGTAATATGCTAATGCTTGATTATGTTTTAGTCAAAGGCTTTTTACTTGCGTAATAGTAATAATACTACTATGTGAAAATATTTCTCCCCTAGTAACAGTCCTGAATTCAAAATCCTATTTACTGAAAAACACATCGCTTTTATCAGTAAAATTTACTTAAAAGTATCAAAAGCAAAAAAACATAATGTAATATAGAATGGCTCCTTTTAATTGTGATGTTATTTTGAGCTGAATTAGTCAATCTTAGTTGATCAACACAATATTAATCAGCAACTTTGTGGGTCGGTTCAGACTTCAGCTACTGGATGATTGCCATGAAATATGGTCCAAATATTCATGTTTCCCTCAGGATGAATCCTATTCACTTGATCCTTGTTAAACTTGGTAAATGACCCCTGACCTTTAATCTATCACCATCCTCAGGTCTGTCAGCCTCAGTATTCAACTTTGTGTTTAGTGCTAATTAGCAAATGTTATCATGCTAGTATGCTAAACTAAGATGACGAGCACGGTAAACATTGTACCTGCTAAACATCAACATGCTAGCATTGTCATTGTGAGCATATTGATGTTAGCATTTAGCTCAAGCACAATTATGCCTAAACACAGCCTCAAAGAGCCGCTAGCGTGGCTGCAGACTCTCAGTTTTGTATGTAAAAATGATAGTGAGAGCTTTAAAGGCCAAATGCTGGTCAGACTTTATTGAAAGTGCGTTTAGCTTGCTGTATAGCTGTGTACCTATAAGTATAGAGAAGGTAGAAGAGGTTCAGCTGGTAGTGGGAGAGAAGTGGAGCACAAATGCTTTCAGCTTCCTATGATTCTGTCTTTATTGTCTTGGCTAGGTGCCTATGGTGATAGTCGGCATAATCATGAATCAGGAAAAAAATCGGTTGGTTTTCTTTGGATCTTACTCCTCGAACACGGATATTGAAAATCATACAGGAATGATGATAACCACTTTATATAACGAGGGAAATCTAGTAGTGTTTGTCCACCTGCAGTACTAGTTATTTGTTTTAAATTATTCAGGGGTTTTTGCACTGTTGTCAGCCTGAGTTCAGCAGACCAACTGTCCTTAGATAATAGATCTTATATAACAATTGTGAAAGAATCGAAGCCTTACTTTAAAAAATTTCCCTTTCTGTGTCCTCCAGCTTGCTGTGCGTGAAGAAACACAAGGGCGATTCAGGATGCAGTGGAGTAAGAAATAAAACTGCCTTCGTGACTCTCTCACTGTTTGATGAAATGACACTTCTCAGTGGTGAGCATCTCCTTCATAGACACAGTTTTCAAAACCATCAGCTTACATCAGACAACATTGACATCAAGAATAGTTCAACATATTTATTATAAAACAATTTTGGTATAATGTGGGTTGTTAAGTATATTTTTGTCTTGGATGGCAGAAAGTGTGTGTGTGTGTTTTGTAAGTGTAAGAATCAGTTGATACAGTTAATTTCAGGGTTGTTGGGTTAAGAAAATAATATGATTTTTTATTTGTGTGTACTGTTTGTTCTCTACCTGTAGACTACAGGTTTCTGGAGGATACAGGGAGGTTTACCGATGGTGCAAACAGAGACAACCTCATCCGCACTCCCCGTTCTACTTTAAAAGTAAGCCCTTGACTCATTGATGAAATCATCTTCCATGACTAATGTTGGGTACTCTAGATCAGGAGTAAATTATGCTGTAACCACTTTACCTCTTAAATTTATGTGAGCAGTCAGGTAGCAATATAGTAGAAAAAAAAAACATAACCGGCCACCTCAGGATGAATTTTAATAACTTTAGTGATCCCTTAACTTTTAATTTATCGCTGTCACCAGATCAGAATGTTAATTTGTTCAGTACTTTGTTTATTACCCAATGCCTGCAAAATACATTACATTCTCATTGGCCTCAGTTGTATTTTCTGTTTTAGTGCTAATTAGCAATTGCTAGCATCCTTACATGCTAAGCTAAGATGGTGAACATGGTAAGCATTATACTTACTTAACATCAGCATGTTAGCATTGGCAGTAGAACACCACTGTGCCTCAGTGCAGCCTCACAGAGCCACTAGCCTGGCTAGAAACTCTTGCTTAACTGGTAAATCTTATTCAAGAAAAACAAGGAAAAAAGCCTGTTTTTACGATGTAGATACATCCAATATATCTGGATGTACTATTAAATTTCACACACCATTAGGGAAGGGCATTCTAAAGTTATTGTCTCATTTTGTTCAAATAATAACACATGTATGTTCTTGATACATAGAAGAATTGTTTTGGTATTTAATGACTAAAACCAGATGCTGCTCTCTGCAGTGTTGTCACTACTGCTCATGTGTTAGCTGTGAAAAGGGCAGTGGTTCATAGCTGTTCAGCCAGTTCAGCGAAGACTGTTCTCCCGAGTGTTGAAAAATGATCTTAGCATAAAATTATGGTCAAATTGGAAGTTTATACAAGGTAAAATTTAAAGCTTCTGGGTAGTGAAAGCACTGTTGAAATGTATCACAAACTAAATCATTTTCATCCAAAGTAAGAACAGACTGACCCCGAATACTGACCATGTTATCTAAAGACCAGTATGTTCCGCCACTGTCTTTATTGACACAGTTAATTACAGGCAGTTAATGCCATGTTATTAGGATTACTTCTCAGAAATTACTTTGGCCAAGAACAACATTGCTACTTGCAAATATGCATATGCATGTGTATGTGTGTGTATATATATATTTATATGAGAGAGAGCGTTTGTACCTCCTTGAAATCAAAAGAAGTAAACAATAATTATGTAGAGTAATTCTAATAAAAATTTTACAATAGTAGGAACCAACAACATCTAATTGTTTTTCTCTTTGTGCTTTTATTGCTTAACTGGTCGTTTGTGGCTGCAGTTATGCAAGTCTTGCTGCAGTTGCTCCAAACCACAGAAGACATTAATTTATGTAACATCCAGTGTCCCTGCCAGCTTTCACCTGTACTGTTACCACAACACAAGACAAGTCATATTTGATCGCTTGGATTAATACGTGCTCTTTTATGGGAGTTTTAGAGGATGTGACTGCTTCAGCGGTCACAAATCAATCAAAATAATGAGGCTTATTCTCAGCGAGAGATAAAGACTTGGCACATGATGAGCTTTGGGATTTGGGTCTCTTCCAGAACATTGCAAGTACTGTGATCTGTTATTAGCCTTGTGTAGCCCTACCTTTTAATAAATCTCTTTTAATGTCTCTCACTACCCGCCAATATGAAGTCATGAAAGAGCTGCATGAGTGCCAGAAAGGAAAGGCCTGTCCTTTCAAATTTAGATGAGGGAAGTAAAGAGAAGTTCAGGTCATCTTTGGTTTAATTGTTAATGAAAATTGCATAGTCAGATTTATTGATGCAGAACAGATGTTTGGTATTTAGACCTATTTATTCTCGCAGAAGATGCCCCCTCCCGCCCTCCCGCCCCCCTCCCTCACTGACTTTTCCACTGAACTGAAATGTCAGCCGGTCTGTGGTCCCAACAAATCTGTTCAGGCTCAAGAATAGGAGCTTTCTGTTACATCCTGTTTCACCGAACAGTTATTTTGTCTGGAGCAGTCTGCTGTGAAATCTTTATTAAAGGTCTTTAACTGTTGCGTTTGCAGTTTAGGTGTATGAATCTTGACGTGTTCTTTTGGCCTCTATAGAAATTCGTAACCATACCTTTTAGTATTTCTCTCTGATAACACTGTACAAAGAATAATTCCACACTACAGACTAATTGTCTACAGTATGTCCTGTATACTTATTATGATAGTATACTTGTTTTTCACTTTGCAGATAAAAAAATCAACATACTTTAACAGGAAATTATGCAACGTGTGCTATTGGATGTCAACCAAACTATGACTTTGGAATAACAAATAAAACTTCACAAAGAAAAGAAAAATGTTTTTTCCAAAGAGTTAATACTTACTTTTTTGTTTCCCAGCACCTGCAATCTATTTAAATTTTTTGTTGCTATGAACTGCTTCTTTCTCTTTGTGCCTTGCGTAGTGTCCATCAACAGCACTAAAGTCTTTTTTATGCATACTGACGGTTTAAGTATACTTGCTGTAGTTTTTTCACTTTTCAGTGTGAGCACATAACATTCTCAAAACCTACTTCAGATTCTCATGTAATATGATAAAGGGAGACATCTTTATTTAATATTGTACGTACTATATAATATCTTTACTTTTCTGTTGTTCAGGCTAAGAAGCTGGCAGCCAATGCCAGGAAAATGAACATCACGTTGAGGTTCCTCCCCATCACGTTCACCAAGAGCAGAGAAAACTCCACCTTCTTCCTTACAAAGTAAGAATACAATCTCTCAGATACAGACAACAAATTTAGACTGTGCACAGAATAATTTGAAACACAGGGCTGGCACTGTTATAATAAATGTGTCATCCTTTGCTGAGTAATCTCAATTTGGTTAACATTGTAGACTTACGGCTATTTAGTGACTCAGACTGTTTTCTTAATGTAGGCTGTGAGGCAGTGAGTCTCTTTCCACATTGGCACAGTTAAATCAGCATTCATAATATTAGGCTTGCACCGATTTATGATCATATCAGCGACTGAACAGGAAATTGCTGATGATTTATTGGAGATGCAACAGTACCGATACTGATATCCGATATCTGTCCGGTACTGACTCAAATAGCTGGCTCGAGTATCGGTGACAACAGGCCGATATGGTATTTTATACCATCACTTTAATGAATAACAATTCAGTAAATTTACATCTATGTATTTATTTGTTACATTTTGTTTTACAAAGTTAGGAAAGCAACGTTTAAGTCAAGCCTGATGTGGCCTTACACATAAAAGAATGATCCACACAGTGAGACATACAGCTTATTTATTAAACACTATTATGGGATCGGTACTCATTATCAGCCGATACTCAAAGCCCAAGTATCGGTATTGGGACTGAAAGAGTTGGATCGCTGCATCTCCATGATTTATTTATTTATTAGGCAATGGAATATAATTGTAAACTGTATAAAATTGAGTACGTTCCGTAACTAATTCTAATTATCATTCTAATCATTGTAATTATTATTTATTGTTAGTGGCTGGGTTGAAACTGCCTTCACATGCAAACTCTAAACCATAACCTACTGCAGGAATATCGTTAAACTATTACTGTGTTTGTAACAAGGCCAAACATTTCACATTTACGTCAACAACGTATTACATCTCCCTGCCATTCGTCAATAGAATTTGATTTAATTTTCAGATATTGGAGATTGAACATAATGATGATGGGATAATCAAAAAAATCAAAGACAATAGCCCAAGAAAAAAAACTACAAAACATTCTTTTTATTTTGCCATTCATCTTGAAATAATGCTGACCATGATGAAATATTTGAACATTTGTGGATTTTTATTTCTGAACGAGATAATAATCTTACACAGATGCTGCAGTATCATAGAAAAATACAGAGCACAAAAACAAGTACTACAACAGTACGGGTGTTTGGATTTCCATCAGAGCAGCACCACTACGGATTTTACCCAAACATTGTAAGATTGTTTATGATACGCTCCATCGCAGTCAAAGACAACACTTCACGGTTGTCTGGTGAAATCCTGCTTAGTCTGCAGCCAAATGAGCTTCTGATTAGTGATGTTTAACTTTGCCACAGGATGGCACTCTTGTTAAGCCCTAACAGCAGTTGTATCTAGTGCTGGCTCCTCTCAACTTATCTCCTGGCTCTGCATGGTGATGAAACATGGGCATCTACCTGTGTCTGTTAAATGTACGAGAGATAAGTTATCTGAAGTAGCTGAGGAATTGGCGATATTAGCAGAGCGCTCTCTTACAGATGGAATGAATTGAGGTTAGAAATCAAGGGAGATGAGACCAGTTAAACATGCAGTATGACAGATAATGCAGTAAAGCTACACTTCATAACAGTTCTGTACCAGCAGTGATGTACAGCAGGGTACCCTTCACACTAGAAAGCTGTAGTCCTGTTCTGTTGGCCCTTGTTGGATGTGTTCAGTGTTGGATATGCAGCATCTCTGCTTCCACCAGCACATGACAAAAATCCCTACACAAATGTACACATGTAATTACAATGAACATCATCATTGGGCAGTTAAAGTGCTTCTCTTCCATTATGATATAAACCCAGTTAAATTTATAATCCTTAAGATTTTCATGAAATGAATTATTGTCTTCATTTTTTCCAGCAATAGCTATTAAATGTATTTACATTCTGTAATTACTTCTTTATAAGTTTATTTTGTATTGTTTGCTGCTGCCTTCACACGCAAACTGTAAATTACTGCAGGACTTGATACATTTAAAAAAAATCCCTTTACTGCATTTGTAAATTCTTCACATTTACATCGACAATGTATTACATCTCTCAGCCATTCATCAATAGACGTTTATTTAAATTAGCATAAATTAGCATATTAAACATGTAATTTACCGTCATTAGGTAAGTCTGCAGTATAATCAGTGGGTTTATCCTTTTCAACCTTGGATTGAAAAATAGATAAGTAGAGCCAAGTAATAGCTTGTTCTGTACCCAATGTACAACTAGACTAGTCGCAGAGGACTTCCACATGAATTTCCAGAATAGGTTGGCCAGCTTTGTTTGTACATCCTAATATCACAAATCACAAATTTGCCTCAGGGGGCTTTAAATCACCACCCTGTTGTGAAGTCACCGTCCGGCTGTTCCTAAGCTGTCAACTTCATCGGCAGTATGTTGAGAGCTAATTTCATCGTTATTGAAACGCTTGATATTTTCCTACATGTAAGTAATTTTTCTAATGTGTTATCTCATGAAGTTGAGGGTAGGCATGGAATTGTTGGCTCAGGTTAGTAATGACGATCAGGAAATGTGAAACATCTTTCAATAATCGTTTTCTTGTGGGACGTTAGCTTAACTGAGGGGGGAAGAAAAGGAGAGACAAAGCATTTTTTATGATTCGTGTATTGTTTAGATTACGATTACCACACATCATTTTAATGGCATGTGTTGTTATCTAACCTGTCCCTAGTGGTTTGGGGAGAAGTTATTTAAGTGTCGTCAACATGCATACTTGTTGTAATTTAGAGACTGCACTCTATTACTTCGTTTAGACCCTGAAGTTGGGAGCAATTTTCCAATTTACTCAATTCTACTGGTGGTCTTGTCATGTCTGGCACCTCTTTTCCTTCTTGGACAACCTTCTGTCACTCATTTTCCCATTTCTTTTGAGGCTGAGCCCTGCCACTCTAATCCCTCAGTGGAAGAATAGAGAGGGGGGGGGAGGGGAAAATGGTTATTGAACTGCATATTAAAGTTTTACAAGTCTGAAATGCCCAGGGACAACATTAGGTGCCAATCAGGATTGCCACTAAAAGAATCCTTTGTCAGTCTCTCCAGCTGGCTTTATGTTGTTACTTTCCCTCTCACCACCCTCTTTTCCATCCTTAAAGTCTACCACTCTGTCATGTCTGTCTCTGATGTTTTGCAGGCAGTGAGTTAAATGTGCACGTCACATCTCAAGATGAGGCAACATTATGTCAGGTTGTAGTAGCAGACTCTGCCCACCCTCCAACCCAATACATTTCCAACTCAACACCTGTGAAACGGTAACCGTTACAAGGTTTCTTTTTTAGGATGAGACCTCTGTACCTTTTTTTTAAGTTTTAGTTATTTCATACGTGAAATACACCTGGGAAATGTGCTAAATCCCCACAACAGCTCCAGCAAAAGCCACACTGCAGCTGCAGTCTCCATCCAGAAATCCTGAGCCAGCTGCACAGCCTCATTGCTTTGTTTAGTCTGGTAAGTTTCAGTATGTCTCATTGCGAAGATTTTTCAACTAACCACAACAGTGTCCCATTCACAGAGCAGCAAGCGGACACAAGGGATGGGATGAAAGGTGTACAATAAATTGTGAGGGCTAGAGAGAGAATGTGCTTCAGAATGTACCAAGTACATAATATAAAAAGCAGATGTGTGAGCAGTGTGACTGCAGCTGGTTAGCGACATATTCATGCTACGCACTCGTACTGCCAGAGAAGGATCATTACTGGCAGACAGCTGACTAGAGGGCTTTCATGCCTGGCAAGTGTGTGTGTGCGTGAGTGAGTGTGAGTTTGTGAGCATGTGTCTCTTTGATTAAATGTTTGTACGCAAAATAATGGTTTGCAACTATTTTCTTTCCACCTCTTGGCTGATGACTAATTTCAAAAACAAGGCACGAACAGTAAAGAGATTGATGAAAAATTACAGGCTGCTTCTCAGTCCAGCCTTTGGAGGGTAAGTATATAATAGCTGGCATTTGGCAGAACATTGGGAGTAGTTGTGTTAGGGTGGAATTATGTTTTCTACAGCCTCAACCTGGCATGGCAGGGCATTTTCCTCATAGACAGCTTGAGTGGACTGGACAACACATTGCAGAAGCAGTTACTGTAGATAATTACTGAACATTTCTGTAATAACTTGAAATAATTAGTAATATGAGCTGGTACAGACTTTTATGCCTCTATGTGGGCGACAGCAGTGGCCAGAGGCATTATGTTTTTGGGTTGTCTGTCCGTCCCATTCTCGTGAATGTGATATTTCAGGAAAGCCTTGGGGGAATTCCCTCAGATTTGGTCCAAACGTCCACTTGGACTCAAGGATGGACTGATTAGTATTTGGTGGTCAAAGGTCAAAGGTCACTGTGACCTCACAAACCACATTTTTGGCCACCATTCAAGAATTCATATGCTAATTATGACAAAGTTTCACACAAATGTCTAATAGGACAGTAATGATGAAGTGATACCATTTTATATCCAAAAGGTCAAAGGTTAACTTCACTGTGACATCATAATATTCTGCAAAAACACTTTCCTGGCCAGTACTCAACTCCATAACTCAGTAATAGAAGGGGAGATTGTGACCGTTTCACATTTGGTCGGATACTGAATTGGTGACACTAATGTTGGGTGCCCACTTTGAAACTGTGGTGATTTTATTAAATTCCTTCAAAGTCTTCACTACAAATTTTATATGAGTCTGGACAGACATGGTTGGAAACTGCAACTTGACTTGTTGGCGGAGGCATACGGCCACGAGGCAGCGTTTCTAGTTGCCATATGTGTCAGTTTCTCATATATTGGGTATCAGCCTCAGTTAACTCAGCTCTCTGGGTTACAGGTGGATATAATTTCCAGATATTGAAAGGTGTTGAATAATAGTGAACTATTTTATTATACAAAAATAATTGTTTTGTAAATGAGGTAGTCATCATCACCCACAATTATATTGCTGGAACTAGTGAAGTGAGTACATAGGTCTGTTGGAGCAATATCTGTTTTGGCATGCCTTATGTAGGGTGCCGTTTTAGTTTGTCAAACATCCTTTCAGTCATCTTGAAATATTCAAAATGCACTGCATCATTCACCATACACATTTGCTACACTCTCATGTTAACCTTTCCCTCTTGCCTTTGTTGTTCTGTTGGGCGTATGTACAGATCATTGTCTCACTCCTTGTTGTCATTCACTTCATTCATTCTTTCTGCAATTCTTTAATCCATAAAAGCTTTTCTCGCTTGCTATATTATCGTGTAAATCAATATGGATGCATGTTCTTTATTCTGGCTGCACAATACTAAATGGCATGTTTCTGCCACCTACTGATAACTTGTACACAGCAGGACTACAATTTGGAAAAGGAACTGACACTTTGCCTGCAGACAAGCGCACTGAAGCTTTCCCTAGATACGGTGATGAAGAGCTGTAATGATTAGTCAATTAATCAATTAGTTGCCAACTATATTGATAATCAATAAATTGTTTTGAGTCAATTTATAAGAAAAAAATATCCAGCTTCTCAAATATGACTATTTTCTGGTTGAGAAGAATAGAGAAATTACACACAATGAATACAAATGTATGAAAGCGGACAGAACCGTATTTTCTCCCCCAGATTTCATCAGATTTTGACTATTCATCACTCTGCACGCAAACATGCACTACGACTGCTACTTTTCAATTTCAAATTAAGTTCAAATAAAACAATCAGCTACAACTTTAGTCAAATGGTTTTAGACTCCAGCAGACAACCCTCTGGCTGTCATTGGCTTGATTAACCGCGGCTGATGCAGAGCAGAGTCTGTGCCAGCTGCCATCCGCGACAACTCCACATTAGAATGACAAGCAGCAATTTCATCAGCGTTGCAAACTCTGTCATCACAATTGGCCACATAACTGAAGGCTACATGCTTTTCTCTGGTTCTGAGTAAAATTCCAAACTGTAAATTTACCAGAAACCTGAGTGTGCTGCAAGAGCTAGTGAGATTATAAACCTGTCATGTGTCATGTTTGATTGACTAATAATTTAGTTTCCATGTGTTCAAAATTAATTGCATAGTTTTGTACAAAGAAGAACAGAACAGAGCGACTCCAATGTGATAATGGCTTTTGGCCATGAAACTTTTCTCATTTTAAAGCCACACCACTACTTTGGCTACATCTGTAAATTGGCCAGTTGGTCCACCACTTTTGGTTTCGAGTAAAATACTTTGACAACTTTTGGATGGATTGCCGTGAAATTTGGTACACACAGTCATGGTCCCCAGGTGATGGATTTTAATAACTTGATTATCTTCTGACATTTCATTTAGCGCAACACTGGTCCATATCAGCTTATGACAGAATACCTAAAGCTAATGACCAGACACATTAGGGCCAAATATACATTTTTTTGTCCCATGAGTGGTAAAATCCTTAGAATAGCAAAGTTGTCTCCCCATTTTTAATTCTTTTGACGTATTTTTCTCTCACAGTAAGGATCATCACAGCCACATTGAGCTTTTAGCACGGCTGTAGGTTAATCTGTACATTCACACACACACCTAGACCCTACAGGTGATAGCATCTCTGTGTTCTAGGCTTTTCAGGGACAGCAGGCCACATCTGTCCAGCAATTGAGGCTCAAGCCAGAACTTAAAGAAGGATCTTAAGATGCAGCTGCCTATAATCTTTTTGTCTTCTCTCCCTTTTGTCCATCAGCCTCTCTGCCATCCCATCCTCTGACATTGGGGATCCAATATGGCTTTGGATACTGGCTTTATTTTTTGTATCTCACTAGAAAGGCCCCAAAGTCCTGTCATGTCATTCCACAGGCACCTACTTGCCACCCAAATCCTGGCATCTTCCCCTGATGGGCAGATACACAGGACACACGGTTTCATATGTTACGCCATTTTTATTGGATCTGTCCAATCCTTAATCCAGCCAGATGGAGTTCTGCTCTGACTGCCAGACCACCAGTCAGGCTTTCTGCTCTCTAGTGTTGATGGCACAAGCAACTCCAATTCCGCGTTTAATCAACAGTGTGTGTGTGTGTGTCCTTGTTAATGAATTCATCTTTTCTTCTCGGAGTCTGTTTTATTTCTCAGTCTCCCTCAGGGATGCAGACAGTTGTTCAGACTTAGTTCACTTAGTTTCAGTTTAGAGAGACAGCCAAATTTGCATCCTGGAAGGCTAATGGGTTCAGTGTGCTCATAAAAAAAACTACCGTAAATTCTCAGATTGTGTCCACGGTTTTTATTTACTTCGGTGGCCTTTAATTGGTTGGTTTAATTGCTTATATAAGAGACAGGCATTTATTTCTTATTTCCCCTGTTCCCCAGTTAGTGCTCAACCCAAAACCTCCTCCATGTTGACCTGTTGTCCTGATAAATGATTATTATTATTACACTGTAACGCCCATTTTCAAAGCACTGATTCCATCAATACAGCAAGAGTCATGCCAGGTGTTCCCCTTTGACTTTTTCCCTAAACAAAGTTAAGCTTAACTTAAATAAAGATAACACTATGAAGCACTTGACTGACCTAAATATCGTCACTTTCATTTTTACACATCCAGCAAGAGGCTTATGTTACCTTATTTGGATCATGATATTGAGGTCCGCTCTGTAAGGCTGTAGGCCTGCATTAAAGGTTTTAATATAGGAAATTCAGACTACTGATTATTAACTATTTTTATTGTGTAAACATAGAAGGTGTCCAAAGGAAGGAAACAAATAACTATTGCTAATTAAATGAGGAAACTGCAACCACGCTCTCTGACTAAATTTAACTCCCTTCACAATGAGACTAAATAAACAGAATCTGAATTTGGAGCTCACAGTATTATTTCCAGAGCTGAAAATCCTGATCATTAACTGCCCCCGATACCCACAGAGTCTGGACTCTGGAGAATATTGTTTCCCACATGCATACAAATATAGAACACACACATGCAGTTACAGATTGACAGTAGCTCAGTTATGAACTAAGAGATTTGAAGGAAGCAGCCCCGGAAATGTGTAGTTCACTGTGAACTGTGTGGGGTACAGTACTAATAATGAAACATGTTTACATTTTTTTTCACTCTATACTGGCCATGTGCCAATCCCTTGTCTTATAGTTAGGCTTAGTTCTTGTGGTCCAACAAACTGTTTGATGAATAATCCCACTTACAGGAAAGAATGCCCTTTAATACAGACCCATGTAAATTAGCAGATTGTGTATCGCATGGAACCTTGTTGGGGTTATAAACCTTTCAACATAATCTTTGTGTGGCTTAAGCGCTTAATCGCATTTTCAACAAGCATGTTTTCAGGAGGATTTGTATTCCTCATATACACAATGACAAATGGGAGCTGCCATGCTTAACTAGCTTTCTGCTGTTTGCCACTAAAGGAGAGTCCTTTAGAGTTTAAATGTCTTGCTCAAGGCTCTTCAGTAATAGCCGTTGAAGGACTAGGCAGTGCGTCCTGATACTTTTCAGCAGGTTCTGGTATTCAGAGCAGCCGTCCTCTACTGTGGGTGCTTATGTTTTGACTTTTTTATGCTTCTCTCTCCTCTTTTTTCCCGACAATGAATGATGGCACTTATCCCAGGTATGCACTGTGGCCTTGCCTGAAATGATTGCATGCATCTTTGGGCAAGCCCCTTTTCCATCGAAAGACATAGTTTCCATTTGCTGTAATGACAGAATAATGGCATCACACCTGGTGCTCCACCCTCATTTTCTTGCACGTACAAACACATACACACCTGCACGCGTATACACGTGGACACACATTGACGCACCAAAGAAGAAACTCAGCCAAAACTAAGCAAACATATAAATTCCTGTGACTAAGGGGTTAGAGGTGTTAGGTACCTCCTACAGTTGTGCAGGGAATCCCCACCCAGCCCCTTGCCTACACTCCCAACACTGCCTGCACTGCCTGCAGCTTTACCCCTCACCCTTTCCTTACAACCAAGTGGAAACTCATAACCACCTTTCATTGGGTGTTTTGGCAGTACTGTGCACATTTTTTCACTTTTGAACTCGTCCTACCCACCTTGTTTCTGTTTTCAAGGAAAAAAATGCCCCCTGTTGTATAATGCTACCATCTGGATCCACAAAACATCACAAACATTAGCTGTCCAGAGACACATGGAATAGAGCTATGTGGCTTGGGCCAGTGATAAGGGAGTTCCTTGGAATATGTATTTTATGTCTTTGCTTTTTAAAAAAAATTTTAAACAGTGTTTTGTCATGTTAGTCCATTGCATTCTAATAGCTGTTAACAACAATAGCACAAGAGTGATTCAAATATAAGGACAATACATGTTCAAATCTTGAGCCAGTCAATAGGAGAGAACAAATAACAAGACCTTATCAGCAACTCTTGGCAAGTACTGTAACTCTGTTAAGCTTGCGCACTTTTTCAGTGGTAGTGCAGTGCATAGAATAGGGTTTCCTGTAATCCAAAATTTTTAATTGTGGCAAAAAGTAGAACCCACACACTGTTCTCTGCACACAGTGTTTATTTATTTGCCGTTGCTATAGAACATTTCCATCAATCAGATCTTCCTGAGGCACAAACAGGCTACAAACATCAAATTATGCACATATCTCTGAGCTCTGATTCCTGATTCTGCTTTTTGCCATGATGTCTCCTGTTTAGACCAGCACCTGCTGAAGAGTTGTTTTTTTTTTTGGATGTGCAGTACAAGTCAAATTTTGGACACACTTTTTTTTATTCAATTGACTGGGATGGTTCGTTCAAACTTTTGACTGGTTCCATATTCACTTCTTTTCTTCACATTTTTGAACAATTGGACATTTAAACAAAATGTAAGGCCACATACTTTGACAGACAAACTAATGTGTTGTCTGTCACCCTGATGGTCCTGCACATATATCAGACTGAAAATATATATCTGCACCACTAGTGGATGGATTTCCATGAAAAGTGATACCAATTTATTCTTTACACAGGATTGGAAAAACTGGAGGAATTTTTGGCATGTTTGTTTGAAATATTATTGCACCAATTAATCAATAATTACAACAAATAGTTGATATTCTATTGATCAGCTAATGTTGTCAGCTGTATTTGAAGATTAATGCTAAAAAAAAAACATGCTAAACCTTAGCATGTAACCACAAGTCCAGTAAAGAATAATACAAAGGTCTTTACATTGCGCATATCAAAAGAAACCTCCAAGTTGTGCTATAAATCTCTTTTGGTGAGTACGGAGCCCTAATAACAAGGTCTTGCATGTGCCTTAAAATTATGCTCTGCGTCTTTCTGAGGGTATGTTTCATCTTCATGCTTGGATCCATCAAGACCTCAGTCCTTCTGCTCTTCTGGAGGAGGGGCCGATGAATCAGCTGCATCCTATATATGGCAAATTCTGTGGTCTTGGTCAGCAAGTCCTTGTAGTTAATTTCAGCTCAGTATGTGGGGCAAACAACCCTGGTAGAGCACAAGTTATTGATGCCTGAGCCAATAGACAATATTCTGTTTCTTTTGGACAGCAAAACTTTTCACTTCTTAATGTGACAAACTGTGACAAACTACTGTGTGTCCAGTAAATGACCAGTGAGACTGTGAGTTACTGGCAATCAATCCATTATTGTAAAAGAATAAATAAGTCAGAATTACATCTTGTTAATCATATCTCCAAATTGACATATCGCTTATTGTTGACTATTGCTGCATAATGAAGACATTAGGAAGCATGAACACAGCAGCTGTTTAGGGGATAAATGTTTGGTTGTAGAGCACGCCCAGCAACCCCGAAAACCCAACCACATTTAACAGTTACTGCCCAAAGCATTACCCCAGAATAAGTGATCATTATGTGATATCCGCCAGCTGGTGTCCGAGTATTGAGTGTATATGTCATGGTCTCCATGGCGACTCTGGTTTATTCATTTACACACGCACACACACAGTCCCACAGATGGACAAGATCTTGGAAGCAGCCAGGCGTATTGTCTCGGACAGATTAAGGCTGAATCCATTTTATGCTCTGAATTTAAACAAGGGCATTTGTGTTCGACTGTGAAGGGAACAATGGTGACCTCATCTGTCTGTGTTGAAAAACAAAACATCAAACACTACTGTTTTTGATAAGCTCGAACTAAAGATGAGTTTCTCTGTGTCTCATTTAGAGAAAAACAGTTCATGTGGCACTTGAAGCTCATCTTTCCTCAGAGCAACACCGAGTTCAGTCAGAGGAGGTGAGTTACACAATAAGATTCAATTTCTTAAATGTTTCTGCCTAAACGCTCCGAGTTTTATTAACTATATCATGCACCTATCTCGTTTGATCATTTTAATACTCGGAGTGATGTTCTTGTTGCTGTAGAAAACATTTTCGTAAACATATCATGCGGGTGCACAATCTGTAACTTGGCAAGGGCGAGCTTTGAGATCTGCATGTGTTTATCCGGGATTATAAAAGCTGCACAGAAACATTATTCATTACCGCAATGATTTGACTTGATTTGGATGGTAACATGCATCTGTTTTCTCCTACATTTGTTTCCTCTTCCACAATCTTCTTTTCTTTTTTTTTTCTCCTTGTTTTAGAGTGTCCGACGGGAAAACCCTGGAGCAGATCTTGACCCCTTATATTCACCCTACAGAGTCGGACCCCGTGACACGCCAAAAGTGAGCTTTTGTCTTCTTAACACTTCATTTCCTTGTGGTATTTTTGTTTTTTATTATTAGAAGTGTTTGCCTACCTGTTTTGGAAAATACTTCCACGTCCAGCTGTGTCACTGCTGTTTTAGCTCTCTGCCCACACTGATGAATAGTGCTGCTTAAAGCTGGAGTTATATTTGACACAGTGGGATTCCTGCTGTAGATACCTACTGCACAGGTTTCGATTTTTACAGTTCAGTGATGATTTCACCCATTAATAACACCGCCGCAATGCTGGAGAGATGCATCATACATGATCGAACCGTATCATGTTTTGAAAGCTCCCCACATTAACTGTTATTACATTCCTCCATTTACTTTGTGATGAAAAGCAGTGGCTGGTGCAGATACTTGCAGGACTGGAGTTAAATTATTACTGCCTACAATCATCATGCTTATGTTCTTTAGTACACTTCTGTAGAGAGATGATCGCAGTGAGCAGAAGGTCTGCAGCGGAGATGATTTTGCAAGATGTGTGTTTGTTTTCCTAATGTTATTTTAACTATCAACAATCTCCACTGGCATCAGAAACCTGCAGAAGAAAACACATGCAGCCCATGCTGACACATCACAATTGTTGCAGCATCCACGTGGTAGTTACATTTTTTAAGGAGCCGTGCGTCAGCTTTGGCGTGACTATGGCAGCTACACGTGTGGGCCACATTAGTACATCATAAACTCTTAAACGCACAACCATAACTCAAGCTTAAACCTGCATTAACCTTTTTTTGGCCTCTTGGGACCAGAGCGAACAAGTTGTGAACACAGCCGAGGCGTATCATAACCTTTTATGTTGATGTGAGGGAACTTACATATTCAGCAGTTACGGAACAGTTATCATTCATTTGGAGTTGTGTTTCTGACCACCAAGTGAATGTAAGTCCAATTTTCACTCTCCTTTAACTCTGTTTTTGCTCTCTATTGACTCCTGAGGGAAATATCTGGCTCTCTAGCTGCTAAATGCTCCACTATGTTCACCAGCTCATCGCTAACTGTGTCTGTTTGCCATTTGGTGCTGTGCAGGTAGTGTACAGTGAGTTTTTAGAGCTTTTTCTTTGAAAACAGCTGCCCTGCTGCACTGAAAATGATGCTATAAGAGTGCTGAGAGCGAACCAAAACTGTAAAGTTGCAGCTGGACAGCTAAAAAAAAAAAAAAAGAGCTAAAACTGGCTATGAAAGCTATGAAGAGCTGCAGAATTAAGTGATAATTCATCACTACGAATGACATTTCTGACATTACACGTAGTCATTTGATACATTGTTATTATGAAAAATATCAATTATAGCCACTTTAAGGGTATGCCAGGGCCATGTATTGCATTCAGTGGTAGAAGTCTCACTAGGCAGTGTTTTTATTGTCAGTGGACTTATGAATAGACATTAAAAAAAAAAGAATTTAACAATGTGATGATAGAAATCACCGCCATTATGGTTTGGAGAATCTCATTTAGATTAAGTTTAAGGATAATAGCTGTTGCTTAGCCCATCGTTTTCTCTTGAGAAGTTCAAATAAGTTCGAAATGAGCAGTGTTGCTGTGAAGCTGTGTTTAGTTAGTGGCTTCTCTTGTTCATAACACATGGGAGAGAGTGATGAAAACAAAGCTAATTGAATTGCTCACAATAATTGCTGTTGAAATGCAGATCCAGTGATATCTGCACTTCAGCAGAATAGTTTAGACTCGAACAACAGCATGACGTAGACACATTCGTCTGCTATTACATCGCAGCGCCCTGGGAATATTACACCAAGCATCGAAGCAGCTTGAACATGCATGCACACTGTATACGAATCGGCTTCAACGGCCTGTTCTATTTCATGTTATATTGTACTAGTTTCATCATTTTTGTTCTGTAAAAAGACTAATTGTAGCCACGACTGCAGTTTGGGTTTTGATGATTTGTAGCAGGTCCACTGTCGCCTGAATGCCAGACCAGAGCCCCTGTAATTGAGTTTGGCAGTGGTGTGTTTTAAGGATTATGCTTCAGTTAAAGGCTAACTACAAATCAGTCTGTATGTACAAGAGCCCTTTACGAGAGGGAATAGGTCAAGAAACATATATAGCTCTCAACTGATTCATATCATATTTATGGTCTCTTAGCTCCCATAACAAATCTGTTTTTTATTTCTAATTGAAATAAATTGAGCCTGTATGAATTAATTTTACTCTTAACACTGTGTTGATCTGTGCTTTCTACGCCTTGTCACAGTTGTGCTGGTTTTGGTCTACACTCACAGTCCTGTAGCTTTATAAGAAATACATACTCTCAGAATGTGAATGTTTCCTGTTGAGCGTATGAATAAGTAGAGTGGCTCCTTTAACTAAATTTCTTTGTATTAATGCAAGAGAAATTTCAGTCAGAGAATGTACAGATTCTGTTATTCAAAGGTCATTTTCTGTCCTGGCGTTTCATATTAAACCAACTCATTCCAATTTCAGTGACACAGAATTTCGTCGCTGTCTCTCTATGTTCCCACCATCTCACTCTCCTACGTTTATCTCGGTAATTTTGCTCCTGCTTCGCTTTCTTTTCCCAAGCTCATGTTTCTCCCAACATGTGCTGCTGTCTTGAACAAGGCATGTTCTTTGATTGCTACTAGATCCACTCAGTATTTCTAACCTGAACCTCTAAGAGAACAGTGATCTGACTCCTCCGACTTAATGTTTGCACTGATAACAGTCAGCAGTAAGAAGTCTGCAGTGAGAGCACACTGTAGACTGTTGTATCTCTTTAAATAGACACTTGACTTGGCCCAGCGCCAGCCATTTAGACACAGCCTCTGCTTAGTCTAGTCAAGTGAGTGGGCTTTAACTCTCCATGGGCCATTAGCTTGCTGTTTACAGCAGGCTCAGGTACCATGGCCATCACTGGCATGGAGGATTGTCTCTTACAGAAGCCTCAGTCAGAGCATCTACATATATCTGTCAGCATACACCAAACAAGTGTACATTTGGTCTCTGCTGTGCTACGTTCAGTGAGCTCTTTGTGTTTTGACCTTTGCAGAGACCACCATAAAATACTGCACAGCCTATGCATGTGTACCTTTTCTTGTCTTTTTTTTTTTAGGTAAACATGGAGTTGACACATTAAGCATCTGTGTTGATGTGAATTTCTGTTTTAGGTTGAAGATATATGCGCACGCCTCGTCGGATCACGTCAGAGTCTTCATGAAGGCAGAGGGGAGAAAGGCAAACTCTGTGAGGTGAGATTTATTCTCTACTTGTCTTTCTCATTTCCCACAGTGAATGTACGATTCTTCCCTGTAGGCCTGCAACTAAAGGTTATTTTCACTATCAATTAATCTGTCCATTATTTTCTCGATTATCCATTTGTCCAATAAAATGTCAGGAAATGTTTCCCAACTTCCAAGGTGATGTCCTAGAAATCAGCGTGTAAAACACATGCACATCTCTCTTGTCCAGGTGATGAGTCCAAAAGAATATGTAGTTACTCTGTGTCTCTCAAAGACTCGCAACATTGTAAAATGCTCCCGTAAAAATAGAATTTACTATTTTTGAAGCTCAAACAAAACTATTTTTTGATATGTAGTAAAGAAGAATATTTTTGCAGGAGCGTTTTACAGTGATTTGTGTCTTTAAGAGACATTGTAGTAACATCCTCAAATAGTTTTTGCTCCAACCAACAGTCCATAACCCAACTATATTTAGTTTACTATCAGAGAAGTATAAATAAACCAGACAGTGTTCACATTTCAGATGCTGAATCAGAATTTGGGATATGTTTCTTAAACAATTAATCGATTGTCCAAACAGTTGCTGATTAATGCTGACTAATAGATTAGTTGACTGTTAATTGACGCTTTACTTCCTTGATACTAGAGATCTGGTTCTGGTACAAGTGGATCGTTTTCAGACCTTGTGGCTAAAACCACAGCCTGACAGATACTTGATATTTAAAACACATATTTAAATGTGAGCGTTTCAAAAAAATCTTATATGTCAACCAATATTTTTTTTCCAATATAAAAAACATACATTTCTATGAAGGATCCCTTAAAATTTTACATTTTACAGTTGAAAAACAGAATTTTCAGTGGAAAAACTAAACTACCTCAAACATATTGTATTTTTGGCTTTTCTGCACTGACATGTTTTGTCACTTATCAGCTGACATACCCACTGATACGAATATGTCTGTGATGAGCTAATATTACTAAATAATACTAGTATCTAATACAGAAGATGGAGTTATATTGGAGATACAACTGTGCCCTGCACAATAAAACAAAAGTAGTAAAACAAACTATTATTACAGACAAATAATTTAAAAAATAAGACACAGGGGTAATATCGATTTCATATTTCTGATCTAGTATAAAATAAAATGGAACACACTTCTATTATCACCAGAAGTGTGTCAGCATCCTGTCATTTCTCAGGCATCCTTTCCGTGTGACCGTTCTGACCATTTGATTAAGCTTGCCAGTCATGACAGATTTATTTGGTGTGTATGAAATCGACATAATTTATTTATCAACCTGACATCACTGCCTTGTAAATTCCTGCAGAGCTACTCAGACTTTTGGCAGCGAGGCCTCAATGGGAAGGTTTTTTCTCTTTCCTTTTTCACTTTAACTCCAACACTGACAGTGTCTTTGATCAGAAAAATTCTCTGGAACTTTTATCTTCAACCTGTGTCTCATCTTTCTTTCACTTTCTCTCTTACTTTCTGTTTCCATAATTTCTGTCATGTTTGCTTTCCCTTCCCATCCTATCCATCTTCCGTTCTTTTTCTTTTTCTTTTTTTTTTCACGGGGTCGGTCGATGGTGTTGATAGCACCCATTTGCCTCACCTACTTTTGGATTCTTTGGCTGTCTTCCATTTCCACTTAGTCATGGAGTAAATGATGATCCTCGGTGCACAAAATCATTACCCCCCTGGCAAGCGTGAAACATCATGAAACCTCCCACCCCATCCTTCATCCTTGTAACACACACATGCTCCTTTTGTTTTGCCCAGTGGGCTGGCAGCCGAAACTATGCAGATAAATTATATTTTATGGCAGCATATAGAGAGGAATTACTGAATGAAGAGTGTAGAGATGTGACAGATTAATGCGAGCCAAGATTTAGCAGAGACTGTCAGTGCGTCACCTTTTACCCTTTTATGAATCTGATGAAAATTTGAATGCTTTAAAATGTACCATTATCTGTGATGCTGCACACCTTTACAATATCAACTTTATAATGACAGCCATTACTAGGTAGTTTATAACGCTGCATAATCACAGATTATTAATACATAATCCTCGTCAGGTCAAAAAGTTTCTACAGATTTTCACCCCAAATACCCAGGTTTCTTAAAAGTTGTAGATTTATATGTTCTCATGTGTCAAAAAGTTCTACTTCCTGCTGTTTTCTTCACTTTCCACTACGGCTGATGGTATTCTGGCGATGTGAAATCCTTAGAATCGTTTGTTAAGAGTGAAGAGAAAAATGGGTCATATTGACTAATATGCAGATTACGCTGCAGATTAGTCAGCTTCTAGAAAATTTGTACCACGGCCCTTTTGAGTCACTCTACTCTAATGCTTGATTGTCTCACATTGCTCGTAAGTTGCTTTGGATCAGAGCATCTTCGTAATGACCAAAATATGTTGATCAGGAAAAGAAAAGGAAAAAGAAACTGAGGATCTTTGATAAGCAAATGACATTTGTATTATTACTTTTTTTTTTTTTTTTTTTTTTTTTTAACATAAATACAGAAAAAACTGTGCATTTTTACAGATAATTACCAAACATAACACGCAATTTATGATACTAATTATTTCACTGAATTTGAATTTGTTTCAAAGCAAAAAAAATGTTGCTTGCTGCTAAATTTTGTGATTAATAACCTTTTTTATATTGGCCATAGTGGCTCATTGTCCGTGTTATATTTATGCTTAAATGATATTCACTTATATATGAATAAAGACTTTGTTCCACACACACCAGTAGGGCTGTACCCAAATCAGAATTTTCCTAAGACGACTCTGAGTTGCCACTTCTGGCTGAATATTCGGATTAGTCAGCTGATTGCGGTTCTGATTTATAGTAGTTTTTAAAGTAGTTTAGCCGTCATCACTAGCATTCAGAGCTTCAGAGTAGCGAGAAGAAACAAGTCACTCTGCCCTGGGTTTCCACCACCCTTCTCTATTTCCATTACAGTTAGTTTTGTAGTTGGGTGATCTTGCAATGTGACTCGGTTTGGAAAAGTTTACTGCCTACCACGCTGTTATCCTCTGTTGCCCCGTGCATAATGACACAGTTAAAGTAAAACTGCAGAGATTCGTCAAAATAAGATTTGACTGAGGTGCTTCTCAGCTGATGATTCAAATCGTTGATGTTTAACGGGCAGCCCTACACACTTAAGACAAACAAGGTGCACTTGTGCCTCTCCATAATGTTATATAAGTCTGGGCCAGGGAGTAGGGACTGTGAAAGTCTGATAAACCCAGAGTTCTCTCCACATTCTCGTACACATGGATGCTGTCTGTAGCTTCCTCTCCTTTGGTAGCAGGCTCTTTAATACCCAAGCCCCTCATCTCTAACTCCATTACACTACATTAATTCATTTTAAACTTACAGTAATGACACAGAAGTTGATTTGAGTTTTGCTATTTTTTTTTATAACAGCATCAAGCACAGAAAGACTGCAAATGTTCGTAGTACTGCAAATTCACATTTACTGATCTATACAGGGGGAGTATGTGATATCACCCAATGTGGAAATTCCCATGGTCACTCCCACCAGGGTGGAAAACATCCAACAGTCAACAGTTGGCGTCATGCTTTTACAGGGAAACATACATCACCGCTAAAACATAAGGAGCTGTTCTGCAAATCAACTGCATAAACACATGCAACAATAAGTTTTCACAGACTACTGACTAAAGAGAGGAGAAGTGCTAAGCAAGCATATGGTTTTCTGAGTAAAAATAATTAATAGAATAAAAAGTATTTTCACAAACTTGTCCAAAGACGACCAGAATAACATGTCAGCGTGTCCACAATCCTGCTTCAAGATTGGACCACTTCACTCCACTTCAACGAACCACTTCACTGTTCATTTTAGTTTATACTCTGTATTGCAGCTCTCCCAATTTATAATAGCCACCTGTTGTTTTATTTTGGTCAGTGGCGTCAAGGGGGGTGGTATCATTTAAACTGGTCGCGTCGAGATGGAGAGGTACATAGACAAAGGCATTTCCTGCTGACATTTTCTGATAAATGACTCATAACAATTGTTCTTAAGAAATGTTTCATAAATGACTGAACGGCTGTTTGCCTGATAGAGTCACAGTCTTTAATCAGAGGTTTGGAGAAAGAATGTTTGACTCTTGTCTTGTCAAGTCTGTATTAATGAGTGATTCAGCGGTATAAATCTCTCCCTGTCTCTCTCGCTCTCTATCCCACGGTTACTTTTTTTCCTGTCATACCTTAATAGCTTTGAGAATGGGGGTTAAGTAACAAGGGCCTGTTAAGTTCATAAATCAATTCTTAGTCCGTGTTTATTGTCAACATTATATTGAGGGTGGATGAATGGAAGTAGGGCAAAATTAGGATGCTTGTCCAAGAGGGGATTACCTTACATTCACTAGGTACAGTTACATAACAGGAGCATGGCAGACTACAGCTCTGATGAGAGGAGAGGGCCCCAGCAGACTAAGGCCACATCACATTTCAGGGGTCCCGAACAAGGTCAAAACAACGCAACCACAGAAGGGGCCTCCTCTTTTCGAATAACACAGTATTAGAGGTAAACCCCTAATTTTGAACTGTATTATTAATGTTATGAAGTCATGGCCAGTGGTAGTCATAGCTACGTAAAGGTCAAGTTAAACACAAAGGCTATGACTGCATGTTTTTGGTGTTGAAAGTCTACTGGAATATCAACGAACTCCAACAGAAAAGCTCTTGTGCTAAACTAAACATAGCTGTGTAACCAGTCAACATCCTCTTACTGGAAAGGAGACAGACTATGCATCAAGAGAACCATTCACACCCTTCTGGATGTTTGTTTGTGTTTTTTTTTTTTTTTGCGTGTTTATTTTTTATTCATGCCACTCCTGAGATCCAGAGGATGCCCTTAACTCCTTTCCTTTACCTCTTCTTTTCCTCTCAGTCAGCCGAATCCCACAGAACATCTACGCCTGTTGACGAATCAGAAGTAGAAATGCTTTTTTTACACTTGCAGCCAAAAAAGGAAGTCTGTGTGTTCATTGTGTTTTTTTTGTTTTTTTTAAAACCATAAAACACTGATGTTTCTGTCCTTCCAAGCTGTGCTTTCTCTCACATATTTGTGGCAAAACCCTCTCCTTAGCCCTACTGAGCCTGTCGATCTGCTCTCCCTCAGCTTGCCCTAAAGCTGTGTTCAAGTTTGTTTCTGTGCAACAGATGCTTCCTCACCGGTCTCCTGCAATGCTTGACTAGTCTTGGGTATTTTTACTAAAATAGCAAGGCATTCATAACTACAGATATTATGTAATTGTTCTGTGTCACGGTGTTATTGCGGTAATATTTCTATTTATTTTGATTTGTGTTAATCCCTATTCATTGCAAGTTCCCGTCAGCCTCAGCTGTATTGAGATTAATGCTAACGTAGTGCGGTAACAAGCTGAATATTCATATGTTATCACTTAGCGGGTGTGTTCAGTGGTGAAGAGGGAGCTAAAGAGGATGGTTGCATGCCTAATATCAGGATCATCAGTGCATACCACAAATACATGTCAATGCACAAATGAGAAAGCCATAATCTATCTGCCTTCATTGTTATCATAAAACAATGCAGGTGCCAACTTTTAAACATGCATATACCGCCGTATATTTCCACCAGATTAACCTCAGGTTTCAACATCACTACATCAACCGCATTAACACTGCTATCTTCCTGCTGATGGGTTTCAGCAGTGCAGGAGGAAAACAATAGGAACCTCCGTGGAGAGAACATCAGTCATGCCCTCCGTTCATTCACAAGAACACTATATAGAGACCAGATGTGTGCGTGTTCTTGGCCCAGCTTTCTAGAAATGGCCGGAGCTTTAACAATCCCATTGACACTACAGGGGGCTACCATCTGCTTTGCCATCGACCCGTTTTGCACTGTTGTTTACAAACACTTATGTTTTAGGTTAGCTTGTATATCCAAAAAATAGAAAACATCCGTGAATATTCATTTATTACAAACTAGACATAAAAACAAATTAAATGAAAACGGCACTTGTCCGTTATGCACAGTGCAAACTGATGCAGCCCTTCTGGAAATTCTACTCCATTGTCTTCTAGTCGCGCTGCTTAACCTTTGACACAACCTTTTTTCTTTTTACCCTAAGACCCACCTACCAATTAATGTTGTCCCTGCAACAGTTTGTTGTGCTGTGGCAATACATTTCCTCAGTGTTTTGAGACCCACAAGCTATTACTTCTTTCCTTGATCCTGTACTGTTTTATTTGTGGGATTATGTGAAATAATCTTTATCCCAACTAAGAAAGACTTATCCAGGAAGGAGGTTTTCTTGGAAGTTGGCCCACCAGTAAAGACCTGTAAATGTCACATTATAGCAGAGTGCTTTGATTGGCTTGACGAGTGGGTGTCTACTCGGGCAGTTCTCAGTCTCCTTGTGATTTTAGCAAAACAAATAATGGCTCAATAACCCTGATTCCGTCACGGGTTTGACAGTCGGAGAGGATGGTGCCAGTGACTGTATATATCCAAAATATACCGTATATCCCTCTTAATATTTTGGTGATGACAGCCTTAATTGGATGATCTGAATCAGTTGAATATAGAGGTGAGCCATGTCTCCCGAGAATCCACTTAACTATTTAGTCTGGTGATTTATGACCATCCCTAATGCGTGACAGGACTTAGAGACAAGACTAGACTGATGTCATCTAATACAAAGAGCAAGAGGAGGGAAGAGAGCCGCTTCATGTGCTTGTGAGAGATGTTGTTGATTCTCTGTAAAGTCACTTTCCATCTCTTAAGACGAACACCAAGCGGGATCTTCACTGTGCCAAGCGATGACTTAAATCTCTATCAATCCTCAAAATGTTTCTCAGCCATCATCATGCCACAAGCGGCTGGCAATAAAGAGCTTTAGTCACCAGTTAAAGGGTTTCGACTACAATGTCTCTTTGTTGCACCTAAAAACTTGAAATTACCAAATATCTATAATTATGAGCAGAATACCACGTAATATAATTAATCCAGCATGCTGTAATTGAGACTGTCTTGTAATCTCCTGCTTAGTTTTTATTTTTATTTTTTTTTACCTGAAATAGGTACCACAAGTTGGACAATCAGAAGAGCCTGAGGGACAACCTGAGCTACAAAACACTGATTGAGTATCCTGTGCTGCATGTTGTTCTCCGAGATTATTGGAAGGACTATCCACTGAAAGGACCAGGTACACAAACACATTTTTGAAAATGTAATGAATGAAGATCCTACCCTTAAGCCAAATCCCGGACCAGAACTAACCCACTGATGCTTTTTTTTTTCACTTTCTGCAGTAGTTTAACACTCGTGTTTTCTGTAAGTAAACAGAAGGCGGACATAGAGCATGAGTCAAAACCAAATGACAACCCCTTTGGACTCCCCCGATTCCAGCAGCATTGTATCATGTCCTGGTTTCTCCATCTGGGACTTTAAAACTGCCTGTTCCCTTATTTTTCACTATGGCAACATGCTACCACAACGGAAATGAGTGTGTTCTGCACAGCATCACACACACCAGCTCAACCTCAACGGAGACCTTGGCCAAAAAGAGGATCAAACATGGCTTACTGTTGAACAGTGACCTCATGAGTTGTGAAATGACAGAAGATGAGAAAACAGAAGAGCGGGAGGTCTCGTACTTTTTCTCACCTGTTTGTCAGTCTCCTCTAGTGTTGAGTGTTTAAGGCCAAGAAGTGTCAGTCTTGTTTAAGTAGGACTTTTTATCATGAAAGAGCATACAACTATTTGTTCCTGCATCTATGTGCACAGTGTGGTCAAGCTGAGTATATCTCAGAGGGGTTAGTATGGTCACAAAAGACCACATTAACCCAGTATCATTATATTGTCATTCCCAGACTGGCTGAATGACGAATGAGGTCATTTTAGCCTGTGTGTGTGTGTGTTTTCAGTGATAAGGCCTTGGTGCCATGCTGTTTTGCTATAATGTTAGTCATAGAAACATCCTGATAATTTCACATGCCATGGCCTGGGAAGCTGGGCAGGATGTGATAACAAGCAATCGGACACTGTGGCAGCAGCGTGACCAGTGAGGATAAAGTAGCATTGAGGGCCTAGCAGGCTCTGAACACACAGCAGTCAGTCAGTATTCTGGTTCAACTACATTTATTGCCTCACTGACTCTGAGCCAGCATTTCTGTGATTACATTTTTACCTTTTTCTTGTGTGGCTCATGTTGTGAAATTACTTTTTTTCACATCACACGTAAAAGAACAAGTTTAAAATCCAAATGTTGTCACCCTCTTGTAGATAATCTGTGTGCTCTACGAGAAGGATTTAGGTTATAGGCTGTGAACAAAGTGCAAACAGAAAGTTAGACAATTAATCAAAATCAAAACACAATGACTTTGAGCTCTCTATTATAGCATTTTTTATAGATGTCTCATGATGGAATACGGCCATCAGAGTGTTTGCACTGAGATGAGTGTAGGCTCCAGGTACCATTGGCTTGCTACGTGTAGCCAAACCAAAGCCACAGTACTCTACTGTTTGGAAACAAACCAGGAGTAACTTACAGTGAAGACAGACTGACCCAAATCCCTGGCAGACTAGGGTCTGGCTTAAAGAGGCGTTTGCTCTAGTGGGAGGAAAGTTACGCTAGCTAGCCTTGGGATACAGGTAAAGAGAGTGTTTAATTTATGAGTAACGGCCAGGGTCTCACTGTTGACGTCACTGCTTACGGCTAGTGTAATGGAATAAATGTTTCTGTGAAAACGGAAGAGGCATTTGGACATCTCACTTGTTCTACTCAGAGAACCAGGGTCACACAGGTAACCTACAATTGGATTGGATTTTTTTTTGAAAGGACAAATACTAAATCTAAGATAGTAATGTCTTCGGATCCTGTTCAGAATTAGTAAACAGCATAAGGCTACAAGCAATTATTTCTTTATCAATTACTCTGATCATTATTTTCTCAGTTAATGGATTAGTTTGGTCCATAAAATGAACATCCTCAAATTTCTTGCTTGTTATATTCAATCTACTTACAGAAGAGTAAAGCAGGCCTACATTTCTATTTAATGTTGAGAATCCACATGCTCCATCTAAAACTCCTTGCTTATATACATTACCAGTCAAAAGATTGGACATACTTTCTCATTTAAGTGAATGGGAAGATGTGTCCAAACTTTTGACTGATACTGTACCTCAATGAACCTCAAAATTATACAGACACAAAGACAATTGTAGGGCCTTTTAAGTTCTGTAAGTAATGGTCCGTGGCACAGATAAATGCTTGATGGGAGGCAGACATAGCTTTTTAATTGTGTCTCATGTTACCGCTCAAAGAAGAAAAGCTGAATTATATAAATTTTTCATCTTATAAGCTTAAAGTATCTGAGGTTTAAAGTGAATTTTACACACATGTAGTATATACATGCACTTAATCACATGCATTATATAATTCAGTGGACTGTGAGGAGGTCAT
Source organism: Euthynnus affinis (assembly GCA_029490765.1). Lineage (NCBI taxonomy): Eukaryota > Metazoa > Chordata > Actinopteri > Scombriformes > Scombridae > Euthynnus > Euthynnus affinis. Next base: position 25,452,310 of record CM055848.1, on the reverse strand, counting down.
GTTGGAGAGTTATTTGCTTATAATTCACAATTATCATTACAGTTGTTATTCCACAGCCTTTCTTTCACACATGTCCACCCTACTTTATTGCGCAACTACATTAATTTCTTGGCATTTTGCCTCATCCTGAAACAAGCAAGGGGCCAAACCATAGCGTCATCATTCCCAAACTGTACTTTCCCTGTCTTTCTCACTATTTTTGTATGCCCCAGCTGTGCACATACGAATTCACGGCATCTACTAATGATAACTCTGATCACTTGTATATATGTTTTGACAATGCACAAATTCCACTGTTGCAACAGCTTTATTTCATAATGGTTTTTATATACAAATGTGGTAATATTGTTTCAGCTGAACCTGCATCAGCCTTCAATAGTGTGCCGAAAAAGACTGAAGGGGTAGACCAAGTGGAGGAGGATCTGACCCAAGTTTCACCATCAGGATCTCGCATCCCAGATGGAACCAACATCTGGACGGGAACCTCAGAGACCAATCCTGACACTGAGCCCCCACTGGAGAAAAGGGCCAAGAAAGAAGCAGGAGAGGGAGAGCTAGAGGAGGGAGAGATCATAGACAGTGGTGATGATGATGAAGAAGAAGAAGAAGAGGAAGAAAATATTGAAGAGAATACCCCGTGTAAAAAGAGCTGTGATAGTGCCAAACGCCTCGCTAATGACACAGACCTTACTAAAGATGAGCTAGCAGGCAGTGTTGGTGAAGTTGTTGGTGGTGGTATTAATAAGCACAGCGGCAGCAGCAGCAGGGATCAGTGTGTAAATAAGGACATTACTGGTCCTATTGATGACAATAGAGCTGCCAGAGAGAGTACTGAGGTCAGCATGACTAAGGAGGATGTTTTGAAAGAGCCGGGGGCTGTTTCTACCCACCGCTGTCATGATGAAAATGAGTCAGCTAAAACTACTGACAGCTGTGGATTGGAATGATAATGCCGATTTTGCAGATGCTCAGGATGAGACGAGTGACGGGGTAGACATATTTAACAGGAAGTCAATAGTCCTGCATCAATATAATTAAGATCAATGGAATCTAACAGTATTTTCAGTCTTTTTATACAGATTATTTTAAGAAATGAGAATAATGTTGCAAACTGTATCATTGTATATACATAAAATCATTTCAATGATATGTTTAAAATTTAGGTTTAATTAATCTGTCTGTTCAAGCATGTTTTCTTAAATAAAGATATTTTTTGGAAATGTTTTTGTATTTGTGTTCCATGACTGCACATTAATGGTGGATAATTAGACTAGCAAAACATTTTATATATATATTTAATAATTAGTATAGAACATTTAGGTTTTATAGGTCATTCTTGACCTCTGCAATAGCAGTTAACAAAACCATTTCACTTCAAGGCCCATCCAATAGCTATCCTGGAGTTTTTGATCATATCACATGATCGTCATTAGAATGAAAGTTGCTGATGAAAATGAAAATCATGTGTTTGTTTTATCAACTGCTGTTCCCAAGGCCAAGATTGAACTTTTAAGAAGACTTTAAAGTGCTCAGAAAAAAGTAAATTTGACAATATACAATTCCATTACAATTAGGCAAACTGTAAAGATCATGTAATAGCATCAAGAGCTTCAGATACATTACCTTAAAGTGAGATTATCAGTAAACAGTTTGTGTGTAAAAGAAGTCTGTTAATATACACATTACACTTCAGTATGTATCCTTCTGTTTATACCCCTTTATTGACCATTTGTTTTAATTGAAAACCAAGAGGAACCATCCCCATGCTGTGCCTCCATCACCTTTCAGGTTCAACAAATTTCTCCATTCTGTCAAGCTAAAGTAAGACCATTAGTTTCATTTTCCATCAGCTAATAAAAGTTAATGTTGACATGCTCGTTTTTCTGACACCTCTGGGGTGTCTCCCTGCATGAATGTACTTACGCATGTGGTGTCTCTACATACCATATTCTTACCTAATGTTAGTTTATTACAACAGCAGACTGCCAGTAATAACTGACAGTGTAGCTCATTGGTGGGGCCTGTGTTTATAGATGTGTTTTTATAACCCATGCTAACCTCTTTTGGATGTTAACCCCTATGGATCGGCTTTCTTTGATGTCTGGCCTGTGATGACGCATTTTCCACCCTTTTGCCGTCAGGGGCAATGATCTCACATCTGACTGCGCATCCCTCCACAATGGAGAACTTAGAGACCAGAGACCCCCAATTCATTGTCCTAAATGAGTAATTTAATTTTAATGTTCAAATGTTTCAATACAATTTGTTAATCTATCCCACTGGGACCTGATTAAAATACATACTTTGCTGAACAAACATCATCAGCCCAAAGTATTGGTTAGTTTTTGCTGCAAAGGTGTTTCTTGCAGCTTTTTCTTGGGACTTTTTAATTTACAGTCTCTGGAAAAGTGTCTTAGTGTGTTATGTCTACAATACAGTAAAAATACATTGGTGATTGTAATGTTGACAGTGAAATGCGTGAAAATTGAATGTCAACTATCAAAAACATACAGCATTACATACAGTACTTTGATAAATGGTATCTTTTTGCAGACTACCATTGCACTGCATAGAAATGACGCAACATATCGCCAAGTGGATGAAAGTAGTAGTAACCATACGCGTGCCTTCTTTTATCATTACTTTGCCTGTGTTGAATTACCACCCATTTTATTTTAGCAGGTCGCTTAATTTTCTATCTCAATAAAGTCACTCATTGTGACCACACAAAAGCAGTGCTTTTGTTTCTGTTTGCTGTTAAAAGTAATTCTGAGCTGTTTTTAGTCTGCGGAGAACGCGGGCATTGGAAATAATGCCTCCAATTTAACTAAATTGCCCATTGAAATTTCTGAAGTTGGTTTGCACTTAATTAGTCTTGATTTGGTGGGCAGGGCTCAATTGCACTGCGTGCAGAGCTGGTTTTTATGAGACCAGCTTTGGGACACAGCTCTGCTGTGGTGGCCTTATCCAGAATCTGGCTAATGTTGGCAGAACTCCGTATCAGGAAATGCAGGTACTGAAGCACAAAATCAAGTCTCCAGAGCCTGATGTCAGCCATTTTCTCAAGACACATGGAGTGGTTGTCGTTAGGGACACTAAGAATCATTTATCAAGAAGATCCTCCAGAAGTGCATGGAAAACATTTTGTTCAAAATCAAACACTTTTCATCTGCAACCAAGTTTACAATTTTGCATGCATATTTCACGTTGAATTGACATTGAACTGATTTTTCGCTTACCTCACTGTTCCAAGCTTAGAGAAGTACCACTAAATCAGGCCATCTGCTTTTCCTAAAATAAATGCTGTTCTGTGACATTTTAGAGCACTCCATAATTGTGGTTTTCTGTTGCCTGTTAATTGTTGAGTTCACAGTTATTATAAAATCTGAACAGTAATTATGTACAGGTTATCCATGGTCAACAAAAACATTACCTTGTCATGATGCACAGGCACAATTTTGGGATTTTCCCAAATGTTTCCCTCATAAATCCATTCCCACGACGTGGAACTCAGAAGGACAAAAATAAACCTTTTGTGGAAGGACTGCAGTGCAATTTGTACAATGCACAAGTATCACTAACATATTAAATCATCCTTTAGGACAGATTGAGGCCAAAGGCTCAAGAGCCTCCGAGTGATTGAACTCATCCTGTGTTAAGGATAAACAAACGTCACCACCACACTTCAACACACATAGACCAGTAATGTTGTCACTGCAGTCACCTCGGAGACTGATCCCCGAAAAGTTGTTTAAAGGAAGTGATTCACTTGCTCCCTTGCACTTGCTTTTGTCTGTCTTGTGTCAATCTGTCAGTCCAAACTAAGAGGACCTGCTCTTGTCTCTGTTTTATCAGCTTCAACTTATCATGGTGAAGTTTTTTTTAGCGCACCTGCTGTGGCTGCATGAAACATTCTGACCATGTTTCCTCTCTGCTATATTAGCGAAGCAATGTTGTCCTAATTCAATGCAGACCTCACCAAATAATTTTCAAACAATTTATTGGTATGTTTTTCTGCTCTCAACTCTCATTCCCCATATGCATACCTTATCATTTCATGGAGAACAGCATCTGGTCGATATAGTGACGCAGACCTCTTGCCATCTTATCATGGTGGAGTTTATGTTTCCTCGTGACCATGGGAGCCATGTTGTCAATAGCTGCTGGTAGAGTCTCCCAGAGCAAACCAGTTGTGGATGAGGGGCGTCACTAGTAGCAATTCAAAGACCTAAATGATCATCGTTTTTGGGAGGAGTGACCATGCCAGGACCAGTGGAACCAGGCCTGTGAGGGGTGCTGTCTGGCAAATACCTGATAACCGGGATGCTACCTGTGGGGATTAGTCAGGGTTCTTGTTTGGTGCCAGTTGAGCAGCAAGGGAAAGCAGGGGCCTTTGCAGACTTAACTCTGGTTACAAAAACTGTGTCTTTGGATATGAAAGGCAAGCAGTGGGAACTACAGCAGTGTGGGATTCAAGCATACCAACTAGATATATTTGGGCTTCCCACTACTCACAGCACCAGATCTAACACCAAATTCTTTGATAGGCTGGACGGTCTTTTTTTTAGATGCTCATTAGCATAATGCGCTTTTTCCAGAGAATGGCAGCTTCACCTCTGTCTGATTATGTGCGACAGAGAAGAAGGCACCTTTCAATATTTTTAAGTAGTCAGCCTTCTTAGAGTCCTTATGTAGGGATTTTCTCAGCTCTGTAAGATGACTTGCTAGTGGATTTTTATGCCTGTTATGTCATGAACTATTCGTTACGAACACCATGTTCAAGTATAAGGAAGTTCTTGTTGATTGTTCTACAACACTTTAGGCCAAAGATGATTGATGACTGGTGATGATTTACTTTCAAGTCAAATTAGTCTTTTTGGCTATAGTTGCTTTTTAGGTTTAGTCGGTGTGTCTAATCATGTCCTGGGGTGGCATGCAGCCGAGTATGAAGCAGCTGGGATGATTCCAAGTGTCCAAGTCGATGCCCCATGAAAAGTAGTTAAATGTCCATGAGATCAACAGGTGTATTGGTGCACGGTTGGCATCAACAGGGCTCCATCGCTGATGTTGATGAACTTGTATTAGTGACTCAAAAAATAAGGTTGCAGATAAAAGCAGCTGAAATTACATTCCTTCTGGGCTCACCCTCATTTGCATTGAAAGAAGCCAGTTGAGGTATTGCAAGCATCTGAGCATGATACTTCTTGAACAGATCTCTGTTGAGGTATTCTCGATGCGTCCAATTGGGAAGAGATACTGGGCAAGCCTAGAATATGTTGAAAGATATTACTATATATATCTTACCTGACCTGGGATATGACATTTAAAATGGATGATGTGTTGAAAACCTAACATTCTGCGGTTTTAGCTACTGATTCTGGCATGAGGACTACAAAATGTTAGGCCACATTTGGTGTGGAGTGTATGCGCTTCTTTACATATGTATCTTTTTATTTTTGTGTTTACTTAATTGAAGTTTGAGACAAGGGCAGGTCAGCAGGGGTTTTTTTAGTGCATGAATCCAAGACTCAAAGTTGCCACTCCTCAGCTACATTTTCGTGGCACAACCATAGCTGGCTCCAGAGATCAAAAGATACAAAAGAAATCAAAAAATGTGTTACTGTGGAAAGTGGGTGGCAGTCTTACAAGCCATTATTCTTTCACAACAGTGGAAACCAGGCTGCAATTACCCAGCATGAGGGAGAAGAAAAGAGAAGGAAAATGTATCACTCTTGTCACTTAATGTTCCATAGGCACATCAGTAAAATCCTGAAGTCCACCACTGCTCAGGTCTTCAAAGCAAATTTAAATGCTAACCACAAAAATTTAAGTGTTTTCTCAGGATCATTAAATGCTGTAATACTTAGTGTTGAAAAGAAGTGTTCACTAGAGTCTGTTTTTAGATTCTGCTAATGTTAATAAACCTCATAGTTATTAATTATATAAAGTGAGTGTCGACAGGTGCAACAGTATTGTGTAAGGCAATCTGCAGATAGTCAACATCTGAGATATTCTGTTTATGAGACACTGAAAATGTATGGATTGAAAATAGATTGTAGATATACATTAAGGCTTTATTAAAAAAATTGAGGTTGACTTTTGGCTAAAGTTAAACATGCAGAAAATATTAAAGTCAAACTTGATACTTCACTTTGTCACCTGTTTTTCTGAGTATTAACACAAGCCTCTCCTTTTAAAGTGTTGCCTGTGCAGCTGATGTAACTCAATATTTACAGTCTTCTAATGAAACAAATAAGCATTTAAAATGTGTGTTTTGCTTTAAACTTTTATTAACCTTTGCTTTCATTTCGATCACTTTAACTGGCAAAGAAAATAGTCTTGCATAAACCACAAAGCTAATAAGCAGCAGTGGCATTCAATACCATCTCTGGAGGGAAAGGGAAAATGTAGGCAAATGCACAGCTTCTGATTATGTGATCTCATTGGTCTACCCATGTCAAACAATAGCGAGAGAAGCAAATGCCAACATTAGCTCAGCTCTTGACTGTATATGCCCTCCTTGAAGATTATTTAGTGCAGCATTGTCTCCATTGGTCCGGGACTCAAGACGCCCAAAGGCTCAATACCTCTCCCATCAATACTCAGCTTGTTTGAGCAAATAATCACTCCAGTAGCCAGCGGCCCTCGGGGGACTGACAGTACAATCCAACAGCCTGGGAGGGAATTGACTCTGATTTTCCCCTAATCCTGTTCATCAGTTATTCTTATGTAATTGCAGATGGGGATCTGATGGGTGTGTCAGAAGACTTGCATCACTGTCACTGTGTGTGTGTGTGTGTGTGTGTGTGTGTGTGTGTGTGTGTGTGTGTGTGTGTGTGTGTGTGTGTGTGTGTGTACGTGTGTGTGTGTGTGTGTGTATGTGCGTGAGAGAGAGAGAGACAGAGACAGAGAGAGAGAGAGAGTTGATACTGATTACAACAAGAGGGTCCCACACCCTGTCAGGGTTTGGCAAATGGATGTCTTTTACATCACTGTTTTACAGTGAGAAATTTAAAATGTAATAGGCAAATATATAATTTAAAATCGCATTGTAATTTTATTGCATTGTAACATTTTCTAGCGATGAGTCAGGTGCAGGTGTCATCAGGTGTGTCAGTCTAGTGAAAAATCATACAGAATGCTTTTTCCTATTTTGTCCAGCAGATGGTGCTTTTTAAAACAAGAGGCTGGTTCTGCATTTGTACTTGGTGGCCAGCCTCTAACCCTCCTTGCTTCTTGCCACTGGGTTCCTTATAACAGTGAATATTAACCTGAGGTTATAGACAAGGGGGCTGTAAAATAGCTGACATCAGTGCTCAGCAGCTTCCAGCATGCTGTAATGGCCTCTCCCGAATCTGTTAGCTTCTGGTTGCACAGCATTACGTAGTGCTTGATGAAGCTTTAACGCTAATGTCTTTGTCATATAAACACATTTTGGGTTCAGGGAATGAGGTAGTCGCTGAGTGATTTAATTGCAGGGGCGCCTGTGTGTGAGAGCCTTGTTTGCCTGTGTGTCTGAGAGCGATAGTTTTTACAGGTTTGTGCACTGTTGGCCGGGGCACCACAATTTATTTCTCACAATAAAGATGATCTTTGGGTTCTCTGAGACAGTTAAGGCTGAAGGATTGTGAACCTCACTACTGTGCTTGTCTGTACATTATAAAGGAATGCTACGGATGACCGAAAAGACTGCTCACATAACATACAAATACCATTACATAACCAGGTTAGCTGCATTGTGTTAACAAGACAAATGACAGTCTGATTGCATGGCACTTTCCAAACTATGAAGAACTGAGATGGAAATTTTCTTCTTTAGGAACCAACAGAAAGGGAAAGAGCAAAAACAGGACTCCCTGAAAGTGTTTTGACTGTAAATCATGGCTGCAAGGGGCAGCCACACATCTTTGTGATTAGGTAAACCTCAGAAGCCTTTCATGTGAGCAATCTGTAAAACCTCAGTGGGCACATCCTGTGCGGTATGCAGCTCAATCAAAGGCAATGTGTCCTGCTCAACCTCTTATTAAATGCACTCGATTAAGACTCACTTCCAGCAGCAATGTAGGAAAGTTGTGCAGGAGTGCCATGTAGATTAAGATAGACACGTTTTTATAGTTGTTTGTGAGGAGGTAAAATGCCCTTTGTGGATACAAGTGAGTACTCGGGAGTGTTTGTGTATATTTGGAAAATCTTCTTAGCTAAAGTGAACATGTTGCTCTGAAATATTTTCCAACATCTGCCGCCCATCAGGATGTCTGCTTTCTGAGCCACTGCTGCATTCCTGAGCCGCTCCCTCTACCTGGATCAAAAAAGAAACCCTTCCCTGTCGTTGCCCCTGAGCTCTGCTCTCACTACCCCAGTTCAAACCGTACTGTCGGTATTTTGCACCAGGTGCAAACCTTTGCCATCAGACCCTGTGTCTCAAATAGAAGAATAACACACAAGGGTAAACTCCATCCTTTTTAGCCTGGTACTTGTTGTTCTTTAATTATAAATGTAATATTGTACTGGTTCTTTTTTTTTTGCACTTCAGGGTCATAAAACTTAAAGCCACAAGCACACAGAACCAGTCTGAGCTCAGGTAAACATGAATAATGAAAACGCCAAAACGGGAGTCAAGTGGTGTTTATGTGACAGTAGCAACACTGTTTCAGTAGCTGGAAGACAGAACTTGACGTTTCTATGACCACATGAGCAACCATGTTACCCCTGTTTCCTGCCCTTCCCCTGTTTCTACATCATAATAGTATTTCTTAATGCCTGTTAAACTGAAACCTTAAAGGGAGCCTTAAGCCTCCCTACTTCGCAGGGCTGTTTACAACTGTTTAGCAGACCCCTGCAGTTTAAGAGCCAGCAGAGGCCAATGCAGCTAATTCACTTTTAAAGGCAACTGCTAATGAATTAGGTCAATTTGGTAGTGCTATTCCACTGTGTGAAAAAAAAGCGTACCCGGGAATGCATTCTTTGTATACAGCCCATTGTGTACAATAATAGTCTTTGTCCTTGTTGCATGGTGTCTAATCCCAGCCCATTCAGAGCAGCACTTAAGATTCTTGGCATACTCCCATACTCATTGCTACTCGTGGACTTAATCTTTTTTTTCCCCTCTCAGAATCAGTCAAGTGTATGGCTTAGCCAGATCAAATAAAAGAAAGCTAGCTCGCTTCAGAATGGCATTCCAAAGCACAGAAAGTCAGGGGAGAGCCTCCAAGGTTGTGTTATATAAGAGCAGACTGACCCTGCTCAGTGTCTGTCTGAGAATCTGTTGGGTCTACAGAATGATATAACAGGAGGATTTTCTCTGGAAATAGTGACTTAAAATAACTTCCCCCAGCTGTGTGCATGTGAGCATTGTACTTTGAGTGCAGGTTGAACATACTGAACTCAGGCAGTGTCATATTTCATAAATAAATCAGTTTTATTTGTAGCATATAAAATTAAATCATTTTACAATTTATTCCAGTATGACACATAATATCCAAATAAAGTAGCTACATTTTTGATAAATAATATTAATAACAATAATAAAAACATTCATTCATCCTTTGACATGTTTCGCTTTGTCTTTTTCATGAAGGGAGTTCAATAGCTGCCACAAAACATGAACAATAATGCCCACGTCAGGAGGGAAAGAAACCAAACACTTGTTAAACAAGTCGAGAGGTGACATTTCGGTGTCTTGTTCTTAAGATACAGGATGGTATGCTAATTGATGTTGCGCATGTGCATATGTACATATACACACACAAGTCTACAGTCTGGGTCATGTCTGATGTTAAGGATCAAAATATACACAGTGAATTGATATCAGCGACTAACATAAATGTACAAATATTAATTACATCTTGCTCCATAACGAAGCTACCTTGGATGCTCCATTAATACGAAGCAGTTCTTAGTTAAGAATGCTGATGTAGTCACAGCAAACAGTGCACTTCATAAAGTCCTCATGATGTAAGCCCACAATTCCTTGGGAATCTAGTTACAACAAGAAGCTGGTAGTTGATTGGTGGTCTATTTACACCCCTGCATTCATCTGGGCTGCCATTGGCTGCCATTGTTGCTGCTGATCACTCTGGTTTAGGGGTTGGGACGTTCTTCACCAATCAGTCTCTGAACTTGTGGATATCGTTGGAGAGGCGGTAGAAGGGGTAGGAGGCTTCGTTGGCATGGGGGCAGTTGTAGGTGCACTTGCATGACTCGATCATCATGATGTTCTTGTTGAAGGTCTCGCCATCCTCGCAGCGGAACTTGACACGGATGGTTCTGGTGTCGTGAGGGCTGCAGCAGCGGCCATCCACGCAGGATCCGCAGTATTTGGGCCTGTACTTCTTCAGGCTGGAGCAGCCAGCATAGGTGAACTTCACTGGCTGGCTTGACTTCTTGGTTCTGCTGCACTTCTTTCCTTTCTGCAGAGGAATGAACAGAGAGAGGGACCATCAGTCATGTACTTAGAGCCAGCAGGGATGTATTCTCAGTATCATGCATGCATCCATCACTTTCAGTCATGGTGGCTCAGGCTTACCTTCAGACTGGAGTAAGGTGACTGGGTGCATGGCCGCACTTCACAGATTCTTGTCTCCTTGACCAGCTTGCACTCGCTGTTGTTGTTGGTGACTCTGGTGGAGATGCCTGTTCCACAGCTCTTGGAGCACTGGGACCAGGGTGTGGTTTGGACGATGCACTTCTGGCTGTCAAACATGTGGACCTCAGGCTGTGCTCTGAATGCTGTTATTAAAAGAAAAAAAAAACATAACATTAGCAACTTGAAATCTTAGATATTTTAAGATATTCCACATAGAAAAACAAATAACTTGCAGAAAGAAAGGCTACTTTTCTTACCAGGTAAAGACTTGAGTCCTCCCTTGACAACTGAAATGAGCTCGTTCCTGTTGGTCAGATCTCTTTCCTGCTCATCAGTCATTGTGTCTTTGCCAAAGATCTTCTCCAGGATGTCTGTCTCCTTGCCATCATCGCACACCCACTCTTCGCAGCACTGGCCTGCTACCTTGACCAGTCTGGGGTTGGCACATCCCAAGTTGGGCAGGGAGAGCTCCTGTGGGCACAGTGGGACACATCCCACTGCCCCATCGATGCATGTGCACTGGTGTTTACAGTTGGGCTGGAAGCTCTCTCCGTTCTGGTAGATCCTGCTGTTGTACTCGCAGGGTCTGCCCTCTGACTTGGCTGCAGCAGAGAGAAAAAACAGGAGGAAAGGAATGTTATTCTTTCCTGCTCTGCTCAGAGACTTCTGCTGAAGACATCACATGGCTGCCAGATAAGGATCAGTTAAACTGTGAAATTCTTCAGGCTGCCTGAGGAGTCTCTGTCCCCCCACAGTGGGCTGTCTGTGCTTTGAGGTTTAGTCTAAGTTTCCTCCTATCTGCATTCCACAGTGTTGAAATCACACAGGTCCCTATACTCCTGAATAAAAAAAACCTTATTTTTTTTCAAAAACTACTTCAGACTGAGAGGCATGCACATCTGGAGTTGGAGTTTCATACATACCTCGGCAGATGCCACGAGTAGTAGCAGCAGCAAAGCTGGCCCCAAAGTTACACTCCAGCCCTTTAGTGTGGTCACAAGGCTCGGTCAGGCTACAGTCCTCGTTCAGCTGCCTGGCGCAAACTTTGCAGCAGTTACAGCCGTCCAGGACGACGCTCACGCCGGGTGCGCACTTGGGCATCTCCGGACAAACACACATGGAGGGGCAAGAGGAGGAGGCGGCAGCGAAGACCTGTACAGCCAACAACAAAATCATTTGTTAAAGACTGAAACTTTTTAAAATCACGCCACGCAAGATATCTCACAATTAGAAAACCTCTCGCTATTTCATCCAGCTATTCAAAGATTTGTTCAGCTCTTTCTCTTTAGGCCAAGAACAGATCATTATAACAGAACGCTGAAACTTTTCCCCCACTAGAAAGATAAAATAAAGAAGTAACTCACCAAGTTGAGGCTTCCAAGGAAGGTAACGACAACAGTAAGCATCAGCATCTTGGATAAATTTCTTGTGCGTGTTCAAGAGGAATCCTTTTCCCAGTTTATGAAAGGTTGATATAGTCTGTCTTCCGAAGAGTCCTTAGGTATTCCCTCGCTCAGTCGTCTGTCTCTCTTGATTTGTTTGCTGGTAGTCTCTAGTATTAGAGGCTCCTTTAGAGTAGATGAAGCTCTCGGTAAAGCGGTTGCAGTCTGCTGAGGTCCGGCCACCTCCTGACTTTTATACCGTAGTGGGAAGCTGACGTCGTTCCTGGGCCGCCTGCTGAACTGTTCCCAAACTATGCCAGGAATGTTTCTCGGCGCATTTTCCATCCAAGACCTAAGCTCCACCCTGTCTAAACCTTTCTTTTTTTCTCTCTCTAAAATGGATTTTTCCCCCCTGGATCCCATCTGAACACACTTTTCCGTCTCACATTTTTCCCTCCTTGTTTATCCCCCTTTCATTTTCTTCCTCTGCTCGCTTCTCACATCTATCAACCCAAGTTCAATTGACTTTTTTTTTGTGGAAGCGTGGGGTTTAGGTGGTTTATTGCTACTTTTTTTCTGTTGTGACATTTCTCCTCTTTTCTTTATGTCAACAAAAATGAAAGAAGTGACTGGATATTTGAACTTTTTTTGGTTTAAGTTGACAACTCCGACGTTTTATAATGAAGTACACTGATCGTTTTACGCGCTATTGTTATCCTGTGATTTAAAATAGGCCTATCATAAAGAATGCACAGAATGTTTATATTAATAGCACAGGATGTAGAAAACATGCCAAGAGCATTATAAAGTTATCTATTTCAGTGTCTGTTGTTGCAGTCTCTGGATGTGAGAGTACTGCTGGGGTTTGTGTCAGTAATGCTTTTGCTGATTAAAGCACTTTGTTAAATACACTTTTATAGCATGTTGCTGTGGTCACATTTAAAATAGCTGTAGGTTTTTCTCTGTGAGTCTTAAAGGTGTGGGCAGAAATACGTTTAACAGCGTCTATTTCTGGCTCTCCAGTGCCTTTATTCAGAAGAGCTAAGCGTTTCCAGATGCGCACCAGAGCTCAGACGTAACAATATTGCCATATTTGGTATGGCAGTAGCCTACATTATTAACATATTTCTCTCCCTTTGGCCAGCAGACCACAAAGCATTCCTGACAGCTTAAAGGCTTGTTAAATATGTTCTTCATGCAGGGAAATTCCTTTGAATTCATTCCTTGAGGCAATTGAACATTTTCACGCAATCTGTCCATCACGTTTCGGGGGGAAAAAGTGGGTCCCGTTGTAGGTAAAGTGATCCAATTTTCCACAAGAGATGTTGTGGTGTTGGTGATGTTGGTGGGGGGAGACAAATACTTGGTCTTTGTCTACTTTTTACATCAGGGGTCTCAATAAGTCCACCGAAGTTTTCAAATTATTCCGATCGATGAAAACTCTCACCAGACGGAAACGAAGTGCGTAAAGACGCAACATAAACCATTATTATTGCCATGAACGGCTGGCAGATTCCAAAGAGGACATTTTGCATGAGGGCAGAGTATTTATTTGTGTTTATGAGGATCGGACATTTAACCACTACCTCTCCCCTGTAACCTCATGTGTAGAACAATGTCAAGGCGGCTGAAGAGCCTCTCCGGTGAGTTTGTACATCTTTTGTTTGTCAGTTTATTCTTGCGGACTGTTGTCTGGTTGACTTTGATGGGTTGTGAATCAGTGTTTAACTACAAATCCTGAATCATCACCGTACTCCCTTTATAAGAGAATAAATCAGAGCAGCGGAAACTAACTTAAAAGTGTCAATTCTGAAGAAAAAAAAAAACTTTAATAATTTATCCGGGTTGCTCTGTACCTGAGGTGGAGAGCAGGTTTACATTGAAGACGTAAGATTAGTAATAAGTAGTTTTTAAGTTTCTCCACGCCGGACTGTCTGAGCTTAGGTTGTGATTTTATGGGCATATTTTCATACTTCCAGTTCAAGACACTAGATGGTGATGTGTAAAGGATAACTTTGTGCATGTTTTTTTTTTTTTTTTTTTTTTTTTTGAAAGAATGACCGATACTGAGATGCCAGGAATCTCTGCATACTTCAAATAGAATATTCATATGATTACATAGAGAACAGATCCAGAAAGGCTGTATCTGTCTGAGTATTTGAATTGGAGGTGTGCCTGTCTGTGAGTGTGTGTGCACTGCATATTTGGACAGGGGGTGTGTCTGTGCGAGCACATGTGCATTGCACTCTTGTTTGTGTTTCCAAACTGTATTATGCAAATGTGTGTGTGTCTACTTGCCTATGTAAATGTCAATGTAAGTTTTTCAAGGGGCAATCTAGTGATTTTACACCTCAATATCCGCTTACTTATTATGGCAGGTGCTGCTCAGCCTATGAAAACACTTGTAAAATGTATGCTATGGCTCTGAATGTTGTTTCTTGAACTGATGTCATCAATGTTATCCTGAATTGAAAGACTGAGCTTGATCCATACAAGTTACTAAAAGTTAGGATGCTTTATACTTATTTTGATCACTCTGTTTATAAAGGACAGGTTCACAATTTTCAAGTCTGTCTTACAACAACAATCCAATACCCATATGCACATTGACAGGTTTTGCTTGATGTAATCATTCCTCCTGTTCATATTGACCATTAGATGATCCCCTCCAAATGTGCTTACAATGTCAGTGATGTGGGACAAAATCTAGTCGAGTCCTTGTTTTGAGCAAAAATGTATTTCAAAGTTTATCTGAAGCTAATATGAGACCTCAACTGTCTGAGTTAATCAAATAAAGTGGATATCTTACAGTTACAGTCTATTCAGTAGAAAATTCCATCTTTGAGTCTCGATGGACAGTGTTTTCCTGTTCAGCTTCAGCTCAGAAGGATCATAACAAAAAGAGGGAATTAGGCACTGAAGTGACTGTAACTTTCTAAGATATTGACTTGATGTGATTTATATGGATGGCTGAAGCTTTATATTAACTTCAGATAAACTGTATTTTTTGCACAGAAGGAGGACTGTGGATTTTGTCCACCATCACTTACGTTAAACATTGCATTATGCATTATTAAGGGATCTGTTAATGGACAGTATGAACAGCAAGGAAAAATGTGTCAATTGGACATCTGACTATTATTTTAGGACAGACTTTAACAATTGCGAACCTTTACTTTCATATGCTTCTCACAATTTCCCCAGCGTTGCGGAAGTGCGTTATTAAATTGCTGGAATAATACGAGTGCATACTTGAGTGTATTTGTGTGTGAATAGCTCCATGTGCGCATCCTTCCATGTGTGTAGGAAACACTGTTGCCATTTTACGTCAATGGAGAATAACATTCAGTAATTTTCATTCCATAATTACCCATTCAGTTCAGGAAACATTCCAAAAGCTGGACATGCGTCTCTGTGTTGTTATTTCCCTGGCATAATAGTTTCCACTAAGGCTGTCTAACGACCACCGTTTCTCACACACATACAGTACACATACTGCTTTGCCCCCCCCCCCTTACATGTCCCTTATAGAAATTATCATTGGATTATGCTTGAAGTTCTATAATGTGGGTGCCTCTGCAGCTTCACAGCCCCCAGCTTGGATGCTGAAGTGATTTCACTGTTCACCAGAGCTTGTGCGTTGTGTTGTGGCTCAATGTAATGGAAACCCATTGTCAGATCCCACCAGGAGTACTCACAGTTGAAGCGACAGCAGCCCTCAGAATCAGTTGTCAGGAAGTCTGTGGTGAGCCTTACCATTTATATCCAAGTGACAGATGGAACAGAACAGGACAGCACAGCATGTTTAAACAACAGATTCCATTGTACTATATTCAAGATGAATGTGGTAACTGGTATGCAGTGTGTACTAGCAACACTTCCTCTCTCTGTCAGCTCATGGAGCAGCAGGAAGCCTGCTGAGTTATGGCTCGTTTTCATGTGAACGGGAGCAAAGATGAGGGCACTGATTAAAACACTGAGTCAAGTACTATAGATCTGAAAAGAATTGAACTTTTGTAAGTTTTGCTGTTTCTTGAAAGGGAAACAGAGCGTCTGTCCCGGCTTTGGATCCATGTGGTCATCCATTTTGTCTTTGTTATCTTGTTATCTTTCTATATATCCCCAATTGTGTAAGATTATTTTGGGGATGTCTATGCTTCAAGTTGAGAAGTGCATATTTTCACTTAAATGGTTATGAAATATACTGCAGTTCACTTTACTCTGAAATCTTGATCTACTGTATGTCTGCCGTTTGTGTGTTCAGTGATTTTCAAGACGCTGAGGGACTTACAGTATACTTTCGCTGAGGGCCTGTGGTATAGGATAGTGGCAAGTACTGATTTGATATCTGATTTTAAGGCCAAACTAGTCGTTTCCAGTTTTTATGCTAACTGGCTGCTGGTCGTAGCTTCATAATGACTGTACAAGCATGAGTGTGGTGTCAATCTTCTAACCTAAATCTCAGGAAGAAAGGAAATAAGCACATTTCCCAAAAAATTCTTTTTAAGAGTCCCTTTAAGATCTTTAAAATCCCTTTTAGAGTTTCTGTAAATTGAATTACAACAACCTGTACAGTAGCATTGATGTCTTCCAAGCTTTTTGTCTTTTTTTCGTTGCCGTTTTTAATGGCTATAGCTTGGTAACTAGATAGATATGAAGAAAGATGACGTCGCCATTTGTAAATCCACCTATAAAGCTCTTTTTGGTGGAAATAGCCATCAACGTCCCCAACATTAGAGTTATATAAATCACACAACTAATCAGAGATGTGGGTGGCACTTCATATAAGTCTGGACTAGGCTGGTGTGTGCCATGCACAGTATGTCCAATTATATAGATTGGTTTAGGACATATTGAAGTGAAAAATGTAACGCCTCCACTGCAGTGATTTTGATATCAGGCAGAACTCCTATTCACGTGTGATGTGAAACAGAGAAGAACAAAAGTAATCTTTGTGAAACAGGGTCAGTTTACATTCACATATCAATCTTTCACCATGAAAGTCTAAAAGTGAAAAAAAAATATAATCTGCAGCCATGATTGTGTGGAAACATGTCTGCCATTTGTGTCTAAATTAATTATAGTTACGACAAGTTCAAGGAAAAATTTCTCACTCTGATACTCTGACAAGGTATCATCAATCTGGGAAGCTCGATACATTCCAGGAGTTATTGTGTGATGAAGTCTTGAAATTTCCCTCAGCTTGCCGTGTCTAGTTTTACATAATGGATGTATGTACAGATATTCTAACCACACACCTCCCTACCTGCAGCATGTCTCTCTTTTGATTGTGGTTTCCTACATTTCCCAGAATACTTTTTTTGACAGCTCTGAGATCCTTTTAAGATGTTGCTTTCACTGGGCACGAGTGCACGTAAATAGCTAAACCACTAGATTGTGGAAAATGGTAGGCAATGATTAATGTCACTGCATGCTTTCCTCTAAATGAAACATGTCTTTTCCGTACAGTAACTGTTCACTTCTGAGAGGCTTTTAACAAAACTGACATTTTATTCAAAAAATTTCCTAGATAGCTGAAAAGCCCCAGTTGTAGCTGCTATTGAAACGCCTTGACGTACATTTTCTTCGTTTGGTCAGTTGTCTACAAAAAAAAAAGAAAAAGAAATATCTACTCTCATTTCATGTCATGTCATTTGGTGGTAATTAGGCTCATGAATACATCTGACTGTTTAGGATTAAATGTGCCCCGTGCACCTGTGTAATTATGCAAGTCTGTGTCACTTTAGAAATCTCATCACGAGTCCAATCATAGCAGACAAATATGAGGTGCTGTTTTTGGTGCCGCTTCATCCACAGCTGGAGGATCGTGTCTGCTTTCGCTCATTTCTTTTATAACTGCACAATGTACCAGCCAGGTGTGTCTAAAGTATGAGGGCTTTCCTTCATCTAAAGTAACCCAAATTCCTCAGCATGGAGAGAGAAAAGAGAAAGAGAGGGTCTTTTCTTGGGCCACGTCCATCTGTGATGAGGAATGATGGAAAAAAAGACGTCTGGGTGGGGGCAGGTGTTAGTGTTGGGAGGTGGTGGTGGTTGGTGATCCTGGCTGGAGTGGAAAAAAAGGAATGTGGGGCTCTTGGAATGTTTAGAGCAGTCGGGGATAATTGAGTGAATCTGGAACAAGAAAAGACAAACCGAGGTCCCGCGGTGGAAGAATGTGCTTCTGGGACGTCTGAAGAAACATTCCATCCATTCAGACAGCTTCACCGGGCCCAGAACCTGCCTTAGATGGCACCATAGGGAATATAACCCCCCCCTCTCCCCTTTCTCCTCCCATGCACACAAACACACACACACACATACACTTCGACACAGCTCCTCCTTTCACACTCTTCTTGCCCTACACTTCACACACTGCAGGACAAGAAGAGATCCTCTTTTATATATCTTCTTTGCCTTTGAAGTTTGTATATATTAGGAGTCCTGAAAGTCTGCCAAGAAAAAAGCAGTTACACTATGTCTTCAAAATCCCCCCAAAATGTTTATGAATGGTCACTTTTTTATTTGTATTTAAAGATATTTCACAAGAGAAAAGGAGGAAACAAACATCAACAAAGTAAGGAGACCAAGTGGGATATACATTTCTTAGCCCACTGTGTTTATGTCATATTTATTCAAATCCAGATACGATAGCATCTTTGTTGTTTGCAGCGAAGGTGGCCAGTTCCTCCCTTTTTCTAGGGAAATGTCTGTCCATTGCCAAGGAGATTCTCAGTTGTTAGTTATTGCCTCTTTGCAGTCAACCAGTAAAATTCCACAGAACAAGGTCGCTCCTTCTGGTATCACATCAAGATAAAAAACATCTTGCTGTCCTTAAGACCTTGTTTCCTAAAATGTTATTTTTTCCCCTAAAAGTATGTTAATCTTCCGCTGACCAAAGGATGTTTATCTCTAAATGTGAGATGATGAAAAAGATTAAATTGCTAAATTGCTAAATTGTCTTCTTCTTGTTATCACTCATTTGTTGAAGGTGTTTCAGCAACTTCATCTAATTCTAGAAAGCGTCCTATATAAATCTAAAAATAGCAGGCTGTGCAGGAACGTTTTATGAGGTGTGTTATAGATGTCCAGATACACCACTATGTGGACAAGGACACTTCTGTTCTCTATTGATTCCTATAAATATAGAAATATGGCGACATAATTGGATATGCGTTCTTTTTTTCTTTGAGAGACTTTGAAAGCATCAAAGAGTTTGACTTGCAAGCTCTCTTTGCTGGTTCAGTGTGAAATTGATGGAGCATTAGGTTCACTGTGTACAGACTGTCACTTGTTGGGCTGAACGCCTCGCTGAGGGCTGACAGACTCGTAGGCTACACGTGATGGTCGGTGCGCGTCACCGAAGCGCTGTCGCTCGCCTGGAGACTGGAGCAGAGCTGACTGACACTGTATGTAGGCTACTGTAAATAAAGAATAAAAACCCAACAAACTAACAGGGAATCAATAAGCAAGCCAGGCAGAATCGGGTTAGCTGACAGTACTTTCTCTCATTCATTCGCTGAGTTGTGTGTTAGGGTGCTTTTCGGTCCTTTTTTTTCCAGATCTGAGCGTGCCAAGTAAAGGGAAAGCAAAACATGGCTGGTTTAATGGCAGGTTTTGGTCATTACACCCACGCCGTCGTCCGGGGAATCCCTGCGTCCCTGGCCAAAGAAGCGCTCCGGAGCAGCCAGTCGGAGGTGGACCTGGCCAAGGCGCGGAGGGAGCACGAGGCTTACGTCGAGGTCCTGAGGACGCGGGTCGGGCTTCAGGTGGTCGAGCTCCCCGCGGACGAGTCGCTCCCGGACTGCGTGTTCGTGGAGGACGCGGCGGTGGTGTGTGGTGACACGGCGCTCATCACCAGACCCGGGGCAGAGAGCAGGAGGAAGGAGGTAGGGAAGTGTCAGCATATGCTCAACAGCATGATTCAATACGCCGAAAATAAAAAAAGTTTGATGTGAAAGTGGAGGGGAAGGCGTCCTCCCCCCCTCGTTTGCCTGTTCTGCTTACTTGGCATAATAGGCTGCAAGGATGCATGCTATAATTAGGCTATAAATATCAGGGTGGATTAATTATGCAACATCCTATCGGTAATTAAATGTATAGGCATTATAAATGTAAACAAAAATCCCATCTTGTTCTCGCTCCCTCGGAGTCTTTGAGTTCATTCATAATTAACTCAACGTTTATTACAGCTCTCTTAGGACAGATTAAATTTTTTGCCGAAATGTGTGAAACTTGTGGGGGGTTACCCTCCACTAGGCCTGTGTGTCAGAAAGCATATGACCATCAATGCCAACCCAAGATTACATATTAACCATATTGTGCACCGTGCACCAGCCTACACAAAGAGATATGGTGATTAGGCACTAAGCAACGCCCATTTGAAGGAGGACAATGCTTTTTGTATACATTATGTGCTTGTGCTGCACCATAGCTTTTCTTATTAAGGTAACAGTTGTAAAAAGATTGAGTTTTTGCATGTTTTATGGTGTAAACAGTGTATTTTACTTGGTAAAGCATGGGCTATAGATTGTTAGTTGTCATATCAAACTGTTTGTAGGTTGTCAGCAGACTGGCTTGGATGCTTTGAAAGCATCTCAAGAGGTTTCACTTTTTAATTCACACAGTAAATGGCTGTTACCTAACGAGGAAAACAATGAAAAATGTAGATATGACGTTTAGGACCTGAGAGGCTTTATGCTGAAATGAATGAATTATTTCTTGAAAATTATTTTTTGAAAACAAAACAGCAGTATGTGTGCACTTGCAATGTAGGGTAGCCATGCTTGCGTATGAGAGTGAATGACAATGAGGGGAAATGGTAGGACGGCTACGGTGAAAGCCGCTGTCATTTCACATCAGAGTCACTTTACTTGGCTCACTGGTGCTAATGGTCCCCACCCCCCACTGGCAGCAGGGTTATTGATTGAAAAGCTTGGTGCTGCTACCTTCACCCCACCACATTCTTATCTATGCCGAACATGGTGCAAGTTACATTAGCATGCACATGTGAGCACGCCATCAGCACTCTGCCAAAACCCTGTCTCACATTTAAATTGTGAAAGTTTTCATATTTCATATAGAGATAGCAGTGGTTTGGTTTTTCGCCAGTAGTCTGCTCATGGGAGATGTCAGCTGTGATGAATGAAAAATTGGCAAGGTCTGAGGTACAAGAGCATAAATAATATGTTTGCACAAACAGGACTCTATAAATCACAGATGGATTCAGTTCCACAGATGGTTTCCAATGAATGACCTCTTATTGTCTAGGGTAGAATAACAAGTCATTCAGCCGGATAGGACACTTTTATTTATAAACGAGATATAATTTCTGCGAAAATTACATTTCATTATCAATGTGTGAGCTAAAAGCGCTGTGGCCTGCTGGATGCACTGTGAAAAATCAACAGAAATTGCTTCACACTGAAGTTAGAATGAAGGCTTTGAGGTTAAATGAAAAGAGATGATAATTATCCTGTTTATAATGGTTCTCTATGCTATAATCCATGTTTCTAAACTAATACCTGAGAGCAGTGCCTTTTTCAGTATCTAATCTAGCCTCATGATATTATCATTTGTGGCTATTACCACTACATAATATGTTGTTCATAATACACACATAGTGCAGTATAATGCATCATAAGCACTTTATTTAGCGTTATAATATTATTGCTATAACGCCTGGAATGTTTTCTCCATGTTCCTTGTGATGTGGGAGCTAAAAGATGTATGTATCTAAAAAGGGTTAGAATCGCCAAAGTATCCATAAAAAAAACATCATTATACTGTTGAGCAGTTCTCAGTGTGAATACAATGAAAAGTTTCCTTCAAACTCGTAATTAGTCTTCTGTTTACAGCAGTTGCCATGGCAACAGATCCGGTAGAACTATCAGTAATGTTGGAGCATATCTGTATGCAGTCAAATTGCTTGCCTGAACCTCCCCGGCGTGTAATACATTACTGCATGTCAAAACAATTACAATGCTTGTAATTTGATGTAATGTTATTAGAGTTTAAAAATAGTGCATTCACTTACAGTGTGTGAGCGGCGTCTCATTATTCACCTGTGAACAGATGGTACTGTAATTATTGGGTGCATCTTTCTCTGACCTGAGAAATTATGGAAAATGGGAAACAGTAGTTTGCCTTTTTATCAGCCCTCTTGGAGTACGTCCTCTACTCGTGGAAGTGGAAGTGAACATTGTGTGATCAGTTACATCCTTGTAGTCTTGATGAATGCTTTTCCAGCCTGCGTATACGTGGTCAGTTACAATTATTGCATCGTGTTTGAAGGTCTCCCATTCCCTGTTGATTGAATAGTGAGAGTTGATTTTCCCCCTCGTAATTCCCCCTGACGTTTCAACAGCCTTGCATGTAGATCAGGCTACAGCACAATGCTGCATTTTAATGTTGTGTTGCTGGATCGGTAATAGACTGAGTCAAGAGTGTCAAGCTTGAGCCTCAAGAGTCAACAAACATAGAGTGTGACTTTGATGAGTCTGTTTCTAAGCCAAAAGATTAATGAGTGACTATCGGGAAATGGCTTTTCTATCCACTGCATGAAGAGCCAGGGTCCTGTCTATTCTCTCTATTGCCTTGACTCCCATATTTTTCGCTTTCCATTTGTTGTTGACAATTTACTGCCATGATGATCGTGGGAAGCGTCAGTTGGTTCCAGTTGCAGTTAGAAGGAAGGGACTAGTCAATGCTTGTCATTAATCTGGCCGCTTATTTAACTTTTGTGAGTCTATTTGGAGTCATACAGACATTAATATAGAGGCGGATGAGTCATTTTCTAATCTTGACCAACATAAATTTAGGTTAATTTATGAGTAGCCAGGATAGTTACATGTACTGCCAGTGAAAACCTGGACTTTGTCCAAGTCCTTTGGGCTGTCAAGGGAGAGCAAAACTTCTGAAGTAGTACTTAAAACCTTTTGATCAGACACTGGAGAGTGCAGGTGTGTAATGGAGCAGGACAATTGATGTGGGAATTCAGTGGAATTCTTATCTAAATTGAGAGGAAACATTTGTTTTTGTTTATCTCTTTAGTGTACTCTGAATGCTGTGGGATTAGTTAGGGATTTAGTTTTTTGATCTATTGGCCTCTTTCATCAGGTCTGCTACAAGTTTTCTTCCATACTGCTAATCTTCTTACAGAGTCACTACAGGGGAAATTAAGTTGTTGGTTTCCATAATTTGATATTTCACATTCATGCAATGTTTTTTAAGCTTTGTGGAGGTCCTCAATGTTCAACTCCATGAGATGATTTGGAATAGGTTAAGGTTGCCTGAATCTTATCCATTAGGCTGTGGCTTAAAAGCTTCATTATTAGGGTAAATACTTATCTAAATGGACTCCATTATTGTGGACTGCAGACTAGAGCACTCCAAGAAAGAGTCAGAGTTAATTTTTCCATAATACTAAACATTAGGCTGATAAGCATTTTAACCAAATTAAGCTTTAACTGTTCACCAAACTGTTGCAGAGCTGCAGCTTGTGAGATGATATTTTCTTACTTGTTATGAATCCATTTAGGAATCATAATGAAGAAAGTCAGCAAGTTAACCTGATGGTACTGTATTTTATGCTTTCAAAAAGTGCTTTTCTCAAGGCACGCAAGAATACGTTTCTTAAATACTGTTTAGCACTTTGAATGAATTGCATGACCCCCATATATCATTGCACATTTTAATTAGAAAACAAATTCAGTAGGATGCTTGTTTTCTAATTGCACACAGCCACCTTGCGTAGTATGTGATCACAGAACAGAGGGACTGACGTACATGTTAAACTGATGATAAATAATAATAAAAATAAACCTACCTTCATGATTCTATATACCGTATCATAAAATACAACTGCTGTTCAAACAATCTATATAAACGTGTTCAACTGTTGCAGGTTAACAAGATAAATATTCTAAACTGAATGTTTATTGCAATATTTCTGTGCAGCTCTTTACCATATCCCACAGCCCTCTTAAAGGTATACCATGCAGGATTTGTCTGTTGGTGTCTCTAAACACACAACATTCAAAGTTGATCGCTCCTTCACGAGAGAGAGAGAGAAAGAGAGAGCAGCAGTGGCTGAGCAAGCTGGAGAGTGAATGAAGAGAGAGAGTGGCACTGATTATTTTCTGATTGTTTCATGTTCTAAAGCACAAATATACACACCCAGACCTCCACACAACCGTGCAGGGGGGTGCTGCACTGCCAGATTTTCTGTGAATGCAGAGCTTCATCCTGTATCTTGTGGCTTCTCTGCTCTGTGTATGTGTGCAGCTCAGCCCCTTCCTTAGACAAGCACCCATGACATGGACACAGAGCAGAGCGGAGCAGAGGAGAGCAACAGAGACATCAATGTATTTTTCTGTTCTTACCTTACACATTGCCTGCAAAGAAGCAGATGTTACCAGACTTTCCTTCCTGTGACCTTCACTCTAAAGCTGGGTATTAAATTCAGTCGATTCTGATTCTGCGTATCAATTCCAGTTCTTATTGATTCCAGTTCCAGTTCCAGTATGATAAAAAAAGAGATCAAATGTTTAGATAAATAAAAAATATCTTTATTCTTTCAAGTGTTTACTTTTACATTTATTGTTTCATTAAAGTAAATTCAACATTCATAAAGTACATACATACAGTAAAAACATATTATGTAGTCAGTACGTACATTTACCTGTGGATCCTGTGGTTCCTGTTGTTGGACGGATTCTGATGCTTGACTACCTCAAGTTTTGCGTCATGCATTGCACTTGTTTTCTTAAAAAAAGTGAAGCTGCACCTCTGAGTGTTTACCATGGTCCATTTTTCACTACTGTTTTGATGGTAGCCATGCATGCTCATATCAACAAAATCAACACACTTTTGGGTTGATGCATGACGTAGACATTTCCTGGTAGATAGCCATGTCCTTGCAGATATGTAGCCTTTTTTTGCCTATTTGCAATAAAGGGTTATTATGTCCAGGAACCGTTAAGCAGAACCGAAATTTGATACTTTTATGTTTGGCAGGAAGGAAATGAGTTTTCTGCTGATCTTTATTGTATCTCATCGAAGACTTTTTTTGTATGAGTGTGATCACTGCTCTATGCAGATGGTCTGATGCATGTTTTGAAATGCTGGCACACCAATTAAAATTTCAGTTTTTGCTCACTTACATATTTTATTGATCACTTTTCAGCAGCAGCTTAGGTAAAGGAGTTCAAGTGTCTCGAGGTCTTTATAATGAGTGTAACTGTAAGAGTTGAATATTCAGCAAGATTAAGGTACGCATCAGTTCAGCCTGAGGGGCAGTTACTAAAGTCAGTTAAGATAATGCATAGATTGTGGCGCCTAGCAGCAGCACTTTTAGCTTGGCAACCTTCTAAAATAATTAGTTTATTAGGTGGAGTGTGGATGGGAAGTTGGTGAGGGACCAAAAAGTGGGAGTTAACAACAACAGTGACTACAGTACATGGGAAATGGTCATTCCAGATTCATAGGGGAAATAAGGTAACACTGTGAGCTTCTCAATATTTCCTACTGAATTCATTTTGACTACTTGTGTACAACCTTAGAGTACCAAAAGATGCTTCTTCTTTCCCATTTTCTGATTGTAAACTGGGCCAGAAAACGGTATTATCAACTTACCATTCAGTCTTCAGTCAGCTTGGTTACAAGCCTGTTGTGGTGACTGAAACAGAGATGTGATGGACAAAAGTCGCTTTCAAAAAAAGGTTATTCACAGGATGTCTGGGTTCACTCTCTCTGACAGACAAAGAGCTGAGCAGTCACAGTCAATCCGCTGCTCCTCCAGATTCAAATTAGGCAGTTAAAGGGACAGTTCAGCCGAGACACACAAAAAATGTCTTACTCATCTTAAGTTATATAGCAAATAGCAGAGCAAGTATCAAAGTGAAAATCAACATATATTAATCTTGTGATTTTGGAAGGGTCTTTGTGTGTAGCTCCACCAGCTATCCACAGAAACTACTCTTTCTGGTTTCTTTTGAAGGACACAGGGCAGGCAAAATGCTCAAAGCTCAATTTCAAGCCAAAACGAGCTGTATTGCACCGCCTGATTGCATTGCACTGCCTGATTAGCATAAATACAACTTTAGCTGTGCCATTCACCCACCTTGTGTGTGTGCATGGAAGTTGTTTGTGCATGGAAATCCCAAATAAATGCAGCCAGCTTTGCATCTGCATGTTAATAGAACCCAAAGACTGATCATTTCTTGAGAGCATTTTGCAAACAAATTAGCAAATTATGATAGTCTTAGTTCTACAGACGTGCAGTTCAATTTTTTTTGGAGAACAGGACATCCAAGGTGATTGCTGGTTATTGTTTTGAGGCTTCAGGTATTGTTCAAGTTTCTCAGAATAGAAAGGTGTTCAGATTTTAATCAGGTTGATCAGGTGAGGTTGCATCTATCTGTCTGACTGTGCTAATTCTATTTAATTTCAATTCCGTTTCATCACATCAGTAAATAATATTTGCAAGCATATAACCTGGTCAATCAATTACATTTTCACTGGTAAGGCAACCTAACAAATTCAAAACAATAATCTCTGTCATCTTTTTAAGAAGGATGTGGATGTATAGCTGCAAACCTTTGGAAAGCTTTCTAATATATCAGTCCACATGAATAGCTGTGTCTGGACAGAGATTTACAATACAAGAGCTTAATTAGCCAAGCTGAAAGCATTTTCTCTGTGTTGTTGAAACTGGACCAAGTTCAACAATTACTGAAAAACACTTCTTTAACACCTATAAAGAAAAATGAATAGACTTTAAAGACAGAAGCTGTAGTGCTATTAGTCAAAAACCCAGCAGCCGTGATGGTGTTTTTCTTGACTGATAAACTGCTTCATATAATTTTGGCTGTCCAAGTAGCTTGATGCAGTTGGGTGACTTTTTCTCTGTATTCATTTCCCGAACTTCCCGAAGGTTGTGCTGGCGGTCTCTCGGTCTGACAGTGAAGTCAAAGTTAATTGCGTAGAAAGAAAATCCATTTCTGATCCTCCACTTTCACTTTTTAGTTTTCCAACAGTGATTTTACTGAAGTAAAGAGACCTTAGTTCAGAAAAAGCGAACAGGGCGGTGATGTGTGATGTAACCTGATTAAACTTTGGATCGCTAAACCTTCCACCTTTTACTGGTACTGCTCAGACACTGCGATGACTTTACGTGTGGCCATTGAGTGTTTTAAAAGTGCCGATTCTGTAGTTGACACTGACTGTATGTTATAATGGTATATTGCTGTAAGCAGTTACTATAAGTTAAGCTTACTGTGCCCTGAAAAATGCTTGTTAAAAAGTGCTAAAATCTGTCATAACAAGTGTAAAAGGCCTAGGTGTCAATTTAGGTCTGGAGACAGGATGGAAAATTCTGCTCCACAGACACAATATTTAGGTCATGTTTTTATAGACGTAATATTTAGGTTCAGTCCTCTGAGTTTATGTGTCCGTGTGGGCCCCTTTCCGGTCATGCCTCACGTAGCTGCCCCCAAACTAACACCACACAGCACAGAAACCTTGTTTTGACTAGACGGCCTGCAGATGCAGATTCCTCGCCGTCCTCCCTGCTCTTATATGACTTCCCTAACGGAACCGACCTGGTTTCCTTCAGGGAGGCTTGACATCCATGTGTGAACGGGGGAGGAGGGTGAGACACCTGGAACCCGACAGTAGCATGTGGGACGGGGTCAACGTGCTTTCCCCAACTGTCTGTCACATTCCTACCACATTTAACCTGCCCTTCCTCTCACTGTTTGTCTGTCTGAGTCCTCGTCTGGCATGTTCATTCGTAACATCATGGTGCTGCTGCCTCTCCCATCCTCTGTCTCTCATTCATTTTCTTACAAAGGATATTATCAAAGGTCTTCTAAGGTCTCACTCAGAGGAACCTGGTTACATCGTTGCCATGAATCAACCACTCAGTGATGTAGAGTTGTCTGTCAGTGAGAAAGTAAGAATCTGTCTTTGACTGAGCAATATAGATTAGCCTACTTTCAAATAATACAGGAAAAATAAATTATGATTCCAGTAATATGATAATAGCGATAGTAAATTGCTCTGCTGCCGAGATGTCTTTTGTTGGCATGAAAGTGTGCTCACATTGAAAACACATTGAGGACCAGCAGTGGAATAGAAATGAGGTATCTGCATTCCACAATAAACTGTTTTGCAGTTAGCCAGACATCTTAACCTAGCTTCTCATAATCAGAGGTTGTGTTAACCTGTATTATTCTTACCAAGTAGTAACATTAACTTTCCCTAATCAGAATGAGTAATTGGGTTAACAGAGGAACAAGGATACAAGTCTAAATTCATAGAGAATAAAACCCGAGACCCTAACTTAGCATATTTATAATATAATATATTACTAATTGGAAATTTCCAGATTATTAAATTAAAACAGCGCAAGCTAGTCCTTACATAGAGATTAGTCATTACTAAATATTCATACCCAGTTACCCAGTTAAAAACACAACATATCTCAAACTACAAAATTTTATACCAGTTAAGTTGTGACCAGATAGTGTTGATTATTAAATCATCATTCATCAAATGGCATGAATATTGCTGACTCTGAAACACACACATTTCTTAAAGATTGGATATATGGATAAAATTAAGTAATGACTACATTTCCAAAGGTTCTTAAAGGCATTTAGTTCATTCTTTGTCGCTTACCTTCTTTAAAAGTGTTAATTATGGAAATTATGCTGCAGCTTGTGATTTTACAGTGACTTCCTGTTTACATAGTTGATCACAACTCGATTTAATCACTAGTTTGAAACTGGATAGTGGCTACTAATAACTTAGGAAGGACTTTCCACACAAATTTAGTGATGGGTGACGGAATAGTTGGTGTTATTTTCCTGTTTGAGCATTATCACAGTGTGTTCTCTTTGGGTCGGACATCATGTGCCAGGACTTTGCCTCTCGTGCGTACCACTGAGTCTTGTGAAAAGACAGTGAAACATGAACAGACCAGGACCATGCCCTCTTTTGGCCCCGGGTTCACCCACCACAACCGACTGCCCCCCCTCCCCAACCCAGCATAGTGCAGCAGCCTGCGAGACAGCTGCAGGAGACTTGCGAACAGGAACTCCTCACAGCCTTGCAGGATGACCCGGTCACGCTCAGCCGTCACCGTGGGTGTGTGAATGTCTGGTTTGGTATGTGAGACGGAGCAGTGGAACACACAGGAAGTGGTCCAGGCATGGTGGTGTTGCGAAAAGTCACGTTAAGGTCAGAGAGGGCACCGCATAAGCTGAGACAAAACCCCCCCACTTTTTTTTTCTTGCAAAGATTTTGGGATGAAAGGGCCATTCATTTTTAATAAAAATATTGTGCTTTTCTTCATTTTCTCCACTCTTTCCAGCTTTTGTTTGCTGCCTGACACAGATTCATCATTGCTAAATTCAGTGAGGAGTCTGAGAGCAGATACAGTAGATTTCAGGAAGACTTAGTTCCCAGCAAAACATTACTATTTTGTGATTTTCAGAGTGGAGAATGATATTTAAATGTTCTGTTGTGACATGTCACATTAAAAATAAATGCCATGCATTTGATTGCTCCCAAGAATTGTGCAAGGTTGTTTGTGTTTTTCTCAAGAAGTGCCCTTTGTATTGTGGAGCAGGGTATTTGGAAAAGATTGCTTTCAGTTTCTGCAGAAACTAGAGCTTTACATCTTGGGCTTTGTTATTTCATAATTTCATCTCTGAAGGGCAGTCTCGTTGACCTTTGATTCCAAGAGTGTTGATGGTAGTAAATATTTAAACCCACAACCCTTCTGAGCACCTGTATTTCAGAATATACTACCCAGTGCCAACACTGACAACTCTGAAATCTCTGAAATACTAAGTTTGTATTAATTTGTAATAGGGTACAATGCCTTAGGAATGTTGGCCAGTCAGTTTAAACAAAACTGACAGATGTTGTTTATGGGCAGATTATGCAACAAACACCTCTAATACAACTCAGTGGACGCAGTAGGATTGCATTTATGTAATTAGTAGTGGCCATCTCTCAACCAAACAAATACTTCAGTGTTAATATCATGATTGCTTATGCCACATTTTATAAACATAGAAGAAATCAGTCAAGACTAATTGAGATAAATCTCTCATTCTCACCCCGTCCATTTTGTTCTCACTCTTAAGAACACAACCCACTCCCTGAGAGACACAAGCTGTCAACATCAATTTCATTGATTGCTGGAAATGCAGAGCCAAAAAGAATCTCTTACATCTTGCAGGCAATAACTATCAGTCTCACCTGTCACTCCAGTTGACAGTTATGGTTAAATGTCCAGCTTTTTACCCTGCCGCTGAACAGCAACAGTCTTAACAGCCTTCATTTTTATCTCAAATGTCATTGACGGGATTTGGCTGCCCACACCGCAGTGGTAAAAATGAGGTATAGTTCTGTCGGGTTTACCTGCTGGCCTGACTTTATGTTAAAATTCATTAACGTGATGAGAACATTCTGAGATGATGGAGCCACAATGTCTAGTATCAGCAATAATTCAAAGTCTACTTGAGTTAGAGTTAATATTAGATTAACTTACAACACCTTTGATAATTGGCATATTTATGTTATTAATCAAGCAAAACTGACAAACACAGGCTGGTTCAACTCCTCAGATGTGATGATTTACTGCTTTTTTTCTTTGTCATATTATAATTTGAACACCTGTGGGTTTTGAACTGCTGATAAGACAACACAAGGGTTTGGAATATATCATCTTGAGATGTGGGGGAGAATTGTGATGGTCATTTTCACTGTTATCTGACATTTTATAGACAATAGATTAATTGATAATTAAAATAATCATCAGTTGCATTCCTAGTCAGGAGTGAACTATTCTGTAGACATTATGTTTGTGTTTTATCTAGGATTCTGAGACATAGACATTATGATTTGCTGTTTGAAAAGGGTATATCTAATGAAGTAGTCTGAGAATATTTGAAACAAGGAATATGAGAATGTTGAAATGTGTTGTGCCTCCACCGTTTGTGCTCACAGGTGGGAGCCTGTCAAAAACCCTCTCATATCTTTCTTGTAATAATCACCAGAAGGTTGACGTGATGGTGTTTTTCCCATTTGGCATTTTAATTTCACAGAAAATCAAAGGAACCCACCATCAGACCACTTACTTAAATGCTCTACTTTCCAATGAGCTCATTTGAGCTGAAATAATCCCAATACTGCACACGATCAAGGCCATGGGCATGCAGACATGTAGTGTAGGCAGGGCTTATTGCAGTGTTGAAAGAACATGGTTGAAACTGTTTTGGTTTTGGCACCATGCATCTGTGTGAGACAGAACAGTGCTCCTGGCGATTTGGAGCTACATCAAGAGTGAAGTAAGCGGTGAAAGTTTGAACACGATCAATTATACCGTAATGATATAAACAAGCAAAATAAGGCACAAGTTGAAAGTGAAGTTGTAAATGATTTCAAGCTAATTTTAAAGAAGTCAGCCGTCGCACTTTGTCCTTGTGAAATTCCTCCAAGTGCTACTGTAACTTTAGGCCCTCCATGTCAGTTCCATTTGGGCTGTTTCTGAGCACACTGTCTCGCAGACACTGAGCAAATTATAAACTCTTCACCCCTTCGCCTCACATTACTTGGAGGGCTGGGTTTTGTATTTACATGTCAAGATTAAGCCAGCGTGAACCAGACCCCTGACGCACAACTGCACATCGCTATGATGCCAACATCCGTTTCAGCACACACCTTAAAATAGACAGGCCTTTTTCGTCACTCACAGCATAACAACTCTTTGTATAAACCATGGAAAACAAAAAAAAAACAAAAAAAAAGCCACAGAGGCACACATACAGAACTAACCCACAGCGGTATGCACGTGAATGTGTATTAAATTCCACACATAGAAACGTTTTCACCTGCAGACATACCTGCATTTCACCCCCTGTACTCATCTATCTTGTTCACTTGTACAGACAGCAGGCACACACTCAATCATGTCAATTTTATATCTCATTGTTGGATGGCGTCCTGGGAGGACAAGCTAAAGCAAAGCTCGGTCATATTTTCTACATCGCTGTAGCGGTGTCGAAAATAGCAAAGCTTCCAGAGCACTGCCCAGGCAAAAACACTGTTTTTATGGAGCATTTTTCTATCTTTATTCTTCATTTTTAAGAGCATGGTCTTTCAATTTGAGAGCGTGATTTATTGATTTCACGTTCAAATTCTGTAATTCTTTCCCTTAAATCCTGCCCTCACACTCAAATAGCAGATTTTTTGCTCCAGCTTCAGCCTTTCTCCTGAAAATCAGATTTCTTCTGCACGCTCGGGAAATGTCTGCTCTCAGATTTTTTGTGCAATCCTGTTATAATTCCTCAACCAATAGAAGGCCAGGTGTAGTGTTAACCAATGAAATGATCCCTGCTTCCTTGCGGGCGCATTCGCTTTACTTCTCAGAGCGTCCCGTATGGGCGGTTACTCTTTAACCGGGTTCATCCACTCCCACCCTCCAGGGCTTTATTAAATGTACTTCCCTTGCTTTCTGTACAGCGTTTGGAATAAAAAGTTAATATATAAACCAGTATCCATAGCTACATATAGTATCTGTTCTGTGCGCTGTGCATGGATGCAGCGTGAGTGAGAGAAGAAGGGCTGAAGCTGGAGTTCAGGAAATCTGTGCAATCAAAGATATAGCTGAGTGCAAGTATATAGTTTGAGCAGAAGCTGAGCAAATCTGCGCGCAAGCAGGGGGTATTTGAGTGCCAGGGCAAGGTTTGAGGGAAAGAATTACAAAATCTGAACGTGAAATCAATAAATCATGCTCTCAAATTGAAAGAACACGCTCTTGAATAAAGATAGGAAAAAAGCCCCATATGTTTTCACATCTGCTCCGCTCTCAGAACACAGAGCCAATATTGTTTCAGAATTATCTTTCTGACAGGAACATGAAGTGATTTGTCTCAGCAGCTCGTTCCAGTTTATACTTTATTCCCGTACTTTCTTCTTTTTCTCCTTCCTCAACAAACACGTTGTGGTGCTGCAGATTTATAGAGACTTAACCTGAAACTGACCAGGAATGCATTTTTTCTGTATTTGTTGACATATTCACTAATCACAAACTGATGATAATTCATCATCAATCTGAATACTTTGTCTTTGATGCATGCTTCACATGTCTTCTTTTAATTTTTGGCCTATCCATCACAGCGTGGAGCAAATATTCCAGTCACTGTACAGTATGAACTTCTGCTCTCTGCTTCATTGGAAAGGCCTACTCATCGGTCTTTGATAAAAGTGATATATCGCAGATGTTGTTTTTGTTCCAGAAATGCCCTCTCTGACTTAGCATTTTTCTTTGCTTCATCATTCAGTTTGGCTAATTCCGCTTTATAGAGTGGTTTTTAATTATGCCAAAGCGCGGGGTACTCTCAAATTGAATTTAACAGCGAGTGAATCTTGGCCAAAGTAATGAGAGAATCTCAGCTGCTGAACAATATGTGGTCCTGTTGTACCCATGTGTTTTATTTTCATGTTCCTGAGCAGGATGATGTGGAGCTTCTGTGTCTTTGTGGTTCCCATTCCCTTAAGAGGAATTACTGTCAGACTGCTGTATCAGTGAGTAATAGGTCACAGCCTTTTCCGCAAATACTGATGAATGCAGTCAGACGAAGTTAGCAAATAACTGACTCCTCTTTCGCATTTAGCAGATAAAGAGACGTAAACATATTAGAAGAAACACACAACACCACATGTATGTTTGCTTTATCAACTGGATGTGTAAACAGGCAACGTGTTTGCTAACGTGTTTGTCAAGATGGTTATTTAGCATCATTAGACTTGCTAAACATCTACATGTTAGCATTGTGATTGTGAGTATATTAGCATGCTGTTAGCATTTAGCTCAAAGCACTACTGTGCTGAAATATAGCCTCACAGAGCCTCCAGCATGGCTGCAGACTGTTATCTCATTTCTGTGCTAAAGCAGATGTTGTCACAGCGAAGTGTTGGAATGGATCAATGTGTAAATGATGCATGTTTTCAATCACACAAACATGATTGTGAGTCTAGTCATTCATTCATTCTCAGACGCAGGAAGTGGGACTCAGATGTCTAGCTTCTACGTGAGGGTGAGTCAGGAGACAGTATGTGTTGACAGGGCGCCACAATGTTTTCAGAGTGTCAGGAGCAGGCTGGAAGCTGGTCTGTTGCATCTTTCGCACCTATGTGTAATTTGTCTGTGCGTGTACAGTAGAATGTGTTTCAGTCACATTTGCTCTGTGTGTTGATCAGACAGCCTTAATGGGGTCAGTTCACCCAAAATCAACATTGGTATTCAACCGCAAACATGTCTTGCCAAGTGTAAGTTCTCTGTTATTTCCGCTAATCTTAATTCTTAATTCAACACCATCTTAAAGCAGTATTTTGACATACAGCTGCTTCATGCATGTAGCTACGTTTGCCTTTGCTCTCTGTTTTTGCTCTTCTGTGTTCTGCACATATATACCTTTCAACAGCAGCCTGCAGCTTGGAGCTACACATAGCTGATTTGTCTGATAGCTTGCGGAAAGATTTTCTTGCTACATACGTGTCTGTATTCAAATTCAGTGGCTTACAGTCACTTCAGATGCCAGTACTCCCAGCACATATGATGTCATACTGCATTTATCTAATTGAAAAGAGAGAGGTGCTCAGACTTGAAGATGCTATCTCAGCCAAAATAATCAAGTATCAGTCATTAACCACGCATTTCACAGATCTTTGATATGTCTGCAGCTTGATGATCCTTGTATTTGGCAGCTTTGGACATGTTCACAAATAGTCTATTAGAGGTTTCTTCATGGCTTGGCTTCTTGTGCAGAAGGTTAAAGACCTAGACTTAACCCGTACACTTCGAATACTTAAGTCTTGCGCAACTTGTGTAGTTTTTGTCAGTGATATAAATGTACTGTATGTGCGTGCATGTACACATTCACGTGTATGAGTTTGTGTGTATATGGGTGCGTATGTGTGAGAGGTCCGCTGGGGCAGGGCAGGTAGCAGGGCTGGGCAGGGCAGGGAGGTGTGTGTTGCCTCCCCCGTCTGCCCTCGGCTGTCACAGTGTGGTGTGATGTCCGCTCTCAGTCTGTTCTCACGCCAAGGATCACACTGAAAACACACACCTCTTCTCCACTTCCCATTCTCCTCAGTCACGCACAAAGCACCCGCAGAGCCAGCAGAAATGACTCATGCTCAAACCATTAGTCGATTATTCCAATAGTCAAATTTGATTAAGAGCAAATCAAGCTTTTAAGTCATTTATGTCACCAGTTCCAGCTTTTCAAATGTGGGAATTTTCAGATTTGCCTCAGTTTTGTATCAATGTAAACTGAATATCTTTGGGTTTTGGACTGTTGGTCAGATAAAGCAAGCAATTAAAAAATGACCTCGGGCTCTTGGAAGTTGTGAAGGGAACTTTTCACATTATTTAACTTCATACAGAGTAAAATGGAGTAAAATGGCCGGTAAGGACTTGGTACCCATAGCCCATCTACCGTGGAAGATCCATTCTTAAAGGATATGGCTGGCAATATATTTTATTTTTCTTATTGTCCTACATTTTTACTCTATTTTTGATTTCTCATAGAAATTCAGTCAAGAGGTTGTGTTATGTAGCACAACAAGCTAGTGAAACCCTGTAAACAGAACTGCTTTCATGCGCATGAACAGTCATCTATCTCACACTACTCTCTGCAGACTGAAAATGAGATCACTGTTATTAATCTTTGGAGCCGTTTCTAAATAAATTACCGCAAACATAATCTTTGTGGCAAAAGAACATGTCACCCAGTGCAAGAATTTGGGTCATTGATGCGTTTTTAATAGTTTTTGTACAACAACAGAAGTCTACGGCATGGAGGAATAAGCTTTGGATACACACACAATACATGTAAGTAGGTTCAAATCATTGATCATCTGAAAGTGAAATTTGTCGACAATAAGAAATAATAGAAAATTGCCATATCCTTTAATATGCTTTCAATGTAAGTGATGGAGGACAAAATCCACAGTCCTCATTTGTGGAAAAATATATTCAAAAGTTTATCTTAAGCTTACATGAGGCTTCAGCCGTCCAAATTAAGCGCACACTTAATTGAAACACACATAAAAAGACTACATTTATTAGATGTTCAAAGCAAAAAGCAGGCAGACTAGCAGTACACACAATCTTATGTAAGCAGGCTTTTCATCTGAAGCTACCGTCTCAGCATGTGTTGTCTGGTCTTAACAGCGCTGACACACTGTATACGGCACTTCCACTGGCCTCACATACATCCTTTTGTAAGATACAGCACAGAATGTACCGATATTACTTAGGGATATTACTTACCAAAAGATAAGGTCCACCTAACAAAAGATGAATCACAAATTAAACCATTACTCTCCCTGAGAGACAAGTTTCACTTTCAACTTACATTTCTGATAAATGGCTTTTGACATCATATTTTAGGGAAGTTAGGTAAGGCTTGAAAGATGTTGATGATTCCAGTATCAGACATCATCTTATTTTAGCCACAGATTGATTTGATAGTCATAGTAGCATTTCTGCATCCCATCATACAGCAGTCAGTATTGTTTACAGGATGACACACAATGTTGTAAGTCTGGATTTCAGGCGGTGACGCTCTTCAACCATCATTTTTGTTATGTTAATTTAATTTTGGAGAACAAACTGTATCATCTGTATCAATTTTGTCTCAAATATTGATTCTTTTAGCTGCAGACAAACTTCCCACTCTACTGTGACTCACAGACATGCCAGACCATGTCTCATGGCCTAAAAATCTGCAGTGTTGCTACATTTAGAAAGTACAGCAGTGACAGATCAGGCCAATAGCATCATTTTCAAGAAAGGGCCTAAAATATCAACACAGCATGTGTTGATAAACAGCAGATCTGGTCATTATTTATATAGAAACTTGCAGTAACTCTGGGCCATTTGACCATAATCTTAGTGTCCTTTATGTCATCATCAAAACCCACACCTCTTCTCCAGGTATTTCACAAATCACTGCAGGTAGTAGGCTAATATTGCACATACAAAATGTGTGTATTTGCATATGTCTTGGTGGGGGCTATTAAAATACAGGGCCGTAAAAATTGTTAGATTTGGGTCACAGCATGGCTGGTGTTAGTTACATAAGACCCCCTTTCCATTGTGTAACTGTGTTTATTTAGTTTTCCAGCAAATACTTTGTTAAAGAGGTGAATCTTGCAGAGAGACTCAGGAGGATACACAGGCCTCAGAGGTGGAGTGGATGAAGTATTTTGTTGGCACTGCAATTGGAAAAAAAGACATCAACAGTGTTGGGAAACGCTCTTGGGACTGCACAGGGAGGTGCAACATAGATTTTTTTTTTCATTTATGTAGGGAATGCTATGCTAATGCTTTCACTGTTTATAATGTGCTTTTTTTTACTCTTCATGTGGAAAGAGTTTTTTGAATTTCACTCCTGTGTCATGTCATGGCAGGTTACCTCACTATTGTTTGATCTTGTACTGTCTTTTTAGCTTCTTTTGAAGCTGTTGTGTGTTTTGACAGACGCCCTCTATAGCCTGTGAATAGCTAAAACCCTTCTCAGTGCCTGATTGTTTGCAGTGTAAGACATTGTAGCTCAGTGATTATGCCAAGAGGTTCAGTGTTGGGGATTTTTCATTGGAATTGGTGCCACTTTAATTCTAAATGTATGCAATGTACTTCATAGAAATAACCATAAAATCTTTTATTGAAAAGTGTTTGATTAGAGCAGAAGCCTTGATGATCCTCAGACGCTACACCAACTCAATGTTGGTCTGCCCTTTCCTACAGAAGTCTCCCGACAAATCACCATCATTCCCTCTTTACTAGATGAAAAATATTTACGTTGCCAGGCATCAAATACAACTGCTGCCAGCAAGCATGGCTTCGCTCAGATTACTTAGCCTGAAATGTAGTAACAGGAAGTAAAAACTGAATTCACTGCAGGGTTCAAAAACGTTCCAGTATCCTCAACTCTATTTAAATACATGGCTGTGGCCCGCGTCCACCTTTGGCAACCCAGAGAGGTCGGCGTTTGGAGCGAGGGGGAAATCAGCTCTGACAGAATGACAAGCTTCTCCGCTTCTTAGCGCTTACCATAAACTCATCTAATTGCTCTGGGGCTCCAAACCCACAATAAGAACTCATCCGCTGGGGCCCAGAGCAGTGGGAGGCTCCAGCAGACTTCCGGAAAATTGGAAAGTGTAGAAAAGGCTCACACGTGCATGCACACACAGCGAAGTTTATCTTTCAGAAATTTAGACTTCTTCTTCTTCTTGTGCCTACTGATGTATCCAGATGAATCCACATTTGCTAATTGGCTAATTCTGCGCATGTTTCCCCTTAGCAGATGATTGATAGTACAGAACAAAGGAACATTTGTCTCTGTTTGTGCACGTGTGCTTATGTACATGTGCCATCGTATCTTTGTCATAAGATCAGGTTAATAATAAAAACACTGCAGGGGGGAAATCACACTCGCTGCCTGGCCTCACTGGAAACAGTCTTGGCAGGTGATCACAGGTCAGGGGCTGCAGGGTCAGGAGGCAGACTGGAGAACTGGAGTCCTGTTGGCTGTTAGAGGATGTTTTTATCAGTTGGTTAGCAGACTGGATCAGCACATTAGCACTCCAGGAGACCTTATTGCCAGTATCAGCTTTACAGGTCAGCAACAGTAACTGGCTGGCTCTGTGTGTACTCCAGCTAGAGTATTTGGCTTATATAAGAAATGATTATTGTAAAGTGGATCCAGGGCTGCAGCCAATCGTTATTTTAATTATTGAGTACTCTCTTGAATATTCCAATCGATCAAGTAACCATTTGGTTTGTTATATGTCAGATGAATGACCATAATAATTTTACATGGCCTAAGGTGATGTATGCAGAGTGCTTGTTTTGTCCAACCAAGGCCAAAAGATATTCAGTTTACAGTGATATAAAACAGAGAAAAGCTCTTTGCTTTATACATATCTTAGACTAGTAAATTGAATATTTACATTTTTGTTGATTTTTTCTTTTTTTTGGATCATCTGTTAGTGGATTAATTAGGATTGATAATTACTCCAGAATGTGCTCTTGTTACAAGGGCTGCAACTAATGATTATATCCATTGGAAAATGGATCACAGATGGTTTTCTTGACCCAAAAGTGAGTTTCAACATATTTGTTTGTCCAACCGACAGTCCAAAATCCAAATATATATCCGATTTACAGTCATATAATACAGAGAAAAACATTAAAACCTCAGATTTGAGAGGCAGGAACAAGTGGTTTTGGCACATTTTTGCTTGATAATGGACTTTTAATGATTAATTGATTAATCTTTTTGTCATTCAACTGAGGGATTAATCAGGCTTGATAACTTTCTAGTTTGTTTTGAAGTTACCTCTGCTGGCCCACTGACAGGCTGAGCCATAACATGGGCAAATTATGTAATGTTGTTGTAAGAGATATCGAGTCATATCACACTCAGTCACTGTCAGAGGTAAAAAGCCATGCATGACTCAGGGGGATTTGTTAATGACTTGATAGGTGGTGATGACTCAGATAGCTTGGAACCAGATAAGCTCTGAAAGGACTAATTTAGGCTTGTTGTGATCTCTTGTGCCCGAGGGTCGCCTTATCAGAGGGTTCACAACTCTCAGAAGAGGCACAGCTATGCTGAATGATGGCCAAGTAGTTCCAGTAATGTTTTGGAGACAGTATAATGTCTTATGGATGCCAGGCTCATTACAGCAGAGCTATTAGAAAGAATCTGTCATCCTTTCCTCAGTCTTAATGCATCCATTTCCCTTTTAGAGCACTTTACTGTAAAGGTTGAAGCACATGGAAACTATCGGGTTGAATAAATGTAAAATTACATTGTTGTCACATTGTGGAAATAGTCTGAATCCTCTTTAGAACAAAGTTTGCTTGACAGCTCCAAGATAATTACATAATTTTGGTGAGACGCATGGCAATAATTGCTCATAAACTGAAATGTCACACTCTGTTAAAGAGAATAAGTTTTCCAGCTGGTGGCATTTGTTACATCAGGTTCTGAGTATGAAAGTTCACTTCTGCTACAGATCAATTTATTTAATATGGAACATTTAGAAATCTGCTCACAAATTCTTGTCTCAAGCCATCATATTCTGTAGTACAATGTGTCTACAGGGGGAACAACATGTGATGGGGAGGAGTGTGCAGGTCATGTTTTGGGTCTTGTTTGCCAGAGATAATGTGGACAAACCACAGTGAGAGGTTTACTCAGCAGTAGCAGCTGCAGAAATAGAACAATAACTCAATAGCGCAGGGCTAAATCTATTCCAACCCTCATTCTGCCTGCTTGTTTTAGCTCAGGGGACTATGTAATATGGCACCAAAATATACATATTACACACAGACACTACAAAATTACACTACATTCAGAAACACTCATACAGTATAGACTACACACACAATCCCAACATAAGCAGTCGGGAAGGAAGCGTTGAGAATGTGCCGAACTCGAATCCACGAGTCCTCTTCTTCACGTGTCCCGATGAGCCCTCCAGTCCCACCCAAACACACACAGACACACACAAAGAAGCCGACAGATAAATACACAAATGCATTCAGACACAGACAGATACAAAGACACAATTAGAGAAGAGAACAGACAACAACAAACAATGACAACATACCCACACCCTCAAAAGCTTGTCCCATACCTGTACACACAGACATCCCTTCCAGACACACAGCGGTCGGTTTGTCCCAGCATGCAGCAGTGAACAGAACTCATCGCCTGTTTCCTGTTGGCCTAAAGCCGTGGTCACACTGTCCAGCCAAAACAGACCACGCAGTTCCTCATCTCTGCTCTGGGATGCTATTGATTGACCTTTTTTTAACCGGGCCTGTCAGTTCAGCTTTTGTTCCTACTGTGTTGCTCAGACGTGTGTGTTATGTGTTTTACATGTTCCTACACTGTTAACCTGAATAGCGCTTTATCAGATGACTGGCATCCTATATGTTCCTGTCAGAGATTTCCAGATCTGCCCAGAGGCATCCGAGACACTGATCCTCAGCTGCTTAATTCATCTGCCTCATTAACTCTGGGTGTGTAACAGAGGCAGCTACAGTATTAGACCGCCATGTAATTTAAATTCTTATGTAGTGCTCAGGGAAGCGTTGAACGAAATTGGACAACTCATGAAAAACAAGATAATTTATAGACAACACGCAACAGTAACAAAAATAAGAGATCAAAGCAAATATGGAGACATTATACTGGATAAGGAAGCATTTGCATTTAGAAAGATATAAACCCCTCAAAAACAGTGTTTTTCCCTGTGACGGTATTAGTAAAATTCATGTCACCAAGCAATAAGCTGACACACTTTGTGTTTGTTGTAGCTGTTGTGTCTGACACTTCCACCTCCTCCTGATGTTGGGTTTTAAATAAAAAACAGCTTGAAACGGCAAATGTGCTTATGTAATTGATGTGAGTAACTTTCCTAATATAGTCTCTTTTCTAATAGACTAGTAGAGACTAGTGGAGGGTTTTTAGAGAAAGGCTTTTACAACTTACTTTGTTGTGAATGGAAAGTCAATGATGGTGTAATGACTATTTTGTTGTACTGATGGAATGAAAGATTATATTATCAGATTGTACTGAATCTACCACAACAAGGCTGAAACATGCCTCTCAGGGCTGCACAGGCGTGGGTTGGAGACAAGCGCATTGCTGTTGCGTTCTTTACGGATTTTGAATTACATGTTTTCCATTCTAAACCTACCCACTTCCTCCCAAGTTGAATCAGCCAATCAGCTTCCTTGACATGTTGTAGAGATTCGGGAGGAGTGTTTACATTTATGTATCTTGAGAGAATTATGATTCCAGTCTCGGCCATCACATTGCAGATACTTGATACACTTCAGTGGCTTGTATTTGTGCGCCCATTTTTTGAGTCATACTTAATTTTCAGCCTTTAATGTTTGCAGAGTGTCTGGATTAACGTAATTGTGGTTTTTATTTCAAAGGCACAGTAAAGCAGAAACTCCAGATTTACACAATACACCGGTGACTATACAGTGTGGATTCTCATTGTTGGTGGGTCAGTTAATCCATTGGACCGACATTTGTCTGAAACTTGCAGATTTTGGTCCACAGAGAAATACAGTCTTCTCAATTTACGGGACAGATTGCTCGGAAATTTGGTAAATTTGGAACATTCATGATCCTGATTTTTTCATTCAACTCCACCATCTTGTTAAGATTTCCACTTGTCCAACACTTAAGATCAGTATCAGCCTTACTTTTTAATTAATAACACATACATTTAGTAGGCCCTTTGTTCTAGGAGCAGAGCTAAAAAGATCTACACCCATTTAGTACCAACACTGTTGACTGCTGTAGCTTTGCTTTGTTGCTATCGTGTGCACAGGCCCTCTTCCTTGCGAACATTATATGATATGTTTTTATGTGTTTTCAGTAAAATCCTGAAGGATTTTGCTGTAATGAACTGATATCGCATCCATGCCCGAGTGTGTGTTATTAATCTAGCCAGATAAAAAAAAACATCCATTTCACTTCCATTCTTCCTGCATCAGGTCTCCGAGGAGTTTGTCATGTGCCAGGTTTTCTTTCATCACAACATGATTAAAACCCTTAATGTGACTTTGCTCCGTCATTCATTATTCACTTTGTAAATCCACTATGAAAAGCGAGGAGAGTAAAATGAATATCTCCGGTGCCACTGAAGGCATTGCATTCATGAATACTAAATGAAAACCGGCAATGTTTTGCTGCTTGTTCTGACATTTTCTGTAATTGAGGTTCTAGCACTCAAGGAAACTGGCACCAGTAAACAATCATCTTATTTACCGAGATGTTAATAGATGTAACCCTCTCTAACTGCTGAGAATTAGAGTGAGAAAAATTAGTGATAGTGTCCTTTATCGCAGTGATTCATCTGAACTTCAAAGCTCATCACCCAGTAGTTTTTCTTCAAAAGGTTATATGGTTCATCTGATCTTAATTCAGTCATCAAAATGAGACAACATGAGGGCAACGACTGATGTCTTTACTCTAATTACAATTTCGTCTTAACAATAATTAATATCGAGATATGTTTTATGTGAATATGTCAGGAGGGTCTTCCTGATACATCTCAGATTCAAAGTTGTCTCCACAGAGTGCATATGAAGACGCACGTAGAGAGGTGTGACATCATCCATTGGTTTGCATTGGAGCCAGTTTGACGCCCAGAGTTGCAGCTTACGGTCAACGCCATCTTCTCTGTTTATTTTAGACATTGCAAATAAGGAGTGCAGGGGTGTTTCCTTTGACACTCTGCAAACCGCGGATAGAAGTGACCACTAGCTTACTGGGAACACACCTGGGCTAACATTAGCTAAATCGTGATGACAGAGCGGGTATCCTAATCAAGTAACATTAAACTTACGGCAATAATGCGTGACAGCATCCTGTGAGGGTCTTGTTAGTGTAACTCCTTCAACACAAACACAGAAAAATCACTGAAAGTCCAAGACAGCATGGGTCCACAAGTTGGGAAAAGCAGCTGTAAAAGCAACTGTCAATCACGACTGTCAATCAGCTCCCACATGGCAGACTTCAACCCTACTATAAATCTTATTAATGGAGCAATAATTTCCAAAATGACTACCAGCACACTTATTATTATAGGGCCTGAATTTATCGATTGAGACCATAATGACTTGTTGTAAAAAATGATTGACTTAGTATTTCTAGAGAGAAGTTGACGTTTTTTTTGTTTGTTGTTGTTGTTTTTTTTTAATAGGAGTCATTTGGAGCCAAGGAATTTTTTAGAGGCAAAATCTAGTGGCCATCGGTGGCATTGCAATTTAGGATACTTCCTTACTGGTTTCAGTCTCAAACCGGGGTAGTTGTCATTCGGTCCTCTCTTAAAAATGCTTATCTGAGCTGTGAACTCAGGGTAGGCATTACGTCAGCCCCAAGCACACTGACACACACGCACTCACACACATTAGCATGTCTTTTGCATGCTGTCATCCACTTGAAATAGAACTTCTCCTGGCACGCATATGTAGTAGAGGTCATATAAGCCTTATCCACTAAACCATCGGGTAACATCAGTCTTTCCCCTCTGACCTCTGCAACAACCCTGACAGCCCACGTCATACTAACCCCCACCCGTCCCCCCTCCCCCTT
The DNA here is from genome assembly GCA_029490765.1 of Euthynnus affinis. Lineage (NCBI taxonomy): Eukaryota > Metazoa > Chordata > Actinopteri > Scombriformes > Scombridae > Euthynnus > Euthynnus affinis. Next base: position 25,408,127 of record CM055848.1, on the reverse strand, counting down.
TTCTCTCTTTCTCTCATCACCTCCTTGCCTCTGCTCACACATTGTTTCTCCAGCCTACTGTCTATGAGGAAGATGACATCAGCCCCATAACTGCTGGAGGACACTTCCTCCGCACACAGTGCAGACCAAATATCCCCATCCTCAGTCAGTCTCCTCTTCTGCTGCCCACACATGATAAGCAGTCTGAGCTGAGTCGGCAGGAACTCAGCTCAACTTATCTGCATTGTGTGTATATTAACTGTTTCAAGGTGAAGCAAAAGACACATTTTGAATTGTACTCATACATCTGGAAATGCAGAGAAACCTTCTCCTCATTTTAAGTCTTTTATGTTAGTATTTTGCAGTAGTTTTGGGCATCATTCTTATTAATAACTGAATTGCTGTGCAAATGAGGCAAGCGAAAATAACTTCATAAGATTTCTTCAAACTATTATAAAAGGCATGGAATACTATCTTACCCTAAAATTAGTCAACAAACAAAAAAAGAAAATTGATACAGCAACAAAATTTGAAGTATTTAAGGTGAAGTTGAAACTACATTATTTGACAAGTCAGCCCAATTTTTGTGCAGAAATATTAAAATAGAACCACAATAAAGTATCTGAAAACCTTGCGTAAGACAAAATCTTCTTGGCAGTCCACATTTCAAACTTTGAGATCTAGCTGAAAAAAAAAGAATATCTTGCTAAAACAAAAATGACGACAAAAGACTTTGACATAAGTCAATAATATGGTTTAAATGCAGCTTGAGAAGACATTTCTGTACCATTAAAAAAAAGATTTAATAATACTGGACTAAGTATGACTGTTGAATCAGCTTTTTGGTAGTGTGAGATCTGTTAATGTGTCTCGAGGTGGACAAGAAACACATTCAGATGTCAGATGTTTTGTTTTAAACACTTATCTATTAGCAAAACTTATTTGGAAGACAAAATTCAGATGAAACATATTGAAATGTTTGCTAATCCATCACAGCTGGTAGCCGGACTTCCCGGACAAACTTTGATTTACAGACTTGCTCTTGCACAGTTTTCCTGTGAAATGGGAAATGATTGAAGACATTTGGCTTTGCTTACTTTTGGTTTTTACCATGAAATTAAATGATCTACATAATCTGGTAAAGGTTCTGGCTTGTTTGCAACTGTCTGACTCATCTTATGTCACAGATCTATGCAAAACCTTTGGTGAATACAAATTATAACTGATAGAAACTGATAGAAACAACGGCTAAAATTAAGACGCGAGTTGTAATACCTGTAAAAATCTGAATTTTCATTTAATGTTCTCAGTCAGCCGTTATTTGATTGGACATGCTTTTAATGGTCCTTTGCAAACAAGGTAAAAGTTCAAATCATTTGAACTGTTAACACACAAACAAGATATAAAATATGAGCTCTGTGAACCATTTGAATCTGTGCTGCCATGAGGTTTCGGCGCCATCATGCTCTCTGAAGGAAAACAGCTCAACTTCCCTGCTTTTGTCACTACTACTCTCTACTAGACATAAACACAGCTCCACAGACGGGTGGACAGACAGACCAGGGGTGTGATAGACTAAACCGACTGATCCAAATGCGAGGGGGAGTGGAAATGAAAACTAATCAGACAGATCTGAGGTCTAGTGAGGGAAATAAGGTCAGAAAGCTCTCACTCTTTTTGTTGCTGCCCCCTCCTCTGTCTTTCTCTCTATTTGTCCGTCTCCTTTTTTTTTTCTTCTCCCTCTCTGGCACTAGCGTAGCCCCAATCACAGCACCTGCTTTCCCCATCATCTCTTCGTAGCCATCCCACTCGGTGCAGAGTGAGCACTGTGCTGTTCTACGGCCCGCTGACTTCAAACATGAGCTACTCCAGGAATGATAATGACAGAAACATGCCTGGAAAAATAGGATTGTCCTCCAAAAATACACTCTGCTCTTTGTGTTGCTGGTCCTTTTTTGTGTGTGTAATTGGCATACGTTGGTTCTCAGTGCGCAGAGTGATTGATGGTTGTTCTCTTCTACCTGTTTACCAGTGTTGGGATGTGACTGGCTGGGTATGAAAGGCTGGCCCGGCAATAACAGGGATTGTTCTATCCCAAGAAGCACACCTGTCCCATGCCAGAGCTGAGGAGTTATACACACACACACACACACATATACACACACTAGGAGCCTGTGAGACATTCCCACTGTGCTCCATTTCACATTCCAATCCTATGACAGCATGTCTGCTTTTATATGATCATATTCAAGGTTTACAAAAAAATAAATGACACCTTCACTTTGAAAGACTTGTTTGTTTTTGTTTGACGCTGTCCACCATTGGGAAAAAAAAATTGGCTAATGGTTGTTACTGTTATGCAGCCCTCTGGGCAGATCAATCTGTGGCTCCATCATTGTATCTCTATTGATCCTTTCATTATTGATTTTTTTACAGATTTTATTTTATGTCAGCTGTGACATTTTGTGGCATTTCATTAGGTCATACACATAGAAATCACATGTGGATTAATGGGAAAATTGGAGAAAGCACAGCAATCATAAAGTAGAATTAAATGCACAATTTCACATTATAGACTCAAGCTCAATTGCTTTTGACTCTTTTAGTGCATAGTGCAAGTCAGAATCACTATACATTACATGATGACATAATTGGCAAAACTACATACTATGTCCCAAGGAGCAAAGTAGCCATGGTGTATCTGCAAGTGTTGCGCAAAGACTCAACAATTATTTTTGCCATATGCTGATATTTCTGTCTTCCAGTACTCATTCTCAAGCCTTTGCTCTCTATGAAACAAAACTCTCCATCCATTCTTGTCCCCATACATTCTCAGTTATCTGTATTTAATGATGGAGAATCTCTATATTGTAAAAGCAACTTTATATTTTCTGTTAATTAAAAGCCAGAGTTGTGACTTTTAAGAGAATGCTTTCGAATATGATTGTCTTTGCATCTTGAAATATCACATTACTCCTGTAAGCCTCATTATTTATGTTCAATCACCATGTGTGCTAGATCTATATCTGATTATGACATTATGATCCATCATTCTTGTCAACATGCCAACCACATTACAAATAAACCCACAAACAGATGGAAAGTCACACATTTGGTCACTGGAATGTTCTTGTTACGGTGGCGCAGCATCAAGGTCTCCTCAGGAATGTCCCAGAGCTCTCGGCAGTCACCTGCTTGGCTCTAGTCAGCATGACTAGCAGTAGACACATAAATGGACAGACTGAACATGTAATACTTTGGTGCCAGTAGGGATCATGACGCATTGTCTCATCTATGGCCTGATCCTACAGACTCATAGATTAAGAATGGACAGAGAGGGCACCTGTTGTAGCCTGGGTCATTAGGTCAATGGCTTCCAACCTTTCTGGCTTGTGACAACTGACTTGTCACAACTTGCACAGGTTGGTTAATGGCTGGAATAGATCAGTTCATCCACTAACTCTCAAAGCGAAGATTAGATAAAGTCTGGAAAAACGGACACACTTCTCTATAGCAGATATGTTTCTTCTTTATCAACTAACAACCTTTCTGATTTAGGTTATATTATGTGACAGAAAGACAACCATCATCAACAAGATTTGGTTGAACATAAAATTCAGATTGAATTTTAAAAGATAAGACTTGTAGTATTCTGTGTTTGATGTTATCAACAAATCCCATAGACCAAAGATTAACAGTGTGTCGGTTTTATGTATGTTGCTCTCAACCTAAGCTCATTGGTTTCTACTGTAGATGTATAGTCTGTATATCTGTAAAAGTAGGTCAAGATCATACAGTGTAATTCATTATAACAATGGCTAAATAACTTCCTAAAATAGCCGGGCATTGTAGTTTTTAGCGATGTTACTCAAACAGGAGTAACCTGTGCATTTGTTGCGGACTATTTTTAGCTGCAGATGCAGATCTGATGAGCCTTACAGTAAGAGTAAGCCTTACAACAGCAGGACTGCATTTAGGATTGAATCAATAAACTAGTTTGTACAGTTCATGGTAATGACGCAACATGTGCAGAGCAACACTGTGGCTCACTGAGGAATTAGATATAGCAGGATTTGTCTACATAAACAGTTCTTGTCAGTAGGTTCAACCTGTGTTTGATTTTGGTCTCTTCATGGGTTTTGTTGACAATAAGAAAATATAGAATATCACCAAACCTTTAACTTATTATTATGTATTTACATAGCCTGTGAATAAAATGGGTAACATAAGTCGAAAGAGCTGCATTCCTGAAGGTGTCCATATTATCAATGCACTGTCCTATTGACCAAGCAATAATTTTGATTCAACATCCATTCAGTATCTAGGCGGCTCCTGAGGAAGTCTGTATTCAGACCAAATTAGGCATTGCGGTGCAGAGTTGAGCGGAGGTGTGTGGGGGTGTGGGCATGTTTGTGCTTTAGAACGTAACCACTGTGAAACAAAATAACATTTCATCGATCTGATTCACAGGCTTTCCCGCTACCACCACTCCCTCTGTTCATTCACTCCCTACCTCACTCAATCACTGCTGCTCTAAGCCCTCTCTCTCTTTTTCTTTCTTGTTTTTTTTAAAATGAATTGGGAAGCCGACAGCAAAGTCTAACTTTACTTTTAAGGTTATCAAACGAAGAGAAATGTCCTTCCCTCCTCCGAGTAACGTCTTTGTACTCCCTCATGGTAGGGTTGTACAGATCTGATCAATCTGATCACCAGCTGTGATTGGCTGCCGCAACGTGACTTTTGGTTGCGTTTCTCCAAAAGTTGATCAGGATCACCTTTGTCACCCCCCACAGCTTAAAAGCACTGTCTCTATTCAAATGAATGGGAGGACTGGCGTTTTCGCCGCACTGCCTGATTTGGTCTGAATACAGACTAAGAAGTTAGAAGTCAGACAGTAAGGATTAACCCTAAGAAGAGAAGAAGGACAGAGTATTTGGCCATTTATGGAGGCCAGTGCTGTGATTAAAGAGTCAGCAGAGGAAGAGGATAGAATGACTTATTTCACAACTATTTTATGATGACCCTGATGTACGTCAGGAAAAAATTTCAGACATGTAAAAAATGTGTTTTCCAACTAAGGAAAAGATGCCATCTTTGGTATTTGTCATAAAAGGGCATATTTTGATCACTTACTTAGTCATCTGCGGTACTTAGTGGGAAATGTTTTGTGCTTTCAGTTTGTTGTTTATTGAAGTCGTAAATGGAAAACAGTGCGTGTAAATGGAAGCAGAATCACAAAGAAACTGTTACCACCTCAATCGTAATTCCCATTCAAGGACAATGACTAATGGAACACAAGAAAGCGAGCGCCTTGAACTGAATGTTCTGACACACAAGGGCATTTTGCATGCACCCCCTTCCATTGTCTCAGACGTTTTTTGTTTATTTCCTGCCGTCTTGAGGAGGAATTTACTTTTGTTAGAGGAAATACGACCACAAGGCTGAGCATTTACAATGGAACAATTTGGTGTAAATCCAAAACTTCTCCCTAAGAAAGAAAAGACTAATGCGAAGCCAAATTCCTTGTCATTCTTCCCATAGCTTGTCAAAGGAATCCGCATTTTCCTTCGGCTAACCCGCAGTTCATCTCTCCCACCATCTGCGTAATCCTCTCAGATTGAGTCCATGACATCATCGGGTGATAACAACATGAGAGCCACCGGCGTCTTGGGGAAAACTCCTAAATAGATTGGGCCAGAAATCATAACAAAGTTTAAAGGATTTGGAAAGGTTTTTCAATGATGTACGAATAGATTGTTTCTGTCAGATCTTTTTCCTCTATGGTGCATGAGAACATTTGGTCCTGATTTCCAATGCTTATAGCAAAAGGATAGAGCTGGTCATGCTCGGCCCATTAAATTAGAGCCGAAGTTCATCTAGAGTCCTTTATGAAAGTCACCCGTAGAGCCTTAGTCATACCCCTAACTTTTCTGCTGAATTAGTTTCTCCTTCGTTTGCTTTCCCAGTTGGTGTCTTGGTCCTTTTTTGAAGTCTAATTTGTTTTAAATTTAAGCCCTTGCCCTCAAATGGTTAAATTTCTAGTTTACATCATGAGATTCAGTTTCACTTTTTCGTTTTGTAATCTACTGTATTATGCAACTGTTTAGCAGATTCCTCAAACCATCCAGCGGGGGTTTTGGTGTCTGTGGAGACACTGATGGAATAAATGGAATTGAACCAGCGGGGTCAAAATTAGTCACAGAAATAAGCTACGGTCTGGACTTGTCAAGTAGAGCCTCGTTTATCCCGGTTTCAGCCATCAGAACTGAGTGCTTAACTGGAAAGGAATGATAAATTAAAGGTGGAGAGGACAGGGCAAAAAAATGTGTAATTCATCCTTTGTGACAGATTTCTTATACACTCACTGTCCAGAGACCTTTAGGCTGAATGCTTGTTGCATTTTCCATAAGCTTTGGCTCTGTATTTTGCTGTCTTTCAGTCAGATTATCCTTGCACTACTTCAGACCTCTGTTCCTGAGAGGTGCACATTACCAAGGCTCCACTATAGAGTCTTTGCCACTTCTCAGAGTGTCAAGCTTTTAAGCGTTGGGAGAATTTTAATATTCACACCGATGATACTGCCAGCCACAACAGGCCTAATGCGATGTCAGGGAAAGGTGTTTGGTTCAGAGGCCAATGCTTGTATGAGTTTTTGGACACAATGGTAAGTGTCGGGACATCTGCCTTTGAAAAAAAAGGTCTTCTTGGAAGCTTGTATTGATGATTAGAAGTATTTCCGAAGACTGCTTTTTGTATTTTTTTTACATAATTCTGGTGAAAGCTCCACCTATCATCAGCTGTGAGAACTTGTCCTCTGTGTCTTCTTTTTCCAACTGTTTTACTTGTCTCCAAAGTGTTGCTTATTATTTCTCAGGGCTCATTTGGAAAGAATCACTACTTTGCTGTTGGTGTAAATGCTTGCACATGAGATGTTAAAGTCAATCTCTCCTACTAATAGCTGCTATTCATAATGTAGATAATCCCTCTTGTTTTCACTATGTTCCATGATGGTGTTGCATGACAGTGGTTGGATTTTTCTTTTTGGAAAATAACCCTTATTACTGTACCGAGTAGCTGTCTGTTGTTGCCACTGTGGCATTGATGCATGTTTGTGTACAGTGTGGAAATACACACTATAAACAGTTCTACTTGGGTGAAATTGTTGCGAAATAGAATTGTATTTTTGGCTGTTTTTCTAATATGTTGAGTCATTTGCAATGTTCTTTCCTGATGTATAAACTAAAAAAAAATACTCACCAGGGATCCCTTCATAAGTCTGCCTCCATGTGTTTCTATTATTTACACCAGGGAAAGTGGTTGCAGCTACAATCAGTCGGAACAGACAGATAGGAACTAAAGTCAGTTGAAGATTTATCGATAAATAACAACGTTTTATAGATAAAGAAGACAAATGCATTTGCCCTTCAACTGACTGGTGCTACACTGTGTTGTTTCTTGTTTGCAAAAAGTTCTCTATTCAGAGAAGTTGCTAATATTTCTGTGCTAGCTGTTGCTCCACTTCCTGCCACTCCTCTAATTGTCACTATAATCATTTGAACTGAAGAACCATGGGTCACTTTGTTTCTTAATGGCATCCCTAGTGATAACGCACAATAAGTGTGTCAAGAGTTTTACACCATGCATGGAGATGCTGTTTAGACCAATGACTGCATGCCCTGAGCAGGGGGCTAAACTTAGCTGAGACCCTAAATGAACAGCCTTTGTTAAGCACTCACAAAGGTATTACTCTTATCATTGGCATGGAGTCAGCACACAGCAGCTGTTGATTAGACCGTAAAGGGTCTGACTCAGCCTGAGTGTATGCACATGCGCGCTTGTCTGATTACATGCATGCATAGCTGTGTGAGCATGTGCTGTGTGTGTGAACTGCTGCATGTGTCCTCTTGACCTCAGGGTTAAACTTTGTGGCCTTGCCCCTGTAAGGCAGAACGCTGGGCATGCTTTACCCAGGCATGCATGCCAAAATCAGCTTGTTCATAGTAGCTTGTTCATGTGTCACGTTTATTCAAGGACCTGGGCGTCTTTATCAGCGTTCAGTTTCAGAAGTGCAGCTGCCATGATTAGATCTGACATGCTGCATAGACTCAGCTTTTTTTTGCCACAGCACTGATATGACATCCGAGTTTCCTGACAGCTCCTTCATATGAGGAAGATGCAATGCTGTTTTAAAAAATAGTCTAAATATAGAGATGTGTAACAGTAGAACAGACTTCTTAAGTGTTCATCTCCAATTCATGTAACTGATGTGGAGTAGCAGTGTTTACTCAAAATTATATTTAAAACCAGAGAGGACATTTTTGAAGGCTTGTGGCAGTAATTTTGTTTTGCCTGTCTTCCTTTCAAAAATGTTTCAGTTTAACGTCACAGATATCAGGGGACATCTACAATATATGGCATCAAATTAATATAGCGTAATGGTTTACATTTTAAAGGATAATGCTTCACACTTTTTTGTGAATAACTGTGAATAAAGTTTTTGCAGCTATTTGCAAGACTAATATATACTTTTTAACGATTTAATTGTAAATTGATTCTTTTGATTTTGCTGTTAATATTGCTATATTTTTTGAGTTTACAACTAAGTTTAAACCATTTTATCTGAGCCAATTTGCATCTTTTTACATGTTTGGACAGGCTTTTGTCATTCTCAGTGTTTTCCATTCTCTCAAACCATGGTCCTTCAAATGAAAACCACATTTCTCTTTTATCTCAACCCTCTTCTCATTCTCCAAAGTTAAAAGGAAGTTAATTTATTCATAGAGGCCGTTTCACATTTAATCACCTGGAAGTGGCTGCATAGACATTCACAGCTTGAGCTAGAATACAATACATACATTTCATATTTCTAGAAAGACAAGAGGGACTTTTAATCAGTACTTTGAGAAGTAGTTTCATAACCCACAAACATGCACCTCCATTAGTAGCGAATGCCAACTGCAGGTGTTCTTTCTTAATAACTAATGCTCTTGGTAATAACTTTCAAATTGGGGCTTGACTGCAGATCAGCAGGACGGGTGTTAAAAATAAACACCTGCAAAAAGACCAAACGGGTTGGTAGAAAATACCAGTGATCAGAGAGGTACATTGCCTGTGATGTGTGGAGAGCTAAACAGTTTTTCTCTAGCGGTGGTGGAGCACACTGCTGTTCACATTAGCCTTAATGGTGCAGAATCTTCAAGAACTGCAGAGGAAGGGAGGCTTTGGAACAGAGGCAACTAGAATTCCAACAATGTTCCAGTTCAGACCTACCACCAGGAGGTTCTCTGTATTTGTGTTTGTGTATGTGTGTGTATGTGTGTGTGTGTGTGTGTGTGTGTGTGTTGCTGGCATGGAACGGTGGAATGGAACGATGTTAGATCAAGTGGTAACCGTGGAATTTTCTCTTCATCTGCTTTAAGCTTTCCTAAACCACCGCTGATGCTGCCAGAGACACCATCTCTAGATGATAACAAAGGCTCACCAGCTGTGCGAAATATTCTCCCAAAAACTTAACCTAGCTACTCCAGCACGCCTACGCACAGACAGACACGTATACACATATACACACAACCTAAGGCACAAAGTATTCAAACCCTTATAAGGTAAAATCGCAGGTCGGTTTAGAGTGAAATCTGTTTTGCAGCGTCCCAGGCGAACTTTGGTATTTGCGGCTGGGAAAAGCATCAAGTATGCAGAAAGGACATCCTTCAGTGTTTGTTTTCTCTGCTTCCCTGTATGCATCCTGTGGTTCTGACTGACTGGCTGTTGGCATTACGTAAAAGCCAGACTCCGTGCTTATATATTTTTTTCCACCTCAGTTTTGGTAAATGATTCAGCAGAGCCTGACTAAATGAATGTTTTCAGAGCCTGGTTATTAGTATAAACAGCTTGCCATTTTTTGGGGCTTGACGTGCTGATCGTTCCAAATTTGTGGTTTGTCTGTGTGTATGCTGCACATTTTATGCGACGGGACATTTTATGCACACACATGTGCCATTTTAATAAGCATTTGCAGATTTCTTGGTTGCATTTGATAAAAGAATTGATTGATATTGATGCACTTTTTGCACTTGGTAATACTTTGGCACTACTTTATGCAAGTGCATGTGTCCCTGTGTGCGTGTGCCTGTATGTGTGTCAGTGCATACCTGAGCTCCCAGCTATGTAGTTAATCACATCCACCTACCGTCATTCAATAAACCCTGATAGAAATGGTGACTCACACCACAGCTATCCCACAATGCCCCCTTCTCCTCTTTTTATCACCAGCTAGTAATTATGTGCTCCAGTGAGAGGCATGCGAATCACACACACGCATACACAAACACAAACACACACAGGGACACACACTCAGCTTGATTAGTAAACCTAATGGATCGCCTCGCTCTGTATTCCAAGAACATTCCATAAAGCAGAGAGCCATATAATTGCTTTCTACCATCAGAACTGTGACAAGCATTACAGCTCAACCTCCTCCTCCTCCTCCTCCTCCTCCTCCTCCTCCTCTCCTCATCTCTTCTTCAGAATCCTTCTCCACCTGATTTTTCCAACCTCATCCTGCTCCTGTTTGCCCTAAATTCATTTCGCCTTTGGCTCCTCGAGTGAAATTAAGAGATTCTGTGGAATATGAAAGCATTCACTCCCCCGCTTCGGCAACTAAGCCTCACCACTCTAATAAACCCCCCAACTCCCTCAGTTTTCCAGTAAACCCAGCAATGCCGGTCACTGCCGGTCCAGATTAGTTGAAAATTAATCATGAACTATTTTAATAATCAATTAATCTTTTTTTTCAGAAAAAAATATCTATCCTCTGAAATTAATATAATATAATACAAAATAATATTATCTGGCTTCTTCATCAGTCATAGACTGAATATCTTCGATTTGTTGACTGTTTGATTGACCAAAACAAGAGGATGTCATCTTGGACTTTGGGAAACAGTGATTGTTATTTGTTTTATTTTTGGACATTTTATAGATGAGTATTCAATTAATTGAGAAAATAATCCACAGATTAATCAATAATGAAAATAATTGTTAGTTGCAGCCCTACTGTCCAGCATGAAACAGCAAAGAGATGAAGGAGACCAAAGTCAAGTTGGTGGAAACCAAAACAGAGCCAAACATCAGAAACTCCAATACGATGTTCATGTTGCTCTTTGTCCGCTGGATTTGTAAAATGTTTGACAGCAGGTTAACCATAACAAGATACATAATGTCTGGTCTGTGTTTCTGTAACTTTGTTTTATTGTCTTACCACCTCCCAGTAGTCAAAAATCTCTGCATGCAGCTTCGAGTTAAGTTAATGTTAAAAAAATGCAACAACAAATGCAAAACCAGTTGACTTGAACTCCATCTGGGATTTAATATTTCACAGTTTGGAATATTAAATGGTTAAATAAGACCTTTTTAACTGAATTTAATAAAACTTATCATTTTCTACATTGGTAATATAGCATCAACTTGTCAAAAAATAGTAATATTTTATAATAGTTGTAGAGGTTTTAGTTGTGTGTGTGGCAGTGGTGCAGAAAAGTGTTTTATAGTAGCTTGGTGCACACTGACAAATAGCAAGGTGAGGGTAGACTATACATATTGTGCTACTTACAGATGTAATACCACTCATTTACCATGTACAGTCAAGCCACATGAAGCACGATGATAAATGAGGGGAGGTAGTATTTGTATTTGGTGTTCACCTTTAATAAATTCAGTTTAATTGTCTATGAATATTAATATGCCTCGCTGCGGTTAGACTTTGTTTACATTTGTGAGGTTATCAAGTTGATGCCAGCACAGGGCCTTGAAAGTCTCATAGGTGCAGTATGTGTGTGTTTGTGTATGCATGTGGTACTTCATTAAAACATTTCACTCAGTCCTGAGGGGCAGTCCTGAATCACACACAGGCTCACACTTAAATTCAGCATTTGCACTGTACAGAAATATCCGCACTTTTGAGTGAAAATACGCGCACATAGGAAAACATGTTGTTTTCACTTACAAGTGCAGCCACAGTCAAGTTTGCACATAGTCATGCATTCTTTGTTAGCTTAAGTTTCCATGTTGAAGCAAAGGCTCGGCCGGGGGCTATTTTCCTATCAGCTTCCCTCACCCAATGAGGTCACACCATCCAGAATCCTGAGAATGTCAAGAATGGAGAGGTTTAAGAACTTCTGAACAGCACTATATGTTATCAGATGGAAGGGGGCTGATTGAGCGGAGGGAGGTCGAAATTTGATCCACTTCTATAACAGTGAAATGAAGGAGGGGGGAGGTAGTAACATGTTTCTTCACCTTATAGCTGCTTCTCTAATCTGCAATCCACCTATAGCAGATGCCAGGACTTTACGTCAACACTGCTTCATTTTCATTGTTTTAAACCTGACATGGATATCAACAGGGACCCTTAAAGTTGGAGTGCGGGACTTTTGTCTCCCCCTTCTGGCAGTGAGAGTAATTACAAAAACACTGTCGCTTACATCATAGGCTCCGCTATAGACTACTCCGTCGCTCTTGCTGTGGCTGTAAAAGTGGATAAATTGTTTTGAGCATCACACAACCACTGTGAAATGACTCATTTCACTATCAGAATTTGATCCGTTCAATCTGATAACATTTGGAAAGTCTAAAAGAGCAGCAAAGTTCAATTTTTCTACTCCCATTCATGTTAGCAGAGAGCTAACCGGAAGTTTGCTGGCTCTGGTGTGCATGCTCTGCTCAGAGAGCACGCACAGTATGCATTCATCCGGCCAGCACGGGAATGTCAAACCTGTCACCAGATTAAAAACTCTGGTATACTGTGAAATACAGAGATTTATCTACCAGTGATAGGCTTAATCAGTGCTGGGTGAACTCATTTGGAAAGGGCTTAAATGTAACAAACGTTCATTTATATGCAAAAGTTTTGCACTGCAGATTTAAGATTATTACAATATCCTGTCAGCATAAATCTGCATTCAACACTGCACTCCAGATCCTGATTTAGTGTAGAGAATGTCCTAATTTAACCCTGGAATCGTTTGTAGATTAGTTTGGATTACTTTGATGAGATCAAAGGCTGTCTGAAACTGCACCCCAAGTGAACTAGTTTGTAGCAAAGCCACATCCCTATCACCATTCAAATGTATGTTTCTCTAAGGTGAAATACGGCATGTAGGCTAATTCTTTCTAATACTATACAATAATACCTCTGTAAGCTGAGCATTTGATTGGAGTCACAGTTCAGCCCCAGTCTCAGCTAAAGCCTTCGCCCATACACTCAGTTTGTTGTATAGCAATAAGGCAAGGGTACCCACCCACCCACCCACCTTAACCCACAAACATAAACTGTTGACACGAATATGCACTGACCTACAGTAAACACATATAGTAACTAATTATAAGCATAATGATCAGTTTTCAGTTTTATGCTCATCAGGTGGTTTGTTCCGGAGAATAGGACCAAGGTAACTAAAATCTTTATTTAGTCCACTACCTGATGATCTTAGGCCTGACTAGATTGTTGTCAGTGAGCATGTCAGAGATATACAAGGAAGGATTTTTCGATGTTTTCTCAGTAGTATATTATACAGATAATGTCAATTCATATGGAGACACCAAGTCTGAGGGGGATTTAAAAATGACAGCCTTGTTTTTCACTATCAAAGTAAATACATCCCTCCCTGGACTTGCCAGGTACACGTGCGAGGCTGCAAATTCAACAGGAGACATTCAGTGGAAAGATTATTATCATTCATTTTCTCCCAACATTTTTTTAAACTATCCTGTAATTCTGTGATTCTTTATGAACTCTACTCTCCCACCTTATTAATCATCATATGAATGATCAGTATTCAAAACAAAACACTTAATATGAGTCAGTATGAGTCTTGGAAATGTCTGCTACCTAACTGAAGTGTAAAAGTGTAATACAGAGGAACCTTGTAGCTGTAAAAATAAACATGCAGGTACTTGTAAAATTAAAGCACACTGTAATCTCCTGCTTGTTTTTGAAGTGATGAGTCTCTGTTGAAATAGTTTTTTTTCATTGTTTTTGTTATCTTTGAGACATCATTTGACTCAAGGGTTAATTATCTATAATGTATTTGAGTCATTATAAAAGCTGCCCAGCTATTTCCCGAAAGATGAGATGTCCCATTGTCCAGACAAGCAGAGAGGGTGGGTGGGGGTGGGGACAAGGGTTGGTAGTCTGTATGTTTTGTTTTTTTTCTTATGGGGCTCAGGCGGAGATGCTTGCTATTCCCTCAAGTGTCTGGAAAGTGTGCCGTTTCCATTACAGTCTGTCTCGTTTCACTGCAGCAGGGGCGATGTTTTTGCATGGAGGCCCGGGGGTAAGAGGCAAGCTCTGTGGCCTTGTGAGTCCAGCAGTGCGAGGTAGAGGAGGGAGTGGCTGTGGCCCTCTTAGACACACGTGTGTCACATGTGGTGCTTCAAAGACATAGCTGGACGGGCCTGACTGCTGGCAGCCGGTTAACAATGAGAGGAAAGCAGAGGCAGGCTACCAGGGACTAGATAGTTGTGGTGGCCAACTAGAGGAATGACAGGCTTACTGGTTTGCTAGTTAGCAGACTTACCAACAGGCTAGCAGGCATATGTGCTACATGGATGGCTGCATGTTCATACCCTCTTTGTTAGTGCACAGTCAGCCATGAAGTTACAGTTTAGTGTGCATTGAACTGAATAGCATGTGATTATGTAGCACAAATAAAGTCTTTGGATCTCTGAAAATGCACTGTATACTTTTTTTTGTTCTTTTTAGTTTAAAAGTACACAGAGGCCTCAAAACACATCTACTAAAATATGCCATTTTTATTCCAGATTTTATCAGTTTAGTCATCCTCAAACAGCTGCAACCTTCTATGATGACATCAGTAGTAGGTTTTAATAAGCTGGACCAATGCAGACTGACATGCAGCCAGCAGCCCATCTTGGGATAAAAGTATAATGAAGCAGTTTCAGTGTGTCAACTGTAGTAAAATAGTCTTGACAGTAAATACATACATGTACATAACTGTAGTCTCCCACTGAAATTATCATCATTATACACTGACATGATGAAATCTCGCTACTTTATTGACTGATAGTAGGATTGCCTAATAGTCTTTGTCCTAAGGAAAAACAATACCTAAAAGACGTATTAAATTTATGAGTTGTCTCTGCTGTTTCTCACTGTCAGGACACTGCATCCTACATTTCTGTTACATAATTTTCAAGTCTGACTTTGCAACTGCTTAATGTCTCTTCTGGCATCTCACAGCCATGAAATAAAAACCTTGCAAACTGTCAAAGAAAATAAAAAAACTTTGCATTATAATCCTAGTTCAGTGATGAAATACTCATGCTTAACATGATACCATAATGTTTCAATTACAACAAAGAACCGACCCCCACCACCAAAACCTTTTATTAATCATTTTTCTTTTAACTTGGCGCTAATCTCTATAAACAGATATCTGCATATGAACACAGAATTTGTAAGCAATGGGGCAAGATTTTGATACCCGAAGCGTTCTGGTTTCCTTTTATAATCTGTAGTCCAAATAGTAGTGACCAATCACGTTTGAGTGGGTTTTGGTTGCATGCTGGTAAACAGTCTGTGTGGCACTATCATTCACTCAATACTGTAGCAAGTGCATGAGTGTAGGTACACTGTGTCACTTATTTGATTTTTATTTAATGGGTTCATCTTCACAACACAGATGATTTGTTGAATTTGGCTTGTAGCGACTCCAGAAGACGTAACAGTAATCTATTTTAAAAACTTTCACACCAGAGCGGCTTCTTCTACCTATAGCCTGCACCTAGACATGTGCTTAATTGCTTCCAAAATAATTTCCAGAGAAGCTATTGATATGGTAAAAAAGTAAATCAGAATTGAATCAACTGTTATGAGCTACAGGTTAAACTAGCTTTACACAGGCTACTGTGAAGATCAGAAATCAAATTGTATCAACTATCCAACAAAGACTCTGAAGAATGAAAGTACTAGTGGTCATTCTAGCGTATACCAGAGCAGCCATGCCAGTCAGTTTGACACAAGCAAAGCTAAAATGCAAACGCATTAACCATTTAGATGTCCATTTTACTGCTACAGCAGTTTGCACACAGGTATACCTGTGTGCAAACTGCCATTTCGTAAGTAAAACAATGATGAAATCATTGTGGATTTTCTCAGATTTTTTTTGCTTCTATCTACACAAAGTCTGCTCAATTCTTTGAACTCATCATCATACAAAGTTAACTACCTCACTACTAAATTTCTGCACTATGGTTAATTCCACATGGTTTTCTTCTATTATACTTTAAAGGCAGATCTCAGGATCCAGCCCTGCTGGTTAACATTAGCACCTGACCTCTTGTTTCATGCTGAAAAGAGGAAAAAAAATCTTTCTGGGAAAGCCCTTCATTAACATTTATGGGAAACCTTTTGGCCCATCTTGTTTTTTTTCCCTTTCAAGATTAAAACACATACTCTTTTTCCTCATTTTTCCATACCAGCCCCTCCCATACATCTAACTGCACATGGCTGTTTTGGGAAATCCATCATAATGGGCAGTTAGTCTGTACTTTGCCTGGCAAACTCTCTACTTTTATCCCCTTTGGGAACACATCCATTGCATTCTTTGGAAAGCGTGGGTGTAACCGTGTGGTATGATGGTGTTTTCTTACTGCGGAACGCTCTGTGTTTCCAGGCTCTTTTTAGTATTCTGGACAAACCAAAGAGGAACAACCGCTGGAACACCTCAACAATGAAAAGAATGCAGATATGAGGAGGCATCAAGAGATTTTCTACAATCTGGACAGTATGTGTGTCTTCAAAAGGTGGTCAAATAAAATGATATAAGTTCACAGCCAGATTCTGGTTTGCTTTTTCGCAGATATTCAGAATGTCAACAGCATGAACAAAAAATAACAGTATCAAGGGAACAACCTTTGCCAGTCATACTCTGACTCTGACTCCCATTAGCCCCCCCTCCCCTCCCCCCCTTCTCACTGTGGCTTTCCTGACCTCTTAGCCAGGGGTTCCTCTTTCTCAGCCAACAACATACACTAAGAGGACTCCCTGCGTGGGAGGGTAGGGAAAGAGAGAGAGCGAGAGAGAGAGAGAGAGAGAGAGAAAGAGAGGGAGAGAGAGAGGGAGAGGAGTGGAGGGGGGGCCTTCAACAAGAACTTCATCTTAACGTGGCTTACCCCTGTCTGCGACTCTCCGCCTCCTTTCTAGACCCTTCTTGTAGCTGTGTACTCTCTCTTCTGCACTGCACTCAAAGCACCAAACATATCTTTCTCCTCCCTTGGAAAGGCCATGGTAGGTCAGGCTCCGGGCCACATAAATTCAGACAAACCTTGCAGAGTGTGTTTGGTTGGACATTCCGTTCCTTGGCACACCTTGGGCCTCACAAATGTTGAAACAGATTAAATATGCGGCAGCTCTGGGTATTTTTACTTTGGCTTTCCGGGGGCCTCAGCCCGTGGAACTAAAACAAACACAATGGGGATTCCTACTCAAATCGTCTCAATTGAATCATCTTTGGTACACGTGAGACGGATGCCAAGGTTTGATTCTGTAAGGGTAATAAGCATTGGTTAACCACAGCGCTCGGAAAGCCTGACAGGTTATGGGAAATAACTTCTTGTGACAGTTGTCAGGCATTCCACTTTCCATTCAACATTTAGTCCTCTTTGTCGGTCCTCGACCATATGTACTTCCACAAAACCTCCCTGGCAGATGTTTATAGTTCATCCTGTTTCCGTATGTCATTCAGTACAGTCTGATTTAGTTGTTCAACAACAGTTTCTTGACGTTCCAGGAACCCCACACTTTTTTCTTGGCTTGTTTAAAAACCATACCAGTGTGTTTGCAAGTTTTAGCTCTTTAAAGGGGACATGTCATGCTTTTTGTGATTTTCTGTTTTATATTTTTATACTGTTATGATGTCAGATGTCTATGTTAAACATGGTCAGAGGTCCAAGGCTTGAGGTGAAGGTATGTAAAAATGCTCCTTCAAAGTCAAAAGCCCAAGCTTCAGCCTGTTCTTAATGCTTTGTTTGTTACCTATACTTCCTTCTCATGATGACATCAGATTGTTCGTGCATGTTCACAAACAGTGGTCTGTTGGTAGTCTTTGTTGCTAGGGTTGTTCAATGGGTTTTTCACATATTTCAGATTGGATTCGTGCTGAAATAAGTATGCATGTATTTGAGAAGTATGTAATCCCTACTACCATCCTACAACACATCCTTCTTTGGTAGAAAGCAGTTCCAATAAAAACTGTTGAAAGTGTGATCAACAGTTGCTTTTGAATATTTAAATCAAATTAATCTGCATTTTTGGCACCAGAAATGTAAATTCACCTTCATTGTATTAAGTTTACCTTCCCAGATGTCCATTGGCTTCCATTCATTTCTGTGCAACATGATAATCAATTAGCAGACTCAGCAGACTGATTGATTTGAGAGGTTTGTGCTGCATTACCTCATAATGATTGGTATTTGAACAAAAATAAAGGCAGACTTTAGTGTAATATGGCCCTCTCCTCAATTGCAGACTTTGTAGTCACATTGTGGCACATTATTGAGTGATTGAAAAACACTATATGCTCACCTTGAACTCCCAGCCTTGTCACCCTTTACTGGAGATATGTGTGGTCCTGTGTCTGTCAGCCCAGGTAGGCCAAAGGTGACGAGTAGGGTTTCTCATTCAGGTTTCCCTTGAGGAAAAATAAAAGTAAGGAAGAAGAAAGGCCGTACAGCTCTGTACATTTTCAACATGGACAGCCCTTACTGTCTTGCTATAATGGTGAAATATTACTTTTCACTGATTTGGCTATTAGCATTTTATTGCTTGGGATAATAACATCAGGTGAACAGCTCAAGTGTGAACCTCAGTTTATCAGAGAAGAACTGACGAACTTTATAGCCCTGCTTAAAATGTTGGAGGAGAGTGGAACGACCTTTAACCGAGCCAGCACTCACAGTGCTGACATGAGGCCTCCAATCTTTGGAATATTTCACTTTTTCCCAATTGATGTCATACAGCACAGGAAATCTTGGTCGTAAAAGCATTTTATTAGCGCTGCTTGTCGGTGGTATAGAGCAGAGCGACCTGGAGGGCATGCAAGCTGTTCGTCCTAAGTACAAACAACCATTGTTGATGTCCAACCAGCCTGCATCGCAGCAGCGCTTGCCAAATTATTTCTTTTTAGAAAACAACAATACAGCATGGATAGTTGTAATTTTCAAGCATGGGTTTATTGAAAACGAGCAAACATGCTCCAAGACATAAAATTTTCCTGTGGCAGCTACATTTTTTCGTAGTGCAGTAATGTTTGATAAGACATTTTTTAGCAGTCCAGTGCAGCCAGGCAAGGTTGAAATGTAATTCTCCATGAGGTAGGCGAGTTTATTGGCTTTTCCCCCTTGTTTGGGTATAGAGGTTCAGTCCGTGGGGGTCAAGCCCAATAAACATGGAGGAGTCAGTGCCAAGTGGAGAGAATGTATTTACTGAAGCCCCCTATGTTTTTCCCCACGGTAGAGGCTCATGTCCATTCGTAACCAGCGGCCTCCATCCCTCTGCTTTCCAACAGTTCCTAGCCTGCAGCTCTCCTGTATTTGTGGAGCCATCACAGTGAGAGGTAGGCAGCAGACACATTCTTTACAGCCCTGCTGATTGGAGCGAGCACTTTATTTGCTCTGGGATAGACTTTGGACTTGTCAAACAGACTCATATTTCTGTTTATTTTTGTACTCTGGTCTGCTTGGGTGTCTTTCTATGTGAGCGTGCACTGTGACCAGCAAGGTGTTACAGTACAAGAAGTCAATCCTCCTTTCCTCCCTTACTGATGAAATTTCTTAATATTTCTTCATATTTGATAAACATCTTACAACTTCCCATCATTGCCTTATCTTTTTCTTAGGAAACTGTAGGGTCCTCTTTTCTGACAATGGATGATCTCAGAGCATTAGAGTTCTATCAAAGAAACTCCCTAATCTGTAATTGTTTCTTAAGAACCTCTGTGGTAAAAACACTTATCGCAAACACACCTCATATCATTTAAGATGCGTAAGACAAGTTTTATCTGAGGTTCAAGATTAATTTGTAAATACTGAACTAGATCCCTGGAGCTTCAATCTCTTCAATCTCTCGGAGATAGATATATAGATAGATTGTTTTTATAAAATAACCCTCGGTTAAACCCTTCCACAAAAATGAGAAATCTGTTTTTGGTAAACAGACTTTTATATCGTCAGCTCAGGACTCAAACTGAGACCCATGTTCACTGTGAAAGATTAATGATGAGATACAGTCATTTTTCTATTTCTCTTCAGTTTTGGTTTTCCATCTAAAAATAAGGAGTAGAGAATAAACAGGCAGTCTTTATTTCTATTTAGTGACTCTTCACAAAGCCAGTTACCACACTTTTATGTATAATTACTGTACATGAGGAGTGCTGCAGACTTTCTCAGCTCTCGGACATGCAATTATCTCACACAGAGCATATGCTTTTACAAAGCTGAATATGCCCCATTTAACAATCAGAAGCATAATGCCCTGCGCTCCTACTTTGTTCCTCACTATCTTTCCGAATGATTTGTGCAGTTCTGGCCTTGCTGCTATCTCCCACTGCTCAGACGGCTGTAAATGTGTCCAAGCGGGACTATAGTGTAGCATATTCCTCCTTGGAGCCCTGATATCCTGGGAGCCCCAAGTGAAAGGAGTCTGACAGTGCAGTGGATTTGGCTGAAACAGCTCTTTTACCAAGGCTGACTGCCAGATCCTTGTGGTTGATGTGGTGCAAGGGTCTCCAGAACTGCTACTGTTAACTGTGCACGCCTTCACATTGACCTACTTCTCAACATTTATGTAATCCTAAAGCTGATGGAGGGATTGCAGGAGAAGGGGGAATGTCATGGCTTGGTTAACCACAGGTATGTTCCAACATACACCAAGGATTTGTTTGGATAACGCAAGGACAGGCCATGAAGGGTTTGTTTTCTTTTAGCTGCTACTAAATGAGTTGTTGTCATTTCATACTTACGTTACAGGCTGTGACAGTGTTAACTCTCGCACTTAGTTGCCTTTAGGAATGTAGCACTTGACCACCATGACAGCATCAGACTGGGCCCTTTTTTCCATGTATGCTTGTACCTGTGTGACTCATATATGTGTGTTTTTTTGTGTGTTTTCATTTGTGATTACTATTCCTGCAAGGGGGACTGGAAAAAAATCATTAAGCACTGATTTCCATCCAGCACTTCACATTGTCAGATTCATATTTTTTTATGTGTGCATCCTGTGTGTATGTAGAGACATTTGTGTGCATGAAGTGGGGTGTAAGATGATGGTAACAATAGCCCCATCAGAACCCATTACAGACTTTGTATTCTATTCTGATTTTCTCCCTCATGGCTGCCATTTATTCAAGCCATCAAACACTTATTCTAAAGAAGCACTCAGGGAAGCCGCTGCAGTGGCAGACATTTGACAGATCTATAACTGAGCCATTTAATCACACTTGCTTCTTTCAGCAAACAAAGGGAATCATCTTTCAGCTTCCTCCATGACGTCAAAGATTTAATACCTAAAAGGTCAGATAGGCTTATCCACTTTGTGCTTGCATAGCTAATGAGGTCCACTTGGTTGATTTCCCTGAAATGCAGTCATTATTCTCATTCTTGTCTTTGAACTTTCCTCTGCATTAGGCCTCTGCTATCTGTTACGATCATCATCTGTGTCCCGGATGTCCAGCCAAAGCTTCATCTATGACGCACAAGATGCACTGTTCAAATTTGTGCCCATTTGTCCACACAAGCAAGTCACTTTTCCTCTTTTCCTTTGTTTTGGCTCACAGCTGTTTGAGTCAATGGATTCCTACTTTTGACCCACAGAGAATTATTACCCAACACTGCTGTTCATCTCAGCTCTATGAAGCCTTTTAGCATCTTTCATCTCATTGTTTTAGTTTTACACCCACAACTTTACTGTTTTGGTTTACTTTCATCAACTGCGATAATAGCTTGCAGTACTCGATCTGTTTATAGCAAAAAAGTTCTGATAAACTGACGCTATATGCCCAACCCCAAATGGCACACAGACAAAATTAGTGACAAGCTGGTGACCATAGTGAAGCCTTTAGAAGCTAAAGAGCCAGATAACTTTCTCATGAGTTGGGGGAGAGCAAAACAGAGCTAAAAGGAGAGCAAATATTGGATTTAGAGTCATCAGATGACCAGAAACTTAATTCTAAATGAATGCCAATGCAGCTCTGTCTCTGCCTGTCTGTCTGGATGTGTAGGAATAGGATAGGAGACTGTTCTCTAATGTTCACCATATCAACTTTATAAGGTGATCACACCGTATGTCAGTGTTGTGTTTACAGCTTTTTGTTCTGCTGCCCCCATGTGGCAAAAAAAACAGTTAATGCAGGTGTATTGATGATGTATTGTCTTAAAGTAAGAGTAAAAAATAGTTATGAAATTCAAATGATTGAACCTGCAAAACCTGACAAGTTCATTTAAAGCAAAACATTTGAGAACCAGTAATTTGATGTGTTGATGCTGTTGTCATGCTAATATTAAGCAAAGTTTGTCATTATGCAGGAGCTCAGTTTCATTTGCATTGACATTGATTTTACATACTTTCTAAATTCAAAAATAGCTTCACAATCGATATCTGTTAACTTAATTTAAAAGGGTTAACCTCCTTTGGTGTGAGGCTCAGAGGAATGCTGTATCCCCATTATGTCGGAGCGTGGGACTCTGTTGCCTGGTGTAGGGAGGCTAGGATGACCCTCAGGAATGCTATTGTTGTGTACTCTATTCCCTTTCCAAATGCACCATGCTCTATCAGACTGATGGTCCTTTTTAGCAGAATGCGATATCCACGGGTACCAGGGGCGAGAGAAGGGAGAAGGGGTCCATAAAAAGCCCTAAATAAAAGGCTGTTCTCTCTGCTCCATCTCCCCTGTCCTGTGCTGGAACGGCAGGAATGTGGCAGGCAGACCGACTGGCCCTCAGAGCCTTCAGCCCCTAATGAATTTTAAAAGGCCTTTTTCATTCAAAGCAGGGTGCTGGCTAACAGCATGTTGCCTGGCCAAGTACTCAGGGGAAAAGGAGGAGAGAGGAAAGAAGAAGAGAGGAGCACAGGGAGAGAAGAAGGAGGTGCTGGCAAAGTGAGTTGGCACCTAGGCAGGATGGGGTATTGGATGTCCCTCACAATGGGAGATAATAGGCCACTCTGCATGGGAAGCCACTGCAGGAGCATTCTTGACCCTGTCGCAAGGGTTTAGAGAGGTTAGAGGGAATGTGAGAGACAGAAAAAAAGAAAGAGCATGAGTGAAGAAGAAGAGGAAAAGAATAAGGGCTATAGAGGAGTGACACAGCCACTGAAGGCAGGCTAATCGATAAAAAAAGTCTCAAATTTAACATACTAATATTGATAATAATCGACTGTTACTGCAGAAAATTACTGTCAGCTTGACAGTATATTGATCTACACTGTATGGCACATTTTGTAACAAAGATAAGAAAGATGTGCACTGTATACAACAGGTATTGACATAGACGTGCCTGACTTAATGATCGATGGACCTGAAATTGGTGACTGTACCCAGTGGGTGAATTTATTTATTTTTTGTAAGTTAATTCAGACCACTAGTGGAAGCCGGGGGAACATTAACTTCCAGCTTCATCTACTCTGATTAGCAGTATATCAGCGGACAGCTGTTGCAGTGAGCGACATGCTAATTGTTTTTCCACTATACAGCAGTTAGCAGAGCTTTGTCAGTCATGATAACAACACTTACAATAATGCTCTGCCACAACCTACAGCCTAACTGTGGGAATAACTAAGAATTATTGTCAATTACTGTACATTCACTGGCTGCTTTATTGTAGAAGCACACCTGTCTGTTTATGCTGGCTATTTTGTATTATTCTGACTATGAAAAACATGGCTCCACAACAGAACATGTAGCAAACAGGTCTAGAGGTTCAGTTACTGTTTGACGTAATGTGTGATACTGCCAAATATTTGGGTTATTCGGTCCACTGAATCTCAGTTTCTGCTATAACATGCTGATTGCAGTGTCCAAAAGTGCAATAAACAACATGAAGAATGTAGGCAGGTGGAGGTGTGATGGTGTCAGATGGTGATGGTTTTCTTGGCTCACGTGAGGCCTTTTGATGCCAACTGAGAATTGTTTAAACAGCGCCCTATGGAAACACTGTAGTGGAGCTTTGTGGCCATTGTATTCTTTTGTTTTCAAATGAATACTTCTAGCATGAACAAGATTTCCTCCTATGACTCCTGCACAATCCCTGGAACTCAGTCTCATCAAGCATCATATGGGATGAAATGCATGTTTGTTGACCATTTGGGCCATGTTCAATTCATGCTTTAGAATTCAGGATTTTTTAAAGGCAAAATGGACACTTTTTTAAAAAAAAAAAAATGTTTTTGCAGTTTCTGTTTGGTACCACTGGTGATAGCGGGCCTACACACCTGAATGATATGTGCCAAAATCAGCCCAAGCTTACCAGTCTGACATTTGATATCAGCAGCATATGCTAAGCTTGGAGCTGATTCACACCAACTCATCCAAGTCTGCACCCACCAAACATAGCCAAATCTTGAAGCAAGCTGACCCAACTTAAATGACAACCTGGGCCACCACTACATGGTGCTGGTGTAAAATGCAGGTTTAAGTCATTGGAAACTGGTATGGGAGTAGATTGGATGATACTGTCACTTGGCTCTATTATACTGTCTATTCTGTGAAATGCATGATTCATGAAAGTTCTTCTTAGGGATTTTGGCAATAGTTTCTGTTTAATTACAGTCGGTGATAAATTACAGTAAGCCTGTAATTCATCTTAGTGTAGTCAGTACAGTCAGTTTATGCCTGACCATTCACAAATTGTATACACAAGACCATTACTTCACTACACTCAATCTTCTCCTCAGAGTGCACTAACTATTTCAGTGAAGGGAACTACACTCAAAAGTGGCAACATGATACTTATCCACAATATTTTTCTCCAGTTTGTTTTTTTTCTACTCAAGCATCTTTGCTTTTTTGTTCACATCTCTTTTTCCACTTGTACTAAATCTCCCATCCAGTTTTGGGGTCCATGTGGAAAGACAGCCTAATTGATGTTCTGTACCACACGCACACACACAGCAGACAGAGCAGATACCATACTGCTGTCTATGTATAGGGGCCATTGCAATTCACATGGTGGTTGGTGTGTATGTGTGTGGAGGGGGGGCTAAACACCCTTTGGGTCACATCACCTCCAGTGATGTCAGAGGAAATGCCAGAGAGCTGAGGTAAAAGGCTCCTTAATGCAGTCCGGCAGATTCCTGGGCAGACAACCGCTGTGATAGTGAAGGCTCCAGTGTGCCACAGCCAGGAGGAGAAAGGAATAAGCAGTCGCTGATAATGATGGTGGAGACATAGCACAGTGTGAAACAGTGGCTAGTGCATGTAGCCCAGTGGGTAAATATCAACTCACAACAGTCAAACAGAATCAATTCTCAGCCTTTTAGGCTAAAATGTGCAGTCAGTGCTCTTCAGCTTTGTTGTGCAGACCTGGCCTTGCAGATGTGCACAGACTTGTAACAGGATTTTTATAAACAATTGTCTGAAGTTTCCTCACATATGATGAATCAGTGATGGAATAACAAGAATAACTTTGCAAGCACCAGCTAAGACACCAAAGCAATGACGCATTAAGAAAACATAACACATGACTTGAACAAACATCACAAGCATACATTGTCTGTCAACCATCTGGATTGTTTACTTCTTCAAAGGTTGACTCAACCTTATTATTTGCCACCCAGCATATCTACAGACTTAACTAAGTGAAGAACAGACCGTCCCTCGGCGCTGCCTTGGCTTGCCTCTGCTTTGCACGAACAAAAAAATGAAAGGGATTAACTGTTACCTATACTTAATATGCTGCATGCTGGTGCTGCATTTAAGAAACCATTAATGAATCTGTGAACCCAGTTACTTGGAAGGACACTGTGTTCCTCTTGGTTAACTGCAGCAGTAAGATGAGCAGAATGCCTGCAGTGAACATGGAGGGGGAAAGTTTGATTATCTAGTGGGATTCCACTGTCTCACTTCTGGAAAGTGAATCGATTGGGAAGGTGCCACACAGTTGTGAACCATTTGTTTAAAAGGCCATTTAAAAAATCAGATATACAAAAAACTGCCATAAAAACTGATGAATAGTAGCATGTAGTTATTCAATATTTTATTTACTGTTATGTATATGTGCATACAGATGTGTTGTGCATATGCAGGGATCTATTGTGTTATCTGGGAAGTGCATGGCAGTCTACCTGGATGACCTCATGGTGCGGCCCTCCACAAATGAGTAGAAGCAGAAGCATTGTGTTCGCCAAGAAGCACAGTGAGCCGGCTGAGGTCATAGTGAGATAGGGCTTGTGGAAACACTGATGCTCTCGCTAACATGATTGGCCTTGGAAACTACTCCCGTAGGAACCCCAAAAACAGGACAGTAAAATCACACTGGGCGGTCAGACAGGAGAGCAGACCAGCCATGGTTCAGCCAAAAAGAGACCTGCTCTTTCCTCAGGTTTCGAGTCCAGCAGAGAGGACATGCAGGTGAAATGTGGATTTTTCAAATTTTCCATCCAGGAGATGGATTTCATAATATATGCTAATGTGTTCCGGGTGGCAGCCTTTCACTTCCTCCTATAAATATATGAAAGACAGATGACCCAGAACATGAGGACAGGAAGAGGCATTTGTAAAGTTTGTGTTGGTCCTTCAGTGTACTTATTATCTGGAGCCACTACCTCGTAAAAGTTTTAACATACTTCCTCCGAAATGACATCATTTCATGGCTCATTGAAATGATGTCATCCCAACCTGTTGGAGAGAAGAGGTTTCGTTTCATTGCACTCAATCTCAGGGACCTAAGCATTGCTTTAGTACTGATTTTCATCATCTTGTTTACAGATGTCTGATTACAACTGGACCTTATATTACTAATTTTGACGATAGGAAATGCTGATTGCTTGGAGCACTTCTTTATGGTGTAGCTTACTGTATGTAATCATAATTCAGTCTTTTGTTTAATATCAGCAGATGTTTTAAGTGTATTTCTGTTTGTGTCCTTCCAGACGGAGGTAATGACAAGGGCTCTGAAGGAGTTGAATATGAACATTGTGGAAATGACTGATGAGAACGCCACATTGGATGGAGGAGATGTCCTTTTTACAGGTAAGCTACAGTGTCCCCATCAGTCACTGTGTTTTGTTGATGTCCTATTACTTTCACAACATTAAACCAATCAACAGAGCCCTGGGGCCATCCCCATAAAGGAAGGCTACAAGTTCAAATATGAATTCATGCAAGGGACAGTATTGCATCATTGTTGAGCAGAGCTGTGAAGACCTTTATAAGCTATAAAGTCATTCAATAGACCCAGTTGCAATAGATCAAAACTGTTTTACTTGGGTGGGCACATGACAACAAGAAGACCAAGGTCCATCATAAACAAATGTCCAATAATTTCGTATTTTCATTGTGCCTTGTTTTACTAGTTGTCAGTTTATAAATGAATGAAATATGTAGATGAAATTATAAAGGTGAAACTGACTAACATTGGCTTTTTAATCTAGCCTGAGAGGTGGCATCATGATATTTGATTCAGTTCTTACTGTTTGGAAATGTGGACATATGCTCAATTTAAAGGTTTTTGAGGATGCTGTGTTTGCTGTAGTTTCCTACAGATACACAGTTACTGCGCCATATTTTACTGGCACTTTTAATGTACAAAACACCTCCAAAGTGTTGTACAACTTCTGTTAACGGATAAAAAAAGTCAAAAACTTTCATACATCCTTTAAAAACTGCAATGGACAAATCATTTTTTAACTGGAATTTAGTAATGAAAGTCTCAAACCCTGATAGCAATCTATAGAGGCGTCAGTGTTCATGATACTTCTCAATATTAAAGTGTTGAATGGAACAAACAATTTTCTCTTTTCTTAGAGCTTCAGAGTCTGGCTAAAAGTTTGGTTTTCAGAGAAAGGCCAATCCGTCGCTAAAGAGTAATCTCTATCTTTTTCAGACATCAGTTCACAATGTGATGAAAAGTGGCATGTTTCTAAATCAGTCAGCATACAGACAAAGTGAAATATTTTCTTTAACCTGAACAATAGAATTTTATACTTTGGTGACTCTTAGCTGGTAAACAAAAACTTTACAGGACAAGTCCATGTTTTTCCACCTTTCATCAGCTTTCATGAAGGTCAGGAATGACATGTTTCCTGCTTTATATTTCCCTGTGAGGCCGTAAACAAAAACAATAGAGATGCTAAATATATATTTAAAGCAGCAGCATCATATGTGTTGTGGTAACTTTAATTTGAAATTTGAAATACTGTACATATTTCTGATTGACAGATAATAGGATGCTTAGTGTTGTGGCATTCTTCATCTCCATCTCATCCATTATTTGTGCATATTAAGCCAGATAGTCCTGTGTCATTTCTTACATAATGTACTAAAACTATAACAAAACATAAGTAACAAAACAAAACATAGTAAAGGATCAGGGAGAAGACTGACAACTGACCAATCACATTAAGACAGACAAGGACTATGTGTGACCTCGCTGATGAAGTACAAATAAGAGTCATACTGTAAGTAGAAAACCTTAGAAAGCAGTGAGATGCTGTAGCAGAGCATGAGCCTTTGCAATTACAGCCCATAGACAGTTTGCTAAGCGAGCAGACTATTGCGTGTCTGTAAGTACGTGTCTGTGTTTTGGGATCCTCCACAAGACATTCCACAGTACAACCTTGGTGACCTGGTGCCTCAGTGTGCTAAGCAGAATTTCCCCTGAAAATAATCTGTTGCGAAAACGTTGTTTACCATACAGAATAGTCCAATCAAATCAGTGGGAATCCAGGATCTCACCATGGGCCTCTCACTCCTCTGGCATTGGGTAATAAAATTGATGAAGGCAGAGATTCAAGAACATGGTGGTCTTTATTAGATTTTCTGTACATTCTGTTACAGTCTTGTGGTGAGTCAAAATGTGGGTCAGTGTCTTCTACACTGTGCAGGCCACTAGGAAAAAAGCATAGTACACTTAATTGGGTTTCTAGACACTGGCTCTGTGCTCTCGTTCCTTCCAGCTGAAATCGGTTTCACATGGCAGGGCTAGAAACATTTCCTGTTGGCAGGGCCCCGGCTAACGGCTCATTTTGTAAAGGCTCAGCAGCTACATAAGGAGCCCATCCCTGGGCTCAGTGTGCTGCAGCAGCCTCGCCAGGCATTCAGGGCTCTGTCTGTTTATGCCCCACCATACTGACCACAGTTGGCTGCAGTGACTGCAGTGTTCAGCTTCTGTAGCTCCTCGGGCTTTCTGTATTTCTGGGGTTCAAGATTTTTAAGCTGAACTGCTTTAACCTTTATATAACTTTCTCGATGTGGTATGTGTGTTCATACTGTAGATATTTTCTTACTCAGCGTCAGTGGCGTCTGATTCTTTCTCCAGGTCGAGAGTTCTTCGTGGGCCTTTCCAAAAGGACCAATCAGAGAGGAGCAGAGATCCTAGCAGATGCCTTTAAGGTGAGTTAAAGTGGTGCATTGGTGGAAAAAATAGCCAACTTAGAATACATACTACAGCAAAAGTAAAGATATCTTGCTGGACAATGACTCTGACCATCAAAAATGCAGTAAAAGTATAAGCAACCCATTACACATATTAATACAAGTTAAAGTATCTGAGTTTATGTACTTAAACATCCTTTAAATTATTTATTTTTGCCACTTGGGGGCAGCGCAGCATATATTTCTTTGTAAAGTAGATTTCTTATGGTGAAGGTCTTAGCTAACCTAATTTAGATGCTCTGCTGGCAACATAAACATTCATTTGGAGTTGTGTATGTGGCAACATATTGAATGTAAATCCAACATTCACTCTCCTTTTAGCTCTGTTTTGATAATCAATATCTGGCTCTTCTACCACTAAATACTCAGCTATTTTCACCAGCTATTTGCTAACTTTCTCTGTCTGTTCTTGGAAACAATGCTGATGAGAGCTGTAAGCAGCTGTAAGTAATGTTCTGTTAAACTGAGGGGAAGAACAGAGTGCTGTGATTCTCTGTGGGTCACTCATTATGAGTGACTTCTTTCACATGAAATTTAGTCATCTGACCCAATTTTTAGTTCAGTTTTTTAACCTAGACCCTATTTTTCTATCTTTCTGTGTCTAAGTGACTAACGTTTTTTGAAATTGGTCCAATACTGAGCGTGAGCACTTCATCCAACAGCTGCGAAACGGGCTGCAGTGTAATCCGACGGGGCAATTGCACCCCGTCAATGTACATCCACTAATAGTGTCTGTTTTTGCCACTGACAGGTTCAGATTGTTATTATACGTGTCTGACAACATTATGCAAAGGACCATGCAAAGAAATAAAACATTTTTCTTTACCTTTAGCTTGATCCACTCTGTTTAGTATTGCATCTGACCAAATCTCCCTCAAGGAGAAGTCTCATTCTGAAATCTCACGAGAGTTAAGTTGTTGTCGAAGTCACCTAAATATTCAGCCATGACTTTTAAAATCTCTTAGATAAAACTAAGCTGCGCTATCTGTACTCCAACACAACTCATCTTGGCACTCCTCTCTCCAACTGTCATGGCTGAATACTTAGCTGATTTAGAAAGCAACTGAACTCTCGTAAGATATTTGTAATTGAAACGAGGAAAACACCATCATCAATTAATGTCCTCATCTTGAAAATTGCATTCAAATTTCATTCTTGCATCAAATTCTCAAATCTGCGCCTCAACAGACTCAACTGAGGCAGGATCTGGAAAGACGATATTTGGAGCAGATGGTGAGCTTAGCAACTAATGTGTCAACATAAAGTCTCTGATGAAGATATGGCTTATGTTGCAACATTGGTTGCTGCACCTTATTAAAAGCGTTTACTATAACTATGATTCCCATATCTCATTAAATGACATATTTGAGACCCATTTCCTGATCTTCAGTAGGAACTATGGGTTTGGGGCTGAGAGCCACAGTCAGGGTAGGGAAGTCAGAAAGTTAGCTGTGGTATTTTCATATATATATAAAATTGTTTCACCATATTTTCGTTTCCAATTTCTTTCTGTTTAATTTCCCTGTGCTGTGACCTGACTGATAGCCACAACTTAGACTTCCACTCCCATAAGGCGCACACATCCAAAGGAAATATTCAGCGAAATATCCCAAACATCGCTGAAACAACAGATTTAGGCAAACAGGGAAGATTTAGGCATGCAGCCTACTAACAGGGTCATAGTGGGGGTCACTAACACAGACTGATCCTATCTATATTGTTTACTGTTATTGTAATACTGCAGACTTATCTGTATCGCTTTTGGATTTGCGCCGAGAGACCATGACAAAACAGAAAAGCCAGCTGACTCACAAGTTCATAGGTGGGTCATGGCATCAAGAGTTCAACACATTACAGAAACCTGAATAACCTTATTACTATGTTTCCATCTTCCCATCTGTATCTGATTGAAGTTCCTCATGATGGATTCCTCTTGTGTTTTCTGTTATTTTTGATAAGACGGGCCTTAATGATGCATCTCTGGCAAATGACAATAGGAAAAATTGCTTGAGGGTCCATTATTGTTTTTTCCATTTTTTATCAGATCAGTACTCCTATCACTGTTGTTTTTTCCTATCATTATCAAATTAAGGATAATTTTGTTGCCAGGTTTGTTTAGCAGTCAACAACTACGTACAGATGTTCCTTTATGGTCCTTGCAGAGGTCAGGGGAAATGGTGCTGTTGATTGAATCAGTTTATTCAGGAAGAAGTAATGTAGAGGCCAAACCACTTATTTCCTTCTATAGCAAAGAGGCGTCAACTCATACCAATGTGTTGTGCCAATAAGACTGTGACAAATCACAAAGCACTCGCAAGTTGGCACTCGATTGCTATGTGTGAACTGTTCAAAGACGTGATCCAAGAGCTCGCCGATGCATCGCAGACAGCTGGAAGATGTCAAGCAGGCTAAATATCTGGACCTGTAAGGGAGTCTAAGCCCTTTAGTATGAAAAGTGTTGTAACTGACAATGAAGGGGACGACAACAGCAAGCCGCTTTAGCATTTAGCTGGACTGGATATGTTTTGCAGATATCCGTAATTCAATTCTTCCTAGTCAAAATGAACATTTCAGATATCCGCATCATTCTTCTTGGGACAAATGATGTCACTTTTTCCATTCATGTGTATTGGGTTTTCAATTTCAGATATCTATAATTACATTTTTGATATTCTAGACATCTGCAATAGAATACTTATGAGGAAAAACTCCCATTTCAGATATTTTATGGATGTCTAATAGCATCCTATCTACCTGTCAACAGATATCCACAATACATTTGTGTTTATCAGCAATTGCATTGTTTCTAGTCATAATTAGTACACTAACTATTGTTTTCACAAGGTAGTATCGCACCATTTTCTGTCACTTCTTGCATGTTTTTGTGACAAAATGGAGACCAGACAGATTTGTCTAGGATTCCTCCTGGTAAAAGATCTTGTAATGTGTGATCCCCTGTTGCTGGTCAGTCAACAACTTCAAGATTCCCGATAAGACAGAAAGTTGTGTAGTGTGAACAGTACAGTACAGCAATCTAAAGACTTTGAAAGGCATGTAGTGTTATCAAGGCAAAAAGATTTGCCTTGATAGGGAGAAATTTGTATTTCTAACTTAACGCTGCAACAAAACTTCCTGTTCATGGATAAAGAATGCAGAAAGTTCACATTACATAATTCCCAGTTGTGCTTCTGTATCTTCTTAACAAGTGCCAAGGCAAGATTTCAGGAAAACATCAAGGATAGGGTAATTAAAAGTTTTTTTGTGTGATAAACTGCCAATGTCTATCCAGTTACAATAACTGTTTCAGTGAGTCATAGCACTCTTAATTGAGCAAATGATGCAGTACAAATATTATGAAATGTGTTACCATATATTTGAGTTCACAATAGTGCAACAATGGAAAATGGACACAATTCTTCATCGGGTTTTATGAAGCTAAGTGTTGGAAAAACCCATTCAAAACATATTATGTGATTAAGAAAACACATGGATGTCAGTTGACAAAATTATTTTAAGATTAGATAAGACGGAACTTTATTAGTCCCAAAAGAAATCCTTGTGCCAGAGATTGCTCAAAAATTACATCAACATAAGAATAAAAACAATAGAGTAATAAAATAAAAGGAGTACAAGGAGTAAATATAACAATAAAAGTAAGATAAATTTATTAAAATAAGTAAACTGAAATAGAAAAGTTATGTTGCACATGATATTTATGACACAATATTGATATTATTGTTCTCAATGTCTGATTTTTCAGCTGTCTTTCCCCCAGAAAGGGGAAGAGATATACAGTTTGATGGCCACTGGTAGAAAAGACCTCCTTTGGCGTTCTGTGGTGCACCTCAGTGGTCTCAGTCCACAACTGAAGGTGCTCTGATATGATGACAGTGTAGCATGCAGGAGATGAGAGGCATTGTCCATAATACTGAGCATTCTCTTCTCTGACACCTCCACCAAAGACTCCAGTTTCACTCCCAGGGCAGAATCCACTTTCCTGATAAGCTTATTGAGTTTATTAGCATCAGCTGCCTTCACCCTGCTGCCCCAGCACACTACAGAGTAGAAGATGACGCTGGCTACCACTGAGTGATAATCATCTGCAGTATGGTTCTGCAGACGTTGAAAGATGTGATTCTCCTGAGAAAGTACAGGTGGCTCTGACCTTTCTTGTACAGGGCCTCTGTGTTTTTACTCCAGTCCATCTTATTGTCTATGTGGACACCCAGGTACTTGTATTCTTCGACAATGTCCACCTCTTCCCCTGATGCTGATTCAGTTCAGATGGGGTCCTTTGCTTCCTAAAATCCACCACCAACTCTTTAGTCTTTGCGATATTGAGTTGTAGGTGATTTAGTTCACACCATTCCACAAAACTGTCTACCACACTGCTGTACTTAGCCTCCTGTCCCCTAATGATGCAACCCACAATGACAGAGTCATCTGAACACTTCTGCAGGTGGCAAGACTCTGAGCAGTATCTGAAGTCTGAGGTGAAGAGTGTGAACAGGAAGAGAGATAGGACCGTCCCCTGAGGTGCCTGTGTGCTACTCACTATTTCATCCGACACATTGCTCTGCATCCTCACATACTGGTTGGTGATCCAGGCCGCTAGTGGAGCATCCACCTGCATGACCAGAAACTTAATCCTGAGCACAAACTTCTTAGGCACAAACCATAATTTATACAGTCACATAAATATATTCACATGGAATCAGGAAGGAAATGTCTTGGAAAGCAAGCTTAAAGTCTCATACCCTATCATAATTCAAAGTACAGCTGAATATCACTTCAAAGTTTTCAAATCTCAGTAGGGTCCAACTCTGGTTTTAGCAAATCTCAAGGGGCTCACAGTATGTCTAACTGTCACAAGCTGTGAGCACTTGTATCAAAGGCTCAATCAATCAACTTGAAAGTGGGAAATTCTTTCAGTCCAGTAAATCAGGAATAAATCAAAATCTAAACAAAATCAATGGCAAAATTATGTTGTTTCGACAGGCTATGCTGTAATTCTGCAAATATGGACTCCAGGCTTTAATTCTTGAAAATAACGAGGTTTTCAAGTGACATTTTTATGAAGCAGTCATCAAAAATGAACTGCAAAAGGCTACAGATAAATGAAACACTGAAGGCCCAGATACAGTACTGTGGAAATGGTCCTATCCTACACCCATTGGACAATATATCAGTCAGTACAGATTCATGAATGCTGCTTTTATTGTCAATCTGAAAGGTGAAGAAATTTAAAGGCATGTGATCCTACATAAATACAAAGCTTTCTTCCACAGTTTGCACAGCTTTGGTCATTTGACTTAAGAGATTTCTATATTTGTATTTTTCCTCATTTTTCTCACTGGTTTAAAGTGGGTGGAGCTCAGTGGAAAAAAGTAGATGTCATGTATTTGCATGTACCAGTCAGAGTTAACATTTCAAATCAAATGTGATGACAGTTGTAATGTTGTTTGTTCATGTTGCCAGGCTACTGTCAGTTACATCTAATCAAACCGCACCCACACAGCCCTGATGAAGAAAATTAAATGAGCTTTTGATTGTTAAACTATAAATAAATTATGTGATTTCTGACTAACGACAACAATCTGACTGATTATTGCTTATTCAGTCTCAAAAATGTAGATACCTGAATTCTCAGTCAGCAAATATACTGACGTGTTAATAAATCAGTGGCAGTTAGTTGTTTTACATGTAAGTACCATTTGGAAACACTTCTAATGACAAGTTTGGCATGCAAACATCCTGCAGCCAGTGAAAGCTTCTCCAATCAGGCTCCTACAAGTTGCTCTGTAATCGTCCCATGAGCCCTGTGCTCACTGACATCATCTCCCAGACACTCCTGCTGTTTCCGCCCGAGTTGCCCACTACTTTATTTTAAAGGCCACTTGAGACCTCATGTAATGGCATTCCACAAACCACTGCAGTGCCCTTTGAACGTTTTATAACAACTGTCGGCTGGTCAGTCGGTTCACCACTTTGGTTCAGACTGAAATATCTTCATTGGTTGGATTGCCATGAAATTACGTACCGAAATTCCTGATTCCCACAGGATGACGCTTACTAACTTTGGTGATGCCATGATTTTTCCTCTAGTGCCACCATGAGGTTCACACTTTTGTTTTTTTATTTATCTCAACAATTGGATGGATCGCTGTAAAATTTGTTACACTAAGATGGTGAACATGGTGAACACTGTTCCTGCTGAACAACAGCATGTTAGCATTTTCATTGAGAGTATGTCAGCATGCTGACGTTCGCATTTAGCCCGTAGCACCTCCGTGCCTGAGTGCAACCTCACAGAGCTGCTAGCATGAAGCTCATTATGTATAGTTTTTACTTCCTATAATGATGTGTTGTGTCTTGCAGGACTATGCTGTGTCTACTGTACCTGTGTTGGAAGGTCTGCACCTGAAGAGCTTCTGCAGCATGGGAGGACCAGGCCTTATTGTCATCGGATCCAGTGAACCAGCTCAAAAAGCCCTGAAAGTATGCAACTTGTGTATGTGTGTAATGTATGTACAGTCAAAGCATCATCCCACTGCTATGGTTTCCCCAGCTGTAGTCATAGAAACCATTCAATCAGCGCAGTGGTTTTTTTTTTTTCTAACATTGACGCACATTGACGCAGCACATTCCTTTTTTTTTAATTCTTTGGTTGCCTCTTGGCTCAATCCTGTTGGTATGAACAACTCTGTCCTTTTTTTTTCTCCTGTTCTGTGAAGTATTCAGCAAGCATAACACTACAAGACAGGACATCACCCGTGTTGATTCAGAGCAGACTCTCTTACTTGCAGCTTAATGGCTACTTCCCACTGCAAGCACATTAAAACCACCTGTCACCTTAATCCTTCCTCATTAATTCATATTCTCAGCTAATCTGTGGGGATTGCCTCTGGCGCTCACACTCCAGCTTCAATTACGAAGGTATTGTCCCTCCATTAAACAGCTTGAGCTCATTACTGCATAAAAGGCTTCTGAATCGATCAAGCTCCATTGCAATGATACTCGAAAAATAAAGGAGGAAGGGGATGCAGAAGGAGTGGCAGTTTACAGACAGAGACAGATTGGTCGTTTACACAAAGGGTAATAAATCTCAGCCCATCCCTCGGATGGAATTACTCTTAAAATTCCCAAACATCAATATGGGAGACTGTATGTGAATGTTTTTGACGGCACAAATGACTGAAATGCAGCAGAATATATAATGTTGTATTTACACAGCACAGACAAACATATTGTCTCATCTAATTACATAAGTATGACAACTCAAACACATACAGATTCACTCTCACCCTTGACAGATCCTCAGATTCACTGTTGCCTCCTAGTGTGATATCTCCCCCTACTGGCCCAGCCCTAAACAGGGTTACAATGAGTCAAGTAAAAGACACTCAGGGCATCTCAGGCGCAATTATAAACAGACTATCAGACAGCACATCATAACGAGGCAAAGTACTTGAAAGAGCTGCAAGGTTATACTTATTGGTTTGTGTGCATGTTTGCGTTGCTAAAGTGCACACAGGAACCCAAGACTGTATGCAGAAATACACACGTTAATGAATTTTTATATTCCAGCATCAACTCATTAAGATTCCTGCCTATTTGATCACCCCAGTAATTAGCTACTGGGGCGAAGAGTAGCCGTTAGCGAGGCTTAATGACAAACTGCTCGCTTTCAAATTACAGCTTACGTCACCCCTCTTCTGCAGCAATTAGCTCCTATTTTAAAGGACTTTTAACGACCCTGGATTTGTAATTAGGTAATGTTCTCTTTGTGGGGGTAGCGAGATCCTATGAATGCTGTTTAATGAATTCAAAGTGCTTGTTTTGGATGTGGATGCAGCTCTTGTGGCGATGAGGCTCACTGTCTTTGTACCCTTGCACAAAGACACTTTGTTACAAATTAAAGTTGGAGCCTTACAAATTGTTATTGTCTTTATGGACCCACAATTTGCTGCTGTAGAATAGCAACTTAAAAGAGAGAGGACCTGACCTGTTTGCAGTGTGGGTTTGAGGAACATATGATTCTTTTAAATGCATGTAAAAGTGAAGCACTGTAGTGTTTATAATGTAGTTCTTAAAGCTGTGAATTTTCAGTCTTCTTTTGCAGTTTGGTTGAGTCTATTCGGGATTTCTTGACCTCTCAGGGCTCCAAATGTATATATGTATGTGTATAGACCAGGTGGGCATGCATGTAATCCCCTGTCTGTGTTTAGCTCTCCCGAGAATGAGAGTGCATGTTGACCGGATGGGTTTCATCATCCATCTGCTGCTGTCACCGCCAAGCTTCACTCATGAAGTCATCATCCCGAAATACCTCCTCTGTCAGAGGCTGTAGCATCCACTCCCTGTTCTGTCTCACACTGTTCCCACCAAAGCGGAATCACCAGCAGGCTTTAGCTCACTACTAACCCATTTACCCTGTTTGATTCATGAAATCATTACTCCTTACTGGTCCTTACCTCAAGGATGTTTACACAAGTTTATAAATACTGAGGTGACAACACAGCGAAGATTGTGACTCAGAGTGAGTTGGGTCTCTCCGCCAAATCCCGATTACAGTATCCCTTATGCAGATTTGTTCAAACAATTTTTTTTTAAACATAGACACGACACTTCAAGCCGGAAACATATATCTTTTAAAATTTGCTGAGTTGAACATACCGTAGGAGGAAAAGAGCCATATATGGCACTTGAGCAAAAGGCTTCCTTGCCCTATGATGTTATCACTGAGTCCCTGAGTCAGCTGCAGTGTCAGACAGCAGCAGCTGATACAACATCATAGGTTACAGCACTGGTTCCCAACCCTGCTAGTTCATGACCCCTTAAAACAATGTAATAATCTATTTGTGACCCACCGTCACCAGTTACAGACCCACCAGAGAATGATTTGTGTTTTTTCCTGTTTTTGAATTTTATTTAGTTTTAGAGGCTTTACGAGATCAAATTATTGAGTTATTCTATAAAAAGAGCATGTAAAAGCAGTATAATTTTGCACCATAAATATTTTCTTATATTGTTCATTTTCTTTGGAGCCCTCAGATTTATCCTGCGACCCCAATGAGGATTCCCAACCATATATACCTAACGGTATATGATGTCTGAATTCTAGCTTTGTCAAACCTAAAATAAGAAAAACATATGAAATGAATCAATTCTGCTTCAGGGCAATGTTCTGAATTCCCTTCTGCCCCTCAGTATCACATCAATGTTCTGCATCGTCCTTTCCCTTTCCTTCCCCCCTAGTCACTGTATTCAATACCTTAGGGTGTAGCAATAAACACTCCACTTAGACCAATAATATTTCTGGAGTGAAATGTCAACATCATGTCAAACATCAACAGGAAGTAATTTCAGCCTCATTTCCCCTCTGGATTTGAAAGCAGTCTCAAGTAGGATTTGTCTTGTACACGCTGCTGTTGTTCATCAGTGAAAAGAAGTATTGTAAAACTTTTAAAGGTTTCCTGGGAAGGATTAGTACAATGAGCATTATAAATATTCCAAACAAGAGCCAACATACAGTTATGCTGATGACCACGGTGGAAGGATTCAGATCCAGTAAATTGTCAGTGTTTTTGTTAACTGGGTGAGATTCTCATTGCCCAGGGGGGAGATTTTATTACCTTCCAGTAAATATTTAGTTTAAGCTGCTCTGACTGAGCACATTCTGCTGCCCAGTTACCACACTGTGTATGAACTGGACCTCAGCCACCGTCTAGAAGTAAGTTGCTGCTGATTTGCTGAAGCTTTATGCTCGGTCCAGCGCCAGGATGATTATGTAGAGGCTTGAGTTCTCAGTTT
Source organism: Euthynnus affinis (assembly GCA_029490765.1). Classification (NCBI taxonomy): domain Eukaryota; kingdom Metazoa; phylum Chordata; class Actinopteri; order Scombriformes; family Scombridae; genus Euthynnus; species Euthynnus affinis. The sequence goes on along the minus strand of CM055848.1, from coordinate 25,368,675 downwards.
TTACATTTGCTGTTACACACTTGGAGAAGATACCCTTCCCCTAAATTTTGATTTCTGGATACCTGAGCTTTATATCCCTGAAAAACTTTCCATTTTTAAAAATAGATGAGCCATTAATCTGGTCTCACTGTATATCGTACTACTGCACCCACTGACAATAAACATGGAACAAGCGGTGCCATTTGCCAAGTTGATTTTTCTTCATATTTAATTATATTTCACGGATCAGAACTTTACATGTGCGTGATGAAATTTTGCTGTAGGACATTTTCCTTACACCCCGAATAGTTTTTCCTCACTGTTTTTACTGTGAAAATGAGATGTTTTAGATACAGAGAGTGTAGCAGTAACAACTGTGATCTTTGGTGGAGTCAACGTTTACTCTCCCCTCTACCACTCTTAATCCCCTTGTGTGTGAGAGACAGTGTTGGCGGTCACGCACATGGACAGTGTTTTCATTTAGGGCTGCTGCAATCACGTAACACACCCACAAGTGACCTGGGAATGTGTCTGGTCTGGTTGCACACACAGACACTCACACTGCCTGTACTCCACCCTGCAGTCCCGCACTCACAGAAATCCCAACGTCAGCTCCTATAAAGTTAAATTAATTGATTTTGCACTGTCAGTCATTTGCGTGCCTGTTAGTTTAGTCTTTCTAAATCAAAAATGAACAATGGCTTTTAGACACAAAATAATAAGTGACGCTGACAGTTTGATACTTCATTTTCAGTCCATTTTTGATAAATTTCTTTTTCATTGTTTGTTTGTTTCGTCGTTGATGTGAAAGGTTTGTTACTGCAGTGATGAAAGTCAGTTCTGTGACAACTTTTGCCTCGGGTTTTCTATTTAATGATGGGATTTGCTGCTCATAGTAACTGCACAATTGTTCCTCTATTCATTACAACCAAACACTGTTGCTGCTGCCAGAAACATAAATTGTGTCACTTCCTGTGTGCCAAATACATTTTCCCAGGAAAGACTAATTGGTGAACTTAGAACAACAGTTGGATTAGCAGGCAAAGACATATGTTTACATGAAAACATTTTTTTTAATCAAGTACAATGAGTGTGAGTATATATTTGACATATAATCTAAGGGATAAAATGGAAAGTAATGCATATTTATATACAGCTAATACAGGAAAAGGCTTTTCCCGTCTCAGTAAACGCCCTGGTCTTCCCTACTGTAGCAGACCCAGTCAGTAGGAAGTGAAATGAAAACATCTTCAGCCATTTCAATCCCATTGTGCTCACAAACCACACATTTTACTCCTGCATTTGTAGTTGTGTGTCATCACTCATTCGCTCACAGCCACTCCTCCAAACCCACAGACACATCGAGCAGACGTCACACATTTTGGTTGCAGTATGACCTAAAAAAGGTGACATTTAATGAATTTTATGAGTAAAATCTGATCTAAATGATAACAATTTACATGTAATTGTTCATGTTATGAGGGCTAATCATTAGCAGACAACAAACTCATCCCACCCATGATTAAATATGAAGGGTGTGGAGAACAGAAAAAAACAAATAGTAGAAAAACAAAGCAACAGAGGAGGGTAAGGAGCAGTCAGACATACATGGATGGGGTCTATAACTGGTAAAAATTTCACTTCTCAAAATACCTTTTCTGAATGTTGATGCTTTTTTTTTTTTTTTTTTTACTCGCTTTCCACCTCCCCTCCCCTTCTCGTCTCTGAGGTATCCGTTCGCAGATGTTCTGCTCATAAACATTAAGAGGCACCTGCCTCTCCTCTGGTCATAACATCCTCACCCCCCGACTTCCACTTGGCAACACGGGCCTCTTCTCAGCCTCTCTCCCCCCGCCGCCTGTCCCACCTTAAACTCCTTCAGATTACATAAATAACATGACATCTGCTGAGAAAGAATGTCTGTCTGCTCCTGTGTTCTCCATTAAGCCCCCCCAGGCCCCGAGAGTGGTTTGGCGTGCAGAAGGATGTGGTGCTGCCTTTGGTATTGTGGCCTTGCTTCTGATTCAAAGTGTCTGATAGTCTGTACGACTATTTTCTGTCTGTCTCTCTGAAACCCATGTGGACTCTCACAGGCTGTTTATTTGCTTCAATGTCCACTTTCTGTCTGTCTCTTACCTGTGTGTGTAGATTATGCAACAAATGAGTGACCATCGTTATGACAAACTGACGGTGCCTGATGACCTCGCTGCCAACTGCATCTACATGAACCTGCCCAGTAAGGGACATGTGCTTCTGCACTGTACAGCAGAAGAGTTTCCAGAAAGTGCAAAGGTAATATTTAACTCATTTCACATGCACACAAAGTAACAGTATCTCACATTCATAATCACACGTTCATCTGCAATCTTGAAGTTACACCTTTGGGAGGAAGAATCACAGGCAGGACAGACAGAATGGTTTACTGGTTAGTTTTTAAAGAGTGCTTGCCTTTGTTGCTTTTCATCCTGTCCAGACCTCTGAGAAAAACAACTGGCTAGAGAGGGAAACCCTGCAACCTCTGTGGTTGTTTTACACAGACCGCTGCATATCAACCACAGCCAGCACTGTGTTTTAACAAAGAAACCCGCAGTTTGATGTGAAGTGACCTTTTTGGCTAACCACAGACTAGAAACCAGAGTTTTAAAAAGTGTCTTAGGAAAAAAGAATTTTTGTTTCTCAGAACATTAATTATTTTTTACAGTTGATCATCAAAATAGGTCTTAAACTTGCATTAACATAGTTTTTGGCCACTTCTGGGCCACACACCAAGCTGTAAATACAACATTGACATTTTATCACCTTTGAAGAAAATGTGGCAAAATTGTTGGCAAACAGTTGCCTATTTTTACATCCAGCAGACATGGAGCAACATTTGCATTCATTTAGAGTTGTATTTCCTGCCACCTGATGAATCCAAGTCCAATATTCACTCTCCCGTTAGTTCTGTTTTACTGTGCATCCACTGCTGAGGCTCTTTAGCTGCTAAATATGTTCACTAGCTATCTTCTAACTTTGTCTGTCAGGTAGCATATAGTTGGTTTATCAGAACGTTTTAACTGAACACCTGCTTGCTGTGAAAATGACTCTGATAAGACCGGTTAGTTTAGTACTATAGAACCAAAACAATGAGCTGAACGACGCTAAAACAGTCTGTAGAGCTTGCGGTAAGCTACGAAGTTGGGTGATAATTATCTCTGTGGGTTTCACACGATGAGTGACCCCTTTATCATACATATAGTCATTTCAGCCATGGTCAACATGAAAATATTGATTATTGCAGCTGCAAGCATGTTAAATTTCTTCATGTACAAACATACGCAAATCATGTAATCCTTTAATAAAAAATGCAAATCACAAAATCATACTTTTTATGTTTGAACATTAGAAAGCAACTTATGTGTTAATCTTTTTCTACACATTACATTACCTGTTTGTGGTATTCACATTCCCAGTGACTTGTGATCCCTGGTTCAAATCCCGACTGGGGACCTTTCTGTATCTTGCAAACACTCATGACACTTGCATATTGTTTTCCACAGTGAATGACATGTTTTTGTCTCACTTTGTCTGTTGGGGTTTGGAAAAGCTGAGCAATAGCCGTGTTATTTAGATGCTTTGGGGTCCAGATCTAAAGTCAAAAGGATCGAACCCGGCACCCTACAATCTGCAGAGACAGTGCTCAGACCTCAAAATGTACTCTGTGGTTAAAACCCCAACCTCTGCCAGTTATTTTTAGAAGGAAGAATTCACAAAATTATGCGTCTTTGGACTTGCATCTACGGTAAAGGCTCAGTTTTTTCCAGGAAGATTTACTGAGGGAATTCAACTTGAGCATAATAAAATCTATTTGTGTATCTCACGCTTCCTGCTTTGGTAGCACCTTTTAATGGACCATTTGGAGCAATTTTTGAGAAATGTATGTTTCTTCCATGATCCAGTTTCCTTTATAATGTTCAGACCCACCAGAAATTGGACTCAAACCCAGTTTTGGTCCCAAAGCTGTGTTTAAGAAGCATTAGCTTAAAGAAAAGTGGAAAAATATGAATACCACAAGACATAACACAATCAGTGAAAGAGCAGAGATAGTTTTATCAGTGTAGTCTCATCATGTGTTGTTGTACAGTACATTAGGTTTATAGTTGGTACATGTTTCCCAAGGGAACTTGTTGCTTGTCCCTCCAATGAGATGTAGAGATTTCTCAGCACAATCACCAAGACACTCTGCAAGACTACTGCTTTCAAACTCTAAACATTGTCTGTCCTAATCTCCGGTCTATTTTTAGTTTGCTCGTGAAGTTACATAAGAGTTCCACATTAACAAAGGCTGGGGGTCATGAGAGAGGATTGGTAGGGTCGCAGGGGGTGGAGACGGGGCATCTTTAATGGTTAGCAGTGGCGACGGCTCTAGAGCGCTCAGTTTGGAGATAAAGAAACTGAGCAGACAAAAGGCCCAGTGAAATATAGCAGCCCCTACTGTGTGGGACCATGCCACCCCCAACCCGACATATAAATTTCAACCGCAGTAATGAGAACTCGACTGGAAATGATCAAAAAAAAGAGACTTTGGAGGCAGAGATGCTATAAACAGCAGGGGATTTACTTATGTTGTTGTGGAGAAGTTATGCGAAAGCACAACCTTCCCTGAGTTGACCCTCTGTTTATATGACCAAAAATGAGTCTTAGACCGACTGTAATTAGCCTAGCATGAGAAGAGCACTAAAAGTTGTGAGGGCCCTCTCCAGAATGCATGGGTATGATGATGCTACCAATTTCAAAATAGTGCAAAAATGTAAGGAAATCTACATTTAACCCAGTTTTAAACGTTATGATGAGGTTACAGTGGTAGTACAGTATAATGGTGCAGTGCCATTGTTCAATAGTTGTGACATCTAATGTACTAATGTATTAGTCTCCACACTACACAAAATGTCTTGGGTAGATGAGAATCAAGGGTTATAATAAGGCACATGAGTGCGGTGGCTTTAAACATGGCATTTGGTTCACCAGAGGCTTCGTCAGCCATATTGCATCATGAGATAAGAATTTGTTTAGTTGGTCCCTCTGGCTGTGCTGCAAGGCCTAGCTCAGTATCACAGTGAGGTTGAAGGGAGAGTTTAAAGAGAAAAATATCCTGGTTTGGAAGTCTGGTAGGAAAACACTGGTTTTCTTCTGGAAAATGTCCACAGGGTGACACACTACTTTACGAGGGTCTTTGGAGAATGTTGTAATAGTTCTCACTCCCATTCTCTTCATATATATATATTTTGCCGAGAGACCAGAAAAACCTTTTTTAATGCTTGTTCGACTGTATCCTTCTGCAGGGCTTTTATATCACAGTCTGTTACAAGTTGACAAGTAGAGTAAACAAACTTGTGTTGCATAAGCTTTCCCTTTCAGTTTATTACTGCGAGTCAATCTGTAGTTCAGCTTTTTCTACTGAGCTTGTGGTTGTGCTGGTCAATGCTTGCACTACTCTCTCACAGATCTGGTACCCACAGACAGAGTCAGGGGGCTGAAAAGGAACAGCTGTTGTCATCACAATATCTATTTTGTATTTGATTATTTCTATAATGTGCAACGGCAGGATTTTAATTTCCATATACATTGTAAGACTGATCATTTTAATAAACATAGTGATATTTCGTTGGATTTCACAAGACCTAATTATATGAACATATATATCTTATATCAATATTTCCATTGACAGCTTTGTCTGTGTGTCCCGCAGATGTTCGAGAAGCTGAAGGACCACATGCTGATCCCCGTGTCCAACATGGAGAAGGTCAAAGTAGATGGAGCCCTCACATGCTGCTCTGTGCTCATCAACAAGAAGGCCAACATCTGAGCATGCTCACTAGGGAGTCTCTCCTAGTGAGAGTGTATGGTACCCAAGCAGAACCTGTACCCAATCACAAAGGACCCTAAATGTTTAGTGAAACTATCTTGGTAGATTGAAAAGGGATAGACTGGTTTGGTAAATAATATGTTAATTGGAAGCAGTTGTCTGTTCTGCCTTTCCCCCCCAGAACACTCAAATTACTTTAAAATGTCTTAAAAATGTATGAATAGTTGAGTTGACACAAAACAGAATTTGTTTCAGATTATCTGTTTCTTGAGTTGCAGTGGAGCAAAGACGATCCTGAAGTGCAGATAAATTGAGATATTAGTGGTGATAGTATAAGAATAAGGACATAATGTTGTAGTTTTTTTCTTTCCTTTCAATATTTTCTATAAAAAGCAGAAAACAAAGCAAAATAACAAGCTGTTAACCTTTGATTATGGGTCATAAATTCTCCCCATGTTAAGCCATATAGTTTTTTGTTTTTTTACTTATTTGCTCCATTACAACTAATCTGAGAACTGTTAAGATATAACTCTAATTTCTTTGATGATGAAAGATCTGATCCTGAAGATCCCATCTACTGTCCATTTGTAGACAAATCTGTGTGCTTATGATTTGATGTTTACAATCTTTTAACTGAACCACACAGAACCGAGCACTGGACCAACAAAAACAGATCATCTGTTTGATCTATAGTTTTTGTTGCCAGTGAGGTACAGTTTTCTAAGTATTGCACTGCAGATTTATGAATTAATTAACTAACAGACATCTACAGTGAAAAATGTAAACAGTTGGTAGATCCTGTTTACATTTGCCATCTTAACTGTGAATTCATTTTAAATGTGCTTAGCTATGTAATAGGACTGGTACTCAAGTTGGAGTTCATTTTTCAAGAACTGTATTTGGGAGCAAGATTGAGGACACAGAGTCTGCTTTTACTGTAATATGAAAACCTCAATTTCGCTGTTGCAATTTAGTTGTTTTTAAACATATGTGCTAAATAGCCATTGTCTCTTAAAAGTTGGTGCTGAGTAAATTTCATGACCACATATTATTTCAAAACCACTAACACACAATTAGTGTATTTTTAAATTCGTGACCAACTATCTGACTATTAGGATGTTTTTATTTCTCATTTTGGAAACACAGTTCTTGAAAAACACTTTGGAGATATGAGCTTCTGCTTTGATCGCAATGTTTTTTTGTGATTTATTATGATTTTGTGATTGGTATTGAAAGTACTGCCATTGAGACCTGAGGTGCTCTTACCTTTCATAACCATTGCTAACTAATCATCTACCATCCATCATACAGTACTGGAGACAATTTTTGACTGATGCTCAATAATTGCCACCAGCTTTAGAAGCTAAAATTAACCTGCTAACTGATGCTACAATGATAATCTGTGGCCATTTTGTTTAAAGCAAATTTGCATCCCTCCTGGTTAGCATTAGTTTAGATTCATGTGAGGATGCAAATTTGACAAAAACAAAGTTGAAATAACTGATTAATAAGCTGTGCCAACCCCTCAGATGGCAGATAAAAGCTGTCTTTGTGGGAAATGTATGTTTTCATAATTAAAAGATGAACACCGATGTTCCTTTAACGTACAATGCCTCTATGGAAAACCAATGACCTTACTACTGCTCTATGATTTCTAAAGGCTCTGTAGTTTTCCTCACATTGATTCTGCCTATGCTGTGTATTACACTGGAGTTTTTCCCCCCTGTCTGGCAGTTTCTACTGCAAAACTGTCAAAGAGCATGCTGTGAAAATGATGTTTGTTCCACTAAATCCAGTAGCACCAAATGTGACTGCGGTGAGAGTTTGCACAGTGTGGAGCTCAAGCTAACTTCCTTCATTTGGTGTGTGTTTCCATGTGTTTTCATGATGTTTAGCTGCCAGCAGGAGTTTAAAGGGTGTTGATGAGCTCTGTTTTAGTGGCCTTATCACTGTTGTTGCTGAATTCATGTTTAAGGCCTGTAGATGTGACATCTATAAACATGTACACCGTGCATTCATTATATACTGTACATGTTAAAGCCCATCACGTCTGAAACTGTGTTGTTTCTCAGTGTGATTGTAAGTGAAAGTTGGGGAAATGACATCAGGAGGTGATTCAACCTCCCTCAATAGACATTTGCGTATGGGCAAGCGGGCAGTGATGAAACATGGAAAGAATTCCTGTTGGGAGGAGAGGCTTGTACGCTAGTAAACACTGACTCTTAAACTTTCTCTGTCTTTCTCTCGACTGTCTTACTTGCTGTCTCCCCACCCTTTGCTATTGCCTCATAGACAATTCTGGGCTAATTTATGGTCATGATATCATACAGTCTGGCAAACACTGTGGATGTGATGGCCTGCTGTTAAAGTGTGACACTAGTAGTATATTTTACAGGAGGCGGCTGGCTGGATGCAGGGTGATCGCATAGTTGCGGAACATCCAGTTCTCATTCTCACGCAGTTGCTGCAGAAATGTGAGCCAGGCAGGACTATTCATTCTCTGTCTGGTCAGTGTGTCAACCTTTTGGTTTTAGACAAGCATAGTCCTTTTACCTAAAACTGACATCCACCCCTCTAGCAGTGTTTTGAATCACCCTTTGGTTGTTCAGCTCTGAAAACAATTTTTTCTCACTGCTGATTCTTTGTTGAGGGCTTCCACTAATCCTTTTACTAATCTGCTCATTCATTCCAGTAGTCATGATGTTGTGATTGCTCATGTTCCAACTCAGGTCTCTTGGTTCTCATACAAGTTGTGAGTAATAATTGTTTTAGTCATCTGAAAAACGAGCCTTTCATCTACTTTATGTAATAAAGTAACATCTAGCGTTCAACTGTGTTGTGCTTTTTTTAAATTCAGGTTTAAATTAACCCCAATTTCCAGTTCAAGATCAACTTAATTGTCATTTCATGCCTATAAACTTCATTTTAACAGTTCTTGACATTATATTTACAGATATTAACCTCAAAGACAAAGTTAGTAACAAATCATGGAGGAAATGAAATGAGGCTTCATCAGGTGTGATGAAATACAAACCTGAATCTGGCCACAATCTAACTGCTCTCATTTACACTGGTGTTGAATAACAAGTATTATCTCAGAGAGGTACTCACCAAATATACTGTAAATACACTACCACCACCTAGCGACCCAGAAATGCATACACAGTGCAGCTGCTGTTTGGTAGTAGGCAGTCTGGAGAGTGTCTCGCATGTTATGGTTTGACATGTGCCCGGAAACGGTTTACTTCAAAGAAAATGCAGTCACGAGGAAAAAAGCTTTTTGATATTTTATTGCCAAAAGCACAAACCCTCAAGTTATAATACAATGTATAATGAACTAAAAGCTTGTTTCAGCTGTTACATTGAAGAAGATGATGGTGAAGAAATGATCAGTAGTAGAGATTTCGTGAACACCTCACGTCCATGTCAGCCTCAACTTAAATTCTTTAAACTCGTTTAAAAAAAAACCCCCACACACACACACAGAAAATATGTACAATATAAATGGATGACTTATGTTATGTTATGACTATATGCTTATGTGAATTGACTATATAACAAACAATGAAAAATATTCTACACACCACATTCAGTAAAATATGTAACATTCACTGATGTAAAATAGAGAAGAAGCTACATTCCACTGCTAAATTAAAAAAGAAAAAAAAATTGACACCTTATGTGATAGTTCCAAGCCCTCATGCCACCTCCTTTTTCATCTTTTTTTCTTTTTTTTTCACTTTAAAAAAATCCAGGTTAGTCTAAGCTTAGAACAGCACTGTCAAAACTACCAACTATTGCCAATTGGTTAATTATTGTTAACAAATACTATACAATACAGTCCTTTTGATAACCAAAGCCACTGAGTGGAGTCTTGTCTTGCAGTCTCACAAAAAGTATTTTGTGATCTACTGTTCCCTCTAGTGGACATAAAATACACAAGTGGATACATACACCATCCACCATGGTGTGGAGGAAACTTTAAACACTTATGTACAAATATAAAGTTAATATATAGTATGCCTAAATATCTTAACTAGACTGACTAGAAATGTCATAGGCTCGTTAGAGGCATTATACTAGGTAACATAAGACATGATCACCACTAACATCCCTTATACTGTGAAAAGATAGTAATACACCTTTGCTAAGACATGGAGCACATTAAGCTTCAAATATAACAGTAAACATGGATGTATATGTCCTTGTCAATTTACAGCAAACTATCATTTCAATGTAAAAGTGCATAGTATACATGATATCTGTGCCAGCGAAAAACAGGTACCTCAACCTCAACTTGCTATGCTGTACGCTTAGCTACAGGGGAAATTAGTATAGAGGTTGCCTGGCCCCCTTGCAGCAGTGACATTGCAGTCAAATTTGTTTGCAAGCTCAGCCAGAGGCAAGTAGGAATGGTTAAGGAAATCAATGCTTAGGCAAGGTGGGACACAGACTGATCCATCACTGCAGTAACATGTGGTTTGAAGGGGCTCACCATTCACCTCTGGGTCTTTTTTCTCTCCAACCTGCTTATAGACATACTTGTTTCCTTTTGGGCAAAGAAAGACACTGTCTCTGTTAAGGGTCACATAGTCTGGAAAGAATTCTGGTTGTGTCCCAATGCTCTCCTCTAACTGTCCTCCGCTGGAACAGCTTCCCTCTGGTGTCAGGAGCTGGGTGGATTCCTCTAATGGCTTCCCCAATTCTGAAATCTCATCTTCAGACATGATCTCCACCACAGATGCAGTGGTGTCATCAGAGCACTGCTTCGCAGTGACTGGATGTTCCTGTGGCATGAGCAGAGTAGATGTTCATTATTTTTTTTAAACCTGGGGGTACTGGCACAAATTTTAGAATACTGGATCTGACTAAGATAGACTATTTTATAAGCAGTAGCATGCATGGAGCATGCCTTTTTATTCTGAGTGCTAAAGTGCTCTATGTACCCTTTGATGTCTAAAGTTTTGCAGTGTCATAGCAGTTGTTAAATGATTTACCCATTTCTGTCTGTTGATCTCTGTCAGAAAGCCTTGTAGGACTTTGTCAAGGTTGGGCACTGGTGGCCAAAAATACTGCTTGAGCTTGCTATGAAAATAAAACAGTAAAAACATTAAACAATGTAGTGAAGCCAGTCAGTAAAACAATAGGCTAAATTTTTAGGTTATAATTAAGGTGAAATAATAAAATAGTAATAATAAGTCATGATAGGCAGATTTTAAATAATATAAAATGTCTACAAAAAAGGTGACGTAATAATAATGTACAAATTTATATTAATTTAAGAAGACATGGATGGAGTTATCACAGTTCAGAATTTCTATAACATGTCATCTTAAGATGTGACTGATTACCATCTGAATGTGTTGTAACATGATTTTACCTGAGGTACGTGGAAAACAAGGAGATGAGGACGACAGCAGTAATCATTATCATGATAGGGATACACACTAAGAGCCAAGTGCCTGTAAAGATTATTCATGCTGCATTATGGTTTGATGAATGGTATCCAATAATTATATATAGAGTAACAAAGAGCAGCATTTCACAGATGGTTAATGTTTATATTTGAATGTATCAGGGCATAGCAGTGCTACTACTAATTTTGTTATCACACAACCAGACAAGAATCCACATGGTGAAATTTTGCAACTGGGATTAATTTATACAAAACCTATGGAACGACTAAACAAATACTATAATATTAACAAATATTTCCAATGGTTTAATTCTCAGTGGGAGCTTACCATAATCAATAGGGCTAACTCCAGTGAGCACATCTGACCAGTCACTCCAATGGCCTGAGTAAATGGATCCATTAGGTTTAGCTCTGACCTTAACACTATACTGGCTAGCTGTTGGAACCTCTAGACATGTGCCAGGCTCTGGACCCTTTACGGATAACATCTGGGGACAGAATGCTTGTTGAGAATGTTAAATGTCAAAAACAATGCAATCTTAGAGATGATGTATGTCTTTTGCCTTCTTTCACAGTGGCTTTTGCACGGCAGTATATACATATTCCTTCACAATGCTGCTGTTTCTTTACTTCTTAAAAAATTACTGTTGCATTTTCACAAAATTTTTCACATACTCTCATGTTTTTGCACATTAAATCATCTTGCAACAGCCAGTGTGAAACCATGCATCATTTTTCTGATTTTTTACTTTGGCGTCATCTGGTGGTAATATTAAGAATGACATGGTGGCAGCAGTGATCTTCACTGCCATACTGTATATGCTAGTATGTCACGTACATCTCTATTACAAACAAAAACTAATGCCTTCAGAACAATTTGAAAGATGCTATTTTGAGTATAACTACACCAAAAAAATCCAAAAGGTATGAGTGAACAAAAAAAAAGGACTTGAAGGGAATGTTGAAGTTTTTTGCATGAACACTTACTACATGAAATGCAAAAGAAACAAAAACATTGTAACATGGCTGAAGCGCCCCACTGTAACTGTAACTTACCATCCATGCTTCACCCGCTCTCATTTGGTAGCCAACTTCATACTTTAGGTGACCCGACACAGACAGAAGAGGAGTATCCCATTTCAAGCACAACTTATCTTTCTTCAGTGCTCCTCTCAGATGACCCGGTGGGGATGTTCTGACTAAAAGCAAAAAGCCCACACAAAGGTTGCATAGCCACCATGGAACCAAGCTTGAAGGAAAAAAATCAACACCTCAAGCGATGGAAAGTAATTGTGCCTCCTAGGCTCTTACTATTACATTAACTAAAAAGTGCAGCCAGTTGTCAGTAATGTAGGTCAAGATCTACCTTCCAACTTCTCTAACTAGCATAGAAAAGCTGCAGAGCTTATTGGCTCACCTTCTAACTGAAAAAGGTCACAAATCATTTTATGTGACCCAATGTTTAGACAAATGTTTTTGATACTTCATTCATGTATGTGAAAGGCAGGTATATGGACAATATGCACACTAACACAATAACCATTTTAAATATGTTTTTTTAATGGTAAAACTGATCAATAATACAGAGTTCTATGAATATCTGCCTCCAAAGGCTATCTTTCCCACTAAGGAAAGTGTGATATATAAAAAAAAACACTGCAATTTGACTGCTATGGCAGAATGGCATCAGATTTTTATCATATCACCAGTAGACTCAATATCTAATAAAACAAATCAAAAAGTAAAATGACACATATCAAAAGGGTACAAAGAAATGAGGAAGAAAAGTCACTCACTGCTCTTGTCGAGTGTGAACTCTTGAGTAAAGAAGGTTCTGCTGAGTGGAGCTGGTGTGTTGCTGAGCTTGACCCTGACTCTTCTGGATTCATTTCCATGGAAACTGCACAGGTCAGTCAACTCCCTGTCAGCCTGACACTCTGCCCATTCTGTCCAACCCAAAGCTCCACTGCAATATTAATATCATCATGTCAACAAAGCGCAGCCAAATGAAATGAATGTCAGTTTTGTGTTCAGGGGGTTTAACTATAACACATTGGTTTATGCTGGTAGTTATATACTTATACTGTTGTTTTGGTCGGTAACCAATGCAGAATGAAAGGAATGATGAGAGGAAAAACAACTATTCACAACATTATGCCTTGTTGCTCAAAGTAACGCGGCATAGTAAGTCTTTACTGTGAAGAACAATTGTGTGAACAACTGTGAAGAACAATCAAAAACAACTTGGTATTCAACTAAAAAATAATAAAAGAAAGCATTTTCACAGAGATTTCAGTACTTAAATTGATAAATTATGAAATGAAGTGCACACTTTGTTCTACCTGAGACTCATCTTGTAGAAAAGTTTGTACTTATTTTGCATGCTGTATCTACTCCCATTCCACTGGCAGATGATGTTTTGCAGGTCAGAGGTGTAGCACAATAGTGAAATATCATCTGCAAAGAAAAGAAACTTCTCATTGAAGTTTTGCAACGTTGATAGAGAAGGTAAGGGGAAAAGATGTTGTGCTATGGATGACAATTTATTTGCTCAAACTCTTGCTCAGTCATTCACTCAGGCATTCCTTCTCTTTTCTTATTTAGACACACCTGCACTTTGGGGAGCCACAGCTTGCACAGGGTGTGACCAGTGGCTCCAGTGCCCTGTATCTTCACTAATGGCACACTTGACTGTGACCTGGACCTCAACCTCCTCCCCTGGTACCAGTGTTACCACTGTGCCATCACACTTCTTTTTCCCCTGTAGAAACCCCAAACACTGTAGATTTGGAAAAAATATTATTAAAACTGTATACTTCATACATGATACATGCTACATGCGACATGCTAGATACATGCTAGTTTTCATACTAACTAGCATGCAGACACAGCATGCTATATCAATTACATAAAAATGTCTTTATCCTTACACACAGTATGTGCGAGCATCTCATGGATTTATTGAAGAGTTTTGTGTACCTCTTTTGTCTTCTCTTCCAGCCCCTTGGAAGAGTATCGAATCTTATACTGCAGCTTATCTTCCCAGTATTTTGACACCTTTGTCTGCCAAGAAACCTGCAGCTGTCCAGCTTGGTCATTTTGGTGCAAAGACACATTGAAGGGGGGATCCAAGAGTACTACAGACAATGAAATTGAGGAAAAATTAGGGAGTACATATTACAGAATTGAAAAACAATCCATGGTGTTTTGGCAAAAGGCCCTTTGAAAATGAATTTTCTGGATATTATGATTATGAATAACAAAGCGAGCCTTAGCACTAACCTCTACAGGAGGCCGACTGACAGAAACTCTCTTTTACATGGACAGTCGTATCACCCTACACCTTTAAAGGAAAACCTCCCGATTTCTTAGTTTAAACCACATATGCCACATATGCAGCTCAGACATTGATTTTAAAAAAAACAATTACAGACTTAGAACACAGATTCCTATAAAGAGGGTACAAAAGCGAATGGGTGACACAAGCCTTCAACCCTCTCTCAACACAGTATTTGAATACCACCAGGACGAAAACCATGGACAACAGGATGATCTGTGCTATTCAATATTCATCTCGGACCAACAAAATGCCGACTGTCATCAGCAAACACTGGCATATTGTAGCCACTGCCCTGAAAGGACACCTGGACATCCTACCACGGAACATTTTTAAAAGACCCACCAAACATCAGAAACATGTTGGTGAGGGCAGATTGTCCACGTGATCCCCCACCAATCCCACATCCGATTTTGAGTCTTGTGGCACCAGGCAAATAACATTGTGGGAACTGTCAACAGAGTACCCTACTCCATCACCCACAAACAGGGAAAATGTTTGTTAACAAAGGTATCATCTCATGCAAAACAAACAATGTGATATACATGCTTAAATGCCCTGTGTGGACTTACATACTTTGGAAAAACATCTAAACCCCTCAAAAACAGAATCCCAGAAGTGTTATCAGAAACCATGACCATAAAAGCTCTGTGACCAGCCACTTCAATACAATGAACCACACTGTTGTCTCGTCTGTTATATTGGAATTGAACATGTCCAACTCCCATGGGAGACATAAACACTTCTGAAACGCAAACTATCCTGGATTTACAGTCTAGACACCGTGTCACCCAAGGTCCTCAGTGAGGAAATGGACATTCTTGCCCATTTTTGTGACTCCTGAAACCCTCTATTTGTCAGTTATATCCTCTGTAGACTAGTCATCTTAGTTCTGTTTTTCTCTTTCTCAGTTTCTTTTTCTTTTTTCTTTTTCTTTTCTTTTTATTCTTTATGCTGTTGGTCTGGTTAACCATTGCATCTGTTATAATATATAGTCATAAATATATAGTCACTAAATGAGATAGGAGTATGCACTCACATCCAAACCATGAATTTATTGCACCAAGGTGACATTTCGAGTATTACTGCTCTTCATCAAACTACAGTGATGCAGCACAACACAATATTAAATATATATATATATATAATATATATATATATATATATATATATATATATATATATATATACTGCATACTGCATACTCCTATCTCATTTAGTGACTATTTGCTACCCTTAAAAAGCCACTGAGGTGCTGCTGAGTTGTAGTGATGCATGTTTCCTCTCACACAAATCAGAAACACCTTTATCTAATAACCCAGACAGCAAAATTGCTGTGGCCCAGTTCTGGCCTACACCTGAAAGTTTAGGGACTTTCATCTCCCCACATACTGTGTGGAATGATGGCACTTGGGTGGTTTCCCAGATCTGCGCCACAAGAAAGCCATATGAATGCCATATGTCAGCCAAGAACAAACCAGACAAACCAGATAAACCAGAACTGGCCCACATCCAGTGAGAGCACCGCATCTTTACCAAAAAAGGCCCACATTTGATTTGGGATATTTGGGCCATTTCAGGCTCACATACATTTTGTCTGGGTCAGAAGAAGGCCAGCAGTGCCACATCATTACCTTGAAGCGGCCCACTTCCATATGATATCGGGAAACCCTGACTTCCTTAACTAGAGCACTGCCTGGTAGCTGGAGGTGTAAACATAAACAACACAAATACTGTATGTACAGTACATACAAGTGAAAATGGCTCATCATCATGGCTAATTAAGTGAATGTATATAGTTTCATGCACATCTCTTATTTTTTTCAACAATGTAACAATCTATTTCCATAGCTTATAGTTTCTTTGTTGAGGAAGGAAACATTATAAAATGGAGAAAAACATTGTAAAGTCTTACAATGGTCTTCCACAGAGACAGTCCGACTGTAAAGGTTGGTGCTGGTGTTGTGCTCCACCACTTTAAGGTGTATCTCCACATTCAAGAAAACGTCTGAGTCAGGAAACGAGCAGATGTGGAGGAAAGTTCCATCTTCTGTTCGCTGGACAGACAGATCACATCTTTTGTCTCTGGATGGTTGTGATTAGACACAAGAAACATTGTGGTAAATTGATCAATCAATCAATCAAGTTGTACAGCATCTGTCAAACAAGTAAGTGCAGTTCAGCATGCTTTACAAATGACTGATATAATAATAATATAATATAATAATACTTAAATTGAAACAAAAATGATAAAATAGAAATATAATAATAAAAAGCAATGAAATTTATGAAATTTCCCTTCAACTTGTAGTCTTGAGGAATACAAGATGGAGAAGCCAATGACAAAATATAAGATACTTGAAGTTTACACTAATACTAATGAACAATAACATACAATATAGTGTTACATGAATAGTAGCAGTCAAAGAACTGAAAATCCCTAAACAATATGATTCAATGAATATTTAGGGAAACAATGGATTTACTGAATAAAACATACATGTCAAACTTGTAGAAAAAATCATAAGTCCTGTTGTCTTGGGTCTCAAAAAAGCAGGTGAAATCCTCGTCTGTCCTGGCGAAACATTTGGGATCCTGCTCATCCTTAAAGAGCAAAACATCTGCCCCAGAAATGACAAACATAGTAAATCACCACTTCTGGAATACTACAGGTATACTACAATATAATACTACAGGTACTAACAATTCCAACAAGATAGTAGATGACTGCATTTATGAATCAAAAGTGATTAACAATTTGCCTCTTGTTCACGCATTCACACACACTCAGACACTGAGCTACCATGCAAGGTGCTGGCCTGACCATTGGGGTTCAGTGTCTTGCCCAAGGACACTGCCATTTGGACAGGAGGAGCAGGTGACTAAATCACCAAACATGTAATTAGTGGACAACCCACTGTACCTCCTCCACCACCTTGTTAATATGTGAAAGAAAGACATAGGAACAATATATTATATTGTGGCAACATGTATCAGAATATGTTATTAGAATAAGGTCTTTCTGCTGTGCAAAATATGTTATCATCTTGTGGAAACAAGATGGAAAGCTTGCAGCCAAGTTGATAGAGATCTTAATTAAAAAATATTCATAAAATATATTTTCCCACAAGACAATGACTGCACAGTTCACATGAATTCTGCACCACAAGTTAGAAACCTGTTTGGGCTGATATAGATAATGTTGTGGTTGCTACAAGCATGCTTTAAGCCAGAGCATGCAAAAACAACAAAACAAAAATTCTCCTATTGAAAAAGTTTATGAGCAGCCAGAGAAAATATGACTGAAACTACAAACTAAAGTTGGCTCAGCAGTCATTATTAACCTAAGTAGTCAACTAGATAGTTTTCACCAATAAATATTATTCAACTCTCGAATGTAATGATTAGAAGAACATTGCAGCAATGTATACTAATACCAGTGATGTTTAGTGATGATGTTACACAGTTAAACCCCAGTGAAACAAAGGGGTGTCTTTCAGTAGTATTACATTATAATGTTTTACATTATTGTTTATTGTTTGCACTATAAGCTACCATGGGCCATTTAATCACTACTCAGACAATCCTGACTCAAATACTGTTCAAGTTAATAACTTTCACTACTACTACAATTTTTTGTTCCCACAAATTAACACATGACCAAGACAAGACACATGACTCAAAAAAACAACATACTCTTGGACTTTGGGGCTCTGGTGATAACATATATATGATGAATTGTAAACATTGTAAACATTGTAAATAAACAGTAAATGTAGAATATGCAGCTGAACTAATTGAACTGAATTGAAAGTGATTCAAATTGTTTTTCATCTGTACAAAGATAAGTTATACTTAAGCCCTACCTTCCCTTGAAAGATGACTGACAGTTCCTTGTTGGCAATGTATCCCAGGCACAAAGACCACTTGTATCCACAAGCTAAGGAATATCTCCCACTTGCATGGAAAATTCATGGTATATGGAAGTATTATGTATACTAAATCACCATTGCACTTGTACTAATAAATCTAAGAGAGCACATACCTGTGTATGTGCATTGTGTGGGCTGTGAATGGTTTTGAGAGGGCATGGGTGTGTACAATAGATACTGGTGCTGAGGGGTGGGCCCAATGTGACAAGCTATTGTTGAGCAGGAAGCATGCTTTGTGTACAGTGGAAGTAAGCACCAAAAAAGGCAGTGTGGGAGGCATGACTGAGAGGCAGAAAAATCCATACAATAAAAGAAGGGAAGTGCTATAACTGATGAAAACTAGACCATGTGCATGTTTCATTCCATCATCTGGCCTTGTCTGTAGTCCCTTTTTTATTCTACATCATGTTTCTCAATTTCTAAGGACGTTGTTTTGATGATATTGATCAATGGCATAGAGATAAACTAAACACTAATAAAGCATTCATCATAAACTTCAGGAAACCCAAAAGTGGAATACACTAGAATGGAAACAAGCCTCAACTTCCTTTGTGTCCACATAAATCAGACCCCCTGTTGGTCTATCAGTGTCTCCTCGCCAATGAAGAACACACAAGAATACTTATGCCCTCCAAGGAGACTGAGGAAAGTTTGCTTGCCCCAACAGCTTCTTATTTTCTCTGCAAATTTCGTACATCCTACAACTGTAGGGCACACCAGCAGGGTCCTATTCTTCAAACATAGCTCAACTAGACAGATAGATATAACTACATTGGTGGAGAGTGGAAATCATGTCTAGCACTTACATGATGCTGATTGCATGATGATTAGCAGTCATTGCTCTGTGGTTGCAGACAGCATGTTTTTTGCAGCTGCACATTGCAAACCTAGATTTCCTCCAACTTACACTAATTGTGAAATGAAAACCTTTCAGCTGCTCCCAAAAAAGAGATATAGTTGTATGACCAATTTCCTGCAATTTAAACTGTCTCAAATTTACTGAAAAATACGTGTTTCATTCCAAGTGTAACATAATAACAAAAATGCATTGCCATTTTTTGTAGGTTCTATTAGTCTAATAATAATCAGAAACTTTTGTATTGTCTCACACTCAATATGAATTGGTTCCTTCTGAAATAGAATTTACTTTACTTTGTTAGCCTTATTCATTGTGAGTATTTAATTCTTAGTTGATAATAATTTACATGTTCCCATTTAAAATCATAATTATACCAAGTGTTTTCTGTTGATGCCTCTATGGAGAAGTCATTTAAAGGGATATTTGTCTCTGAAGAAGAGTTTATGCAGAGGGTTCAACTTGAAAAGCCCTGGTCATGGTCCAAAAACTGCAAATAAGCCTGCACTTTTGCAGATTTGAGCTTGTTATAGTAACTTTGAAATCCAAATTGTATCAAATCATGAACAATCAAATCCGGCTAATTCAGTTATCCACATACAAAGAGCAGGGTCCAGTGCTAGTGCTTACTGAGAGGCCCTACAATATGTACTCAAGACTATAAAAACCTTGGGTCCTAACCACCAGATAATGTAGCCATTTATAACAACAAGTTTCTTGAGAGAACCCTCAAGATTGCCAAAGGTTGAAACCCACCTCAGCCACTTCCTCTTCCGCTTGGCAAACTCTACCGCTCATCTGCTACCAAAAACTGCTTCTTCCCCAGATACTATTCTCTCAGCTGGGCACTGCTTCCCACCCAGGTTTGTTATCCTGCCAAACAGTGGTCTTTAACAACTCCTCAACACCCCCAGCGAACACATCAAACCCCCCAATGTCATTTGTACCCCAACTCTGCTTGTGATAAGATGTTACCTCCAGCTCCAAGCACCACACTCACAACTCTAGTTAAAATCAACCATAGACGCCATACCGTATTGAAGACTTCAAGTCACCCTTTCTATCCCCAAGCAACTTAATCCCGCATATGAGGACTTGGGTTATTTGATGTTCTGCATACACAAGAGAAATAACCTGCACAGGAAGACTTTCCAATATAATTTACACTCAGTAATACTCCTGAAATTGTATCTGTTTTGTTTTTTCTTTGTTTTCTATACTGAAGGTGTAAGTGCATTTCTCTGGTCAAGTGATATGATGGTAGCCTTGGTTCTTCTTTCTGAACTATCTGAGGTTTTGTAGGGGGCCGTTTATTATTTTTAACCTTGCAGCAAATGTGACAAAATGCAGAACAACAGTATCTTTTCACAGTTACTTTGGCACATAATTATACTACTTCTGTTTCTTCTCCATATGGTTTTCTATAATCTTGCATATTTTAATGCATAGTATTGTAAAATTCTTCACCCTTTTGTATATAAAATATTTATTTGGCTTTAAGTCTCTCTCGTGCAACACTAAACACAAAATATTATTCATTGTAGGTATAATCTGATGTACAATGTAACTGATGATAATAACATCTTCAAGTGTTTAGGAAAGTGATCCCGGTTTTCTTATATGCTATTAAAAAAATACACACTGTGCCTTATTTACACAACTATAAAAACGGTGACTGCTACTAATCACTGTGTAAAATAAAATTTCTGAAAACAGAAAATGTGTTTTAGCCTAACTGGACAGCTGTGGAAAGCTTAACTGAAATTAGGTATTTTCCTAATGCTTAAAAAATAGCAGCATGCACAAGAATGAAACCTGTAAGCATGAGATCTTTGTAACAGGAAAACACTTATCTGCATGTGTACTGACCACAGACTGATATGATCTCTATCAACACAGGTTTAGGCGGAGGCTGTCATAAGTACACAGAAATCTGTATGATTTTTTTGGCTGATAAAAATAATAACCCCAACCTCAGCCGAACAGACAAGCAGGGATGGTACAACAAATAACACTAACCCTGCTAAGATAAACATTGCTCTTATTTCTAGTCTTAAGTATTATTCTTTCCTTTGTGACTTTTTTGTTAATGTTTAGTATTGATGGGTTTGAAGTCCAAGCCCAGTGTAGTGCTGGAGGTGAAGTTTAGTGAATTGGAAGCACGGCTCTGCACCATGGAAAAACAATCAGTAGCTAATGTAGTTAGCCAGCCACCAGTATCCAGTGTGGGTCAACCTAGCGTAATTCCTACTCCCCCGGTAGTTCCTGAGCAGCTGGAAAGCAAAAGTGGTTGGGTGACTGTATGAAGGAAGCATAGTCCTAAGCAGAAGCCCACAGTTCGCCACCAACTTGTTCACATTTCAAACAAGTTCTCCTCAATTATCGACACACCTGCTGAGAAACAAACTCTGATTATTGGCAGCTCCAAGATGAGAAAAGTGAAGTTAGCAGCACCACCAGCCATAGTCAAATGTATTCCTGGGGCCAGAGTGGGTGACATAGAATCAAATTTAAAACTGCTGGCTAAGAATAAATGTAAATATGGTATACTGTTATTCATGTTGGCAGTAACGACTCATGATTACGCCAATCAGAGGTCAAAAAGATTAATATTGAGACGGTGTGTATGTATGCAAAGACAATGTTGGACTGTAGTTTTTTCTGGTCCCCTGCCTTATTTGACAAGTGATGACATGTATTGCCACATGTCACAATTCAACCGCTGACTGTTGAGGTGGTGTCCAGCAAACGACGTGGGCTTCTTAGATAATTGGATACTTTCTAGGGAAAACCTTGAATGATTAGGAGAGACGGCATACATCCCACTTTGGATGGAGCTGTTCTCTGTATATTTCTGTTATCCAGAAATATAGCTGAATTATAGGTAGACCAAAACCATGATAACCCAGAGTTGAGACCAGGAGGCAGAGTTGCAGTCTTACACGTGTCTCTGCGCTTCCATTAGAGCAGTTACCCACCCAAAACCACACAGAGACTGTGTCTGTCCTTGACTATTTAAATCAATTAAATCTAACATAAATAAAAGACGAGTCTTTCATAAAAATCTAAAACAAATTAACACCACATCTGCAACTGTTTAACAAAATAATGCAGTCTCTTAAACATTAGATCACTATCATCTAAAGCTGTATTAGTTAGATGATCTAAGATTAGATTGTTATTTAACCTTAGATCATCATATTGACTTCCCCCAGTCATATTAATACTCGCATTTCTGGAGAAACTGGCTGAGGAGTTGGAGTTGCAGCCATTTTCAACTCCAGCCTTATTGTCAACCCTAGACCTAAATTTGATTATAACTCTTTTGAAAGTCTTGCTCTTATTATCTCTCAACCAACCTGGAGCTATTTGTTATAGTGTACCATCCTCCTGGCCGATACTCTGAATTCTTATCTGAATTCTCAGAGTTTTTATCAAACTTAGTCCTTAGTACAGGCAAAGTAATTATAATAGGTGAATTCAATATTCATGTGGGCATTGATAGCAATAGTCTCAGCACTGCCTTTATCTCATTGTTAGACTCAATTGGCTTCTCTCAGTGTATAAATAAACCCATACCCTTGATCTTGTGCTGACTTACGGCATCAAAATTGAGCATTTGATCGTTTTTCCACAAAATCCCATTTTATCAGACATCAACTTTTGTATTCCTATTACTGGACTACACATCATTAGACAAAAATGTCTTCGATAAATGTCTATCTGATAGCGCAAACTTGAAGAATCTTGCTTCCTTATTGCTGTCGCCAAGTGCTGCTCCATGGAAAAATGCCCTGAGATGACGTTTGTTGTGGTTTGGTACTATATAAATAAAATTGAATTGAATTGAATTGAATTGAATTGAATTGAATTGAATTGAATTGAATTGAATTGAATTGAATTGAATTGAATTGAAAAATTCAGATTACCCCGAAGACTGCTCAGCAAGTTTGGCTAGTTTAACAGTTACATCACTCCTCACATTTGAGGAGAATCCCAAATGTAATGTTTGGCTGTACATATTACCCTTACCCTCTCACATCAAATGCCCTTTGATGTGCTGGTCATGTATAACCCTCCATTACGTGAAAGTTCATTCTATAATGCTTTTGAAGTACTGCTGAAGAACGGAACTAGCTAACTGCTATCTGCTTGAAAATAAAAGCTTTTTGGTTAGGGTGAGTGTAGTTGGTGCAGTGATACTGTCAGTCATGACATCCTGCTGTCCAAATGAACGAAAGTTAATCTCTCTTCTCAAGCAAAAACATGGTTTAAATCTTATTTAAAAAATAGGAGTCAACAGGCCTTTGTCATTCTAAATCTGAATGCTGTGAAAGTATCAAAGGCATACCACAAGGATCGGAACTTGGACCTTTGTTGTTTAGCTTATATGTCGATGCTACAAATGCACACTGACAATACTGTTTTATTTGTGGTGGTAAAAATACGTACTATTGCTGCAGAAAAACAGATTGCTTAAGTGAGGTGGTACACTGGCATGATATTTCCTGTCTAACATTGAATGTTGAAAAAACTGTCTATGTTTCGCAATCAGAAAGCTCCCAATCACAGACACTTTCAAAGTTAAGATAAAAGATAATAAAGCTCTAATATTTATGCATGCAATGACTTTTTCTCATCTCTCATACTACATAACCTCTTGGTCTCAGGCATCAGCCTCCACCAAAAAAATCTAACTAACATCCATTTACGACAAAGCTAAATATAGTTCAGGCCAAGAAACCACTAAGATTTCATCATTGCAATATTCTATATATAAGTATGTTGTTCACAGTTTTGACAATTTCCTGAAAAACTTCAATTTGACCTTCATGTTTAAGTGTCTCCACCATCCTGCTCCACCCATTTTCAACACTTTCATAACCAGACTGCCAGTAACATGGAAAGTATATCAGAAGTAAACTGTAGAATTAACTGCTGTAAGACTTTCTTTACACAAACTGCTACCTCAATTAAAGGCAACACCTCTGTAACTCCCATATCTGCCAGTTCAAAGCAGATTCAGGATTTTAAAATGTTTTCTTCAACAGTCATGTCCTGGTTAAAACTTGGCCAGAACTGTAATAATGACACCAACTAGTCATTATTTGTGTATTTGAGTTCATGCTATAATTGTTTTGGTTTGTCTTTTTTTGTTTGTGTGTTGTCATAGATGGTTGTTGTTCTTGTTTTATTATTATATGCACTGATTTTGAACTGTACCATACAATTTTAATGATTGCTTTAACTATCAATGTCTATCAAGGGACTGGTGTTGGAAATTAGCTTTGGCTATATACATGTGTATAGTACATCAGATACTGCTTCTGCAACTGTCAACGTTCATGTCCCTCAAAAATAAACTAATAGACAATTAGCAAATAGCCTTTCTCTCTAATCTTTGATTTTTGGTGAAATAATGGATAATTGGATAATTTGAACATACATTGAAATGTAAGAAGGTTAGAGGGAAAAATCACTATTTTGTAGAGCTGGTAACAACTCATAGATATCTGAAATGTGACCCTGACTACACATTGATTTTTGTAAGATATCAAAAGCAAAAAAAAGGTTGGAAACCACTGGTTTCATCTTTAACAATGTGTTATATTTTAAAAAGCTTGTTATATTATCCATTGTGGCAAATCTGAAATCTTTCAATCTGAAAAGTAACTCAGGCTGTCAAATAAATATAGTGGAGTAGAGAGTACAATATCTCCCTCTGAAATGTAATGTAGTGGAAGTATGTAGTATGAAGTAGCATAAAATGGAAATACTCAAGTTAAGTACCTCAAAATTGTTCTTAAGTACAGTACTTGCATAAATGTACTTAATTACTTTTAACTTCTCAGAACACAGGCTTTCAGATGGGAGATAAAAATAAATTTCATGGCCCTCTTCATTATATTGTTGTATAGCAAGTGTCTGTGCATGAAAGTTGTCAGGAAGCTGGCCTACTATATTTGACAGACAGTTTCAAGCCTGCGGTTGGTTTGTAGAAAAAGGAAACGTAGTGACAGATCAGCCCAGTGCAGCAGGAGGAGATCAGAGTTCCTGAATTCTGCGCAGACACTTAAGGCCCCCAGCACACCCTGGCCTGTAGTTCTGTCATTCCAACCATGCTCACTGTTACCAGACCAACAACAACAATATTTACAGTTAGTAAACAACCATGTAAAAAAAATGTGTTCAACAAAAAAGTGTTACAGAAACTGCAGTTTGTAACTGACAAAAAATCAAATTAAACTCAACTACCTCTAACTATTAGTCCACTTATCAAAAGCTTTATTCAATGAACCAAATAATGAAAACATGCTGTACATTCTCATAGAGTGGATATTCTACCATACGTTACATTAGGTTGCATAGTATTAAAGGTACTATAATGGTGATATCTGGTAGACTGGCTGTACATCTGCCCAGTATTAGTAGCATTTACCAAACATTAACCCTTGAGGTGGAGCTTTCTTTGCATGCAACACATGGAGCGTCCACCATGGTTGCATTTGTAACATTCTGTAACTTAGACTACAAAGGAATAGGAGGCTTTGATATATCTATGTATTCTTAAAAAAAGGACAAAAATACATACAGTAGTAGTTACATTCACATGGCAGTGATAGGCAAAAAAGTAAAAGACACAGAGGACATGAATAAGGCTGGTTTTAAGTGCTACATTGTATGTTTTTCATTGATTTCTAAAAGTCTGAGAACCTGAATGTTTGTGATACACACTGTGTCCTTTCATTTCATCTTCATGAAAAGATTCCCCTCTCCATTTACAGCAACAGAGAGAAAATAGAGTCCAGCATCAACACCCCACAGACCCTGTGGTGTTTCAGCAAGCCACAAAAGCAACTCCATATTAACCCCCTTCCCAAAGTGTTCAGCATTGTAACTTCTGTAACAGCGAGAGGTACAATGTTGCGTCTCTATTCTGGGACTGGTTTGTTGTGACGGGGGTCACATTTCCCAAAAAGTTGGTAGCAATCGCATCTCTCCATCCAAAGCCCAGCCATACTCCACATCTCCTAATGCCTCAAATACCTCCACACAGTGTCCTTTCACAGTCCTACATCTATAGCTGGGTGGTTTTGGTAGAGCGCCTGCTCCTCCTGTCTCGACGATGAGCAGCAGGGAGGTGGCAGTAACGTGGCGACCATCCTCGGGGTTTCCTCTTCAGGCTACGTGGCATGCTAGGGTCTGGGGGGGCTGGTAGTCAGGCCTCCTCGGCTGTGGCGTCTATCCCAGCGTAGGTGAAGTTCTCAAAGAGAGCCATGTTCACATAAGCCTGGAAGATGTAATAAAAGTTTGTGATATAAATATATACTTACCAATAGTAATGCTAATACAATTGGTGCAGCTAATTAAAAAAAAAAAGATCTGTAAAGCCAACATAGATTGTTGTGTCTGCTTTAACTCCTTACTAAAAGTATTTGTAACCTGATGAAACTAGCTGCTTTAGGCTTCCATATATCTGGTGTGACTATGGTACAAACAATGGGGCAACCATCTTGGAATAATGTTTGAACACTCCCAAGTGGTAACAACAGGACGTTTTCACATTCTTCTTTTTCTGCCGACATGGAATGAATGCAGCATTACCTTCCTGGCCTCCTGCATCCTGTTGAGCTGGACAGAGATTTGGGAGAAGGGGGGCCTCTCATAGGGCCGATCCCTCCAGCACTGCCTCATCAGTTCATAACTGGAAAGGGAAAGATACAGTACATGGCTTAATATAACAGAAATAGGAAAGAAAGACTGAAAGAAAGAAAGAAAGAAAGAAAGAAAGAAAGAAAGAAAGACTGAAAGAAAGAAAGAAAGAAAGAAAGACTGAAAGAAAGAAAGAAAGAAAGAAAGAAAGAAAGAAAGAAAGAAAGAAAGAAAGAAAGAAAGAAAGCTACTTACACTTCATCATCACAATTTTTCGGTTTCTCCATCCTGTAGCCTTGTGGCAGTTTTTCATAAAGCTCAGCACACGTCATCCCACAATATGGAGTGCCACCTGACACACAAGAAGGGAAGAAAATGAGTTATGATTGTGATGGTCACCAATCATGCCACCATCAGTTCACTAGTAAGCTGGTGTTTGAGGCTATGTGATCTTTGCATCAGTAATTTGCATATGTGGTAATAAATGATAAAGCTTCTGTAGTAAAACCCACTCCACGTCAGGCTGTACTTACCTAAGCTTACAATTTCCCAGAGGAGTACCCCGAAAGACCACCTGGGAGAAAATATGAGACAGAAATGTTAGTAAATCAGGGAAGACATACTGGGAAAAGGGGTAGAAAATACAAGGGTTTTATTATTAGTGGCTGAAAATATACATTACTTAATGTCTTAGTATTTAGTCTAATCTACATAATCTGGAATGAATGCATTTTCTAGCTAAAAATGCTGCTCTTGCACATCTTGGTACTTGGTAAACGTACTTCTTGGTGATTTTATTTCCATGTTTTTAGAATGTTACATAGCAGAGGAAAGTGCAATACTCAATTTGAAATTCATTTAATTAAATATGTACAGCAATAAAATGGTGATAATTGATTCTAATGGTGAAAATGCATATTTTTTCAAAATCAACATGGAAACCAATGAGGCACTAAATGTCTCAATAACATAAAACCACCATCTTTCCTGCTATCTTATTGGCAACTGAATTCAAGAAAAATACTGCTAGTTTCACAAGTCACAATGCTGTGTGGTAGATCATATGAGTAGACAAGGGATGTTTGCTGTCTCTTTGTTCTTCTTTATCTCCGTTTTGCTATGTCTCACATCTTGTTCACTGCCTCTCCCTTTACGTCTGTCTCTCACTTACTAATGTGTCCTCTGGCCCTACAGACAGCCTTCACACTTCTTCCGTTAGCTGTCTGACATTCTTCTAGCTTGTTCTTTGCTGTGTACATGCTCCAGTTGACAGACCAACGTCTCACTTTGCCTGCTAAGTCGTACCCGAGGCTTCCTGGTTGTGCTTATCAGTTACACAGCACACCATTATCACTCCACCAGTGACAGAGGGATGATTTGTTGTTTTCTGTTGGCAGGCGTTTTGTGGTGTGCATAATCAAAACATCACTAGAGCCTGAAATAATTTTAATAAGGTTCATGTAAAGCTAAAGAAAAAAACAGAAAAGGAAGAATCATGATTATTTTAAGTTGTTGTTTAGTGATTGTTGATTATCTGAGTACTCCAGGAAGTGGTCTTGAACCACTCAGCCCATGTTTTCAAGTTTGCCACGTCAATAGTCTGCTACATTACTCAGTAAACCCCAAAACGTTCTCAGAAATATTTTTTGCATTTTGGAAGAATGCTGTTTTAAATGAAGAACCAATGCTCCAGATTGACAGGTTCATGTAAAGCTAAAGAAAAAACAAAAAAGGAAGAATCATGATTATTTTAAGTTGCTGTTTAGTGATTGTTGATTATCTGAGTACTCCAGGAAGTGGTCTTGAACCACTCAGCCCATGTTTTCAAGTTTGCCACGTCAATAGCTACATTACCCAGTAAACCCCAAAAGTTCTCAGAAATATTTTTGCATTTTGGAAGAGTGTTGTTTTAAATGAAGAACCAATGCCCCAGAATGCCAAGAATGCTCCCCTCCCTTCCCCTTGGCAGTCTTATTAGATTGAAAGTTAGTATTTGTGTTAGTTGAACAAATAGAGTGACACTATAACTCACACATCGCTCTTGGGGGTGTATACGCTGTAGTTCAGGGACTCGATGGCCATCCAGCGTACAGGCAGTCTTCCCTGAGAGCAAAGCAAGAGATTGATATTCTCAGCCTAATGTATGTTGACACATCAAATTGTTCATATAAGAGGAAAACTGAAGTTGCAAGCGTCCTGAGTTGATAATCAGGATCAAGTTAACATTAGAACAAGTTCATAACCATGGCCTATCAGAGCATTCTAGTACAATTCACTATCACTACACATACATGCTGCAGTTGATAGTATCTCTTAGTTTCTGTCAGCTCTCTGTATAGTATTACACAGTAAAATTGTCTTTTTCAGTGGAACTCACTTTTTTTCTATTTCTATAGAGGAACATTGTTTTCCTGTCTTCAACCCACTTAAAAGATATACATCTTATTTACAAAACACACTGCAATTTCAGCAGATAACAATGGTAGATATTTCCTTTCTGTTATCATAGATTTGCATCAACAGATACTGGAAAACAAAATCATCATTTTCCACAGCTAATGCCCTCTGTTGGCTGAAACTGAAACAAAATTTGAATTTTCTGAAAACAGCGCAACTGTGCATGAATCCACCACTCACCATTGTCTTCTTAACATAAACTTCTTCACCACGGGACAGGCCAAAATCTGCTATCTTTGCCACAAGGTTGTCCCCTACAAGAACGTTCCTGGCAGCCAAATCCCTGTGAATAAACTAGCACCAAGACAGTGTAGAAACATATATTACATACAGTATATTTGAACAGAAATGACATTTTTGTAGCAAAATTAAACCTCTAAAATATTTTATTGAAGGAACTGCAACAAAATGCAACATCAATATGGTAAGTTGTGTGGGACTGCTTTTTTTGTAAAAAGCAGTGTAGTAGCTGAGAATGTAATAGCACAACCAAGCATTATAAAATGTCCCTCTAAATGGGCCGAGGATATTTAAAAACTACTTTTAATGTGATAGCATACTGCATAATAAAACAAAATCACACTCTTGTATGAATAAGCATTTATTACTTAACGGGGGATACAATGTATCAATTAAAATGATTTGAATTATTGGATTCTTCTTTTAAAAACAGTTAAACTCTAATTTCATTTCAAGATTTTAAAAGGCTGTATTTATGTATTGCAAACCCATTGCTTTTTTTAATGTGAAAATAATGTCAATCTTTTGATCTGTCCTGAAAAAGAGATCCCAATCTCAAAATAAAATAAATAAAAATATCATATATTTCATCACTGTCAGTTTTATTGCATTGTAAACAAAATATTGTGAATAGAAATTATAAAAGAATTTCTAAGGCCAGTTCATGTAAAATTATCATTATGTTGCAATCAATAAGATGTTTAAGACTGGTTTTATTACACATTATTACATTTCTGCCCCATTTCAGGGTTATTTTTAATTGCATTTTATATTTCATTTAAATACATGTAAAAACATTTTAGATATTGCACAAATGCATGCACACAAGGAAACAGACAAGCAGGCACCCACATACACACTCTCTCCTCCTACCTGTTTGTCACTGAGGTAGTGCATTCCAGTTGCCACGTCCACAGCGAACTGCAGGAGCTGTTGGGAGGTGAGGGTGGAGGCAGTGCCATGCTCCTTGGCAAAAGCGGGGTCAGTCTCCAAAACACGGCTCTTCCTCAGAAAGTCAAGAAGGTTACCATAGGGTGCGTATTCTATGGCTATGTACAAGTAACCTGGAGAGGATGGAGAAGAAGTAAGATTAAGAAGAGGACAGAGGCTGCACTTCACCCTGTAATACAGCCTATATCAAATAAATATGCTGGAGTTGAATCTCTTTGACAATTTCTAAATGCTTCACTCCCTTTTTTCATCTGATAACTTATAAACTGTCTTTGGGAAAGTACCATGAACTCCCATAATCAATAATAACGTCAAAGCCGCTGATAGCAATCTTTCATATCTACAGCTGTTAGCAGCTTAATCATGCTCTCACAAGTCTTCCTCTCCCTAAAAACTGTGACTGTGGCCTCTGCTGGCCTGTCTACAGCTACAGCTGGTTAATGGGCTCAGCCGCCAACAGTTCTGCCCTGACACAGACAGAGGTAGACCAGGCCTTTCATGAAAGCCTCACAAAGCTCAACCAGATGGTTGACGCATTGCTAATAGATGATGGCTTCCGGCCAAAGCCTGAGTTCCTACAGGTCATGAGGCATTTGTGCTTGTTGGAATAGTTTCATGTTGATTTCACCAAGACCAGGGAGAGTGCCAACACAATAGGAAGTGCCATGTGTGAAAGGAAAGAATAACAGGACGATGGACAGACCGGTCAAAGAACTGGACCCTATTACAACAATGTTCCTTCACAGCTACAAGAGGTTAATACAGACATGCTGTGTTTCCTGCAGCATAATTTCTCCAAAATAATTTCTTTGTTGAAAATGAAACAGTAACAGATCTTTCCAGGCATATTGTGAAATGCAACATTCTGTTTGTGTTATTGTTTTTTTCCTCTTAAAAATAAGGAAATTAACAGTATAAGACAATTACTGCGGTTTGTCATGTACATGAGCAGACCAAGACACAGAGAAGGTTTTATCCTTTTTTAGCTGATGTAGAGGATACTGACTATTGTGTTTTTCAGTCTTTATCATACAATTTACAACTGTGTATTTATCAAATATCTTCCCTCCTCCTCCCCCTGTCCTGCTGTTCAACAGTTCAAAGTTGAATTCCTTCTGGACACACCTAATTCTCTCAATATGTTGATATCTGAAGAGTGAATTTGTTCCAGATCTCTACCATGAGAAAGTGTATGGACTGCAAACAACACCATATATCTTCTATTTCTTTGAAAATGACACACAGATGCTGAGTGGATCAAATGAATTAAAGCAGAAAACTCCCAAAATGCCAAAGAAAGCAATTGAGTAACAGCTTGTTTTACCACTGCAAGCTAGTGACATTTTCTTTTGCAAGAAAAAGCCCTTTTAACTCCCTAGTCTCTCCCTTAGAAATTACACAAAGCAAAGGTAGATGCAGGGCAGAAAAAAGAGCAAACTGTAAATCAAATAAATGTTGCTTCTCATCTATTTTCACATATAGACCTATATGTATTTCTGTGCTATTAACACTGAATAAAAGAAGTTAAGTTGAGTTAAACAATAGATGTGAACACATTAGAGTGAAGGTTTGCAGAGTCAGGTGCTACTTGAAAGTGAGACCGATGGGTAGACATGGTGAATTAGTCTGATGTTTATTTTTCAAGGCCGATTTGGTTTGTTAATGTCCTCACCGATATGGTTTCCATACCAGACTTCCTTTCTCATATGTTATCAATCTTTGATCAAACACAAGCAATTTAATTATTCTACGTAAAATCCATCGGATGTGGCTGGGAAAATGATACTTCATGGTAAGAATTGGGGCCAAGGAAACCTTACACAAATACATAAATAGTTTTCTTGTGAGGCACATAGACAAATCAAACAAATGTGTTCGTGTAAAACGCTCCTAGAAGGCAAGGATTATTTAGGTTGGACGCATTCTGGTGGTTTCCAGGTGCAGATGACAGATGATCAGACAGATGATGGGAGTATCTGTTTGGCTTTCTAGGAAGAAGAATTTAACCCATTCCTGTACCGTACTACATACAGGATGTAATTACAGTAGCTAGATAGATTCTCTTAGATTGTCTTCAGTACAATAACTGGTATATCAGCATATATTCAGTCCTTTACAAAGCCAATACTGACAAATAGTGAAAAAAAGTCTTTTTGATACTTGGAAAGACCCCTATATGTTGTAATACATGCCAATGCAATGACCATAAAACATCTATAGATGACGAGAAGTCCTAAAAGTGATATGTATACAATTTTCACAGCTACTGAGCACATATGCCAACAGATTCATCTCCATGACAATTGTGTATGACTAAACTCTATCCATTGATAAAGACTGTGTAATATAATTGAAAACTCTGGAAAAAGCTGATAAGTAGACTTTGAGTTGGGATTGTTTTGTACATACAGTATTTCATATATCACATACTGTATATCCCATAATAGAGCAGATATACAAAATCTCTACATGTATATAATATGTATCTGTCACATAAATGATATTCTGCAGGATCTAAAAATTTTCCATTAAATGAGAAATGGAATATACAGACTACACAATTTATAAGACACTAGATTTTAAGGTCACAAGCATGCAGTTTACTTAGTTTTACAGTTAATAGGCTACAGTGAAGGCTATTAAGTATAAAATACCTATAAAACCTATACTGTAGGCCCTACAGTATCAGCTTGTATGACTTGTGAATCCTTTTCCCCGCCAAAAACTTTTTACAAGTCACAACCATCAGTGTTTCTTCATTTCAAAAGCCAGAGCTTGAAAGCACATCATTATCCATAACAACCACTAGGTGTCGCTCTCTCACCTCTGTTCTCACAGGCCCCTATCAGGTTGATGATGTTGGGATGCTGGCCTAGTTTACACAGCACCTCAAGCTCCCCTGCAAAGTCTCGGTGGTCATTCTCTGAGGCAAACTCTGCAGGAGGATCAGCACACATTGTTAAACAAAGTGCAAGCAAAGCAGCTTTAGCTGGCGACTTTGAAATAAAATGTCCACATCAGTCACAGGATACATTGCACTGTGATTACACTGACTTTGCTATGTGTCTGTGTGTCAGTGTGTTTTCATGTTATACACATATCTGTATATGTTTGTGAGAGCTCGTATGAATGTGTAAGTTACCTTTTAGCATCTTTATAGCAGCGCTCATTTTGTTGCCGTCCTTCTTAATCATGGCTTTGATGACCTGGTTTTGAAACTGTTGTTAGCTCAAATGTTTAACTATATGCATAAAAGATGACAGTCATAGAAAAAACTTTAAAATAAACAGAAAGTACACTAAGAGCCTAAACACCTGGCCAAAGTTGCCTTCTCCGATGACATCTTCAAACTTAATGTCCTCCCACTCCAGGATTGGATAGGTGAGGGGCTCTGGGGTGGGCTTTGGCCTCCGGGTCAGGGTCAGAGTGCCTGAGTTAAACTGCAGAATGGTCTCCTCACCCTTTGGATATAAACAGTCTTAACTCAGCAATAAGTACATGTATAATAAATGTTAGTATTACTAAAGTAGTATTTTCTCTTAAAACGTTTGAGCATTGTCAAGTCAGCTGTTATGTCAATCAAGATTAAACCCGGGTGCACCCTTACCGTTCCAGACTGGTAGGTGAATGTGCGCCGACGATTGAGCAGTGTCTTGCGTATGAAGAAAAGAGCAAGCAATGCCAGCAGAATGGTCACACAGGTGACTGTCACTGATCCCACCACTGCCACCAACAGCTGGTAACTGTCGCCAGAAGGCCTACCAGCCACCCCCTGGGTGGTCGGGGTTAAACTCTGAAAGCCTTTTTTGGTAGAGGGGAAGAGCAGGGAAAAGAAGAGAAAAACCAATTTGGGGGATGGAAATGATCTTGAGATGATGACAGTAGAGATAAATAGGCTATGTATTATTATCCTGACTAAATCCCTCAGGACCCTCTGTGGGTGGTCCTGTTAAATGCCACCTGGGACAAACCCAAAATTGGAAAAGTACAGTAGTGCTGAGAATTTCCACAGAGAGATATTTTTTTAGCTTGACAGGAAACTAAATTAACATCAAATAAATCATAAAAAGTCACTGGACACTATACTTTTTGATAATTTCTCTTAAAAATAACCCATTCCAGTAATTTTCCAATGTTCCAAATTAGTCCTTGTTGTGCCACCCAAGGCAGCAGAAGTACAAGAAACTAAACCACAGGATATCTTTAACATATTCCAAATCTTTGGATAAAGAGTTAAGGTCGCCATTTTTCATGACTGGAAAAGCTATTTTTATTATTAAAAATGTAGCAAATTATCATGTGAATTTGAATTTGAAAGCGTATCAACATGTCAGTATTATAAATCTCATTTGTACACTACACACTCTGCATATAAAGAGGCATATTTGACCATTCTGCCACAGTACTGCTGTATACAAGTGGGAAAGTAGACTATAAATTTCAACTCACTATCCCCAAGTGTCGTTGCCTTAACAAAGTTGCTCCACTCTCCTGGCACTTTAGAGAATGCCCTCACTCTGAATAGGTAAGGGGTGCTGCCATTGAGAGCTGTAACATCTTTGGTGGTCTTGTTTCCATCATCTGTGTCCACCCAGGGGTGAGGGTTCCCCTGGCCGACTTGCTGGTACTCTATGATGTATTTAATGATTCCTCCATTAGAATCCTCAGGGGGCTGCCACTTCACCTGGATGGCTGACATGGACAGAGGCAGGGCCTGGACATTGCGTGGGGATGATGGGCCTGAGACACAAAGACATTATCATTGTTAGGACCATCAACAATGATTGTGTGACACTATATTCTAAAAAAAACTGCTGCTCCAATCAAAGACTAGAGTGAGTAACAGTGTGGATGGATCTGTTTTCTTTTCAACTTGTTGATCTCCATTGACTGCAAACTAAACAGGATATTATTCTCAATTTTGCACACTGGTCTTTGACACGTAAGTATCAGCTACTAAACTTGCCCTCAATTCACACAAAGTTTGTGGGCAGGGAGAGAGTCACCAAGCAATCAGCAAGCACCAATCATATCTACATATCTAAGAATCTTTTCAACCTCATCCCCATTGACCTTGTCAATTGATTATTAAAAGATAAATAAATCATGTTAGACTGTAACATACTGCATATTGTGCTACACCAAATGTTTTGCCACAAACCACTGTGAATGCATTGAAAATCCTGCAAGATGTACATTTACATTTTCTGGATGAGTTGCTTACTTCTAACCTAACTAGAAGTTCTAGTTACCCTGGCTGTTGATGCGGAAGTGGTAGGGCTTGGAGGGAGGCCCCTTGCTGTTGCAGTTGATGAGGCGTACCACCACCTTGTAGTCTTGCTGATACTCCAGGTTGTGAAACTTTATGGAAAGCACATTGAGCAGGGTGGTCTCCTCCAGTAGTTTCTTAGAGTGGGGTGGTGGCCCGAAGAGCGTCACTAAAAAGCCACTGGCATTAACGCCACTCTTGGGAGGCAGTCGCCAGCGTACAGTGGCATTGCGGCCTTCCACCGAGCTGTTGTCAATCTCAGGTTGAACTGTGGGCTCTGCGGCGACAGAGAACACAGGATGAGCTGAGGGGGCTAACAGCTCGTTGTGCATTTCTGCTCATGAAATCAGTCATGAATCCCTCAAAATTGCTCCCTGAGTGTATTCTAAATTGAATTGGATGGTTCCCTCAACTTACATTGCAATTGTTTTACCTGTTTCACTAGTCAGCAGTGTGAATTAGCAGTTAGCTCATAAGAAGAAAACTTTAAATCTTGGACTTGGTCTTTTCTGTACTTCCCCCATGTTCATGTGGGCTTCCTAAGGTTGCTCTGGTTTCCTCCCTCAGTACAAAGACATTCTGGTTTATTTGGAGGTCTGAAAGTGTTTGCATGTCTAGGTGATAGCTCTGTAATGGAACTTTGCAAGGCCAGAGTGTTTCCTTATCATCTGCCCAAACGCCCAAAATAAATGGCAAGAGAAAGCAGCAGATCAATGGCTAGTGTATATATAGTATTTATTGATGCCACATTGCATTAGCATCATACTGTATGTTTTTAACACACCTTCTCACTCGATGTCTTGTTGATGGACTAAAACTGCTATGGGGTTCTTCTCAAAGGAATAAGATCAACTAAATCCACTATTACAAATAGTTTGTGCTTGTGCAAGAGACAAATGTTCCCCTGTAACAGATAAAATTTGTTTCATTTCACACTTGGACCAAACCACATATTGCTTAAGAGTCAAACTCACAAGAACTATGCACTATTGCACTCAAAATCAGTCACTTTTCCATTTCAGGTCGTCCAATTTTCCTTTCTGTGCTCACACTCAGATATACTCTCTCCCTCTGCACCACAATCATTGCGGAATAAAGTCACTGACTCTTGCATCTAAATACAGGTTGTTACATTTCTTGAATGGTTTTGTGAGTTATCAAGACAGATATGCTCACTGGAGAAAAGACAACAGGCTCCTTTTGGCCTGGGAATAGCACTGCTCAGCAAAAATGATGAGAATTCACTATTACTCTGAACAGACACAAGATAATTATGCTTGCTTAGGTTCTGTGGTCCAGACTATAGACATTTGTATTCCCAGTGAAAAAAACGTTCCCAAGGCAAGGGTCCAGATAATTATCCTCATGCATGGTATGTGTGTGATCCTTACAAACTGGACAACCCAGTTATCTGTGGGTCTTACCAGCACACTCGGTCTCCATGACGATACTCGGCCCCAGGGCCCCTTCTCCTCCTTCTCCAGGACGAGTTAGCTGGACACGGACATTGTAGCGTGTCGAAGGCTGCAAGTTCATCAGCGTGATGGGCTCTTTGTCATTGTAGACTGAAAGAAAGTGGATACAGGATAGGCTGAAAATTTTATGCAGGGTTACAGTGGGATTTCTGCAGAAGATTTTGCTTAAAACATACATCTATACAGGCATCATACATATATGGGCCATATATACAAAATTACACATTAATTGATGAGACAGTTATACAGTAAGTAGTTGGGTACTTGGCCTCACTAGGGTATTATGTGCAATAATAGTTTTAAAAAATCTGCATGTTTACCTATGATGGAGGACCAAGAGTCTCCATTCCCCACAGGCTTGTAGAGGATCTTGATGGAGACAATTTTACCATCTCCTCGGTAGGAGTCCCGTGGCATCACTGGCATCACCAGCAGCTTCTTACTTTCCTTTTCCAGGAGTTTGGGGGGAAAAGTGGGCACTGGCGGTTCTGAGTAGGCACAGAACAAGTTTTTACTCACAGATTTAAGATCTTTGTTGCTGTTGCGTACAGTGTCTGTCACAATATAATATAATTTCTTTTTATATAATTTTAAATCATCTCACACAGACCTTTAATGGTGAGGTTGAACTTGCGGGAGTCCTGGCCTCCCTTGGTAGACACCCTGCACTCCCACAGCCCTCGATCGTCAATAGTCAGGCGACCGATCTCAAACACGGCTGTACTCTTATATGAATCCATGATGGTGCGAGTAGGCTGAAACACAGAGGCAATATGCAATGGATGGTGAAAATCTAACTTACATTTCCTGTGCCTACTTTTGCTGTTTATGCTGAGAAATGTCTTTATGCCTGTGGGAAATGCTGGTACAATTATTCTTTATCAGATTGTTTCTATTAATATGGAAAAAAACACAGAAAGAATAACACAGAAAATCAACATGTCACTTATACACAACACGCAGTAACTGCTGTACTGTTAAGTGATATGGCCTTATCTGGTCAGACCATTGTGCTGTTGACTTCCTCAGAGCTTGACACAACCTTGTAATTATCAGCTCAGATTTAAAGGCATACTACTATTCACCACACACTGTTTTTATTCTTTTATTTAATAATTCTGTGATTGATTACATCAATCAACTGGCATGTTAATATGATTTGTTGTGAAAAAATAAAGGACTCAATATGCTTTGAATAAAGTGTTTATAGGATCATCTAACAGAGTCCAAAATCCCCTTTCAAGAAGAAATTGTTTGCCGAAGACTGGCCATGTGTGCAGAGGTGAGAAAGTATAGTGACAGAAATTATCCAGGGATTGGAGTCTCCTGCTTTGGGACAATAAACTAGACTGCCTTCTCTAAGTGTGTGGTCTAGTATTTGCTCTCACTACAGCAAATATAGTTTTATCCTATGCAATACTATCTTTTATATATTTTATTAAGGCTTGGTAGGATTGTTGCTAGCAATTGTTGGTCCTTCTACCTTGAGAACAGTGCTGTCCAACTTTCGCAGCTCAATGCTGTTGTGGCTGGGCAGGGGGTTTCCTGTGGCTGAGCAAGAGATGTTGGGGCTGGAGTTCAGATTCCACTCTAAATTACTATCCAAGTCCAAGATCTGAGGAGCCTGGTCTGGTGAAGGAGAGAGTCATGGAATAGATATTAAGAAAAAGAAAAGGTGGACAGTGAGACAGCTGAGAGAATGATGATATAGGGAGGAGAGAGATCATTGGACAGAAAACCAACAGTTGCAGCAATTCTGACCTAAATATCTTATGATAAAAAAAAGCTGTAAAACAAATTAAAAGATGTTTTAAACAAGTTTTAAAAAACTCAAATCATAAGTCATATTTTTAAATTACATGTCCAACTAGTTATGGTTTATGTTTAACTTGTGCATGAAGAGAAAGGAAAAGTGACTCTTTCAAGTGCAGACACGAGGACCATTAAGGCTTCAGAACCTAAAAAACACAGCTGCAAACTCCATGCAGAATTCTATGTGGTTTAATCAAACCAACCTTTTACCAAACAAGCTGTGTTGTGAAATGTTGGTGTACTTAAGCTGCATGGAATACAGTGTGCAACAGTGTTTTTAAAGATTTGTAACTTGTGTAATAACCATGCTCTAAATGTTTGCTGTAGTGATGATGAAGAATGTGGTGGTATTTGGTGGGGAGGATGATTTAAATGAAAATGTACTGTGAACTTTTGAGGAGAAAGAATCAGAAAGGATTAATATGCTTGTCACAGTAACTACCTAATTTCTCACAGTTGTGTCCTCTCCACCCTATGGGACACTGGCATCCACTAAAGCGACTGCAAACTCCTCCATTCTGGCATTTACAACTCAGCTTGCAGTCTGGTCCGTACGTGTCATTATCGCAGGCTGACAACAGAAAACAAAAAACAGAAAACGGTATTGCATACTGTGGCACACAAGTGGGTAAAAACATCTGTTATTTCATCTATATTCATATTACACAATACATGGATAGATTAAAGTGATTTATTGCTTACCCCTCTCACAGCGGCTCCCAAACCAGCCGCTGGCACAGGAGCAGCCGTAAGGGTCTGGTAGGCAGAAGCGAAGCCCCTTGCAGTTCAGCTCGGGGCCACATGACTTCTGGCAGTTTCGGCCAAACATTCCTTCTCTGCAGGCTGCAAGCCATCAGAGAAAGACAAATTTACAAATGTGTTTATTTAAATTCTTTGAGTTTTGCTGTATCATGGCTCAACCTGCCTTGCAAAACACCACAGAGGACAGTGAAACTAGTCTGCAAGTGTAGTCAACAGTAACCTGTAGATTTTTAATAACATTTGATTGACTAACTGCATGCAGTTTGGAAAATAACATATGGTATGTTGCTAATATGTGATGGCTAATGGCAATATGATGTTGTCAGACCAAGACTTAGAAACCTGAGAGATCACTGGTTGTTTTAATGTCTGCCATTTAAATGCAGTGTATCCCACATGTGGTTTCCTCACAATAAATACTACATACATACATTCCTACAATATGCTTTACCACCTATGATATTATAGTCTCGCGATACCAGACAATAGGAGATCTCTGCCTACCGAGGGCTGGGTATTTGTAAATGCACGTTAGTTGCTTGAATGGCAACTAACACACACACACACACAAATGCTCAAATTACCAGTTATGTACAGACTGAAAAAAACCTGAAATATCTTATTAAGACACTTGAATAATGGTGGATATATGACTGTATATACATATTGTCTCTCACAATCTCTATCTCTGTATATATGTCTCTCTCATGCACACACACACAAACTTGAGCTTGTGAAGACATTGTCTTGAGTAGAGTACCTACTTGTCTCACAGCGTGTTCCCATGAATCCAGGAGGGCAGATACAGTCTCCATCAAGACCATGACACACTCCACCATTGAGACACTCCGGACAGTCCATATGACAGTACTCACCCCACTTCTTACTGGGACAGTCTAGAGGGAAAAATAGTTTTTTTTAATAGTGTGTAAGATGCTTGATTATGTAGAGTTTGTCTAAACCTGCCTTTGTATGTTGTGTGTGTACAATGAGGGTTTCAGCTCATCAATTCAAGATTAAAATTACAAGCTTTCACTCTATTCAACACCAAATTTTCTGACTGCATCGGCTTCTGACCATCTTACAGAATGCAGACATACAGTGTAATGACATAAAATATGTATCATACTATTTAGATGTATTTTAGCCTTTTGCGAATTTGTATTGTATTTTGTACAGTTTTCCTAGCATAGGATTCAATAAATAAACTTCAAAGTAAATAAAAATAAATGTAATCATGTTGTAAAATGCACAGAAAGAAGAAACATATAAAGAAACAATTGAATCTGGTGGAGAGAGAGATAAGGGAATCTCAAAGCAGAACAGGTGGAGGGTGTAGATGGTGTTGATACCGCTGGTGTTTCTTCAGAGTACTGAAAAACACAATATGAAACAAACATGTGCACTCTCACCAAAGGAGTACAGATGTAGCCCTTGGTGTTTTCACAGTAAACTAAGTGTGCACAAAACCAACTCTCAACTTTTTTATTTTAAAGTAATATCTTGATACTTGGGGAAATGTGCTTATTGACTTTTTTTTTTTTTGCCAGTAACTAGATTAGAAGATTACCACTCTTATGTCTGTCCCTTAAACAAGCCACAACTGGTAGCCAGTACATAAAAACTATACAAAAACTAAAATTGTAAAAGTAGTGATATGTGGTTTTATGCTATGCATGAAGTTTTCAACTTTCTGAATCTTGTCATCAGGAATTACTTTTTAGTTTTAAGTTTTAATTTAAAATTTACTTTTCATGTATTTATTTATTTATTTATGAGTAACTACACCAATATTTCTGTGGTGTCTTCACTCTTGTCTACTGTCACTGAGATTTCTCTAGAACATAAAGGCAATTCAAGCTTCTTTGCCCCACTACAACCACCCTTTTTTATACACATATGCTATTTGTAAGGTGAAGAATTGCATGAAGCTTAGTCAAGTCAAGTGAATTTTATTCATGTAGTCCAATATCACAAATCTGCCTTAAATTTGCCTCGACAGACTTTGCAATCTGTAAAACATACAACAATCTCTATCCTTAGACCCTCCCCCCAATCATTGTAAATCTAGC
Source organism: Euthynnus affinis (assembly GCA_029490765.1). Classification (NCBI taxonomy): domain Eukaryota; kingdom Metazoa; phylum Chordata; class Actinopteri; order Scombriformes; family Scombridae; genus Euthynnus; species Euthynnus affinis. The sequence goes on along the minus strand of CM055848.1, from coordinate 25,326,619 downwards.
AGAATGTGCAGTGAGCAACTTCTTTCGTAGCTCCTCCTGAATTTGTGAGATTGCCCTTCAAATGCACAAACTTGTACATTTGCAGAGCAGAATGTATCACATCTGCGCCTTAAAAACTGTCATAAAAGCCTTGCAACATCTGGCCATGGGGGTGTGAATGGTCGTATGTGTGTGTGAGTGTGTGTGTGTGTGTGTGTTTCTGTTTCAGAGTAGTGTGGGGATGTTAGGATCCAACAAACCTCTGACAATGAGTCTCATCCAAGCGCCCTGGAGAGGGCTGTCCCCCACATAGCTGGCACTGTAGATGCCTTGATTGGCAAGACCTGCGTTCTCTACTGTCAGCACAGCAGTATGGTTGATCATGTCATTCCAGTGAGTCATGTAATAGTAATTTCCTACACACAGGACGTCAAGCGATTAATGGCACAGTTTCCAATGTGTCAAAAACACATCTATTTATCATTATTTGCTCATCTATCTTGAGCTCTACATGTTTAAACTGGTTTACCATTGTACTTCCAGGTCACATCCCTCCTCTGGGAGTCCAGGAGCTGCATACTGAGGTTAACTGTCTCTCCTTTGTTGGCAGTTACTGTCAGGTGAGTTGGTATAAAATTTGCTGTAAAGGGCACAGATAGACACAGATATTTTCCAAAGATGACACATCATCCAAATCGGTTACAAAGGAAAACTTTAAAGTAATCAGGATGTGATTTAGGTTCTTGGTCATAACAGGAAGTTAAAACTGTTTATATGGGAAAAAAACGTCATATGAAGACTGAACAAACCTCTGGCGAAGTTGTTGATCATTGTGACTGTCTCAGGGGGGGGGTCATCCTGATCGGATTTGCAGTAAAAGATACCGATATGATCCAGTTCCCGGAAGTCTCTGGCCACCACCTTCTTGTTCATGGACTTATCTTTATGGACTTTAAAAGTTGGTTTCTTAGGGAATATAAGGATTTTGTTGTCTCTTGTGATCTCCAGCTCAACGTGAGCAGGGCTGCGCTCGTCATTGATACAAGAGATGGTGAAGTGATTGACACTTGTGACCTCTGCTGTGGAGATCATAGTCAAGTCGACCACAGCATCTGTAAGACAAGACAATCTGTTATTCTCTGAAAAAAGACAGGGACATTAGGGTCATTGTGAGCTTGATTTGTTCATCACAAACCTTGAGTCAGAATCCACCGAGTCATAAAAATACACATTTGGTATGACATTAGTCGAGACCGCCATTGATTGTACATATTGCAAAACCACTAACTCACATTTGTAATGTATCCTTCAAAAGTAGCAAATTTCCAAGCAAAATGAAAATGGCAAAAGTTATCCCATTATATAAAGCTGGGAATAGAAACCACTTTACCAGTTACAGGGCTGTGTCTTTACTTTCCCAATTCTCTAAAACTTTGGAAAAACTCTTTATTGAAAGGTAACACAATTTCATTGAGAAGCACAATTTTCTGACTGACAGTCAGTATGAGTTTAGAACAATCCAGAACAACACCTTTGGCCCTAATTGAATTAAGAAGAAAGACCTGTAAGAAGAAATTACTAATTGTATAGACCAAAAAAGTATGTATTAAGATCTATAAAAAAAAAACTTTTGATACCTTTGACCATGATATATTATTAGATAAATTGGAAAGTTATGGTATCAGAGGGATTGTGCTTTGGATGAGAAGCTACTTAGAAAACAGGCAACAATTTGTGCAGATAGGTGACAACAAATTAACATGTCTGGATATTGCTTGTGGAGTACCACATGGGTTATTGTTAGGCCCTAAATATTTTATTTTGTATTTTATAAATGACATATGCAAGGTGTCAAGAATATTGGAATTGTTTTTTTTTGCAGACGACACCAATATTTTCTGTCCAGGATAAATTTACAGCAGCCTTTGAAGGTGGTCACAGCAGAAATTAATAGATTAAAAATGCGGTTTGACACAGACAAATTATCATAAAATTTGAACAAACAAAGCTTATATTGTTTGGAAATTGTAAAAAAACACATAAGTTCAAGTGATGATAGATGATGTTAATATAGAAAAAGTATATAAAAACATTCTGGGTGAGATATTAGGCCACAAAATCTGTTGGAAACCTCATATAAGATATGCATGAGCGAAGTTGGCAAAAGAGCATTGCAGTTCAGTGAAAAATAAGGCACATTCTGTTGTTCCCTTGTATTACCAAATTTGAATTACTATGTGATGGTATGGCACCTTACGATCATTAAGCATACTGCAAAAAAAAGCTATAAGGATGGTAAACAATGTAGGATATTGTGAACATACTAGCAAGCTGTTTTAAAGTTACATGTTTTGAAGTTCATAGATCTGGTGGAATTTAAGACTGAACAAACAATGCTCAACACAAAAAATGATTTACTTCCTGGTGACATACAAAAAATGTTCTTAGGAAGACAACGCTGTGTTCGCACCAATCTTTAATGTATGTGTATTTCAATTTGGGACTTTGTGGAATGATCTGAAGAAGAAATTAAACTGAGTTAAAATATCACACAGTTTAAAAAGATGTACAAAAAAAACAAACAATTTTTGCGAGGAACAGAAATGAGGAAGGGGAATGTAACGCTCTCTAATGGTGACGTTGTTGTTATTGGCTTTCTTTTTTTTTCACATTCTTGATTTGGTAGTGTTTGATTCCGTATGAAAAGGATGAACATGGTTGGACTATGTGAATCTTTAAGTTGATTGATTAGTGCAGAATAGGGATAGGACTAGACAAGCATGTTGCTACTTCCTACTCCTTTTCAGACATGACATATCATGTTGCTTATTGAAAGACTCTTGTATGTGTTCAATGTTAATTTTAACAAAACAATCAATCAATTAATCAAGAAAATAATGTCCAAATTAATGAATAATGAAAATAAATATATCAGAATTTTAACTACTGGATTAATTGATGCAGAATAAGTCCCTTCACTTACATTTTCCACAGTTTACACACTTTTTGCTGTAGACTGTATGGCAAAAAAAATGAAGTACCAAATCACAGCCAAAAAACAAAAACAAAAAACAGTTCATTTGAAAGCCACAAGAATCTGTTTCTGCCACATGTCATGATGTATTTATTATAAAATTGACTTCTTTTAGCTTGAATGTTTTATACACTGACACCTTGAAGCATTTGTGTAAATGGTTTTGTTTCAACACAGACTTCCTCTGGAATGTAACTTATTTGAACAAAAGTGCCAACCCTAATAATATCAGTTTGTCTAGCATTCCTTCGCCCTCTGTATCTAAGCCCCAGATCCACAGAACAATGCCAGGAAACATGGATGAGCTCCTTTTTTCCCTAAGGGTACGGAGGTTGCTGGACAACCTGAGGGTTTTTACGACTTTTCACGCTTATCAGTTAGAAGCAAAAGAATACATATCAAACTGATTAATGTTGGAGGCTGTTCCTTCTTAACATGCATCACATTTTTCGAAGATAAATTGTGATTTAAAACATTTTCTCCGTTTAACATCTTCTCAAGCAGTCTTGGAATATTGTTACTTCTTACCTGATAAATCAATGAAGCACAATAAACACACCCACGCAATCCTCATGATATTTGTAATCCTCATTGGGAAAAAGTAGTCCTTAATAAATAAACTTCCAGTTCAGGTTGCTGATCTATTGGAAGAGCTTTACATCCAAAACGGTGACGCTGCGTCACGATGAGCGGTGCGCTTTTTTACGCATAACTTGGCGAATCATCTAAAGCTCCAGTTCAGGTGTAAAATCTCTTCGGCAATGTCTACTCGGTCCCGTATAGCTTTCAAAGATTGTTTCACAGTCCAGCACACTAAGCACAGAGTTGGACTTGCTCAGCTTTCTCTGGGTGGGAAAGGAAGGAAGAGCGTCACCAGACAGCGGAGGACTGCTGGCGCTCCAGACCTCCCCGATCCAAATTGTATTTATGAGTTTAAACTCCGTCACTCTGATTGTCTGTACATACAACTAATCCTGAAATATCGTATTATGTCTGCTGTTTCAGCAATGAAATGCATCCTATGCATCCCTGTGGTTATCATTTTTAATGTCCTGTTGCACTGTTGCCCTGTTTTTAATACGGGATGTCATTTTGTTTATAGTTTTGTTGCAATATTTGTTTATTGCTGCTGAAATTGTTGCATTATTGTTGTAGTACTTTGTTGTGAGAAACATATTAGACCTATTTTTTTTTCTCGCAAAACATTAAGCAACATGATTTAACATGATTTATTTAACAAGACACTCCATCAGAATGCACCATACATGCAGAGAAAAGATGTACACAACAAAAAAACTTTATGTCTGCCCATACTTTGGACTTTGTGCATTCAAGTTCTAGACTCTGCATGCCCCATGTGTCCTCCAAGGCTGACATCGCCTTTTATTGCCGCCCCTGATTTTCTCTGTAGAGATACTGTAGAACACCAAATGCAGCAGCAGCTGGTATCATGTTTTGCCAAATGCAACAGCTTTGTTCTGTCACTTCAATGAGTTTGTTACAATCCCTGCAGCTTTTATGGTTAACCTCCCCATCCCTCACTGTTACTGTAATCAGTCAGCCTCAGGAAATGATGAACAATATGCTTGTTGTGTCTGTTTTGTCGTTTCTGCCCTAATCTTGTTTAAAGTGCCGCACTGTCTCAACATCCAGTTGGAACAACTGCACACCCCTTTTCTCATTTTCTCTGCAAAAACTGTTGGACTGATTTGATGTTTTCTTTACATTTCCTTTCAGCTTCAGACAATCAACTTCAAGTTGACTCAACTTCTTATTGTTTGAAATTTCCTGTTTTCAATTTCTGGAGCTTACATGGTTTTCTTTAGCCTGCAAGGAATATTCTATTGTATTCTAGATTCCCTAAAAAACAAAGGATAAAATAATATAATCATTTGCAAAGTGTTGATGCATTGATGTCCTATCTGAATAGATAAATAAAGTCATACCCTACCCAGTACAATGTCGAATGAATCACAAAATGCAAACCATCATCAGAGGGAGGAGATGCCCTACTCATTCAATTAGTTGAGATAAAATTACAAAAAGACTCAAATCAAAATTGAAGTGAGTACACCCAGGTTGGAAATGTTTTGTCTACAAATCACAGTGTTTCCATTTTGACTCTTGGCAAACAAAGGGTCTTGGCGCCTGTGGTTGGCTCAGATCTGTATGGTCCTTTTGACCTGTTAATGTGACCTGTTAAGCTCAGAAGCCAGAACAACTTCTTTTAAAGGACCATCTTATTTCCCCTACACATGATTCAAAAGCACCCACTGATGGGAATGGCATTCAACAATGAACAATGATACTGAAGCAGCACTATAGCACATACTAAATGGTTAAAAACAACAACATGCAACAAACTATAGTCAGACTAAATTTGCAATGCCTTCTAATTGAGGCAATTTCAAACAATTAGGATAGATAAAAGATCAAAGTTTAGGAGAACAAATGTGGAGGAGAGCGAAGGAAGAAGAGAGAAAATACATAAAAATGTTGCGTGCTGCAGATACAGCTTGGTGGAGCCTCTATAGGAAGCCAAAAGGGAAAAGACTGAAGGCTGGGTCAACACAGATGCTTCAGCCCTTGGCTGCATTAAGGCTGTCAGGAGCCAGAGACCAGGGGTGAGCGCTTTTGTTTGAGGGAATCTAGTGCATAAACATGTGTGTGCATATGTGTTTCTGCATACGTGCAAGAGGCATACCACAGATTATGTGCATTCATGTGCAGTGCATGTAGATTTTGTGATAGACTGCGTGTGTGTGCATACAGTAGAATGCTGTGTACTGCATGTGTGTGTCTCTCTCTGTGTGTGTGTGTGTGTGTGTGTGTGTGTGTGTGTGTGTGTGTGTGTGTGTGTGTGTGCAGGAAATTATTCTGGTGGGGTGGACATGCAGGGTGGAGGCGTCTGCTCCTCAGACATTAGCCATTGTGTCCAAAACTCTTTGTTGTCCAACAGTAATTACTATGAACCCTGTTTATTATGAAGGTGATGGCTGCCTGTTTTTTTACTATCTGGCAAAGAGAGTGTGTCAGTGTGTTTTCTGGCCAGGTTCAAAAAACAATGTGTTGCTTTTCTTAAGTCATGTCAGCAGTACAAGCACACATGTTTATAGATGCACAGTCGTGTGCAGCTATGGGTTGAACTGTCAAGAAAAAGAAGCTATAGGTGGAATAGCATAATTACTGTTCAGTGATTTCAGAGTTGGCTGCAGCTGCAGCTGCGGTTATTACTCTTTTATAGTTGTGATAGTTTTGAAATGATAATATAAAGAACAGTATGGTGCATCACATCTTTTAACTGAAGTGAATTGGTTGCAATCAAGTGGCAACTTCCATTGCTTGAGGCTGGAGCCAAAGTCTGAGATTCTCTCAAGAAAAACTAAGTTGATAATATTTTTTAACAAGTCATTATGGTCTAAATTTGGTCCCTCTAATAAGTGTGCTGATGGTCATTTTGGAAATGATTGCTCTGCTAATGAAATTTGAAGACTTATAGTAGACTTTAATGTCTGCCATGTGGGAGTTGATTGACAGCTGTGATTGAGGGTTTGCTCACCTGCTGCTCTCCCCAGCTGCAGGACTCACACTGAGTCGAACTATCAGAGCTTCTGTTTGAAGAATAAACAGTGATTTTTCTCCAGACACACAGTTCTACTGTGTTTGAGGAGTTACACTAACAAGACCCCCACAGAATGCTGTCATTCAATATTTTAATAAGTTTAATGTTACATGATTACAATATTACCTTCCCTGTTAACACAATTCAGTGCAAATTTAGCTAGCATTTGCCTCGGTCCAAGGTAGTGGGGCGTGTTTACAGAGCGTGACAGGCAACACCACACACTCCTTATTTGGTAGGTCCTGGCTCAAAATAGAAAAGATAGCACTGGCCATAAGCTGCAACTCTGGGCCTCAAACTGGCTCCAGTGCAAACAAGGGGTGATGTCACACCTCACTATGTCCATCTTTATATAGAGTTTATGGTACAATAAATGCATGATGTAATAAAAAAAAACTCATACTAATGCTAGCTTAATTATTGGTGTTCTTGGTGGTAATCTGAGTCAGGTATCTTTTTTACCATTTAAGAATAGTCAAATTTTCCATTACACTGCATGATGTCATTAGCAAATTCAACTCATAATTATTCTTAATTTAATCAGTTGTAATGGTTGATATTACCACCTTCCAATGTAGTTGTTCACAAACATCATTTAGAAAAGTCACTGTGGCCAGCCGAAAATTGCAGGGAAATGCCACCTAAACTGGGTCAACCAGTAAATCTACAGCAGCATGCTCCCAAGCATGCTTTAGTGATTTCTGACATTTTGTTGTGGTTTTAGTGGAGGAGGTGCTGATGGCGAAGCTGGGGGTGTCTGGAAGTGAGACCGGCAACAGAGGCGGGAGGTCTCTGAGACTTTGTGAGAAAGTTTGTATTAAATACCCATTTCCCCTCATTGTGTGGCAAGCTGGCCCGGCTCCACACGCACTGATCCTGCTGAGCCCTGGGAGCCTAAGCAAGGGTGTCACTCACACCTCTCAGGCCCCCTATATCACCCCCCGTTTTCTGATGAAGTAATCAGGGATCATATAGAACTAGAGATGTTAATATATAGATGGATAGATATATGGATGAGTGCTTCAAAGCATGATTACATGGGTCTTTATGTGTGTGAGAAAAAAAGTGTTTTAAGCGATAAAGTAAATGAGATGATCGACGATGCAAGGAAAGATTGAGCATGTGCATGTGTTATTGTTATTAGTAGAGCTGAAAGACCCCAATCTTACCAAGTCGGATTTCCCTAAAGATAGAGGGCCATTAAATCTTGAAAAAGCTCCAGCTCCACTTCCATGTATATGAACCTGAATGTGTTTACACTCTGTCAGCTGTTTTTTTAAAACAAGATTTCCAACACTACATGGTGACAAACTGACAGGTCGAAACACACTATCACCCCGGCTACATTTCCCACTCAGCTCGGTGAAATGAGGCGGTCAGCCAATCGTGTTCCAGTGCAGTTGAGTTGTGTCTGGCCTTCATGTTTTAAAATAATAAACTTAGAGAGCTTCCTATTCTACAGACATTTATATTCCCATACACTCTGGCTGACTCTCTGTCAAAAGTCAGTGCATGCATCCAATATAATAAGGGTATCTAAAAGTGAAGATATGCTTTGAGGTTTCATGCTTTGCACTGTAGAGTCCTGTCCTCTATCTGCTAAAGATTAAGCCCATGAATGAATCAGAAGAACCACCATGTTCCAAGATGGCCCCCCAATAATTCCAATGCTTCTTGTTGAGTAAAGATTTTTTTAATGTTAATTGGGTCAAATGGTTGAAATTATGATGATACAAAGAGTCATTTTGGAGTCTTTATGACACTTAGGAAAAATATTCATTGCTGATTTTTCTGATCGCGTATATAAAAATAGTATTTTTGTTCCAGTGGGCATCAATTGACCTGCAATTCTGGCTTTGGCCACTATGTATTGCAACACAGTCCAATGCTGTTTCTGTTGGCTTTAGTGACACCTTGGTTTCCAGTTCTTCCTGGTAGATTGATATATTTCTAAGTAATATATCCAAATCTACTCCAAAGTCAATGTTATGATTGAAATCACAGCTAAAAAGGGCCACACGCTGACACACTATAGTGGCTCCACAGATGGAAATGTTGGTCAGTGAATCCACCACAGACTGTAATAGCTTAACAACTATTTGATGGATTTCCATTAAAATTGTGTACATAAAGTCATGGACCTTAGTGAATAAATCCCTCTGACTTTGGATTCCCTGACCCTTTTCTAGCACCACCATTAGACTTTTCATCTAGCCGTCAAGTCAATATTTTAATTTGTGCAATATTTGGGTTTATGGCCGAATACATCCAAAATGAATGACATTCCCATGAGCCTCAACTGTACTTTGTGTTTGGTGCTAATTAGTGGTGTTAAGTTCAAAGTACCAGGGTGCATAAGTACAGTTTCACAGAGATAGCAGCATAGACATGTGTTTGGATATGGGTATTTGCTGATTTTTGAATCAGTTTTATTAGTCACTATGTATTCACTAACAGTATAGGAACAGGAGCATGTAGCAGTAGCAGTAGTAGAAGTATCATGCAAACGCAAATCTGTGAATCTATTAGGAAGTTGCAGTACAACAGTAATGTTTGGGGACATTGAACCACCTTCTTGGCCAAAGGACATGAAGACAGGAGTGTGACCACGACAAATGAGACTCTGGTTCCCAACCTTTGTCACATGTCGCTTCCTTTTCTCGCCCATATTTCCTGTTACTTTCCACTGTATACTTTCTCACAAAGAAGAACTGCCTCTTAAGTAACCTTAAGAGGAAAATGCCTCCAACAGATGGATCGACAAATGGAATGATGGGAAATGATTTGACAGTGGACAAAAATATACAAAGTCAGCATCACCAGGGTGAGCAGGATGTATATAGTTGATAAGAAGCCGTAGGAATTGTGGACTATGTGCTGCATCATCTTATCTCTGTGATGAAATTATGATATGAACACATGCTCGCAGACATGTATACACATTCATAATCCCTCATGCCTTTACTACACATACAGACACACACACACAAACTCACACACATACACACACACACACACACACACACACACACACACAGTTTTGGGTACTGACAGCTTTTAGGTGGTCATGAATCAAGTTTCAAATCCCCCACGGAAAGAACACTTCCCTTCCATTCCTCTCACTTCCTCAGGCTCCACCAGCAATCTCATCAGCATGCTGATGAGATTGCCTTATACAGACATGGTCAAATTCATGTCAACACAGAGAGAAATTAAGGTGGCAAGGTTGGTGTTACCATCAAAATATTCTGGTATTCTGGTAACCAGAGAACAGAACACTGCTATGCAGACATGGACAGGACAGCAAGAAAGTACAGGGAAGAAAGTAAATGTAAACTGTCAGAATATACAAATATGACTTTGAGAGGTTTTTACCTCAGTTCACAAACATCCAGCTTCCAGCTTACTTAGGAAGGGCCTATAGAAGCATGCTATTTATTTGCATAATTGGTAGACTGGATTTTTTGACAAAAACACATCTGTTTTTGGAACCTATCATGGCAATTCACCGCTTACACTTGATGTCAGTATGGAAAGTAAGAATTTCTCGATGCAGTATTGTCACACTTATAGCGTAGCTCACTCACATTCGATACAAACATACAAGCTGTTGCAGAGGAGTGAGCCCTGAAGAGTGGGATGAATACCCCTTTATCTCTTTCGCACTAACCTCTAGGCGTGGTTGTGACTTCTCTATGCGTGGTTATACCCATACAGACATGGCAGGATATGCCTCAGCGTGAACAGAGTATTCTTTGTTCTTCTTTGGAACATACTGTTCAGATTCAGAAACATGGTTTCTATGAATGTCACTAAGTGTTTTTAACCTTTCAGAAGTTACACACAAGCATTTATACATATGCATACAACAATTTCCCTCACATTTCCCCCTTTTGATTATTCTTTATCAAATTAAGTCAGAAATGAATGTTATTGAAATGTTAATAAGAAATCATGTCAAAGCAAGTAAAACACACGTCAGTTGACGTTTGCTGCAGGGAATGGTGCATGTTCAAGTGGCATGATCAACCAAAATCACCCAAAAGATATATAATACAAGTACATATAAAAATGACCTCCTATTGAGCTGTGTAGCTCGCTACTTTATCAACTACTTCTCTTCCTGGCCTGGCCTGGCAACACTAGTCTCTTACCCTGTCCTTCCTTCCCCAGCAGTAGCACCTTCCTACAGTGGCTGGTGTGGATCCAGCTGTATTGTCCATGTGCCATGACAACGGCAGGCGTGGTCAGCAGAATCTGATGCTGTTCTGTCCACCTGGGTTTCCTCCAGTGTTTCCTCTTCAGATCCTTTACCACAATCCAGTCTCCTGGTTGGAGATTGTATAGAGGCCCTTCGGTTGGTTGCAGGAATGCTGTTTGCAGATGTGTGGATAGAGCTCAACATTTTGTTTAATGGCACACAGTAATTAAGCATCACAGTTAGCTTTTTTCCAAGTCTTCTCTGTGTCAGAGGCATGACCTTGTACTTCTACTTGCTCTGTGAGAGATGCAAGAGGAGCTGAGTTCAGGCAAAGTTGAAGCTCTCATGTCACTTAAAAGTAAAATTAGGCTATCAGATGAAAAAATGAAGAAAACAATCAGAGGGGAAAGAAGCTCTTGTAACTACCACTTATAATTGTTGATAAATGAAGAAGCATTTCAGCTTGAGAAACAGCTACAGGGAGCGAACCATGATCAACATCTTCTCAATGTTACCGAGGATGTTAGACAAGGTGAGCTCTTAAAGTGGCTACTTTTAGTTAGTTATTTTAAGCATTTAGGAGATTTGAAACGCTAACATCAAGTCTGTTGTATAAGTATTATACAATATTACACAATTTCCATTTTGATCAGTTTGATAGTTGTGTTTACAACAACATTGATACAAATAAATCTTCAGAAGCATCTAAATAAAATGTTAAAAAAGATTAGATTAAATGTATGTTAATATCATAGACTGTATGGGAATGACTCACTTCTGGAGCCTGCCTCTAGCGGCCATTCAAGGAACTGCAGTTTTTGGCACTTCCGCATTGGTTTCATTTTACATCCCCGGAGGTTGCCGCTTGGTTAATGTTGAACTTAACTTGTGTTAAGATCAGTCAATCAGTTTGAAATTTACAGCAGATTTTAATCCTTTCAGCTCAATACTTTTTCTTTTCACTTCTATATTGACTATTTCACCTTTAATTCACCTTTAATTCTACAAATAACAAGGATTTCAGTGATGTCTTATTTAGTTGTCTCTAAAATTGTTTTATGAAACAATACAGTCAGATATATGATAAATATGTAGAAAATACTTCTTTCACTGCAGTACCTCCTGCTGTTACAGCATAAATATATCTACTGCTCAATTTAGGACGAGTTGTAAACTCAGTTTGTTTTGTTACTGATACTGCTGCCTCAGAATCCACCGGAAACATGATATCTCTGTCCCTTATTTTTACGTTTTACCTTTTTTTTTATGCCACCTTTGGCATGGTCCTATGGCTAATAGTTCAAAAAAATTCCCATTAGACCAAAAGTCCATAGTCTGATGGCCTTGTTATCCTAAAAACAAAATACACTGCTCCGAAGGCCTGTTGCTCTGAAAATCCCCCTTGACATGCCAGCAATCATTTTAACCCTAACCAGATTTTAACCACAGCATTGTCACTCCATAAAATACAATTATTTATTTAGCAAGCACGTGAAAATACACTAAAATTTTGAGAGCAAAAGACCTGCCTTACCATAAATAATGGCAGTGCGTCATAATGTTTATTACCTGAAAAAACAAACTTTTTATATATTACTGAGGTCTTCTGCTAAATTCGGTGTCATGTTTGTTTTAATAAATTAGCAGTTATTGAAATATGTAAACTGTGTTGTGAAGGCAGACAAGCATTATCTGGAAAATATCACATTTATTAACTTTATATGGAGCTAAAATTAATGCTGAATTATGTTAAGTGTTTGCCAAATGAGTTTGTGTCTGTTTATCAGTCAAAAGAAACCATAAATGATCTTTTAGAAGACTTTATTTGTCTCATTGTCAGCCATTTAAAATGTAAATTAACTTATCAAACAGACTTCACAATTCACTCAGCTCTTCTGATAAATTTGGCATCATGTTTCACAAAGCTGAACTCTGATTTAATGAAATCACATTATAAAAATTTTGTGGACATGCTGACTGGTGGTGTTTTGGAATGTAATGTTACATATTTGACTTTATTTGACTTAGTTCACAGAACAGCTGTTATAGTTATATATCAGCTGAAATGAAAAGTCTTTCTTTAGGAGTCATACAAAGTCACATGTTATGATTTATTTGTTACCTGTTAAATTGAGCAATATGTTAATAGAGTCTGGAAAGTAGTAAGGCTGGCAGTCACTGAACTTCAACCCCAGCATGTATATTTTTGAAGCAATAGAGTAATCCTGCTCATCAGCATCTAATCTAATGCAAATTCACACACACAGTCACACACCATTGGTGCAGCCATCAGGAGTAATTTGGGGTTCAGTATCTTGCCCAAGGACACCTGCGGACCGGAGTAGCTAGGGATCGAACCACCAATCTTCCAATTACTGGACAACCTGCTCTACCTTCTGAGCCACAGCCATCCTAATGTAAATGTAAATGTAGTTTATTTGGTTTATTTAGCAAGTCTGCGCAGTGCATGCCAGGGCAGGGAGCCTCTCTGGCGGGGAACTCCAGAGCGGAGAGTCGGTGACACACAAATTCTTGCCTGACTCTTGCTCACTTTCTATGATATTGGTTCAAACCAGGACTCCTGCCTGTTGTTTTACCTGCTTACAGATGGAGATTTAATGTTGTTATTTTCCTTATGTGTTGTCAGTTTCCCTGCTGACAGTTAGTTTGGAGATTTGTTTGTGAGAGTGTGTTTGGCTTGTTTTTTGGGAACTTCGTGGAGGGATTTTCCTCACTTGAAGTGATGACAGCTGGGGTTTAACTGGCAGAATAATCAATATGATGGATTTAAAAAACCCATCTGTGTGAGGAGTATATGGCTGACACAGAAGTAGCTCCAAGCAGACCCAACCATGCCTGTCAGAAAGAAAGCCGCTTTGACCTGATGTATCATTTATTCAATTTTGCACAATTGAGCACATGCTTTTTAACCTTTTTCTGTCTAAACTAAATATAAATAGAATTTATAATGAAATGATATGATGGCTATTATCAAAATCAAACCTTACATAGAAAGATAAAGCGGGCAGTAGCACTGCCTCAGCAGCAACGCTGTCTGTGTGGACACTGCACACATCCGAGCCACAGCAGCTTAGCGATGCACACACACTGCTCAGGTAGAGGTAGGCTGTGTGGCCTAGGTGTAGCAGGTTTTCCCAGACAGCAAAACACCACCACTGAGAAACCAACTCTGATTAATGGCAGCTCCATTGTGAGAAACATGAATTTATCAACGCTGCGGACCACAATAAAATGTATTCCTGGGACCGGAGCGGGCAACATAGAATCCCACGTAAATCTGCTGGCTAAGGATACGCATAAATATGGTAAAACTATTATTCACGTCTGCAATAACAACTCCCGATTACGCCAATTCAAGGTCACTAAAATTAAGTCAGTGTGTACATATGCAAAGACAATATTGGACTCCATAGTTTTCTCTGGGCCCCCATAAATCTGATCAGTGATGACATGTGAAGCTGCATGTCATCATGCTGGCTGTCGAGATGGTGTCCAGCAAATGACGTGGCATGTCTTTGACAGCCATGACAGCCAAGAGTTGAGACCAGGAGGCAGAGTTGCAGTCTTACACACTTCTCTGCACTTCCATCAGAGCAGTAACCCACAAAACCCCCCATATAGACTGTGTCTGCCTCTAAACACTTAAATCAGTCACATCAAGAGTAAACAGAACAGGAGTTATACATAAAAATCAAATACAAATTAACACCACCACTGCAATAGTACAACAACATCAGAGAATTAATTGTGTACTCTTAAACATTAGATCTCTGTCATCTAAATATGCATTATACAATCCAATATCAAACAATCATATTGATTTATTTTGTCTTACTGAAACTTGCCTGTGTCATGAAGAATACGTCAGCCTAAATGAACCCACTTCCCCCAGTCATATTAATACTCACATTCCTCTCAAGACACCAGCTGAGAAGGTGGAGTTGCAGCCATTTTCAACTCAAGCCTAATAATCAACCTAGACCTAAACTTAGGCATAACTCATTTGAAAGCCTTTTTCTTAGACTCTCTCACCCAACCTGGAAAACTTCACAGCCATTTTTATTTGTTATAGTGTACTGCCCTCCTGGCTTGTACTCTGAATTTTTGTCTGAATTCGTAGTTTCTATCAACTTTAGTCCTTAGTATAGATAAAGTAATATTCTACATTTATCTCACTAGCTGACTCCTTTGGCTTCTTTCAGAGTGTACATAAACTCACTCACTGTTTTAACCACACTCTTGACCTTGTTCTGGCATACGACATCGAAACTGAACTTTTAAGAGTCTTTCCACAGAATCCTATTTTATCAGACCATTACTTAATAACTTTTGAATTCCTTTTACTGGGATATACGCCATTAGACAAAAATGTCTTCACTAGATGTCTGTCTGATACTGCTGTAGCTAAATTTAAGGAAGCAGTTCCATCAACATTTAATTCGATATCATGTCTCAGTCTAACAGAGGTTTCTTATGCTAACTGTAATCCTTCCCAGATTGATGATCCTGTTGTTGGTGCTGCAGACTCACTGTGAATGACACAGATAGATAATAAAATATACGACGTTAACTCCCAAATCTGCAATTTAAAGCACACGGGATATAACAGGATATGGTGTTCAACCGAACTGGAATCTTGCTTAGTCTGGCAAGATAGTCTTTAAACATATAGGAAAGCCCTCTCTAATGCCAGAGCCGCCTATTACTCATCATTAATTGAGGAAAATAAAAACAGCTCTAGGTTCCTTTTCAGCACTTTGGCAGGCTGACAAAGAGTCATAACTCTGTTGATGCATGTATTCCTATAGATCTCAGTAGCTCTCAGTAGTAACGACTCCATCAGCTTCTGTAATGACAAAATTCTAACTATTAGAGACAAAATTTATCATCTCCTGTCCTCAACAGGCACTGATTTATCCTTTAATAAAGGAATCTTAGAAACGGCTGTAAAATCTGATATATATTTGGACTGTTTTTCTCCAATCTGACCCCTCCACTCCCACCTACAGATACAACAGTCAAAGAGCACCAATGTCACAAGTAATAAAGCCGAGAAAAATGACTAAAGTTTACCTTCTTGTCTGGTAAAAAAAATATTGCTGGTGCTCAAATGGCTTGTTTATCATCTTATGACATTTATATATTAACTTTCTGTATGTTGATAGACACATTTAAACTATCAAGGCTTGAGCTTTGACCTTGGGAAAAGACAAAAACAGACACTTCTGTTAGCAATTAAGTATATTTCCAAAACTCTGCTGCACTGATTTAAATAGTTGAAATGTTAATTTCTGGAGGGTTTTTCATGTCGCAGGAACATGATTTTTAATGAGCCCCAATGTGTCCAAATGAGAGGCTAAATATATTCACTTTATTGTAACTGTAACACAGTTGCAACTGGGACGAAGAAGCAACATGCACCTAAAATTTATTTTCCTATCCATTCATGTGTTCCACACTGGAAAGAAAACATGACCTAGAATTGAGGCAGAGTGACCCCCCACCAACCCTAATCTCCCAGTCTGCCTCCTGAGGTGAGGGTGGGGCACTGGGAATGGGGATGGGGTGATCTGGGTCCATCACCAGATGCAGAGCAGGGTGACGCTCCAGTCTGACACCAAACAAACCCTCCATGTTGTCACGATGTTGATGGATGTTGATGTTATACCTACTGCTGACCTCGGACAGGTAGGTGTACTGTGTGCGCAGGCAGACTTCATTAATGGTGTTATGGAAAGCCTCTGGATCAGACTAAGGAAGCCCTAATCATAACAGCATGCAGTCAACCTATAGGTTTAATGTGAAAAAGCACTGAGGTTCCCCCAAATATAGGATCATGTAGGATAACATAATGTCTGACAGTCAGCAGAAACAGTCAGATAAGAAAAATGAGAAGGGGGTAATATTTTCCAGAACAAGAGAAATGGTTTCATGACTATTGTGTTGTTTATGAAATTGAATGTCACGTATAAAGTTGAGAACTTGAACTTGTTTTGCTTATCAAATACAGCTCCCAGAAGAATAAAAGGCTCCAACAAAACAATCCTGTTTGGTATGATCCAACATTTCTCCCCATCTGTCTCTGGTTTGGTCACAGGTTTGGCTGAAATGAAGCAAATTATTCTTATGTTATCAGAATAAAAACATAGAATCTTCTAGAGCTGCAAGAAATGAATTCTTTGGTCTGTAAAATATAGAACACAGCGAAAAATGTCTAACACAATATACCAGAGCACAAGGTGACATTTTCAAATGTCTTATTTTGTTTGACATGCAGTCCAAAACCCCAAAATATTCTATTAACTAAAATCTAAGAACAACCAACAACCTGGAAGCATCAAATGTAAATAAAACCATTTTTGCTTTAAAATGACTTAAACAATTTTTAAATTATCAAAATAGCTGCCAGTTAATTTTCTTTCGATTGACTAATTGTTGCAGCTCCAAAATCTATATTGTGATTTCACAATATAGATGAATAATATAGGTGATTGGTTTCACATTTTCTATAATAATGGCCAAACACCCACTTGAATAAAGTGAAACGTTGTCACAGCCATGACTCACAGCCATGTCATACATTTATTTCTAACAGACTTTATTCTGTTAGCTGCGAGCTAAAGTTGGAGCAGCAGTTTTTTTCTTTCATCGCTATTATTATGCAAGTTAGGACTGAAAATCCTAATTACAGAAATAGAATATCTGTCCCATCGGAGCATGGATATCAAGGAAATTGTGGAAAGGGAGTGGTACTAAATCCAGCCAACACGTCTCTGGAATATTACAGGCACTTTTTTAAGGAAGCTGAATAACACCCTGAGAGTGTTGTACTGAAAGGAAGAAAAATGCAAGAGAGTTTGCGCACATGTGCATTGAGACTAATCGCAGAAGTGCCTGGAAGTACAATTCAACAGCATGTTAACTTAGAAGAGAGTGATAGGGTGAGAAAATGAATGAGAAAGCAGAAATAGGGAGAGAAAGAAAGGGTTGAGAGAGACAGAGAAAGTGAGAGAGAGAGAGAGAGAGAGAGAGAGAGAGAGAGAGAGAGAGATGGATGAGCTGTTGTTGCTTGTCCACAGTGTCCAGAGAACTTGAACCAGATTCAGGAAGAGGTACTGCTGCTGGAGGCTGATATGTGTGTGAAGGAAGTGGAGGGAGCGCAGGGGCAGGAATCACCCTACAGGCAGGAAAAGGCCTGTGGAGGTGACGGCGGGGGTGGAGGTGGAGGGTCTCGGCTCCTGTCTGATACATAGCTGTTTGCTCAACACACACACAGACACACACAAGCGTGGTCACACGGCTCCACAGGCCATAGGTTCTTGTTCCCATCAGCCAGTGAGTAGGAGGGACACAGCAAGAGAGAGCTGGATAGCTGTTAGTGCCAAAGCATTCATGCACCCGCAGCTACTAAGGAAGTTGATGTAAAAACATATTCTGACATGCAACAGTGCTGGTGTGAGTATGACAGTGCTGCCAACTGTAGATTAAGGAGATACACTTTTAATGCACAACTGCTTTCATCAGAGGAATTGGATTTTAATATCCAAGAAGCTACAACAGGAAATATCAGATAAGATAAGAAACAATGGGTTCTGCTGTGCAAAGGCAGTTGATTAAGATAAATGACTGGTTTGGGATTTTTACTTTATTTAAAATATGATATGTTTCAAGGAATTGTTCTGGCAAAAATGAAAAATAATGCTTCTATTTGCAGGTGTGTCACATTTAAGATAAACAAGAACTTATCTTGAAGCAGTCACTTTGAGTGATGGGTTTTGTGTTACAATATGAAGTTTTTGTTGGACAGCAAAGCTTTTGTAACAGTGTAAAATTGGAGAAAATTGTTTTGAGCAAGACTTGTCTCCAAAGCCTCCCTACAGGTTCCATGGGAATGGATCCGTCTACTTATTTTACAAGTAGCCAACAGCAAAATGCACTATATGTTTTGCTTTAAAGCTAGATTGTGTGCCCCACTAAATAATATCCTCAAACGTATACTGGATACACAGACTGGACACCTGCAGAGGGAGATACACATCTCTTCTACAAGCCATACCTGAATAAGTAGTAGTAAGTCTTTCATACTGTGTCATTATTACCACCATATGAGATGTTTCACACACAAATTCCTCACTGAACTGTTCGTGCAGCACTCTCACTTTCACGCATAAACATTCTCCTAGCATTCACAGAGGGATTAGAAAAATGCACTGTTGGATTTTATTAACAATGTGTTGACATTTCCATGAATCTCCCAAAGTTACCAGATACAGTAAGGTATAACATATTGTAGTCAGTTGCTGACACTTTTAATGCAGCTCTGTTTTTTATACTTCCACAGGTGGATATATTTCTGTGCTAGTGGGGCCATTTTTCTACAGCAAGTTTATCAGTCAGCATATTGTTACAGTGTGTTCACACAACCATGACAAAACAAACAGTAAAGTAGTAGAAACTACTGATTAACATGCCATTTGGATAAATCATTTTCCTCACAGAGAAAAGCACACAGGTCATTAAACATGGATATGAATGCATTTTAGGGACCATTAAAGAATGTGTTAGGTGTCCAGTCTCATGCTTGATATTGCACATACAGTAGGTGTTCTAATAAGCAGTGTTATTCACCTTGAAGAGTAAAAAGAGAGTAAGACTGATTGCCACTGACAGTACCCAAATCTTATCTTCCTATATAGTTAACTATACAGTATTACACCTGCAAAAGGTGGCAGAAGCTCAAGCCAAACAAATACAGTCTCTGTACTCTTCCTGCTGTATGTTACTGCCAGTAAGGAATGTAATATTACACCACTGAGCACATATAGTCAGGAAACTCCTCTATTAGATTAAATTAGATGAAACTTAAACGTCCTTAGTGCTGAAACTGGGTCATCCCGGCAGCCAAGTGAAGGATATGAAGAAGAAAAAGACAAAAGGTACTATTTGTGTGCATTTTACATGGCTACTTAATGAATGAAATTAGACCGCACATGTATCACATTTAATACACAAGTCGTCATACAAAGAGACAACTCTGAATAATGCAACATTTAAATAAAATCGCAGCTGTTTCACTCACAGATGTACAGATTTTAAGCAGATGTGCCGAGTGCCTCACTCACATTATTGTATTTCCAGATGGAGACCACATATGGACTCACAAACAGAAAAAATGTGAACAATGTGAAGCTATCACCTTGTAAAATGTACAGTTATGGGGTTGCAAATCACACCGGTACCAAGAAAAATGTGACAATCATTTCAGGAATGGATTGTGTTTTCTTCTTAATAGCCAGTGGAGGGCTTGTTTGTTACATAGCTCTTCCTCAACTGCTCCAACTGTCCATTGTTATGTACAGTGCGACATGTGTTGTTATTTCCCCCCTCTTAAAAGACTTATCAAGGCTTCCCATGGCCTCAGACCTCCACCACTCCTCTGAGAGGACAAACAGTAAACATCCCATGGTCGCAAAAAAAGTGGGGAAATCCCCTCATCTCCTCCAAAACTCTTATCCAGAATCTGAGTATAGCTCTAGTGCTGTGACTAATGACCTTGAGCCTTTTTATGTTTGTCTGTTATAAATAGACTGACCATATAACCTGGAAAACATATGGCATTCAATATATGTCCATGCAGTAGCCGTTATGTGCAACATTTTGATTAAACAATAACAAAAGTTATTTTTGCGCATAATGCCAAAAATGTTACGTTATAACTTAGATGACAAATCCACCTGCCAAATCCCTGTTTCACATTTATATTTATAAACTTGTCTTTTGCTGCATTCTAGACAGTAGCTGTAAGGTAAAAAATGTTCGCAGACACTTGAGTATGACACCAATTATAAACACGACTTAGTCAAAACCTAGTTTATGGCTGGACTGTGTATGAAATGCTAGAGGTTTGTTTTGCTTTTTAATTTGCATGTTGCCTGGTTACCATCAGACATGGACATTGACAGGATTTTTTAAGAATTTATGTAAGTTTATTTGTTTGTATAGCACTTTTCATACAGTAGTTGTAAATCAAGGTACTGCAGCTTACAAAGTCTGTACTGTTGCACGCAGTATGCATGCAGTATGCACACAACTGGGACATACTACTTCATCTACCATGCAACTTCTGTCAATGCGCTGTCATTGGTTTGTGCTCTTGGGCCTCAGTCCATGTGATGTATCTTCCACTGTGCAGAGGATTGTGGGTCAGAATAGCCAGAAAAGAAAAAATGCCGGCTTGCGTACTGAAAATTTTGACCTGTATACTAAATATACTAATTCTAATATACTAAGTCTTTTTCTGGCACACTAAATGGTATGGTAGTATATTTATGGAACGCAGTGACTCACTTAGTCTGTGACAGACTTTTGCGTGTGCAGGGCTGGCCCCGCTGTTGTTGTCCAGCCAAAAAGAGAATAACTGGAGGTGAACAAATAAATACAAAAAGGACAGGTGAATACTTTCATAATTTATAGAGTTGTTTCACATGCTATGACTGAGCCTAAATATCTACAATAACTCCATTACTTAACAAAGTATTTTAATAGCAATAAACACTTGCACATTCATTTCTACATAACGTTCACGATAAAGGTGCATATTTAGCTGCTGCATTATTTACAGTGTGCTTCCTGGTGCCATGTGTAGAATTTAGTAGCATCTGGCTGAATGAACTTGGCAGAAATGGAATATAATATTCACAAGTGTGTTTTCATTGGTGTATAATCACCTGAAAATAAGAATCACTGCTCCTTTATATCTGCATAGGGAGCCGGTCCCCCTCCGCAGATCCTGGCATTTTGCAATCATACACACTGGTCCTTTAAAGCTGCTATAATAAAAACAACAAACAATGAATGCAAGATTAATATAAAACCAGACACCAGTATTCAACTTGTTCTTATCCCTATTCAGTTATATACTACTGTTATGAGAACCTAAATTCCTCACAATGGCTGCTTAAAGTATAATTTAATCAATGATCACGTCTTTCTTAAAGATACTGAATAGATAAAACATGGCATTGAATATCATAGTCACACAGTCAAACAGCGTTGGGGTGGGAAACCCTGCTGCTTCTTTCAGCTGATGCTTGCTGAGTTATCATTTTACCGTCCCAGCCCATCCTCATCCCTCCTATCTGCCTTAAGACATGCAGCTGAAGCATCCTGGAACATAGGGAGGGAGTGAGGTAAGGAGGAAGAGTAAGGGAGGGAGATAGAAAGATGCAGAGTGCACTGCCAAGGGGCCAGGAAGTGGCCCTATTGTTTTCAGGGTCACCTCGCTTTTCCTTTCAGAGCCACCAGAGGTCTATTCTCTCCCCTCAGGCGGTACGTCTTACATAAACAAAACTCCTTGTTGCCACAAACTGTATCTTGTCTGTCTTCCTCCCTTATTTGAAAAGGGTTTCACGGGGTTGTACATTTTAGATTAGCAGTGCAAGTTGTGGTGCCTGACACACACTTACACACACCATATCTGCAAAAGGCATACAAAGCATATATCAAACAGGATTATTTGATTATCCACTGTAATACCTTCTAAATTAACAAGACATCTATTTGCACAAAAGCAGGTTTGACTGGTTGCTTACATTTTCACTTATGAATACACACTGGTAGTTAGAATGTAAATGATTAGCCATGAATCATATTTCACCTCTTCCTGGTTTGGCACTGATGAGTGACAGCATTGACTCTGACCATGTCTGCTGTGCCATTGGACAGGAGAGGAGGACTAGTAGGTGGGAGGGAGCACACCTTAGTTACAAAGTTATCCATTAACTTGTCCTTCTGGGAAGCAGATTCAGAGCACACCTCATTCAACCT
This sequence comes from Euthynnus affinis, assembly GCA_029490765.1. NCBI lineage: Eukaryota > Metazoa > Chordata > Actinopteri > Scombriformes > Scombridae > Euthynnus > Euthynnus affinis. Next base: position 25,303,936 of record CM055848.1, on the reverse strand, counting down.
TTGCACAACATTTCTGTATTTTCCAAACAAAAAAAAACAAAAAAAGCAGTTTATGTTGATGTGAAATGCGAGAGCCGACAGAGAGCAGGTGAACTCGCTGAAGCTAGAAGGAATAACACCGACAGGTGACCAGGTAAGACTTGAAATGCGATGTCAGAGCTTTGAAAGCCTCGTCTACGGACTGTTTTGCACTGTGTAAAGATCATGTGACTATCATGACTTGCTTTTGGGCAATAGCTTATCTTGTAACTGATAATACAATAATTACCAGTTATTGTATCATAATACAATGCAATGTTCCTTAATACAGGTTGAACATGGAGCAAAATTTGTTTTATGATTAGATATAATCATAGATTCAGATGAAAAAAGTAAAAGACACTATGCAGCGTTTATGCTGCAGCAGTTGATGAAGGCCATTTTTTTTCAATGCATAAAAAACACATAACGAAGGTGTTTACATTTCAGTAACCTGGTAGCTAAACTGTTTCCTGTACCTTGGCAAAAAAGCTATTTCTTCTCAATTTGGGGCAAAAACTGCATTGTAATTATGTATGTATGTCATTAAGTAGTATACCATAATGTAAGTTGTGTATAAAAAATGATAGCTGTTTATATATTTAAGTCATGCTCCTATTGCACCCTTTTGCTAATGAAAAATGCACACCCACATGATGATGTTGGCCGCTTACTGTTTTTACCCAAAACAGCACCTCATCCATACATAGCTAATTTTCATTATTTGTTCATTATTTTTTTTCAATCTCTAAAAAGCATACATTTTAAATTAATATATTCACTGAAGGAGCCAGTTGCAAAAGCTGATTTTTGAATATAAAATATTGTCATTTGTGGTGATAATGCAGGATATGTAGTGCGTTGTTTTGGTATCATAACATAACCAAGGTTGGCTTTTACTCATTGTGCCTCTGCAGCTTCTTTGTTGACACTGCCATTATTCCCAGGCTGAAAGGCAAAAACCAAACATGGCATTTAAGGGCACTTCACTTACACTCATATGACCTCAATTAAACTTAAGGCAAACGCCACAACCGCACTACAGCAGGTTAAACATTATTCAAAGGTGTAGTTTTCATGCCAGAATAATTTACACAGTCTGTGGGCTTGATTTACAGATGAGAGTTAAATAATTACACTCATAAACAAAGTCTCTGCCAGCTGTTTTTGAACTCACTGCATAATCAGACCTTATGCCATTATGCTCGACAAACAATAGCGCGGCCTGACTCCTCCACAGATTTCAAAGCAAGACAAAAATACTTAACTTGGCAGGGGGATAAGAGGGAAAGAGGGAGGCTTGCACGTTGCTCTGTGGATTGTTGGGGGTGAGGGTCAGCTGAAGGACGGCTCTGTGATTATCTGTGCTGTATGAATATCTATGATTACTGAACCCAGGCCAAGAGAGAGAGAGAGAGGTGTTTGCTTGGTCAAGTATGATTTGTATGAGTGTCATATTTCACTATGTTCTTTTTAAAAATTCAAATCAAGCTCAAGCTGCATAAGTTGATATTAAAGACTCCGCCACCTCAACCGGCATAATCAAGTTTCTAACTATAAAATACTTACAGTTAATTTGACTGTTCAAAGGAATGTGATCACACTCCACGAGCGGAACTCAATTTTGATGTATAATTCAGTTTGCTGACAGAAAGAACATTTGCAAGCCTCTGGCAATCATTAGTGTCTATAAACTGACACTCGACTCAAGATTTGGGGCACAAAAACCAAAGAATGACTTAGAAAAATGGACTCCTTGCTTTGAGAATAATGTTCAAACACTGGTATTTGCAGACAAAGATGCAAACACATGCTCTTATGCATGCATGTTCTCATACAAACACGAACGAATATACAGCAGCACAGGGGAACTCACAAACACTAGTGCATCTGACACACATTGATCTTTCGCTCCCAGGCTTCTCTCCTTTAACTCCCGGGTCCTGCGTTGCCTGGTGTGTATATTTTGTTGTGCTTCGCCTTTGTGAGGACAGAACAGGAAGAGATAAAGACAGCCCTGTTGGTGTGTTTACAGCCAACACTGCTGAAGAGAATAGCTGTACAACAAGAAAGGGAAGGGGCCTAATGGCTGGCGGGGCCTCTCTTGCTGTGAAAAATCACCTTGAGCCAAGATACAGATATACACATCTTAATCTACTCTAAAAAAAAAAAAAAAATGAAACAATCACAATTTTGGGAACCAAAGAAAATGTGGATGAAGCCTCTACTTTGTCAAGATCAGGGAGCCATCAGAAGTGCATATAATTTGTTCAGAACTTTTATTTTTTAACAGCGTAGTGTTGGCTTTGCTCACTGCTCCTAACAAAGGATCAAAGAAAAAATAAATTAAAGAAACCAAAGACAGGCACTTCTATTTACTTTAATAAAGCTTACAGTGAGTATGTCGTTCTTAACAGGATGCCAGATGTGGAACATATGTTTGAGTTCAATTGCTCATGTACTTTGAGGTATACTTGAGTATTTCTATTTCATGCTACTTCACTTTAATTTCACTAGATTTTACTCTTTACTCCACTATATTTATCTGACAGCTAGTTGGCTTACTAGTTCACATTAGGTCAATTTTTTAGCAGCTACAGCATTACAATGTCACTTACAGGTTTGTGCATCAGCAATAAAAAGATGCATTACTTCCTCCACCACTGTTGAATAGTGTTTGTTTCAGTATGCTTACTTAGCCAGAATGTGAAAAATGTCCTGACATAGAAAAAAAACCTATCAAAGAAAGGTGAGGCAGGAGACAAATAAAACAAATATGCCCTCAAAACAAGACCTTGAACATCTTACGACAACATATACAGGTAATATGTTTCAAAAATACAGGTGCTAGCAAGGCACACTAAACATAAATTACAGTTAGTGAATAGTTCATGGCATGGAAAAGAACAGAACTTGTCTGACTCTATCCTCACAGCTACACTGTAAATACAGTGATCCAACTCTTGCATGCAAATGTCTGGCAAATTTGCAAATATCTGTACACAAAGGACCTCTCTCTTTCGAACACAAGTTTCTGAATATGGCAGGTTTGTATTTGCATTCAGAACATAGTGAGGTTTTGATGTCAACTCAGACAGACCACAGTGAGTGTGACAGTGTAGCATCAGTACTTGAACCCATGATGCAATGAGACTCGGCCCAAAAACAGGTGCAAAATTACTGAGAACAATAAACAAATGTATCATTAGAACTTAATGTTAGTCATATTTGATGACATTTTTCTGTGTCTCCTGGGTTGTAGGAAACTGTAAGACATAATCACATTCTTTCACACACACACAAATGAGTGTTTTGCCAATATTTTTTGTGTCAGCTAGACCTTTGGAGGAAGGTTCTACAATTTGTGGCACTTCCTGTTTGCGACACACTTTTCCTGTTGTGGATGATATCCTCCAAGTTCCTGACAGCTTGTACTCAATTATGACTTCGGGATTTGAGGGATCCAGGCGGTGTCTCCTTTTCATGATGACACATTCACTCCACATAGATTCTAAGTGAAATATTTAGGTCATTTGATTGTTCATGTTCTTTTTGAATGATTCAGTTATGAAATATGCACTTCCTTGCACAAAGAATCCAAAAGAATTCAAAGCCATGATGAATTTGGGCTATTAGGGCATTATAGTTTACTGATTTCCCACATTAATGAAAAGGCTGACAGTTTGTTCCGTTTGCAAAATGTAAAATGATACTGATTTAATTTTCTACTTTTCTTTCTCACTTTCTCTAAAGCTTCATTTGACTTCAGCAAGAGGACTCATATCTCAACTAATACATGGAAAGATATTGTTGCCACCACCTTTTTACTGACCCAAGGACTCCCTTGTAACTCAACCTTGCCACTTAGTGGAGCTCCGAGGGTTCAGCTCCCTCCTGGTCAACAGAAGTCTCCCAGACAACTACCTCCCTCATCTGGGGAGATGCCTGCTCTGCAACATTTCCGCCAGACCTGCTGAAGACAATATAACACCAATTTCCATCACAGCTTCAGTTACGGGAGTTGAAGAGTCAGCTTTTGTAGAAAGAGAGGCTTTCATCTAGCAGGTCCCAGGAACAGTTTTTGTGATTGACATATGTGTGAATACTCCCATGATCCATGATTCGATGCTAGAGTTAATGGTGCCCCAAAGTAAAAGACAGATCCCGTCCAACGAGCAGCAAATTGAGCCACACAGGAGAAGTTACTCCCCAAAAGAGACTATATAGACAAAAGCAAAGCCAAATGGAACTATCAAATGACACACTTTCTACAACAGCACAAAATGGTAAGAATTCACTTACATCTGCAATTTCATTTCTGAAAAATCCATTTATTCTCAGAAAAAGAACAGCTCTGACACTTGCCAATCTTAGTCTAAATGTGGATTTAGATCATTTTTGGCAAAGACAGTCATCTTAAAAGAAGTGACAGACACTGAGGATTAAATGTTTAGTCCACATTTGGGTATTTAGGTGCTTTCCACGAAGAGAAGGATGAATTCCCCAGTTTGCGATCGACATACCAGATAATGTAAAAATGTTCTTTTCTTACAGACACTTTGGCAAACCAGACAGACAAACCAAACTCTCACAATTGGGAGTTCCTGGTGGCCGTCCTGGTCACAGCCATCTCTGTCTCCATTATCATTGCCCTGCTGGCTAAATGCCAGGTGGTTCGACGCTACCTGGCCAGCTACAGGCACACACGGTTGACTGAGACAGACACCATTAGCCAGTGTGACCCATCAGGTTTGTGTTTTACCCATTCAACTTTAGTGAATAATGTAATTAATTTTTGCTCGCACAGTGGGCAAAGTGCTATATTTGACATTTAGCGAGCATATCCTATTTGCAATTCTGCATTAAAATCAACGGTGCTTCACTGATGATGAACATTAGCACTTTATTATGAATTGTGGACATCAGTCTTGAAGTTGAAAAATTCTTTAGCAAGAAATAGTACATGTTGATGCTTTTGTTTCGCTATTCAAATACTTTTTAGTTCATAGAAGCTTCAACTTTAGTTTGTTTTTTTTTCAAACCTCTTCCTCTTGGGTACATTGGATGTGATGCACTTTGTGTTTCACAGAAGTAGCACCAATATCAAGTCTGGAATAAATATTAGACAATAAAAACAACAGTACAAAATGATGATTATAGTCATTGCATGTTTAGCGACTAGTTAAAGCTGCAATAATTAATATTCTTATATTAACAATGAATAGAGAATTATCATCTGACTCTGCAGTTCCCCTCATCTTATGGGGTGTTTATCCATCTTTTAGCTCATTGTTTTGGTTTTATGTCCAACAACTTCACTGTTTTGTTTCACTCTCACTGCTCTCATCAGTCTGGTTTACAGCAGGCAGCTGTTTTCAGCTAAAAAAGCAATGATAAACCTTTTGTACCTGCACTAGTTTTAGCGACTAGTTGGTGAGAATAGTAGAGCAGCTAAAAGGCCAGATATTTTCCTCAGGAGATGGTGGAGACCACAACAGAGTTAAAAGAAGAGTGAACATTGGACTTTTCAGATGGCCAGAAACAAGAAATCAAATGAATGATAATGTTGGTCCATACCTGCTGGATGTGTCAACAGGCACTGTTTGCTCACACTTTTACACAACTTCACACAACTTTGGCATGATAGCTGGTTGTGCATTTAGAGTTTGTTGTAAACTGGAACAGGAAGAGGGAATGCAATTCTATTTCAAAATCTTTTTCCTGTGCTTTCTGCAGTGTCGTCTACATTTGTATAAAACAAAACACGAATAACACAAATACAATCTTTTCTAGCCAAAAGTGATTGAAAACATTTTCAGAAAGATAGAAAAGATGTCAGCATCAATTACTCTTTCTGCTAGTGAGCTGATAAAACTACAATTACAAGTAAAAGTTGAGTCACGTACATGTAAGTTGATATAAATTTAGTTCATTAATTATTGTTGATGGAGCTCCAGGCAGTATATCAACTTGGCATCACAGATTACAGCTTTCCATCTCCAGTTTACATATAGGTTTTTATATTTCATAAATATGGATGACACTGTCAGTCAGAATGACATATTGGACTTACTTTTTAATGATTGTTGGTCTTGTTTCCAGGCCTGGAGGTGCAGTTTGCCATGCAAGAGGGACGTGGAATGAGTCCTCACTGTCTCCCTCCTGTGAGCGAGGAAGATGATGACGGCTTCATTGAGGACAACTACATCCCGGCCAGTGAGAGAGCGAGGGCTGAGAGAGCAGCAGAGAACATGGAGGACACAGAGGAGGAGATGGATGAAATTGAATTTACCATCGGTTAGAAGGAGTGGCTCTACAGCTCCCCTGAACCACCAATTCCACTCCCAATTTTTCTTTTCTTTTCTGTCTTTTTTTAAAAGTAAAATACATGTTTTGGATTAAAAAACAGGCACTTGTTAAACATTAGTTAAGTTTAAGAAAGTATAAAGATATGTAAATGTAAGTGCTCAGCAGAATCTTCCAATTTAAGGATACACAGAATGACATGTTGGGTCTGAGGACTGTTAAGAGAGATTTTTAGAATATTCTCAGGACAATAAATACAAGTCAAGCGGGCCATGCGTCATTTAGTTTAGTTTACTGTGTTCTCCAAGGACAGTAATAGTCATAAATGTATTTTTTATTTCAAGTGATTAGCAAAGCCATAAAATTTCTGTAAATATGAACCTTGAACAATCACCTTTGCAACTGTTGACAGTTATTTGCCTGGGTTGATTGGTTGGCTGATTTAATCCTTTATTATTTAGACTGAAAATCACAACTGTGCTAAGTGTAAACAGCCATTTATCATTTTTTGTTAATGACACATAAGCAAAGATGTAGATATGGTACGGATGTATGTATAATGTGATTCGAGACCAATTTTAACTGTAATTAATAAGTCTTGTTAAATGTTAAGATTTTTGTTTTCAGTCAGATCAATAGCTCTGTAAGAAAAAAAAGAAGTCCAAAGCTATTTTAAATTCTTAAACTGTACTGTTACAGCATCACTGTACATGTGTGATTTCTGCTTTTTCAAAAGCTCAGTATAACATGCCATAAAAAGATTTTTAATTAGAAATATAGGATATATATAGGAAGCTGGTGGTGCTACATTAAAAATGTAGGCCAGTTCAGTCATAGTAAAGGCAGTATCCTACCTGTAATTTGTTACATTCCACTCTTGGCTGCTATTTTTATGATGGTATCAATAGGCAGAGACTCTCAAAACTCATAATGTGGTTTTATAAGTGCGTAGCAGTAATTTGTTAACATTTTGACATGAATAAAAATCCAGTTGTAAGTGGATCTGCGACATTTTGTCTGACTGAAAGGGACGTTTCTATTTTTAAATTCAAAACATGGGTGCCACTCTCCATTCAGAATATTCTCCCCACATTTTGGTCTTCTTTGCCTCTTTGGTCACAAACTTAAATAACCACACTCACCTTTCTTTTTAAACTTTACAACACTGGTAACAACAACGGTGATTAAGCTTGACACAGCGTCTCAGAAGGAGGCCTGAGGCGTTTGGAATCCTCTGAGACCATCCAGCTGATGAGAGCGGTGTGACAGGTCTGTGTGAAGCTGTCAGGCGAGGCTCTACCCGGAAACACAGCGAGTCAAGTTCACACAGACCTTCCAGAGCAAAACCAGGAAACCAAGTGATTCTGCTTTCAAAATACAAGTCAAGATTTCAACAGCTGTTTTGAATTGCAAATATAGAACAAAATATAGAGACTAAATTTAGGAACATTATTACATATTATTTAAAGCCCATCACCAGTGTAAAAAGACTATGTATTAAATAAATGTTGGCTACATATGCACGAAGGTTATTAATCAGTGGTGGAAGTAATTTTAGGCCCTTTACTTGAGTACCAATACAACAATATAAAAACGCTCTAATAGTAATTTTTTGTATTTAAAAATTGTATTTAAGTAAAAGTACAGAAGTATCCAGCAAAATGTATCAAACTATTTATTTTGGATGCATACTCCATTCAAAATACAAGGCCACATTTAGAGCTGAACAATATTCAGACAGAAAATGTATTGGCAACTAATTTTTTAAAATTAGAATTAAAGTAATTTGATCATTAAATCCTCTTCTGTGAGGATTTACTGCATTTCTCTGTTTTATAGGCTCATTGTAAGCTGAATGTCTTTGGCTTTTTACTGTTGGTAGAAACAAAACGAGACATTTGTATATGTGACATGTCATGAAATTGTGATGCTTTCCATGTTTTTCCAACATCTAAAAGACAAGAAAGACAAGAAAATGATTTTAGTTTATAAACATGTTTTAGATGAAAATTTTAATCTGAAGTCTAACAACTGTAACTGTTAAATAAAAATAGAGTAAAACCCCCCATCACTTACATTTGAAAGAAATATTTGACTTTATACTTTTTTAAAATTCATAATTAATTTAGATCAATTTACAGAGATCTGTTTTCGCTTTGAACTTAAAGGGTCATGACAAATTTCAAGAGTGTTGAATCCTTTTTGCAGGCACTATATATATCTGTTTATTGCCAGTTTGCATACTGAGTACTTTGATTATTTTAGGCATATTTTGCAACTAATACTTTTATAGATTAATTAAATATTATTTCTGATGCGGGACTTTCAATAAATGATCTGAACACTTCCACCATTGTCAATTACCAGCCGAGTCTGAGAGCCTCATTACAGGAAGTCGTTTTTTGCACCCGCGGTAACTTGACACTCGGGTCCGGAAAAGCAGCGAGTTGCAGTGAAACGCAACGACTGAAGAGAGTGGAGGAGAGGAGGAAGGAGGATGATGGGAGCTAATATTATTACATCTAAGTGACCCATATCTTAACAGTAGACCCAGAGATATTATCTAAGCGAGGATTTTTCTCCACCAAAGATGTCTGCGTCGGCGATATTTATCCTCGACCTGAAGGGAAAGGTAAGTTTGTTTCGACTTGTTGTTTGTTGTTGTGGGTGGAAGTTGACGTGAGGATTATAAATGAAGCACCTGCTGCAAGAAGAGTATGTTAGCTCATCTTAAGTCCAAGAATGTTAGGAATTTTTTAGGTGACTCTAATATTTATCGGTGTACTGTCGGTATTACACATCATAAGACAGATGTACTCGCATTTCCTGGCTGATTTACTACTGTATCTCTGCCCTCTAACCTGCATGTAAGCAGTCAGGAAGAGAAGCTCAACTTGTCAAACTCGTTTTACTAAAATTCAGTTTACACAGAGGACTTGTTCTTGTGCAGTCATGCAGCCTTTATTGTCCGTCATGTGTCCTATTTCAATGTTAAAACTTTTGCTTTTTGTAACATAACATTCACATGAAATAATATATCAACTAGAGCTGCAACGATTAATTGATTAATCCATTGCCAACTGTTTTGACCATCGAAGAAGAAAAAAGGAAGAGGAAGAGAAAAAAAGGAAGAAAAATGCCCACATTCTCTGATTCTAGCTTTCTGCTTTCAGTTGTTTATTTACTCTACTGTGACATTAAACTTAGTATCTTTTCGTAGTGGACAAAACAAGACATTTGAGGATTCCAACTTGGCCTCTGGGAAACAGTGATTTTCCACTATTTGCATTTTATGGTCCGAACAACTAATTGGCTAATCCATAATGAAAATAGCCAGTAGTTTGCAGCCCTCAAATTGCCTAGGCTTACTTTATTTTATCAGAAAATGTCTCAAAAGGCAATTGAAGACATCACCTTGGGCTGTGGGAAGTAACAATATTCTGACATTTTATAGAACAATCAATCAGTTGAGAAAATAATCATTGGTTGCGGCCTTTACAGTATCTGAAAGTGTTTTCAGTGTCACAAATGTTATACGTTTGAAAGTCATGAGGCACATAGGCAATGTGACACTTGCTATTTTGCTTAATTTCTTTACATATCTTAACACAATCTTTGAAACGCATTTGAATTTTTTTTTAGGTATGTATGCTGTAGAATGAGATTGATAAAAGAAGACACTGAAATTAGGTTTCTACATCAAAACCTCACATGGTTAATTTATTTGAGGGCAAGAAAGGGAATTGCTGAAGAATCCGTATATGCTTGACAATACCCATCAGGGAAAGGGATCAGTCCCTCATAGCCTGGGTGTCTGATTGTGCAGATTAAAGGTTCTCTCTTTCTCTCTCTCCCTATCTATCTATCTCTGCCCTGGGGCGAGTCAGTAGCTCTTCACCTTCAGTCCTCTCCCTCGTTCTCTGCAGACCAGGCGAGGTCCCCTGTCTTCCATTACAGCAGCGGAAATCAATTGTTGCACTGTTCGTGTGTTTAAAAAATCCCCTAAATGCAGAAGAGGCTAAAAATAATCATATAGGAAATATCATCGACAACACCTTGCTATAGATAGTTTACAAATTTGTAGACACTTGAAAACACAGCTTCTACAGAAGGCTTCACACCTTTGCCCTTTATCTCTCCATCCTCAGACCTCAGACCCCTCCCTCACCGTTGTAGCTCTTGGGCAACAAGACCGCACACAGCTGGCTGCTGGGACCTGCTATGTAGACTGAAATGTCAGGCTCTTGAAATCAGCATGGCATCATTTGTTCCCAGTGCTTCTCAACTGCATTTTTTCATAAGTGAACATGTTCAAGTCAAAGTTTCGGGCTGTCATGAGTAACAGCACATTTTATTAGCCTGAAGTGCAAAATGTGATCATAAGTTTTATATTTTTACCAATGCTAATGTTGTGACTCAAGGGATAGCTAGTACAGGCCTGAAATGTCAACAGTTGTTGCATGATTGCCATGAAATATTGCACATTTATTGTCCCATGTGAATGTTTTCTAATAACTCAGCCTTTTATGTAACATCACCATGAGATTGGCAATTTTGGGTAGTAGTAAAATGTCTCAACAACCATTGGATAAATTGCTATGAAGCTTGGTTCAGATGGTTATTGTCTCTTTGAGGATACACTGTGACAGTTTTGGTGATCTCTTTACTGTTCATCTAACTCTACCAGTTGGTCAGAGTTTTCACATATCCAGTTTAATCAGATTAATCGATTAGTTATCGACAAGAAATTAATCAGCAACTATATTGATAATTGTTTGAGTCATTTTTCAAGTAGAAATGTCAAACAGTTGATGGTTTTAGGTTCTCAAATGTGAGAATTTGCTTACTTTGAGTCTCTTCAGGTTCTCTAGTGTTTTATAAAACAAACAGTTAATTGAGAATATAATTGTCAGATTAATTGATAATGACAGTAATAGTTGTAGAGTTTCAATGTAGTTGAGTAATTGATCAGTTGATCGACAGACCATTGATCAATTGGTTTGAGTAGTTTCTTTAAGAAAAAGTGCTACAGTGCCAGCTTCTTAAATGTGAATATTTTCTGTTTTCTTTAATCTTCTATAATAGTAAAATGAATATATATGAGATGTGGGCTGTTCAGGACGGGTTTCACCATTTTCTCACATTTTCTAAACCCTCACCCTAAAATCATTAACAGATTAACTGATAATGAAAGTAATCTTTACTTGCAGCCCTACTAACATAGTAAGCTACATTGTTAACATTATATGTGTTAAAAATCAGCATATTAGTAATGTTATTCTGCATATGATAGGATGCTTATGCTACCATTTAGTTCAAAGTACAGCCTCACAGAGCCGGTAGTGTGGCTTTGGGGTTTTAGTCTTGTTGAATGAAGAATCTTAAGCTACAGTGAACCTCTAGTTGTAGAGAACAAGAAGCACTGTGAGCCTACACAATGTTAAATGGTTTCAATTGATGGACTATCTGAGTGGCGTCTTTTTGCATTCTTCAATGTGCCATTATTTCACCACAAGTAAACTACTGTTAACTCCTCGCAGCTCTGTCAGTCTAAAATACAATCTTATTCTGTGATATTGGTCTCATGTTATAAGATTTTCTGCTGTGATTACTATCGATGGGGGATACAAACTGTTTTTGTGCTCCTGTTTACCTCCATGTTATAGACTCCAGTGAGGGTTCTCCAGTTTCCATTTGCCTTTAGAGGTCAGCAGCGAGTGGTTCCAATTGATTTCACACATTGTAAACAGTCACTGATTGCTTTGTGTGTCCCAGTAACAAACTTCCCCTAAATCCCTAGAATGGTTTTTCCCTTGATGATTTTTAAGGTCACAGTGGTTTTAAGAGAAAATATTTTGTCAATGTGGTGTTGAAGAGTGCTGGTATAGGTTTATTGAAAAGAAAATACCACGTTAAATACTCACAATTTAGGTTTTCATTCAGTTCTGTTTTATATTATTCTTCATTCTGCCTTTCATAAATAGGTTTCTGTCTTTGTTATTTGTTTGTTTTTATTCCCTTTGCTGATAAAAATTCTTTAAAAACATTTGTTATGTTTATACATGATGTGTTTTAAAGCTTTTAATCTTTTACACTTTCTTAAATGTGAAGTATTTTGAGCTACTTGTTATATAAGTTTCCTGTATGATCACATTTGAAGAATCATAACAGAGGGATTAGTGGGAGATAATCGTATTTGTGTTAAGTATTGGTAAATGCATGACTTACCAGAATATCTTTTAACAGTCAGTATGGCGTCTTAACTTGGAAGTAACACATTCACAGTAGAATTTAATGAGACCTGGATTATTAAGTAGCTGCGCTCTGCTTTGGGGCATGAAATATGCTAACTGTTTGCATGAGGTGAGGTGATCTGTTTGATGTGCTCTGCCTCTGCTGAATATACTACGCTATCTGATGTTTTCCTTTTTAATACGAGTTTTACTGACACACATTCGATCCAACATGACATGACAATGATGTGTTGACTCTTAAAGGAGAAACATAAGCTATTCCAAATCATGTCTGTAATTGCGGCTTGGCCATAATTGTCACAGCTTGCAGCTTCATATAATATGTATTGTATAAGGATGTCGCAGAAAGCCAGCTACTCCCCTAATATCTTACTGTGTTGTTATCCTCACATCCAGTTATGAGCTGTAGGGGTTGGCAGACTGAAAAGGTTCTGAAAAACAAGTGGCTGTTTGGCAAGAGAAAGTTACATCCTGACAGCGGGGAATTAGAGACAGCAGAATGGGGAATAGAGCAGTCAATAAGAACCTTGTAATGGCTTGTCTTGACAACGTGTTTGATCTAATCTCAGGGAATTACTGAAACAGTGATAATGTTACTTGATGACTCACTCACAGTATTTATTTTATTGTGCAGAAATTAACCATCTTCCTTACAAAGAAATCTGTCTCCACTAAAAATATGTTTTGCTAATTGTTCCTTCATTTGGATGTTTGAGTTTCACGATGCAGAATTATATGGTAGATGCAGAGTTTGACACAAGAAGGCCGTTTTCAGATGAATCTACTGATGATGGAAAGTTTCTCTGTGCTCACCTTAAATTTAAGTTTAAGGCGTGCACCTGAAAACATGGTTTTGTGACATCACAGCTATAAATTGCAAGTTACACAAGTGTGATGTGGGAACTTGAAGCTTCCAGCAGCACACATACACTAAAGAGTGGACTTTTCAGTGAAGTAGTGTCTAGTTTAAATTTCGAAATGAAAAATCTTTGCATATTCATAGATTATGGGTTTTTCAATGAGGGAAGATTTTCATCCAGGCAATTGAACTTTTTTTTGTAGAAAAAGACACTAATTATTATTCCAAGCAGAGTACTTTTATATAACTTAAAACATGTCTGGAGGAGATCTAAAAAAATTCAAATGTGTGTGCAAGGGTGAGCACTGCTAGCAGCATCAAGGCACTGTTCTTCATAGGTGGATAACTGCTATGTTGGTGGCACTATATTAGTAGATGCATAAATTGCTGTCACTGCATTGCTTTTTGACCCTTTTATCATGCTTATCAGGTCCTCATTAAGTGCAAGATGGATCATAGATGTGTTTTTTGTTATTTTGGACCATTTTCAGTTTAGAAATTGTGAATTTTAAACCAGTGTGAACTCTTTATTTGTCAATGAGACATGTGTGTATAGTGCATGAATAAGCATTGTGCAAGTAAAACTGGTGTTTGTGCCTTAAGTATGTTTGTCTTTATGTAAAGCATGTTTTGGTATCATTAAAAGTGCTCTATAAATAAAATGTATTGATGGCTCTATTCAAGTGTCCCAGTAAGCCTTGACACTGTGACAGTGAGTTAGCATGCACAACACCAGGATTCTGAAACTGAAGCAACTTGACTTCAACTATCATTAACTTTATTATTTATCTCTGTGTCTCTTCCTATTATGACATTTCAAACTTATGTGTAAAAAGCCTATCTGCTGATCCTGAAGACAGATAAGTTGCTGGTGAAAAACGTAGTTGCTAACATGCAGTTAAGACTAATTCAGAGAATATTTTTGCTGTTATGTTTTTCTATTAAATGTTCTCCCAGAAGTGAGGGAATTTCTGGATTATTTTCCAGGGAGCTTCGGTATTGCAGCTTTTTTCTTTTTGACACAAAGATTTGTGTACACCTCATTCTCTGCCTCTGATGACCTCTGAACTCTTTGCTCTGTGGTTTCCTGCTCTTCTCACAGAAGCTGCGCAGTGGCCTGTTCATATCCTTTATTCTTGCCCAGATTACTTTATTTTCCTGGAATTTCCTTTTTTTTTATTTCCTATTTCCTCTTGTCTTTGTTGTTTCTGACCCTGTGTGACCCCTGTGCAACACAGACTCTTCTATTAAAGAAGGGGGGAAGTGTGTGTGTGTGTGTGTGTGATGTAGATTCTTCAAGCGTAGGAGCTTTGATCTCCTTCTTCATTCTGTGTGTCCGGACTATAGCAAGACTGCTGACTCATCTTGGTTTATGTGTGTGTGTGTGCCTGTGCGTGTGCGCGTGCATGTTTCTATTAAAATTAGGAGGTGTGGTGGTTTCTCAGGCCTAAATGAAGCGAATCTTGTCAGACGTTAATTAGAAATGTTGTAGCTGTGACAGATGGGACTTAGCGCTCAAATGTCAAGACACCACCTGATGCTGTTGCTGTCTTAGTCACACACCCTGGTATTGATCAGATACTCATGAGACCTTAAGTATGTTGAAAATAATTTAAAAATAGATGAAGATATTGCAGACAGGAACATGTATGTTACTATCAACTTTCAGTAAATGTTATTTTGCCATCACTTCAAATCTATGTCATGAAATACTAAGTGCTACTGGGAGTGTAACTTGAGTTTCTGGGTCATTTTGGAATTTGTAATTCTCGTTTGGTTGTGTCTTTTTCCTTTTCATGCCTTGCGTTTTTATTTGCAATGCAACCACAATGGAGTGTGATGGCAGAAATGGTTCAGCCATGTGTTTGGTGAATGTTGTCAATCCCTCCGAATCAAAGAGAGAGAGCTTGTCTTTCTCGATTCATCAATTTGTATTGATGTTAAACAGACACACAGGGAGAAATCTACTGAAGAAAAGGCAGAAATGTCAAGTTATAGTGACAGTGATAGTAGTTTCAAAAGACCAGAATGTACGCAGTAAGATGTAGTATTTTTTAGTAAAGGTCAAGGCTGTAATCATAGATGTGTCCGAATGTAAATGATTATCTAGCTCCAGTATATGTAGAGTATAAACCCACGTGCACTGATTGCAGACAGGTTCTTTTAGAGGGTTGTTGGAAGACATTCTGAGAGAAATGCGGTTGTTCATCATCAGATATTAATCAATCCATTGAAGCTACAGTGTAGAGAACTAAGTTAGAAACACAGTTTGCACATTTCCTTGGGAGATGAACTCAGAGAATCGTGTCCATCCAGCAGGTTAGAGTTTTTATTCAGCCAATGGTTACTGAAGGATCTTTAAGCTTGAGTGCTCAGGGTTGGTATCTCAGCCAAAAGCTATAAATATTTTATGACTGGATAGTGCCTCTATAATAGTGTCCTCTGCCTATGTGTATATGCAGTATATTTTTTATGTTATGCATCCAGGTGCTGATCTGCCGTAACTACATGGGGAACATGGACATGAATGAGATTGACCACTTCATGCCCATCCTGATGAAGACGGAAGAAGAGGCTGAGATGACACCGCTGGTCACCCATGGCTCCTCACACTTCCTGTGGATCAAACACAGCAACCTTTACTGTATCCAAGGAGAGTTCATGTCTAAATTATGTGCTTGGTTGCATCTTTTTCAAAGACCTTTTGCTGTAGTGTGCTGAATTTCAGTAGGAAGACACTCTGAAGTTCACCAGATATTTGCATCCCTACTTTGTACTGTATAGTTACAGTCCTCCCATAAGTCATGGCTATTTATTTCCTTATCTCCAGAGAAATGCATAAGTGGGGATGTACAACAGGAAATACACATACCTGCCTGGCTTCTTCTAGCCTGAGCTGTCTCCAGCTCTATAGGAAGTTGTGTGCTTTAGGTCTCTGGAGTACTGCAGTGTCTGAGCTTCTTCCTGGTTTCTGTTTCTTCACATCATATATCATAGCCAGTTGAAATATTGAACACAGATTCATTGTGATGTGATATGCAGTGCACTGTATATCCCCCCTTTTTTCACTGTGAGATTGGGCAGTCAAACTTCCTTACACATTATTATTTCAGCATGATATTGCAGTTGTGAGTAAGTGGTATTCCCAGTGCTCTGCATTAGACAACTGAGCTGTTTTACCTCCCTGTGGCCATGTTCTCAATTGCTTCCAAGTCTGATCCATTCTTGGTAACTTTTTATTTCATTGCATTCATCTCATAATCACTCTCTGTATCTAAAGAATATTCCCCTACATATCTGCATTTTGTCCATTTCTGATTCAGTCAGTTTGCATGTTTTTTCTTAAAATCAGATCTGTGATTTTCATTTGTAGATGTACAGTTATTTTCTTAACAGTCCTTTTTTCAGTGGTGGCCATGACTAAGAAGAATGCCAACGCTGCACTGGTGTATTCATTCCTTTATAAAATTGTCCAGGTGCGTCTGTTTTCTGTCACAAATGTTGAACTTTTGCTTCCTGTGTTCAAAATGTGATATTAACCCACTCACCCTGATTCTATTGTAGTTTAGTGATGATCAGAGTCAGGCTCTGTAATATTAGCAACAATACATGGCAAGGTGTCCTCATTAAAAAAAAAAAAAAAAACAGATTAATAATTGAAGCAGAATGGGCTTTCTTCCACCAACTGCATTACTTTCTAATTTAAGATACCTCAGTGTGCTTTGCCACTTACCAAATGAAAAAACAAAGCTGTGTTCATATTATCATCCTTTTTTCTTTTTTTTTTAAAGTAAATGTATTGTCAGTTTAAACCCACCAATAATTCATTGGTAATCTTGCTTGAAGCAGAAATATTGTTCCTATACTTACATGCAGTTTAATCTGTCGGCCAAAACTTTATTTGAGGATGATTTTATCTGCCAACCAATCACAAATTTGTATTTTTAGTCCTCATAGTAAGATGTTACCTGAGATTGTGATTGGATTATCACATGACCAGCCAGCTCTATTAAGCAACATGAGGTGCAACTACACCTCTTATTTTCATCTTCTTTACATATCTGGTCCATGCTGTGTTGTTTTTTTTAATACAGCCAGCAGGTGGCAGAAATATACAAGACCTACTTCTACACACTTCAAAAACATGAAAAGCAAAATAATTTGCATAATACTTACCTTCTGTACTTTAACATACAGTGTATCGCAAACTTTGCCTATCTTTCTGCGTGTGTGTGTGTGTAGGTATTTAAGGAGTACTTTAAGGAGCTTGAGGAGGAGAGTATCCGTGACAACTTTGTGACAGTGTACGAGCTGATGGATGAAGTGATGGACTTCGGTTTCCCTCAGACAACGGACAGCAAGATCCTACAAGAGTAAGAAACTTATTACACAACATATGATAGTCCTCCATGCAGAAGAATTATATGAAGGATGGTTGTCTCTGTGTGTTCATGTGTAAGACATAGATGGAAACGACTGGTTCATTTTGACAAAACTTATGTTAAAGGTGTAGTTTTGGTGTTCTGAATGGTGGCGCCATAGAAAGGTGTTTTGGGGTTTAATGATAACACAGTGAAGACTGAGAGAATAAAGTTGAAGTTTCAAATTCTCAAAGGCCATAATTGCTGGACCCCCATCTGATTTTTAATGTAGCCTGAAGTAATGGTGCATCTTTTTATATGTTAGCTTAAGTGGCACCAGTGTCAGCAGGTGAGCAGCAGAGATGGGAATAAGAGTTCATGGTGATCCTGTTTGTTGTTTTTTATTTAAGTACAGCTGGAGACTAAAGCTGCAATGAATGGTGGAGCTTTTTCAGAGAGTGAAATGAACTGAAGCAACTTCTATTCTTGGGCTCCACAAGTGTTTTGTGTTCTCGTGGACACAGGGTTGTTTTGCTTTTTCCCTCCTCTTGGCTCCTCAGAGAGGCATTTGTTTCCAGGGGAAGACTCGGTGTTCACTTTACAGCCAGCCTACAGTACCACAGTAACATGGGTGCACATGATCAGCTTTGCTTTTAATTAACAGTGCACTTTACAGCATATTTGAAATGTTTGATTTGCACGGTACATTGTTTGTGTCTTAAATGTGATCAAGCGTTTTCTGGTACAGTGCAACTAATGTTTCATTTCATAAGAGGTGTTGTTTGTGTATCACAGTTTGGCTGAGGTTTGCTGGTGTATGTGTGCGTGCGTGCGCGTGCGCATGCGTGTGTGTGTGTGTGTGTGTTTAGTGTCTGAATACGACTCATAATTACCAGGCTCCTAATGGCACTCTAACACAATGACACCGTCAGCTGGACACACTCGAGACTCTCAGACAGAAAAGCCTTGCTCCTCTCCTCTTTACACACACACACACACGCACACGTTGTCCTAGGTCACTTTTGGGGACATTACATAGACATACATTAATTTCCTGGAGACTTACCTTTACCCTAAACATAACCACTACTTGCCTAAACCTAACCCTTACCCTAACCGTACCCTGACCCTAACCTTAATCAGATTTTCCCAATTGGGGACATGCCTTTTGTCCCTAACTGGACCAGCCGTCCCCAGTCAACTGGTCTTAAGAAATTTGTTCTTGAAAGTATCCCATGACACATGTACGCACACATGCACGCATGCACACTATGCGTGTTACTCTAGTTCTTTGACCTCTTCCCGCCCCAACCACCACAAAATTGCTGCTTTTCCCCTTACGTTACAACAATGCCTACCTGGTGAGAGTATAAACAAGTGTGTTTGTTTGTGTGTGTGTGTGTGTGTGTGTGTAAGGGGGGTGGGGGGGGAGAATGTAAGACACTGCAGGGATGCATGTGAACATGTTCATGTGTGTCTTCGTCTGAACCTTTGTGTGTGTGTCTGTGTGTGTTTGTTATGATTGCTATTGTTATGCTAATCTGTCAGTTTGCTGCCAGCCCCGCTTGCAGATCCTTTCATTAGCATTTCTGAGGAGAATCAGGGCAAAACAGAATAAACAGCAAAGCAACAAAACAACCCAACGTCGACCCCAAGCCCACTTGTCGCTGCCTTTCGTCTCTCAGCACTTTTAGACTTTGCTATGTGTCAACATGTATTCAAGACCCTCTCTGGGTGGGAGGAACTGGAGCAGAAAACTAGGGAGGAAATGTTTGCCTCAATCTGTCAATCAATCCAAACCTTGTTTATTTAGCACTTTTTGTTGAAAGGAAATGTACAGTTGAATTGAAAACAAGATATTTCAGTTAGTATTTGCATGCATTTGTTTAATAGGCTTTGAGTGGGTATCCAGTCCTCGTGGGTCATGACTGTTGGCTGACACTTGAACAATTTACTCAATTTAAAGTAAAGAAACAAAAACACAACAATGAGTTGTGAGGCCATAATTTGACAATAGTGTTTAATCTAGTTTAGTCAGTATTTTGAGCTCATGCGCTTTGAACAGTTACATCAATGACACAGATGGGCCTGTAATATTAGAGATTAGATTTAACACAAATTTTCCAAATTTCCTGAGACCCTTGATATTTTTCTCTCATGGTGACAGTGCATGTTGGTGTAACTCATAGTCATATATCCAATTTTGGTTACCAGAAGCATAGTACAATCTGATACAAGACTGATACATTATTAGCACTCACACTCTTTGCATAACCAACTGCAGCTTGTTTCTTAACTTACAGTCTGCAGATCGAACAGCCATTATTCTTGTTGCTGTAGTAAGTCAACTGAAAGGAAGCAACCTGTGTATCAATTTCAATCCAAAAATAAGTACCAAAATATAACTGTGCCACCTTGTCTGCATAAACACAATTTCAGCAGTACCACTTCACCAACCTTGTTACAGGCAGATATTTTGGAGCTGCCGAATTTCTAAACGGATACAGGCACAAAAAAATATATATATATAATTGTGAGTTTTGAAAAAGGCACTGAGATTATGATTGCTCTACTGCCTGCATCACACTTGTTCCCTCTGTTTTTGTAAAAGAGGAGTTTGAGGGCAGAAGATTCACGTAGAAACTTAGGTCAGTAAGTCATTTACTCTGGGGAAAATGCTCAAGCGTGAGGAGCAGAAGAAAAGGTGAGGGACAATTGAAAATAGGAGAGGAAAATAGAGGAAGTGGAGAGGTCAGGGTAATGGACAACAGAGGGAGAAATCGAATTTGCTTCAGAGATACTGCAGGTGTTCGTTGTAAATCTGTGTGTCTTATTGTTTGTGTAAGCAGTGCATATTATGAGTGTACATTCATCATTGTTAAAGCGATTTGTGAGTTTAATTCAAGACAAATCTCTTTCTTTGCATCTTGCCCTTGTGTGATTATAAGTCACTTCTCCACAAAAGGTTCAAGTACGGATCAGCACCATCAATTCAAAATGTTTAAGCACGAAAAGCAGCATTTCTTTTCTTGAAATCCTGCCCAGCTTAGTGTGCGAATGAGCAATTTGTAGGGGAATGACTTTTGGCTGTTTTACTGAGTGCTAAATAAAAATGAATCAATTTAATGTAAATACACTGGATTCATTGTTTGTGTTACACAATCCCTTCGGCTAAGTGCCAGTCAGCTAGCCAAACTAAACTAGAATTTAAACATATATTTTTTTATTTCATATACAAACACAAGTATTCATTATTCAAATGTGAAAAGAATGAATACTCCCATGTTGGAATAAGTGTTTTGGACGTCATAAGTATTCCAGGAAAAATTAGGTGGGAAATTAGATGGCTCTGCAGTGGAAACAAGGCCAGTGAGAAGTGGGGTGCAGGTGCATGGGTAAAAACAAGCCTGGTCACATGTTGTTTATCTAAGTACTGCTCCCTCTTATTCTCATGACAAGTCATTATGTCTCCCTGGACACAGTCAGAGGATTGTAAAAACAATCTGGCACTCCAGCTTGCACAATAAGAGACAACCTGCAATACTGAGCAGTGAATGGAGGAGCCAATTGATGGATGGATAGACAAATCTGAGATACACACATATACTTACATACTTATACAGCAATATCTTGCTGCTAACCATAATGTGTGAATAGAGTAAATTGCTTTGTATATATATGCATATATGGCACTTCTATTTATTATTATTTTATCTATTGCTATTTTTTAAAGCTGCACCAATCAATATGTTTAACTATTGATCCAATAACCTAACTCCCCCTCATCCCTATGGAGCATTTTACTGTCATTTAGTTCATTGTTTCGGTTGTAGTCTCTCAATTCTAATTGGCGTCATTTCCAGCGAAAGCTAAAAACCTACTGTGTGTCTCCAGACCAGCAACACACACTGCACAGACAATGTTAGCAGCTAGCTGGTTAACATAGTGGAGCATTTAGCATGAGCCAGATATTTCCCTTAGGAGTTAGTTGAAACCAACACAAAGCTAAAAGGAGAGTCATTGTTGGACTTAGATTTGTCAGGAGAGTTTCTAGCACCAACAAAAATAAATTGATCCTTGGAGAATCTAAGCATATCAAAACTAGAATCTACCTGGTTGCTCAAAATCTTTTTAAGACATTTGATGCTGGGGTTTTATTGACAAAAGCTATTTTTAAAAGTTCAGTATCATGTAAACAAATCTATGTAAGTCACATTATTATCTGTCGCCGCAGTCACAATAGGTTTATGTAAATCTCCATTTTCCAATTACATCCATGAATAATCTTCGTACAACACAAATAGCGAGTTGCTTTAATTTATTCTTGCTAGAGTTTATTTTAAGTCATGAGGTGTGATTAATACAAAAAAAAAGCTGTCCTCAAGAGGGATTGGGTTCATGTTGGGAGAAAAACACACAAGTTGCCAGTTTAGATTTTCCCATATTGAGAATCTTGTTTTGTTGATGAGACTAAAATGACATTACCACTCTCTGCAGGTGTCAATTTTTAAGAGGCGATAAGGGGATTAAGGCATGATTTAGCACTACTGCTCTTTCTTATCTCCAAAATGAGAAATTAGTTTCTAACAAAAAAACTGTCAATATTCTTGCCTGAAGCATCAAATTGAGGCCTGCTTGATTACACACTGAACTTGGAAACTGTTCGGCCAGTGTAACAGTTTTTCTCTGTCTTTGTCTCTTTCAGGTACATCACCCAGCAGGGTCATAAATTAGAGGTTGGGGCTATTCGACCTCCTGCCACCGTCACCAACGCTGTGTCATGGCGGTCAGAGGGCATCAAGTACAGGAAGAATGAGGTTTTCATGGACGTCATCGAGTCAGTAAATCTACTGGTGAGGACAGGATTTGTTTTGTCAACATCATATATCTTAGGTTTTCAGAGAAAAACTATTTTCAGGAAGTAAAATCAGACTCAACAAAGAGTCAGAAGAGTCAGGCGATTCAATTTCTGTCTATCCAATAATTGTTGCAGCTCTACTAGACATTTACACTCAGACTGAACTAAACACCTCACTGTCGTAGATTTTGCACACGGTTGCATGTTGCAGATGGATCACACAGGTGCAGAATACTGTAGATAATCGTTGCAGCATGTATTATGCTGCAACAAACATTATCTAAACATTATCATGAACATCATTGATCCAGTGAACATGATGGACTGACTGCCAGGATGCATTAGTCTGATACTCACATAAACGGAACAGGACTTCTATTTTTAATACCAGTATGTGGTATTATTAATTAATTTAAAAAATCATTACCCAATACTGATCCTCTCTATTATCCTCTGCTATGTATTGTACAGCACTGATAAAAGCTGTACAGTGACACAGTTAATGTTTATGAGGAACTTTACCATCACAGCAAAGATTGATAGCTACAACAAGCCATATTACTCAGACAGTTTAAAAAAAGTATCAGTTCTTCCTTCTTTATCTGTCATCATCCATTGTTTTATCCATCATGTGAAACAGACAGATATTCTACAATAGTTCTGTTTAAAATAGATGGTGAAAGTGTTTCCTTGAGGCTAAGTGGGTGAGTCAGGGCTAAAATCATCTCTGTCAAAACCCTGCTATGTTTTGACTCCTCCAAACCGTTGTTCTCTTTCCTTGAATTGAATTGCTGAGGAAATGGGCTCTATTTTCTCAACAATCCTCCATTCTTTTTCATTTTGGTATTTATGTTTCTTGGTTGTCTGCTGTGAGGAGAAATATGATTTCAGTCAGATTGCACATGTCAAAAAGTAAGATAACTGTACAATATCCTCAGCCAAAATAGATCTATTTTTCAATATTCCTGCACAACTTTTGTCATGATCTCTACTTTCTAATAATGTTGTAATGGCTGCCCCCCCCAGTTTGTTGAAAATTGAATAAATTGGTAGGAAAGTAAACATTTTAGTATCTTAAATGCATTTTTTTTCTCAATTTGAGGGCCAGAACTTTTCACCAATTCTATTGACTCATAGTATAGTAACTCGAGTTGTTCTTCTAATACTTTAGAAGAATATGATCTTATGTCTTCAGCTACTTTACCACTTGCAAAGTAAAAATCACTGATCAGTGTAATAATGTGATGTTATTAGGCCAGATGACGAATCCAGAACATTTTATATTCCTCACAGATTTGAACATACTGCTTTTTTAAAAACCTATAAAGAAGAGAAATGACTCTCATCTCAAAGTCCTTGTCCTCAAAGCAACACCTCAAGGACAACACGACACACAGTTGCAGAATTTTATGAGTCAAAAGGAAACTGATGTGGCGTAGGTATTAAACTGCTGCTAGAATGCTGCTGTTGTCACTTCCTTTTCTGTGACCAGGGACTTTTTTTGATGTTTTCATGGCTTCTTCATCTTCTTTCACTTCAATACCTTACTTACATTTCTCACGCACAGCACGTTGACGGATAGTCAGTTTGTTTTTTTAACTTGTGCTAATTTATCAGCATGAGTCTATCTGTGATTCAGTCTCTTAACTGATCTGTATAGGATCACCTAAGTATTTGAAATTATAGTTGTCAGATAAAGCAGTTCTTTCATAACCCAGATGGAAAGATTTGACAGTACAGCTGATATTAGGCCCACTTAAAATATTCAAACATGATCACAGTGCTGTTCATCAGACATAAATGAACACTTTTATTGTTTCATGTAATGCTTTGGTCTTCTTCCTGCAGGTGAGTGCCAATGGCAGCGTCCTGCGCAGTGAAATTGTGGGCAGCATTAAGCTCAAAGTGGTCCTGTCAGGGATGCCTGAACTCAGACTGGGTCTCAACGACAAAGTGCTGTTTGAAATCACAGGCAGTAAGTAACAATGAATCAGTCTCGGTGTCATATGTGTAGTAGGTGCTTTTATCAGGAAACAATACAGTCACATTTCATGTGAGGTCGATCAATCCCATTCATCGAGACTACTGTAGTCAAAACCTAGTATATGGCTGTACCATGTATGAAAAGCTAGAGGGCTTTTCATTTGAAACAATAGATAAAGGAAGTGGTGACACATGGTGACACATGGCAACACCCGGCGGAGGTGAGTGATGAAGTTGCAGACCAATGGTGTAAATTCATCACTCTCAGTCTTTCAGTCACTCAGTCAATCACTCAGTCATGGACATGTGCATTTATAGGGCTGGTCCAGCCAAAAAAGACGGGAGAGGAGAAATCAGAAAAGTCAGCATGGATAATTTAAAGGGGACATATCATGCACATTTCCAGGTCTATATTCTGTAGCTCTGCTGGAATATCTTTGCATGATTTACATTTTAAAAAAACTCCTTATTTATCTTATACAGGCACTTTCTGCTGCCCCTCAGTTCAGCCTCTTTCTGAAACGGGCCGTTTTAGCACTTAGTCTCTTTAAGTCCCCTACCCGATGAGCCACTCTGTTCTGATTGGCCAGCCCCTCATCAGACTTCCTGTGGTTCTATGTAAACAAACAGTAGTAGTCGGATTTCGCTTCTTTGTCTTGTTCATTACTTGAAATGTCTGACGGAACAGATGACCATTGGTGGGCAGGCACAAACAATCTGATGTCAGGAAGCATGTAAACTGTCAAGACGGGATGTTTTATTGTATTTTGAATGAAAATATTTTCCCCCCTACGAATACATTTCCAATCTGTTTCCAAAAAGTGCTTGGGTAAAGCTTAATTGCCAAAAAGTCAAATAGGCTACTCATTGGTGGAGGAGCAGTTTCCTGTTGGCACTCACCTTGAACTCATCCTCACACTTCTACATTAACCTCCTTTTTCTGTCTCACTCCTACAATCCCACACTTAGCTTAGCTTTCATCCTCCCTTTTCCTTTTCCTCTCCCCCTGCTTTTCCCAATTTTCCTTCACTGTCTCCCACTGCTACATCTCGCCTTTTCCTGCACCTTCCACTCTTCCTCCTTCTCCTCCCCCCCGTCTTTTGCTTCTTCTTCTTTTCCTACTCTTCTTCCCCGCCTACTGATCCTTACAGAAGGGGAAAGGCTCCATCACTGTCTAGCCTTTTTGCCTGTGAGTTAATCCTCACCCCAGGCTACAACCGTGCAGATGAAAGGTGAGGGTCTGTGAATATCCTGTATATGCAGCCCACAGTCCCCCCGCTGTGTGTAGCAGTCTGGGAAGTAACATATCCTCAGAAATAATGATCAAACAAACACACAGAAACATAGATACAGAAACACACACTCACACTGCATGTTTATACAAATATTAAAATATGTTTTGTACTCTCATCCTCAGAAGTTACACTTTTTAACATATCATTTCACAGCCACTAGGTGATTATCATGTTTGCATGAGCTGCACTTTTTATCACAGCTGGATGCAGCCAAAATGAGAACATAAATCATTTAACACTGCCCTCTGCTGGCAGACACCCAGGACACAGGTACCTGAGATAAGTGTCATACTGCAAGTTTGGTTGATTGTTCAAATAAATACTGATTAATTTCAAATTGGTGCTTTTAGCAACTACTGTAGCTCACTAAAAGCTATTTTTTAGACATCACTGAATCAAGTCCAATGTTGTGTTTTTTACTATCTGAAATTTTGTGGATCCACATTTGCTCCCATGTGACTCAGGTTAATGGTAACTACTTCAGATCAGTTTTTTTTAATAGGTTGGTTTGTGGTTGTGGAAGCGTTTCCCCCCCCCCCAAAGATGATGAATAAACATATTCAAAAGGTTCTTAGCCTGTATGAGATGAGATGCAGGCTATGTATTCTCTGCCTCCAACCTCCAAATGCTATGAATTGTTTGTTAAATTGTCCCTTTTGTCATGCATTTTATTTGTCTTACACTCCTGTAAAACTTTTACCAAATGTCAATATAAAACAGTTTCCTGTGTTTGTTTGTTTTGTTATTTTTTACTGTGCGACAGTAGACAGAAAATAGATTAGGTTCTCCCTGTCTGCTGCTGTGTATTAAAAGCACGGAAACAGGTGAGAGCAGCCTTAAAGGTGAACCACAGGAGACATTGCTGCATCTTCAATCCTCCCCTGACATGTACACACACTCACACGTGCACACACACCTGTCTCTTCCTCTGGCCCCTCAGGTCCTAGCAATGTCCCACATGACCTTTCCTCCTTGTCTTGTCTTCTTGATAATGCTGAATGCATGCGTGTGTGTGTGTGTGTGTGTGTGTGTGTGTGTGTGTGTGTGTGTGACAATGACATAGAAACAAACATAAAGAGAGAAGCAGTCCTAAAGGGCTTCCCTACTTTGCTTGCCCAGGAGTGATGTGCTCTCCCTAGACCTGACCTCAGCCAGTCTCCACTCACACATGAGGAAATGTTGCGCACACACACACACACATACACGCACGTACGCACATATGCACGCATGTATGCACACACACAAAAGCAAAATCAATAGAGAAGCGAGCAAGTTAACCATATCTGTAAGCACTGGCATGCATAAACCCATGCACGTACACACACTCAAGAGAGAGAACAATGAACAAGTAAGCTGCATACACAAATACACACACGTACACACACACACACATTCTCTCAGACAGACCTTAGTGCTGGTCCAGAGCTGCATTCAAAGCAGGTGGAGCAGGCTTTAGCTGATTGTTGAATGGGGGATTTAGCTGAAGGCCCACAGGCCCACACTCATTACAGCAGTTTTCCACCACTCAGCACCCTCCATTAACCACAGAGGAGGAGAACATTGGGCTTCCTCCAGCAGATTACAGATGCCACTATTAAATCGGTTGCACTTTTAACTGCCTATTGCAGTAGAGCTGTACTCTTGCGCCACCCTTGAGAGGCATTGTCTGGAAAAGTCTTCATTTTGTTCATGAACAAAATAACATAGCAGACACAATCTGCTGATTTTTGTCCGTAGCAGGCTCTGTAGTTCTCCAATTAAGTATTAGAGATACTGGATATGTTAAAAGATTTCTTTTAACCTCTAGTGCTGATCAACAGAAAATGAATCAACATATTTGATCATCAATTAATTTGTTTGACATTTATCAAGCAGAAATACCAAACATTTACTGGATTTAACTTCTCAAATGTGAGAATTTGCTGATTTTCTTTCTTTTACATCCTATTAAGTTTAAGTTTAATATGTTTGGGTTTTTTGGACCGTAGGTTGAATAAAACCAGCAATTTCAATACATCACCAAAGGCTATGGGAAATTGTAATTGGCAATTTTCACAGTTTTAAACATTTTACAAACTAAATGATTACCTGTAATTGATTTAACTTTAAAATGAATCAACAGATCCCTACTATAGCTTTAATTAATACCGGCTTTAATTCATTGAATCATTATCTCCTGAAGTTTAATATCTCCTCCTGAGTTGACCTGTATCTGGCTCACTGACATAAATGGTTGTGTACTTTTCAGTCACATTATCAGTGATTTACTGTAGTGGGAAACACAGTGTGGCATCTCGCATTGGCACACAATTCCTTGTAGATGTACTTCATGAAATAGACTCATAATAAAGACCTTTATTTGCATAGTAGTTGGTTTGATTTAACAAACAGTAAAATTAGTGATTTGAGTTGTGATATTTATTTTGACGAGGTAATAAAAAATACTTCTTACAGATGGTCAAATAAAAATTTCAGCACCAGATGTGTGCTTTTGTCACAAGTATTTTTTTAGGCCGATTATACGATATTTATTTATTTTGTCCTGTGTGTGTTAGTGCAGGTGCGTGTGTGTTTTTGTGAGGCAGCTGAATGAGGTTCAGTAGGGGAGAAGATGATGGCAGCAGGTTTTGAAGGCACGCTGCATGTGTGCTTGTGTGTGTGTATGTGTTTGTGTGTAGCAACTAAATAATTGTACAGTGGGGGACAAGAGGGGGACAGATGGATTTGGTAGAACACTGTGTGTGTGTGTGTGTCTGTGTGTGTGTGTGTGTATGTGTGTGGGTGAGAAAGACTGAGTGAATGTTTGTCAGTCATCATTACCTTGACCTTGATTTCCCCAAGGCTGAGTGGAAAGCTCTCAATCTTCCTCGTGTATTTCTGTTTGTGTGTTGTTTGCGTGTGTGTTTGTCAGGAGAGAAGAGTAAGACAGTGGAGCTGGAGGATGTGAAGTTTCATCAGTGTGTCCGTCTGTCACGCTTCGAGAACGACCGCACCATCTCTTTCATCCCTCCCGACGGCGAGAGCGAGCTCATGTCCTACCGCCTCAACACTACAGTGAGCAGGACACAAAAACAAATCTAAAACACACACACACACACACACCACCTGCATACCTCCTTAACCAATATACATGTTGTATATTTTTTTTTCCTCCTTTTCATTGCACAAAACATACCAATAGACACATTAATGTGCATGTACACAGCATACACACAGTTATACACAGTTGCGCTGATCACAGCCTGACAGAAATATTGGTAAATATTTAACTATACTCACTTATCAAAGATATATCAGTATCAGCTGATATATGCAGTATCAAGTATAAATTTCAGCATGTAAATATTGTATATAAATGCATTTTTGTGTATTTTCTTAATTCATGTTTGAAATAGTTGTGTGAAATAGTAATGCTGTGTTGCATTTTGTGTTTTTGTGTATTTGTTGTTGATTAAAATAATGACTTGACCTCAAATGACAGTTACAGTTCAGACTTTATTGTCATCATATATTGACCATTATTGTCATCTTTGATAGCAAAGTTTATTCCCAAGTTTCCTGCCATAGTACAGATCTTTGTTACAAATCGTTTATAACCAAATTTTAAGAATAGTTAGCAAAAAAATACAAAAAAACCAAAACAAATATCTGCCAATATATTGTCATCCCATTTTTTTTTTTTAACTCTCAAATATCGATCAGTAAATTTGAGTAAATCTCATATCAATAAATAAATAGCAGTGGTAATGATCATGCTAGTATAGCTGTAATAGTTGATGGAGTAATAATATTAAAAGTTAGATAGTGTTGAAAACAGTAGGAGTTGTTAGTAATAAATGTAGTAGTATTGAAAATAGTTGCAGTGGGAATGATAACAGTCATGGTTAAGTGGCTAAGTGTCTCCAGCCTACAAACACAATATCTCTCTCCCTCTCTCTTTCTCTCTCTGACCCCCGTGTCCGCTGTGTGTCACATCTGTAAAGTATGTTGTAGTGACGATCTTCAGCTCTGTGCTCGCCCCTCTGACCTTGTCCACTCTTTCTTTCTCTCTGACAGGTGAAGCCGCTCATATGGATCGAGAGCGTGATTGAGAAGTTCTCTCACAGTCGCGTGGAGATCAAGGTGAAGGTAATGATGAGTGACACACAAACATAAAGACTTACACACACATACAGAGTACCACATCCTTACATCTACAGTAGTCCCTTCACTGAAACGTATTAGTATTTATGACACATACTGTACATCTCAAGTGGATTACCACAAACAATCTGTCAGATGCAGCGAAAGCCACACACACACACACACACACACACACACACACACACAAAAAAAACAAGCTGTGGTGTGCACAATCATCAAGACCTTCTGGATTTAAATTTTGATGTGCATGCTCTTCTTTGTTGTAAAGGTCTCCGATGACATTTGAACTTTGTTTTCTGTCAGGCTCGGAGTCAGTTTAAGAGCCGGTCCACTGCCAACAATGTGTCCATTCTAGTGCCGGTACCCAGTGATGCTGACTCACCCAAGTTCAAGACCAGCACGGGCAGCGCCAAGTGGGTGCCCGAGAAGAGCGTGGTGCAGTGGAACATCAAATCTTTCCCTGTAAGTGTCGAACGTCAACAAAATATCAGAGATTATAACCCAAAATACAGTTGCTACGCTTTGATGCTGCAGAACAATGTTGTTATCTTGTTCTACCGCTATCAGGTTTTTATATCAACACACTTGAACCAGTCTTGGCATCAGAAAAATGAAGTTGTGTTTTTTGCTATGACAAATTCGAGCCCAGCAGCCATTTATAGTTTTATGATTGACCTCCCACATACACATAAACAGACACAATCACATCTCATCTGTCCATTTTTTTCCGTTCCTGCCCGCCAAAAAAGACAACTCAAATGCATTTTTAAAAAAAAAAAAAAAAAGCATATCGAGTATTAATTCAGTTGAGGTTCCCTGTATCTGTCAAGTTCAGATATCTCCTCAGTCATTCATTATACCTCCACCCTGTCAAGGAGCATTAAGAATTGCTCTTACTAGTTATACATTGTTATCCAGCCCCCGTGTGACTCTGCAGCATATTTTCCTCTGTCACTGTCTACCTTTGAATGCTATAAAAATTGCATATTCTCACAAGAAGCCATATTTAACTTGTAATGTTTGATGGGGGTTCGAGGAAACAAACATGAAGCAGTGACTTGTTGTGATAAGGGATTGATAAAGACAGCTCATTCACAGTCCAACAGCCTTCAGCTTTTTATAACCCCATGCTAAAAAAAACATTGCACTCCCTAAGAAGGGAACGTGTATTGGGTTTTCAGAACTGTGTAGATATTTAATGTAGCTCCATAAACCATTTTATAAGCATATATATATGTCTATCTTTTGAAGATTTCTCATTTATTAGTTATTGGTGATAAGAAATAGGTCGTTATGCTCTTTCTGTCAGATGCTCTGCTGTAGGCGAGGATAGGTATAATAAGGTTTTCCATATCAACTGTTAGTTGTAAGTAAAACTTTATTTAGACTTTATTAAAGTAAGTTTTTTAATGAGAGTGTTATTTATTATTTTCCAGCCAGTAAACACCAAAGTATATATTGCTCAACTGACATGTTGTACAATTCCCAGCCTGAAGAATGATTTACCAGTTTTATGTTTTTATAGCCAAGTCATGTTTGATGTGGATTAATTGATATCTGATTCACCTTCATAAAACATGGGAGTTATCTCGTGTTGCCATGAATATAAAGTTTGTTTTGTTTTCTGACAAAACAACCTTGCATTAATTGGAGTCTGACACCTGGGAACGGAATTCATCAGACAAGCTAAACTAGACAAACTGTCTCATCTGAAAGGCTTTGTGAACAACATCACTCTCAATATAATGGTTTATCAGATGCATTAACAGTGACCTCTTTTCTGTTTGTATGCGTGTGTGTATGTGTGTGTGTGTGTGTGTGTAGGGTGGTAAGGAGTACATGATGCGGGCACACTTTGGGCTACCCAGTGTGGAGAGCGATGAGCTAGAGGGAAAGAGACCAATCACAGTTAACTTTGAGATCCCATATTTCACTGTGTCTGGGATTCAGGTACAGTAGGTCCCTTTGCTTACAACTATTACACAGTCTGTCTTAAAACCTACTTCCTTGTTTTCATCTGCCATGTCAACAATATATTGCTTCACATTCACACATAACCAGGCACTGCAATGGGGAAGCAAATGGCTGTTACTAACAATAGTCTGAATAAATACAGTAACTTATTAAGTTGTTTCAGATCTCCTCATACACTTTGGCACAGCTCACTCTCCACTGAGAGCTGCAGCAGACTGTAAATCTGATGATACAGGAGAATTGCCATAAAATGATGATGATCAAATTTTACAGCAAATCTGAGTATAAAAAAACTTAAAATTCTTACATTGTTCTGTTTTGCATTAACATTTTCTCTGAGTGGGCTACTGGGAATACACTGAAGCACACAGACTATATACTGTTTAGTAGATGTTAGTGTGCGTTTGTGTGTGACACAGTGAAATAATTATATTTAACCTGTCTGTGTTCTCCAGGTGCGCTACCTGAAGATCATAGAGAAGAGTGGTTACCAGGCATTGCCATGGGTGCGCTACATCACACAAAGTGGAGGTGAGAAAATAACACACTGAAATACTCTATACTCGCACACTCATAACAGCCCGCCCCTCCCCACCACCACCACCACAGATGCAACAGTTACCAATTAGGATGCTGCAAGTCAGAGGATCTGCCGATATCACGTACCAACCCAATATCATTGCTCTCTTTTTACCATATTTAAAATCTGTGTATCTGGCTGTGATGAACTCCTTGGGATCATTTTTCATACTCTGCAACATGAGGTCAAGGACTGTGGTACTCAAAAACAAAGTTGACTGCCTGCATTTTATAATGACTTTAACAAAGAAACAGTATGTAATGTGGATTGGTTACTTCTAGCAGATTGCATTGTTGCATGTTTTGTTTTAATGCCCCAAAACATTCCTGACTAAATAGGCAACAAGCAAAGTTTAAGTTTGGAAAAAGAAAAAAAACATTGTGTTATTTAACAAGATTTAAGCTCTCAAAAACTTAATTGGTCTGCTTATCAGGACTGTATGAGTGTGGTTTCATCAGATTTGACTATCAGTGGCATTCCCCCGAGAAAAGCAAATTTAAAGCAAATGTTGATCAAAGCACTTTTACAGAAAGGTGTGAAGTTAATAGAAAAAAATATTTTTTGAAGATTAACATTAATAATGTAACAGTGCTCACATCGTGTACAACTTATGTTTTTTTCTTCATCTTGAATTATAAGTTTATGCTCCCTAAAAGCAGGGTTGTTTCAAGACCAAACCCATTAGCTACTGTGAGGTTACTGTGAGGTTAAATAGTTTTCCTCGTGAGATCAGTGTCAGAATTGGTCCTTCCTGCATCGCTATACAGTTTGTGCCCTAGAAATGAACCCAGCTGCATAACATTCATCATATCCATTACCTGGCTCTATCACCATGAGCCATGGCCTCAGGGGCTTAGAATGACACCATGCCAAGGATAGAAACTTTACTAGCCTGCTAGCTTGTGGAGTACTGTATTAGTTCCTTTTTCAGACTAGTAAAATGTCTCTCAGTTATCCGAATTTGAACGGGGCCAGTGCAAAGTCATGAAAAGACAGTAAACTCTGTTTAACCAAGCTGGCACCAGGGATCTGTAGATTCAATCGCTGCCCTGGAAATGAACCTGTCTGCATCACTTCTGTCATAATCCAGGATGATACCAGGGGAGACAAGAACCAAGGAATTTTTCAGTGTTTATAATCTTGAAAGCAACCTGAGTTTTTACCTTTTACAACACATTACACATTCAACAAGCAACCTTTTCTAATCAAACACAAGCTTGATTTTTGGACAGATGGCACATCATCACATATAGTCATATTTAAGCCACCATTTATTGATTAGACTGCAGCAAAATCCTTACCATCTCACTAGTTTGAATGGAAATGATATGGAGATGGAAGCCCAATACCTCCACTGGACCACTGCCAGAAATCCTTAAGTTTCATACCTGCTATCCGCCCTAGGAATGAACCTGACTCTCTTACATCAATCATGTCCATTACCTGGCTTTGTCAGGTACAAGTCAGGAGCTGCAGAGATTGAACGATGCTACAAGAGGCTCCCAGGATGGCACTCAGCGAATACCAAGGTTACTGTCGTCTTGCTGTAACATCAGCAAGAAAGAGAGCAAAGGAGGAAAAAGGGAGAGAAAGAAAGACAGAACATGAGTAAGAGTGAGAGGAGGAAGAGCGATGAAGTTAGGGAGGTTGGAGTGAAGGCTATCACCTTTCTATTATTGTTACCATCAGCAACAGCAAGAGGGAGGGGAGAGCAGACAATAATGATCACATTTCACTCAGCGCTACACACAGACACACTCACACTGATTAAACAATACCTTGATACTGTAGACTTACTGTGCTGACTTATTAATGACTGATGAACAAGCATTTAGCATTTAGCACAGGCATTTTCTCGCCAGGTTCGAATATGATCAGACAGACTTCAGCTGTAGAGTTTAAGGTGACACATCATTAATACTCACAGTCATATGACCCATGAATGCTCGTGCTGTTTCTCATATTTCTTGAAATTCAAATACAGACTTCTGCTTTTCAAGCATTGATGCGTATGTGTTATAACAATTCATTTTTGAATAGGGATATTGGATATGTTCATGATTGGAAGTAATGCATTTCCCAGGGGTAATATTCACCATGTGACAAGTATATGGCAACACATAGCACAGAGCATCCATATTTGATTTGTTTAATATATTAATCCACATACATGGGCGTTAATCTGTTGATCTAACAGCTTTCATTCTTTTGGAAAAGCGTTCCACAAAAATAGTTGGGTGATTAGGCCTGTGTCATACTTAGTGTTCTAGTTCATCCCAAATGTGTTGGGTTGAGTTGAGGTCAGACCTCTGTGCACTCTGAAGTCATAACGTCAAACCCAGGACAGCTTCTGTAACTCAATCTGTGCTCTAATTGAGCTTTACTTTCATCAGTCTTTCTAAAAACATAAAATGTGTTATGGGGGATTTGCTTCCTATATCTATCTATATCTGCCTTCTAAAGTTATTTTTTTAACTTTTGAGCTGTAATCTCTACTGTCTAAATGCTTCTACTCCGTTCAGTCCTCTCTGTCCTGCTGTTATCGTGGACATGCCTGAACTAGTGGCAGCTTCTCAACACAACCAAGGACTCATTTTCACATTTAGGGGGCTTATGGGAAATAGCATTTGTTGAAAGCTTCTAAAAACAGAAATATTGAATAATCAATGATATTAGAAAAGTACAATGGGAACATTGTCATGTTGAAACACAGGGTTGTTCACACACTTTTGGCCAGGGTAATATTGTGTTATTGGACAATCTTGCATACAAGCATGATCATTCAGTACATCAGATTTTGTGCATTAAAGACTACGACGACTAATATTAATGGTAAGAATTGCAATTGTTAGATTTAATGATTTTCTTTTAACAAGAGAGTCGCTGCAGTAAGTTCAACCTTCGTCTAAGAAATGACTACAGGTCATAAATATTGGTAATATGATTTAACAGAGCAGCACTACAGCTAATATTAGTGCAAATTTTGTTTAGGGATTTAATAGGGCTTACATTGGCAGTGATGTGATGTGCAGGGGTGATGAGGGGAAGAAAGCTGTGTGTTAATGCTCCACTGTTACATTTCTTGGCAGATTACCAGCTCCGGACGAACTAAAGGGCGCAGATGCTGCTAGACGAATGGATATTTTCTCTCTCTGTCTGTCTTCCCCTCCTCTCCTCTCCGCTCCTCTCTGTTTCTCCCTGTCTGCACGGGACAGCAGAGGACAAGCGCAGGAGGACACAGGAAATTTTCCCCTCTCAGAACAGAAACAAGACATTATCCCTTTCTCCAAGACACGCTCACCTCTGACGGGAAAGGCTGTTACATCACCTCTGACCTGTTTTTTTTTTTTTTTTTTTAAGCGTTCCTCAGGACTCCAATATAATGTTTTAATATGTGAATAATGAACTGATAACTTCATGATACTGTCTGGTTTTGGCAAGCTCTCATTTTCTCACTTTAAATGCGGTATCTCTCGAGGTTAATTTAGAGCCGAATTTGGGGAACAAAACATCATTTTAAATCTCATTTTCCTCAGAAAGAGAAAACCTTGAACTACTCAGCTATGACATTTGAAGCATCATCTATTTTAGGTACTCAGCTTGTCCAATGAGTTCTGTGACTTTCTAATATAATGTAACATATAAACCAACGTATTTTACAGTTTAGTGCCAATATAAAGTAACTGTGATGGATCAATGTCAGTTTTTATTTCTCAAAAGGACATAATATTGCTCACACAAAACCATTACTTTCTCAAATTTGGCAAAACCAATTTTTCTCAAGGTTTTTTTTTTTCATTGATCAAAACCACTACACCACATCTCCACACATCTGTCAACCTAATATCCACACATATACATTTTAACTTAGCTGATCCTCATCCCTCTCAAAGGCATATGTTTGACTGGAACCTCTATATTGTATGGTCATTGCCTTAAAAAATTGCCTATGTGTCATTACCTTTAGCACTGTGAACATAATCCCCAGTGCACTGAAACTAACACGAGCGACCAGATCAATGATTAATAAGGCACAATATTGTCTGAGGCGTTGGCAGTGTAACATAATACTGTCGACACACTCTCATGGGGCCTGTAACCTTGTCCTTGTGCTCAAAATCAGCTTGCAGCTTTGAGGCAGAGACTGAAGGAATGAACACGGTACAGAATTTTTTGTCATATTTTTGCCTGTTTATACTGTACTTGTTAGTCCCTTGTGGAAAATGCTTCAAAGGACAAGAACAGACAGACAGGAGGGGAGGGAGGTGAGATAGGACAGAGGTAAAATAACCTGAAGGGATTTCTTTGCAGAATCTGAGAATATTGACAATATGTTGAGGTAGTTGTTTTTCCCTGACTCTTTATTTTTTATATGTCGACCTCTGCAGGCCTCTATACTTCTTCAAAGCAGTTTATGGTGTAATTCATTCCCTCTCTTGTGCATGCATTGCACCACTCACCCATCAGTTCAGCTGCATTGCCAATAGTGAGAGCTGATTTATTGCATCTCTGCTGTTAAATACATAACTCTCTATTACAATCATTGCATTATCTTGTGTGGGGACATATTTTGAACACCAATGAGGGTTTTAATAATTTTGTGTTATCATGTGTTTTCATTAATTTATCAACTACTGTTTGTCTATAGGAAGAAAAGGGATATATTTGGAAATAAAAACATGTTTTGTATCTTGTTTTGGAATACTAAGAGAATTTTTTTGTAATATCAAGCTCTGTAATGTAGTTTGTCAACAATATGATTTGACAGATCACCTGTGAGCTCTCTAAAAATATTTAATCCCAAATGGAACATATTAGCATACTTAGTTTGATCAATCAAGAGACCCTGCAGCCATGCTAGCGGCTCTGTGAGGCTGTACTTAGGCACAGCGGTTCTTTGAGCTAAATGCTAACATCAGCATCCTAACATGCTCACAATGACATTGTCAATGACATGATAACATTGTGATGTTTAGCAGATATAGTTACTATGTTCGTCGTTTTAGTTTAGCATTTTAGCATTCTAACACAAATCAGCAGATTAGCACTAAACACAAACTGAGGCTAATGGGAATGTCACCAGATTCTGGCACTGTGAAAAGTCATGAGATCACCAAAGTTTTCATCCTGATGAATGACACGACAATGCTATGGTAGTCCTTACAATAGTCGTTGAGATATTTCACTAAAAACCATGAATGTCAACCTCAAGGTGGCGCTTGAAAATTAGGAGGATCACCACACTCAGTAGGGTTCATCCTCTGAGCACTATGGAGTTCTGTACCAAATTTCAGGGCAAACATTAGCATTAGGCTAAAAACATAAAATGCCAAACATCATATTATGGGATTGCCAACATTTACTTTGGAAGCTGTGAAACAACTGATACTCTCAATACCATTAAATAATGTTTCATAATGTAATTCATAGTCCAAATCAAGTTTGAATATGAGCAGAATACATTTGCACTTTTTTTTCAAATCCACCTTAACAAGAGAGATTAAGCTATTGGTAAATTGTGTACTATAAAAATATGGGTAGGTGCAGATAGATACATTTTAATATGTAATGCATTGGAATTTTAAACATGTATGTTTACCTTTTTATAAGAGTAAGATAAAGACAACACCTACAGAAGCTATATGAAAGTCAAACTAAAACTTAACTTCGACATACTGAAGGCACAGAAATGCCAAAGTCCTTTACAACTGTGATATGGGTAGAAATATACACTTTTCACATCCTAAAGATATATTTTCAGTAGGGAAAATATATGAATTCTTCTCTTGGACTTACATTAAGTTATAGCAAAACACATTTATCTCGTTTGTTGCCCATGCTGTTTGTGTTCGCATCACATTTTCTCTGCTTTGGCCTGACAAAAGCTTTGAATCCTCTCCTCCCACACAGTCCTCTCTTCTCAGTATCAGACCTGCCTCCCTCTTCGTTCTGCTCACCTCTTCTTGCTGTCATGCATGGATACACAAAATGCCATTGCTACTGTACACTGTAGGTCAAAAGGCAGACTCATGTAATCAAGGATTACAGGATTTCTGTGTGTAAAAAAAAAAAAAAAAAAAGCCTTGGTTTTTTTCTCTGTATGTGTGAGAGACTGGTGCTAGTCTATGCCAGCCCCTGCAAAACGCTGCCTTGTGCACTGTGCCTCCAGTTTGCTGTCCGTCATCACACCAACAATGGTTAACTGTTTGACCCCTTTTGTCTCAAGGCAATAGGCTGTGCGTATGTGCAGACTGATAAAAAGGCATGACTGACTCAGACACACACACACACACAAATGAAACACAATGCAAGACCTATTTTTGAGGTTTTTCTGTAAGGCAATGTGAGGGTTGACTCTCAAAGGCTGAAAATATCTTACAAACACGAGTAACCTTCATTTGCTACTGTGCACACGTGTTTCTTTTGACCTTTTAGATTAATTATTCCAACAGAAAGGGACCCCTTTTTTAAAAGTATAAATGAATGTTTCAAAACCTCTGGAAACAAATGAGATGCATCAATGTCAGTATCATGTGGATCCGTGTGATTCAGTGAAAGATGATTAAGCATTTGACAGCCCAGTTCAAACTTTTGCAAGTGCATTGAAATTCTATGACAGGCCATGTTGATGTAATGGTTTTAATTTCACTTTTTTTTTTGTTGTTCACAACAGGTATTATTTCTCCTTCTCTGCTTTGTGGCAATGATAATGAACTCTTATCTGAGCCAAAAAATGCATCTAATAAATCTAAAGTGCCAGGATTACAGTTGTCATCTCCAACCACAGCCGGTACACATTAAGAGTTATTTTAAATAACTCGGATTGTTCTATCCTCAATCGGTAAAAATTGCTTCAGGGATTTATATAAATTGAAGTCACACTTTAAAAACATACAAAAATAACAACGTGAAAGGTTATGAGTTTGATCCTAATTCTCTTATCTTACTCCTATTGCTCTTTCAAGAAATTTGGCCCTCATTTTAGATTTCTCCAAATCATCACAGAAAAGGATCTAATTTTCCTAATGCACAATCTGAAAAAAAGAAAGAGAGAAATATATATAAAGCTGTTGAAAATGTGTCATAGCTAGATCATAATTGTCCTCCATTTTGCACCCTTGCTAACATCCTTAAAGCTGCATCATTTTTGTTCGCCACTAGGGGCAGACAAACAAGTTCACTGATATACAGCAACAGTACCAACCAATTATCGTTAACTGATTTTCCACAATGATCATTTGTTAGCAAACACAACACTGGCAGAGGTTTATTAAGACAGTTATGTCATTCTGTTCATTTTAATCCTCTTAACTCGTCCCAGACTGCACCAAGGACAGTTACGGATAACAATGACAACTGTAATCTGCTTTTTCAGCAAAGTTGTTGTGTAGGCTTGTGGCCACAGTTTCTGTACATCACAAACCACACAAAACAAACAAATTAGGGGAGTCTTGCATTGAATGTCTAAAAACCTGTAACTATAGCTATAGCTATCAGCTCACTAGCTAGCTTGTGCTACTTACCATTGAACACGAACAGGTTTAGCAGTAGTCTTTGCCTTTGAAAATGTCACCTCTGAAGAAGAATAACATTTTGGAAGATACACTTGTTCCCTTTTTTCAACTGTCAGCTGCTTGCATGTTCCCTGTGCAGCTCTGTCTCTTTGTGTCTCGTTAGGAAGCGCGGTGCCACTGTTCTCTTTGAAATGACATGAGTGGATTGACGTGTCCGTGAACTGCCCTGTTCACAGCTGTGGGGAGCAAACTAGATCACATCAAACTGTCTACAAATTTAAAGTTTTGTTCCTGTTCATCTGACAAATACAAGCTCAAATACTCTGTC
The DNA here is from genome assembly GCA_029490765.1 of Euthynnus affinis. Classification (NCBI taxonomy): domain Eukaryota; kingdom Metazoa; phylum Chordata; class Actinopteri; order Scombriformes; family Scombridae; genus Euthynnus; species Euthynnus affinis. The sequence continues at coordinate 25,263,463 of CM055848.1, read as the reverse complement.
TTTAACTCTGTTTAGGTACCCATCAACAAAATGTCTGGGTCTCTAGCTAATGAGATGCTTGAGTTCATCAGCCGATTTCGGGTACCAGTTAGGTAGCTGGTGTACAGCGGATTCATCAGAGCTTTTTTGGCTTGAAATGTCTGCCTACGGGGATTCATGAGAACAATGAGACTCAGCCTTACTGTAAAAACAATGAGCTAAGAAGCTTAAAGGCTCCGCAGACCTTGGTGTCAGTGATTTTTGCACTATTAGCGGACGTTTCACATTACACGGTCCTCTGATTCATTGTTAATATCAAAAAATATAGATTAAAGCAGGTTTAAGGAAAACAATGTGCTGCAAGATTCACAGTGAAGACAATACTGTGTTCATGCACAAAAACACAAATAATCCATACATTCAAAGTGCTGTGATATAATTCCAACAATCATGTTGTCTTATGTGTACAGGCAGCAAAATGTTACAGTGAAGTTTTGACATGGTCTGTCACAAACACAGTACTGCAAGAATTATGTTAAATTATAGTTAAACTGAGAAAGAAACTCAAATCACAGGGAAAAGTCATTCCAATTAGCGAGAGTTTAGCCTTATCAAGCCTCTCACCCATCGACGGTCCTCAGTTTGAACCACAGTCAAATTCATCAGCTGAATATTTTCATATCCTCATGTGAATATGGCCAGAGTGAAGGTGGCGCATGAATCATAAAGAAAATGTTAAAATGTGTTTTTTTTTTCATATTTATGTTGTCCCGTCTATTGCTCATTCTGTAACTGCCATTTACATTTTAGCCATTCAGCTGGTGCTCTCATTCATAACATTTTACAATCTTTAAACAGGTAGTGGTCAGATGTGTGGCCCAAGGACACTTTGACAGGAAACATGTTTTATAACAGATGCAATAATTTGAAAGTGTGACCCTACAATTTGTAAATGGCCTGTTTAACCAACACTGTATGTTACCTTTGACAAGACAGGTTCTGTCTTCTCAGGTGTATAGGTTTAAGATTCTCATCACTTGTTTAAACATTTTGGGGGGAAAAGAGCTTTATATACTGTAAATGAAATTTCATTGTAGGCTATGCTCACACCACAGACTGCTGAACCCATCTTCTAACATCAAAAGGAGTTCTTGAACTAACATTTGTCCTTTTTGTTTCAGATATATTTGTGTGTGCTTGCCATTTCATTGATTCTCCCTCAATACCAATCGAGTTCTTACAATCTTCTTGCTTCTTTTCCATTGTTGATGTTGTTGACCTGCATAATAACACTACCTCAGCCAAACTGCCACAAGCACCAAGATTTTGGCATTTTGTCCTATGTGAAGGGATTAACAGTACATAAAAAATAACGCTTTGAGGTTTCAAATAAAAGTGACATAGCAATTCTTTGCCACAGTATCTGCTCACATGTGAAGAAACAAATCTGAATTGGGACACTTTCAGTTGTAGCGTGAGCATCGCCTTGTAGTAATCAATTCTTAATCAGTATGTTGCTCTTCAGTCTTTTCATCCTTGCTGCTTGACTGAGATTTTACTACTTATTGCTAATGAATTTGTCAAGCTGATATTACAATTCCACTCATTTTGTTTCTTACACACTCTAATCAGCTGGTGAAAAAGCTAGAACATGTAAGGGATGACTTTTTTTCTTTCAGACAGATTTCTCCTTAAGTTTGGGCATGAAGTCTGCTTTAGGTGAGAGCTAGGGGCCAAAATACACAACTTTAGTGTGGTTACATCTCATATGAGGTTAGCCAGACTGGAAGTAGTCTCTCTGCGAGCCTGGCGGTCCATATGTCCAGACACAGTGAAGATATTCAAAACCTGGTCCACAAACCGTCGTCCGTGCCTTGTCCTCTTAAGGAGGACCACCACGACTGAGTATATCCCAACACCCAAAACTGCAGCCCCCCCTCCTGCCAGCAAAACCACTCCAGAGATGTACATGTCATTAAGGGCTTGGCCTGGCTTTGGCATGTGGTTAGCCAGGGCCAGATGTAGTAGAACCCCTCCACAAATCAGCAGTGACAGCCCAGTAATCAAAACCACAAGGAGGTCCGATAAACCGCCGCTTTTTAGCATGTCAATCCGCTGCCGGCTTCGAACGCAATTCATGTCCTGCACAGCCGAGCTGAGGAGTTGTTTGAGCAGGACCCCCAGGGCTAGCAGGCAGAGGGCTGTGCCTGCGCCAAGCCGCCATTCACTTGAGACGCTGGTGGTGGTGGAGAGAAGCCCAACACCTCCAAGCCCGCAGCCCAGAATTAGAAATACAGCAACGCAGTAGCAGAGCAGAGACTTCCCTGGATCTCTGAACCACCACAGCTCCACCTGCTCTTCCAGGATGCTGTGCTGAATCTGAGCTGGGTCAGCAGGACCATTGAGGCCCACTTCAGGGCCTCTGTGTCCCCTCATGGGGGGAAAGTTGTCCAGTTCAGGCATCCTGCTGCCACTCCCAGCCTGCTGAAAAAGGCCGCCACCACCACAGAAGAAGCAGAATCCACTGAAGAATCTTTTCAGCTCTTATTCCATTCAACACTGTCAGGTCCAGCAGACAAGTCCCGAGGTTTGAGAGGGGGTTGCTCCGTTTGTTATCCTGAAAATCTTGAAGGTGGCTTGATTTTGTGGCAATGAATATAATGCAACTTGACTGAGCTCAGTGTATTGTAGTTTTATCCACCCTGGTTTGTCCACAAAGTCTTGCATACAGAGATGGGTCCAAATTCGCTTTACCGCTTCAACATCCAAAGTAAATCAAAACATCCACAAAATTTCCAGTCCTGATTTTGCAGAGTGTCAGCAGTCACCTAGAAGAGAAGACAAATGCGAAGACTGGTTTTATATGAGCACTAAAATCGTAACTTTTAACCTTTTGTTCTAACTGCTTTCCAAAGAACACAGACAGATCTGATCTGTGCAAGGTGAGTTAAAGAATAACTTAATGACCAGTAGGTGATGTTCTTGCCTTGCTGTAGTGATGTAGGAATGCACCCATGAGGGTTTGTATAGCACACCCTGACATCACTTAAGTTTTGTTTACAGTTGCAGCAGAGCATAACCCTGACCTCATCTAACAGTGATGCATGGTGTGGCCAGAGATGCAACAGCCTTTCAATCAGAAGAATAAGCACTTGGTGTTGAGCTACTCTTACATCGTAGAAAAATCTAAGTTTAAGTATTTTTGCAGTAAGTGGCTGATAAAAATCCATTAAATTAAAAGATGCGCACACACAGAGAGACGGGAGTTTTGTACTTTTTCCGATCATCCAAACTGTGTAAAAAACTTGGTGTGCTGACACTTGCAACCTTTTCTATCTCTCATTATCACTATGCTAATGAGTTGCCACTACAGAGGCGGCTGGATAAAACAAGTCTCAGCTGCCGATAGAATAAACAATGCCCATCCACACAAACACACACAATCAAAAAGCTAATGCAGATGTAAATTTTCCGTCTCTCATCTTCCCAAACACACACCCACACAGGCTCACTGGATGAATCCTCCCATTTGAACTCTCCAGTACCTTAAATCCAGTAAATCTTTCCTCTCTTGTGTGGGTGTGTGTGTGTGTGTGTGTGTGTGCATTGTCTATACTGTACTGTTGTCTATAACATTATGTGCCCTACAACATACTGTACCAGGTAAAGGCTCATTACTCCTGCCAAATGTATTCTTTTCTATTATGTTCTGTTCAATTCCCCCTCCTCCCTTCCTTCAATCTTTGTCTTACCTCAGCATATTCAATCTCTCTACTGTAGTTTGTAACCTCGTCACATCCCCATAACACAAAACATATACAGCACACACACACACGCACGCACACAAACAAACATCCTCAAGGTTATGGCTGGCGACAGCTTGTCTTTAAAAACCTGTCAGCTGCTTTATTTCTATCAAAGTCAGCAGTGCGCGGCACAAGCCCACGCGCCCCAACACAAGCTGACAGGAGTTACAGCTTGTCCTTACCGGCCGTGGATTTCACTAACACAAACACTGCTCTGCAAAATAAAATAAAAAAATATGTCAGTCCAAACAACGGCGTAACATGATTGCGTGTTCAATCCTGAGATCTTGTTCTACTTAAACTTGTGACACCTCTAGAAACCAGTTAAAAAAAACTTGCAAATTTGTTTCTCCTGTTTAGAAAAGACTATAAACTAAAGTGCAAGATCACATTTCATATTAGTTTGGACATGTATTGCCTTGCACCGAGGCAGAGCAGCAACACTGTGACACAGGGAGATATGAGGTGCATACACAAGGTGTGAAATGAAGAGTGAGGTAATTACAGCAGAGGATGAGGGGTGTTTATTGGCAACATGCTGTTCTGGAAGCTTTTCACATCCTGTATGATTGTGTGTGTGTGCTTGTTTGTGTGTGTTTCACGAGCATGGACGGTTGTAAATTAGTAGTGAAAGGTGCAGATATGAAAAGTGCATGTGTGTTTATGACATGTTTGTGTTCACTTCACTCAAAAAGACAGAGATAAACGTGTATTTGGTGTGTGTGTGTGTGCTCCCGCTCCGTGTGTACATGTGTGTGTGTTTGTCGAGTCACTAATTAATCCCAGCTGGTTTGAGCTCAGTGTCACTGACAGGTAGCGCCACAGAAATAGCACAGTAATTAAGGTGTGTGTCTGTATGTTTTTTGTGTGTGAGGTTGAGGCGCCAAAGGTGTTAAGGTGACACAAACAATTTATGTGATACACCACCAACATCTGACCCTTTGACTTATAAAGGTTTTGAAAATATCACCTCCCTTTATATAGCACAAGTTTATGAAAGATTACTCTCTGATTCATTAAATAACACACAGTTAAAGTGTAGCAGGGAAGCAACTGGGTGATAGAGCGAAAAGCGAAGGCACGCAACAAAGATCATAAGATGAAATCGAACTTTAAACGACACAAATATATCTTACTCCACGTTGTGTTTCTCACACTCTGATGTCCATTGACACGTACGCACACAGAACTGCTGGACTGTGTCTGCCTTTCCTCTTTTATCACTTATATGACCTCTAGACTCTATCATATCAGCCGTGTCATATTGGCCTCATAAATATCTTTACAACAGCACTGACTCACTGCTTCGCTCTCCACTGGCCTCCTTTTAAGTAATAGCAGACAGGTACCGAGGTACAAACAATTTACACAACATCATGACTCAGTTTTTCTGTCGTCTGATCATCTAAAATTAAAATCACTGTGTCAGGAATGAGAAATTTTAGTCCGCTATACCTGTGCTCTAAAAACCTCTAGTACGTTGTATGTCTAACGATCAATCCTCACACCTTAGTTGTGGATTTCACACAACTCCCACAATGCTCATTGCATATTCATAAAAAAAATGATCCACACGTGTACTTGCACTGTATCAGACTGTGAAACTGAATAACAGTCAACAAATAGCATTATTGATAATCCACTTTATCCCTTCATTTGGACCAATTAGGCACTTTTGAATGGACTCTAAATTTAAGAGTAGGTTACTCATCACAAAGTGAGGGTTAGTAAAATATCGTTGCAGAAGCTTTATAATATCTGTACCAGTGATCATTACCACAATTTATTTGAAACAGAACTATAGATGACAAAGATTCTAAACGGGTTCCTTTTAAGTGACAGGAATAGATAGTAAGTGTGTCCCGGAAGCTCAGCCAGGCAGAGAAAACAGGAATGACTGAAGACAGGCTGACGCTAACAGTCCAAACATTCTCTGTTATGCTAATGCACTTAGAGTAATGATGAAAAATCCGAAATATAATCATAAACCTCGGACATAGAGTATCTCTCTATATATATTTGTCTGTCTCTTCTAAGTCATCAGCTTGCAAGGTCACAAGAGGAGCCGTGCTTTGGAGTAAAAACACTATACTGCACTCCAATTACCTGTGAAGCTTTGGGACTCAGGTATTCCCCCCTCTGTTATGTTGGCCCGCTGAATTCATTTCACTGGCCATTAGTGTCTCATTTTATTGTTGATGCGTAGTTCTTTTAAAATTGGTTGTCTGCCATTATATGCTAATCAGAATGCCAGTCAGCAGAGCAGGTTAGAAGACAGCAACAACATCCAATGAGCCCAGAGTAGCCAAAATCGTGCTTCATGTAAAATTTGCAGGGATGTTCAGGCAAAAGAGTGCAACAGCACACTCCCTGACATAAAGTAGATCTTTGACAAGTGCAGGTGTAATGCAGTGCAAACTCTGACATACAGCATCTATGGAAGCTCTGACTGGAGTCCAACATGTGTTTCTTTTGTTGCTTTCAGGGAAGGGCTTATTCTGCTTTATTCAGGTGGAAAGAACAATGAAAGATGTGTTTTCCTTACTGTAAAAAAAAATCCATCCCGTATGTTGATTTGCATTTTAAAATGGCAACATTTTTGCCAGGCAATTGCAGTTCGTCTTAGGCCAGAGGGGAAAGGAAGCGTGGGGCTCAGAATGAAACTTCTGTGGTGTTGAGTAAAACTTCACCAACACTTCACACGCTGGTTTTCCTTTGGCATTTTAAGACTTCTTGTGATTTCCTGCTTCTTTTGAATAATGTCTCCTATATTTAGAATTTTATCAGTGTTCACATCTTCTCTCCACACAAGTACAGAACAAGATATCTCCACCAAATAATCAAAGCAAGAATATGTCAGGCACAATTTAGAGGAAAAAAAAAAAACAACAGAGGTCCTTCTGGTCCTGCTGTTGAATTTCCTGCTGTGTGCGTTTTTATCCTAGGGCCTTGGGTTGGGCTGAAGGGTAGTCCACAGGAGACTGGGCGATGTGTTGCCTTGGTGACAAAGCAATACTCTCCTCCTCGCCTTCCTGTCTCCCCCCTACACGCTCACACAACCCCCTCTCCTCTAGTCAGGCGTTGATTCTCTTGGCGTCCCCACTGGCGAGGAGAGGGGTCAGGGTTGGCTCCATCTGTCTATGTGATGGGCATTGGTGCCAAGCGCCATGGGGGCTGGAGGGAGAGGAAAGAAGGCTCTTGTGGAGTGGGAGGGTAACGGATGTTTCTGAGCTGTCATCTGGGACTCCGTATGGGGTAGAGGCTGAGGGTGAACCTGGGGCAGCAGAGTGGGAAGTGGCTGAGGGAATGGGATTGGGATGAGGGGGTTAGAGGAGAGGGGGCTGAAGGTGGGGAAAAAGGCTTGGGGCTAGGGATAGTGCTGAGACTTCAGTGCTGTTCTAATGGTTGTAAATGTGGCTGGCAAAGAGAAATGATGCTGAATAGGTCTTTATGCAGACAAGCTGGATCTTTCTTGCTTCTCTACAGTCACAATGGACAGCCGAGGCAGCCAGGGAGCCACACACTGTCCAGAAACAGTGAGGAGACAATGGCCGAGTCACTGTCACAGTGTCACTGTCCTAGCTCTGCCAGGGCTCGCAGGGAAAAACCTAAGACAAGAGAAAAAGAAAGAACTCTTTATCAGCTGCACATACTGCACTATAAACCCACCTCTATGGCTCACCTTAGCAAGGCTTACCTATTATTCCCCTGTACTGCCACTGAATTACAGCTTATATCTCTCTGACAGCAATTGCATCTCTAGAAACAGATGTGTGATTATCATACTGATTTACAAGCTCAATCAAAATGAGCCATTTACACATAAAGAAGGGAGAGGATTCACAGATGTGCCCTTCAACTGAAATTATATAGATGTAGTTATTTTTCCTCACAATGCAGTGCTTTCTTTTTAGCTGTGCCAGCCATGTGTGGCACCAGATTGATATTGCAACAACCATTGGCTGGATTGCCATGAAATTTTGTGCAGACATTCAAGGTTCCCTGATGATGAATCATCAATAATGACTTCTTTCATCCTGTGAGTTTTCATTTAGCGCCACCGGCAGGTCAAAGTCTTCACTTATCCAGTGAAATATCTCAACATCAACCTGTCAGATTGACACAAACTTTTGTACATGTTCATGGTTCCTAGATGAATGTATCCTATTGACTTTGGTGATCCCTTGACCTTTCCTCTAGCAACACCATGTGTGTGACATTAATGGTTTTGAATGAAATGTCTGGACACCCATTGGATGGACTGCCATGAAATATTGTACACACATTCATGGATTTGGTGATCAACTGGCTTTTCATCTGGCATCATCAAGTCAAAAGTTTAGTTTGTCCTGCAAAACTAATGATATTCTTATCACCCTCACTTTTACTTTGTGTTTGGTGCAAATTAGCAAATGTTAGTATGTTTACACTGTACCTGCTAAACATCAGCATGTTAGCATTGTTACTGCAAGCTTGTTAATATCCTGTCATCGCATTTAGCAGCCTCACAGAGCTGCTAACCTGGCTGTGGGCTTTAAGTCATAACAGACAGTGATATTACTGGAGACTTAAAACAGATCCCACAAATTTCATTCTCATCCTCTTACTCTCTGGTTCCTCTCAGATGGTTTAATTCCACTCTTTCTGAGCGAGCTCATTTCTCAGCTTATGGCACAGCATCACCCCGACCAGCACAAGCAGCCAAGACCTGCCCCCCTGACACCTTATCCACACGCAAACACACTCTCGTCTCCATCTGTTTTCCCTCCTATCCTTATCTCCCCAGTCTTCCACACCTTTCCTTTCTTTCCCTGCTTCCCTCCTCCTCTGTCTCATCACCAATGCTCTTTATCTCCCTAACTTCTTATCTCTCCTGTCTGCTGTCTGCTCTGGCGTTTTGGTGTCGGGGAGAGAGATGTGTGGATGGGGTGGGTGGGGGGAGTAGGGGGGGTTACTTGTCTTTGCCATAGATCCCCCTCTGGCTCCAGGTAATACTGCCTGACTCAAAGCCCCTGTGGCAAAACACATGCACACACACACACAGCGGGCTGCATCTGTTTTCATGTTGTGGTGTTTACATTGTTTTCTCAGTGAGATTCCAGCGTCATTACCCATAACATGCTGTATCATTTCCTATCATTCCTAGCATCCACCTATTAATCAGCCTCAGTAAAAAATTCTCAATATTGTTAGGCACAAATTAAACAATATACGCACAGATAATCAAAACCTATGAAAATGCAAAAAACCCCCACTTTCAATCTGTTATCTAATGTGGCATATGGTATTTCCCTCTTTTTAAATAGAGCTTCCTCCTCTCGGTGGTACACACTGCTGCTGACAAAAATGTAGCCCAGCCCAGTCTACAGGCTGTGGGCCCCATTCAGCCACTTTTCTACAGCAGGAGCAAAATATGGCTCTCAAATGCTGGGCCCAATTCAAAGTAGCTTGGACATTTTCATTTCTGTCAAACAATCTTTGTTGCACGTTGATTTTTGGGGGAGTAGGTTGAGGAAATTAACTGAGTGACATGCATAATGACTAAGCTCTGTGATAACCCCCTTGATCCCTGCATTAGAGGAGTGATTGTTGATTACAAAAAAAAACCTCTGGGCAGCCACTTGCTTTTCTCTGTCGCGCACAGCTGCAATATTAAAACGCTAATCAAATCAGCAATTAACATGCTGGTCCCCTTCTGCTTCACTCCTGCTGACGATGGGAAAGAGGCTACCTTTTCTTTTCTTTTTTTCTTCAGTCTTTGTTTTTTTAACCCTCCTTCCCCCCACTTGTGGGTTCAGAGATGATATTCAGCATATTCTAATTTGATATCGGCTGTCTAGCAATAATGATTGTAATGAATGAGAGGTTACTCAATGTCTGGCTGTCTACCTTGTTTGCTGACTACCTGAAGTGACAGACTGCAGCAGCATCTTATCTGTAAGGCTGAGACACTGGTGCATTTCTAGCCACAGATAGATTACCATGAGGGTTTGTGCAGACATGTATGTTTCCAATAGGATTAATCCTACTGACTTTAGTTAACCCCTCACTTTTCCTCTAGTGCTACCATGATGTTGACACTTTTTTATTTTAGTAAAAGGTCTTGACAAATACTGGATGGATTGCCATGAAATTGTGTACAGATATTGATGCCCCCTTCAAGTATACATGTAAGTATTCATACATGTATGTATGAATTGTAATGTACTTGTGTGTTGATGTGTTTAATGTTAATGTTGGGTTTCAGTTAGCAAATATTAGCATGCTAATACACTAAACTAAGATTCTGACGTTACATCTTCAACAACATTATACCCTCTAAAAATCAGCATGTTAGCATTGTCAATGTGAGCATGCTGATGCTAGCTTTTAAATTAAAGCACTGATTTACTGTCTCACAGAGCCCATAGCATGGCTGTAGACTCTTGGTCTTGTAATGAAAAATCTTGCGTAAAGCAGGCTAAAGGGCATGGATGGTGATTTTCTATATTTTTCTTATTGTCAACAAATCTCAGAGCAGAGCCAACCAACCGATGACTTGGTCTTACTTACAAGTATTGGGTCTGTACCCAAAGCCTGATATATCTTATTAGTCTGTGCTGTACATCTTTGTTGTCCAAAAACTATTAACACCAATTCAGTGAGCCACACTGTTGCTTCGGGTGACATGTTCCTTCACCACAAATATTATTCTGACAGTAGTTTGTTAAGAAACATCTTCCAAAGACTAATAACAGCTATCACGTTTTCAGTCTCTGGAGAGTAGTTCTGTGTATAGCAGACACCATTGTGCAGGTGAAGAACATGGTTCCATTTACAGTGTTTCACTAGCTTGTTGTGCTACATATCACAACCTCTTGACTTTGTATTACATTTAAGTACACAGAACTACTCTATGGAGACTAAAAACGTGACCACTGTTATTAGTCTTTGGAACCGTTTCTGAACAAACTACCGTCACCACCACCGTGTGACTCATTGACATGTTTTTAATAGTTTTTGGACAACAATTGAGGTCCACAGCACAGAGGAACAAGATATATCAGACTTTGGATATGCAATACTTGTAAGTATAATGAGTTCATTGTTGGTTTGGCTCTGCACATGAGATTTGTTGACGATAAGAAAAATAGAGAAAACCGCCAGCCATAACCTTTAACTTAGGACTATCAATTTCAGATGGCTTTGAGAAAATTTCCTCAACACAAAAACAGATAATGTAATCTCCCACCACCAACTGAACTGTTGATTGTCTCATAGGTGAATGCATATTACGCCCAGAGACAAAGGTGGACGTACGGCTGCTATTGACGACACACTACATGCCTGACTCTGTGTATCTGCTGACTGTGAAACAAAACGCCTCTCGGGGATATTTAAGATTCTACCCTACTCTCTACTCCACTCTATGTCTGGCATCCATGTCACACACACACGCACACACACACACACACACACACACACACACACACACACACACTCACCTCACCTACACACCTCACCTATACAGAGCTCATATAACTCCACCAACACTGAACCACTTTGAATGGTCATCTACAGACTCAATCACCAACTCTCTTTGTTTTTCTCCTCCTGTTCTTTCATCCAGCGCTCTGTGTTGACTTGAGGCTCTTTTCTAATGAGGTCTCTATCACATGTTGTTTTCAGCCTGACTTGTTTTTGAGTAGTAGACTTCATGCTTAAAGATCTTTAAAGTATTTTTGGTATAGTGAGAAAGACAGCATGTAACCTCATTCAGATGGCCCGCCATGATTCATCTTTGGTGTTAGATTAACTATAACAGAACTATATGAACAAAGTGACACAGGGGGTTATGCCTGGATAGTGTATTGATCTGTTCCAATCGCAATAGCTTGAATACAGCATCAACAACACTTCCTCTCTTTGTGGTTTATGGATTTTTCACAATGCAGCAAAACTGACCTCTAGGTAGACAGAACCTAGAGCACTGGAGATCATAGGGATACTGTCCTATGATCTCCAGTGCATATGAGGCCTTCACTGTTCTGTGCACTTGGTAACGTTGGGCCATCCCACCGGGCAAAGGTTAACGTGTTTGTGTAATGTCAACATGTTTCACTTCCTTGTTTTGAATGGAAACTGAACAGGCAAAACATTCTTTCAGGAAAGTCCAGCACCCATAAACATTATATTGCCTCTACTATGGAAAGAGTGGCACCATAACCCACGTTATTTATCGATATTTTTTTCCTGGAAGTTACAATTAAATTCATCAAGGACAGATGTCTCTGAATGAACCATCTTATCTGCTAACATATTATTTTATAAGGAATTAATTTCCAGTTACAGGTAGAAATGTTGAACACTGTGTGCTCTGTGAACAGAATACGACTTTTGTGTTTGAAAATTGCATCAATTATTATTTTAGTTTGGCCTTCTAGAAATCACTAACAAAAAGAGGCTGCTTTTCATTTCAACACATTGATAGGGTTAGAAGTCAATTAAAATAACAAAAAAACTAATACCATACAAATAAAATAATATTACATGGGATTTAAGCAATACATAACCATTAACTTATTGTTATTTCATTTCATTGTTATTTTTATTTTTACTAAAATTATGAATACTCTTCTTAGTAAAAAAAAAAAAAAAAAAACTACATCAAAATCGTCTTCATGTTCTCATGTTGACCTTAGAGAAAGGAAAAGAAAAAAGGTGACGGAGATTTTGAAAGACAGTAACACTGAGCAGTAGGTACGTTTAGATCTCCAAGTATATATTCATAATTATTTCGTCACGGTGGCTTAAATAAATAAATTAAATAGATCCAGCAAAATTTACTATTGCAGGTATAAGTTAAATATGAACTCACTGGACTATTGATTACCACACATATGCTGCATGAATTCATACAAGAATGGTAATAACATTGTAATTCATATTTTTTTTCTTTTTAATATATTTTAAGATGATTTTAAGTCTTAATTATAGTGACAGTGGACCTACATCCCACGCATCCCACATAACCGCAGACGTTGCGGTTATGTGATGCGTCTTAACCAGTATGCTACCGAGACGCACCAGTAACTATCATTTTCACAATTATATTTGGCTATTTGATGTTTCTTCATTGGAGAGTAACGGAGATATGGATCATTTATCAGCTAAAATTTCTCACAAATAAGTTTTAAATTAAAATGTGAAAAGAAATGAAAAAGCTGGTTTTAAAAAAAAAGTTGTAACGGGGCAGCTGCTTTCTTTCTCTATCTTGTTTATCAGCAGCCTTTCTTACCTGTGCGCTCAGCTGCTCAGACTCGGTCTCTTCAATCCGGCACTGGTCAGGTCCGTTTCGTCTTTAATCCAAATTTCCAGCTCGTGTCGACGGTATCAAAGTGTCAGTGCCACTAGTCGGTGCAAGCCATCATGCCTTCACCCCTTCTTGGATCACAGGGGTCCAAAGCAATGCGATGCAGGCTGCTGAAGGTGCCCCGCTTCCTGCCTCCGCTTTCTGAAGCCCCACAGTCTCTCTGCTTCCTCACCGGACGGACTTTCCCCGTTTAATGCAGGTGTGGCCGCGCTCGGCGGCAGGGGACGCCGGTGGGAGGGGACAGAGAGTCGGTGGATCGACCTCTGCACCGCCGTGGGTCCCCCGTAGGGAACCGCAGCACATGACACAGGGTGTGACAGCACTAATAAATAAAAGCCACTCTGTGGTTGCGATATCAACCGATGAGCTGAGGGTTTATCGTTTGCACAGAGCAGAAGTGGTTTAACCCATCCAGTCCCTAAGGAGAAAAAAAGGCAATTTGTCTTTGTCCTAAGCCCATCAATAGCGGTCATCATTTAATAATTGTCATAATTGATTACCACTAAGGTCACTGCACCAAGTGACCTTATTCTTTTTCATTTATTTATCAATTCAAAGGCACATAAACTTTATTTGAGATTTTGCTATTGAAAGTTCATTCTTGACCTTGAAAGCAGTAGTTGACTAGAGAGTATGAACACGAGGTCCATGTAGTAGCTGTTCTGGGGATTTTTATCTCACGTGATCTTCCTCAGCAGATGGAGTTTGCCCAGTTGTCATGGAGATGTAGATGTTCAAATTTCCATTTTTCTGGGCAATTTAAGAGATTATTTTGTCAATTTTGTTTGTGGTATTCTTGTCTTCAAGAAGAATTAATATCTTGTCTGTGTATTTGACATGTATTCAACCTTGTGTTTTTCCATTAACTAACCAGCTTGATAAAATAAGCAGTAAGAGACACATTATAGACAAAGTGTGTGTTTGTCATAAACCAATTTTAAGAGTTCTATTCTCATATATGTAATTTATGTCCTTTTAACGCATGGTTTCATAAGCAAAGCAGCAGGAGACTCTGCTCAATAGTGACTGAAAGACTGGCTTTTTAGATGCAAATGTGCACAAAAAGTCGTTCCACCCATCCATTTTGCAGGGCTTTTGAGTCATATTGAGCAGTGGTGGAAGAAGTAAGCCTATTCAGATCCTCTATTTAACTAAAAGTACCAATACAGCAACGTAAAAACACTTTATACTACAATCAAAATTCCTGCATGAAAAATCTTCCTTAATTAAAAGTTACTTTTTAAAATACTGAAGCATCAGTGTGTAAACAGTGTGTTAGTATTGTAGCTGCTGGAGGTGGAGCTAGTTTGAACTACTTTATAGTAGTTAGCTAGTTTAGTTGCAGTGGTCATAAGATAAGTCGTGACAGGATTAATGTGAGAGGAAAAAACAAAATTCTGATACAAAAAGCTTTTGGAATTTTTCTCTAATCTTTGATTTTTGTTGAAATTTTGGATCATTTGAACATTTATTGAAATCACTGTTTGGATGGAGCTGTTAACAACTCATCGACATCTGAAATGAGACCTTGACTACACACTGCTTTTTTAAGACATCAAAAGCCAAAAAGTTTGGAAACCACTGGATTCATCTTTAACAACATTTTAAGAGTTATGAGATCTATATTATTGTATTATATTGTGTCAAGTCTTCATCTGAAAAGTAACTAAAGCTATGAAATAAATGTAGTGGAGTAGGAGGAATGTAGTGAAGAAGTACTGTATGAATTAGTGTAAAATGGAAATACTCAAATAATGTACAAATACCCCAAAATTACAAGTACAAGTACTTGAGTAAATGTACTTAGGTACATTTCAGCACTGATATTGGATTAGTGGTGGGCATGCTAACTGGTTATGTCAATAGACTGATGGAGGAGACCACAGCATACAGAGGAAATAGGGTTAATGAACATGTACAGTATGCTTGCATGGTGTTGGTAGTTAGAAAGATAGATTTATTTGACAACAATAAAAATACATACAAGATTACAGTCACTCAATCCAGACATATAATTAAATTGAGGATAAAAAAATAAAATAAAAATAAAAGCTTATTTCCATTGTGATCCTCTAAGGTAAAAAGGGGTAAGATATTTGAGTCAGGCAAGACCTGGTTAGAACACATGAAATAACGGCACACATTCAATCAAACCAACAGACAAAAAGTGGGCTTTTAGTTGCAGTAAGCAATTCATCTGTTGATTCTTCAGAGTCTGGATCATATTCAGTATTGTCCTCTATTTCAGTACGCCGCCTCCTCCACTATTTCTTCAGGTTCGATACTTTCATTCTTATCAGGGCCATGATCCAAAATTAGATCAAATGCTTCATTCACATTTAGTCACTTGCTTGTTGAGGTGCTACCACGGAATGGCATGTGCAGACAGAGAAGTCTTATTTATAGACCAAAGGCAGAAAAACTGATTGGTGTAGTTGTGTTGGTTGGATGCATTATTATATATATAAAAGAGAAGTTTTTATTTACATATGATTTTCAGTTTGTGTAGCCGACACTTGTATACATACTTTCTCAATTTTCAGAGAAAAAAATGCCTTCACAGTTAATTGTTCTTTCTAATAAGTAGCCTCCCTGTGGCATAGCACATTGATCATGGCATCTTTGACACAATGGCTGTTATTGATTGATTTTTATTTGACTGTGCCAAGAGTACCTCACATCCTTTCACCTCTTCTGTAGCCAAGTGATGCACAATAGCTGGGCTCATATAAACAATATATATATTTGTCCCTAAGCAAATAAATCTGCAGAGTATATTCAAATATGTTTAAATTAAAAAAATGAAAGTGGGAAGAGCAATGCACTAACCTGAAGGGTCACATTCCCAATGCCACTAATGCTCAGAATGTATGGATGCAGTATACTGTGATGCAATTAGGTCTACATTGTGAGTGCAGCATTTTTACTTGAGTCAGCCCTGTATCATCTTAATTTTGCCCTCATCCTTTATTTCCATTTGGTAATGTTGACCTTTGACACTGATCACCATTTCTGATATGTAAAATGTAGTTGTATTTTAATGAACAGACAAAAAGGCATTGTGACATTTGGTAACATGTCAAAATATTTTCAGCAACACCTGCTTTGTTCCAGAGCAGTTGAAGATGGCTTGTGTTGGACATTAAAACTACATTTTTAAAGGATAAGGCTGATGATTTTCTATATTTTGTCCTCACGTTCTTTGAAAATTTAACAATGTGGCACAATGTCAAGAGCTTGTGACTGTGCATATGAGATTTTATTGACCATCATGTAATGTTTATGGCTTATAATGGAAGTGGTGTTTCTTATGTTTTAATTTAATAGTGTTTTATTTTGTCTACAAGGGGGTGCTCTTTGTGTATTATTGTAGTATGCTTGGAAAAACCTGGAGACCAGTGTTGCCAGACACTTATTGTGATGTATGGTTATTTTGCCAAATGAATAAGTGTACGATAATTTGATCATTTTATGAGACTTAGTATTAGGACAAGGCAACCTGTACATGCTACATCTCCCAAGTTGCGTCAATTGCTACCTTTGAGTGCTATGGAACTCACATTTACGGTGCCAGGGAAAGACGTAACAAATTGGACATTAGCTTAGATGTCTAGAGCAACATCTAAATATTGCACTGTACAACAATTTTAACATTAAGGACATGCTCCTACCATCTACACCCAAATCTATGCCCATGTGTAGAACTGCAATGTTACAAGACTGAGGTTTGGAGTTTCCTTGGCTGCAGAGGTTCCAAAATGTCATTCAACAAGCCCTGGTTGGCATCCCAGGAGTTTTGGCAGAATGAGGGTGACTGATAGGAGAAGAACCTGACTCTCAACAATGCCAAGTGCTCATACATATGAACCACTCTCATACATATGAACCACTCTGGACTTCTTCAGATACACATTGTCAGATGGAGGATTCTCTCCTGACCCCAGGAAGGTTTAACCACTTCATGATGCTTCTGTCCCAACAAATGACATTGAGGTCCGCAGATTACAGTGCCCATTTCATCAAGGATTTTGCCACAATAGCTCAACCTTTGAGGGATAAAAAAAGACTGTTTCTTGGACTTAGGCAGAAGAGCATCAGAGGTCTCTTTATGAGATGAAACAAAGTCTAACAAGTGATGCTGTGATGATCCACTTTTACCCACACAAACTATCTGAACTAATAGTTGATCAAGTCCAGTAGGTCTTTGGGCTGTATTGACACAAACAAATGGCCCATATGAAGTGGCCAGAGTGATAAGCTATACAAGAAGAGCACTGTCCCCCACTGAACAAAAATATTCACAAACAGAATTTGAAGCACGTACCATTATGTGGGGCTGTGAACATTTTCACATAAACCTCTATGGACCACCATTTACCCTTGTTGGTGATCACAAACCTTGGGAATGGATTTTCAACAACTCCAAATCCAGGCCACCTGCTTGTATAGAATGCTGGAGTCTATGTATGCAGCCTTTCAACTTAGCAGTCCATTACAAGTCTGGCAAGGACAACCTGGTAGGCTATACATCATGCCACCTTGCACAAGTATCACATATCTCTCGGGATATTTCAAGCAGGAGAATATGTGAATTTTGTTACTGCAAATGCTGTCTCTAAAGCAATAACACTGGCTGAAATTCAGGATGCAACCAAAGCTGACCCCACTTCATGCAAAGTCATTCAACTCATCAAAGAAGGCTCATAGGGGTCACTGTCTGAACAGCAGGATTTTGCCAATGGAGTGGATGTTGCTGCTTTTACGTAATTCATGAAAATCAAGGATGAACTGAAAATTACTGCTACTGATGACGCGATGCTATGGTGCACAAGGACTGTTGTCCCCCATTCTTTACAAATTAGGGCAATATCACTTGCATACGTAGACCACCAGGGGGTAGTCAAAACTAAGAAGTTGATTAGAGATAAAGTCTGATTCCCTGGCACTGACAAGACAAGTAGAAACCATGATAATTGGCAGAATCCCATGTCAGGCTTTTGTGCCCAATCACACACAAGAAACCTCTCTGCATGTCTGGGCTGCCATCATCACCATGACTAAAAGGTGGTGTGGATTTCTGTGGTCCATTCCCCTCTGGTGATTACCTATTGGTAGTCCAGGTATCCAGAGGTAGGGATTCCATGACAAAATATTTTCTACATTGGGAATTCCACTTGAGGTCAAAACAGCCAATGGCCCACTCTTCCAAAGCTCAGAATACACAGAATTCACAACATACTTGGGTTTCAGACATAACTTCACTATGGCCTTAGGCCAATGCAGAGGCTGAATGTTTTATATGAAAAGACTATGTTGACCATGTTGAAGGTCCTGCTGAGGTGCTATTTGGTAGGCCCTTCAGAATCAAACTGCCTGAGTCTCCTCTTCCCTTCCAGTCTCAGTCTGATGCAAAGGTACGACAACCAGATGCAGTGGCAAAGAATAGGATGAAATACAATAGTGATAGGATGTGCCATGTTGCTCCTTTGGCGCTGAAAGTAGGCGACATGGTTCTGTGTCATCAAAAGAATGAAGGGAAGCTATGCCCTGCTTACAATCCCTTCCCGTACAAAATCATTGG
Organism: Euthynnus affinis; assembly: GCA_029490765.1. Taxonomy (NCBI): domain Eukaryota; kingdom Metazoa; phylum Chordata; class Actinopteri; order Scombriformes; family Scombridae; genus Euthynnus; species Euthynnus affinis. The sequence continues at coordinate 25,244,745 of CM055848.1, read as the reverse complement.
TGACAAAGGTTCCATCAGCGACCATGTCATCACCAGAAACTCATCCCACTTTAAGGCTCTACCAGTGGTTGAAAATCACCACTCTCAGTCATGTGTGGTGAAAGTCATGGATGGCAGACAGGATGTCATGGACTACACTGTACTACACTCTATCCTTAACAAGAATCAGAGCCCTTAGCCTCTCACCCACCTGGGTCACAGTCACTTGTTCATAGATACCCAGTCTTGATAAATGGAAGACCCCTGTCATACTTCATTGACGTTGAATAATGTGAATGGACTAAAAGGTATAGAAAGATTTGGACTGGTTAACAGTTATTGTTTGGATGTATGGAAAAGAGGGTTGTGAGAGTTGTTAAGAAGTGTCAGGTAAGATCCCTTTTGAAATACAGCTAATGTTTTAAGTCACGTTGAGCAATAGTCAAATATATGATTGCATGCAGAAGATCTGTTTAAAAACTGTGATCATTCACAGAATTCATGCTGTGTCCCTGGAGCTGGAAGATGCACTTCTATTTTTCTTCTGTCGATCCAGCCAGTGCACTCTCTCAGGGAAATAAAGAGATCTGTAGTGGGTGAAAAAACAACAAAGACCAAAACCAAAGCCTGTTGTTTGGTTACATCACTAATTTACTTACTGGTTTGCTTTTTGTGATTTTGTTTTAAATCTGTTAATTCCAGTTGTATTACATGACCTCCTACTGGATAAATATCAGCAATGACCAAATTTAAAGTGGCTACCTTACAATGGCCCCAAAGAGGGGAGGTAAAACATCACTGGGAAGCGAAATGTTACTGATGTATTTTCACAGCAGTAAATTCTATTCAAATTTAAATGAAATAGCAAAAAAGGTAATGTTTCCTTCAAAAAGCATCTCACACAACAACCGGTTTTGATCACTCTGGAACAACTTGTGGACTGATCATTCACATCTCATGTACAGTAGTAAAATGTTCATATTAAAATGCATTGAAACAGAAGACAAATATGTGACTTATATGTAGCTATATCAAAAAGGGCTTTTCACTGTTACATACACAGTTCTGTGAGTCTCAGTGACTTGTTTTTCATCATGTTTCTCTTCAGAGCCACCATGTTTTTCTCCAGGTGCTGCCCTAGGCAAGAAAACTCCATCTGTGTTTATTATACCTCTAGCTCCAACTAGGAGAAAAGGGGAGAGATGTACGACAATTAACCTAAAATGTGTATGATGATATTTCCTGAAATGCATGGAGATGATGTATTCTCATCCTACAATACAATCAAGTATTCCTTTATTTTAAGAATATGTGAACCTCAGTTGTAGATGAGCATCTTAAGCTTTAAGACAACTGGGAGAATGTCCTGTGTCAGAGGGTAATTTGGTTTATCCTAACTGTTTAGGAGATAAGATAGTAGAGGGGGAATGAAAGCAGAGGAGAGGACAGGAGAGGAGAGGAGAGGAGAGGACAGAAGAGGAAAGCAGAGGAGAGGGCAGGAGATGAGAGGAGAGGAGAGGAGAGGAGAGGAGAGGAGAGGAGAGGAGAGGAGAGGAGAGGAGAGGAGAGGAGAGGAGAGGAGAGGAGAGGAGAGGAGAGGATGACCTGGGACATAATCACTGATATATGGAAGCGGTTAGTGATGCACGCAGGAATAAATACAGTCACTTCAATAACTCTTCATTTCACACACATGAATGCACAGAGGCCCAGATTCACACCCACACACCTGCACACACTTTGCAATTGCAATTTTTGCCAAGTGGGAAGGTGCATGACTGTGACACACAAACAGAAAAAAAATCATCACTTAAGAGGACATTGCATTGCCTTACATTCAGTCCCTGGAGACTAACCTTAACCATAACTACTACATGACTCACCCCAACACTAACCATAAACCTAAAATAAGCCTAAAATACAATGGTTTACATTTTCTACATCTGCTGTTTGTCCCCAAACTCACACAGTCACAAGCACACATACACAAAATCTCAACTCAACTCAAATCTTTATTATATACAGTAGCACTAAACACACAACACAAGTGATCCAAATGTGTGCGACTAAATCTGTGTGTCACCCATGCAACAGAAAACCTATCTACTAGGTGTAAACTTAATGTTTTCCTGAAGCCTTTTCCTCGATCACTTTATTGGTTTCAAACCTACCTGTTTAATGTAAAGGATAACTTGTCATGTGACCTTGCTGAGGCACCATATATTCACTGAAACACACAACAACCTCAATGCTTAACTCCAATCCTTAACTCTCAAAACGACCGACCAAAATCTTCTCATTTACTAAGACAGTCTCCAATCTCAAGTTCTAAAACTCACAAAGATAGAAATACAAGAATGCTCTCTCTCTCCTCTCTCTCTTTCTCTCTCTCTCTCTCTATCTCTCTTTCTCTCTCACACACACACACCTAAACACACATGCACACACAGAGGAGAGGCTGATCTAGCACTGACCAGGCACCTGATCCTCGATCTATAAGGACCAGTGTCTCATTTCCATTTAAATTAAAGATATCCCAAGTTGGCAGGATGATACAACTTATCAGCAATGATGAGGGGAACCAGAAACTTTTCTTGCAACTAACAGCTACAAAATGAGCTCTTCTAATCAATAATGGTTTGTTTTTCCTTGATCTAATGATCTGACAGATGTTTGCCAGGAATCTAAACCTTTTTCAGTGGTGGGAATGAAAAAATCGTCTGTTCCATAGCCTTTGTTGTTAAGGTTGTTGCTAAGTTTGTTCCATGGGTTGTTCTCGTTGTCCACTTGCACATTTCTGATCTGATTTAGGCTCAAACATGTTTGGATATATTTGAGAAGTTTTTATATTGAATAAAGAATGAGGACAAGAGACCAAATCTGACTACCATTGTTTGTTTATGTAGCAGGTGGGAAACAGCTTGTGTAGCTGTAGCCAAAGGTTCACTGACAAAAAATCTGTTTACCATCTTTAAAGCTCACTGAGTCACACATAGCATTCTGTTTTTTTAACCTGTACACAAGCTGAAATGTAAATATGAGAAGTTGTGGTTTTAGGAGTTAGCAAGAAAAGGAAAACACGCTCCCTTAATTTTTAACTGTTCCTTTAAGTAAGATTGGAGATTACAGTCTTATTTCACTTACATGTCGGCTTGATAAAAAAAAAAAAAAAAAAACTTGATGTCTGCCAAGACTGACTCGCATAAGGTAGAAACTGTGTTTGTGTTTTTTTAATCTCTTTGATGTAACTCTCTTGGGTGTTTTCTTCAGTTCCTTGTTGTTGTACTCTAAGACAGCCTTGAGAAACTCAAGCTCCATTTTCTTTAACAATGACTCATCATACCTCGCCTGTATGTTGGAATCAACCATGATAAACTCAGTTTTGAAATCACAAAATTGTAGAGTGCATGCACATAACTGTCTGTATGTGCCTTTTATCCTATCTGTGGTATTTTAATTATTTTAGAAATTAAGATGATGATACATATATTAAATCAAGATATTACTAAATTCCTCCATTTACTGTACAAAATGTTCATTTAAGCTCCTTTTGTGTATCACTCTTTCAAAGTTGTGTTTTTGGCTCTTTTTCTACAGATATAATTCTTTGATATGGCATGAAAGAGAATTAATATCACTTCTGTTTTACTAACACGGCTCTCGGCAGGTACAATGATGCTATGATCAAATGAAATTGAAATGTGAGCAGTACTGTTCAAATGGATTATAATTAGAGAGAGCCACAAACCAATCTGACAACAGAGCATGTGAGCAGCAGCTGCTGCACTCCAAGCAAATCTTTATTCATGAATGGGCGATAAATGTACAACACACACACTCATAAACACACACACACACACACACACACACACAAACACACATACACTTCATATTCAAAACAGAAAGTCAAATGTATTTTTTCGTCCAATTAGTTTTCAGATACAGAGACTCACTGTTGAGCTAATCTTTTCATAGTCAGCATCTGTGACATTTTACACAAAAAAACAACTTATCAATGACCCCCCACAACCCTCCCCCCCCTCCCCTCCCTGGCTTACAAAGGAAACCTCAGACAGACAGGGACTGCGGACGTGATGTAAATTCCTGTCCATCTGCTGGACTGTAGTGTGGTGGTGATGAAATATGGACGTGCTCTTTCTTGGGAGGGCAAATGCCAGACTGTCACACACACTGCTGAGACAGACAGTAGCGAGCTTTGTTACAAGGGATCTGACTTCTACAAAGCCTGTGATGAATGGGTAAAGTTTCGGGACAATATTAATGAGCTGTATCGAGCAAGGAGTCTGCACAACACCATTGCATTGCTTAAAGAGGTTGATTAAATGGACTTCTTGATGCCAGAATCAATTTTAACCTTTTCAGTGTTTTTTTGTTTTGTTTTGTTTTGTTTTTTTGTCTTTCTCTCTTTTTTCTCATTTTTTCCTGTCAAGTCAGATATCCTTTCACTATGCACACCACATATACTGTTTTGGAACATACAATATTTGGCCACTTGCCTCTAGACAAGTTTTGGCATGCAAAGCTGAACACATAAAGAGGAAGTTAGGAATACAAATTAGTTCACAATAAATCCATGACAGAGAAGGTGCACCCTCCAAAAAGGGCACTTTTTACCACTTCTGTGTGCATGTCTTTATGTTTGTGAGATGATTCAGTGTGATCATTCATGACCCAGACTGCAGCTCAGTCACCTTGCCCACTGTGATGTATGTGACTGTGGCTCATTGAGCACAAACAAGGAGAAAACTTTATGGAGAATTTAGGAAGGCTTGTGCAAATGTGATTTATGATGAGATGATCCAATGAGATGAGATGAGATACTTCTTTCCAGTCACATCTATTCAAGAAATGATGGCTTGCATCCCAAGCAACTTCATCAAACAGATAAGAGTTAGAAGATGACACCAGGCTTACCATATATTTGATTACTCTTCCTTCTCAAGAAAAAAGGGAAATAAAGAACTTCTCAACCTCATTAGACACATATTGCTTACATTGACACAAATTACAGCTGCTGACCTGCAGCATGGACAGAGCTCATGTCAGTATGTTTCAGGCTGAAAAATGTGGCCAGCGACTAAAGAACAAAAGTTCTTGTCATTTTAGGTTAAAGTAAGAACAGTGACTGTTAAAAAATGTTCATAAGTGACTGAAAATAACCTCTGATTTTTATCAGATGGTTCTTTCTATCTTCATACTGAGTTCCAGTATTTTGAAATCAGGGTCACTTGTCTAAAGTGAAGGTGTTTTGCAGAGTCTTTAATATGAAAAAGTTGGGAGTGTGTGATGCAAGCAGCACTCATGGTATCCATGGTAAGAGATCTTCATTAGCACCACAGCTGGCACTGCTGTCTGGCATTCACCTGCAACTGGTAATTACAGATATGGATTTTCTCCAAGTAGATTAATGTTCATTTACACTTTCTGCAATATCTCTTGGCTTCTGAACCCTACCCTAGATGAAATACACACTGCATGAAGCAGCTGAGGTCCTACTTTGAAACATATAAAAAAGTACACTAAGTACTAAGTACTCCTTTTCTGCCTGGCATAGTTTATAAAAAAAATAAATGCACACTCTACATGTGTTCAGCAAGTTTGCCAACAGAATTGGACAGTACTTGTGTGTTATTTGACACCATTTTGTCTGCTTTCTTAGTAAAAACAACTCTCATCTTATAAATGATACCGACTAAACTAATTCCAAAGGTTGGTCATGGAACAGTGTAGAAAAAATATTCACTTTTCTAACTTTGCCATAAGCGTGTGGGTGTGTCTATTGACTTATACCAAAAGGGATAACTTCCAAAGGGACTCACATAACAATATTAAACTTTGTGTGTCTGTCAACAGCCAAAATAGAGGCAAACCCTCCATTATTGGCCAAGTCCAACAACAATGGGACACTGGAGAGCTCATTTCCAGTTTAAATGCTGTGCCAATTTTTTCATACATTGGTACATTAGTAAACAGGCAGCCCTAAATGCCAGTGAATAAAGATAGAGAGAGCTTAATTACCACATTTGTGAAAGTGGCTGAAAAGTACAAACATTATTTAAGGTTTTCCGTCCAACTACAAGCTACTAAGCTACTATGCAAGTAAAGTAAGAGCATCTCATCATTTTAAAGGACATGCACACACAGGTGTTCTAGGTTTCCTGCCTAAATAGTCCTCTGTTGAAGATAGGAATGCCAGGAATATGTGAGTTCTCCAAGCATAAAGAACTAGTAAGAATGAAGTAATTAAGGTGATCAAAGTGTAAATTTTCCCATCCTGTCCCAGGTGTGACAAAACTAACAGGGTAGCAAAGATGTCAATCAAGCACAGTCTGTAGCGACCAGACAGTCCTGAAGAGGTTTAATCACATAAGTGAGAACATCTGTGTGAGTGCATTGCATTGTAAACATGCAGTAAAATAAATGTTGTTACTTTTCATTAACTTGACCTTCATTGATTTTGAACATATGGGAAGCTGTGGTTATAAAATGCTACCAAAATAATGTAAGCTACTGATTTAGTTAGTAATATATATATATATATATATATATATATATATATATTTTTTTTTTTTTTTTTTTTTCAGTAAGGTCACATTTTACAAGCATGTACAGTAGGCGATACACATTTAGTTTAATTATACATAGAAAATACCCAATCATGTTTTAGCTAGACACACTATGGATAAAATAATTGAAAGGAAGCCTAATGAGTCAAAAGCTAAGATGAAAATAGTAAAAGAAATGAACTTTCTGTATGTCTGAAGAATGAGGTCACTGGGATCTTTGTGCTTTATTACTGTGAGGATGAGAAAGTAGTTTTATTGCTATGGCATTCATGATACTATATGTGCAGTAAATGTCTACATTTTATAAAAAAATACAATATAACATTACATCTCTTCTGGATGTATGGTATAATCACAAAAATACAAATGAATATAACATACAAACAGCTAAAGTCTGGAAGCCACACAACAACAGAATATCGAAGGTGCAGGAGGCTGCAGGTATGACACGAAGGGATGGGGAAACCTGATTTGCCGAGCGGTAATCAGAAAGACAGGGAAAGGGGAGATAAATGAGTGAACAATGAGTCAGTGAGGAAGGCAATTATTTAGAGGGAGGAACACACTGAGGGGAGGAGAGATGGGGAAGGAGAAGAGTGGGCAAGGAGAGGATGACAGACAGAGACAAAGAGAGGCACAGAGAGGATGAAAACAAAGAAAGAGAAAAAGGTGAGGAGGGGACAAATGGAGGGACAGGCAAGAGGTACGAGTGAGAAGAAAATGTCATTGGTGGCTCCCATAAGTCACACTGTCAGTTAGTGCTACACATACAATACAAGATATATATTTCATTCTGATCCACAGTAAACACCCATGTATATACAGTATTGATGGTAGAAATTAGGCTACTGATGGTAGAAACACCAAATGACTGAGAATGAAGAGTAAGCAAAAAATAAAAAGGAGGAAGAATGCAAAGAAAAACACACACACCCTCTGATTAGTGTTCATGTGGAGTGTCAGGTACCTATGTGTGTGTCAAATCTGCTGCCAGGACATGCGTTCAAGTTATTCCCCATAAATGAAAATGAGCTATTAGGCTGTTGTGAGAGAGTTAGCGGAGCACAGAAGGCTTAAGTATGGCCAGATGGACTAACTGGCTGGCTGGCAAGAAGTAACAGGCTGAACACTTCTTTTTGATTGGCTCTAATTATGATCTACTGCCGTGCCTCCCAGAGAATCGCTGACTGGGTGATGTGTGTGTTTGTGTGTGCGCACACACGTATCTGTGGTGAATCCAGAGTTTTCAGAGGAAAAATAGGATAGATGCTTGTATTGTTGTAAAGATTAGCCATGTGGTAATGTGAAAAAGTTGCAATTCCACAGTAGTTCCGTATTGTCAGTATGTTTCATTTTACAGGCACACCATTGTCTAGAGTTGAACAACTCCAGGGAGCCAAATTAAGACAGAATGAGATCATATGCTTCCCAGCTTTTCCCAGCTCCGTCTCTCTGTGTTCAGGTGTCTGCGTGAGTTAATGTACCCATGAACTACTGTGGAAAAGTACTCTCTTGATCTCTGTAACCTCACTGACTGAGTCGTGGGCTAGTTAATACAAACTCAAGCTATGTATCCAAACACAAAACTTTATGCTAAATTCTAGTGGAGATCACATTGTTTCCAAAAAATACCAAATATGTCAGGCTGAATTTTGAGGGGATGTGAATCAAATTATGCACAATACATGTAGAATAATTCCATTTGGTGGAGTGGGGCAAACTCTATCTGGTCTTGTTTTTGAATATTTCAGTCAATGTGAACATCATATAGCTTCGATGAAGAGTTGGAGCAAGCAGATGCTGCACGTTTATTACTGTGGAATAAGATCATTTTCCAACCATGATGCTACTTAAGGGGAAAAATGAGAACTGTTTAAGTTATGGAATGCTACTGTGGAGGAAGCATACCGAGGCAAGGTGCTGATGAACTGATGCCTTGAATTTTGATTTATCAGCTTTTTGCGATACTGAAAATCCAATTTTGGGCAACATGGCAGATCTTGGATGGAGCTGAAGTTCGAAGTTCGGGTAGTAAACTGCAACAACCACAGCTAAATTATGTAGCCCACAAGGCTTTTCAAAACAGGCAAACATGTCACCGAATATGCTGTTAATGAAATACAAATTGTCTCAACTGCACCAACGAGTTAAACAGAACAGGGAAAGTTATGTTTGGGGAACGTGTATTCTTATTGGAAAAAAAAAGTTGGACTTTATATTCTGGGAGAAGTATGAATCTGTTTTAGAACCAGTGTCCATCAGAAGAACTGCGCCATAATTCACTTTCCGATTGTGTTTCAAAGTTCATTCTTGACCTTTCAAACAGCAGCGGCTGCAACTGTCTAAAGTCAAGGTATATTAAATAGCTGTTCTGACGCTTTTTATTGGACCACACAATCCATTCCTCAGTTCACACAAATTCCACCTCAAGTTTGATTCTCAACTTACTATTCAACTAGGCAACTCCATCTTTTGAGCAAGATTGTGTGATATGGGCAATAGCTACTAAATGGACCTTAAGGTGAGATTGTTTTTTCAACCGCTCTCTCCTCGGCTTCAACACTGGCTGCTGTTTGGGTGAAACAGTAAGAAAAACTGATGAAAAGATGGAACTTGACATTACTGACCAATTGATAAAATGAACAATCAGAATGAGAACAAAACAAATAAATTTCCTCTTCTTCCTCCCTCTTGTCTCCTCCCTACTTTGCTTATTGTTCTTATTTCTTTTCCTCTTCTTCCTCTCCTCTCTCATCCCCCCATACTTATGCTCAGCTTATTCTTCCTTCCTTCCTTCTTTATTTCCTTCTTTCCTTCTTTCTTCTTCTTCTTTTCTCTGCCTGGTCCTGCTTTTCCTCCTCCCTCCACTTCACTTTCACCCTCTTTCAGAGGGAGCTGCTCTACATGCCAGGCCTCTCCCCTCGCCTTCTCTTCTCCTCCAAACTCTAATCAGATCAATTCACTATTCCATTCACAGGGATATAATAAGGTGATTATGCATGGGCCCCGAGCTGCTCATACCCATACTTTCACTCGTGCACATACACACACACGCCCTGTCCCTGTAGCACTGGTGGAAGTTGACGTCGCATTTCCCTTAAAAATTCTGTGGACGTCCTCTGTCAGGGAAAGCTGGCAACCTGGTGCCCGCCCCCCCTCCCCAATTAATTTGTCTCTTCACTTCTAATCAGTGTCAGGATAGAGGAAGGACGAAGAGATGGAGGGAAGAAGGAGAGATAGAGGAAGCCAGGAAAGAGAAAAGCGAGGAACGACGTGAGGAGAGGAGGAAGATGCAAATGTGCATCTAAACGTTTGATTAGAGTACACCAAGAGACCTCTTTGCATTAAATACTAAAAAGCTCCTAACAGGGATGACCTCTGTTGTTTTAGTCTGTGCTTCTTTAATCAACTGTAATACATTCATTTTAAAAGAATACACTAAGTTTTGTCAGACTGGTGTTGCCTGCGGGGCACTGATAACAAAATAATCCCTGTATCACAGTCTGATTGCGCCATGCTTATATTTACAGCGCAATGTTGCATGACATTGAGTCTGTGTTGAGTGATGGTAGTTTTGATAAAAAGTGACTTTAGGCTAATATACAGTTGATAGGTGTTTTTATTGTAAGGTCAATATGTTTAAAAGGGGAATTTCATAATGTCAGGGTAACTGATATTTGTGAGAAACTACAACTTTATCCACTGGAAAGCCGAGTCAAATGACTTGTGTGTTCAAACATGCTTTAAAACTATTTATTCAAACCAACATGGACCAGAAGTCCTGAAAATGCTAAGAAAGAAATCTGAATATCTAGAATGAACATCGAGATGAAGATCATGTGATTTGATTGAATGACAAGATGAATTCTGAGGTGAGATTGTTTTCAAGCTGCTGTTTTCAAGGTCAAGGATTAATTTATTTCATGTAAATTGTAATAGTTGCGTGGACAAAACATACCAAAAAGTAAACCACTATATCTGAAGTTTCCAACAAATATTGTACCGAATTTTGTCTTTAATTTGTCCCTTGTGAAGTCTCTGACAACTTAACAATTTTAATGTCTTCTTCATAGAGTACTAAGAGGATGTAACACTCATCCTTGTGAACTGTGTTAATGTGTTATATGCTTAAAGGTTATTGAATAGTACATTTTCAGTATAATTTACCAATGAGCCAATCTAAATAGTCTAAAGCTCTCACTTAGATACTTCAGCTTAGTTTGTAGCCCCTTTACCAAAAACCTGTTTAGTTGTGACAAAAGAAAAAAGCAGAGAAGCACACAGTGACAGTGAGGAGAGGCAGCAGACACAGAGAGAGGGGTTTTTATTTTATATAATGTCCTAGTCCAGTGATCCACCTGGACACACCTCAATGCAAGTATGCAATTTTCACCTCATTTAGACAAGGGGAAAACAGAGAATGGGAGGAAAGCAAATAAAAAAGTCACAGAGAAGTGCTGATGCATAAAATGCCTCAGTTGGGTGATAGAACACCTGGCCATATGAGGGAATAATACACTGACTAGCTGGAAAGTCAAACACTCCCATGAAAGCAAACCATGTTGCCTTATGAAGCCTATTATTTCTCTCCCTGAATAGTTATGTTACAGCTCCTGTAAAGCATTAGAGGAGGTAGATAGTGGATACATGACATGACCACAGAATAAAAGATTTTTTTAATGGTGTTAACATCACTTCAGGGTAATTATATTAGATTAGATGAAGGAATCAAAAAGCTACCTGGACAGACTGGTCAACTTTACAAAAATTGATACTAAAACACATTTTTCGCATCCATTGTGTACGTGTGATACATGTATCAGCTTCAGATAAGCCCTCATCATCAGCAGTAGCAAAATAATCAGGATGTCCATTTGATATTGTGGGTTGTAATACACACTGCAGCCTCTAGGGGCTGCTACTGCACCTTAATAATTCTTATCTCGATAAACCGCAGGTCCTTTTGGTTTTCTTATCAAGGAAAAGTGGTTCTTCTTGTGTGTACATGTTGTATGCAACTCACTTGCAGTGGTCAGCTTGCATTTCCATTATTGATTTAAAGTACCTCTTATCAGACCCAGTTTAGGTGAAGAGTACACCATTAGCATACAATACAAAGGTGTAGAGAGCCTCACACAGGCCTCACATGTCAAACATATCAGACCAATGCAGGTTAGTAATAAAATGTGAGTAAGAAGGTCATGAAACATCTGATTTCTTTTACATACGTTAAACTTCCTCTGCAACTCTTTTCAAATGCAGATGCTTCAGAAAGACTAGAGTTGTTGGTATTGTAAAATGCTTTGGCTGAAAGGTTCCAGAGGAGAGGAGAGGAATGGTGGTGTAGAAGAGGAAAATAAACAAAAAACTTACTGTTTATAATTCTGCTGCTGGTACTGGTTGCTAGATCCAGGGATTTTCCCATTGAATACAACCCAATAATAGATTTTCTATGAAGAGCAATTGCAGATTTTACAGCCAAGGAATGTGTACACAATGCCAAAAAGGAGACCATTTGGAGAAATGATGTCTCTTGAGATTGGGCTGTAGTCATTGCAAAAATTACTCCCATCCCCCATTTATAAGAATTATATGAAGTCCATCTATTGACTACTGCCATTTCTCCATTGTACCATCCCTCACAGTATGTTGTTAATATATCCCTGTACTAAGCTTGAGTATTGTTATTTTGAGTGTTTAAGATTAAAACAGCAGGGTTTTCAGTGCTTGCTTGCTTTTTCACGATTGCTTGCAATTTGGTGCCTATTTTAGAATATCCTCCTGTCTCTTTTCCATCCTGATCACTTATTGTCATTCAGCATCTTGGCTGCACAGCTGCTCTCTGGGTAGTAGGCAGAGGCTGGGCCAAAGGAGGTTGTGAAGCATGCTGGGACATATCATTTGACTGGTATGATGGCTGAACTTTGAGGTGTATTTAATTCCCTGTCTGAAGACAGGAAGACATTGGATTGCACGCCCACAGAGGGACCACTTGCTCGCACCTTGGCGATCCTGCACCTGAGGGTCTATAGACTGAATTATGATGCAGGCCAGAGTACATTATATTTGGCTTATTGGCCACAACAGGGATCAAAAGGGAAATTAATTTGGTGCTCATAGGAGTTAGTATCTTTGCACAAATGCACTTTTTATTTCCTGACCAACTTGTCTAATTGGCAGGATAGAGAACGTCACAATAGCATTTTGTGTAATGCTTAACACCATTTCATTGACAGACACCTGTCCAGAATTTCACAAATATCATCATCATATACATTTTTGCGAGGTCTCTACAGACAACATATTCCATTTATGGAATGCTTATTTTGTAAAATAAACAAAATCAGAGAGAAGTTTCCTGAATAATCTATAATAAAGTATGGTCATATCATTTATACTAGCAACATATCAATGATTGGATGCCTTTCACCATACCAGAGCTAGACAAGAAATTGATGTACTATCAGAAACACTCAGGAAAGACCAGGAAGGCCATTCCTAAATTCACCAGTTCTACCTACTCTTGGGCTAAAGTGTTATTGCAAAACTCAAAAAAAATTTTCCAATGACAAATTAAACCGATTTTTTGCCTCTAACTTTGGGACAAGAAGACTGCACTTTTATACTCTGCTGGTTTGTAAAACATAGAAAAAGAAACATCCAAATACATGTGTCATCTTATGTATAAACATACTCAGACTGTCAAAACATGCCAATTAAATGTCAATTATACCAACCTGAATCATACACTTGCAAGGTATCACACATAATATTAAAATTATTTCCATTAAAACCTTGGTGTCAGGCCTGGTGCCAATCTGATATTCAACCCCAGCTGTGGAGGGAGTTATAGCTCTGTTTGTGGCAGAGGAAGTCCCGGCACACAGCACATACATACTGTGGGCCTAATCTTCTGCAGTCATGTCACGGATCATTTGATGGAAGCAAAGGGAATGAGCATCCACTCAAGACAGAACAAATCAGGACTAGAAAATAACCTAAAATTGTATTCCCAGTAACCTGTTGTTTACTTGCCAAATCACCATATCTCTTCAAGCTGATTGACTGGAATAGGAGGTAAACCACTCATCCAACTTACACCCAGACATTCATGACTGTGTTCTTTTTTTGTCCCAAGCTCCAGCAGCCAGGAATAACTTTAAGAGAGGCGCTTGACAGAGTGAATCCAACTTATTTTCAATCGGCTGTCAGGAAGCGGCCTGTCATTCTGAGATGAAGAGTGACAGAGCAATGTGAATTCAATGGACTGCATTTCTGTCTGGCTCAAGCGATTATAATGACAGAAATGGAAATGATGGTATTTTTCCTTTTGAAGACATCTAAGAGTGGGAATCTGACCACACAGAGAATGGAGGATTTAAGGGCGGTGATCGTAAACATCGATTTCCATCAGAATAGAGAGAAAGTCACTCTCATGGGGATCAGTCAGTTTCTGCTTTGAGGACTAGGGGGATAAGCCACTGAAAGAGACTGATGATATCTCAAATAAACAGTGGTCATCATCACAGAAGTCCCCAGTCTTCTGTCTATCTGGTGTCTATCTGGTATTAGTGTGAAAGTGACTACTGCAGCTCTAGCATGAATAAAATGTGCATAAAACTAAATGTCTTTGGAATAATCCTGAAAAGAAGTGAAAAGATAATTTTCTGTGTGTGTCATGAGTAGAAAAACTGGAATACAACTTTACTAGCATAAATCTCTATCATATATAGTTTAATTCATGTTACAATCAATAAATACTGATGTTACTCAGTCCAAGCAACTAATTTTAATGTTAACTGTAGGTTTTAAGACTAATTAATGCCAATTAATGCTAGTTAAAGAACAAATCAAATAAATGTGATAACAACATGAGTAATGGGCTTTACAATACAACTAAGAATTTATGGCAAAATGGGAAGGCAGTAATACAGAGCAGCACCTTCTTTCTGGCCAATCTGCACTGAACGATACCTGAAAACCAGCCATCAAACAGAGGATGAATCAAAGCCTCAATAAAGCAGATAGAGCATCAGAGCTTGGTGTAAGAGGCAAAAAAGTAAATAACAATCTAACACATTTTTGCAGGATGTAACATCTTAGAAAGTCACTTGATTATCTATGCATGTATTTGATAAGAAACTCTTTGTTATAACAAGAAATCATGACAGTACAACACATGATAATATAACACAGTACGAGACATCAACAGGGATTTGGTAAGATACAAGTAATACTCTACAAACCAATATATGTGTAATGCAGATGTGTGATTTTTGCCCACAGACTAGACAGCAAACACCTGTTGTATTTTTGTCAAAATTGCCTGCATTTTGAGAGAATGTTCTCTCTGAATTTTAAAAGCCAACAATTTGCCTCAGTGGCTCGGCTGCCAAGATAAACATCGACAACAAGTACAACAATGCAAAATGGGACATTATTATGGATTGCCAAATGAAACTGACTTCCTCCTTTTTGGTTAAAACCATTACATTTTAAATATTGTTATCCATTATTGTAGTCTTTAGTTGAAATGAAAGCCTGCAGACACTCTGCCCTCTAACACATTTGTTATATGTGTTTTTATTTGTTCTCTAGTATTACAGATAACATCTAACAGTGGTTACTGTCTTCTTTGTCTAAGTAAAAATGATTCTTCATACCTCAAATGATTATCTTTTGCTACTCTAAAAATCTAAAAATCTATAAATGACCTCTTAGTCAGGGAGTCAGTTATAGCACACTGCTGTGCATGCCCTTGTCTCGCATTACATGAAATGTCTCACAGTAAATGTCTTATGCGAAAATGTCAGTGCATATTGGTTCTACCAACCCCAACGCTATGTCTTATGGATGTGCACAATATCATGGTTGACAGCTCTTAATATAAGCCGTCAGTAGGGTTAAGATCCTTGCTTGACCACTTGAGATAAATCTTTTTCAAGTGACATTTTGAGTAAGATAAAGTTACTCTCATGGTCACTGGCCAAAGCACACCATTAGCATTCAGCACGTGCACACCCTGGCTCTAACTGCAAGCCCTCCACTCATGACTGCTGTGTGACTACAAAGGATGAATACAAACTGTCTTTATGCAACATAAAAGTGAAAGATTGCTATTCCTACATGCCTCTTGCTACTGTGTACAGTGACAATGCTGTAGGTAGTAAACAATAACATGACCTTCTTACTGTGGCCGATGGCCTTTCGTGTACATTCCTTTTCTTCAATGTCATCAAAATGTGTGTAAAGTGCAGGGATTTCTGTGCAAGGTTACAATAGATGACAATAGGAGATAATACGTTTGCAGACATAAAAGTTAAAAGTAAAAAACTTTAAAAGTAGAGCCTATGAAAAAGAGAAAGAAGGTAGACACAAACACACATAAGCCTACACACAAATTGCACATAATTGACGGTCAGTCTGCAAAGAGGTAAACATCATATCCTGTATCTGTTATGTGACAAACTCTGATAGATGTATGCAAAGATGACTGTTAGTCAAAGGAGCTCATGTTACTAGCCACTCCTGCCAAATCTATTGTGACACTGGGCCAACACTGCAGACATTTGTCTCAATTGTGCCATGTCAAAGTGACAGGAATGGGCTCTGGGAGAGAGCTATGGAAAAGTGATGTCAATAATTTCTTTCACGATGAGGTGGCAAGTGAAAGTCATGAAGCTTCATTTACACAATCATACTCTTAAGGATTTAAAACAGATTCTTGGAATTGATTCCAGGCTCGGCTTTGATCTACACAATAGTCTTGGCAATATTGGCAAGTTATTGGCAGCTCCTTATCTATCTATCTATCTATCTATCTATCTATCTATCTATCTATCTATCTATCTATCTATCTATCTATCTATCTATCTGTCTATCTGTCTGTCTGTATATCACTTATTGTGGAAAAAACATGGTTTTGGAGTAACTTCTCTGTCTACAATCTGCTCAGATGCACCACAGCACCATCAGATGGTTTCCCTCAGTATTACATGCTGTAAATTACTTTCATAAACGAATACATATATTTATTCCCAAGGTTTGTTGGCAACAGTGTTTATTTGATTAGAGAAATGCGGCAGTACTGCATTCCTTCTAAATTTATTTATATTGGAGATTTAAAAGGGATTGGGAGGGAATATTAATAAGATTATCTCTGATTTTGGTCTTAACGTTGCATTAAAACGAATACATAAAGTAAATGGTTGAATTTTTACGATATGATTTATTTACACACCGGGAAACACACTACGGTAGGCTACTTGACATTACCAACAGATGTTCTTACTAGTAGGAACCTTTGTTCGGACACGTTTGTTTTCCGCCGGCGCAATGTGTTAGTCAGACATTCAACACGGGCACTTCCTCCCCACGTGAAACACTCGGTACATGTGAGGAGTAGCACATCCTAAACAGCTCTCCTTACGTTTTAAGGCTACTCATATTTTCTTATATTTTTTTATGGTTATCCATAGTGAGACGATGGAGGTAGTGGAGGAGGACGAGATGCTCAGCGAGGAGTCAGAGGACGAAAACAGCGAATTATCAGACAATGATGTGAGTTTACTTTTATCAAGTCAACATTGGCTAACTGGTTAGCTAGCCCGCTGCCTGTGGAAGCAAATGATTTAAGGCTTTTAATTATACAATAGTCGAACAACATCGCTGTCAAGTTAACTTCTGTAAAACTAACTGCGTCTTTATTGTATACAAAATAGGACAGAGACAGATTTGCGCATACAGTAGTTTAAGACAGTCACGTTTGTCTTAAAACAACAGTCAGGTGCGCATGTGAATAATGAGAGATGTTTTCCTCGCTGTAATCATTCCCACTGTTCATACTGGCTATTAAAAGATCATAATGCGTCATAATGTATATTTAAAAGGTTATCAACAGTTTGAGTTATTCATATCAAGTGATTATGTCACATTTAGAGTCTTTTCAGCATAAAATACCCTCTTTGTGTTTCCCTGTTGAGCTGCGGTGACAGTATAGTAACACAAAGAGGCACTTTGGCACTTAAAAGACTGTAACGTTGAAATATCTACTTGATTTGACAGCTGAAACTTCATGCTAGCTTCAGATACACTTTTAAATACATTTTTGCGCAGAAGGCTTGTGGATTTTGGCCCCCATCACTTACATTGAAAGTGCATTATGAATTGATCTAATGGTCAGTATGAACAGAAGCAACTATTATTGTAAGAAAACCCTCTTTCAATGTTCATTTGGGTACTTGAATATTGTTTTAAGAAAAGATTGTGCCTTCAATTGACGGTGAAATTGACATTTATTTTACTATCACTTTGTTGTGGCAATATGTGTGTTTGGTTGCAATACATAATATGAGTGAGTATATCTAACCAGCTATTGTTTTCTTCAGCTCCAAGAAGCCTTCTCAAAAGGGTTGCTGAAACCTGGGATGAACGTTCTGGTGGATAAACCCAAAAAGTTTGTCAACAATGTGGTGAGTGAGATGATATCAACATACCTGAAATGTGAAACAGCTAACGTGGACATTTAATAATAATACGCTGTCGCATGTTTCGTCATGCAGGAGGGTCTGAAGCAGTGCCTCATTGACTTCAAAAGAGACCTCCCCTGGGTGGAGAGGCTTGACATGACCAACCTGCCGGCTGAAGACGTTCTCGTCAAAGCTGAAGGGAAAGTTCCCAGTGTGGCCAATGGAGAAGTCAATGCAGAAGATGATTTCCAGAGGGAGATGTTCTTGTGAGTGTGTGTGTGTTGAAAATGTAATGTTAAGTAGAAGTCCATTTAACAGGTGCATCAGCCCAAATATTAAACCCTTGAAAAAGTAGTACTGGTTGATAAATCATAAATCAGGATAATAACAGGAGCTAAAATACATCCACCTCCACAGAATGCACCTGTAACCCCTTCATGAAAAACGTGTTTGTTAATTCACAGCTACCGTCAAGCTCAAGCTACAGTTCTTGAGGCGCTGCCCCTCCTAAACAAGCATGGCATATCCACCAAGAGGCCCGAGGATTACTTTGCTGAGATGGCCAAATCAGATCAGCACATGCAGAAGGTGAGCATAATGTAGATCGTTTCATGGAGAGAAAACTGGTTTTCAACTGCAAAAGCTACAGCTGTTTACTTTTTTTTCAAATCTGAACCCATGAATCTATACAATTATAATTATTTAAATAATAAAACAATTATTTCTTTGTTTGTGTGCTTTAAACCTTCCACATTTAATATATAACCTGTGTGATTAGGTGACTTTTTTGTCATTGGCACACTTGCACCTTCTCAGCATCACACTTGAAGTAATATATTGAAAAATAAAAATGTTTTTCTGTTCCTCCGTCCAGATCAGGAAAAAGCTGATTTCAAAGCAGGCGATACTGGAGAAGTCAGAGAAGGCAAAGAAACTCCGCGAGCAAAGGAAGTTTGGCAAGAAGGTTGGTCCCAGTTTAAGTTACTTTTTTGTATTACATATTACTGTATTTCATTCATTGGGAAGTAGCAGTAAAGATGGAGGTTGTCCACCCTGGTACAAGTGTTGAAAGTACCTTTTTGCATGCTAGGTCCAAATCGAAGTGATCCAGAAGAGACAGAAGGAGAAGAAGGCCATGATGTCGGCTGTAAAGAAATACCAGAAAGGTGGGTTCATTCCAGCTTCCTTCCAAATCCTTCTTTTTTTTTTACTGCACCAATAGAGGTGAAAACTGTGTGACTGACATTTGTTCTGCACTGGTAAAAAAAAAAAAAAAAAGTGGCAACCAGTTTCAATGGTTATTAATGCAGAATACCTTGCTATTCCCCAAAATCTTCATGTGTGACTGTGTTTTCAAATTCAAGCTGAGGTTTAACATTTCTGATCCTCCCCGCTCTTAGGAATGACTGACAAACTGGATTTCCTGGAAGGAGACCAAAAGACGGGTAAAGACTCTGCTCAGGGCTCCAAGAAGGCATTAAACAAGAAGGGGTAAGTTCAGGTTCAGCTTTGTGCTGTAATAAACATCAAGCTTTTGCTATATTTGTGGTATTTTCTCAAAACCTTAAACATGACTGCTGTTTTGACAGCCCCAACGCAAAGAGAAAATATAAGGACCAGAAGTTCGGCTTCGGAGGCAAGAAGAGCGGAAAGAAGTGGAACACCAAAGAGAGCCATAACGATGTGTCCGGTTTCCGCGCCAAAGTGGCTCATGCAAAGGGCGGAAAAGGAGGAAAGAAAGGCAAAGGAGGGAAACAAAACGTGAGTCACACACACACACAAACACTGCTGACTGATTTAATAAATGTAGGAATCTTTCTCAAAGGAACTGATGTAACTCTTGTATAACTTTGGCAGGAAGTGTGTGCGTGTAGTGGCGGAGAGACGTGTGATGCATTCAGTGTGATGCCTCTGTTACAAGAGTCTGGATGTGTTACACTACTTTGCACTCTGTAATATAAAGTCTGTTTTAGCCAAATTAGTCTCTCCACTGTGGGCCCAGAACAAAGTCACACACACACACACTGCATCCTCCTATAATAAACTATTACATCAACCTCATCAATCAACCAATTTTATTGATTGTTGTATTCGTTGCAGGCCACAAATAGTAAGAGTTTAATACCTTACAGCATCCACCCTAAAAATAGATGCTGTCTATTTTTTTTAAATGGGCAAAGTGGAACAGTAGTGAATAATCTCAAAAATGTAAATTAAGTGTGCCAGGGGGTTTTGGATTTGTTTAGGCACAAAGGATCTGGGTTGCTCATGTGTGGCACAGTTCTGATCTCTTTGTGGCTGTTCAAACAGAAACAACAGGAGAAAACCTGATTGTCTCCAGTAGAGGCAGTCACAAAAAAGATGTCTGAGTCATTCAGAAAGGCTGAAAAGTTTCTTCTGCATGATGGTTCCTTTTCAAATACCAATGACAGACAAAAAGAAAAAGATAGAGAGAGAGAGAGAGAGACAGTGAGTGTGCTACATATACTAGCATATACTCTGGAGGCTGCCGAGTCACCTTTCAAACCAATGCAGTGACCCCAGATTAACATGTGTTTGAATGCTCTGAAACTCTAGACATTTGAAACTTAACTGTGATCACAACCTCGTCTGTCAATCACACTCTCGAACTGTAAAAACAAACAATAAGATCAATGTCATCAAATGGATAATGAGAATCTGGTGACAACTTAGAAAAACTGCTCTGTACTGTAGATAAGCTAATTTTTTAATCTTTTGCTTGCAGAAACGTCCGGGCAAGTCTGTACGCAAGAAGATGAAGTCTCGCTCTTAAAGACAGACGGAGGCTGGTCGATAGGCTGGACTTTGGACTTTGCTTCTAGACAGGAACATGGACTCTTCTTCTTCACTTTTGGTACAATATGCCTTCCAGAAAATGTGTCTGGATTGATATGGAGGACTATCTTTTACCCCCCTTCAAATCCACACATAGAAACGGAGAGAGAGAGACGTCCTGTCATACTGCTAAGGAAGCTGTTTGATGGACATGGTTGCAGACTGGACTGCATAAAGCTACACAACCTACATGTTTTCATATTTACAGTTTTCCCAAGGTTCTTAAGAAATTGAGAGAACTTAATAGTTAAGTTTTCTTTATTAGTTGTCATTTTTTTGTATATGCCTATTTGATAAGGTGGTTTAAAGCCACTTTCTGTGATTATGCCTCCA
Source organism: Euthynnus affinis (assembly GCA_029490765.1). Classification (NCBI taxonomy): domain Eukaryota; kingdom Metazoa; phylum Chordata; class Actinopteri; order Scombriformes; family Scombridae; genus Euthynnus; species Euthynnus affinis. Next base: position 25,223,522 of record CM055848.1, on the reverse strand, counting down.
TATCTACACAAACCTCCTCGCCATATAATGTGTGTGTGTGCCCAGTGGAGTTTGGTGTATTCAGTTTTTATTTTTTTTCTAACTCAGCTCCTTGACATGATTGATTCTCTCCCATGTGACATGACATTTTATAATATTGAGCAGCTGTCAGTTTTGCCCTTTGCCGTTCATTAATATGATTAGTACGTGATGGCCAAGTGTGCTTTGTGTAGACCTGTGCAAATATTTCCTCCCCCTGCAAGTGTTTTTCTTAGGTCTGCAAAGATGGAAATACAAAAGGGCAGCCTCTGGCGATGACAACTGTTATATTTGTATGATAAACAAATAAATCTGAAAAAGAGGTGTTCACTTTACGGAGATCTCCAATCTGTCTTTAATGGTCTAACTTGATGCACGCAGGGCAGCTTCCTGGTGTTTGGTGACGTCTGTGATGAATCGGTAGAAATTGAATCTCTCGTCGTTGCGGTTGGACGGGATCTGTGGGGGGGAGGATAATGATAATGGACGGATATGAGTAAGATCTGGAGATAAAGGTGGATTTAAAGGACCATTATATTTATAAAAAAAAAAAATAAAAAAAACAACTGCTCATGCTTGTGTTGTCCCCTTTTAGGTTTCATTGCTGATATTAAAAAAAAAAAGTCTTTTGTAATATTCAAAATTCTGAAAGCAACATAGAACATGGTTTTGCTCAAAATCCACTAATACTTTCGGGTTCATAACATTTACATTTTGAAATAGAGGCAATGATCTGTTGTTCACCTCCATAGGAATAACCATGAATGTAGAACCTTTAAGTAAATGAAAGCTCCTCATATATGTTAGTCTTACATGACTTCATGTAATATATTTCATATTCTCACTGATTTGGCTCCTAGCCCAGAAAGTAACATTTTTCCAGCCTCTAGATTAGGCATGGTCAGATTCAAAATTTTACTGAAGGATGTGTGTGCCTGAATTCAGCTCCTCCAACTAAAGTGCTACTCTCTGCTCACCCTGATTCGCTGCAGTTTGGTTATTAATACTAATGAAATGGTAAAGAAATGTTTTCCTCACCAGTGGAGTGGACACCCATCCAATCTCCTGACTCTCAGTCACTGGCATTGCATATTTCTTGGTGGGTTCCTCACGAGCCTTGTGAAAGGCCTTGATGAAGTCCACTTGAAAAGAAGGAAAGTACATGATCAGAAATTCATTCTCTCCGACTCCGTTCTGTTCCAAGATTACAAGAGGCCAAAATTGTAAACCAGGAAGCTTAACCCAGCATGGATTTGACACAGAGAGAGAGCTCATAGGTCATATGTAAAATAAAATAAAACGGTAACAAACCCATTCCTGCCTGCATTTTAACATCTCCAATCAACAAACCTGTACCACTAGAATACATGAGGACTGTGACTTAGCAAGCGCAAATTTGAAGCATCACAAATTCTGATTTTGCAAGCATGCTTTCCCTCCCACAGTCCACACTAGATATGCAAAAAAATATGACTATCGTGCGACATGCTACCAGCATGCTGGGATAGGCTGCAGTTGTGCAGTGACCCTGAGCATAAATAGCTAAAATGAATCAGTTGACAATTACTTGTCATGTTTAGAGGGTTGTTATTCAATCAGTAATTTTGACCACATAAACATAAACAAAGTACGGTATATTTATGTTTGTTATACCTGAATAAGAATTGACAAAATATTCAATGATGTAAACAAACATTTTAAGCAGAAGAAGACGCTAATAAATAAGGTGTCAACAGTGCTGTGCATTAAAAGCAAGTTACTTTATTCCCTTTAACTTTAGTTTCAAGAGTAAACTTACAGTTTTCTGCAATCACTTCGGTTGGTTTCTTGGACATGGGTTTGTCTGGCAGGATATGTACTAAGAGACAGTGGAGACACATTGTAGAGGAAAAGCAGAGAAGGAAGATGTGTGTGATTAAATACAGTGTAACAACCTATATACAGGTAGCACAATGCCACAAAGGCGCACAGAGCTGGTTTAATTTTCATAGGCTATCTAACTATCTTCATATATGCAAATTCTCACTGTTGTTAGAAAAGAGCTTTAAATGTCTACTTTTTTTGTTTGCATTTGAATCACAAAACAGTGATTTGAATCATTCAGAGTATGTGAACATGGTTTCTGGAAATCACATATTGCTTTTTAGCTGTACAAAGTTAGCCAATATCTAGCTGATAGTAACAAGAAATCATCTTTTGTGTTGTAAATAAGGATAAGAGGTGAAGAACTCACGTTTCCTGTGTGGATTGATGCTGAACTCCGTGTGGAGTTTCTGGTGTCTTTGCTCTTTCCGGATCGTCTCCACGTGAATCTGGTTTTGATGGACCAGATCAATTTTATCCCTTCCTGCCATGGTGTTTAAAACCGAGCAGCACTGATACTGACACAGCTGGTACAATTAGAGGCTTTTGACGAAGTGTTGGAGTTTATGCTTGATTTCTATGCGCGTTACCTAGCAACAGTAAACAGACCAGCTGCAGTAACAGGACTCAACCACACGATGGCGTAACACGCTCAGCTTTGTTTCATGATGGAGGCGTACAACAGCTCATAGTACTGTATTACACAGAAATGTCATACAGTAAAAACTAACATAGCCGACACTAACTTAAAACTAAAATTCTAATTAAACATTGTAATATATAATTCTAGTTTTTGTTAACACAACAGGAATAATTAAGTTGCCATACAAGTGCTGTTTCTCCCTTTTGAAGACATGATTTCTTTTGTTGCTTAGACTGATACTTTTGTATACTTTTGATTTCGCCATTTATGGCAAATTACTGTTCACAAATAAATGTTATTCTCATGTATAGCCTCATATAAATAGCTATATTATATACCAGTGGTTCAAGTGGTCAAGGACCCCTAAGCTGACACACATTAAATTACAGGCCTGGTTTTTGCTTTTAGATGTTTTATTACAAAAAGTGTATGAAACCCATCACCAATATAGTCATACATTCGGTCATTGTGTTATTTATGGATGGAATTATAGTGTATATAGATTATTTATATATCACTTTTCACAATCATCAAGTACAAAGTGTTTTACAAAGGGCAAGCATAAGGTAATAAAATAATACATAAGGTCAAAAAATAATGTGAAAACTGTAAAAATAAAATAAAAAAACATTAACAAATAAGACACCAATAAAACAATACAATACAATTATATACAGTATATGTGCATATAAATTCCTACATATACAGTATCTACATGCATAGAGACATAGCCTACACAACCTCACACACATGCACGTTTGCCAGATTAAATAGGATTATAAGAATGCCTTACAGTAAAAGAGAAATTTCAAGAGCAACGTAAAAGAAGACTTATTTTGCAAGTCTGAGCTCCTCAGGCAGGTCGTGATGCCCTGAAAGCTCTGTACCCTTAATCTAGTCCTCGACCTTGCCTTTGGAACAGCCAGGAGGTTCCTGCCCAGCAAAATCATTATGTGCCTAATTCTATAAAGTGTTAAGCACTTTGCTCTGTTATTGCTAATAAAAACTCTTTAAATAAACATTCACTCACTTTCATTCAATAAAAATGCAGCACTGCTGGAATATTAAAGTGATTGTTTCTAAGTGTTGTTACAATGGAGATTAGATCTCCACTAAAATATTTACAAATCACTTACAAATGAAAGTTTGAGGCAAAATTATATGTTTTTCTCTGCCCAGAAGAATCATAATGTTTCTTCTTATTTGATATTTGAACTGCTTGTATAAACAGGGATTCAGACCGTATTATTGGTGGTGCTTTTTACCCATAAAGCAGGATTATCATTGCATCACATTACATTTTAACTACATTTCTTTACTTTGTTCTAAAGTGTTCTGGTTTTCTGACTAACTGCCCTCATCAGTAATAAATTCAGTGTTATTTCTAGAAATCATGCAAACTCTTGAAGTCAAAAATTGAGAACTGATTGACTGCAAATTTTCTCATCAACAAATCTGGGCATGTATTAATCTCTCAGAGCATTTGTTCATCCCAATGTACACTATATTTCACTCAAGCCACGTATTGGGTTTGTTTGCTCCAGGCAAACAAATCCAACAGAATGTCATGAAAGAGTGATGAATGAATGAATGAATATGTCCAGTCTACATGGAAATGTAGCCAGCCTGAGTACAGTGTGATTTTTGTTTTTGCTTGCATATGTTCTCTTAGGGGGCGACAGATGACAGTTGAGGCATTTTTCTCAGTTCACTCACCAGGACTGTCTGCTCTAAGTCTGAATTTTGCACACAGTGACACTTTCACTGCATGTGCACAATCCTATGGGGTCTCCTCGCTTAATTTAATGGCTTTGAGCATTTCATGCTAACGAGAAACAAACTTTTGAAGAATAAAAAAGAACTACCCAGAAGACCAGTGACCTCATGACAGTGCATTGCGTGTAAAAAAACCAGTAGAGTGGCATTTCTCCACATTGTCTTGGAGTACACTCGACTTCCCCTGCTCTCTGTGGTGTCATGGATCACACATAAATAACAGTACTTTCACATTTTGTAAATAGTACTTACAGTCGGGTGGTTGCTGTGCCATGGTACACTTTCAAGGCTGCAGTGACAATAGCTGGCTGCCTGCTGGGTTCTCACCACTTGTCTACTCACATAGGGATATCTTATTTCATTTCCCTTTCATTTGGTTTCCCCTTCTCCTCCAGCATTCCTCCTTCCACGCTGTCCCCATCTGTTCTTCTAGGATGTAATCATTTTGTTTTTACGCTCTCCTGGTCCTGTCTTTGTCGGGGGTGTGAGCTTCTGTGTGGTTGTGTGTGTGTGTGTGTATGTGTGCGGGCATGCTTCCTCTCACAGTAACAGATAGCTTAATAAAGGTTGAGATGTTCAGCTCTGGGTTCGCATCTCATAACTTGATTCAAGCTTTATTGGCCCCTACATGAAAGATATAATGGAAACAGGTAATAACTCTAACACTGGAAAGGCTGAGGAGAGGGATGATTTCAGCATGGATAGGCGACAAGTCCCCTGTGGTGTTTGTGTTTGTGTGTGAGGAGGAGTGAGCAATATGTATTATGGGAGGATGGAGGGCCTTGTGGTGTCAAGCTTTGTTCCCTGGCTACTGTCACATTGTCGGACCGTGTTATCATCAAGGCAGTTTTTGAGTTCCTCAGGCTGGGAATAGTCAGAGGCCAGTTTGTGAGTTTGTTCAAACTCTACATGCCAGGGAAACAATCACAGATGGTGTGTGAGTTGACTAAATGTGACAAGGTTTCAGCTAACTAACATCTATAGTTAAAGAGGAGGTGTTTTAAGCCATAAGTGGTAACAAGGGGGGGCTCTAATCTCCGTCATCCCCCGAGTGTTAGTAGGAAGGAAGCAATTAATGATTGACTAATGTGAGGTGAGGTGTGGTGAAAGCGTTATCTTGTAAAGATTTGAGAAGGTGGTAACAGTTTTTTTTACGGTTGGTTACGTGCATGGCTCAATAGTGAGTGCGCACCTTGAAAACTCTTCACACAGTCAACACAATTATGGACCAGACTGTGATGACATTTGCATTGCTTTCACACAAAAAAGCATTCGATGACTACAGCCTTAAAATTTCCTGAATAATTTTCTCATTTCTCTCAAACACTAACATGTATCTATATGGACAGCAATTTGCCAAATAATAACCACACTGAAATGCATCTATATTCAACCAACCCTCCACCAAAAAAACAAGAAATAAAGCCCATTGAAACCTGCACTGTAGTACATTTCTATAGAGAAGTACAAATCTTACTATGGTTTGTAAAGTTTGTTTAAGATGCATCACGTATTGCCTGTTGTAGGTGTTTTTTTATATCAGTGTGTTTTGTTTGACATGACTTGTTATCAATTGAAATCATGTGTCTGAGGGAAGGATTTGCTTTTGTGTGTAAAATGAGCTGCTTGTGCTCCACAGTGTGCTGGCAAAGGTGACTGTGTGAAGAGTTTTGACCTACGCATGTGACCGATTGTAAAAAAAAACAAAAAAAAACTGTTAATGACATGCCGTTCACCTTATTGTTTTTTCTTAAGTTTGTCTTTTAGATCGTCTTTTCCTTTAGTTTTTTATCTTGTCTTTGTGTTGTTGGTCACAGTTAAAGTAATAAATATTCAGTTTTGTTCAGTAATTATTATAGCAGTGTAGTATCATTATTTTCTTGCTAGTTGTTGATTGCATGATTCAAAAAAGACAGCCTACACATTAAAGCATAATCTATCTTGTGAGTCTGCACCTCTATTTCGATGTGACACACCTGCTGGGGATTAGGTTGCTGCCATGATTGTCTTGCTGTTAAACATTACTTGTGCTCTGAGGAAAGCCTCTGTCTGAAATGCATCAGAAATTATATTCTAATTTAGGACGCATCAGATTTGACTGTTGTAGCTGTAAAATAAAATTAAGTTACTTTTTCTGTGACTAAGAAGTATTTGTATCTTAATATAATGTTTTGGGAGAGCAAACATACTGAAATTCTTGCAATTTAGATTCTTTTTATAGAAAATGAGAGGGCAGTAGATATGAATACGCTAAGAGTCCAAGAGCAATGATAACTGTAATGAGGTTGGTTTTGAGAAGATCACACTATCAAAGCTCACACACTTTGATCACATTATCAAAGCTTTTTTTTTTCATGACAGAAATCTTTTTAATTTTAACAAATCATCCATAAAATATCTTAACATTCAGACCCCATGAAGAGAAGAAAGACCTGTTTAGAAAAGTACACAGAGTTAGACTTATAATCTGAGTGTGAGTGCCTTTTCCCAGGATCCTGCATTATCCCTGCAGACCACTTGCACCCTCTCAAGCTAACTCCATGCCACAGCACCAGCTGAAACCTGACCTTTCCTAACACAACTCTGTTTTAATTACCATGTGCCCTTCAGCGCCTGCTAATTAAAACACCATGTCATGTATTATTCAGCCATTTTCTCCACCATTGCTCAAACATAAAACAAACGAGAGGTGTACACTTTTTCCCGTCACACTCCATCTAATCCACTAACATATGTATGATGGCTAATGAAAGCTGCTGATATTTTCTAAGAGGAGGAAATGTTTGCTGAGGTTTTTAACCTTAATGAAATCCCTTAGTAGTTTTTTTTTTTTCTTTTCATTTTTGTAGAAGCTGACCTTTGCCTGGAGTGTTTGTGACAGAGATTCAAAGGAAGCTGTATCATTTTCAATCAAGCACCACTTAATAAAAGTGCAAATTGATTTTCTGTTTCACAAACCTAGTCTGGAATTGAATTTTAAAGAACTGCTTTAATTGAAAATGCACCAGTATAACCAGTGATCAGCAGACAGAGGTGTATGGTAACCCCCAAAATGAAGATAAGGACAATATATGAATATATGTTTGGTATATATTTAGGTATAAACAATAAATAATGTAGCTGTAGTTTTTGACTTATTAATATTAATAATAGTAGTTCTAAATATATGCAAACATAACAAATTGAACTGGCATGCCTGAACAAGTCTTGACCTTGGAAACAGCAGTTTGAGAAAAGATTTTTTTTACTCAAGGTCACTTATTAGCATTTTGCAGTGCTTTCAACCACATCTTGATGTCAACTGAGCAAACTCCATCTGAAGGAGATTTGACTGTGTTTCTTTTGGTATATAAATGTTACCAAAAAAAAGGACACTCTTTTAATGCGTTTTGTACAGATAGCATGTATTTCTGATTTGGGAAAAGACATGCTTCTTTTCCTGCAAGATGAGTTTAACATCGATTTTCTGTGTCTCCACCACCAACAAGTCTTTGTACTAAAATGACTAAATTCTTCCACTGCTATGGTTAAGGTGTTGTTAAGTTTAAGCAACTGCAGTAACAATCCTGCCTCTTGGAAGTTATATTTACATATATAATACTAATTATCTTTGTGCACTGAAAGCTCTTGGAAATGCTAGGGAAAGATACTGGGCTTGATTTAATGTTAGTAAAGTAAACAGTGACTTGAAGCAAAACATGCAACAAGTTTACTTTGACATCTAACTGAAACCACAATCTTTCCCGAACTGTTACTGGCGATTTTCTATGTTTTTATAATTGTCAACTAATCTCATGTAGACCTCCGTTGTTGTCCAATAACTATTAAAAACACGCCAACGGGCCACACTGCTGTACTGGGTGACATATTTCTTGGCCCCAAAGATTATGGGTATGTTAATTTGCTTAGAAAAGGCTGCTAAGACTAATAACAGCGATCATATTTTCAGTCTCTGTAAATGGAACCGCACTGCCTTGCATATGCAATGGCCACATTACAAGGAACAACTCTCTAAAGACTGAAAATGTGATCATTAGTCTTTGGAGCCATTTCTAAACAAACTAATGTGACCCAACTCTTCAGGGCAAAGGAACATGTCACAAAGTGTAACGTCATGGCTCACTGACTTGTTTTTAATGTTTTTTGGACGACAACAGACAACTGTGGCACAGAAGAATAAGACATACCAGGCTTTGGATACACACACAGTACTTTTAAGTGGGATTCATTCATTGTTTGGCTCTGCACATGAGATTTGTTGACAATAAGAAAAACATAGAAAATTGCCAACCATATCTGTTAACCAAGGTGCTTTTGTTGCCTTTACATAACCACATGTGGGACTCAGCATGTGAATCGCAGTCTTCAGGATCACATCCCTACGACTTGCGTGCAGTGCCGCTGAACATAATCCAGGCAGGATCACATTTTCTGCAATATGTATTTAACAAAACAAATTGGTATATAAATATAATTTTCCGGAGTGAGAGTTTCCAGTGAAACTACTTGGATTAGGTTAGAGGAAAGATTTTGGTAATGGTAGGAAATGTTTATCGCAATCTCCGGTGTCAAAGCCGCACTTTGTATGCCCAGTGAGAACGCCTCCTTTCACAGTCTCGTCTCCACCATAAAAATCAATCAAATTATACCATGGTGCCATATGAACCTTTAATTAGGGGGAAAAAATGTTGGTTTTCACACACTAATGAAATTAAAGTTTCTCACCAGACAATAAAGATTTTGAACTTTACTCAAAGTATCACATTAAGCCGTGCACTGATCTCCAGTGAAGACCGTGAGAAAGTGGTTTTGTGGTTTGGCTCTGGACCCCCGTGTCTGCTCTGTCTGTGGCTGCCAGTCAACCAGAACACTAATCTAACAGTAGATAGAATCCCACCCATCTCAGCCCTTTGTCTCCTCACGTACTGCGATAATAATTTATCTCAGCTTTTTATCTGATCAGAAGGACTGTGGTGTTTACTTATCTGATTATGGATTTTTAGTCTCCTCTCATTTTAAACAACACATGTTTGGAGAAGCGGGGCACCTTTATGCAGGAGCACACATATAAATTCACATACTCACACACCTCCACATTGTGACTGTTCTAGCTGTTCACCTTGTGTTGGAAACAACAGGTGATAGCAGTTCACATGTACTGGCACATGCACAAACACACACATACTGATACACACACTTCTCCCTTCCAGTTTGTTTTGATAGTCTTGTAGGTGTCTGGGGCTCACTGGAGACATCGTAGTCGTGGGAAAGATGTCTTGCCATCAGATGGTAGCCCTGTGTCACCATTGCTCTTGTCTGTAATCTCCTGTTTTGTCTCACTGAAGGAGACTTTCTCAGGTGGGACAGACCACAGCAGAGATTACTGCAGCACAGATTAGGATATAGAACTCACTGCAGGTGGCTGTAACACAGTGTGAGTACCTCAAACATAGCAGATACACAGAGAGTGTATTTAGCATGCCATTAGATATGCAAACATAATAGAAATGACGGGGGAAAATGAGCAATTTCCACATTAAAGCTGTTGTTAAGTTGTTGACTAATGCTCGGTAGCGGAGCTGAACACTTGATGATCACAAGTGTTTCGTGGCTATGAGGCTTTGTATTCACTTTTTCACCTCAGTTTTTTAAGCTCATCATTTATATTTTGTGGAGAAATTAGTTTGATACAAAAAGTAACTAAATTTAAGCAAAAGAAAATCTATAGTTATTATCCACATGATAATAATAATAACCTCTCTAACTCAGCTTTAACTCACTTGCACTCTTGCAAACTTCCCGTTGTGTGTTCTTAAACTCTTGGACTCTTGGACTCTTGGACACTTGCTCACAATGTCTCTCTTGATCTATCAGCACCTCTGCTCTGTCCACTTACAGTTGACTCCCTTTCAAAAAAAACATCAACTCCTGTCTAGAAATACTAAGTCAATAAGTTTTTTTCATGAGTCTTAGTGGTCTCAACTGCTGAATTTGTCATTTTTGAGATTATTGTTCCATTAATACAATTTAAATACTTAAAGTAGGCTTTGATGTCTTCTGTGTGGGCTCACTTGCCACACATAAGACATTTTTACAGTGTCTGTTACATACTTCATGAACCTTTATGAGATTCAGCATGGAAGTTAGTCTTTACCTAGCTATCTTGGCAGCTAACTTCTGACAGATAAAGAGTAGCTCACTACGCTTGATGGTTAGTTAGATAATTGCCAGCGACACAGTCAAGGGATTATAATCATTTCTGTAGTAATTTAAAAAGTTGAACTTTAAATGTCTCCCTAAAAAATGCTCAAAACATCCGATCGAGGCACAAATATAACACCACACCCAGGCTGCACTGTGAGTTAAAAACTCAGGTGTGTCCAACAATGCTTGCCTTGTGCTACATTTAATGGGCACATAATCTAATTTTTCCTCGTATTTGCCTCCTGTCCGCAGTAGCTTGTCTTCATTAGCAGCGATGTCCCGGAGTGTGCGTGTCAGGTTGATGGGTTTTCTCTGCCTTGCCTGCTAGCACAAGCAAGTGATTAGCTCAATGTTAGCTGAGTAAGTGGTGGCAAGACAGGACACCCCTGGGTTAGTGTGTGTTCATTTGTGTCTGTATGTGTGTGTGTGTATGTGAGAGGCAGTTTGCATTGTTGTATGAGATGAAACATGAGCGTTTTTGCATGTGACAGATTGCTTGCACACCCAGACTAACACTCCATTGATTTGCTGAAGACATTGTGTTTTTTTTGCTCTCCGCCCCGATGCCTCACTTAGCACCTAGCTCAGTAATGTGTGTGTTTGGTCTTCTGGTGAACACAACATCACTCAGGAGTTCATAACACATGCAGGGTTGCACATACGTACACATACAGACAATACAAACAATCACGCATGTGCAAACTCATAACATTTCATCTGTTTTCATCACAACTCCAGATGTGGCCTCCCCTGTATGTGAGCAGGTGTGTGTGTGTGTGTTTTGACAATAATGCCAAAACAGGAAAAGCACAGGTGTAAATAATAAATATTAAAGACAGCTGAATTCTATTTAGCAGCTTCACTTTTAGGGTCCTTGTACTGTGCATGCTGGCTCACTGTCACACTGCTGTGGCTTACTGGGACACTCAACAGATTACAGCCATTGTCAATGATATTAGTAACACCTGTGCTTTTCCTACTAAATGACAAGTTAAAATATCTGCAGTGAAAAAGGTTAATTATTCAACACTAGAAAACGTTGAAAAAAATCTGTCAACATCAATATCTATACAAAATTTATAACAACAGACACAAAATTCTTAGGAGCATTTCCCAGAAATGTCTCAATAGCACAATGAGCACAATCTAAAAGCAAAGGCTATAAAGAAATGTAAAAATAAGCCTATATTTATTTGGCTATTACAAGACATGCATAGTTATGGGTACTGGTTGATATAAAAAACATAAATAAAAACAACAATTTAAAGGTCATTTCACCTAGATTAAAAGGAAAATCCTTGCAGCCAGAACTAGAACATAATCTTTATTCCAACCTAATTGATCTCACTGATGGTGTGTTTCTGTTCTTTAGTCTTCTAAAGTCTTCTTCTTCTCTGTGCAAGTCCGTTACTTGCTGGAGGCCTGTGCTGATCAGTTCAAGCTCAGTGTTCTTGAAAACAGTAACCTCAAGTCCAGTCCTCCAGCTTTCAGGCACTCAGATCCAAGTTTCTCATTTCCATTTTGTTCCAATGTGCTGGTATGTGGTTTGCTTCATGGCACCGTGACCCAATCAACCTCCTGCTTAGCCATTGCTAATTCCCTCATTAACTTTCCAGCATAAATAGATATCACTTTTCAGTACCATTCTGTTAAATTGTCTCTTGCCAAGCAGCTGTAGCACTGCAACCATTTCTATTACCTGTACCTGTTTGCCTATTACGTATCTGCCTGTAATTACTTCCCTCCCTTACCACCAATTGCAAACATCTTCTGGCCTGTCAGAAAATTGCCGCCCTGTGTCCACCACTTTGGATTTGTTTTTCTTATTCATCTGTAGTTGGTTATCTGTAAGCCTTTTTTGTTTAAATAAATAATAATGCCATTCACCACTTCAGTTATGTCATTGTCTGGATTTTTCTGGATACTTGTTTCTAGCTTCAATAATTGTGATCATCTGTGTTTCTTTTTTTCCTTCTCCCATATGTCTTAAAAGAAAATATGCTTGTGTACACTCTGTTTACTTCAACACAATGTTGTTTTTGAGTTCTCTAAGTTGGACAGAGGCAGAGGACGGGATATGAAGCTCAATATCACAAGCAGTGAAAGTCTAATTTCAGTAAGTTCAAATGAGTTTGCCTCCATATCCAACCTCTTAATTTGTTTGGGAAAATTCCATCCAAGTTAATTCATATCAGGAGGCAAGACTTGCCTTAGGAAAGTGAAAAACAATTTCAAGGTTTTATAACATTCTTATTGGTTGTCTGTGCAGCATAGAGGTCTGACAGCTCACTAAAGCCTTATCGCAACATGAAGCAATCCCTTTTTTATGATTTCACATTAGCTTTTAATGCGATGATTTTCATTTCCACTTTTAAAAGAACAGATCACATCGAGACTTTAATGGCAGCTCTTCTATTCTCTTTTCAAAACATCTTGTGAGAGAATGATTTGGACAACATTGCTAAATGTAGCCTGAAAAAGTGAGATGAGCCATGAATCCTTGTTCATGTACTTGCTCATACAATCATCTCCATAATGACTGGTTTTCACAGCATTAGGGCCAATATACACAGACTGCTATTTTAGGCGATGTCAGTAGATAATGCTGCCAGTTAAAGGGATACAGGAATGAGAACTGACAATGAGGACAAAATCCGTGATCTTCCTCATAAAAAAAACTGCTGGAGGACTTGACAGTTGGCAGTAAAATCACCAATAATGGACGTCAAAGACTTACACTACAAATGGGCTGACAAACCCTATTAATGCATGGTTCAGATTTGACTGTAGTTGTTGTGTGATGTGGAAAGTGTTCTTTGGGATTTAATTACAATGGCTGCTGAAGGTTGGGTTTCATCTGAATTAGAACTGGAGCCAGTTGTACCAGCTCTTTTTGAGGTCAAACTTAGCCTAGCCTAACATAAGTGCCACTGATGTACAGATTTACACATCACTAAATTAAATCAAGTTGCACCACATGAGCATCTTTTATTGAGGTGACTAAATATGTATACCCAGTAACTGCTTGTTAAAATATGACCTGTTTAGAATGGAATATAGTTGATACAAGTGACCTGACAGGTAATTTTATATTGCTTCCAAAAGTGAGGATTTTGACTTATATTGCATGAAAATAATACAATACATCTCAAATTGCAAAACATTTAGCCAATAATGTTATTTCAAATGACCAATTAACATTAGATAGGTTAGCATGAATACCACAGGAGTGCATGACTACTACTGGCTCTGCAGCACACATATTTCTCTATGACATACGTTTCTGACATATAATATCACACACATATCTCTATAAATAAAGTGATAAAAGTCAGTAAGATTTAATATATTGCTTGTCTTATTTTGAAAGTTATACTATAGCAACACAGATCTTTCTAGCAACCAACTTACACATTCATATAGTCTTTACTTACTATGACTTTTCTCAAGTTTTAATAGCGCAACCTGATTAAGCAAATCATGAATTTGAAACTGTTACTAAGAACTTGACACACATACTAAGTGAGGAATTTAGGAAATGCAGGTACAAACTAATTCCAATTATATATAACTGGGCTTTTTTTAAAACTTTTATTATGCAATTAAGCTTTTCTCTTTATGCATTTCTTGGATGTGGAGAATTTATATTATTTCAGTCATAATATTTTTGGTTAATTTCCTTGGTGGCTCTATAGCGTCAGCTGGTATTCTCTAACGTCAGATGAGCAGTGCTCTCTCTCACTCTGTGGTGTTTACTGCCTCACTGGTTAGAATCATTAACCCTCTGTAGCTGTGGGGCTAATAACACAAAACCAAGTGTCCATGGCTCAGATCTCCTGAATAGGGTGATTGTTGGGAGAGAGTGATGGGGTTATCACTCATGTCAAATTCCTGGCCAAAGTGGCCACTTTGTTTAGGAAAAAGATCTGGCTTTGTCACGGCTTGGCAGTCATTCATTCCCCCCGAGTAAAAGGAGCTTAAGACAGCAGAACAGGACCTCGACAAGATAGTTTTGCTGCCATGTGGAAATCTTAATTCCAAAGTTACACGTTTTTATTTTTTCATTACAGTTTAAATTTGACATGGTTGTCTGGGTGTTCTGTGCATGTCATGGCTCATTTGACACATTCTTATCTGCTGATAATCCACCACATGATTTCTCCTGTCATCAATCAGAAAACAATCTATTTTCCACAAGTCCTGGATAGCTGGCTTCTTGGAGATATAAGATTTTCATCTGGCAGTGATTTGAGACACTGAAAGTGAAGACGGCCACTTAATCACTCCCAACACGGACTTACTGAAAGACCCAGCCATGACATGCAGGGATGATAAATACGTCAAGCCATCAATTAGGAAATTTAAAACGGGCCGTATATAACTTGACAGGGACATCAAGGTTCAAGGTGTGGTTGGCCATCACTGAGTGTGAATCTCCACAGATATAATACAGTGTGATGATGGCTAAGGTCACACAAAAGATTAGGTTTCTGCATTCTACTTTATGGAAGAAACAGTGACTCACACAAGCATAAACATAAGTTAAACAGCAAGTTAAAGTAAGATCCAAATGTATCAGAAACTTGAGACTTAAATGATGCTTGTTTATTGCAAAACAAAAGCTCTGATCTACATTAGCCACAAGTTAGAAGAATTCCTCGTGACAGAAAATCCTGCAACTAAACTGGAAAGCATGGCAGGGCTCTACTTCACAATGTGTTGGGTATGTTACAAAATATTTCCTCTGTTTGAAAGATTACAACATACCTGCACTTGGAGCAGTCATTTTTGAAGGTTGAGAAATCAGAACTAAATTGCTGTTCCAGCCTTCTCTCTTTCTCTCTTCTGTTGACAGTCCAGCTAAATGTCAGATCTGTCAACGGCTACCACTTTACCCCAAGCGACAAAAGAGGGGTCAGGTTGCCGCTGTGGTTCAGTATTTGCTAGGAACCAGGAGAGGCTTGACACATGAGAGGTTGGATTCTGGAGTTAAAGTTATTTCTCTTGAGTACAACATTTGTGTTTAATCCTAACACATATTTAAACTGTTATGACTTTGTCGAGTGTAAAGCTCGTACCCCTCTGCTTCTTTAGGGTCTAGATTTTCAGCTTCTTCTTTTTCAATTGTCCTTTCAAACTTAACTAACTGCTAAATTCTCATATTAAAGCTGAATCCAAATATCAGAGAGAAAAGACTGTAGCACACTGATTGATTTGCAGCCTTTACGAGTTCAGTCAGAAAAGACCGATATTTGAATAATAGTAGAGTCTCACATAAAAGCCAAATGTGCAGGAAATTTTCAGTTTCATGCACAGTAATATAAATACCCTATATATACCCTGGAATTTTCTTGAAAAAAAAAAGCATTGTTAATGTTTACATTCACTGATTCTCACCAAAATCCATAATGTATCCTTGAGTTTGACACATTTCCTTCTTCATAAAACATTTGCAAAGTCAGTTTGTTTGAATATTTTTGAAAGCATTTGTCTTCTTTCACAAGGTCTCTGGTGCATAGCTACATTTATTCTCCAAGTGAGGGAATAAATATAGAATGAGTTGCAGACAAAACAGGATCCTGCTGATAAATACATTGCTCTATAGTGCTGCTAGCGGTAAAAAAAAAAAAAAAACTCCACAAAGTGTCTCTATAACATTGATTGAGAAACAAGGCAAAGTTGAGCAACTGTGATTAATATTTTTTTCTGCTGTTGCATTGATGGAATTGAGAAAATGTACATTATAATGAATTTATCAAGAAAATAGGTAAACAGCAAGGAGGTTTTGCATTATCCAGGGAAGTTAGGGAGACATTTTTAATTAAAGCACGTCTCTTATTTCCAAATAAAGTAGTTTGGAAGATGAGTTAATGCCATTATCTTGAGATCATTAGTTAATTATTTCATTATCTTAAGAAAACTTTATTTGTTATTGAGATAATAAAGCTTGATAAAGCTGATCAACCGGTAAGATAACAAGATAATCAATCCATTATCACAAGAAAAAAAAGATAATTTCCTGTTATTACTTATAGTCTAATGTTTATCAGAGATCAGACACACCAGCATGCATAGATGGCGTCTTGCCAACCGTAGCAACTGATTTAAACTGAAAACGTTAGATCAAGGAGTACGCATTATTATTAATAGCACCTTTATTAATGATCTCTCTGTTATGGCCAAATGTCAGGTTGATTAACGCCTGGTCATAATATAATTGGATGTTTCATGTAGAAGAATTACCAAACAATACCTTTCAAGCATTTTCATTTTATTAGACTTAATGAGAGAAAGGGAAGTGGAGTGGAGAGAGGGAATACAAACCAACATATGACAGATTTGAAACCATATCCTTAAGAGCCACCTGAAGGCTTCTTGTGATTGATCTAAATAGTTGAGCTATCCATGTGAGGGAGACATAGAGAGGAGAAGACAGGAATAAACAAATGAGAATGAGCTCCACCTGTGATAAATCGCCCGATGAATGATCTTGTTATAGAAATTTTGTTTTCTTGAAATAATTGCAAGAACGGGCATTGTCATCTTCTGTAATTGAAAGATGAAGCAAAAATGTAAAATGATGGTTTAGGTAATGGAGTGATAAAGTTAAAATACACACTGAAGTCAAACTGTAAATGCTTTTCAAATGCTTGGCCCACTGGAAAATAGTTTTTTTGTGCTAATACAAGATGAGTGGGGGCAGGAGAGATGCCTTTAATGTTGAGACACTAGACTGACAGCTGCTGTCAGAC
This sequence comes from Euthynnus affinis, assembly GCA_029490765.1. NCBI lineage: Eukaryota > Metazoa > Chordata > Actinopteri > Scombriformes > Scombridae > Euthynnus > Euthynnus affinis. The sequence goes on along the minus strand of CM055848.1, from coordinate 25,206,266 downwards.
CCTGTTGATTTATCGTCTGCTGCTTACTAAGAAGATGGTTGACCAGACTTCCACTGAAAGACACTAAGGTATGGTGTCATCACCTCTAGCTTTCAGCCATTACATCAGCCTGACTGTGACTCTGATGCAATTCCTCTCATTTTGCCCATTTGCTCCACTCTTCATCTCTCTGTGTCATCCTTTATCTTTATCACCATTTCTTTGTTATTCCACTGCTCAGACATTACCTTTCTCAAAAAACATATCAACCAGACAGCCTTGAGGCTGAATTAGAGACAAAGACAAAAAGTAAACTGTTTCTTCTCTAGACTTCAATTTGACTATTTATCAATAAGAGTGTCTGGCTGAAAGGTAAAAGATGGGAATCACATTTTGATTTCGCCATGCCTGGCGGGGAGCAGATGTAGATTGATGAGCTTATTAAATCCAAACGGACTCCCAGACAGACAGCTCATTAAAACTACAGTGTTTGGAGCACTTCACAATACAGGTCAGCGGTGTAGCGGCCTATCGAAATCGAGCTTGTTCATCATGAAGAAGCTGAGGACATTCAGATTCTAGTTGTTTTTCAGCTGTCAGCCTAACTACTAGAAAGACTGTAATGGACATATTTGTCAAATGTTTCATGTTGTCAAGGTAACGCTATATCAATATATATTTAATGGTGAAACATGCCCCAGTAACTTCTCAACTGGTAAATTTATAGGAGTTTACATTGAAACATTGGGTACAAAAAGATGAAAACAGTTTAGCTCTTGTAAAGTCCCAGATTGAGTCTTTGAACCTTTGTTTTGTGTTCATGGTACCCAAAATTTGATCAAATAGGTCAGATACTTTGTTATATAATTGTCTTTTTTAAAGGAATTAAGTTTGTAAAATGTTGCTGTGCTTTTTTTTTTTTTGATTTGTTCTCTTTTCCTGAAATGTTGTTTTGTCTTTGCTTTTCTAAGAGCCACAGGACTTTGGAGATGGATCGATGTAGATCTGTGCTAGCCTTTAGCTGCACACATTGGCCATTGCTCCCCTTCTATCATCTTCACACGCCCTTCCAGATTGATGCAGAGCCCTTTCCACATGACTCCTGGCTTTCAAAATGCTGGCTCGACTGCAAAGAGAGGAAAAACTGTCTTGTCTGCATCCTGATCCCAGCTCCTTAAAGAGAAAAAAAAAACAGTTTGGCTGACATTTGCTGTGTATTTGTGTTATATAATGTGTGGCTACATGATGTACTGTAGGATGGCACAGGTTTGTTTGTGTGTCTGCGTGTTACTGCTTGAAGAAGAGAGAGAGGTGGAGCGCCATTCTGTTGGTTAAGCGTTCCCCTGTGCTCTCCCACAGCGGCTAAACTGCTGACTGGCACTTTCCAGCACAGAGATTGAGAACATGTACAATATATAGCTTCACACACACAGAGACACACATACTGTATACACACACCTGGAGGGCTTACATGGCTTTACATGGAGAGCTGGTCCTCAGCCAGCAGCTGCTGCCAACAACCCATCATCACACTTTTCACCTGGCAGTGTCTCGACAGTCCATCCTTTTACAGCTCTCCTGTTAAAATGTGCCAGTGTGTGTGTGTGTGTGTGTGTGTGTGTGTGTGTTTGTGTGTGCAGGTGTTAATGTGTGTGTCTCTAATATGGTAATGTGTCAAAAAATAAAGTGCTGGCAAAGTGAGTTGTATGCACTGAGTCACAGAACAGCAGTGAAGGCTGTTTATGCACAGAGGGCCTCATTCCAGACATATTATGTCTTGTAATAGGCTTCATCTTTAACTGATTATATTTGTTCCCATAACACCGCATCCTGCAGGTGATGTTTTACTTCTCGATATGCACTTGTATCGTAATGTTCTGAATACAGAGAGAGAGAAAGTAAGAGAGAGATGATGAAAAGATAAAGGTTTAGATTGACACTGAAGCCAGATAAAGATAAAGAGTTACCTCGAGCTGAAACGCTTAGTTGATTAATTTGTTGATAAATTAATCAACAACGATACTGATAATCACCCATCCATTAGCTATAGCTGCTATAGCCACAAATGATTTAAAAGCTGAGTCATTCATTTAGCAAAAATGCCAAACATTTGCAGGTACCAGTATCTTAAGGATTCTCTGTTTTTCTCTGTTTTATATTATTGTCTAGTGAACAAATTTGCCTCTTTGTGGTTGTGATGGGTAAGTTCATTCAGAGCTGTATCATGTTTTTTTGGGTTTTTTTTTTGAAAAATGCTGAGGTCCAAATTTGCCAAGTGCAACCCCACTGATCTAAAAAACTTTTTTTTTTTTTTTTTTACCAACATTTAAAAATTTGGAGCAGCACTATTTAATGCTTTTATATAATGAAATAACATTTTTAACAATAAAAGAATGCAAAGTGAGGTTAAGGATTGTTCATAGTGATGAGCCACAGAGAAGTGTCACCAGTCTTTGCAGTTCCCCTCAGCTCTATAGAGCACTTTAGTGTCTTTCAATTCATTTTTTTGGTTTAACTTTACTGTTTTGATTCACTCTCACCGCTCTCATTAGTGCCATCTCAGTAGCAGCAGACAGGTTCTGATAAACCCAGAGTATGCTACCTATGGCACAAAACTGCAGACAGAAAAGTTAACAACTTGTGAACATGGTGGAGCATTTAGCAGCTGAGCAGTTACAGATATTTCTCATAGGAGTTGGTGCAGACCAAAACAGAGCTACAAGATAAGTGAATATTGGACTTGACGAGGACATGACTGTATGTGTCTCCAAAGGTAGTTACAGCCTTGCTTTCACTATTTCCTTTTTTTTAATAAACCAATCGATAGATCAAGGAAAACAAACAGCAGATTACACAGTTATGACAATCATTATTAGTTGCACCAGAAAGGCTACATGAAGAAATACATCCACATGTCTTTTCCCTCCCTTTTTTGTTCCTTTTCTGGGATCACTGGGCAGAGAGAAGTCCTGCCAGTTCATCCCGCTGTCTGTCACTCCTCACCAGCCAAAGTCAGAGATCTCGTTACAGCCGACACCAACAACCTCCACTTCACACACACACACTCAGCTGGAGAGGCCTCCTTTGTCCAGGCATGTGTTCTGCCACAACTGGCCTCTTAACACAGCAAAGAGACATCAAGGGAGACGGTGTATGTATATGTGCTGGTGAGTATGTATGCGAGGGAGAGAAAGGAAAGGGGGGATGTTGAGGGGCAGTAACTGGTGTGACTTGCAGAAATGTACTGGGGCTTCTGTATGGTGTAAGGGTAATAAATTACAGCTGGGGGGCTGACAAAGTACAACTATTTTGGAGGTATAACTATTTTGGAGGTCCTTAACTGAACAGAGGCTCTGAAAAATTGATTTAAATACTCCGATGAACTGTTTATATTATAAGTTGATGAGTGAAAAATGAAAGTGCTATACTGCATGTGTGTTTTATTGTGTTCCCCACTTTGTCCAAATCTGAAACTTTCACACACACACACACATGCAGCTTCAACTACCAAAAATTATGTTAATATACAACTAATTTGAAACTGATTACTTACATTATTTAATCAAACCCATCTTTTCCTAACCTTAAACAGGTTACACAACACATAGGATGCATGACACAAAACCCCCTTTTCTGGTATCAAATTCCTGTGCTTTGTACACTCAACTATTCACCTTAACCTCCACGCTACCAATGACTTCTCTGTGGAATAGGAATATAACACTTCCTGGATTGGAAAAAAAAACATTGCCACTAGGCAAACCAAATTACAGTATTGGTAGTATATAACACCTCACAGTATCATATTAAACCATGTATTACTGAACCCCATCATGTAAACTAAGAGCAATCATAGGATGGTTTCAAACTTAACAGATATTTATGATGATTCATCGTTCCACAAACAGGTTTGAAAGTAGAGGTCAAGCTGCGTCAAAGGCATGTGTTCTTCGAGTACCGGAAATTTATTTAGCTACACTTTGTCAGAGTGGGTGGCTTATTTGTCTAATTTTAGAATCAAGCTCATTACATGTTAATCTGATTCATCTCTGGGAAACAAGATTAGCATTTTAACCTTTTCTGACACCAGCAGGAGAATAAAACACTGGCTGATACCCACACATTCTTTTTGACACGCTTGCATGCAGCCTGCAGTATTCCTGCAGTTAGTTTCTGAAACTTGGAGGCTTCTATTCAGTCACATACTGCAGCATAAAATCAGCTGATATCACTCACTGGTTGTTAAATCAGAGCAGATTGAAAATCTTGATAGTAAAGTTTGACTTTGAAGTTTGAGAGTTTTTGAAATTAATTTATTTTTTCTCTGTAATGCAAACATTTTATTTAAATTTCTTATCTACCAAGTAACAGCTTGAAGTCAGTTATATGACAGCTTGCTGGGTTTGTGTCTTTGGAGAATACATTTCTGTGTGAGTCTCTCTGGAGAACGGAGCCACATTCATCACATCCCCTTGGATCTGTATGTGTGTGTGTGTGTGTGTGTGTGTGTGTGTGTGTGTGTGTGTGTGTGTGTGTGTGTGTCATGCAGAGATGGTGAATCTGAGCTGTTCAGAGTATCAGGACTCTAACTATTAGTCCATTAACAACCAGACACACACATACTTACATACATACTCAAACTAACTCACTTCTCAATGTGTTACTTTCTAGATGGCTGTAAAACCAAAATCACAAATCAGACATCAGTTGGCCATAAATAATAGTTACAATAATAGTTTAACATGGTTACAATGTACAGCTTGTCTACAAATAAGCAAATAAAATCGTTTTCATGGGTTTTCTTGACTGTGTTATATCAAAGCAGACGACTTCATTGCTTTAAATACACAGCAGTGGTGGAGTTTCACACTTCTAACCAAAACAACCCCAAAAACATAAGAGCAAACTCTCTATTTATGTAGGAATGAAAAACTCCACTTGTAAAAAGCAATCTCACACAAGAACATAAATCACCTTGCAATAATTTATCCACAAAAAGCCAAAACCCATAACTCAAACTGTGTGTCACAGGTGATGTGTATTGTATTACATTGTATTATTTACATTGTGTTGTACTGTTTTGCGGCTGCATTGATTTCTTGGAGCAGTAATGTGTCCGGAGCAAATTTCTCCCCGAGGAGCAACAAAACAAATGTTCATTATTGAATCCCAAAAGACCTCCTATGCACCATGAATTACAAAAAAAGAAAACCTATTTATTGGCATGACTCACTGGCACATTTCAGCAAAAATGCCTTCATCAGGGAGTCTTTGTCTCCATCCTCTTTTTTTTTTCTTTTTTCTTTTCAGTGTCCTAATTTGTCCCACATGGATTATCATCCATTCCCTGCTGGCTGCTGCAACGTTTTCCAAAATGACAGATGTCAGGGAACTCAGTCCCAGATCTGTGTCTCTCTCTATCTCTCTCTCTCTTGCACACACACACACACACACACACACACACACTCACAAACAATTATAAATAGACATCCCATGCACTGATATACTCTCAGTAATTTTTACACACATGAACTCACATCCACCCTTTCATTCTCATTCTTATTGATGAGTATGTGCACCTACTGAGGAGTGATTAGTTATATGGGTCGTATTTGGACAAAACGGCAGTAGGTGGTGACACAACATGACGCATTACCAGTGGAGCAGGATTGTTAATTACAGTCATACCTATCGCCCCAAAAACACACATTCACACACACACACAGTCACTGTGTAACTGCCCCCCTGCCTAACAGTGTAATACCATAACACAACTAAATAAATGTGCACCTGTTGGCACAGCTGGGCATACATAGTGTGTCTCTGTGTGTGTGCATGTGTGTGTGTGTTCGCTCTATGTTGTTACTGAATTTGTCTGTGTGCATGACTTTGTGTGCTTGCGGCGCACTAGCTTTGCAGGACACAGCTCAAGACATGCAACAAACAAACTCACATTCATGCATCACCGCTGAGTAATAGCTGGTTGCTGCTGTGGTTTTCCTCCGACAACTGTCTTTCTTCATTAGACTCAAAAGCATACCCTCTCTCCAAAGTCCTTGCGCTAAAGGTTCCTTGAAAAAAGATCACAAAATCCTTGTTTATATCTTGTATTTTTTTCAACACAGTATTGTGAGCTGTATGGTTGTTGTTATAATTATTTATCTGCCCTTCATGTTCTTCACCAACTCTGAGCAAATCATTATCTTACTGTACGGCTGGAGACAGATGTAATATAGATTTGGGCACAGAGGCCAAATAGCATCAGCCTGTAAACAAAACAAACAGGTAGATAGGCACCAGGCAACAAACAACAAGCATTTCTTTGAGTCAGAGAGACTTACATTGTGCAGAGATCCAAGATTATCTAATCTGGTGAATGTCCTCTTTTACTTCATTTGCGCCAGACCAAAATCATAGCTTCTCTCTCAGAAACATATCTTTACGGTCCTCTTGCTCTGTGTTCTTTAACAGATTCCCAGTAATTTTCCCTATAATAGTTCCCAATGATTTCTTATGAAAAAAAAATGATTGATTAACATCAAGTCGCAATTCCAACTCACAAAGAATTTGGGAAGTTATTACTTCTCACTACAAAACTTTATCTCTGCATTTAAATTTGTTTTACATTAAAAAAAATGCAGCATCTAGCGTCAAGCAGTGATGTCTCTGAGACTGAGGAGTGATGGGCAGATTGTAGGAGGAAAGAGTAGGAGAGGTGGAGGCGTCAGGTCTGACACGCAGTCTGACAATCAGCAGCCTCGCTGTCTCCATTCTCTTTATTTCGATCTGTCTGTCTGCTGCTTCTTTTTCTCTCTATCTCCACAATGTCTGCCTCCTCTGTCTCTTTCTCTCACTAACCCACTTTCTCTTACAGATATCAGCACACATACACACGCTTCTTTCTTTTTTTTTTACAGAGACTGACACCTATGAAAAAAAAGTGGCTATGATTAAGTAATCTTTGTAATCTGTTCTATATTTGTTTTAAATATCTCACAGTTTTTGTATCCGACTGATTCTGAAAGAAAGACTATTTAAACACCAAATACTGGTCAGTAATAAATGTCATGATTTAAAGAAGAAAATTATCTGGTATATACTTTGAAAATATATCCAGTGCTAGCATACATTTAGGAGCAATATAATCTCCAATTCAATTCACTTTTGTGATGCGTGAACCCTCTGAAAGTTAAACAGGACTTGTTAACGTCGATCCTATTTTTGTCATTCATCCATCCACAAACTATAATACCCCCTCATTTTCTGAGAGAAAAGTAGCCCCATTTGTCAGCACCGTCACCGCTGTGTTTTCTCATTTGTCTGTCAGTGAGTCGACTCAGTGAGTTAACGGCAGCCTAATTCCCACCGTTCATTCATTCGGCATTCACTCTCATTCGGGTGTCGGAGACTCGCCATAGGGCAGTGATTTAGTGCTCGGGAACTTAACTACTTGAAGTGGAAACTCACAGAGGGAAGGAAGGGCTTTCCCCTCTCGTATGATGATTGATAAATGATAGTCAGGGGGCCTCTAAGCCTTCACTGCCCCGCTGTAATAACCAGGAGAGACACGCGACTACATCCTTCCACTGACTCTCAGTCTGCTGTCTCTCTGTCTTTTTGTTTCTCCTCTCCATTTCTTTCCCTTCGCCTGTAACAGTGTAGCCACTGTCTGCTGATCTGTGATGACTGAAGTTTTTCTGTTTGACTTTGGGTCTCTTTCTGGCCGACGCATTAGTTTGATGGATTGTTAGAAAATAGTGGTGACCACGCACTGCAATTTCAGGCCAATTTAGGCCACCTTAAATTTACATCAATTTCAATTGGACATAGACTGAACCCAGTTCTGAAATGTGCGTCTGGATTAAAGCAACAGCTCACTTTGGTAGAACATTTGTAATTTTTGGAGTGCATATTCCCAACTGGGTTTTTGACAGGTATAGCGTTAGTACAGCTTTTTTTTCAAGCACCTGTTCCAGTGTTGCTCACTGGGTTACAGTTTAGTGCTGAAAAATATAGATTTATTAAGTTTTTCAATAGAAACATTTTGAGTCAAAATACTGCAGCCTTGTAATTATAAATACACAGTATAATGAATAACATACAATCAGTCTGAGTTTTTTTTTTCAAGTACTGCACTTAGGGGTACTTCAACAATATTTGCTGTGGGAGGGAAACTTGCCTCTCCTTTACCTCCACAACTTAAATCAACACATAACTTAAAGCTCCTAAAAACTTGTTTTCAAATTTAAAAACATAAAAAAACAATCAAAATTAAAGTGAGGGAAAAACACAGTGTTATTAATTATTAAGAGTAGAAAATTCAAAAGTAGGCTATGTGAAAATCACTATTTTCCCAAAAGAGCCCAGCCCAATTTGAATCAGTGAGAAGCACACAAAACACAAACAGAGACATTAGTGTCCATAGTACGAAGGTGATTATGAAAATAATGTTTTTAAGGCATTTAACCATTAGGTTTACACTAGAGCCACTTGTCTTAATTGACTCTGTCCTTTTAGTTTCAAACATAAATACTTCAGTCTCCTGCTCAATACTGTAGTTCACATATGTAGACAGAGCTCAGAATAGTTTCTCATACCACATGTACAACATGTATATAACCATCCCAAGATCGTGCTTTCAGAGCATGTTGGAATTGACAATATAGGCATATTTTAAGAGGTCCAAACAGACTGACCTATTATAACAAGAGAAGAAAAAAAACTAATACAATACCATATTTTGATAAAGAATATTTGGCATCAGTCTGTTGATGCACACACCTTGAAGCGTTTTAACAACAAATTAAATTGAGCTGGACTGAATTGTCAGGGGAGTTGCAACCAACTTAACAGTCAAAACACTGATATTACAAGGATTGGACTGGATTTAAACTTTCAATGTCATATTTTTCATACTTTATCCTCAACTACAGTATGGTTAGGGTAGGAAAACTAAAACTTGGTTGAGGTTGGGAAAATATTGTGGTCATGATTAAAAAAACATTATTAACTGTTTATTGGAGTCATCTGTTCAGTTGGCACTGAATGCTGGATTGGTTATAAATGGTGCACTACAGAATTATCCAATATGCAGGTAACTCCTACTGTGACTGGGCTCGGTTTTTATCAGAATTGTGTTTTGTTAGGTTCTTTAATTTAGCAACATGTTTGGGTGTATTTATAGTCTGATTGTTATGACAGATGGTTCAAATCCCAGCTCGGATAGGTGGGAGTGGATTCAAAGCTTCTTCTAGGCTCTGAACATTTTTAGCATGGGTGATTCAGTTGGGGCATTATCCTCTCACCACTGCAGGTTCATGATTAATTTATTAATGTGTCACTTGAAGTTTTGCTGCCCCCATTCTTAAAAAAAAACAAAAACAAAAAAAAAAACTGTTAAACTCTCACGGAGTAAACATGGAGTTGTAAATATATGAGTGGTGGTCAGAAGTCAAGAATGATTAAATTGTGTTCAAATCAATGTGATGTTCCTAAATCGGAGTTCTTCTCATCTTCTCCATCGTACATTTATATCATTCTTTGTCCCCGGCAGATTTTTGACCTTGAGCCAAACTGCTGCAGCACGATAAGACCTGACAACTCATCCACTCGTTTTTTATTCCCTTTTGTGTTTGACAAAGAATGACAACACCATATGATGTAGAAATCATCCAGTGACTGCTACAAGTGTGTCTGATTAAATCTACACTTGTCTTTGCTGTCAACAAGCGTGGCTGGCATCATCTGCTGTGATCCAGCTCATGCAAGGCTATAACGGAAGAGTGCCATGAGCTGTGTTCAAAGGAACATACCTCCATCTTGAATATCAAACATTTGGCAGCGAACCCAGTGAGAGTAACCCAATGAGCAATCGTCAGTACAAGGATAAAAGCTGACCCCATGGGTAATATTGCTAATCTCTAAAAAAAGCTGGTTAGTCTCAGCTCCTTTACAGGCCAAAATGGGCTTTAGACTGATGTATTATTTTAGATCCATTTGATTTTTTTAAAAGTCAAACTGAAATTTAAAATGTCCTAACTTTTTGTGTAAGGAAATATAAATGACTACAGGTATTATGTATATTTTTCCATTTATCAAATGATAAATATTGATTCTATTTTATGTTAATTGTTGAGGTTGTAGTGGGTGGTGGTGCACTGGAGTAGACTGAAGTGTTCCTAGTATTTTGCACCCCTCATGCATTTTAATGGGAGTGGACAAAATAGTACAAACACTTGTCAATATAATGTGCTTCAAAAGCTTTGTAAAAGTAAAATATATGGCAGAGCTGTTGTATTGGATTGTATTAGATTTGACGGGTGTTCCTAATAAAGTGCTTGATGAGTGTGTGTGTATATATATATAGTTATTTAAAGTGAGTTTTAATTTCAGTCCAACTTAATATTTCTTCGATGGCATTTAAATTCGAGCTACATAGCAATTATTTTTATTTATATATACTATATTTACTTTATTAATGTATCTTTTTTTTTTTTACAAGTATAAATGCAGCAATGCAAGAAGCAAAATCTATTTCAAAAATGTGTATTGTATGTATAGTGTTCACACTAAATGTCTTCTAATGTTTTAATGTTTACATGATACCGCACTACTGCTGCTGCAAAAAATATTCATGGTACAGTAAAGATTGGAACTGAACTGTATTTAAGGATCCTTATTTCTTGTCTAGTTCAACACTTGCGTGTTCTGTGTTCCTGTGCTCCAGGGATTCCCTGTCTCCTAAATACAGCTAGCAAATATTACAGTAAAAACCTCAATCTCAGACACAGGTCTTGTGCATGTGCACTCACACAGCTTTGGGCACATACTTCTACACTTTTTGTATCACTGATCTCCCTTGCCCTCCCCGTGGCTCTTTCCCTCTGGCTAATGTTTTTGTCATCTGAAGCTGTGATATTATGTGAATTAGCCTGTGGCGGAGATTGCCTTGTGGTAGTGATTCATCACCTGTTTGGCAGAGGTGACTGCATGAGCGACTGAGCGAGCGGTTTCTGGTATGACGTGCGGAGTGAGCATCTGGTGTAGGGGGTTAATTGAGGGCGATTAAGGTGATTAATAGCTTTGTTTGAAGTGAAAACACAAGACAGACTAGCTTGTGTTACAGAGCAAATATTTTGGGGAAAAAATCCATCAGTGGCATGAGTGCAGGATGACTGGAGAAGGTAGCAGTCAGGTGTGTGAGAGAGAGTGTGTGTGTGTGGCACCAGGACTATTTAGGCTCTCAGCTTGATGGCAATATGAAAAAAAGATGCAGTGTGCATTTGTTGTGTGTTTTGTGTGTGTTAGGTTAGGCAACAGACTGTGTGTAGAAGGAAATAGAGACATAGACTTGTGTATGATCAGTGAGGGGGAAAGAGTAATATTGACACGGAGTTGGCTGGTTAAAAAGAGCTTCTGTTTCCACGGTGCCCCATTATTGTCTTAGAGAGAGACGCTTCTGTGGCTATTAAAGTCTGTGTGTGTAACTAAGAGAAACTGAAAAACAAGACAGTTATCGTCATGTTCACATATCCATGCACAGTAGAAACATGCTGAAACACACTTTACTTGAGCTGTGGTTTTGGAAATCCACAATTTCTCCTCCATAGACGGGCTGCACTCCCTCACTTCCACCCTCACTGCCCTGAAAATCATGTTACTATGAGGCAGGAAGCAATTCTACTCAAGTGGTTTGAGAAATTGATGATCATTTTTCAGGCCAGCATTACAACAGACATCGTGATGAATAACATTCATTTTGTTTCTAAGAAAAATGTTGATTTGGTGCTATGATTTAAGATTTTGAAATTTATTTTGGTCGCATTAAATGATTTTTAACCATGGATTCATACTTTTCCAGATGTTTTAAACACCATTCATTTATTTAAAAGAAAAAGCCTTCTTTGCCTTTTTCCTGTCATGATTACATAGATATTGTAGTTACACACTCAAAATCCCCCACATAAACATTTGAATATGAATGATGATTAATTATTATATTACTATTATAAATATACTATATATGCTATACTGTAAACATAGGTCACTCAAACAGCTTTAAAGAGAGAGAGAAAAAGCTTAACTAGAAAAAATAGATAATAAATAATTGATCACAGAGTAAAAGTACCTTACATGAAAGCCAAGAAGAGAGAATATTTAATTTAAAGTCTGTAAACCCTCTGACAGAGTTTAGAGCTGTGAAGACCAAATGCTTAGAGTATAGGCTACATGATTGCAATAACTCCTCAAAATTAAATGACCAGATTGACTATGTGCTCCAGAACACCACATACAGTATAGGAGTATTTTCTAATGTGGCACCTCTGTCGGCAGTAATCGGCAGGACAACATCATGTCTACGCTTTCTAAATCCTTTACAAATCACTGTCACAAAATAATGATGTTTCATGATGTGACAATGCTTTGGTTAAAGGGGACCTATCATGCTAATCTCCAGCTCTATACTTTTATTCTGGGACTCCACTAGAGAAGCTTTGCATTATTCACAGTTTTTGAAAAAAACTTAATTAACTTATATTGGCCCGTAATGCAGCCCCTCAGTCCAGCCTCTGTCTGAAACAGGCAGTTTTAGCTCCTGTCTCTTTAAGGCCCCCCTCTCAATGAGCCCACTCTGTTGTGATTGGCCAGCTTCAGGAAGCCTAGAGAGGGGCAGCACATATCAGAGTCATGTTAAGTTGATAAGAATAAAATCTTAATTCACCCATAATGGCTTCGATTTTTAACTCATCAAGGTCGCTCCAGTACTGGTCCTCTTTTGCATCTTTTGATTCACCTTCAGAGAGAGCAGTATTTTATTAGATTTTCTTAGAAAATATTGAAAATTCTTGACAAGTTTTGAGCTTTCTTGGTTTTGCTGGTCAGGTGCAACACACAATACTGACCCCCTGAGTTGCTCTGGATCAGTGTTTCTAGGGAACACGCCCATCAGCAGAACCCTGGCAATAGATGTCTCAGTGGCAGCCTGGAATGTGAAGAGAATAAGCCAGCACTCAAGTACAATATTAATTTAAAGATCATTACGTTGCCTTTGGATGAATTCCAAGTACATGAGGCATCTTTGGCATAGTGCAGAATTAAATTGTAGTAGCTTGCAAAGAATGCAGCCAAACTACTGGTGAAGTCCTGAGGTCCCACGCGCACTGAAGTCCCCATGACCTTCAACAGATGTCATCCGAGCCCTTATCTTCATTATGTCACCTGAAACAAAATAAGATGTACCCATCATGTCTTCCTGTGCAAAGACATTACCTTGGACAATAAAGTGAGGGGTGCCTAGTATCACAGGGCATTTGACATTACTAGCTGTGGCACAGCCCTGCAAAAATAAAACTGAACTATAACTGAGTGGCTAGCTCCAGGTCTGAAAAGTGAAGCCAATGCGCAAGTGCCTTAAACCTTCTTTCTTTCCAGTGGGCAGCAGGGGACGACTCCATTGGCTCCAAAAAGAAGTCTGCTTGTATAGAAGTCTATGAGAAAATAACCCTACTTCTCACTTGATTTATTACCCCAGTAAATATTTTCTAGTGTGTTTATAGTCTCAATCGTTAGTTTCAAGTCTTTTTTGATACAACATGATGTTTTTATTTTGTAAATCATGGTCCCAGAGTAAAATAAATAATAAAGCACGGTATAGGGAACTCAGTAATTCTGACCTCCCAATTCAATGGACTGAAATGAAAGAATTCAAATTATTTCACCAACCATCAAGCACGGCAGCTGAATAGATTACTTCACCACCAGTCCAGTCACTACTGCTATAAGATGGCTTTAATATAAATAATATTGCCACAATAACTGATAAAAACCCAATAATTACAAACTTACAAACCAGCCACAAATCACTACAAGTCGTTCTCAGTGACTGACATATGCATTTGCAAACCAAAGACGGCTGCAGTTTGATGAAACCTTATCTGGCATGCAGCACATTTAGCAGTGGAAGTTTCCACAACAAAGACCAGGGGACTTTTATAGAAATACCTTTCACAGAAAGATCATCCTGCATACTTTTTCAGTTAATAATACAGCACAGCAGTTGAGTATAGAATTGGAAACACACACACACACACACACACACACACACACACACACACACACACATACACACACACACACACACACACACATACACACAACGACAACAACAGTTTATATAAATATAAATATATAAATATAAATATGTTAACTACATATTTTTTTAATTAAGTAATTGGATATATATTGCACATTTAATTTTAAATACAGATCTACAATGCATGTATGTTTACATTCTTACATTAGATATGTGGAAACAAATATGTCTGCCGCATATTCACACTTAAAATTCTCCATATACGTGAAAAATAAATAATGGAATCTAGCAAATGCACATATAATGATATATGTAATGAGAGACTTCAAATAAATGGTAATAGTATAGTAGTAAAGTATAAAAATACATATAGTATAAAAAAAATTTGCTGCATGTTTGCACATATAACTAAATATATGTGTGAAACAAATATTTGACTCTCAAATTTAACCATATATGTAAAGTAATATATACATATATGTTAATATAGGGCCCTTTATCTGATTTTTTATGGGTTTGTTAAGGTTAGAGAAACATGTGATGTGGGTTAAAGTTTGTATTTCCTTTGTCGTCATGGCTACAATAATAACCATAGGGTTAAGGTTAGTTGACTGGACTGCAGTTAAATTTTTTAAAACTATCTAGACTTGTGGCTGAAAATGTGACACTCACAGCTGGAAACAGGATGTGGAAATTTATGGACATATATAGACGTCATCCTAACTGCACCACTGCTCTGGGTCATAATACTAAATATAATAAGATAATACTATGGCTGCTATGTGGCATCTGTCACTCAAACACGACTACTGGTCACTTTTGGGCAATTGACATTACAATCTATTGTGTCATGTTTCTTGGAGGATAGTGTCGACTGCTGCATTCTGTATGAGCATTAAATGATGAATCAATGATTTAATGGTTTATTGGTTTATTTATCTAGTTGATTATTTATTTTGATTATGTTTAGCAGTGTGGAACATCCTACTCTTGCTCCTCCTTTAATTTTCAATTAAGCATCAGGGCAGGATTTGGAGATTTATGAAAGTGCTAGATTCATTGTGCATCCTGTATTTTATCCTGATTACCTCTTTGAATTGCTTTGCCTTGGTCTGAACCCTATTTAGAAGCGCTGTTCACGAAGCATCATTTAACTTGGATTCATGATTCATACCATCATGTGAGTTGAAAGTGGGCAATCCACTGGAGCATAGAGAGATACAAATTGGATAGACTGTAGTTGAGTGCAGTCATGCAGTCAAGAGTATAAGAAAAAATCTCTGCCTGTTCGTCTATCAGCCCATATGTAACATGTACCATATATTCAGAATATAACCACCTCTGGTAAAATTACTCAGCTGATATACCCTGTCCATAATTAAGGAGTTATTATAACACGTAATGATGTAATCATTGAATACAGCAGCACCATAGAATTGTGCAGTGATTGTAAGTTGGCAATTTCAGTTTAGCACTGACACACTTGAGTAACCTGTAAAATGTCAGAAAATCATTCAAGATTTAAGCCGTATTCTAGCACCTATTCAACTTTCTGCTCATATCTCTTCATCATGTTGCATTCGAATAGAAGATGTTTTATATGAATGTTTTCCCCCTGAGAGATCTCTCAGAGAATTTGTGAAATGAGCCGTATTTGTCTCAGGGAGCAAGGGAGACATATCCGGATCTGTCAAGGTCATCTGTCAAAAAGCAGGATACATGTCTGAATTTGGAGGAAGTGTTTCATTTCAAATGAGAAAACACTTCATAACCAATAGCGACAGAGTTGAGCAGGAACACAGACGCAGTGACAGGCTTTGCCTCATCCCCCATCTATTTCACCACCAGTCAAAACACAAACCTGAAATAGACTCTTTGTTCTCTATAAATGGGTGTAACATGTGCTCCACTGAAACATGAGATGTATAATAACATCTTTTTACTGACACTATTTACATTGTAAAAGCTATTAGACTAAATTGTCATCCCTCTATCCTCTCTGTGTTTTTATTCTCTTAGTTTTGGCCGTGGCATGGTCGATGGGTTTGTGTGTGAGCATAATCTTGCTTGACTAAAAGGAAAAGTAAAACACTTTAAAACATGCTGCTGATCTTGGCAGGTTGAATCACAGTTATGGGTTATAGCAAGCTCCAGGGTTCCTGCTATCACGCCATCTCAACTTGCCCACACTTTTCCTTGAATGCTTGCGACTCCAGCGCTCCAGCTCTCTGCTGGTGCCAGCTGTTATTCTTAAAGGTTTGTGAACCTGACATCAAAACATGGTTTTATATGTCATTAAAATCCACTATCCTCTCCTTTTACGAACTAGGCCTCAGAGATAATCAATCACTTGTAAGAGGGTGCCAATATGTTAGCATACGGGGGGTTTACAGATCAGGACATGAATAACATCAGGGTGGATTGGATTACCGGGAGTCAGAATGTGGTCGAGGGAATTGTTTGAGTTTGGGTTTGCAGAATTTTCTATAGAATAAAATCCGTACCAAGCTGGGTAAATACTGCTTTAATGGTCCAGCAGTCTGAGCTGTTTTTGCATTGATGTTATTGCTGCCACCCCTGGTCTATAAAGTTCCTGAACTTGCCTGGCATGTGCTGGTTTTAGCTTATAAGGTGGGAGCTCTGAGGCCAGGGTACAAAGCTGTGAAGGTTATGCTGAGGCTGTGTGGAGCTGATCACAGCTAGAAGCTTTCTAACGTCTCTGAGGAAAGTGCTGACATTTATAAACTGTATTACAATGTATTTATATGCTAAATAATCATATCTGATGAAAGAGATTACTGCACTATTCCCTTCCTCCCCTGACTCTGTTTTCTTCCACATTTGCAAAAGTGCCTCCCTTTCTGCAGTGAGGGAAGGGAAGGGATGGGCACTGGAGATGGAGAAAGCATGTTCAACAAGGGTTTAACAGATGGCAACCAGCAGGAGGTGACAAGCTCATCACCAACCCAAATTTGACATGCAGCACAATAGTTTAACTTTAAAACAGGATTTCAAGGTTGGTGGAGGCTGTTGTATCAATATCTCTTCAATGCTATAATGTTTTCTAGAGGGAGAGGCAGCCAGTGAGAGCGAGGTGAGAGAAAGTGTGGTCTTGTGGTCTGCTTTGGTTTCTAATATTGCAGAGGTAGTTCTTCAGCGGCCAAGCGGCACCATGTGATGGTAACTGGATCGCCACACAGCTGCAGCCGCGGGCACCCTCGGTCGTCCCCAAGGCTGCTGGAATAGTGACAGGGCAGCTCTGCACACATGCAAGCACACAAATACTGTACACACACACACACACACACACACACACACATACACCCAACAGTGTATGGAAAAACCCAAATAGTACAGGATGGGGGCAAATGTGGCGGTGCGGGAGAGAACTCTACCCTGCCTGTTTCAAAGATGTTTTTAAAGCTGTGAAATTTCGAGTCCAACCACGGCAGGCTCGGTTACACACAGGGCTGTCTTTTAAAAGCAAGAGTCTGTGTGTTTGTTCTTCTGTTAAATGAAGGGTAGCGGTGGTCAGACTGGAACCCAACTACAGTCAATTAGGAATGTCTCTGTCAGAGGGCAGACCAGACGCTTGTTCTCTATTAAAGCCTTGTTGTTTCTATTAGCTCCGATGGCCATCATGGAGAATTTATGGAACAACTGAGGTAGATAGAGTATGCCACCTCAAAATAGATGGATATGTGGACTGAAAACTCGTCTGAGCCTTAAATTACTATTTATTTGGCACATGACAAACATTGGTTTAAGTGTCGGAGGGCAAACACTCCAAGATGTGTTTGAGTGTCATAACTACTATACTGTATGTTAAGCCTTTATGTAAGCTTCATAAATGCTCATACAGACATACTGTCTTTTTTTCTGTCATTCTCCATTCAGTAATTAAAGGAGACAATTACCTTTTTAAAAGGACATATACATTTCTAGACATCCAGGCTAAAGAAATATAAATTTTTGATTGTGTTTGCTGGGCTTTTGTTTTGTTTGTCGTTTGTGAAATCCCTATCCTTGATTTAAGAGAACAGAGTGACCCCAAACTCCATCTGCCCAAACTCCATCTGTACTGTGCAGACAGATTTAACTAGGTTGTCTGGTGACATGATCTATTGATTGTGTCTTGTTTGTTTGTCTGTGCGTCTGACCATCCATCCCTCATATGAAATATTTGAGGTGATATCTTAAACACCAGCGGCTTGACACTTGCAGGGACAATATATTTCCACACTCTATTCCAGACTTTAAAAAACTACACTGATTTGATCACTGAAGGTCAATTGATATAACTCTAACGTCTCTCAGATATTGCTGTCAAATTTGTACAAAACTTGATGAATGATTCTTGGCACCGTTTTCTGGTGTATAAATAAATTACATCATTGGCTGTAGGGGCTCACTATGATTAAAGGTTGGCATTTCAAACTCTGAAAGGTTGAACACCATGGACTCATTCGATTATGGTTGAAGAGGTGAAGGGACATCTTTTTACTGTTTGGTTCTAGATGTGACAATGTTTACTTTTATATAATATATTTATATTTTTTTCTTTTATACTGAGGGGTGACTGTAAAGCTTTGAAATGACTGTGTGCTAACTGAGTCACTGCAATACTGAAGATGCTTTCATTACTGGCCCATATCCACAAATCAAAGCAAGCCTGTTGTACCCATGTCTCAAATGCACACACACACACACACACACACACACACAGCTGTAGTGTAACCATACACCAGTGCCTCTGGTTCAAGCTTGGCTACCAGACACCAAAGAGCATGCAGGGCTGTTGCAGGGCAGGGTGGGACAGGGGAGAATCCAAAGTGCGTGGCAAGTTGGCAGACAGATCAAACGCTTTGCCCTGAACCCTGATACTCAATGTTGCAGATACTTTGCTTAAATGAATAGAGGGAACACTGCCTGAAGTGTAATAATAACAGAAAGAATCCTAATAAATAAAACCATGCAATAAATCCAAGCACATATCCTTGGGAAAAGTACATTTAACTTTTAACTTGATTGAATAAAAAATTCTCTTATCTAGAAGAAAAAAAATGTTTGTAAAAGATTAGCATGTGCCCATGTATAGTTTATTACAACATGGGTGCAATTCATCATTTACATTGTGTGCATGAGCAAACAAGAGTTGAAGAATGTGTGTCATTGTTTTCAGGTGAGTGAGTTAATATTTCCTACAGCTCCTTCAGGTCTGTCTCTAGAAGGTTGTGATAACTGTACATTTTAGTTATTCTCAGACAAACAGTGCTTAAGTAATTTTAATGCTGTTTGCAATTGTAGATAGTACTAATAGCAGATTATCATGACTAGCTCTTGATGCTAATAATAAATTTTAGATTTTTTATTTTTATGTGTTGGTTCCAGGGTGGTAATACAGCCCACACAATAAACAAAATTGACCTTAAATGGCCCAAACTGTTGCCTACTCACATAACCACATAAAAATAAAAAATACCAGATTATTTACAATAAAATACAATTTTAATATCACACATCAGCATATTGGATTGTTGCAAGCAAGCAGCAACTACCATGGCTTGATGCTGAAGCCAATGCAAAAGTACCTTAAAGTGCAATGCCACAGACAACCACTAGATACTGGCTCCAGAAAGTCTCTGGCTCTGATTGACTCCCATTCAAAAAACCATCAACTTCTCTCTAAAAAATACGAAGTCAATATTTTTTTAACAATTCATTATGGTTTCATTCACTAAATTCAGCCCTCTAATGAATTTACAGTTCACTTGCCTGTCGCTCTGATTTTCAGAGCTTCTGTTTAAAGAATAAACTGTGATTTTTCTCCAGACATACAGTTCTACAGTGTTTGTGGTCAACGAGTTATAATAAAAAAGACCCTCACAGGAGGCTACCAGACAATGTTTTGGCACGTTTAATGTTACTTGATTATGATACTTGCCTTGTCAACATAGTTTAGCTGAAATAGCTGCCAAAGCATGCACCGGTTGGTGTTCCCAGTAAGCTACTGG
This sequence comes from Euthynnus affinis, assembly GCA_029490765.1. Lineage (NCBI taxonomy): Eukaryota > Metazoa > Chordata > Actinopteri > Scombriformes > Scombridae > Euthynnus > Euthynnus affinis. The sequence continues at coordinate 25,186,181 of CM055848.1, read as the reverse complement.
TCAAAAGTAGCATGGCATATTTGATAACGTCAAACTGACCATGAAAGGTGACACCCCACACTTCTTATTTGGATGGTCCTGGCTCCAAATGGAAAAAATGATCCCACTCAAAAGCAGCAACTCTGGGCTTCAAAATGCAAATCAATCCATTACATCACACCTGACTATGTCCATCTTTATATACAGTCTATGGTTACAAGCTGAAAAAGGAAAGCTCACAAGAGTTGGTCATAGCCTGCCTTGTATCCTCGGGTGCTATGATGGAACCTGACCAGACACATCTTAGGTAATCAACCAACAAACCAGCTCACCTGCAGCTCATCAAACACACAAGCACATCATAACAGATCCACATACCATAGCATTTATTAGCATAACCAATGTACTCTTGGATTGAGACACAGGCCACACAGAACATCATGACTAGACTTTCCATCACAGTGCACATAGATCCAACAATCCTTCCACATATACAGTATATGAACTTTAAATTTATATTTATCATTCATTTGTTCCACTGAAGGTAAATCTGTCAGCTTGAAGGTATGAGAACATTTGAGAAAAAATGAGAGAGTAAACATTTGGGGTGTCCTTGAGCAATTGAACTGTTGTTTTGGTTCCACAAAATATCAGCAAAATGTTGTATATGTCATGCTAATACACCAGACTTGTGAGACTTATCACTGTGCCAACTCATTTTCATGCAAACTCAACTGTAGCTGTTTTTAGCAAACCAACCAGATGATCATTAAAATATCTTTAAACGAGAATGCTTGTTCTTCTTATCCAAGCTCAAGCTCAAGGCTGTCAGGGGCAGCCTTGCTAATCAACCTGAAGAGCTCTTTCCACTGTCCAAACAACCCATAACAACACTATTACATTCAGATTGCAGCTCTCTTAGAAGTGCCAAGGGAAATGACCTTGCCACAACGAGACATATGCTTTTAGTCCTCTCTCATTCTGTAATGAGGAGAGCTGGTAGTATGATCAAAGGCTTTCCACTGAACCTTGATACTAAATATTGCTGATGATCTGTCCAGGAGAGGAGCTAAAACGGATACATAGATCATACCAGACAACCAGAGAGGTCTTACCACTTCAATCAGGTCTTGAAGCAAGGCGAGAGTCTTATGAAAAAACGCCTTGAATAAGAATTTACCTTCCCTGCATGTCTACCTTTGCATGCAGCTAGTGTAAACACTGCAAGGTGGTGAGGGAAATGAAGGCAATAGGAAAACAAAGATCATTTTGATAGTTTTGTACTATACAGCTGTATAAACAGCTCTACTCAGGGTTGTGAATGATCTGTTGATGGCAGCTGATGCAGGATCCCCTTCTCTCCTGGTTCTCCTTGACCTAAGTGCTGCATTTGACACTGTAGATCATGCTATTCTTTTAGAGCACCTCCATACCACCATTGGACTGTCACACCCTGCACTTAAGTGGTTAAGTATGTTTCACTGGGAAGATGCAGGTCTACATCACTCCCTGTCACCTGTGGTGTTCAACAAGGATCGATTCTCGGCCCCATCCTGTTTACCCTTTACATACTTCCCCTTAGACGTGTCATCAGCAGACATAAGATGTCTCTTCATGTAATGCTATGCTGATGATACCCAGCTGTACATCAAAACAGCCCCAAGCACTTCTGCAGCCATGTCACGCCTCAGCACCCATCTTAAGGAGATAAAGGCCTGGATGAGCAAAAGTTTCCTCCAGGTAAACAGCAGCAAAACTGAAGTTATTGGCACTCCTCACTAGATTGAGTCATCCCGCATACCTCATCTCACCTTTGATGGCTAGGACATCCCCCTTTCCTCCTCAGTCACTATTCTGGGTGGTAGGTTTGACACTCAGCTGACTTTTGATGACCATATAAGACATCTATGCAAAGCCTCTTTCTACCATCTCAAAAACATCTCCAACCCTCTCTAACCCCATCAGATGCAGAGAAACTTGTCTATGCCATTATCTCCTCAAGACTTCACAGGGATCCCTGGCAGGAGCATGAAGAAGCTCCAGTATATTCAGAACAGTGCTGCCAGGATCCTGATCAGGGTGCAAAAACACAAACATAAAACACCAATTCTGTTTTAAATGCACTGGCTCCCTGTCTCCTTCAGGATTGACTACAAAGTATTGCTACTCACATAGAATCCATCAACAGACATGCGCCTCCCTACATACAGGAACGGATCATACCACAAACCTCCAACCGCACCCTCAGATGTGCCAGCAGCTTGCTCCTCCGGGCCCCTATTACCAAACTCTGCACCATGGGGGATCAAGCCTTCTGCTCTGCTGCACCATGCCTGTGGAACAGCCTTCTTAAGCATCTGAGGGCAGCACAGACCATAGCCTCTTTAAAAAAAAAAGGCCTAACAACCTTCCTATTTATGAAGGCTCTTCATCTTAACTCTTATTACAATTTTTTATGTTGTGTGTACTGTTATTAATATTATAGCACTTTGAGTTTCACTGTGAATGAAAAGTGCAGTACAAATTAAATGCATCATATTATTATTATTATTATTATTATTATTATTATTATTATTATTATTATTATTATTATTATTATTATTATTATTGGTTAATGCTATGCCAGGAAAAGGCCTTTGACAGTGTGTATTAGTCTGTAATGCTTGGTTGGATTTTCAGAGGATGAAAAGAGGACCTCAGTTTGAAATAACAGGGTGGATGTGAACTAGAAGAGTTCTGGGTGAGCTGGAGAACTTGTTGGCTAGCTCTGTGTCATGTCTCCCCCAGTGCTCTCCACCTCTTTTCTTTATTTTCTCCCATCTTTCCTGTCGCTACCACTGGTAGAGTCTGTATGATGGAAATATGAAGATTAGAGTGAGAGGGACATGCCAAAGCAAAGCTTTTCTACCCTGAAACGAGTGAAATCAATCTGGCTGAAATGGAAATGAGGCACAACAAGAGCGTGAACAGCAGGAGTGCCAGAGGTGGGCGACAAACGGCAGAAGGCGGGGAAGGAGAAAGGTTGAGGGTGAGAGCACGGAGCTGTTACAAATCTAAAAACATGTTTCAACCTGTTGAAACTGCTTTGTCAGCACACTGGCCCCAATCCAATAACCCCCCACATCCTCATTCTCTTTCCTTTCCTCCCCTGGCCCACAAAGGAAAATGTTAATAAACTGCCGATTGCAGATCGAATCAAACCTTTCCAAAGAGCACAGAACAATAAAGCTAATCTGTCTGTCCCTGGCACAGTCCTAACAAGAATGGTGGAACGTGAGTGGCATTTGAGAGCGGGCTTGCTATCTATTAAGCCACCACACACCTCGTCTAAGGACACTCCAGAATGAAACATGGGGGAACTAGATAAATGAGCATTTCCCCCAGCTTTGCCAGGGGGAAAATTGATTTATATCCTCTGTGTTATTCTTCACAGAAGTCATTATCATCCCCTCGTGATTGATGCTTATCTTTTTATCATCATAGTGAAAATGGCAATTTGCACTCTCTGCTACGAAGAGGTTTTAATATTGTAAAATCTGTTCTGATAGTGAACAATAAAACACAATGGCACATATTCAAGGCTTTCAGGCTCACAACCTCATCTTCCTTTGTGCCAATCTTGCCTCTCTGTGAGAAGACAGGGAGAAAGGCATTCTGATATGCTGGTAGATACAAGCAAACAAAGACACGGAGCAGTGCGCTATCACCTCTGTGTTGACGCCACAAGGTCCAGAGTTGTCAAAAGTATCTGACCTCCATCTCTGTAAGATTACAGCACTGAACAAAAAACGGAGAGGGAGAAAAAAAGTAGAAAGGGGATATAGATCAAATGCGTGTTCAAACAAACCCTGGCGTCAGGCATAGCATACAATAAAGAACAATGTCGCCTAGGCAACGTTAGCACCCTCCCATCCCCTTTGGTGACTATCCCCATCTTCCCTCAGTCTATTGGTGTGATGAAATGATACTATATGAAATATTAAACAGTATGCCATATGATCAGTGGGTTTTAGGTTGCACAATTATAATGACTTCAGTCTGACAAAATTTGAAGAAAAATAGAGCAATGAAACAAGAATTAATAATGTATACATATTTCTCACATAGTAAAAAAAGGAGCAAACAGATGCAGAAATATCTGAGTTAGAATGTTTTACTGTCAGCCCTTTCTGTGCTAACAGAAACATTTTTGGAAAATCTTTGCCTACTGTCTTCTTGGCACACACCTGCTTCACCTCATGTTGCTCTCATTGTTAGTTTTCTTATGAGTTAAGAGAGATTTCTGAGCAGCACCTGGTTTGTTTTGACACTGCAATGCCCGAGAGGAACGCAGAGATCAGCTAGCCACATCTATACTTTGATATAAAAATCAAAGAATAAAGTAAGGAACGGGAACAAGTTCAAACAGTACTTGCCTTTTTCATCAACTTTGTTTTATGTGTGTACTGTATGTTTGTTCGGCAGGAAAAGAGAATAAAATATGATTGATGTGAGAGGGTCAAAGTAGAGTGCTGCCAGAGGAGTATAAAACAGTATTACATTTGCAAAATGCACAAAATATGCTCAGTGTATGCAAGTAAATGAAAATATAGTAATGAAGTACATATATACAGTATATTTCATTGTTATGTTTTTAATTGTAGTTAAAGTATAGTAAAATACATTTTCATGAAATATAAAAAAAATACAAACACTGTAATTCATGTTCTGGAAATTGTTTTTAAATATTTCATCTGTTGCCACTTTATGGCAACAAGATCTTGTCAAGAAAACCTGTAATACAACTAGCCATTTTTATATTTATACCCTCCACATCAATTCTTAGTCCGCACATAAACAAAGTGCAGTGCACCACTTTCCACCGCTTTTGCTTGTCAGGCTCTCAGCAGAGCCTCCACAGAGAAAGGTAATGGTCTCACAGCTGGAGTCCTGACTGAGCTGCCATGAGGGCTCTTGACAGAGTCGGTATGAGAACCTGCCTGGGCGACAGGAGTGTCTGCGCACCAGCCCTTAGCTGTCAGAAGTGAGGGATCAAAAGTCCTACTGGCTGCACTGATATCTGGTATGCCCTGGATACCCTGATCTGATCCAAAAATTGAGCGTGTAATGGTTGAGGAGCCACTTGAGTCCATTATTTCTGTTGGTTTTGAGGGAGCTTTGACAAGATCCAGGCCTGACAAGGTGTTGTCATGATGTTTGAGCCTTTGTTGTGATGGTAGACGTATCAGCTCTGATTGGTCTTTCTTCTCACAGCCTTTCCAGCCACTCTGCGCCTCGTCCTCCTCCTCCCTGCTTTGCTCTGCGCTTCGGCATAACAAGAAGTCATTATAGTCACCTTCTATAGTGGACCTGCTCTTCAGTTGGAAGAACTGATAGAAGTGGAAGTCACACTCATACAGAGGCTTATATTTATACACAGGCACATAGCTAGATGTTCCTGCAGTGTTGGGGTCCTTGTTGAGTGGGCAGCAGTGGAGGCTCGGGGAAATGGGCTGGGGTGGAGGGTGAAGCATAGGGACGAGGGCAGAGGAGGAAAAGGTAAGGTCACTCTGTAGCTCTCTCTGCCTCAGCTCCCGCTCCAGCATCACGTTCTCCAGCTCCTTGTCAGCAAAGGCTCGCCTTTTCCTCATCCGAGCGCTGATGGAGGGGCATGTAAAGTGGTCTCGCTGTGGCTGCTTTGGCCAGCAGGAAGTGTTGTCCTCTAGCGGCACCACGGGTTTGAGCCCTGCATAGGGTGGAAAGCATACAGTTGTTACATATTCATTTATTTAATTATTTATGAATAACGAACTTGTTTCAACCAGTTAATTGTTGTGTTTATGTTTGAGTGCTTTGTTATTTATTATTTTAATTATGCAGTTGGTTAGCGGTGTCATTTTCGCTTTACTGAGAGCACAGGAAGCCTGAGAAGACAAAGCCTCCAGCAGGATTTGACTGCAAGCCAGTGGGTATTAATACAATTTATGTATTACAATAATGGTCTGTTGTTGTTAAATAGTGAAGCCATAGTGATCAGGTTTGTTTAGATAAATTATGGGTGTCTAGTGTTGGGTAATTACATCCAAAAAGGAGAACTGGCAACATGAGCCCAAACAAGCTTTCTAAATGCATTTTCAGTTGCAATGTGTTTATCTTTATGTAATGCATATGTGTGTGTCAAAGAGCACTTATATGAGGGTTGAGTGCTTTATCAGTCACCATCTGGGGACACGTTTGTTTATTTTGACATTGTTAGGACTAAAATCCATCACACAACACATACAGCAGGACGTTGTTCTCATTCGTGTTTTACTTAGAAGTTTAAGTAAATGTGTGAGTGAGTTTCTGTACAATTTGAAAAATGAATAAAAAAATATAAAACTGCACATTTCATCACAGCCTGGAAGATAAGACACTACCAAGAAAAGAAATGTTAATTAAACTTTACCCTGCAGGATGCTCTTAGCCAGGATGCTTGGTTCGGCTGCTCTGGTGTAACGTTGATATGCTGTCCTCCGCAGTGGTGCTGCACACCTAACCCCCTTCTTACCCTGAGAGAGACAAGGGAACAAGAATTAGACATTTGGACATAATCATATTATACTGAGACTCTGCCCCAACAGTGATTAAGAGGAATTAATACATCATATAAGAGAAAAACAGAGATCTTTATGATTCTAATATCTGAAAAACTATGGGATAGTTGGTATTTTTGTTACTTAAGTCACTCTGCACAGTAGTATCTAAATTTCCTGTCTTACTCTACACATGCTATTTGAATCAATTATACTTTACTTAATAATACTTATTTGATATGACACAATTTCAACTACTTATTGGCAAAGTTAATATTTTATAATTATACAATTTACATTTTGCCTTCGGCTATAATTGCAGACAGCTTACCCAAATCCTTATAATAGCATGATGTGTTCCTTAGAGCTCTAATTGGTAAAACATTGCTCAAATACTGTTTAAAATCTGAGGTAACTTTTTTTTCTTATATATGAATAGTGATATAAATGTTATAAATCTATGCCTTCAGCCTGTTATAGTATTTGAAGATAAAAAAAAAATGTTTTCTTTTCTTTATGGGCTTCCATGAGATGGTGAGAATTCTGTCACACTTATTAGTTGAAAAGTTAGATAATAATTGTGCAAATCCTAAAAAGAACTAAAAAAAAAATAGTTTCCTAACAATTTTAAACCATCAAGCTTTCAATATTTTACCCTTTTCCCAAAAATGTATCCCCTTCCATAGTCACATTTTACCCTACAAAGTTTTGTTTTTACTCTTTGTAGTGTTTCTGTCAGTGACTCACGATAATCACCCACTCATGGTAAACCCATCAATACATCATTTTTCCATCACTGACCTGCCCTTGTGCTCTCCTCACCTCCGCAGCCTGTTGCCGCCTCAGTGCGACCTGTGCTGCCATGACGCGCTGCCGCTCTACCACCAGCAGGCAGCAGGCACAGCGACAGTCCCTCCAGCGGCAGAAGCGTTTGTGGCCTTTCAAACACGAAACGACGCCGTGGTTCCGACAGCGGGCACATTTGGGGCTACGGGTCATCTTGCGTTGCTTCTGCTGCTGGCGCTCTGGAGACAGGGACATTTTATTCTCTGCTCCGTCCCCGGGGTGTCCGCGCTGAACAGCGCATCCGTCAGGATTTGTCACGTCAACTATTTCTTCGGATTTTAGTACATTAAGTTTTGCTGTGGTCTCCAGCTGCAGGCCTCCTTCCAGCTGAGCGGACATCTATGACTAGTAGCACCGGAATCTCACTTTTAATCTGACTTTTACGCAAAAGATGCAAAAGGATTTTGACTCAAGATACAACTAATCAAATGTGGTTATAGTAGTTAGGTTACTGCTAGAAGTATAATTATAGCAAAAAAACAAATTTATCAGCCAAAATGTTCTCATTAAAACCCAAGTAGGTCTGATAAAATGTTATTTTACGCACGAATTTTAAATACGTTAATTAAATATTTAAACACTACAGCACCTGCAACATAACTGACTGACACAGGTTCTGCTAATTGAAACATACCAGCTTCCATTAGACACAAACTCAATCGACGCATTAAGAGTGTGATCCCGGGCGTTAAGAGGTTGTGCTTTACAGCACACTAATAGCCTACCTATTGAACACCAAGCCGTGAGGTGTTGTGTCCTGCTCCAGCCCGCGGCTGCATGACAGTGTTTTAGGGTGGAAACTTTGCAGCCTACCGCCAGACGTTTGAAATGTTAAGCCTCTCTCAGCTGCTCTCTGACGCTGTTTCCAAGAACAAGCAGATAGTAGACCGGGCCACAATGCCGAGCTCCTGGCGCAGAACCCATGAGCAAAGATTTGGGGAAGCCCATTTGCAGCAAAAGCAACTCTCCCTATAAACCCCTATACCTGCCCTGCCCTGCCCACCTTCCAAGTTGTTCTCATCTTTCAAAGAGATTTGGTATCTTGCCAGACCCACATCTCCAAATTACATGCGTCATTTTAAGCGATAGATTACAATTTTTGTTCCAAAAAGAGGGAAATTTATCAAAGAAAATAAATGTCAAAAGCGTTTCATTTAATTAATCGACGATAATATTCGTTAAAAATACCCTAACCCTAAAATGTACAAATTACATCAAGGGTACAACAGTCACTACTATTACAAGTAATAATATGCTTATTATAATTATAATAATATAGTAATATCATATAAGGAGAGAGACCAGGCGAGCCACACTTGCTTTAAAACATACAATTAGGTTATGTGCCCGTGAGGCTGCATATATGTGTGAGCTATGTGTTTAACCAGACTGATACAATATGGACTAATTACGCACGAGCCTTGGGGGAAGAAGGCTGGTGGGGAGATAAGAGTAGGAGAGAGAGAGAGAGAGAGAGAGAGAGAATTACATTTTCATATTACCTAGGAGTCATCTTCATACTCATATTTATTCATATTACCGCTAAATAATTCAATGATTTAATGGATCTCTTGATGTTTCTAGTGTCGCCATTTCTGGGCTTAAAACGGAATAATCAAAACCACTGAAATACATAAATATTCTCATTTAGTAAAGGTTGTTTAGATGAGAGTTTTTAACATAGGTTTACTAAGAGTGAATTATTTTAATTCTCACTTCTTTTAATAATAATGTAATTTGATGCTGATGATAGGTAAATTACTTGATGTAAACAGTACTCATAGTTACTAATACTAATTATTTATTATCAATACAGGCTACTATACTTATCCTTGGACTGTCATTTGTAGCTTACATTATGCATACAGTGCTTTTCATTGGAGGTTGGTGTTATGCTCTATCCACCACCTCAGCAGCATACACTAATGTTAATGCAGTGCTGGGAAGAGTGTTTTTTTATTATAAATAAGAGCTGATGCTTCCTTGACCTATTACCATGAAAAGCTCTAACATACAGTATAACACCACAGACTTCACTGAGATGGTATGAGGACTGTGCTCCCTACTGGTTCAACTGTGTAATTACGCCCAGGGTAAAATTCCCTGAGGGTAATAGCAATCAGGTCTAACTTCATCACATCATTGGCCAAGGTTACAGAGGGGTAAGTCATATATTGTACTCAACTGCAGGATCATCCAGTGTTATCCAGACCAGCTTGTTAGCCAGACTTCCACAATGTTATCCAACACTGAGCAACCAGAAAAACACACGATCCTGCTATCCTCCACTGAACCCTTCAGAGCTTTCAGCCTACAGCCAGACGAGTTATAACTGCATGCCCTGACAGGACAAACTGTGGTTGCTCTCCTCTACAGGCATTAGACATTTAGCTCCTGATCACTAATTATTACAATTTCTATTTCATGCTTCAGGCTAACGATGATTAACTCATTATCCACTTAGCCATACTAAAAACTGCTTCAAAAGTATTTAAACTGCAAATGCCTACTGCACAATGTGTTTCTTCTGAGAGATATTCTTTCAAACCATCTGAGATTTAATGCAACATACTCAAGGTTTGGATTGTGCAGAATCCTTTTTTTTTTTTTTTACCAGTTTAATATATTGAATCCAGAAATTCATGTTGCCTTTTATATTTCAGCTATTTAGCATGTAACATTGTCTGTGGGCTTATTTACACTGAGTTCATCAGTAAAATTAGTTGATGCACTGATAAAAATAAAGGCAAAGAACCAAATATATGTGTAAAGGTCAGGGTGCCTTTGCCTAAAAATATTCATCCCAATTTACAACTGTGTTAAAGTGATACTGAGATAAAATCTTCTATAAAACCCTTCATCTATAAAAGGAGTTTTCCGAAGAGGGGTTTGAAATATATATACAAGCCTATATATTATTTTCACACAGGATCCCAGGCTGAATACTATATCACAAAGCCTTGGGGCTCAGGTGGCAAAAACCCAGTCACCTTTGGTCTTGATCCCAGTCTTTACCTTGGCCAGAAGTGCCCTGCCAGGAGATTTCAGACTGTTCGCTGGCTCACAAGGGGTTAAAAGATCAGATATCAAAGATATAATTCGGAGCCAGATCCAGCTGGGCCTCAAAATATAAAGTAACCAAAGTGGTATAATCCATTCTAAAACTGACTAGATAAACTATAGTTAGTGTGAGCCTCTGACACTTTGTCATTGTCAAAAACCTGACAGCAGAATTTGACATTGTCTACAACTTTGTCGAGTTAAAAAAATAATAATTGTCAAAGCACAAGTACAGAGCAACTGTACCACATGAAATAGTTCATTTCCACAGCTTTAACAAAAAATGTGTATAAAGACAAATTCCGGTGAGAAAAAGAAAGGCTTCTTATTGGCTAGGAACCTCCCACCATCCCGGACGAAAAGAAATTATATCAGTATGTACTATATACTACTGCAATGATAACCAAACCAGCAACCAAATCCATACCAAAGAAAATAATTAGTGCAAAATATCAGTACATATGCATTGATGAAAACCTGTGAAGATATCACTGTGCAGAAAACAATGTAATAATAACATAAAATGTCACAACCTCAAATAACTTCTAAATGTTTTTTACTACAGTGTCTGTGCATGGCAACTAAATTATGATAAATGATGATATGATATAAAACTACTTGGTTAATGAATAGGGAATGATTGTCTTCATGCTTAAAGAAAACAAACATTGATTGCTGATAGAAGTTGGGATACAAAGTGGAGTCTCCCAAGTCAAAGTCATACATCAAACACCCAAACATTTGCACAATCCACTTCCTCCATACTTTCTGTAAAAGTATAGGCTAAATAACACAATGCTACTTTTGTCTTTGGTACTGAGGGTGAACAGCCATTATTCACACGACTGCAAGATTCCACTTGTCAGAAAAACATAAGCACATAATTTTAATCATTTCAACAAACCGCCTATGCTCTCATTTTTCTGGTGACAACAGTCTCCAAATCACTGGAGGGAGAATGATTGCTGTTGCTTGCTACATAATGGGTGGGACATGGTGTTGTACTGTATATACATGGAAAACAGCTAAGTACCCCCGTTATTAATACCATCAGCTCTGCTGCTGCCTGTAGATAGGCAGTAGAGTGCACCTCTCAAAGCCCCTTGACTCCCAAACAAATTGAGTGTCATCAGCAGTGACATATTACTCTGGCATTCCCATCACACATCCTCCCCTTCCCTGCACTCTATTCTATGTCCTGCGGTTGTACTGAGAGTTGTGCCCATCTACTTCCATTTTCGTAGCAGAGATGGAGTTTGACAGACTCCTTGGCTCCCACCATTCAGCCTGCCAGCGTGTCCTCCCCTATCTGCCTTTCCCCCTTTGACCGGCGCTCTCAATCGCCTCGCAAAGGAAGTCAAACAAAACACAAAAGGCAGACAACCTGTAAGTAAAACTCAAGGACAAGAAGGCTGCTCCCAACTTTATGTAACATAATGAAGTTTAGAGAAGGAAAACAGAGGAGTTTGAAGGCAGGGTGCATTTTCAAACAAAATCCTGAGCTGAATGTCAATTCACTTCAAAGAGAGAAATATAAAGACACTGTGCTATGTTTCACGGTGCCTTTACACAAAGGCTTTAGCACCTTTATCCACCCACTTCCAAGAGCAGGAGACACCTTGGCAGTTATCAGCGTAAGACAGGGACCATTAAGCTGACATTTTTTCAAGGGAGGTTAAACCTGCACCTTAGAGAGTATTTGAGTTTGTCAGGCCTGTTAAGATAGAACACACACCTGCTTAAATAAATGTACTTCTAACCCCATCACATTAGACACAATCAGGTTCTTTTTGGGACTATTTTTAATATGCTTTGCAAAGCATTATAAGTGTTGCTTCATGCAACATCACACACAGTCTGAGGTTCAGTGACATGAACCAGAGTGTGGAGTCTCTGCTGATATTGTAAAATTGCCACAACTTTAACCTGTCCAAATAGGGTATTTATACAAATATGAAACTTTGGCACCAGATGAAAAGGGTATAATCTATACCTCAGGCTGCACTTTTTATGATAGATCCCTTATACCTGGCCTTGCTGACAAGACTGGAACAGAATCTCTTTTTTTTACCCTTTTTCCTTCAAAGAGGTGGACTCTGAGATGCTTTTCACAGTATTGTTGTTGTTATTAAAGTCTATCAGGTGCCCATGCAAACATTGTTTTGTGCAAAAAATGATTTAAAAGTTTATCTAAACCAAAGATGAGGCTTCAGCCAGTCAAATTAGTCACATTAAGCGGATATCTTCAAATGTTAGTCTTTTTAATCTACAATTTCCTCTTTGTGAGTTTTGTCTGTCAGTGTTTCCCTTTTGAGCTGTGCTGGAAGGACTGTAAACAAAAAGAGGGATTTTGGCACTGAAAAGACTGTTATTTTGAAAGTTATCCACTAATTTAACTAATTAGTTGCTTACTTGGATAGCTGAAGTGTCATATGAGCTTCTGATAAACTTTGAAATACATTTTTGCACAAAACAGGAACTGTGGATTTTGTCCCTCATCACTTACATTGAAAGCACATTAGGAAGGGATCTATACTGGCCAGAATAGTGGAATGATTACAGCAAGCAAAACCTGTTTCGGTTTTCATTTGGACACCTGGCTGTTGTTTTAAGCTAAATTTTAAAAGAAAAAAATGTGAACCTATCCTTTAATATGTTCCTTATCTTGTTTTCCTCCTCCTTATTTCTTGTTTATCCCTTTGCTTATTCCTTCCTTTCTCTCTCTTCTTCATCTTCTGCCTCTCATTTTCTTCTTGTCTTATATTATGTCTAGTGAAGTGATGCCACAGTTGTCATGATTTACCGAATCCTCAACCTCCAGCACATTTCATGGTTGCATCAGTTAATCCTCTAAATATGTTTTGTTGGTAGTTTATTAACACTGCAGCAGGACTTTAGTTAGTTGTTTCAGTGGTAAAATAATTAAAAGTGAACAAAACTGGACTGCTGCAGTAGGTCTGTGCTACCCTCATACCTGGCATCATGAGCCCTGACATCTGAGCATCTTGAGGGCAAAAGCAATGCCAGTCCAGCACTGGTGACAGGACAGTGAGGAGGAGGAGGAGGAGGAGGAGGATGCTTTATCGCACAGAGTGTTCCTGATTTATATTTCCAGTGTGCACAGATAGTTTTGGACAGGTGTGGCTGAGAGATATGAAGTGTTATGTGGAGCGAAGCAGGTGAACCCAAGTGCAGACACTCAAGGTGAGGAAATAGGGATATTATAGCGACAAGGTATTTATTTCGAAGGCTGGGGCAGGGCAATGCAGTCCTGGGGAAGCCTGGGCTGGAAGCTGGGAACTTGCAGTTGAAGATTGAGCTGGATGTTGGGAACCTGGGGCTGCAGGCTAGGGTAAGCTTGAGCTGGTTGCTGAGAGCCAGGAACCGGGGCAGGGACAGTTAAGGGCAGAGGAAGCAAGTCCAGTGTGAGATCTGAGGAGATTAAATGCAGGGTTCCAGGGCAGAGCAGCAGGGCTGAGGGCAGAACAGCAGGGCTTGACCAGACAAGGAGCAGGAATCAGGGACCAGAGTCAGAACAGGCAGGACTACAAGGGAAAAGGATAACAGAAGTGGAGGGTATAAACATGTATATGGCGTATGCTTACTTATTGTTCAGTTGGCATTGTGTATACCCACTTCTAAATCCCCTCTGATGCACATCATTCAGTAGTGTCCTGCAATAGCCAAATCACGAGTGACAGTCCAGTAAATGAGGAGTTAGTCCAATCACATGTGAATAAATTAAAATGTTCCTTAAAAACATGACATGTTGCTCAATAGTGTATTGAGCCGTATGATGACATACAGCTCAATACACTATTGTGTTAGTGACTACTAACAGTGAGTACTACAGTGAGTTTCAATTAACAAGAGCTACTGAATCCCCTTGAAAGTCAAATCGCTGGTATGTAAGTCTACAGATGGTTGAAGAAACAATGACAACAGGTCGCAAGGGGCCCCCCTCGAGCTTTCACAATAAAATATTGTGCAAATATTAAACAAATGTATAAATCTGCACAAAAAATTAAACGCTTTGAAGAAATACCTTAAAATTACCTAATTCAAATAAAGGCTTGTTTTGAGCCTTACAGGCTCTTGAGGTCTCCTGCAGAGAGCCCCTGAGCCAGGGTCCCCGGGGCATGCACCCCTTGAGCCTTCACTATAACACATTGCTCGAATGGTCAAAGGTCAAAGTCTTGTGACTCATTTAAAGTTCAAATGAAGTCTGTATCTCAAACTATGTGGAAGCAATAAATGTTCAAAAAGGTGTGGGTTCACTCACACTCCCCATTCAAACATAGGAGTATTTTTCTGTGTCCAGCTGCAGTTACTTATTGTCTCTACACACCTGACAGCACACATTTCAAATAAACCTTGACCGGGTCATGGGGGTTAAAAGTCTTTCCTTTTCTAAAAATAGATTTGACAAACACTACTACGACCTAGGAGAGCAATTGCTTCTGATGAGATTCAGGCCACTGAGGTTGACTATTGCAATTGATTACATCCAATCAGGACTTTATAGACACATTACTGTATTGTAATGTTTTGTACTTCACAACACTGACTGCTTTAGGTCTGATATTCTAAAATTACATTCATTGAAGTGGGTTTCAACCTTGCAAAAGGCGACGGGTAAGGAATGTCATCGGCCAACGTGCCATTGTTAAGGTTCCTCGTTAGCGAGAGACACACAATGTGTGCAGCTACAAATCACCAAGGCATCCTCTATCACCATTCAACCCTTGGCCCCTACAATACTGCCCATCTCATCACTTCTCCAGACATACTACACAATATCCTCACTCCATCTGAGCAGATGGATGGTCCAGAACAGCCCAGGTATGTTGTCATGTGGGACAATGAAAGTTTCCACCGAACTGCTCTGGTAAACTGGTTCATCAACCACCAACATTTTTATGTTCTTCATCTGCTACCATATTCTCCATTTCTCAAGCCTATTGAGGGTTTTTTTTCAGCTTGTCTTTAGAAGATATATGAACACAGGCCCCATGAGCAAATACCCCTTCAACAAACAAGGAGGAAGCATGTGGTGATATAGTTGCTGAAGCATATCAGGTCTGGATTCATCAAGCCAGGCAGTACTTTCCCTGCTGCTTGGCCGGGGAGAACATTGCCTGTGATGTCAATGAGGTCCTGTGGCCAGACAGAAATGAAACGAAAGGCAGGATGCAGCCTAATTTTCTTTTTCTTTACAGTATATGCAGAAAGCTTATTTTCCTTTTTCTATTGTTGGTTTGTATGAAGCACACTTTACAAATCCAACTGTGTTTTCTGAGATGTATACAGTATTTCAAAATAAAAAAAACATTCTATTCTTGTATTTGTGTGTTTTATATTTGAGTATGCAAACATAACAGTTTACAACAGGCTACTGTACGTATATCTTCATAGAGTTTTCCATTGAGCACATCAGTATTCAACTGGTTCTTTTGATGGTGTTTGTGTGTCATTTGAGCAATAGTAAGAGTAACTATAATGACAGGACGATGTAAATTATGTTAACAAATGTCAGGGCTTGACATTTGACTGTTACTGTATGCCATGGGAGAAATAGGCAGTCATAATGAACAGGACCAATTTGGCAGCAGGGGGTTTGGGGTGGGGTGTCTGGCTCTGAAATAGGCTACAGACAGTCCAGGCAGACAGCCATAGATATGCAACTGCAATGCATATAATTGACTATTTAGGGAGTAAAACTGAAAATCAAATGAAAGAGATTATTGGGGTGACAAATTTCCATTTTTGAATTTTGGAGGGACCGGGGGCCTTTCCCCTCCAGGGATATTGCCACTGGTGTATGTGAAGTAAGTCATAATCACCATTTGTGACACAATTAAACCATTCAATGACCACTTGTGACCTGTATGTGGGAAGGTCTTAAGTGGAAGTCTTAAAATGTTTTTTCTTCTTTCCCACACCACAGAGAGCAGAGAGCCTGCTTTCAATATAATATGTATCCCTCAATTACTTGAATGCTTTCATTATTTTGACAGCTACCTGTGGAGTTCAATTATCTTAGTAAGTCTGTTTGAAATTCTTGTGTCGATGAAACTAAATTCAGTAATGTTCAGAGTGTGGTAATTGTAATCATTGTTACATTGTTTTTTTGTAGACACCAATAATGACTGGCCAAGGACCCCTGGTTAGGATACAAAATCATAAATGGCTAAGTTTAGGTAGATTCTTAGTTTTGGCAGCTTCTATAACAGTGGACATATACTGATGTGAATACAGTAGTTACACTGTTTGTTATTGCTTCACAGAATGACTGGTCTGTAGCAATGTGAGCACCACTAGGATCAACAAGGAGCAAGGTGTATCTCTCTCAAAAGAATGGATGAACTTTGAAATTTGAGTGTCTGGCCAGGGAAGAAGAGAGACAAGCCTGTCAGCCTTGAGAAATAAGGTAAGGAAACATGCTTTGTTCAAGGTACACACACAAGCTGTGAAGATGGCAGAACAACAGAGAGAGGCGGTCATTGACAATGTGATGCAGGTGCTGACTGAGTCTTACATGAAGGAAACTGAAGCTGTGTTCCGAACAGCTTACCATTTAGCCAAAAAGAACAGACCCTTCTCTTCTTTCTGACCATGAGAGCCTGATTGAGCTGCAGGAACTGAATGGTACATAGATGGGTTCAGTATTTCATTCACATTACAGTGCAACACAAATAACCAAACAATGTTTCCAATGAGATGCAAAGCAAAATCATTAGTAGCATAATAACATCATCGAGTAAGTTAGCCGCCCTAAGTGACAAGGCCTTTTATTTAAGTCACAAAGCTGTCATGACAGTCTGAGTTAAAGCATCAATGCAAGAAGAAAGCCCTGCATTCATATTCCTTGAGCTTGTTGACCTGGAAGATCAGAGAGCAGATGGCATAGTAAAGGGTTTACTCACTTGTCTAACTAATGTTGGCCTTACAGAAGAATAACTTCATTAAGTAACATTTGTTTCTGATGGAGCCAGAATCATGTTGAGGAAAAAGTCAGGAGTAGCAACAAGGTTGAAGTTGAGATTCCTAAAGCTTATTGTATGGCACTGTATGACCCATAGACTTGAACTAACTGTGTCAGATGCAGTTGATGTCAATCACTTCAAAGCTTTTATGCAGAACCTATATTCTCTGTATAGTATGTCAAACAAAAACGAGCATGAACTCATAGATGCATCAGCTGAAGTAGGCTCACAACTTTTTCACATTGGCAGAGTCTTGGAGGTATGCTGGGTGACCAGTAGTTTTCAGACTGTTCATGTTTGTTCTGATGAGAGGAGGTCCAGCAAAGAGAAGCCAATGTACAAAGACCATGTTCAAAGTCTTGAATTTCTTCGAGACCTTGTGCTCATGTATGACACACTCCATAAATTAAGTGTCTTGTCACATGAGCTTCAGGCTTGTTCTGTAACTGCTCAGAGCAGAGCATCTGCTGAAACACACAATCGAAGTGATGCATTCTGCAGAGTCCAGATGAGAAATATATGGTGAGGCTTTAGAAGCAAAAGAGAGTGGGAAGTATTGGTCTATAGCCTTGAAAAGAAATGCAAAACGCAATCAATCCAGGCCAGTTGTTCCAAAGCCTTTTGAACAACCTTGTGCAACGCTTGTCTTTTAAAGATGAGCCCATCAAGGACCTAAGCATGAGAGTAAATGACCATCAATCCTCAGCATCCACCATGGTGAAGAACAAGTTAAGTAACTGAGCAACTTAACTTGTGCACATACCAAGCACTGAATGGGATGGAGGACCTACTGGAAGAGCCCAACAACGAACCCAAAGAACTAAAACCGCTCATTAATTGTATTCCATGTGCTGACATTCCCTATCAGCACATCAACCTTATGAACAATATAAGCATAGACAAGAGGGCTGTCCTACTGGTCTCAAACATATTAAACTTAATGATGATGAACATCAACAGCCCCACTATTTCCAAGTTTTATCCTGAAACTATACAAGGACCTGGTTGAAAAGACACTGTGCTGTTTCTTCTGTGCATTGTAGACAGGGCAGTGTGAAAAACTTTGCAGAAAGCAAGTTGGTCTGGAATATACTGCAGTACAGGGGTAGACAGGCTGCTGAAAGGTTTAAAAACCTTCACTGACAATAAATCTCTTCAAAATCAGTCATTTGTTATTTGATGTTTGTATAAGTATTGCATTACTAGGGTTGAAGCCAAATCCGTTTTTGGTATTTGGAAAAGCACATACAGTGAGTTTTTATGAATATTTATTTCCTATAAATATTTTTTAATTTGTTTTCGGGAAGAAAAAAAAGTATTTCAATAGCTGGTTCTCTTCATGTGAGGGCAATGGGTATTTGTGCTCTGCCTGCTTGTGTTGATGTGAAGCTGAACAGAGATTTTGTGTGTGTTGCTGCTAATCCATATATAATATTTTCAAATACAAGGCAGTCTCAAACTTGGACCACAAGTCCTCAGGTAAATCTTCCTGCAAAATTGCAGAGGTATCCATATTTGAAAGTATTGTTATCTGCTTGATTAAATAAAAACTATGTGTGCATTTCTCCTGGCTATAGTAATCAAGTAGTCCACTTACAGTGTTTGGGTCTTTTCATACATGACAACATATGGGAAATAAATTAATAGTAATAGTAATAGTAATTCTATTTTTTGTACTTTGTTCCTACGATAAGTGGCTATAGCACCATTATTGCCTACCTGAAGCTGGTATTGAGTTCACATTAAAATCATGATGGAAAAAAGAAAATCATTTTCTGTCAATGACAAACATAGTCTCCTCTGAGCTTATGACAATAAAAGGGGGGAAGAAATCTAAGGAAAGGATCACCGCTCTCTTTGCCTGTTCTGCCACTGGGGAAAATAAGGAACTTGTCATTGGCAAAAGTCAGAAAATATGCACACCCTGCATTTGAAACAGCTGTAGGGCCTACTATATTTTGAAACAGTCAATAAAATTCAGTAAATAGCAAAGCTGTCCATTTCATTACTTTATATTCATGTAGGCTAATACATATACAAATGTCAGTAAGATGGCATGGTCTGCATGAGAAATAAAGAAAAAACAAATTTGGTAGTAGTGATATTTGACTAGGACAGATGTGATCATTATAAATGGTTGTTATATTATTCTCCAGTTTCTTCATCTCCATCTGCAACTTCTCAATCTTTAATTTTCAATAAGGATTGTAAATTGAACGGATATCCTGTGAAAGAGAAAATGTGTCAAAGAGTAGATGATTATGTAGTTGGTAATGGTAAGTTTTCCTAAATTGCCATGATGACATATTTCAGAGTTGAGTGGCTATCTGTTTATCTATGTGACTATCTGTCTATATGTTTTTCACAGAGTGACCACCTGATCGCTCTTCCTACAATTTGTCCTGTCATTCCCTATATCTTAGCTTGACTGTGCTGTGAAACTATAGCCTGTAGGAAACAAGGAAAAGCTGAAGTCCGAGCTGACCACTCTGTAGCACCACACTGAGCTTCATACTGGTAAGACGGCCCTGTCTCTGTTAACATCCATCAATAACAACTTAGGAGGCTTTTGCTGAGACCATCACTCTGCTGAAAACGATCATAACAACTCCTATGATGGTATCTGAGTCAGAGAGGAACTTTTCCACCCTGAAGAGGATAAAAACTTTTGCTTGCAATACCATGGGACAGCCATGACCCAGTTTATGGCCATGCTGTCCATCGAAAGCCAGCTGATTCAGCAGCTACACGACTTCATCCCCAAAGTCATCAAGAAGTTTTCCCAGAGGAAAAAAACGCTGTGCCGCCTCTCTCCTCAAGTGAGCTGTCGGCTTTGATGAGTGAAAGCATATCTTATCATCCTGCCTTTCTGGTTCTGGTCCATGCATTGGCCATAGTTGTCTGTGCACCTTCAGTGATGTTGAGTTCTTTACTGTCCACTTTATCCTTTTAGGCTTGTTACTTCTGAGGTTGGTTGTGTTGTCTTATGATGATGGAATATTGCATTCTTAATTTAGGCTTGTGACAGTGATAATGTAACTTGTGTAATTGCTCTCCTCTCTCTCTCTCTCACATACACAATTCAATTCAGCAAGTTTTATTGGTATGACTGTCAGATGAACAATATTATCTTTCTCACTCACTGTCACACATTCTTTCCCCCTCTAAGTGTGTGTATGTGTACAAGATCTGCCAGAAGCCATCCATTAAAAGTGTTTTGTGGATCCATGCATGGACTCATGACATGTTAAAAAAAACATCAGTAGCAAGAGCAAGTACTGTAGTTTTACACCACTGGTAATGTTAAGTTATATTGTTAATAACATTATTATTATCATTGCGGCCAAACCCATAACCGTAAGGAGAGGAGAAGATCATGGCACAAATGCACTTGCTACAGATATAACGTTATAAGTTACCAGGAGAGGTGTGTGTGGGGGTAAAAATTTAAAATTTTCCCCCTGCCCATTGCAAATTTAGTACAATATGTGAGTAGGGATGTGAATGCCTCTACCATTTAAACAGCCAGGTTCATATTCAGCCTGTATTGTTATTAGGATATCATAACATTAAGTATCATCCTACCTATAATGAGAACTACCTGCTCTAAAATATGTATTTGACCAAAGCCAAAAAATAGTCTGTAACCTTTCAAATTAGCTGAAAATCATATTTTTCAAATTGAAAGTGTGATTACTGTGGAGGTGTATATAATAGACATATTAAATGCAGCAGTAGTGGTAGGTTAGTGTGTAGCCTGTGTTCCTTGGTAAGCTTGTTTAGGCAGGTGAAAGACAAATGGACAAACAGGCATAAATGACCAACGGTACTGGCATCTGCAGATATTTTTGTAAACAATCTATTAATGATGTCAAGAATTTCCCTTACTGTTTGACTGCTGCATGTATGCAAATTATGTATTTTTGCCTA
This sequence comes from Euthynnus affinis, assembly GCA_029490765.1. Lineage (NCBI taxonomy): Eukaryota > Metazoa > Chordata > Actinopteri > Scombriformes > Scombridae > Euthynnus > Euthynnus affinis. Next base: position 25,164,826 of record CM055848.1, on the reverse strand, counting down.
AATTATGTACAGTAATTCGTTGTGCAAACAGCAGTCATTTGCATCTGATGCATCTAGGTCACAGAAGTGGAAGTCAAAAAAAAAATTGTCCAGGGTTGGCAGGTCTGACCCCATGGAAATAGCAAGGTGAGTGGCAAGGGTGACTTCTGGACGTCAGGGTGGCTCTTCAGCTGATATTATGCTGATGGCTAGCATGCCGGCGCCTAACATGCTGCAGGTTTGCTGGCTGGGAAGCAGGCTGAAGACTAGGAAGCCAGTCACTAGCAGACAAGGAGACTAGTAGGCCCAGCACATCAGGTTGCCAGACAGGCAGTAGGGGATATAGAGGACCCAGGCAAGGGGTATGGCTGGTTCAGGACATACAGGCAGGGTACTAACTGGGACTGAAACAGGAAAGTGTTCAAAATCTCTGCCAGATCAGGCAGCAGTTCCAGCAGTCACGGCTTGGATGAAACAGAGGAGCACTAGAGAAAGAGCCACATCCTTCTGCTCAGTGCTGGAGGTCTCACAGCAGTAGGCAGAGAATCGTTCCACAGCATACAAAACTTCATTTACCTCTTGCAGTGCAAAAGCTATGTTTTCTGGGTCCATGTCTTTGGCCAGATCATAATGTTATGTGAAGCAGAGGAAACAGAGATATTATACGAACAAGGTATTTATTTTGAAGTTTGGGGAAAGGGAATTCTGAGGCTTGCGCTGGAGGCTGGGTGCCTGGGGCTGCAGGCAAGGGGAAGTCTGAGAGAGAAGGTCCAGAGTGAGGTCCGAGGAGACTGAGTAATGCAGGGTCCCAGGACAGAACAGCAGTGCATGATCAAATGAAGGGCAACAAACAGGGGCTGGAGTCAGAAAAGGCAGGACTACAAGGGAAACGGAGAACAGGGTGAGTACTGGAGAACAGGCAACAAGAACTAAATGCTGAATAGCAAAACTGGCAATAAAATGGGTCGAAGCATAGCAACACTGACAGCTGAGTCTTTGTAGAGGCTTGATTACAGAGATGAGGTACAGCTGGTGTGGTTCTGCTCTGACTCCAGCACACAATCACCCATACAGACACACACACACACACACATAGGTTGAGAGAGGGAGTGTTACAGCCATAGTGTTGTGAACCCCTTTCACACATGCACTGCAACCCTGAAATTTAACATTGTCCAGAGTTCATATGTAAATATGGTTTGAGTGTGTGTTTCTCCCTGTCCTCACCTGTGTCTCACCCTAGATTACCACCCTTCCCCCTTCCTACCACTGTAGTGATTGCGTGAGCACACCTGCTCCATCAGGGCCTGGAGGTTAAAGACCAAGAGGAACAGACAGTTGGCAGCTTTTGGGCTCTGTGTTGGTTGTTATTCTCAGCTAGAGTTTGGTGTACTGGGGTCAGTAACTTTGGCTCCCTTTTAGAGGGACTGTGTTTATTATAAAGAGTATGGTCTAGACCTGCTCTATGTGAAAAGTGCCCTGAGAGTGATTTGGCACTATATAAATAAAATTGAATTGAATTGAATATTAGTGTTGTGTTAAATTGAATTAGTTTAATTTAACTGTTAACTTGTTTCATTTACATTTAGTTCAATTTTCTTCTTGTAAAGAAAGTATTTTTCAGTTGGTGTTTTTAGGTTTTTGTAAACCTTAATTTAAGCTGTTAATAAATTCCTGGTTTGTTCATACACTTCCATTTTCCTTGCTTCTTTATCCCTGGGCTAATTCTCTCTGTTACTCCCTTCATCCCCTGGATTCATTTAGGTCAGAGATATTCAGATTTTTAACCCATTTGATAAGGATCAGGTGTTTTAATGGGGGTATAAACAGGCTTCTGTATGGTTTACAACACATTTTCACATCAATTATCCAGACACAGGTCAGTTGGTACGGTAATGGTCATGGGAGCACTAAGGCTCTGCTTATGAATTTGAGTATTTAACCCAGGCAGACTGAAAAAGACAGAGAATGGGAAAGGACCAGACGAAGATTAGATTTTGGGTTTAGGATGAGTCATGTATGTGGGAGGAACAAAGCGGGGTTTTGGCTGTGTCTGTGTCTCTGGGTGGGTTTGTGGCTATAGCCGTGACCATAGTTACATTTGCGTCTCCATGATGTAATGCTTGATGACCTGAAGAAAATCCTCTAGGAGCCAGAAGTTGCCCCCTCACGGTCCATTTGAGCTGACACTTTATGCTGTTGGCTTCAACATCTCCCGCTGCCCTTCATTTCATCCTGTCCTCTTATCTTTCCTCTTTTCTTTTACTTTCTTGCTTTCCTTTTATGTGTTAGCTTTCTTTCTTTATTTTGAAGTTGTGTTTAGAATAAAGCCTTTATTTTTTAACCTCTTTGTCATTGCTGAATTGAGGACTATCATCAAAACAGTTGAGCTCAAGAGAATGAAAATTAAGATATTACACAATAAATAAGACTACAGCAACCCTTTCTTATTTTATAGTCCAGCCAAAATTGCAAATATAGAAGCCAAACTGCAAAATAGAAGAAAAAAACCCACTGAACTAGTAATGTTTAATGAGGGATTGATACAATGCCAGTAAACAAAATGATTATTTGCTCATTCTCAGTCAAAAGTAGTACTCAATTGTTCATTCTGCAATGGTCAATAAATTTCACATCCTCAAATAATGTCTAAATGAGTTTGAAGCAGAGTGATGAATTGAAAAAAAGCCCCAACAGTTGATTAAGCAGGCCTTTTTTTTAGCTTCAGTAATGAGCTGGACAAAGAAAAGTCAACAGTTAAACTAATTGAAGGTTTGTGGTCTGTGGCAAATTTGTGATTGGTGATTTTATAGATATGTACACATCATTTTATCATCTTTTTATTTATTTATTTACATTTTCTTATGCCCAAGTATGCTACAAATGCCACAATAGTCATATAGCAGAGACAGCTTAGCATCTCGTTTTAATGAGCTACACAAATGTGTTTGCATGATTCAAATGAATAATATCATGCTTGATGTAGTCACTGCCGTGGGTCTTAGCTACTGTACTCAAATTAAATATAAAAATGAAATTAATTGAATGTGACAAGTTTGCCATGATCTCATGAACATAAATAAAGACCAATTAGGCTGTTAGATATGACCCAGTGTAGATTAAAATTGACCAGGACCAGGAAAATATTTGGTTTAAAACTGATCATTATAAGATGTAGTTTCCAACATGGCACAGAATCCCTCTTTAAGGTGACTTTCCTTCTACAAACAAAGCACCCTGAGGACTGTCAATGATCAAGGGACGTGCCATATCACACAAACTCACAGACCCTGATCAATGTTCTATTTAACACGTCTGGTCTCAGGCCAAATCAATGCAAGACAGGTGATCCCTGACCCAGAAAACGGTAGTTTGCTATGTCTGCTGAATGAATTTAACCCTTCTTTGCAATTATATCTCACCGTGATTTTGAAGTCTGCGCAGGGAGCAGTTGGAGCACCCTGAAATGCTTTGTGTGTGTGTGTGTGTGTTGACTATTGATTTAGTCTGTTTCAGGTTAATGAGAGCTCTTAAATAATGCAGACACAGCAGTGCCATGTACACACACAGCATCTTGTGCCCACCCCATTGTACGGTCGCCCCTTTGTCCCTTTCTTCCTCTCTCTTTTCTTCTTTCCCCACCTTTCCCATCATCATTACATGCTTTTCCCCTCATCATTTTCATCTGTAGACAACATCTGAGCATCAATAGAGGAGGGTTGAAGGAGGGTACCCCTGCCATACTTCTCTTCCTTCCATTCTCACCACCTCTGATCCATTGTCTTCCTGACTGGTGTGAGATTCAAAGGCACCCCTCTTTCCCAGAGATGAGATACAGTACCCGGCTGCAATAACAGGAGAACAAGAGTCTCCCAATTTAGTTGCTTCTTCTACCACCCGTATCAGATTGGATCTGTTTCTGCAAGTGTATTGCCTCTTTTGTCTTTCAGGCTGTCTTGGGCTATGCAGCGGAAGGTGTGGTTTTATGAATGGTAAGCAATATCCCTTCAGACACAAAGCAAAAGCGCTCAGTATTGTGTAATTACCGTAGCGTAATGAGCCTCCAGATGAATACGCTTTCAGTTAAACAACATTTCATAAATCACAGTACTGCATGAGCAGATGCTGTTGAATAAGTTTCAACTAAGTTAAAATAATAAGTATTTAGTTTCTCTTACTTGCTTCGCACTTTTCTTGCAAGAGATGTATCTGTATAGGCTGGTGAGATAAATATTCAAAATATTGAAATGTTTAAAGCATTACACAAACATATTTATGACGAAGTCTGAAAAGAGCAGAGAAATGTACTCTTTTTAGGCTTTAAATAGCAAAAGGGAAATTTCTTGTTACAAGTTATTTGTTAGTCAGAAACACGGTGGATTTTGCTTATGGTGGAGGTGATGAGGTCCCTGGTAGATTCACAGTGGCCTCTGACAGCTGCTTTGCAATGCAAATCACATCATTATGACAAAATGTGAGATTATTCTTGGATGTTTGTTGATGTCGGGGAGCTGTATTAAATGGTTTCCGATATCATTTTATTCTAGCAGGATGCACGAACTACACAAATACACAAAATCTAGTATAGATAATTGCAGCTGTGCATGCTTTAAAAAAACAACAAACAAAAACACGGTCCAGAACATCAATGTTATTCACTAACAGATTGCCTTAATATTCCACTTTTCTGAAAGTGTCTTCAGATAGTAATTAGAGGATATTAATTGACATTTGGCTTTAAAGCTTTTGACAAGTAGCAGAAAGAAAGCAGGCAGTGGGAAGAGAGAGGCTGTGCAGATGAGTGGATGCTAATTGTGAGCCTGCTCTTTACATTCATGTGTTTGATCATGCGAAATGCGTTGGAGGTAGGCAGAGGTTGGGTTCCTCTCCATAAGCTGTACCACACTAGCGTCTGACTTCACTGCTTCTTTTCAGCTTGAAAAGTATAGCATCTTCTCGTCTCTGCTCTCCGCTGACTGCCTGTGACAGCTGGGGAGAACGTATGGAGAACAGTCGCTGGGGGTACATTATAGATGCTCTCACGCTTCACTGTTTCTTCCATTAAATCTACTCATGAATCAAATTAGCTTTCTTTCCTCGTCTGTCACTTTTTTCAAAGCTCACCAAAGGCGCTAGCCCCACACTGTGGCCCTGATAAATGCTGTGACAGAGAGAATAAATGGGGTTTTACATAAATGGAATAAATAATAATAATAATAATAGTAATATTTGGAAAAAATGCAGCCTAATCAGCATCAACTGTGACTGCTGGAAAACTCATTAGCATACAGAAATATGCTTTTCCACTTTATTGGGTCCTAATTGTCGATTTCTCTGACTGAATAGCTTCCTCCCCCCAGATAATGATGCAATACCATCCTCTATATGGGAAGAGTCAGTAATAGATAGAGAAGACGAGGGATAGAGAGAGAAAGGACACAGAGAGAAGGCACCGGTGAAGTGAAATCTATAAACTGTTAATTTACACCGTCCCCCTCCCCCACCATCTTTCTTTTGACAGTTGGAAAAACAAAGTGTGTCCTGGCTCCAGTTTGTGAGCAGGAGAGGGAGAGAAGAAATTGAATAAATATAATGTAAGACAGAGAGGATTGGGCATCACAGGTCTTTACTTTGAAGACAGCATCCAGAGCACTGAGCATTCTTCCAACTTCAAAAGAAATGGAGAAATAAATATATGATAGGTGTCAACTGAACCAAAACAACACTGTATCCACTCCCACTATAAAGAGAGCAACTGGGGCTTTAATGTATCTTTCATACTTTTCGGTCTACAGATGCTCTTTAAATCATGTCTTGAGTCCCTTTCTTTGTCAAGAGATGTTATGTCCAATTGAAATTAAAAATGTAATCCCTTTTTTCATGTCAACAGTAGTCTGGCTTTTTATTGTTTGCTCTGAATCAACCAATAAAATCTCAATTTGAATTCATCCTGTTATGCAACTGTTCTGCATAACAATTAACATACTACTTAGGTACTAACCTTTATTTTATTACTTAAAGGCACAATCCATAATCTAAATGTCATCAAAATGCTAAATGCATGTGGGTTTTTTTTCTTTATGTTTGTCTCTGATTTAAAAGGCTCTGCAAGGAAAATACTATAGAGTTGAGAGAGTAGCTAAAGAAGAGCTTCACTGGGAGGTTGCACTGCCTGCAGAGATTCAGCACTACACCAGACCCCTCCTTCCTCTGCACAGACAATCAGTCCAACTAGCAGGTCAGCAACAAGATGTTATGTCCAATCCCTCACCAGCTTCTCTAGCTTATATAAATACCACTTGGGGCAGTTGAACAAGATGAAAGCATGACTATGATCATATGCTACTATTTATCCAGATTTTCTGTAAAAAAAAATGTAAAAATTGAAAAACTCAGAAAACCACATATCTGAATCAAGAACTGTGAGTTGAACAGGATTTGTTCTAAATCACATTAATTCTTTAACCTGTATTAACTTGTTATGGTTTGTAGTCTGTCCCTTGCTGCTATTCTCCACCGGTCCTCCAGAGGCCCTCAGGTATTTCTCCCTTTTTGACTGACTGGGAGAAAGCTGTTTTGTTTATCTTTAAAGACCTCTGGCATGATATCATTTAAGTTCATCTTAGTAGTGAGACTGTTTTTGTTGTGTTTCTGGGTTTTTGGTTTTCTGTTTGCCCATGTTTCTCCTCCTGTGTTCATGTACAGCCTGCTTTTCCCTTCACACCTGCCCTGTTTCGTTAGCTCTGTCCTGCTCGCTGTGTCTTCCCCAGCCAATCAGCTCCCAGCCTGCTATTGTATCTTTCTTGTTGTTTCATTAGTTTAGTTTGTATTTAAGTCCTGGTTTTCAGTTCAGTTTTGTCTGATCCTTTGTTCAGTCTGCTCTGTATTCTGTTTTTGTTTCGCTTTGACCTGCCAGTTTTGTTTTTGCCTGCACAAGCTTTAAATAAAGAAATTATTCTTCAGCCTGCAGTCTCCTGCATTTGGGTCCACCTAACATTAACTGTTTTTTTTTTTGGCCACTTGGGAGGAAAGGAAACAAGTAGTAAACACAATACTATTATATCATCGCCTTGTAAGTTGATATGTAGAACCTGTTAGCAAACAGTTGCTTATTTACACAACCTGCCACTTTGGAGCAGCATTATTATTCATTTGGAGTCGTGTTTCTGTCCAGCTGGTGAATGTAAGCCCAATATTCACTTGTCCTATAGTTCTGTTTTTGAATTTTACCAACTCCTGAGGGAAATATCTGGCTCTTTAGTCGCTAACTGTGTCTATTTCCCATATGGTGCTGAGCAGGTAGCGTACAGCAGGTTTTTAGAGATTTTTCTCCGAAAACAGGTGCCTGCTGCAGCTCAAAACAAAACTATGAGAGTGAACCAAAACAGTGAAGTTGCAGCTAGACAGCTAAACAATGAGCAGAAACTCACTTCAAAGCTCCGTAAAGCCGAGGAAGCTGCAGACTCTAGGCGATAATTCTCTGTAGTTTCATCGCTTCTGTATGAGTGATGTGTCTGACATTACACACTGTTTATTATGAAAAATATAAATTACAGCCTTTAATCGATGCACATTTCAGGTAATGTCATTAGCCTAAGAACACATTCAAGTAATCCTGTAGAAGAGCAGGGGCCTGTCTAATGAATGGAGTTCAACTTAGACAAGTGGTTGGTGTGTCTGGAAAAACTTGTCACTTAAAAATTATTTATTAACAAATTGATATATTTAATTGTTAACATCACCCAACAAATGTTTAGATGGATAAAACTTGGACCTCAGACAGAACATGTCTGCATTAGCTGATTGGCATCATCTGTTACGTTCCTGCTTCACAATCACTGGCTCATTCACAGCTGTGTGGCAACTAGCTGATTAGTAATACCCAGTCAAAGTCATGCAGGTGTCCAGCATGGCCATTATGACCTGACATGTCACTACTACTCTCTATTATTCAGCTAATACTATATACTCATGTAATTTAATGTTCATGTTTGTGTTTTTTAAGGGGGGGGGACTAGTTCTCGGCAGAGTGCTTGCTGCTGCTCTTTGAGCACTACCTCAAAGAGCAGAGCATTTTACCACTAACTGTGCAACCATTTCCTATAAAGAAAGTGTCTCTTCTAAAATATTGAAATACCCTCCATCCAGCTCAGATTTGTGACTGTTCCCTAAAAGGAAAGCACATACCGATACTCACCGGCCACTTCATTAGGTACACCTGTGTAATGTAATGCAATCCAATACAACAGCTCTGCCATGAATTCTACTTATACAAAGCTTGTATTGGATTGCGTTAGATTGCACAGATGTACCTAATGAAGTGACTGGTGAGTGCATATAACTCAGAAGATGGAAGTAACTTGAATAAGAGAGTACACATGAGGCAAATGTGCATAAGTAACAGAGTTCATCAAATGAAGAAACTGATGGAACAACTATGATGCACCTGCTAAATAGCCATTGAACCACTGCTCTTACTCCTTCACTTCTTCCCTCTTCTTCTAGCTAGAGTGTGCCCTGTCTGGCTGTCAAAACCTTATCTGGGGCCTGTACCTCAAAGCAAGTTCAATTTGGCTCAACTCTGACTCTCTGTAGGTGAGATGAGCCTAACATTGGCTGTCCTGATTAACTGGTATCACAAAGCTCGCTATCAATAAGCTCAGTCAACTCTGGGTTTTCCTGTCCAGCTACTCATCCAGCTAGCTAGCTATCCAAGCACGTTCATGTGAACAAAGCAGTGTCGTTAATTAGGAGCGTCATCATCAGAACTGTGAATGAAGTACTTCATATGATGAAACAGTGATACCAAGTACCTGTGGAAAAATTCTGCAAAAACAAACAACAAACAAATGTAAATGATAGCCTGAAATCATACAACAGAATAAGATGATGCAGAAATATTATAAATTTCCACATATTAAAAGTAGGCTAAGGCTTATAATTTATGTAGGTATTATTAGATATGACTTTATATGAATTTATATTCACATATGGAGTATATTGTGAGTATTTTTGCTATTTAGTTGGATAATGAAGAAACCATTCTGAATATGTCAAGCACATAAAAAAACTTAAAAGTATTGCCAGACTGTTTCTGCTACTGAAGCAGAGTTGGAATAGTAGTTAATGACAAGGTTTATCTGACCCAGATGTTGAATTTATAATCATGGGATCCAATTAACAGCATGTGGATTATTTTTCTAATAAAAGACAGTCTTTTGTTTTTTATTTCCAATTATCATCACACAGTTGTCTCATGTTATTCCAAGCTGCAGTGATGAAATCTGAGTATAAAATCATCCACATTGTTAGCTGTCACTCTGGGTATAAAATCAACTTTGCAAATTAAAATGCAGCTAAAATTATTGTGTTTAGCATCAACAATTTGTCAGAAGCTCTGTTTTTAAAACCAGAGAGGAAATGGAAAGCCTGGAACAATAAATGTTTGTACTGACCTATAAAATATATATTGCTCTTTTTTACTAGTCAGTCTATTGTAAACTCAGGAATTTTGTTCATGTTGGGATCCTTAGGATATAATGATTCTTTTGTTTTTTTTCCAGTGACCTGATTGTTCAGTAGGCAGGGTTTTGACAGGTTGGGCCTCTTCCAAAGTAGCCCCTACAGCTCTCCTTACCCACTCCCACTCCATTTGCAAGTTCACATGGAGGGTCCACCATATTAAGTGCCATCCCAAACCAATTAGTGAGGATTGCAATTAGGTAATAAAACCTTCAACAGCATGTGTGCATTGATTCTGACTTACTGAGCATATGTAATACCTATTGCGTTCTTCATGGAAGACACTCTATCAATGTTAAGTTCCATGTTAGTATCTGTGTAAACATTTACTTTGCTCAAATCTAGAGAATGGTAGGCATGTTCATTTGATCATAAAGTGTTGCATATTTACTAAGGGTGTGCCCAAATACAAATACATTATTCAGCAGTGTTAAAAGTGTTTAGATTTTTTTCAAATATTTGTTTCCTGCAAATATTTTAAAAATCTTTTTTCTTTCAGAAAGAAATAAACCCATGTCAAATACCAGCACTATCTCAGTCTCTCTCCTTTGCTCTGCTGTTAAGTCTATCAGCAGGTCTCAACAAAGACAATCACATCCACCTGCTACATGACACACATTTCCTAATTTGGACATCATTCCTGGAGTTTGTGTTCCCCAGAGATAAAGCCGAGATACTGAAACACTTGAAGTCCTCCCAAGGGACTCTCCATGGCCTGTTGTTCCCCTGCTCCTTTCCACAAAGTTCAGTTGTAAAAAAAAAATAGACAATAAATGAAAAGTCCAAAGCAAGAATTGCCTTTGAAGTTCCTCCCTATACATTACACAGTGTGCTGTCACTGTGTTTTGGTTGTATAAATAGGTATAGGTCTGTCTGCAGTGAGGCAATGAGTAAAGCTTTGGCTCAGTAGTCAGCGCAGTGGGGGACCTCCTTCATAAGGTAGTTTATTCATGAACATTTATACTAACAATTTAATTTTCTAAAACTAAGAGTGTAATAAAAGACAGGATGTTTAAGCTTCTTTCCATTTTTTTATTCTAATACAAATAATTTTGTTGCCTCAACAAATATAGATACAAATACAAATACTGGGCCTTCTGCGTATCCCTAATATTTACAGGAACTGTTGCTAAAACCAAGCAGCTTATAAACATGAGCCTGCAAAACAAGAAGATGTTTACAAAGAAAAAAAACAAAGAGGCTTGAGTGTAATTTTAGAATTATGATATTAATATTTATTTTTTTCCGTGGGTTTAGCCTACTGTGGAGTGAATGTAATGAGTCTGCCACCTCCCTGCCCACACTGTTACATATGTAGGCTATCATTAGTACTGTGTATAAGAGAGATGATGTTTCTGACCTAAACATATATGTATTTTTGATAATAAAAAGATACAAAACAAAAACATCTACACCTTCTGGAAGATCTCCTCTCATTTTGCAACAGCTAGTGAATAATGGCAATCGTTGCTGTGCCTGACCGTTGACCGTTGACTATATAAAGAGATTTACTGTGTGTGTGTGTGTGTTTATATATGTATATGTGTATGTATGTATGTATGTATATCTATTTCTCTCTATATCGATCTATATCTATCTCTCTCTCTCTCTCTCTCTCTCTCTATATATATATATATATATATATATATATATATATATATATATATATATATATATATACACAAAGTTATGATATGACAATTCCTGTTTCCACCAGAGAGAGTGAAGTCTGTCCCAAAGCTTGCCAGTGTATAATGAAGGGAACTTCATTCAGCTGTGAATGTGACTGCAAACAGAGTGCACTCCATGACGAAGTGGGAGTGGGGAGGATCAGCTTTGGAAAGGCCTGTTGTGATCTGTTCCTCTGAAGTTAACCTGCTCCGGAGTTAGCTGTTCAGTATACGTTGCCATGGTGATTTATCCCAGTTAAAAGTGAGCCAGCTTTGTGATACCGGAAAACCTGAGTTAAGCCCAAAGATAGCTGGCTAACCTATTAATCTCTGTTCATAGTACAGGCCCCAGGGGTACTTAGCTTGGATACACTGGCAGCTGTGAGCTTTTGATAGATCCTAGTTTAAAGGCATCAAAATCTCCAGAGCTCAGACTTGGTAAGTGTGAGATAATGTGGGATGATCCAGATTCTGGCAAATGAAACAAAAATAATTTCATCATGATTTCAAAATGTTTGAAGTAGCTGAAGTGAGCTTTATCGATCTTTCAAGATTTAAACTGCCTTGAAAGTGAATGCTGCAGACATCATTGAGACACTGAGATCAAACACTTTTTATTTCTCATCAGTTTTTGATAGTTAAGATTAAGAATTTCATATTTTGCAGCAACCGATTCAACCACATCTACAAAGATCATTAAGATGTCTGAGGACAAATCCAGCATCTGATTTATGTCTTGCACAAGCATTGCTGCAATTATTCCAGAGTCAGAGCAGAACTGTCCAACCTTCAAACTCTGGATGAGGTGTGGAGTAGCTGATCAAACTTGCTTATGATTTAAATAATTACTCTGTGATTTCTTGTAATTAGAAGAAATGCATCATATCATGAAAATTGGTAATACGTGTTGCAGCAGGAATTGTGACATTGAGCTGGTAGTTAAACCTCAGCTAAGGAGCTACTGTCAGACCTTATGTGGCTACACTGGAAAGACGGGGAGTCCAGCAAAGCTTTGACAGTCCCTAGAAGCACATTTAATGCCATTTGAGAGAGTTTTTGTGATGTGTTTACTGCCACACAAGAGGAATAAAGTGCCCATTGATGTACATCATCTGTCCACCATCATTTATCAGGCAGCTGTGTGTGAGAGGCTGCAGTTAGCCCGCGTTCTGATATTTATACTTGGAGCAGCAGCTGAAATAGACCCATTACATCGCAGTTTGGGAAGGGCCAAAGAGATTAGCTGAACTAAATTTGCAGATCCAAGCAGACGCATACTGTACAAGTTAAGTTTGAGCAGAAAAAGCAGTTGTGTTTATAAACAGTATGTGTATTGCCAACAAGAGGCTACATGATTATGTGTACAGTGCAAAATCAAAATGTTGTATGAATATGGGTTAAATGAAGTGCCACCACAGTAATGGCAGCTTGTCTACTTCTGCCTACAACCCAGATTTGTCTACAGTGCACATAAATGCCATGGGGCTATTTCTCCCATCTGTTATTTAATCCAGGAGAAACAGATTCATCACTTAAATAAAAGTAAAAAAACAGAATAATTTGGCAAAAATCTTGGCTCACACATTTGACTTTTGATAATAAAGTGATGATGCAGCCATGCAAGTGCATTTATGTAGATAACAGACTTGAATGTAAGCGGTGAACCAGTTTAGACACTGAATCCCTGCAGTTATGTAGATGAACGTGACATCTGACCTCCTTGAAGACAGGATGAATTAAATTGAATGCTCCCACAAGCATGAATATATCATCACACACTGCTGTAGAGTGAATCCTTACTGAGTGAAATATTCCTGCTGTGAGCCAATTCAAACAGTAGAGAATATATAGCACCTGTGTACGTCAGCTAATCTGTCAAACAGACATTAGCATTTAAATAAAGTTTTACACCTCTGTTGAGGGCGATATTATAGTTGATAGATTTATTATGGGCACAGTAGGAGGGGTGGGCCACTCCTCATCAGGAGAGACATGGCTGGCTATTATTAGAGACAGGTCATGTCAGTTTACATGTACGTGTATGTGTGTGTGCAGGAGTGTAAGCCATTAACATGCATAGTAATGACTGTTTAAAGTCACCGTTACTTTAAGTGTATTGTGCATTTCCAGCTCTATATTTATATTTTTGGGCTCTATTGGAATATCTTTGCATGATTTACAGTTTGAAAAATCCTCATTATCTTATATTGACCCTTTTATGCAGCGACTAAGTTCAGCCTCTGTCTGAAACAGGCTGTTTTAGCTCCTGTCTCTTTAAGGCGTCCCTCCCAATGAGCCCACTCTGCTCTGAGGCTACGTAAACAAACATTAGTAGTCAGATTCAGAATCATTTTTCTTGTTTTCTACTTTAAATGGAAACTTCTCAAATACATCCATTCGTGTTTCACCTCGAATCCGATCTGAAATATGTGAGTGGACAATGCAAACAATTCATGGAACAACCTTAGCAAGAATATGTTCACCTCAAGTTTTGGACCCTTGACCATGTTTAACATAGGCATCCAATATCATAACAATATATAAATAACAGAAAATCACAAAAAGTGTGATATGTCCCCTTTAATTGCTGATGGGCAAAGGGGCCAGAGGGCACAAAGGTAATGTTTTTTGTCTGTTTTGTTGTCAAGTACAGTACAGTCAATGATGTAATATTGTTTTGTCAATTTTAATATAATGTGTTTGTGTGTTAAAGTGTGCAAAAAGCTGAGAATGTGCATGTGTATATTATAAAGTATTTATGTGCTAATGTTGCCTCAACAATGAGATTGGATCAACTGATGTTTGAGTCTTGATCCCATTGCAGGCTCTCTGTCTCATCTTTAATGTAAAAGAAAAAAAAAAGAACAAAAGGCAATGAAAATAAGGCAAGAGCTATAAAACTGAAATAGTAGGAGAGTAGGGTTAATCCAGAGGGACAGAAAATGATAAGAATGGAGAGATGAAGGGGTTTGAGGCTGAGGCTGGTGGTTGAATTGCTCGGGAAAGGGGCTTTAATGGCTTGCTAATAACTTGGACAAGTTGGAGCTGCTGAAATATTGAAGACTGCAGCAACTCATAAATACCATTAGAAAGACTTGGGAGGGGGAACAACAAGATATGGTGAAGGATGGAGGATAGGGTAATTAGCATGAATGGATGGGGAGAGGAAAGGAAAGAAGGTAAAATACATGCATGGAGGTTGGGAAAGAGAGAAAGTAGAGAAGTATTGTGTCAGGAGACAGAATGAGGGAGGAAAGATGGGTGAAAGAGATAAGGATAAAACCATGTTAATATTACAGCTGCTGATGTAATAACTAGTGAAAAGTCATTATATATATCGCTCTAATGGGATTGAGAATGTACAGTATTAGATATTGTTAATTCAGTTAATGTAAAATTATCACCTTAATGGGAAATTCCCCCAGTTTTATACATCAAGATCAGTTTACTGAGTTCTCTGTACTCTCATTACAAAAAAGTAATCATAGTAATGAGGTTATCTGGGCTTGGGATTTTTATGAGAGCATATTTATAAGATGAGCTTTTACCACACAGGGACAAAGAGACGCCACATTCTTTGCGTTCACATTACAGGCCTTAATGCTAAATTCAGATATTTTTTTTTTGTTGGATCCAGTATTTTTGTGTTGATGGTTCACATTCATGTTTGTAAGATGAGCACCACTGAGCTCCTGAAATGACACACATGCACAGATTTTACAGAAATGTGAGCCGTATGCATACAACAACAACAACAATAAAAATTTTAAATACTCGGTTACAATATGTTCCTTCTAGTTTGGCTTGAATAGAAGTTTCCTTATAAATGTCCAATAAATTTGAAACCTCTCTCCATCGACTCTTGTCACTGCTGTTGCTCTCCATGTTCATTTTTAACTGGGCTGTAATTTGCCAACACAGAATGTGCAATATATGACAGCGGTCGCAAAACCAAAGATCAGAATGAATCAGATCTAGGACCACATATGCAAGCGGCCCAGATCTGATATGAAAAAATCTGATTTGGTTGTTCCCACGTCTGTGAAAAAAGCATGACCTGAGTCACTTGGAGGCAAAAAAAAAAAAAAACTTCAGCATGTAATGTGAACCCAGCCAGAATTGCATTATTAGAAGTGTAGGATTCAGTGTGATCTATTTCTCACAAGTCCCCAAACTTGATAGTGATGCTATTCCAAATTGGTGTAAAACCTCCAACTAAAAAGCATTGTAACACATTTTGATCTAGAGGACGAATCAGAAGAATCAGCTTCACTGTCATTGTTGTGCATCTTCCAACACACAATGAGAATTTTAAAAAAGGGGTTATCACATTGTAACAATATGACATTATCCTGGATTTTTTTAATCTACATGTCAAGATTCAAATGTGCCTTTTACATCATGTGTTATATTTTTTGCAAATTTTGAGAAGATATTGTTTTTTTTTGTTGCCAAGAGGAAAGACGGACAGATGGTTTGCATGCATAAAAGACTAAATCATGCTAGTTGCAAAGACATCTTTGACTCTGGGTGCCGGGCTGCATGTTTGTAGAGGGTGACTCATTTTCCAGTTCATCAGCAGGTCATGTTCAGCACAGCACCCCCGCAGGCATGATCTAACACACACACACATACATACACACAAAGTCAGATCACTCACAGAATACCCTACTAAAAGTCTGTAACATTCAAACACAGACACATTTTTTTAAAAGCTGAGTTACTGGAGAAAGAAAGAAAAATGAGTTGTTTTCCAGAAAGCTATTATTTCAATGCCGAGCAAGAGATTGCCTCCAACTGTGATCTATGAGACAAAGTCCTGACTCTCTTACTTTGAGATGTGATATCCCCTGGGATATTTATTACCAGCGTGCTGTCACTCGTATATTACAGGAGTAGTTGTCTTCAGTGTAGTTTTATTATTATATTTTACATAAAAGTACTGTTTTTGTGGGAAACAGTTGAGAGTGAGTTTCTCCCACTATGACTGAAAAGATACAGTGCATAATTATTTATTACAATTATTGTGATCATGATGGTGAGAGGTTGGTCAGAATGAAATGTGAACACATACCCAATCAAATTGAGATACAGTATACAGTATAACAGTTTTAGGCAGCCTTGGCAAAAACAAATCAATAACCTGCAACAAACATGAGTGATAAACTATTATAGTTTTTTTTTTATTGGACAGTGGCTATAGTGTAAAAAACTTAAACATTAATAAAAAGTACACCACATACATAATCGGTCTATGTCTCTCAATGATACAGTCTGTCAGGGTTTATTTAACCAATGCTGGAAACAAACCATTTCAAGCATTTTCTCTGCCAATAAACTGGATCACAGCAGAAATATCAACTCTGCTCCAGTTCCTTAAACTTGCTGCTCTTGACAGCAAGACACCTGTGACATCAGAGGAGGGGGTAATATCATCACCATGTCAGCCCTAAGCCCCAAAAGTGTTTATACCTTATCTCCTGTTTACAGTAGCTTTTGATGTCTATAACTGCTTTGGGTGTTTACTGTTCAGCTCTGTAGGTGCAGCAAGTGGTTGGCAGGATTGTGAGCATCAAGGTGAGGCTCACTACTCTCGGAGCACAAGAACACAAGGAAAGCACAATGAAACCAACACGTAGCAAAATATATTAGCATCTTTCAAAGGGTAAGAGGCATCTGCTTCCCTACTCTTGGCACCAATCTCTTGTTAAGAAATGGCGCATTGAGTATATCTGTTTTAAAGAGATATATTTCAAAGTGTTAAATGACAAATTAGCTTCTTGGGAAAAGTATTGAACACTGAATACTTTTTCTTTTTGTTAAGATAATATTGAAACCACTGATGACATTTTTTTACTGTATGCACTCAAACATGTTTGATTGGTTACGGCACTGCTAGAAAATGTGGCTGGGCCATAACAGCTGGGACCACTGTTTTTGGGTCTGTAGCCATGCCAAACCATGTTGTGATGAAAGGTCAAGTCTATCAATTGTTTGTTATAAAAACATAAGATAAAAGTACATAATTATGGATATCAATGTTTTTATTTTATGATTATTTGTTAAGGGATAGGGATATAGTATGGACTAATGCCACATACCACAGCATTTATAGCTAAAGTTTGCCCATCCCTAAATGGGCCTGTAAAATACACAGCACAAAACACAATCATATTACAAACAATGATACAATAAAAGCACCAGATCACTCATGACTTCATGAGTGATCCTGTTTTAAAAGCCGTTTCCATTTGAGTTTAAAAAGGTCATGATCCATTTTGAGTTCTGCAGATAAGGAGTTCCAAATGTTGATCCCTCGAACAGAAAAAGACCTCTGTCCAAGGGAGGATTTAAGAACAGGCACCTTACAATTCCCAATAGACGCACCTCTTGTCACTGAGCCAGAAACCCTGAGAGGTATCACCAAGTCACTGAGCACCATAGGAGCCTGATGTTTAAGTATTTATAGATAAGTTTAAGATGAGCAAATTTAATACAATGATCAGAACTTAACATATTAAATTTCTTAAGAACATGACATGATCTTATCAGTTTCCTATCAAAAATTTTAATTACTCAATTATAAATCATCATAACAGCCTTGATTTCTATAGATGCTGCTTGTGATCAAGAAGTAACACAATAACTTAAACGTGAAAAGATTATGGGGAGTACTGTTCATTTTCTAAATTTAGAAAATTGGCACAATGACTCTCGCTCCTTTATGTGTGTACTGTTTGTGTGTGTAGCAGTTTTAAATGCTAATTTGACTGTAGGCCTGAAGGGAGAGACAAAAATCTCCATCTGAACAGTTAGCAGTGAATGGGGCTTATGGCTCTTTCTCATCCCCCAAGTCCATTTAGATTTAGATTGGTTCATTCTACTTCATGTTGGGAGGGTGCACCCATCACAGTAAACCATTGTTGTACATCTAAATGAACATTTGTTATGGTGGGGGTGACAGTGATTTTGTAGTTTGGAGGTCACGAGGGAAGAATGAGGTGACATTATTTGATAGACAGACAGGGAGCTATGAGGATAGATGCTTTTGTTGCAGTTGTCAAATAAAAAAAATGGCATAGGGCACATTTGCATCCGCAGGCGTCCGCCACACACTCTGACGACAGCAGACTCATCATTCAAACATATGCAAGTGCACACACACACACACACACACACACACACACACACATGCCCAGAGTCAACTTGCTCACTCAGTGTCTTCACTTCTGCCTCTGTTTCCTCACTATTCTCCTTTCATCCATTCCTCATCACCTTCTTCCACAACAGCAACATAGACTGTGTATGAGTGAGTGTGTTTTGCATTTAGCCAGTGTAACAAGCCACTAATAATGAAGTCCACTCAAGCCTGTCTGACACCATTGTTATTAGCCCCCTCCTCTCAATTACCAGCCACTAGTCACTGGGGTGTATACACTTTGACACACACACACATGCATATTCACTCATGCAGGCACAAATGCAAACAAGGTGCATGGACACAAGAAGATGAGAATATTTCAAACGGGGAAATTGGGATGGCAGAGTAATCGCTGTCCAATGAAGTCAAATGTGACAACAAAAACTCAACCTCCACTTTGGCCGTGAGTGTTATCCAGTGCCGGCTGGCAGGATATATGGGAAATTATGCAAATTAGGTTCAGGCGGCATTTCCAGATGACTGACAGGCTCCCTAACTGGCAATTAGCATGTGTTGGTTTCTCATTGGCTGGAACCAAGTGACTGTCTGGTGACAAGTGAAATGGATATACCCTCCTGGCTCTCAGACATTTAATCACATCTCTCTCTATTTGTCTCTGTCCCTCTCTCCCTCCCTCTGTGTTTGTCTCTCTCCCCTCTCTCTCTCTTCCAGTCTTCTACCTCTGAGACATTCTTTTTTCTCACACTCACTTTTGTTCTTTCCACCTCTTCTTCTCACTCCCTCACAAAACAGCTACAAAACAGGATGAATCAAGTTTTTAAGATTACTGTGATCTTAAGAATAGAAGATAACTGTGAATTAAGATAAAAGAATTAAGATAACGGTGATGTAGTGAGCAGACAATATCTTAAGGATGGACTCCAGTGATTTAATTTAAAAAAATTAATAAAACTCCCCTGTATGGATCAAGCTCCAAAAATGCTTGATCATACATTTCCCATAATGCCACCAATAGCACCAAGAGCAGGCTTTCTGTTAAACATTTGTGGTACAAACCCAAGCTATGATAACCCTGATCATATCATTAGGAATTGTTTTCTCAGACTCGACAAAGCTCCTCCAGGGTGACAGATGATACTATACAATAGTTTTTCATACAGCTGATCTTGCATCAAATCAGTGTATTGTCCCTTTTAAACTGACAAATTAAATTGTCAGCAAACCTGAATCGGTACAGTCTGGTCCCTCCATAAAGGTCTGGGTTTGGGATTAGGGCAAGAAATGTTTTCTTCCATTATATCAAAAGGATTCTCTGCAGTATGAAAAAGGGTTTTTTTTTTTTTTATGAAAAATCCTCACCCATGGTGTCACACTATTCAAATTATCTACAGTGGGCAAAATTATTAAAATATCTGCTTTGCAAAGAAGGAAGTGCTTCCCACATGTTTGTAGATACACACAATGAGTTTTAGTTACATCAAATGTAAACATAACCTTTTTTTCCTCCTTTTTTCCATATTCAATTCACTTGTGTGTGAAGCAGCATCCTGTTTTTTTTATGCTCTCTGCTAGCGTTGCCAATTGACTGATATCACACAGGCAACACTGATCTCTGGGGAGTGAGTTCCAAAAACACATCTGCAATTACTGATTATCACTGCTTATCACCATAGGTGACACCAATAAGAATGAAACAGAGATCTTTGAGATTGTTACTTTAATCCTTCAAGTGATTACCAATAAAACAATATGACAACAACAAAATTACAATAAAACTGTCCATCAGTAACGTATATAAACTAATATAAACTAATGTACTCTGATACTACAGCCCTGCATTGAATCCTAACTTCATGACAGTTAAAGTGTTCAGTTTCTGTTGCACATGTTTTGGAGAGATGTTTATTCAACTTTATGGTACATTTTTTGGCTGCAGTTTGTGGTTGGATTGTATTATGTTATAGTGAGAGGTGTTCCTAATATTTTGTCTATCCCATTTTCTTTCTATTTTCATTTATGGTAGACCCATTCAATAACTTTAATCAGATTTATTTATTAGAATAAACCAAGAACTTTTTCTTGCATGTGGTATCAAATGCATGTACACTGCAATAGCATGTACAGCATATGACTTCAGGCTTCTGCAGGCCTAAATATTCACACATAGCTAAGAAGGTTAAGCATCATACATAAGTGATGTTTCCTTATAGCATCCCATGGTTTAATATTATATAAACAAATAAATTATTAATCACAACATGGATAAGTGCACAGCTGATTTATCCGCTTCTCCAAATGGTCAAGGGAAAAGGAGGAGAGATGGAGAATATGAAAGAGAGGAACACTGGAGAAACAGAAAAAGTAGAAAAATAGTATATGGAGCGACGAGTGAGAAACAGAAAACAATCTCTTGCTTTAAGACTCTTCAGATGTGTTGCCTTCTGTGCACCAAAAACATAATCAACGATTAGCCCTGCCTACGGAACACTGGATTTTATCATTACAATCTAACAAGTCCAAATCCTGTTCTTAGCAAGAAAGCCTATTAATTCACTTAGCATGACTTATCATTGATTGTTATAGCTGCGCTCGCAGTAGTTTGTTAGGAATGTGCTGCTGTGAGCAAACATCTTAATCAGAGGAACAACATGATGTGCTTTGTGGCCTCCGTCGCCCTCGTCTGTCTTTATGACAATAGAGCATATTTCATACAGCTGCACCCCAAGTGTGGATTCAAATACACTGAATCTGCCCTTGCGACTGTTTCCTAGTAGAAAATCAGAATTAACATAATTAGTATTAATCTGAATAAAAGTTACATCCAGAGAAAGTGAAGAACCTCTTATATGTGAGTAACTCGCTCCACAAAGAGGACACTAACCAGTGTATTTGACATGTAAATGGTCTCATAATATTACTCAACATTACTATGACTATAACGATTAATAAGATGTTTGACATCTTGAAACATCTTTACCCCCTCCTCCTCCTCTTCCTCCACTTTCTCTCTGTTGCAGTGAAAAGTGTTTTAATTTTTAGTCCCCTTCTGCCTTCTTAGGGGTAGGCAGGATGAATTTCCCACCAAAGTCAGTATGCTTAAACTCCCTCTTATATCAAATCTGCTGAATCTCCTCAAGCGTCAAGGCAAATCCCTCCACCGCAAGAGCAAACATTTGGGTAGATATGCAGTTCCAGGCCCCAATACCCTATGTCGAAGCTCGCACCCTGCCATATCATTTCAGTGTCACACTCACTTGGAGGAAATGCCTGACATGTGATGATGGTAAGCTGTGGGTTTAGTTTGATTATGCAGAGAAATCTATTCCAAAATAAGTTCAACAACTTCAGCTCAACCAAGAAAGTAACCTTATATCAAAGAAGTACAAGGCCCAGGATTTTAACGCTAGAGACCGTGATCTTTTCCTTACCTTAATCAATTGCTATGAGTGCCTTAGCAAACCCATAAAAAACTTTAATCTTTAATGCTTTAGTTTCTACAAGCAGATGTTGTACAGGGGGAAATGAAATATGTTGATGGGAACATTTTGCATATATGTTCAGTATCAACATTTTGCAGCTTGCTTAACAAACAACATTTCCTCCTCATGTTGATAGAAAACATAATGCAGGTACCCTCTTGCTGTTGCAAATTAGTAGTAAACACACAAAATATCTAGGAGGTTGCAAGATTGCAAAAACACATGAATTTGGTCAAGTGTCTAACAGTCTTCTCTGAGAGACAGATTTTTTTTTATTTTATATTTAGACTCAGATAAACCAAACATATATATTTTTCTCAATCTACAAACTAAGCTGCCAGCAGTTTTTCTTTGAAATTCTCTCCACTGAATATGCAAGTACCTATGCAAGTTGTTCATAGAAACATCTTTACTGGAATAATTTTTCATTGCTCTGAGCACCACAAACAAATTTGTGCCTCCACCTCAATCTAAGAGACAGATATCACAGAACCATAGTAGATAAAACTGTCTACATGGCTAAATACCACTAAAAGTAAGTGAGAAAAAAATTTTTTCTGATGTTTTTTTGAGTGAACTGATCCTTAAGGTTGACTCATCAATCCTGCCAGTACTTCTTTTCAATATGGTTATATTGTGATATATGACATTGTTTACACAGTTGTTAGCACAAATGCTTTGGGAACATTGTATTTAGTCCTGCCAGTAAAGTGTGCCTGAATTTGAATATGCAAGACAAAGAATGGGAACGAGAGAGTGGGCGACCTGATGCCTGACACAGAGAAACACAGGATTGTGAGCTGCAGTTCAGAGAGATTGGCCAAAGCGTAAGCCGAATTAGGACTTGTTTAGGTTGGAGATGGACCCGCAGCACTGGCACGTACGTATCTGAGAGGGCAGTGCCAGAGCAGATGGAGAAATAAAATGAGACAGAGAAAATCAATCCTATCAGACAGCGGTGGCGGTCATGTCATTTCAAATGAGGATCATATATACCGCCCTGAGCTTCTTTCTCTTTATTTCTACTTTGTTATGAATCTCACTCCCTCTCTCCCTCATATTCATATCAGTGTATAAAATATGTGTGAAACCCTTGTTCTGTTACAGACTGGGATGGGAGATGGAGAAACACAGATTTCTATTTCACAGACATGACCTCTGATCTCTCTACTTTTATCACTTTTTACAGTTTGACTATAATGCCAGGGATCTGTACACTTAAGCTGTTCAGATGAAACTTCTATTACTTGTCTAAAAAGTTTGGCAAGGGGTTTTTTGGGTGGCTTTAAAGGCCGCAAGAAATCATGCAGCTGCATCTGTTACATCTCCCTTCTTCCCCTTTTCCTGAAATGTTTTTCCTGTTGTTCTGACTACATGTGTTGCAACTGTCGCTGCCAGGTCTTCCTTGAAAAAGCAATCCTTAATCTCAGTGGAACTAACCAGGACAAAGATCCTTTTAAGCTACAAAAACAGACCTCGCACAGATGTACACACACAGAAAAACGACACGAGACACACACATTGTCTGAAAAATATAGCTGGGTATGTCTATTCTGATGAGCAGTGCCCCACTTTTCCTGCTGTATGCTGATAAAAAAGCCACATCTGTCAACTATAATATCTCCTTTGGCTGTAAAACTTTATTTAAATGCTAATTTGTGTTTGACAGATTAACACTGTGTACAGGAAAGTACAGTGTATCCTTTCTGTTTGCCTTGGCTTCACATGGCCTTCAGGATTTGATTTTTTTGAGATAACTCGCCATTGCAGCTGTTGATGTCTTTGTTGCTACTGGAATACATCGAAAGATGAATGGATCTTTTGTTAATCACACTGGATTTCATTTTATCATGTGCATGACAGGGTTCTCCACTCGCCATTGTCTACATAGAATCTCCAGGAAGCTGCTCATATCTAAGCTGTGTTTGTCTTGGGAAAGCAGAGAGTGAAACAAGATAGTGTGAAAGATAACCCTGAAAGAAATAAATAGAATAATAATAGTCTGATCCCATGTTTCACATTGTATGTCTGTTTTCATCCTCTATATAGATTCCATTGCAGTGTTTTGCTACACTCAGCAACATTCACAACAAAATAGGACTCAGAGTATATCATCCAAGCTAAGATTCTTGACACGGGTGATGAATGGTTGTCAGTTTTTATAAAGCCTGTCCTTAGAGCCCTTCAAAGTAAATCGGATCTTCTCTAAATGCACAAACTGCATTAGATGTCTTATCCGGTGAGTGTGCTGAAGTGGAAAGATGAAACACCATCCTGCCACAATCAGCCTTTGGGCAATCAGGGAAGGAAAGGCAATAGCATTTAATTTACACTTGTGTTCTTTTACTTTAAATATTGTTGTCAGTTGAGATGGATTGAGTCCCAAACCTACTTGAGTAAGTTCTGAATATGTCCTCCACATACTCACAGACCCCATTCACTCTTACATGCTGTCACACCTGTATTTCGGTTCATTTGGTCCAGAACAAGTGAAAAAATTATTCAATTTTGCCTTTTAAATTTGGTCCAGTTTATGTTCACACTGACTTTTTACAAATGACCCAAAAGCTGTAAACATGAATTTATAGATTGACTGGACAGTTTTTGGTGACAAGACAGGTCATGTAGCATTGTAATGCTGCTTATTTATACAGTATAGTTCTCTGGTGTCACAAAGAGCTCACAAAGATATAACCTTATTAGTATTATCAGTGTTTATTTGATCCCTAATCATTCCAGCCTCTTAATGATCTGTGTGTGAGAAGCATCTGTATGGGTCAGGGGGCAGCATGAATTAGAGCTGATGAAGATGATTTTCTCACTCATAGTCTATAAATATTCATCTTTTCATTATTTTTTGTTGGCAAAAATTAGCATTAGCATTATCACAGTTAACCATACACTGTAAATGCACCATGCTAACCAAGCTAGCAGCTAGCACAAGGGTAAATCGACAGATGGCTCCACCCTCTCGTCCAATTATGGTCACTTCTGGCTCAAAATATCAAAAATCCAAGATGGCAATGGTAAAATCACTAATAAGGAGCAGCCTTGCCTTTTTCTGCAGTAGAGAAGGGAAATAATAGTCATTATTTGTCTGCACCTGAGCAATAAGATAATTAATGTAGAATTTATACAGGTATACATTATCACCTTTCAAAATTTAGCAACTGTATCTTATAAATAGTCCCATCCACCTGGTCCAACATTTTAAAATAAACATGTTTTAATGATGGGAGGAAGATGCTTGCCAATAAAAATAATAATCTATTTATTATTTTGATGATTAGAAACTCTAGGGTTCATCTAGAGAAGAACTTTTCATGTTCATATGTTTATATTCAGAGAACAAGAAGTGGAAGCACCGCTGTTTCTTCATCTTGCAGTAACAGCCAAATTGAGATTCTCCAGATGCATGTGAACTCTGAATATCCATCTGATTCTGAGGTATTACATTTCACTGTTCAGGTATTTTTAGATGAAACATGGTTCTCATCTTGCTCAACTGTAGAGCACAAATGAACTAAAAATGGTGAGGTTTCTGAGAGCTTGGAAGTTGGCACACTTAGTGTTCTTCTTTCTGCCACAAACAGGAAATCACTGTTACACCTCAAAGAAAGATGCGTTGGGATGAATAGAAAGTAGAAACAAGAGCAACAAAAGGAAAGAAAAGGAGGGTGCATCATATCATGGGAGGTGAGAGAACAAAAAAAAGGTGCTGAGGATGAGGAGAGTGGAAGTGTCAAGTGAAAAGAGGCTTTGGAGGACAGTGGATGTGTGTGTGTGTGTATGTGTTTGCATGTGTATGCAATTGGTTGCAAAAGGTGTGGCATGTGATGTTAGGGATCACCCCAATCTGTCTGCAGCTCAGTTAAATGTCACTCGCTGATGAGTGCGGACGCTGCCGACGTGTCCTTTGTGGCTGTCACTCTGATGTGACATGCAAAGATCGCAATCTTGTTTACTCATCGACCTATACCTGCCCAGCAGTGTGTATGTGGCCTCCTTTTTTTCCCATGAGCCCTTCCCTATCATTGTGAAGTCAACAGAAAAAATAAACAGAAATACACATATATATATTTATATAATTATATAAACCACAATTCTGCCTGCTGTCATAGCATGCTAGCAATGTCTCTGAAACAAACTGAGGGGAGTAACGTTCCCAGCAGAATGTCGCCGGGGCATTTCATATATGTGAACACACAAACCCACACAAACAGCAAGCTGCAGGGCACAACAAAGATGTGACAAGGGACAAGGTCATCATGCTAACCTCAGGGCCCAACTACATATGTCAGTCACACACTCATGCTGTCAAGACCAACACCATCATTTACTGGGAAAATGGGGTCACACAACCTAAAGATGCAAATGTGTCAGCATGGGTCAATATGTAGTATGTAGAGTATATATATACATGGTATATGTGTGCATGTGTATGTGTGTGTGTGTGTGTGTGTGAAAGAGAGAGATAGAAATACAGCCACATGTATCTAGTTTCTCCTACAAATGAACCTTATGTGCAATAATTTAGCAAAATACACTTTGTTGGAAATATGGTACAGCCGGAATTAACCTTTTTCATCAATATAACAGACAGAACAAACGTATATGTATTGCACATATTTGAAAAGATTAACTGATAATGTTTTAGTTATTCCCAGTGCGGTGGCTCAAGTAGGATAGTGGTTAAGGATGAAAAATCTAAATGTCAACACTGACTACGAGTATGAGATGAGGCCCTGGATGCTAAAGGTTGATGGCAAATGCTTATATGGCCATTTACCAATGTGAACTTCTCAGCTTTTCCTTTTGCTGTTCAACACTGCCATTGAACATAAGTCACTGAAACAGAATTGTTACATATATATGTAAATCTTTGGAGATTTGGTTGCATGCATATACTGTATTTCTCATGTCTGTATCCTACCTTGTTAATGCATCTCCTGGGGAACACTGTCATGCTTTTAGCCAACCAGGCCAATTATCCGTGTCCTCTAGAATGACACACAGGCGTTTTTTGATCTGACACCACTATCAACACAATGACATTGTATCATTGCCTTCCAAGACCTTCAAGAAGATTCTGGTTTTTAGTTAGTAGTAGTTTGTCATCATGGTTTGAAAAATAAACAATTGGTTGGGGTGAGAGAACGATAACAGTAACGATAGCAGGAAACCCTCACTGACTGTCAGTAAAAAAACAGGCAAAGTACAGTGGTCTCTGGTATGACTACTTTGACAATGTAAGGGGACCTTTGTCATCATGGTTACAATAATAAACACGTGGTTAAGGTTTGGGAATTTAGGTGGTTATTGTTAAAGGACATCAACAGTGGCTGTCAGTATAGCAGGAAACACATCAAAATCATGTGTCACATGTCAAAGTCCATTGTTTTGTTGGCCATTCCATCCAGCCTGACCTCTTCCCTCTGTGGACTTTGTGGCTCTGTGACAAAATCACACTGCTTCTTCCTTTGTTCCTGATAGAAAAGAGGCATAATTCCTATGGAGGGCAGTCTCCTTTGAGCAGCTATCACACAGACAGAGGGTCACCGATACATATTCATGTTGTTTTTGTGTGTATGCATGTCTGTGTGGAGGTTTTGTGTGCCATCTATTCTGTTCAGAAACGCACCTAACAGACTTCCCTTCACAACACCCTAGCTAAATCTATTCTTTAATATAGCCAGGATGATATTGATGACAATGCTTTAACATTTATGTGCCAAGACACGTTCTGGCAGAACAACAACATGAACTTATAGGATCTTAAATGAAAACCAAAAACAGCAGAACTTGTCCTGAACTCTTTCGGAATATAATTAAAACTAAATTAAATCACACATACATTCACAGGTGTTTTCATTTATACGCTGACTGGCTTTTGCAGAAGGTAAAGCAAGGTAGAGTTATATTAGCAATTATGAAAGGTCACCAAGGGCTATATACACGTCCACAAAGTCCTAATCAGGCGGTGAGAAAATGACCTTAGATTGAGAGTTGTTGCAGAAGTATACCATTTTTTTCAAGAATAATTCAGCACCGATTCCTACTACATCTTCTGCTGTAAAAAGAAACACTGGCCCTGCAAGTGACACCTCTCTTCTCTCCGAATGTGGAGTTGATACACTGTTGGTCTTGCCAGAGTGTGTTTGATCTCTTGCTGGCACCGTCATATGATGCTCCAAGCTGGCCTGTCTGTGTTACAGATGTGTCCTTTCCTGTTGCATCATTCATGATGAACTAGCCAGCCCCTTGTTGACTGTTCATGAGGATCCTGATTTAAAATCCTTGTGTTGTTTCAAGGAAGGGCTGCTCTGAGCAAGAGCCCCCTGTCCCTCTTTGAAATGATAATAGGGCCATGTGGAATAACAGATGCAGGTGATGATGGAGGTGAGAGAGAGGGGTAGAAGCAGAATGACGTGGGCATAGAGGAGATAGACTGATGGTTGTGGAATGGGATGACACATTTTTGTAGAGTGATTGAAAGAGTAGAAAGACCAAAAAAAACATGGGACTAAGTGAATGAAGAGATTGACAAATTAATGGAAGGAAGAATGGAGGGAAAAGATTAGTGGTGATGGATCTAACACATGGAAAATATAGAGGGCTGAAAGGAAAGAATGGAGTGAAGAGATGCTCTAAATATGAGATGGTTACATGGGCACAGGAATGACAGAATATATGAATGGAGGATTGGCTGAAGGACAAATGAGTAGACCAAAAAAAAGACAAGTGATCAAGGCAGAATGGTCTGATGTTAGTTGTGTTGGTTGGACTGAATCTACCCTCCACTCTCCTGTTATAGGAGATAGTGACCATCTGTGTATCCAAACTTTGGAGGAGGAATAACATTTTTATAGAATTAGCATGTTATCATTTAATGCATGGCAGTACACTCAGCATTTATGAATAAAAACAAATTTCAACCAAAGTTAGACATGCAAAATCCCATGCTTTCATCTAAGCCATAGCCCGGAGCTATGCCATTGACTAACAAATAAGGAACTGACTTTGTGACTCATGCAAACTTTGTTTGGGCTGTTTCGGATCCAGTTTTTATTTATAGGTCAGTAATTCAACAAAGTGAGATGTGGAAAATAAACTTTTATCCCCATAACTTATTATAATTGTCACCCTTATTAACAACTTCAAAAGCTTTGCATTCACCTTGTAACTCCTGTTCAGTCAGTGAGGATGTAAATGAAGATGAACATGCATTATGTACAACACATGGTGCATCTCAGTATGCACAATATGGTCCTGTTATTTTCCATTGCCGTCATGTCTGAATGATGGGCTCCATAGTGCAGCCAAAGCACAAGGTGAGTCAGAGACTGGCCTAACCTGAAATATGACAGCATTGGTGATTTGTTCAAATGCCTAGAACGACCCGCAGTATGTGAAAGACAGGTGACTTTTTACACTTGTGTGAATAATGACTGTCCTTTCATACAGTAATAGCAAAGGTGGAAGTAGCATGACTTTGTGACACAGCTGCAAAAGTCTCAGGGAGTTGTTTGAGATGGATGGTTGAGTGTACAATGCATGTGCACACACCACAAGACCACGATTTATGTCCCATTTCCTCACATAAGGCAACAATGGTTTTAGTGCAAGTACAAATCAACAGATTTGATAGATTTGATAGATTTAATGAATAATATTTTTGAAAGGTGTGTCTTCAAGGGGATATATGCAAACTAATTTTGAAAGACCATGTTTAATATTTCCATGTGCTAAATTTAGCAGTGTATCCACAACACGGTTTTACTGTAATGGAAAAATAGAATTAAATACTATTTTTAGAAACAAAATAAAAGAGCCATATCTTGAGCACCTCGTATACAAATCCGAACCTTTCATTTGATGATTCTGTGTCTTTGAACTTGTGCCAATGTGAAGTCAATAATGGTTGCATTGTATTTCAAAATTTAAATTCAGTTATTGTCCCTTAAAGGTCTCCACTCTGGATGTAGTGGAAAACAGACATAAAGGAAAAATAAATTAAAATTCAGTCAGAGAGGTCTCAAGTTACTACTCCAAAACACTGTGATGCATGTTCTAACATAAACATATCACTGTTGAACTAAGATTAACTTTATATGTTATTTTCTGAATCTTACTATCCTACTTTATTATGCAGTCTGATCTGGGTAATGAGGAAGGTACCAAGTAGCTCAATATGTTGCCAACTCAGATGAGAGGGTTTAGTTGGAGTACGAAGGCGAGATGACAGCAGTTTTACACAGGTTTATATTTATCTCCGTTTGGGTACTTGCACACACTCATATCTCTCTCTGTGCAGCACCACATCCTATTCTTCATGGTATTGAAAAGGAGAGTTGTGCATTAAAAGCCACATAAGTGGGGTATATGAAATTGCTAAAAAGAAAGAAAAATGTTTACATCATGTCTGTTTGCAGCTGAAAACTAGTACACCCAATCACTGTATCTGCATTTATAAAATATAAACAATACACCAATTAGCAAATGTTATAGAGTCATTCATTCATTTTCCATTGTCAGCTAATTGATTTCTCGATTAAAAACAATAGTTGGAAGTTTGGAGTTATGAGGTCTCTGCAAACACTGAAAGCAAAAATAAACTGTGCTGAATTTTAGAGTATTTAACTATGACATTGTACTTTATGTGAAGCAGGCACTCAGGCTCCTATACATTACTTTTCCCTCCACACTCATGCCCACTTCCACTGCTGATTTGCATCGACAACATATTCCTAGCCGCTTGTGCAACCATTTTTATCTCAGCTCCCTCAACCTCTCTCTGCACTCGGAATAAAAGAACTTTTGCCCTCTAGTTGTGTGTCAGCACTGAAAATGCGTCTGCGTGATACAGTCTTAATTATATCGCATTAGCCGCCATATCACGCGGAAAGGTGTCTGAGTAAAAGGAGTCACTAAACACATTTGGCCTGTAGCTTTCGTCCTGTGGGTGTTCGGAGTCTAGTTCCTATGCATGAGTGTGTCAGTGAGTCAGTTTATGACTGCACGCAGTTGCATGTGAGCAAGTGAGATAGCTTGTGTGTGTGAGCTTTTCTTTTTTATGATGTAGCCATTTGAACTGCATATCCAAGTGTATGCGGACAGTCATATAACACATATAAGTAGGTTAGAGTGTCCTTTTTATACACATGTTTGTGTGTATGTCTCTCTGAGCAAAGTGTATGTGTATCATGATTCTGTTGGCCTATGATATATACCATTGATCCACATTTCTCAGTCAAACTCATGAAGGCAGTGTTGTACAGCTGTGTACTGCCCAGGGGTTTCTATCCATCTCCCCCAATCCTCTGCTACTGCAGCTTTGTGGTCTGCGCACAGATGTAAACCAAACAGGTCATTTGAAATTAATTTTTCCTCTGTCCTTTGAGATCAAGCCAGCTTTTTACAATGCTAACTGATAGGGTTTGTTTCAACATGTAATCCCTCTCCTGTTAAAATTATCTGTCAAACTGCTGTGTAATCTTCTGGAGGATTATTCTTATAAAAACAGCATGGCTACCCTGCTGTCTTCATGACCCCCACCAACAACTGCCCCACCCTCACACAAAGAGAGATAGAGATGAGGAGACAAATCGTATTTAAATCACTGACGCAGGATTGCTTGTTCCAACTTTCTTTTGAGGTCATTCCCCAATATGTAGCTCTGAGATGATTAAAAAGCAATGCACTTTTAAAATCTCATCACAAATTTACAGAAAGTTGCATTGTCTATGATGTAAATTCATATGGTTAATTTGTGAAGTGTGATGACACAGTAACTGCCAAAGAATCCCTTTAGGATAACATACTGTTACAATGACATGAGTAGTTATAGTGTGTGGAAATAAAGTTCTTGCATACACAATTTGGACATTAAAATTTCAGAGGTACTTGAGATTTGAAGAGGGAAGGTCTGTGCGCAGAGCAGTCATAATTTGTAACATGACCATGTAATCTCATTGAACATGAAGTGAGAAGATGCTTTAATAAGACTGCCACTGGAGTCGCAGGGTCATTCCTTTCCCCCGTAGGCACAGCAAATGAGTCTAGTCTGCAAGTATCAAGTGTTATGGTGTCCAAATTAATGCCTTTGTCAAGTTTTATTTTGAATCTATTCTGTACTGCAGTAAATGGAAAAAACAAAAACACCATACATCTGTAGTCTCCTGAATCATCTCATTAATGGCTCTTGTTAGTGGTAGGAATAGTAGTTCACCATCATAATACACTGTCTACAGTAACAATAATATCACAATACAGAGGCAAGAAACAACAAAGTTTAAGTATACCTAAATGCCCCTTGACCATAGACTGGATATAAGGATGGATGTAGAAAAGTGTGACATCATCCACCGGTTTGCATTGGAGCCATTTTTAAGCCCATAGTTGCTGCTTAAGGTTGGTGGCATCTTTTCTGTTTGAAGCCAGGACCTTCTAAATAAGGAATGCAGGATGTTGCCTTTCACGCTCCATAAACATGCCCCCCTACCTCAGCAAGCAAACGCTAGCTTACTGGAAACACAGAGTGGTGCACACTTGGGCTAACATTAGCTAATTTTGCTAAACTGTGCTAACAGGGTAAGTACCATGATCATTGTGTGATGGTCTTGTTAATGTAACTACAAACACTGTAGAACTTGGGAAGTGAACTGTCAATCACAGCTGTCAATCAATACATGAAACACCAAAGCCTTCTAAAAGTCTTCCAATCTTATTAACAGACCACAAGCACACTTATTAAAATGCCTAAATTTGGCGATTAAGGCTATAATGACTCTTTGAAAAAAGATTATTGACTTGGTATTTCTAGAAAGAATTTGATAGAGTTTGAATGGGAGTCATTTGGACCCAGAGTTCTTTGTGGAGCCAGCATCTTGTGGCCATCAGTGGCATTGCACTTTGAGGTACTTAAACATTTGCTTCAACATCAATCTGTGGTAGTGGCTACTTGCCCTTGACAAATCCTGAAATCTCTTCAGACTTTGTAAATTCAAGTTGAACAGAAAACTTCTACTTCTACCTTAGAATAGCAAATGAGTGCAAACCTTCATTAAGTCATTATATCCAACTGGAAAAGACCTGTAACCCATTTTCGAAACGCTATTCTAGTCTAAAAATAAGGTTTTAGTGTGTAGTAACTGCAGCTTCAGCACAAACTGACCCAGTCATAGTGTCATGGCCTTTTCCACCAGTCAACTCTCCTTTAGGGCCCAGGGAGAGATTTGTTAAAAATCAGAATGGATGGCTATTCCGAGGGTTTTCTGCTGACAGTCACCTATTGTGACTGGGTGGATGCATTAATGCTAAAGGGGAGAAATATGAATCACTCTTCCACAGCACTGAAATAATCGGTATTCTGGTCTTTCACATTCTTACTCTGTTTCTGTCTGTCTGTGCTGTATTTCTCTGTCTACTAAGCAGAGTTTTTCTCTTTTCTCTTTTCATTCCCCATGCAGTATGCTCAAATTAATCTCAGCACTTTTTGTTTGCACACAGATCCCGTGTGCTAATTCAAAGTTGAAACTGTACACATTTCCATTCATGAATGTTCCCTCATTAGTAGAAAGCAATGTACAGTTGTGAATGAACTGTTGTAGTATTCTGGCAGCTGTTTACTTGGTTTTCTGCAGTTTATGTTGATTAGACTCTACTGAGAGACAGACAAAACACTCTGGAGGATGTCAATTAATGTTTTTTTCCCCAACACAGACTCCATAATTAAGCACAGTCTGCCTCTTCAGTGTTGATTTACTATAATACGAATTAAGATCTTTATTCCATGAATCCAGGATGCCTGTGAGTACTCCTCAGAAAATCACTTGGGTTGCCACCTGCTTTTCTTTTCGTCAAGATGGGGTTGTGATTAAAACCTCAGTTTAGGGTTTTCAAGTACCTTGATTCCACTGAAGAATCAAAATATTGACATCTGTATTTTTAAAAAGACAACAGATCTCCATTTTCATATTTTACACAGATTGAAAATCTATCTATCTATCTATCTATCTATCTATCTATCTATCTATCTATCTATCTATCTATCTATCTATCTATCTATCTATCTATCTATCTATCTATCTATCTATCCCTTTGCCTCAACCTCTCTTACTGCTATTCTGTCATTCTACTATCATTCATCTCTGAGGGGCATCAATGTCTCCGCGTTATTTCTGTGCATCAGCTGAGTGATGGATGGGGGGAGCGTTTGTGCTGGCAGATGAGTGGAGAACTAAGGTCTTCTTTATCCATCCGCTACCTGTCATTCTCTCACATCAGGCCTTTCACACGTTGTTTCTTTCTGTCTGTCTCGCACTCCTCTCTATCCCCCCTTCTCCCCTCCTGACTTGTACGCTTTCATTATGTTGTGGCAGGGTTAAAAGGTGAGAGTGCTCAGCCCCCTCCATATTACCCAGCTCTACAGTGTGACTAGTCATCGATCTGGCTTTTAAACTGACTCGCAGCCCACCCATGGGTCTGTAACACTGACACTGAGGAGTCACATGGGGCTGAGAGATATGGTCAGTGTCCGCAAACTGATGGACTGTCTGAGTGGTGCAGCAGCAGCTGTCTATAGGGAGTTTAGCAAGTGTAGCACGCTCATGTCAATTTCACAGAAATGCCCCATGGTAGATGCTGAGCAGCGTATGAAATTATTGTGGTAGATTGTTTTTTTCTTTTGTGTTATAAGCTTCAGTTCTTTGGCTTTCACCTATAGAAGAAAAACAGTTAACATTAATTTGATGTGAAAAAAATATAAAAATAACAACATGAATCTGTGAAAGATGTTGGCCAGAGAACAAAAAAGGTTTTGTTGTCTTATTTTTTCCCTCAAACACTCCTTGAATCCACTGACACCATTTCTGTATTTTGGCAGTTCATTATGGTGTTAGAGTAGAATAATCAGTCCAAATTACTCCAGCACAATGAATGAATAATATGGATATTTTGAAAAAGGCAATCCAGCCCTCCTAAAAGCAAGCTAGCACCCATGCATTTCTTCTATGTGGGTATTGATCAAGATGGTAGTCAGCTGGTTTTTAGCACCACTCTGCCTACAGCCCATTTTAACTTGCTGTGATACTGACCTGCCTGCTGGAATATCTGTCTGCTGACTCTGCCCATGACCTTGATTTTCTTTCATGTTTATGGATGAGATGTATGGAAACAAGAGACACAAACAGAATTTGAATCACAAGCATCCAACAAAAACCTTGTTTATCTTAAAATTCTAGATGACTGTGTTTTGGTCTCGATCTCTCCATCAACAATATGGCAAGCAATATTGGGTTACAATACATAAATGTCCAGTAGACAGGAAACAGGCAGCAGTGGAGATATAAAATTCCTGCAGGTTGTTGAAAAACAAAATAGCGAACAGGACTGAAATTTAGCCTCACATTTTCCACGTGAGTTTGACTACTGGACTGTTTGTGTTAATTCACCCCAAACAGGAAAAAAATACCAACCTTACATTAGCTGTAAAGTAGCAAGCAAAGGATGCACCAGCTGAGTCTGTGGGGGTGTTTTTTGTTCAGTTCAGCCTCTGACTGAACTCAGTCCACATTCCTTTTACTTTTAGTAGAAGTCCAGCTTCAGTCATTATTGAAGTGTGTTTAGTTCTCTGAGTGGACCTACATGCACAGTCATGGCAGAATATGGGCACTGACATTTCATAGTTATTTTAACCTGCCTGCAGGAGAGATTCTCTTCATTCTTGCTGCTAGACAACATGTCTGCGGACCCACTGAATTCAGGATGGTGTATTCCATCATCCGGGATAACCTTAGTTTTTTTAGTAAATAGAATGTTCACTACACATTTTTACCCATCACAAGGAAAAGGGCCAAACATTGACATTGTTTAAAAGGTTTTAGTGGAGTTTAGTACGCCGTTCAGTAGCTTCATAGCTCAATGACACTTTTCGGCAATGATACTGACATTGGACGTTGAACATCAAAAAAAGACGTCAACTGCCTGATGACCTCCTAACTGTTTCCATGGTTCCCTGCTTGGTTCTTTAATTGAGTTTGTAATTGATTGTCATTCTCTTTTGTCCTGTGTGTGCACACGTGTGTGTGTGAGTGAGTGTGTGTGCATGCATATGTATGTGTGTGAGAGGATATGTTTTATACATGCTAGTACATACATTACATACTCAAGGACTCATGTTTCATGTACATGTATACATTCATCCTGTATTGAATTAATGCCATCTTTCTATTCAAAACTCAGGAAAGTTGTGTTTTGGACCATATTTTTCACTCTGCATATAACTTAACCTTGCTCTCACCACATTTGAAAACCAATACATCCTCATAATTAAAAAGACACATAGTTCAATTTTACCTTCACTCTAAAAAGACTGATAGGAGCATTTTCAGAATGACCCATAGGAGTGTAATATGCTGCTCTCCAAACAAAATAATTATGTTTTATGGTTTGATAACGCTGTGGTTAAGGTCAAGGTTAGGTTTAGGTGCGAAAACACTTAGTTAGGGTTAGGGAAAGATGATGCTTTGGGTTAAAATGATGACTTGAAACATGGCAACAGTAATCACCATGACAATCATTATGGTTTTTAAAAACATGATACTCACGGTTGGAAATAGGAAGGAACAGTGGTCTCCTGCAGCTAAGTCCACTTTTTGCCATATGACTATACAGCCATCCGCTCCACCTGCCTCCTCCTAATAAGGCAAATTGTCACCTTATTTTTAGACCTATACTGTTGCTTTCCTTATGAGGACGGCTGCTCAAGACACTCAAACGCAGATGTGTCCCTGTGTAGTACATATTATACACTATATATACTGTATGTGCAAATGGTTTCTGCAGAACAAAACACTCTTCCATTCTTAGGATTATTATTCATTTAAATTGGAAATTATAGAAATGTATGTTGTTCTCCATATTTA
Source organism: Euthynnus affinis (assembly GCA_029490765.1). Classification (NCBI taxonomy): domain Eukaryota; kingdom Metazoa; phylum Chordata; class Actinopteri; order Scombriformes; family Scombridae; genus Euthynnus; species Euthynnus affinis. The sequence goes on along the minus strand of CM055848.1, from coordinate 25,128,090 downwards.
TTTAGCATGTGGGGAAAAAACAACTTTGCATCACTGCAGATAATTACTTGCCAAAACGATATTCTATTTTGTTATTTCAGTTCATGTGCCCACATTACCGCAGTGGGCTGTGAGCTGATCAGGGGGATGAAGATGTCTTTGCATATTTCAGCTACATGCTTTGAGTACTTTGTTCATGTTTTGTGTTTACAAGGGCCTACGTGTAATTCAAAAACATTTTCTTCTTCCTTTTCTACTATATTATATAGAGTTTTACTTCATCACATTTCCTTCCATTGTTTGCATAGGACCTATAATATGTTTGTGTCTTCTTCATTCATCTTTTTGGTTCACACATATGAATTTAGGATAACACTTAACACACTCAATAATAACATATTATTATAAGTTGCTGCCTTAGTCCAACAGTTAGGATATTGCAAATTTACTTGTCTCTGGTTTATATCTTTTAAAGGGAGCGATTGGCAACATTGAATGTATGGATAATGTGCAAAATTTTCATTTTCCGTTTACATAAAATGAGTATGTGCACTCTCTTTCAGGTTTCTGGACATCGTGGGCAGACAGGCAGAGAATCATTTAGAGAAGAGTCAAAGCAGCTGGTTTGAGGCATGTCTGTACTGCTAATGAGGCCTCAACTGTGTGTGTCTATGTATAGTGATGTGGGTTTAGGCTGTGTATATAGGTGTGTCTGTGTTACTCCAAGGTGTGTTTTTGTACACATGTGTTTGAGCATTTTTGAGTGAAAATGATGCCGGAGAAAATCTCTCAGAGGACAGCAGAGGTGGAACATTTTATCTATCTTCCAGAACAAATTGTAAGATGACCTGATGGTTGGGAAAAGAGAAAATGAAAATGAAATTTAGCAGAGGAGGTCCGTGTGTCTGTATGTGCTTATGTGTGCTTGTCTGAGTGATTTCAGGACAGGGAGGCAAAAGGACTAAAAACTGTATGCAGATAACAGAACAGAGTGAAGAAAATGAAAGCTGTAAATGGTAAATAACAGTTTCTGCCAGGTGCAACTATCAAACTCAGAGTGGCATATGGTGTTTTTGCACTTCAGTTTAGGAAAGACTTTCTTCACGATAGACTCCACATGTCAAAGTAGTGCATCCTCTGCATCCTCTGTAATACTTTTGTCAGTGCACTGGGGGCATCTGTGTGTGTGAGCACACCTTTGCTTTCTTGTGTATGTCAGTGAATCCCTACGCCTGGTTGTCACTGTGTCAGTATGGTTCTCTCTGTTTCTCTGTCTGACCAGCACCTTGTCCAATTACAGCGTCTCCCAGGATTGTGCTCTCTAAGCTCCCTTTTCAATTCCCTCTGGTGTGTCATTTTTATTTCAGTCCCAGATTCACCTTTGTTCTCCACTCTCCTTTATTCGTCTCTAGGTCACACTCAATGTTCTCTTTTTTTGTCTCTGTCACTTTGTCTCTCTCTCCTCCCTCCCTTTTTATCACATTATATATATTATATGAAATATTCTTGAGTATTCATATGTGTCTATTTTACATTTATTCCATGACCCTTTTTAAAAAAAGAAAGTCTACAAATCCTTCTCCTGTTCTTGTTGTGCTCCAGACAAAAAAAGAGGAACCATATCAGTATGTAGATAGTTATGTTATTTCTATTTTAAAGTAACACTTCCACATTTTGGGAAATGCACTAATTTGTTTTCTTGCTGAGAGTTAGATTAGAATACCACTTCCATATCTGTATGCTAAATATAAAGCTACAGCCAGAAGCCAATTAGTTTAGCTTATCACAAAGGCTAAAAGAAAGGGGAACATTTAGTCTGGCATTCTTCAAAGAAAAAAAATTCTGCCTATGCGTTTATTAGTGAGATTTTAGAGGGGGCAGTACTGTTGACCTTATTTAACCTTTGGAGATAGCCAGGTTAGCTGTGTCCCCCTGCTTTCAATCTTTATGATACTGTAAGCTAAGCTAATTGGCTGCTGGAGCATCATATTTAGAATATAGAAGAGTGGTATTGATCTTTTCATCTAACTCTTGGCAGTAAGGATAAACATATTTCCCAAACTAGGCATATTTGTTAAGGATTCTGAGAATATGACATTAAATTAGCACCGTTTTTATCTTGCCCAAATCCGTTTGGATGTTGAGGGATTTGTTTCTTTATAGCATAACTTATCAGACAGTCAACGGCAGCCTCGACTCACTGATTGCTTTTGTTCATGTTTTTAAATATCAATCAGCCATCCAAGAAACACAAGAATACTGAAAGTGAATTCTGTGTAACAACAGACTTTTTATATGTACATTTGTCATCTTAATCTTTATTCACCACAGAGATTTTGAGCCATGGATTCTATCTGGGCCTCAGTCTGCACTGAAACACATGGGAGGGAAGGATAAGACATGGACAGATGGTTGGTGTGGGCAGGTGTGTGTCTCTGCGTGTGCAAAGATATGTTTGCACTATGTGCATGTGTGATGAAATGTTTGTGAATTCTTGCACATACGCGCAAACTGTTTGAGAAGTCGTTCTGCCTTCTCATCTTTGAAGTTAAACTCACTTTCTGATTTTATTTTTTTTTTAACTCTGTTTAAGATCAGTCTAATCCGGCAATTGATACGCAACAGAAGATGAGATACTGTAAGCTATAGCTTGATGCGTCCCTTGTGATCTGCAGTCTTTCCCGAACCCTAACCCACAATTATTGTTTATAGAATAAGAAGATTATGCTGTCACAGAAATGGTTCAAGGCACAACCAGGTGAAATTAATAGCTTGACATTTTGGGAAATATATTTATTCACTTTCTTGCAGAGAGTAAGATAAGAAGGTTGACACCATTCTCATATCTGTCCAGTAAATATGAAGCTACAGCCAACAGTCCTAGCACAAAGACTAGAAACAAAGGGGAACAGCTAGCCTCGCTCCAGACGTAACAAAATCTGCTTACCAGCACCTCTAAAGCTCTGGAATTAACACGTCATATCTTGTTTGGTGAAATCAAAGACTAAAAATGACATGTCGCATTTTTCAGGGGGGTTGTGTGCTAGACAATTTCCTTGGCACAGAAAAAATGGATTCATCCATGTACTGTATACATGTATCTGTGACAGCATCCATGACACTCAGATTAGTGGCCCTGATTTTGATAAAAGGACCGTTTTGATGGATTTAAGGTCACATTGAGTTTAAATATATAGAATTGGGTTGAGTTACATACAATGCAGCATAGTCTCTGTATGTCAAAAATTGAGGTAGACCTAAATTTTGCATAAATACATGAATGTGTATTTTGTTATACTCCCACATCTGAGCCATTCCTGACATTGCAGCAGCCAAGAATAGTCTCTGCATCTTGCAAAAACTGTTTACAATTTTTTCCTTTTGTGTTCTGGTGCTGATTATATTTGAGCATTTGTTTCATATCCTTGATGAAATCCAAATCCTCCAGAAAGCTATGGCAAATGTTGGGGAAGTCATCAACCATCATAAATCTTTTCAAAACACTTGTAAAGTTGATATTTGACTGCAATTTTTTGGCAAGGCATTAGATGATTTGGCAGTGGTCGTGGTTCCATTTCCTCCGAGTTCTTATTTTCACATGAAGATTGGATATCATCAAAATTCATCGCCTTTGAGAAATTTCCTCCTGGCAATTTCTCAGTCCATCTCTTTTCATCTTGCCATCAAATAGCATAGACAGAATGAAAAGGGAAGAAAAGGAACTAATTTGTGCTACTCTATCTAGATTTTAGTAGGCAGGAAGAAGAAAGAATTCAATCATTATAAGACGATAACCTTTAGACTGCAGCTGTTTGCTTGTGGAGTAATTGTTTCCTTGAAAACTTGTTTTCCTGCTTAAGCTCCCCCCCTCTGGGTTTGGTAGAATACTAAGTTATCTATTTTATCACTCTGTCCCAATCTCTGTCCTTCTATCCATCTGTCTCTGTACCTAAATTTATTAACCTCTCAACTTTTCTTCTCTTTTCTCTTCCCCTTTCTTTCCCCAATCTCTCACTTTCTCTGTCTCACACCCTCACACTTTCTCTCTGTCTGCTGTTCAGGCATAATTGGGAGTTTTACTGCATTTTGGTCACGGTAATGACTGATCATATCTGCTCATCTTTTTCTTATTTCTCCTTTCTCGGCTAACTTTTCACCATTAATCAACCATCCTCTCTCTCTCTCTCTTTCTAAATATTACAACCCATTTCCCTGCCTCCCCTTCTCCTCCTATCAGCCAGCCACTGCTCCCTATCTTCACCCTGTGTTCTCTGCCTTGTTTGATGCAGGTTTTGATGGAAGAGGAGTTGGAGGAATAGTTTATAGTTTACTCTGAATTCAAACAGTTGCATTCATTATGATGAAAAAAAACATGGCAATACTCCAGCATCCAGTGGATTACTATTTTTACACTGATTTGAATACAATGACTGTCATTTAAACACAAGCCCAGAAAGCAGTTCCACACACTGAAGTTTGATGACAATCAGTCATAGCAAAATATACACCCTGACGTTGTGCGAGATTGGCGTGTTAGTTTGTTTTTTTGTGATTCTAAAACGAGCCATCCTGGTATCCTACAAGTTATATTTATACAGAACTATTTTGCTAAAAACATTCAAACATCACTGCTTGAATTATGTTTACTGACAATGTTATTTCCTGTCGTGGGAGTGCTCTCCAATCAATCAATCAGTCAATCAAACTTTATCCATATATCACCTTTAAAACAAATACAATCCAATTCAAAATGCTTTACAAGCAATTGGCAAAACGTAGGATGTCAAAAACGGATTTAGAGACTAATGCAAACCAAAGCAATTAAAAATCATAAAAGGTAAATTCAATAAGAGAACAATAAAAGATGCATAATTAGATATAATTAATAAAATGAGCAATACAAGCAATAAAAATAACAAAAATAAAAGTGTGAAATTCTACAGAAAATAAATAGATTGGTAAAAATAGAATCAAATAAATCATAATGATCAACTAAAAATGTTGATCATAGAATAAAATACTGATAAATAAATATAATAAGAATAAATAATAGAATCATAAAATGGTAAAACACTACATTAAAGCCAGGCTAAATAGATGGGTTCTGGTGTACGTTTAAAAATATCTATATTTTCAGGTCCTCTCAGATCCTCTGGAAGGCTGTTCCAGCAGCTTGGAGCATAACGGCTGAAAGCAGCATCACCAAAGCTGTTTGTTCTGCTTTGTGGAACAGCTAAAACAGAAGAACTAGAGGATCTGAGGGGCCTTCCTGGTTCATACACAAAAAGCGTTTCTGAGGGGTCGTGTGGTGCAAGGCCATGTAGTGCCTTATAAACTAATAAAAGAATTTTAAAATCAATACAGAAACTAACGGGCAACCAGTGTAAAGACTTTAAAATAGGCATAATGTGTGCTCTCCTCTTGGTCATGTCAGCACTCCTGCAGCAGATTTTTGAATTATTTGTAGCTGATGTATCGTATTCTTCAGCAGACCAGAAGATGTACAGGTACAGTAGGTGGTCAAGGTGGATGGTGGGCATGCCAAAACGTAACTATAAAAATGTTTCATGTGTTTGCATATTGTTATTTATTTGGATGTTTCTCCATTGTGCAGAATGATGTGTGTGCAGAGATTAACAGCATAAGGTTTTCACATTCATCTGTTTCTCTGTGCTTACCTTAAATCTGAGTTGAAGATCTGTGTCACATCTCACATGATTTGTGGCATCACAACTAGTTTGGAAGCAATGGCTTGTCCAGTAAGCATCTTTCACAAATATGATGTTAATTTTGTTGAATTTTGTTCAAGAGACAAGGCCAGTACAATGAACAGAAACCTGAATCCTGTATGCAGAACAGAGAATTCCTGTCAAGAAGGATTTGTCATGCAATCATCTCCTAAACAAGAATATTATACATAATAATATTAAGCATAATTTGTCTGCAATCTCTGGTGTACTGTTCTTGTGTTGTGCATTTCTGTTGTCTGTATTTGGTCTTATTGTATATTCATATAAAGTAAATAATAAATAAAAACTAATATTATGTGGAAGCACATGGCCTCATATTTGGCAAGTTGCACAAATGTTGATACTGAAAGTATTTTTCCACCAAAACATCTGATCTTGCATTACAATATCCACTAGCCTTAACTACAGCAATATTAAACTTTTTATGGTTATGTTTAGGATCATGGTCCACAATAACTTACAAATGCAAAACCACAATCTTTTGCTCACTTTAACAAAGTGCCAAAGTGTATTTGTTGCCTAAATCTAACCACACGCAGGACTCAGGACGCAAACTCTGGTCCCTGACAGAATCCAGTTCGTGATTATATTTGCCAGTGCAACGTAATGCGGAACACAATTTGGTAACATGGTTGCTAGGAGACAGGGTTGCCAGAACACCTGCATTCAGAATGAAGACATTTAACATCCAGCAGTTAAACTTTTGACATGAAATCATTTCAGTGAGGGAGCACGAGTAGTGGAAATTTTAAGAAGTTTTAGAAACTATTTTTTTGTTGAAGAAACACATCAGATACAAATTATCAAAAGAAATAAAATATTAAAAGAGTATTTATTTTTAAGGATGGGATCCTTAAAATGCTTTAATTGCCACTAACAGATATTGGAGGGGGATAATTTTGAGATATGGACAGTGAATGTTATGTAGATACATACATTCAGTATGCATCTGTGCAAATATGGTCACTTTAAAACGGTTCATTAATTTGGGAAAAAATGTAAATAGTGTTGCTCTAAATAAAAATTTGCTCATGCAAATTAGTAGTATAAGTGTATATTTTAGGAGACATGGTTGCAAGGGCACAGTGGCCATTGATGTTTTTTGATCAACTAATCTGACTCTGGTTGCACTTTGCTGCATATTTGATCACCCACTTTGTCATACAGATCATTTTAAACCATCTAGCAAGGACATCATAGACATAGCTTCAAAGACAATGAGTCAGTGAGTCATTTTCAGAATATGCATCTCAGTTTTGGCCTCTAGTACAAAACCTCAAAAGGCAGCAAATGTAAGATTCAACAGCAGATTGTCTCAGCAAAGCAAGATTAGTTTCCAGTCAATTTGTCAGAAAGAAATAATATAAAAAAACAATCAGCCAAACCAGAAGAACTGCACTGTGGGCAATTAATCATTGTTATTTTCTTTCTCTCCACACTTGTGGTTATGTGGTTATTATGTCCTTCCACCCTAAATCCCCCCCAGCAGTATTATCACTGCTACAATTTCTCCCACTTGTCAACATTTTGGAAATGTAGAAGTCAATAATACCCTCACCTTTAGCAACTGGTAAAAAAAAATATACGACTTAAACACCATTATCCAGTATGTGATGTGAGATTTTCACAAAGTGGGGTTAAATTCTTTACTGTCAAACACAATAGGGAAGTAAACTTGATTTAGATGACTTTTTTTTATCTTAAAAAGATAGTTTTAGAAGGAGCTGTGCATGGTAGATTATATAACTACTGTCTAACCAACTACAGAAATAAGAACATTATTAACAAAAGCTGTAGGTTATAGCATGCAACTGTGTTTCCAAGTTTAGATGTGGTTCTCAATTTCCTCCTTCCACCTCATATCACCACCAGACATGATCCACCGCAGCACAGAGGAGATACTGAGGCCAAATATGAGTAAAAATAGATTGAATCCGATGTCACATTATTAAGCTCCAATTCTGGGGCTGATGTTACGGCGGTGTACTGGTGGGATTGGGGCTAGGGAGAGAGGGCACAAGGGTGGATGCCTGGATCAGTGCCCTGGCTCAGTGCTAAATCCCATCGTTCATCCCCATCAGTATGGAAGAGATGAGAGCCAGTCTTTAGCCCCCGACCCTCAAGAGAAAGACAGAGAGGCAGAATGAGAATTAAATGTTTAAATGTGAAATAGACGATTAGTGAACCACTACAATACAAATAGTTTAAGATGCAAATGGCTAATGTGTTTGACAGAGGAGAATGGTTGCATGGTAATTGCACAGCTACATGCTATAGTGGTGAATTTAAGCCCCTGCTTGGTCTCTGACTCCAATCTACACTTCACTGTTACCTCTTTCCCACCATCGGAGGGCTGAGATGGCTTTAGTGAGGAGCCATGGAACCAAGTCTCAAAATGCTGCTCAGGTTTTAAATAGATGGATAAGGCTCTGGATAACTCTCTCTACCTCTAAATCCTCTCATTCTTTAACGAATGGATGTTTGGTTATTTTTTTTTTTTTAGACATTTGTTTCCCTGTTTGTCTGCCCTTCCTTTTCTCTCTCTTTACACCCTTCTCTTTTCATATCTTTCTCATTAGCAGATGTGCCCTGGTCGCCAACGGCAACTTGATGCCATCCTGTGACCCTGTATCTCAGCAGGTCTCCAATCAGCACACTGTAGGTGGCTCAGGTGGCAGAATAGAAGACCAGCCCTTTCTTTTAGCCAACACTCCTGTTTTTTTAATTTGTCCCACCTCCCCATGCCATTACTCATTCCACTTCTTCTCTTTCTTTTTCCTACTGCCCATCCCACCCTGTTTCCCTCCCTCCCACTTCTCGCCATCCATTTGCACCATCAGGAGCTGGCATAACCTCTCCTCTTGTGTGTCACTTTTTAATTTAGGATTTGTAGTATTACAGTAGGTGACCTCACTTGTTATCAGAGTCAAATTAGTGATATATTGTCACAATGTAGGTCCAGTATGCAGCACTAATGTTAAAAAGGGAAATTGGTGATACTGTCTAAATTTAATAAACTCATCCACTTCCAGATCCCAGACTCATTTGACAGAAAAATCAGCCTGAACTTAAAGCTACAAGTATCATGCAGCCTATTCAGTTAAGCAATCACTGTTCACAATGTGTTGAAAACAAGATCATATCTCAACATTTGAGTGTTTTCATGCAACAGCGGCAAAATGAAAATACCAAAGCAGCAGTAATATGGAGCCGAAGCTATATCTGGGCCATATATCTGTTGAAGCAGCTTTATTTGGCACGATACAGGCAAGTTGAGGCCAAAACAAAGTGTGACAGAGACAGATTAAATGCCGCTTTATCATACATGTGGAGCAGAGGACTGTTGAAATCCTGTGGTATTATTTTCACTTATTCCTCACCTGATATCAGATTCCTGTTTTTCTATTTTTTTTCTTTCAGGTCTCATGACAGGTACAGATGCATCGAGGCATAAAGGTACAAAGCAGGGAGAGGAGCCAGGTTTAAAACCACTGATAGAACGAGATACTATGGGTGGGTTGTCCCACAGGTGCCAGTTGCATTAAACAGGGTCTGGCTTTTAAACATTGCCATAAAAAGAGCAAAAAATCTATCAGCAGAAATCCTTTTATCCGCCCAGGAGAAGAAGACTTTAAGTTTCGAGGAAATACATGAACTTGGCCCAAAATACGTCAGATTTGTTAGCCTAACTAGAATCTCATGCTTATTATGCACATTTACGAGTTTATATATTTAAACTTAGGCTTTCTGGAAAGTCTTTAAATGATTTAACTCCTTATTTAACTCATATTGACCATTTATGCTGCCACTCAGTTCAGTCTCTGTCTGAAACAAGTCGTTTTAGCTCTTGTCTTTTTAAAGCACCCCTGTCAAGGAACTCACTTTGCTCTAATTCACCAGCTCTCGGAAGCAGACATCCGCTGGCTGCAGAGGCTACATCAATAAATCATGCAACAAACTACATTAGTAGGATTTCACTACTTTTTCTTGTTCTTTACTCAAAATTTCAACTTCTCCAATGCATCCGTTTGAGTCGAAATCTGTTCCAAAATGTGAGAGTGGACAATGCAAACAAAACACTTCAGCAACAACCTCAGCAACAAAGGCTACAGAACAGACAGGCACCATTGCAAATGAAGCGTTCAGAGCAGGGAGCATCTCTACATATGTTAACCTCAAGTTTTAGAATTCCAACTATGTTTAGCATAAATATTGGACATTTTAACAGTATTTGAATAACAGAAAACCACAAAAAGTACAGCCTGCTGCCTTTTGTCTGTTTAACAGTTTGCATGGCTGTCTGCTTAATATTGTGATAGTTATCTGTACTGTATGGATGTTGTAAGCGATGCTTTGCTACTTTCATGATAGTCAATTCATTATAGTTCGAAATGATGCAATGGCGTTTTATGTTAATGCATTGGGTTGGGTGAAGGAATTAAACTCTCTCAGTTTCTCATATTTCCTCCACCGTAAATGTAAATGAGGAGGAGAAAATATCACCTTTCACTAAAATGCAGTCCAATACAGCACAACCACAAAGCCTCAAGACACACCACAGCCAACACTTCTTAGTAGTCTCTGGACTTTTAGTAAGGTAGTATTTGTTTCAAGGCTATTGCATTGCATTACATCATAATGTAATGCAATACACCAGTAGAATATTTTCTTATTTTTCTGGACTCTCAGTATATATTTTCAGAGAGATCAAGAGTGGATTACCGCAGGCTTTCATTGATGGAATTTGACAAACTCTCCTTCAGAAATTGCTATCTTTAGGACCTTTATATTGTCAAGTGAAAAGACCCATCATGGACCTCATCATTGTGTGATACTGCTTGACTGTCCGGTTCATTGATAATACTTGTATTCCTGTTGCCCCAGTGACTGATTTTTCCTCGTTATTTGGATATTTCACTAACTGAACCAAGCTGCCACAGACTCTACCCTGCACCCACATCCCCATCCATCCAATTATCCAACATGCACACAAACAGTTTATACAGTAAATACAGTTGATTGAACCAGCGGAAACATTGCCCCACTTCAGTCACTTGCATATTGCTCGGTAGATATACAGTACATATGCAGTCACAGCTTTGCATCATGCTCAGTAGATATACAGTACATATGCAGTCACAGCTGACATCTGCGAGTGTTTCGATTTTCTGGTGAAGTTGCTATTTATAGATATTTTTCTATACTGGATCTTCTTTCTCCTAATAAGGCTGCTGACTGCATAACCCACATTTTAGGACCGAAGCTCTATGTCATGATATATCTGCAGCATCCTGGGCTCACTTTTTGCGAGAATTTTACTGGTGTTCAACAACTTCAAACTACTGATAATGTTTACAAAAATGCATATATTTTGGATGAAAAAACACCTGTATGAAGGATTGTCTCCCTATCAGAATATACACTGCTTCCTCCATAGTCCTTCAGTTAGGTATAATCCTGTGAACGCTGGATTGTAATAAACCCACATTACGCATGACTTAATCTGTTTGAACAGTTGACAAAAGGAAAATGAGAATCTTGTTGCTGCTTCATGTCCTCTGGGTGAGAGGAGCAGTCAACAATCACACTAGAGAGGCTTGTTGAAGATGATTTGAGGAGATGGATTCTATGGTTCCAAGAGCTGTTCTTACTATCAAGCTCCATCATATGAATTTAAATGGTGGATATGTTGGCTGGCTTATTATTTACTTTAGAGGGAAAAGAAATCTCAATTTGAAGCAGAACAACTTGTCGGAAATGTTTTCAGAAAACTATCCTTGTGCACCCATTAAACTCTGTGTCTTTCTCTCTCACACTCACACACATTGCTTCCTATTTAGTTGGGAGCTCCAAACTAAAGACAAAGCCTCTGTCAAGTGGGATTTAGCAGCGACATGGGAAGAGTTGGCTGGAACTGTGAGTGACATCATTTGGAAGCGGCGCCTCTTCTGCATGAACAGGAGGGTTATAAAAGGAGCTGGAGGAGGACAGGGAGCACGATGATGTGTTAGACATTCTCAGTGTGTGTGTATATGTGTGAGAAAGAGAGCAAGTAAAAGAGTTTGTGTGTGTTTATATGCCCCGCTGCACACGATCTGCCTGCCTGTCTATCTGTCTGTCTGTCTGTCTGTCTGTCTGTGAGATGTTCAAAATAAAATAAGCCTAGAGGATGTCGTTTCAGTTGTCTGGCAGGTTTGTAATCATAGTCATTACTGAGAGTGACAGATACAGGAAGAGAGGGGAGACAAAGACACCCAGCACATTCCAGGTTATACACAATATAAACAGCAAAGCAATATCATTCTTGTCAGAGATCTCTGTGTTCTGTAAGCCTACCGTATCCTCCATTCATGCTCATACCGGGATCGTTTGATCTATCATTCATGTGTCTATGAAAGGCTCCTTGATGCAAACATACTGAGATGTTAGAGAAGGTAATTAATTGCAAAATTACTACACGCGTTTCCCAGAAAACTTCCCAAAAATCCCAGGAAAGGGGTTAAGACAACATTTGCTCAAACAACAACTTGCGTGCCATGTGGCAAAAACTCCTGCGCTGAGTCTGTCTTTGTTCTGTCTCTTCTGGCCAGCCCTGTGTGTCATTTGCAATTCTGGGGTGCCCTGAAATTGTCACAGTCTTTCTATTAATCTCAGTAAACACTTCCTGGATACTCACTGAGCTGGTCCATTATGATGACAAAATAAACATAGCACAGTGCAGTCCATCAGTCAATATGCATAGGGGCAAATTTGATGGAAATGCAAACAGCTTGGTGTGATAACAAGTTATTGGGGTTTTCCCCACAGAACAATGTTTATGAAACTGCAAAAGTGAGGGATCTTGTAAATACTTCAGTAAACTGCTCTTTGGACTGGATGAAAATTATATATGTGTATTCTTATCCAAAGGCAAGTGTGTTGTACAGGCTGATTCATTTATTGATATAATTCATGATGGATGGATGGATGGATGGATGGATGGATGGATGGATGGATGGATGGATGGATGGATAGATGAGCGTAGGAATTACCCTGAAGTCGTAAAGGATGACCAGTTGCAGTCCATGTTGTGCAAAGCTGCACAAAAAAGTATTGATCGCTCAGAATAGAGCTCACAAAAATATTGATTGCCTGAAAATGTTCCACAATAAATCCACTGCATAATCACGACAGTGACAGAACACACAATGAGTTGCCTGGACTTGACCTCAGTTTTATAAAGCTGGAGGAAAAGCTCAGTTAATAAGCTTTCTCAAATGGAATTTCAATGAAACAACCTTGATTTTAAAGTTAGAATAGAGATTTTTAAGGCTCACTGCCCTGCAGGCACACTGGTTTGGATTACCTGCTCCACCACACTTGGTGAGAAGTTTTTTTGGAGTGGGGTTTGACAGATATATTTATTGGCTTTTTTTTTTTTTTTTTTTTTTTAGCACATTCAGACATATAAAAATGTACCCACCACCCCAATCACCCTTGTCCCTTCTATCTTCCCTCTGGTGAGAAGTTAAGAAGATTATGGAGGTTAGGAGGGCAACGCCTCTCACATGGAGCCGAACTACCAATTCCAACAGTGTCAAGATCCTGAGATAAACTGACTAAACATCACTGCAGAGCCTAAGTTAAGGATCACAAGGTTAAGATGTAACATTGTTTGTCTTTATCACTATTGTAACAAGAGTCTGAGCTCAACAGTGTAGTCTGTCTTTCTATTTTCACACAGTTTTTTCCCTTCTCATTACTATATTACTGTTAGATTGGGATGAAATATTAATGTGTCTCCCCTGCTGCTGTGATTGATGTTGAAAATGCAGTGCTGCTACAGGGAACAAGCCTCATATTGTATTATAATACACTGTATAATATTACACGACTTGTTGTTTATGATGTGAAGCACAAGCAGGTAGCAGCTTTCGCTACACCTCGCCATACTTTGTGTGTATTTGGATTCCCTCTGCTGTACAAACACCATATGGTCGGGATTTTTTAAACCAAAAGAAATTTAGTAAGTCATCCTGGGAACCAATCAAATGAAACAAATGGTTCTGCCGTCATGTGGGCAACCCAAGAGGAATACGCCTCTGACCCATTTTTGCTCCAGACCATTAGTTTAAGAAACTGGGGCATATGGTGTTGGTTGTAGGGTGTATTTTGTGTTGGGCTGGGAAAAGGGAGCTTGATGCTTGAGTTGAATTGTTTTGTTTTGTGGTATTATGTAGCCTGGGGCGATGGCTTCCTGAGTGAAATAAGCCAACCCTGATTTTCTCCTATTTCCTCTCCAAATTATTGGTAATGTAAGGACACGCTAGCATGTGTTATAGCCACATAGACAGTTCTACTGCTAAAACAAAACACATATAATAGAATATGTAAGGTTTTCATCTGTGCAATGCTATCATCAAATACACTCACCAGCCACTTAACTGGGAACACCTGTGCAAACTAATGCAATCCAACAGCTATAAATTCTACATATACAAAGCTTATACATTTTCAGTTTTTGTTGCCATTGTCAGAAAGGCGATAATTATCCTTTATGTATATTATTGAGGTCCTAATGGTTGGTGGTGGTGAACTAGAGTGCATTATATTGAATGGTGTTCCTAATAATTTGTCCATTCCATTAACATACATGAGGAGGGCAAAATATTAGGAACAGTTTTCAATATAATGCACTCCACCAGTACACCACCACCCACTATGTAGAGTAGTAAGGTCGAATTATCACCTTTCTGACAATGTCAACAAAAACTGAAAATGTATAAGCTTTATAAATGTAGAATTTATGGCACAGCTGTTGTATTGGATTGCATTAGATTGCACAGGTGTACCTCATACAGTGACTGGTGAGTGTATGTGAATACAATGTCCAGAAAATCAAGATAAAAGCATTTTTTGGCAGCAGCAAACAAGGGGATTCTTGCTATGTTATTTTCCCACCAATCTCTTTTCTTTAAGGTATTCAGACTGGGTTTAAGGGTTGACAAAGGCCATCTTGCCAAAGCTTCACTTGACCTATTTTAATCGCCTCTTGTTGGGCTTAGGCTCCATGGTGGCAGCACGTGGTGGTCTAAGCTGACCCCTATCATAGCGCACAGGAGGGATTCAGTAGAAGAACACAATTCTTGCTGTGTAAGTCCTTACACTTAATCCCCCAGGGAGGTTGTTTGTGAGCGATATCACTACAAGAGTATAGCACAACCCCCTGTGGAGTAAACCATCCACAGTGTGTTGCCAGTGCTTCACTGCTGTCTACCTCTTTCTCTTGCTTTCTCTTTCTCTAACATCAACTGAAGCTCAAATCTAATCTTCCTCTTCCCACATACACACACACAAACCTCACTCTCCATATCACAAATGCATGACTTGTACTTATGCACAGTCTCACACAACCTCCATCAATCTACCTCCATGTCCCTCAATACCCTCCCTATTTGGCTCATTGCCCCCATGGACCAAAACACATACACATGCACATATACGTAAGGATGCACATGCATGCACATACACCTGCCAAAGCCTGGTAAGTGACATCATTCACTTTTATATGGCCAGCTGAGTCAGCACCTCTCTCTTTCACTCTGGCGTCTGTTCGACCAGAGGCCGTCTGTGATTTCCTTTCTCAGTCCAGCTCTACATTAATCATTCTTCATTGCTCTCATTCTTCTATGCTCGACCGTCCAGGACTGACACAAACTACTTTATTATCATTCAGCACAAACACTGAAGGCAACAATATCAGGTCTGGAAAAATCGACTTTCAAATGTATTCCATTGCTGGTTACTGCTTACCTGCTTACATGTAATCCATCTATAGCAATTACAATCATCAGCTCACTAGAATACTCACTAGATTTTGTTGTGTTTTAAAGGTCAGGGATAAACATAAAATAGTAATCCTGGAACTTTCAGGATTTTTCTCAAAGATACCTCAGAAGAGTGGAGGTTTGGAACATCTTTGGTTTGGTCTTAAAAAATTGCCCTCCCATGCACTGTGGTACCAAGAAGAAATCCTTACATACAATTATATACAATTGAGAGGTTTCAAGAGCCCAGAGCTCATATAGAAAACTTTCAGCTACACCAAGAGATAGAAAAATTCTGGTATTGCAATTGCACGATATTAAAAGGAAGCAAAGATTAATTCTTGCTGCCGTTTCTGTTTGTTTGGTATGCTACTGTATAGAGAGAAAAGAGACTATTACATCTTGTTTATTGCTCTCCTCCTGATGCTGTTTACTGCTTGGACAGAAGGATTAAGCCTGATCTCAATTTTCCGTCTTCATCCCCTTGTTCTTAATTCCATTTAAATGCTTGTCTGAACACAAGCCAGGTCGTCCCTATAGCCTACTTTCCATCTCACTTCATTAACATTGTTGCTGCTCTCCAGTTTAATCCCTGCTGAATAGCAAATAATTGGACGTCCCTTGTGTTTTAGTGGGCGAACACACATTGCACACTCATGGTGTCATGACTTCTGACCTCTGCTGCATGTTCATCTCCCCTGCCTACTTGTACCTAAAAGGCAAAGATGTGCCATGGAGAGAATCAACATGTGGATGATTTTGCATGTTTTTTTATGTGAAATTGTACATAAATGTGCTGAAAATATTTGTTAAGAACAAATTACCTGAAAACTATTTCTTAACCAGGGTATGAGCTCTGTTTCACTTTAACTGTATTTATTAATCTAAAGATCCTGTATTACACTCAGTGTGACATTTCCAAAGATTGAGGATGTTTGTGTGTTGTTGAAGTTCCTTTACAGAGGTGAAAAGATTGAGTTGTTTTACAGGAATATGCTGACATTTCAACATTTTCAAAATGTTAAAAAGGCTAACAAGCATTCTTGAGCAACCAAAATATCAACAGAAACAGAAACAACAAGCTGAAATTGAAGTATGAAATTACACATTAAGCTACCTTTTTAGATGGGAAGCAACAAAGTTTCACGTGCATACATGGAAATTAGACACAGTGCATTAAGAAAATAATTGGAAATGCCATTTTATGATTTGCATTTAGATGAGCAGATTTTAATTTTGTACTGATATTGTTATGAACAGCCCTGCGGGAAATAGTGGAGGTGAGAGAGTCAACAGTGCTGACTGTGCAAGGTTCAGTGTAACGCAAATAAGACCTTGCTTATTTATATACATGAAGTCATAGGCCTCTACAGAGATTGTAAGCTAATATTGGCTTTTTCTGGTATCATTGTTAGTTAATATAGTTGAATAAATGTTCATAAATGCATGTTTTATTATATACAAATTATTGTGAATGCTGTAATTCTGATGCATTTTGGCTTGGTTGCTGACACGGAAATATTTGCCATAAATTTGCTCAAAGATAAATCAAGATCTATGATACATTTGTTTCTATAAAGAAATTAGCTGTTGTGGAAAAATGGTTGCAGAAAGTTGTTAGTTACAGGTTCTTGTAAGCAGTATTGTTGCCATCACAGAAAGTAATCACCAGACAAACTTCTCTATTTAAATAGTTTAAGAAAGAAAGAAAATTCCCACTGCTCAACCACATATATAACAACAACCATGCCAATAAGGTGCAGACTCAGCAAACACTCAGCAAACTCAGGAATAGAAAAACTCAAAAAGAATAAAAAATGAAGCATGAGACTACTGTTTTAACAGAGTACTTCTTCAATACACCACCTGCTCACAAAATCCAAAACTCCACCCTGGAAGAAAAGAAAGAAAGAATATAATAAATTCTGGTCAAGTCAAAGTCACTTCAGACTTCTAAAGAGTAACAAACAAAACAACTTACTCACATGGGTGATCTAAGAGTTTAGTAAGCAGGGGTGGGTTGTTTACTTCAGTAAATCTTGAGTCATCCTTGCAGTCAGCTGGATTCTGCCCTGGATTTTTTCTTCTGAGCACACGTCTCGTAATCATGTTGCTGTACCTCTAAGATTAGGAGTTTTAAATTCATGTTAGACATGACTTGAAAATGTGCACATCAATATTTGGTAAGCCCATAGACTGTACACAGAGATGGACGTAGCAAGGCGTGATGTCACTCATTGGTTTGCACTGGAGGCCGTTTGAAGCCCACCCCCACTACCTTAGACCCAAGCTAATGCTAATACAAGGAACATTGAGTGGTGCAGACTTGTCATGCTAACATGACATAACTATCACAGCAGGTATCATTATCAAGTAACATTAAATTTAACGAAATATTGCAACAATAGCCCAACTCTACTTCAAGTCCCACAGCTGGGGGAGCAAACTGTCAATAATCACTATCAATCACTGCCCACACGGAACACATCAAAGTTACTGTTTGTTTTTTATATCTTATTAATGGAGCAATAATTTCCAAAATGACCACCAGCACACTTATAAGAGGCCTGAATTTAAAGATGGAGACCATAATGACGAGAAGTTGATGCTTTTTGAATGGGAATCAGCATCCAGTGACTGTCAGTGGTATTGCACTTTAAAGGACATTGGCTTAAATTTCAAACCGTGGTTGTTGCCGCTCGGGTAAACCAGCTCAAGCTGTGAGAACTTTTGACTCATTACGGGCTCCTCTCCTCTCTTCTCCTCTCCTCTCAGGTTCACTGCTTCCGGACTACCCCTGCAGTGACCTTTCACCTCTGACTGCCTAATGATCTGACCTCTCTTTTTACCTCCCTCCATACCATCTTTCCATCTCTCTCTCTCGTCTCCCAGGGGATCATAGGACTGAGGACTCAGAGGGAGTAGAGCAGATTGGGTCTGCCCTTTCTGGCTGCTTTGTCTCCTTTCACCTTCACCTCTGTCTACCATCTCCTATTGCTCCCGTTTTTCTCTCTCTCCTCCTATCTACACTCCCCCTATCTTTTGGTTGCTTCTTTTCTCCTTACCTCCCTCTATCTCCATCCACCACAGAGGGCCAATCTGAATAAGCAATGCTGCTCCCTCTTTACCCTAATGTGTAGGTTGGGATTCGATGGAGCAGGTTATGTTGGAGGAATACTGATGGCAGTGGAAGGAGAGAACTAAACTAGTCACACAGAGGCATCTGGCAGACGGACAATAGGGAAAAGGGAAGCCGTCCTTATTTAATTCAGATAGCCAAGAGTCTGAGTGTGAAATTGGCTCAGATGCTCTAAGTATAGAGGAGAATAAGGCTTATTCCTTCTTATTCTAACAGCAATTTTCACATTTGTTAGGCGTATTCAATACACCTCGTAAATGCACCTCATAAATGTGGAATTTGTTGTTAACTCCTTTCTTTTTTTGGCATCATTTTTGAAGCTGCAAATTAAAAGCCGAAGAATTTACAGGTTTTTCCTTTAACAGCCAACCTATGTTTGCACCATAGTGTGATTGCTTCTGATTAAATTGTCTGCGTCAAAGTCACAGCTCGGCCTGGGGGGTGGAGTAAACAGCCCTATTAGCTGTTAACAAAGCCTCCCAGATATGAAACCATGCCTGCGTTTGGTGCTAAAGCCAGTGGGAGATTATCCAGACTGCAAATACATGGGCGACTGAGATGCCCTTTGTACCACACAACAGAGGGCATTTCATGGGCAGAGCGCTGATCCCCTTACTGGTGTGCAGCTGAGGCAATGTAATCCCAAATTATTTAACCAGATTACTAGAGCATGAGCAAAAATTCTGCCTTTGAATTATGTATGGGGGTTTATGTGGTAAGATATGAGTTCCAGTGTCATTGTGATTATGTCCCTCTAAATCCAGACACTATTCTGCAAGAGGAAATGGTATGTCGATGTTATCAGCATACAGGTGAAGGACAAGACACATCTGCAGGTAGAAAATTTTCATTTCTGCCTGCATAGGCTCTTGTTGCCCTTAAGTGCAGGTCCTTCAAACAGAATCAACAAATCTTTTTAAACTCTAAGAAAACCTTGCTGCTGACCACCTTATCGAGGATGTGATATGGTATTCAGCATTGCAAAAACAGTGAGGGGATATGAAAGCCAAGAAAAAATAAATAAAGAAATAAATGTTTGGAATATGATTTTTACTTACTTGGCAGATACCTAACTCCCAAACAAAGAATATTCTGGCATAGATCACATTGCCAAAAAAAAAAAAGGCTTTTTGGCAAAGAGGTTCATTTAACTCTGCTCATGTATGAACCATTACAGGCTGTTTGGCACGAAAAGGCACCATTGGTTTGGACCCAAACTGAATTGGCCGGCCAAATGAACACTTCTACATCCTGAAGAACAAAGCTCGATAGTGGTTTGTGGTCTATTTGATCAGAAAATATAGAAAAGCTCTACTCTAATAAAGACACAGTATAATAATTTGTTCTCAAACGGCCCTAACAGCAAAGTCCTTCCTCATTCTGTGGTAGCCATAGTGAAATTACTTATATTTGTTATATTATGCTTTGTATAGCACTTCTTCCAGTGTCTCTTTATCCCTCAGTGACTACAGCTGCTGACCCATCAACATTTGATTGAAACACTAGGTTTGACAGCTCCAGCTGTGATCTGGCTGCTCTCACTGAGTGAACATACTCACCCTTTCGCAGCTTGGCCCATACTTTTTTTACTGACTTTCCACCCAAAGCCAGTGTCGAGAAGATTTAGATGACACGTTATGAGATGAAAGTGATTCAAATCTAAAACAAAAGTAGGTGAGGACCCACTGAATCGTGGAAAAGGATTCCAGTGGTTTTGGAGTTTTCATATAGTGCCAACACAACATTTACATTTTGGGGTTTTAGTGTCTCGACAACTTTTGGATTGATTGCCATGAAGTTTGGTATAGTCGTTCATGTTCTTCACAGGATAAGCTGTAACAACTCCACAAGATCTGCTGACTCTTCCTGTAGCTCCATAATCATGGAGCAGCTGTAGACTAAACACAATGATTACATAATGGCAGTAGAGTAACAGTTATCAGATGGTTGAGGTATATATGGTCAGACGCATTTTTATTGTCCCAGTCATGAACATGCATTTCATTGGGAAATGTACTAATACTGTTATGATTGCATCATGATCAATATTGTATGTAGAAGATAGTAAAGTTAAGAAATTAGGCAGGGTATTAGAATAATACCACATTAGAGCTCATAGAGAGATATAGCTTTTAATTTAGTTTTCCATTAAGCTGAAAATAATCAGAACTCAAGAAACAGAGAGCGAGAGAACAGAGAGAGACATCATATTAAAATAAACATAGTCAAAATATTTGTGCTAAAGATTAAAATCAGTAATCAGTGATTAATCATCTGCAGTGGGGAACATTTGACAGTAAGCTCCCCGCTCTGCCACTACTGCCATATTGTCTGACGAAGCAATGATGTCCAAATCTCATCCATCGCCTCTCTCCCTGCAGCAGGCACCTGGCCAGCTATCGACCGGACCTCGCTCATGGTTTCTGGGGAGCCTGTCCTTCCAAGAAAAATGACACTATAGGTCATAAATTCAGTTGCCAAAAACGACCTATAGTTACGTTTGAGTGACAGATGCCATCTAGCGACTGTAGTAATTATGACCCGGGGAAGTGATGCAGTTCAGATGACGTCACTATCAGGTGACAATTAGCCGCATTAGGAGGAGGCAGGTTGAGTGGATAGCTATATAATTAAATAGCAAAAAGTGGACTTAGCTTCAGGAGACCACTGTTTCTGGGACATGTTTTAAAAACTGTAACAATGATTATCTTGGTGTTTACTGTTGCCATGACAATGAAGGCTGCATAACTTTAAGGAAGCATTTCAAGTGATCATTTTAACCCAAACCATGATCATTCCCTAATTCTAACCAAGTGGTTGACGTCAATATCAGGTGACTTCCTTATTAGGAGAAGGCATTTTGAGTGGATGGCTAAATAGTTGGTTAGATGGCAGAAAGGCAACTTAGCTGCAACAGAACACTGCTCGCTTCCCGTCTCAACCACTGTTCTCTTCCTGTTTCCAACCTCAAGTGTCATAACTTTAAGTATGTAATAACCTTCACTTCATGTAGTCATTTTAACCCCAACTATTATCATTCCCTAACCTTAACAACAGAGTTGTCACACCATAAAACATTTTTTTCAATGATTTGTAAAGGTTTTGGAAAGGTGCATATTATACTCATTGTTCTGAAAATGCTCCAATGGGTCGTTGTGGAGTGCATGGAACAAACGAAGTGGCTATGTGGTTGTTTAATTTGGAGGACTTGTTCTTTTTGGATCACAAGTTGTGACAAGAAAGTGGATGACTCTCTTGTCCTGTACCCAACACTATATGTTACACACATACATACATGCAGTGATGCTCCATGTGAAAGACAGATTTGCTGACCACTGGCTCTGTTGCCTTCTTCTGACAGCACTATCTGTCTGCCAGAGAGATAGAACGAGCGAGTGAGAGTGAGAGAGAGAGAGAGAGAGAGAGAGAGAGAGAGAGAGAGAGAGAGAGAGAGAGAGAGAGAGAGAGAGAGAGGGGATGGATGAAGGGAGGGAGAGAGGAATGATAAGGGAGGAAGGGAAAGAGAGAAGGAGAGGCAGACTGAAAGACAAAGGAAAGAGAAAACAAACCCGGTTAGGAAAGGCATAGACAAAGAGAAGCAGAGAGAGAGATAAAGAGACAGAAGAGGAAAGTAATCATCTTAAAGGTCTGAAGGTCTCAGTCAGACTCACTCACTGTCCTGCGGCAAAGATGAATGCAAGAGTTAGCTCCAGCTGTGTGTGCAGGGATGAAAGATGAACACAATTTCAGTGTTGACCTCAAGGGGTAAAAATCAGAAACAGTTGAATGTGAGCGTAGAACACAATGACAGTATGCAACTGCAATCTCACTGCCCTGCTGCTCAGCTGCACCTCAGACATAATGGCAGACCGCACACAATGTCCTCCCTGTTGTAAAGTCTGTTTAGTTTTTGGAACTGCTTTCCTGACTCCTTCCCAGATTCAGCAAAATCTGTTGCATTTATGGTTATCTCCACCTCTGGAAGCAGAGAAAAGAATATTATTTGACACAGAAATGTAGCAGCATTTCAAGTGCAAATGGAGAGAACAGTTCTCATGTTTGTTCGAGGAGCTGTGTGCATCTGTAAGGCTGAATCCAAATGTCCAGACCTCATCGCACTGGCAGACTTGTGGATATTATGGGCTTGTTCCTGAGGAGTCCTCCAGCGAACTTTCTGCAGACTTCTATGTAGACCTCCTCTGCAATCCACAGCAACATGGAAATGACAATGTAAAAGAAAATGTTAATTGTTATCAATAATAAAAAATATAATAATAATAATAAAAAACATGACATTTGCTTTTATCATTTTGTTGTTGAAATTAATTGATATAGTGAGGTATAATGTACACATAGAACAATAATCTTATAGGCTTAATAACATGGATTTGTTTATTATAATCTGCTAAACTAGACAGGCAAATGCTGGTTTTTGTCTATCTACAATGTGAAGGTCGTCGGTTCTGGATTAATCGTGAATATACTCTACACCAATGACAGCAGTGTTTAGCAGTTCATGGGAAAATCTCACTGAACTCTATCAAGCAGCAGACCTACACATATCAATACCATAAAGAGCGATTCCGAAAAACACTTTGAAATGAGTTCCAGAGTCAAAAAGTTCAATTCATCTCAATGGAAACACTTGAAGTCTTCAGTTCTGTCTCAGAGCACATTTTATCCTCTCGCAGCCCAGCATGTATGTAGAGTTGACATGATGACAGAGAATACATCACAGTGTGTATGAAGTCCATGAAGGCTCAGTCCGCAAGTCCACAGGATGGACATTTGGATTCAGTCCAAGTATTTTTATCATTGTAGACTGCTATTTCAAAGTTCCTCAACATGGAAATACTAGAGTATAATTTAACCTTATAGGTTTGTGTTAATAGCAACAATTTAAATAATTTCACATTCCTCTCTGAAAAATTGTGTCTTTTCCATCAATATCGTGTGGTGGATGGGTCTTTATAGTGATGCCCACAAGCCTCAGGCACTGATGATATGGAAAAGAAACCAATCAGGGATGTGAATCAGAGCTACCGAGTACAAAACATAATCTTTGGCTTTTGGTCACCATTTTTCAGAATATTTTTTAGCTTGAATCTTTCTTGCCTAATTGCTGCTTGGGAGTCATAGCTGACATCTCCTCTTACATTTTAATGTATTTTGTTAGACAAAGAGCCAGATATTTTCTAATGCAGTTGCTCCTCTTTTGTTCTGACACTTTTTGACCTCACTTACTTACATTTACCTAATATTGTCTCTGTAGAAAATGAATAGGACTTTACTTTCAGAACCCTGGATGTACTAAAAAGGTTTTCCTTCTCCACATCTTTATGGTATAAATATGCTATGTGAATTTTATTGAACTTGGATTGTATATTTAGGTGTACTTTCATAACCTAAACAGCTGACAAACTATAGTGCATAAACATGGCAGTCTCCAAGCCCATCCAACAGTGTGATGCACCTTTTGCAATGTAAGTACCTTTTCTCCTCTCTTCTCAAACTGGCTACTTGCTTTAAAAATGCAGTAAGGAAGCCAATAATTTCATGTATCTGGAATTTTTATCCATTGGCATACATTTGGGGGTTTTTCAGCATTTTTCAGCACGTTGCTGCTGGCAGCTGTCTGCTCAGTCTGGACAGAAAACTTGCTCTCGCTCTTCTGCTCTAATTCATGAACATCCCTGAGCTCGTTCCTACTGCAGGGCTGCACTGTAGGTACAACACACATGGTGTAATCCTCTGGGCTTTATGGATGAGAGATGACACAACATACATGTAGAGTAGTTGTGCATACAGCACATGAAACATATTGTGGACAACTCAGTCGTGTACTGATACAATCAGAGGATGCAACACCAGCTGTTACTGCCATACCACCCTCGGTACGCCCGATTTTGTCTGATCTTGGAAGTTAAGCAGGGTCAGGCCTGGTTAGTACTTGGATGGGATGCCGCCTGGGAATACCAGGTGCTGTAAGACTTCATGCCCCTGGATCAATGACAAATTTTGTCAACTGAGTAGTTAGAAGAGTGGAGCACAGTTGGAAGAAATCCAAACTAAAGCTCTATCTCCTCCGTCTAAAAGAATTGCTGTTCATGCACAACCAAAATATCAAAGAGGCAAGAGCTACCTACTTTGCAGGCCTAATCAAACCAATCCTAGGCTCCTGTTTAAAACCATTGACCAGCTTGTAAATCCTGCCCACTCTATCGTATCTGCCTCCTCCCCAGTAGACTGAATTTCTTTTGTCTTCTTTGTTGACAAAATCAATAACATTCAATCTAATTTTAACATTGCTACTGTTTCCTCTGATTCATCAGTCTACTGTCCTACTCTCTTGTCTAATTTCTCTCCTGCCTTGCCTCTTTGATGTAATACCCCCACAAATTCCTTAAAGACACCCTGCCTACCCTGGGTCCATGCCTACTCTCCATTATTAATCTTTCTCTCACCTCTGACTGTGTTTTTGATGGTTTTAAGATGGCGGGCGTCCAACCTATTTAAAAAAAAAAATCCTGCCATTCATCCAATCCAACCAAACAACTACAGACCTATTTCAAAACTACCATTCATCTATAAAATTCTTGAAAAAAAATCATTGCACAGCAGTGCCTTGAGGTCACTGAAGGACACAATATTTTCTATAAATTCCAACCTGGCTTTGGCCACCAACAGAGTACAGAAACATCACCAATAAGAGTGACAAACGACATCCTCGTGCAGGCTGACAATGGTGAACATTCTATCCTGGTCCGGCTTGACTTAAGCACTGCTTTTGACACTATTGGTCACTCCATCTTGGTTGTATGTCTAAATAAATTGGTGGGTATCACTGGCGCTGCTCTCAATTGACTCTCTTCCTAACTGTCAAACAGGAAGTTTCAGGTTGTCATAGACAACTTTTTGTCTTTAACTGCCCCTATACTCTGTGGAGTCCCTCGTTATTCAATCCTTGGTCCCATCCTTTTCTCACTTTACACTTTCAACCCTGTATCGGCTCTCTGGCCTCCAATGTTATACCCTCCTCAAGAAACCTGATTGTTTAATCTTTGACCATAATCTGAACTCTGACCCACACATAAACAACCTTGTCCAAACCTGCTTTTTCTAACTCCAGGACATCACTAAAAGTAAATCAATGCTAGCAATCAGAGATCTAGAATTACTAATCCATACCCTAATTTTTCACGCCTTGACTAGTGCAGTGCTCTTTTCTCCTGTCTCTGCCAAGCGGCCCTGTCTTACCTGCAACTTGTGCTAAATGCTGCAACCAGACTGCCAACCAAAACCAACCTTAGATCCCTCATCACACCAATCCTTGCATCCCTTTTAAAGTACAGAATAGATTTCAAGATACTGCTTATCACTTACATGGCCCTACATGATCTTACCCCTGCATACATTTCCAAACTTTTACATCCTGATTCCACCTCTTGGCCACTAAGATTTTCTGACTTAGGTCTCTTATTTACATCCCGGTCCCTCTGCAAATCCAGGGTGATTATGCTTTTGCTGTTAGGGCCCCTCCCTCTGGAACAGTCTCCCCCCCCCTCTGTTTGATCAGTTGAGTCTGTAAACAGCTTAAAAAAAAACTTCTCAAAACCTATATCTACAGGCTTGCCTTTCCTGCAAAGGGAAATTTATTTTTCTGTATATGATGCAATATGTATGTTTATTTTTGTATCTGTATCCTGTATAGCACTTTGTAACATCATTTTAAAAAGGTGCCATATAAGTAAAATCTTACTTACATAGAAGTTTCTGGTTCATGTACAGTATGTACAGTAACAGGCTGAATAGGAGTGGACATGCCGTTAGTTACTGAACATATATAGTGTCTATATCAACATATTCACAAAGTCAAATATTTAGACATTAGTAAAACTCTTCTGAACATGAATCTTGAATGAACTGATTTAAAGACTGTAGCAATAACAAAGGACTTTCCTTTTGTGTTGTATTTTTCCCTTGAGGGAAAACTTCTCAACAACAAACCTTGGTAACAGTTAATGTGAAAATGATTCAAAGCCTTATTTTGAGCATTTTCTGCACCTGTGCCAGCCTTTTAATGTTTCATTCACACTATTTTTTTATTGAATAATGTATAAGAGGCAAAAATTGTGTATTTTTTCTCTATTTATACAGTAGTTTTATTCATTATTCATGTGTTGATTCATGTGTTAAAGTCATTTCATGCACATGAGCCATGCTCAACTGCAGCAAATCAAAACTGAGCTCCGGCTGCATAGTACAGCAGTACAGACCTGTCTGTTCCCTTTCATTGCACACACTTTTCATTCAATTCAAATTCTGCTCTTCATACTCTGAATATGTTTGGTCACTGCACTGCCTGTAGGTATCTTTGCAGATAGGACTATATATACTCACAAGGCTGTTTCATTAAATTATGGTCATTGGTGCCCTCCAATTTTATGATTATTCTTGCCAGCAACAATGTTTTCTAGACAACTGAAATCACTTATCCCTATATTGCATTAAACAGGTGGCACATGCAACTCTTATGGATTTTTTTCATTTAAAGAAATGCTATTAAAGTTGCTCAACTATTTAATAACCCTCCTTAAGATGACATGAACTGAAAATAACCTTTATTAAATGACTTTAGAATGTTTGTTTCTCTGATAGTTTGTTGTTTCCCATAGCAACAGATTCAAGGAAAGCTGGGGTGTCAGAGCAGCAGTGATATGTGAGTGTTACTGTTTACACATACGATTGGATTAGGGAAGACAATTTCAAATGTTACTGACATTTAAATGAAATTTATGTAACATATTATATTACTAGTCTAAAATGAGACAGAGAGAACAAAAGGGAAGAATAAAGGAAAAAAATGAAACTGAAACTTTACATGTACATAATGTATTTGTATGCATGATCAAGCCCAAACAATTGCTCATATTTTCATAAAGGACCCCATCTAGCACTTATTCCAGTCCTACACAGCCACTAAATGGGCTCCCAAGAAAAAAATATCATGTTCATAGGATAGATAACACTTAACCCTTACATACTGTTCATATTCTGACCCTTCACAGTATTCTCTCATAATTAGTCTATATACCAAGCTTTTGAACCACAAATCTATTTTTCATTCATTAATCCTTAATAAGCTTTCAGAGACAAAAGTGTATTCTTTTTTATGGAGACAGAACATTCACAATCACACTATATTATAGTCCTCTGTTCTCTTAAACAGGAGAACATAGCAGGCATCATGATTTTACGACTCAATTTAACCCAGAACACATTTTATGTAGAAAAGTGTGTATCACCTGCACAAAAATAGGAAAAGTCATAAAATTTCAGGCTAAAAGAATGACGTTCAGCATGTTTACACTGCTCTCAAAGCTAAAAATGGCTCAAATTTGACCTGATCAGTATGTAGCATAAGTGTTTCCCGTCAATCTGCAGGCTACAGCTAATTATTTGATAGTTTATCATCAAAAATGATTCAAAGTCTTCATAAAGAGAAGAGTTTGACATTTTGACTTTCTTGCCAAGAGTTAGATGTGAAAATCGATACCACTTTCATATCTGTTCGTTAAATTTGAAGCTACAACAGGGAGATGATTAAAGGATAGGTTGACAATTTTTCAGGTTTATCTTAAAACAACATTCAGGTGCCCATATGAACACTGAAAGAGGTTTTCTTCACTGTAATCATTACTCCTGTTAAAAGATCCTCTTCAATGTGCTTTCAATGGGGGGTCATTTTGTGCAAAAATGCATTTGAAAGTTTATCTCAAGCTTATATGATGCTTCAGCAGTCTAGGTTAGTCATATTAATTGGAAATCTACCACATTTACCAATCTTTTAGCATAAAATTCCCTATTTGTGTTTCCTCGGACAGTGTTTCCTTGTTGAGCTGCGGTAAAGGTATAAAAAGAGGGACATTGGGAATAAAAAAACTGTAAAGGTTTTACCAATTTGAATGGCTGAAGGTTCATATTAGCTTTAGATAAACTTTTAAATTAATTTTTTGCATACAAACAAACTTGTAGATTTTCGTAGCAATCACTTACATTGTAAGTGCATTATAAAGGGGTGAACAGGAGGAATGATTATGACAAGAAAAACTCCATTTCAGTCTTCATTTGGCCACCTGACTATTGTTTTAAGACAGAATTGAAAGTTAATTTTCTAACTCTAGATTTTACTAACACTTAACACATTTTCTTAAACTTTGGACACAAGCTGAATGGCTGTAGCTTTGCATTTAATGGGCAGTTGAGAGTGGTAGGGAGCTTTCCGTCCAACTTTAAGCAAGAAAATGTCTCACTCCTGCTTTAACAAAGCTTCTTTAAAGAAAAAATGTTTTCAGTATTTACAGCCTGCTCTACGTGACTCAGCTGTATCTGCAGATATGACTTTGACTTCTTAGTACTCTTTTTCCCTATCGACTACATTACCGGCAGGCACCATCATTAGCTATCCCGCCCATAAAGCGTCACTGATTCAAACTGCAGCCGAGGCAGAGGGAGAGAAAGCAAGGAGGCAGGCTGATCACACACACTCATACACTGACGAGCAGAGGCAGAGAGAGGAGCACATACAGCGAGTGAGAGGCTGGAGATCCTTCACTGGTTTTTTTTTTCCTCACTTGCATGAACACAACCGTAGACCCCCCCAGGATCTAAAGATGTGGACAGAAGTCGGAAAGCTCGTGCTATTTCATTTGCTACTCATGGAGCTCCATTGCGCTAAAGGT
This sequence comes from Euthynnus affinis, assembly GCA_029490765.1. NCBI lineage: Eukaryota > Metazoa > Chordata > Actinopteri > Scombriformes > Scombridae > Euthynnus > Euthynnus affinis. Next base: position 25,098,674 of record CM055848.1, on the reverse strand, counting down.
AAGACACTTGTCTTTAGCGAGGAGGTGAATTTGCATCGCATCACGGACGGCAGTGCTGTAGGGATCGCTGCATACTGAGAAACGACTTGGCTCTCAATATAGTCCGCGTCTTCCTACAGTGAGTGCTGCGCTAACGTGCCTCACAAAGACTTCCGTCATCATCGCATGCAGCGGCTCACACCTGGGTCGCCACTTCGGTCCGCGCGACGAATGCGATCCGCGGTGACTTGAGGTGACAATACGCGGAAGAAAAGATCTCGTGCAGCCAAGCCAACACGTGTCTAAATGCAGTAGGCTGATGCCCCAGCCAGAAAAGGCAGTCTGTTGTGATGTGATCACAAAGTGTAGGCTGATATCAATGGTCCGTGTGTGGTGTTTTTATAGCAGCAGCTAAAAAAAAACCCCGCAAACACATAAACAAAAAATGCTTTAAAATATTTGTCTTCAGGGTTTAAGTGCCAGCAGGGTGGTAAACAACCACGGGTGCCTATTGACACGTATACAAACAAGCAACCCAACCAGAATGAATAACAATTAAAGCACAAAAAGGAGAAATGTAGGAATTCAAAATTTGTGAAAAGCATATTAACTAACTGAATACAGTCAAACTGCTGTGGAATGAAATCTATCTACTGGAAGATATAAAACAATCATAGTGATTACTGAGTTCACTACCTTTTAGTAATGACAACAAGAATAATGACTTGTTTGATTACAGCAGTTTCCTGTGTATACTGTATATAATGCAGAACAGTCACCACATTTCACACGTGTTTTACATATGTGGAACTGTTCTAATTGCAGGCTATGATGTATAGTGAAAAACTGAAGGAAAACAACAGTGTAAACAGCTTGTAATTACTGCTGTTGAGCTCTGTTTTTCTGTTTTGCAACCAGCAGGTCTTGATAAAGTCATTACAAAGCCCCTTTCCTGGAAATTGAAGCATGTCTATATTTCTAAATTGTGATTTAAAAGTGACTTTATTGTGCTTTATAGTGTTCGAATCGTATATCCTCTTTGCCTGATATCCCCGTTCTATAAAAACTGACCCATCCTGTTTACAAAAAGGTTGTTGACAACTTGTTCTTTCCCGACATCATAGGAACTCATACGGAATCGGAGTGTGAAATCGGGCAGTTTCAGTGCAAGAACGGAAGGTGCATCCCAACCCTGTGGAGATGTGATGATGATGATGATTGCTCAGACAGCAGCGACGAGGAGAATTGTCGTAAGTAGCCCCGGAGTCTTTGATGATGCCTTTTGTTTGTTTCCCCACGGGCCCTGAATACACCTGCTGGCATGTATGTTACAAACGCATATTAGACGTCAGATAACATTTGATGAAATTAACCATTCTGCTTTTTGAAATGTTGTAGATGAAGTTAAACTCAGAATAAGTTACTTTCATTTCGCTTGAAGGGCTGCTGGAATACCCCTTGTAGTTGTTAGTCTGCCAGTCATAAGTGCAAGACTTGCTGATCCTGGATCATTGGTTAGGTCACATGGCCATAGGAATTTCTCATTTCTTACTTACTTCACTTCCTAAGCAAACTTGTGACACAATGAAAGCTTTTGCCTCACAAGGTTACAGCAGGGCCATTTCATAATATTATGATTATCAACTTTCACTTGTTGTGACTGTGTAGCAATATAGGCAGTACTGTTATCAGGGAGACAGTTCACCTTGTTATACTGTCTCATAATAGTTTGGATTTATCTTGGCTTCACAGTTCTATGAAAGTAGGGTGATTAAAAATGTGGGGTTATGTGTCATGACATCTCACTGCTGAGTAATGCAGCATGTCCTAATGCCAACGCTGTTACTGCTCTTAGATATTAGATGGCTGATCAAAAATTGGCTGCTTTTCTGTTCTCAAGGGCGCCTCTGCTTCAATGGTTAGGCTGTTTTTGTAATTGGAATATAAAATAAAGCACTGCAACTTACTTTATTGTTCAATCATGTCCTTCGGGAATGTGTGGAAAAAGACCAATACCGTGCCATTACGGTTGAACTGCTACTAAATCTGCTCCGTTCAGGAAATGGCACGGACAACCAGCCGAGTAATCATGGCTTATAAATTTGTCATGGTACTAATTGCTTGAATGGTTATATTAGTGGGCAATTGATTCATCGCTTATCTTGGGCACCAGCACACCAAACCCACAACACTCTCGTCTTGCACACCCTCCGTGGTGTTGGCCGTTGAATATCATGGGAGTCTCCCGCCTGAATGCTGTGACATTTACAAGCACGTCTCATTGACTGGAGAGACTGATTGGGATTATTGGACATTTAGTGGGCAATACTTGATGGAAATGGAATTAGGTTTTAATGAACTCTTCTTCCCTCTGACAGGTATGGTTCACTTTGTTGTTTGGTGTTGCTCAAAGAGAATGTGAAAATGGTACTTAAGCCACAAGATGACAGACTGTACTTTTAACTGAGCCATGGCAGAAATGTGCCTCTTTCTTCTCTCCTCACTCTTTTGCTATATATCCTCCGAGCTTCAGATGTGGTTATGCTTTCCTCCTGGGCTTCTCTGTCACTCTCTCGATCTTTTCCTCTGCTCCTTGTCTACCTTTATCTACTTTTTTTCCCCCCCTTGCTGTGCCTTATCCTCTTTTTTTACGGCATCCATCCCTAGCACCCTCTCTCCCTTCCTACCCACCTTGTTCCTCTCTGTTCTTTGACTGCTCTCAGCCCTCAGCCCGTGTTGGAAGTTGGGTGCTTCTTTCTAAAAAAAAAAAAAACTGTCTGTCTCACTTCCTCAGCATTGTAGCACCCACTAAGGGGCTTTCCTCCCCCCATTTTTAAATCTCCTGTGGGCACCTTGGCAGTGTGAATGCCAAAGAGGCTATGCCCACTCGTCTTACGCCCACAAAGAGCATCAGCTGACAGGTTGGTTAGAGATAAATCCAACAGCGTGACTCTGGTTGCCGGAGTGATGCTTAGTGGCTGGCAGTGTGCCAGCCCTTCGAACAGATGCCAGCACTGCCACTGTGCCCCCTCCCCAAAACCCAATATCACCAGCAAGGCTCAGCGGAGAGGGGGAGGAGGAGAGGGAGGAGGAGAAAAGATGGGGCAGGTTTGATTGAAATGAACAGGATGGTGTGGAGCTGAACGAAAAAATTTGAGCAAAGTAATTTGGGAGAATGAGCAGGGGGGCAAATGGGACGATGAGAAGTCATTGCATTATTGTTACAAGAATTGGGATAGGTTAGATTTAGCAAAGGCAACAAACAAGTTTTTCTTGGTGGTGTGGTAGGTTGCTTTAGGCTTGGAACAGGTGGTACGTAATTTGCATCAGATAATAGACATTGAAATCCATTCAGCGCCCCAACTCTCCAGCATTCATTAGTCTATTCTTTTACTTTTCAAAATGAAAATACATGGTGACTAGTCCTAGCTGGATAATAAAACTTAAAATCTGTCATGACACATTGTCACATTTACTTTGATATTAATAAACGCAATGATAGAGTTCGTATTAGCAAAGGGCACCGTACAAAACATTCATGTAGCAGCTTGTCATTTTTAGCCGGTGCCGACCTTGTCATCTGGTGTCTTATGCACAGCCAAAAATCATTTGCGGGGGAGACAAGTCCACTCTAACATCACTGTACAATTGCAAGTGGACTGACTCTCTCGCTGATTGTGTCACATCAATGTCAGGAGTCACATTCTCCCAGTTAAACTGTCATTAATATCATAACAGTGACTTAAGCTTACCAGATTAATCATTTTGAATCCGGACTTTCAGTATAGCTTCTTAATAAGATTTATCAGATTACATACTTCATTTCACATCAACGTTGCATATCTTCTGCTGCTATGTATGTATTAATTTTTGCTATTTATACTGAACATATTTGTCACAAACAATTTCCAAATAAATTTTATTCTGAATTATCTAATTTTAAGGTTGTAGCTTGAGTATAAACTGGGCAGCTGTGTCTTTAGGTAAATATAAGTATCGGCTTGGACTCAGTATCGGGAGATAACTGTAATTATAGGACTTGCAACGGGATCGGGGCCCAGAGGACTTGATTGGAACATCCCGTGTACTCTATTTCTGATGTTTGCTCATTTCTAATGTTTGATCAGTTTGACCAAAATTGTGGACTTCTGGGCTAGACTGTAAACTCATTTGTTTGGTTGGTTAAACATCTAGATAGATGTCACTTGTTGTTCGTGATATGAGTACATTTAATTTGCCATTTATGTCATTTAATGCTCTGAAGTAACCCTGAAGTCGGTTGTTGGGATCTTTTGGGAAATAAGAGTGTTGAAACACGGTGTCACATCAGAAGACGATGCTCTATTCACTACATTAGTGAGTCTTTTTGTTACTTTGTCTGTTGTCATCCCTCTACGCTCTGTTTGGGAAAGGATGTGCATGTAAACACACCAGACATGATTCTGTAAAATACATCCAGGCTGGATATAACTGTTTTTGTGCGTACTGTGTTTGTGTAAATGCATGTGAGCATCTGCAACAGTATCAGTCGGATCACCCATCTCTTTGTACACACACAATCACACACACACCAACATAGACACACAGACAGACAGGCCTCTCACAGCAGGGATTACCCCTATGGCATCCTCCCTCTAGCAGCTGTATTAGAATAAGTCCTGGTAGATTGGGTTGTCTTTTGTGCCTTGTCTCTCCTTTCTTTCATTCTCTCTCCTTCCTCCTCCTCCTCCTTTTTCTGCTCCTCTCCTTCCCTCTACTCTCCTTCATTCTCAACATGCCTCTCGGTAGATTCCGCTCTTGTTGCCCTGGGAGACGGTAAAGTGGTGGTGGTGGTGGTGATGGTGGTGGTGGTGGGGTTTTCTGTGCATGTGTGCGCTTTCTTTGTAGTGAACATAACACTGCTGCACACATGTATGCGTAGACGCGGCAACTCTCCACCTCTGCATGTCTCTGTATGACCTATATTTGATTTGTGGAATATACAGAAAACAGGCCCTATCATTTTTACAGTGGATTTAAGTGGATTTAAACATGCCTAATCCATAGTGCCACTGTAAAAAAAAAAAAAAATCATCTCGTATCTCTCCCTCATTTTAGCTTTCAGTTGTTCTCCCTCTCTCACATTGCTATAAAGAGTCTTGTCCTCCAAATGGCCTTTGTCATACTGCACTGTGAAAACGCTTTGCTTGTGATGATAAACACAATGCTAAAACATGTTAAATTATAGGATATACAGGTTTATATAATGGAACCTAAGATGAACCCTAAAAAATCTTCTTTTGGGAAGAAGACCAACACATAGGGTGGGAAGAAAGTTCTTGTCGAGTTCATTGTGCGCATATACAGTATATGTGTGTGTGTCTGTGTGTTTGTGTGTCACAGCAGGACAATGAGTCTGAGCAGGTTTAAGAAGGGGAGCGTCTCCTCAGCAGTCTGAGACCAGCTTCCCATAGAGGAGACATCACAACACATTTCACGCCACTGCTCTGTTTGTGTGTGTGTGTGAGAGGCCAAGCTCTCTCTCTCTTTCTGTCACACTCACACACATACACACGAACACATGACACTGTAATAAGAGACTGCAGAGAGGCGCTTCAGGCATAAAAGGCATTGTACTGATAGGCTCACAAAAACACATTTTGGTCACCTGCTGACATACACACACACACATAAACACACACCCACACTGCTCCCTGTAGCACAGCTGGGGTCAGACTTCTAATGGGAGTATGAGGTCAAGAGGAGCAGTAGCTTAATCAATTATACACACACACACACACACACACATACTCACAAACACACACAATGAGTGTGTAGTAACAAGGCACCACTCGCATAGATTAAAATGAGAGACACACTGCTTTTGAAAGGACAAAACACACACACACACACACACACACAAGATTTGAAATAAAGGGGTCAACACTAACACTGATCATAATTGTACTCAGTGCAGTGTCTGAACATGTGTATTTTTTATAAACATAAGCAAACACACACACACACCTTGGTCCATTAAAACATACACATACACACACACACACACACACACACACACCATGTCCTTAGTCCAATACATAAAACCAAATGATGGGGTGGGATGTCATCATGCCTTGTGTGTGTGTGTGTGTGTGTGTGTGTGTGTGTGTGTGTTAATATGTGATAGGAGAGGACCCAGCTGCAGTGCACTAGTCTCCAGAGAGAGAGACCCACTGCTGTGTTCTCTTACTACTGAGGCACTTTGGGATTTGTGTGTGTGTGTGTTTGTGTGTGCCAGTGTGTGTGTTTCATCTTGTGTGTGTGTGCTTCATCTTGTGTGTGCGAAGAGCAAGCATCTCACAACAGATGACAGCACAGAAGAAAAAAAACAACTGAAAATGATCATTCCAGTTTATTACAACTTTGGTCATATTTTCTTAGATTTTGACAGCTTTCCTTTACAATGAAGGATTATTACAGACATTTTTGAAAGGCTCACATTTAGTTTCGTCTCTACATAAAATCGTTTCTATAATCTGGCCAAACTGTTGGCTTGTTTACGACCTGTCTGATCATCTCACTGCCCCTGTTTCTGGCCCCATTGGACTTTAATGTAGCAATGTGTTCCCAGATCTCAATTACATTGAGTATTAAGGTTGAGTAACAAACTTGATACTTTTAAGGGGACGGACTGAGTGACATTGGTACAACTGAGTACCTATTCATGTTAGATCAATCGGTGCACAATTCCTTTCATAAAATCCCTCCTAGTTTACCGACACAGGAGCACCTGATATTTCCCTCCTGTGTTCCTGTTTTACTTTCAGAAATCAGCCTTGTTTTAATGTCTCTGGATCGCTTTCAGCTGTATTGGAGCCGTGTTAAGTTACTGCTGATGAAAACATTTTCTCCTGCTGTTGCTTCATAGAAAAGCTTTCCACTGACAAACTAACAAAAGGCTTTTATTGTGAAGAAGTTATAGGAAATGAGATGTGTTTATCGCTGAGTTAGTGGAGCTTCATTAGCTGTGTTATTCTTCAATAAAAACATGTCAACACAACAAGATCCGGAGATATTTGTAGCTATTTGTTCTGCGGATCAGTTAGAAATACTGCAGAGAGGAACAGAACAAGCAGAAAAAGTGATGAAGAGCTGCAGATGACAGGCTCTGACACATTTTCAGCAAACAGCACATCTCCAGCAGGTAACCTAAACAACTTATTTTACCTTGTTTATTATTAATGTATTGTTATTGTTATTATTATTTACCTTACAGGCTCAAATGTTCTAAATGAATAACAATGTTGGAAATGAGAAGTTTGGACTTATTTTTTTACCACTCAACTTTTGTTATTACAGAGAAAGTAAAGTATCATATAAAGTATACAGTGTTATTTTAACAGATTGAAATGATAAGCTAAAGAATGAAAATTATACCCAAGTTGTAATTAATGAAAACTTCCTTTAAGTGATAAGAATATAGACACAAACACCATGCATGTGTGCCTGATAGATCAGTTTCTCCACTGCCCTTTGCTTAAAGTTACACTACGGCATGTTAGATGACATTGGGAGACTAAATCTGTCCAAAGTTAGGAGAGAACTTCTGGCAGCCCTGAAGATAGATGCTGAGGCTTTGCAGTGCTGACATTTTTGTGTGGGAGTTTTGTAAAACATCACATGAAATTCACAGAACTGTTTTAATGATGGACTATTTTCTCTGCCTCCTAATTAAGGGAACATGGTGGTTAATGACTACAACTTGTGAATTCCTGGTTATTCAACAGAAATAGTCCCAAAAAATAAGAAAACAAATAAAATACATGAGCTATATTGAGGTTTGTCATTCTTCATACACACACCAGTAAATTAAAACAAACAAACATCAGGCTTTGTATTTTAAATAACACATTCCTCTGTCCCTCTGTGCTTTGTTGACACATCATGTGCATCATAATGTATTCCTTGAAGATGCAATATTAAACACAATCAAGTGGACATGTCACATGTGGCACGCTATTCTGACAGATAACAAGACCAAAATGAGCCAGGGCATCACCTTTGTCAGACATTGTATCATGCTCTACAAGCTAACAATACCTGATGTGCTGAATAGGTGTTGGGTGCAGCGGTGCAAAACAGCAGCAGGGTAATTTTAGCTGAGGTCAGTGCTGGCCTAAAGCATCTACTCTCTTTGTTTCTCTCTCTCTCTCTCTCTCTGTCCATCTATCTGATCCGATCTTGCTCATTTTTTGCTCCCGTCCAACTTCCTTTTTCTGCGTCTGTTACCCCTCTCTGTCTGCTGTCTTTGTATTGACATGAAGGGCAGGGGTATGGAATACAGCAAACCTACAAGGAGGCAGCAGATGCTGTGAGTGTATGTGTGTGAGAGAGCGACAGAGTGAAAGTGAGAGTGCACTGCCCATCTACATACTTCTAATCCAATTAGTGAGTGTCTCAGCGGGTAAAAATCTGCACTGTGAGAAGTGAGTGTCAGAGAAGGAATTACTGAGTTTTCCTCTGCCTAAGGATGCATTTCTCTTTCTGTTTGTGTATGTTGATAGAATAAAAAAACAAAAAAAACAGCTGCATTGTCCTATTTCTTTCTCTGTCTATGTCCAGCTCCTGACATACTTGCCTCAACTACTTATTAACAGAATAAGATTTTCTTAAAAGTTTTCTTCTCTTTTTCTTGTAACCCCTTCTTAGATTTCATTTCCACTCCCAACTACTGGATTACTGTTGAGAAGGAAATTAGAAAGTAGGAAATCAGGCAACTATTATGGAACTTAAATATCAAGCTTTTTTTAAGGCATCTGCTCGGGATTTTTACCTCGAGTGATGGTACAAACTCATTGCACAACAGTTCAAAGTATCTTTGAAATGTTGTCGATTTTCTCCCAGCAATATTCTAATGTACCACTAATTAGTTGGTGTTCTCAAATTATGTTTTTTTTTTCTTTATTTCTGTCTTTTGATTAAAAACAGAAAATACAGCTGAGAATACCAGCTCAATCAATATTCATCACTTCTTCGAGTTGCTCTAATCAGTATTTTTATATTAACCCTGGATCCAGGGACAGTGTGTAGTGTGAGAAGGGTCGCTCGTAGTGACAAAGCCTTACAGTTCAATGTAGTGTTTTAGCATCTTTCAGCCTCATTGTTTTGGTTTTATATGTAGGATGTGGTTCACTCTCACTGCTCTCATCAATGTTGTTTGCAGATGCAGCGGGCAGCTGTTTTCAGGGAAAGGTTCTGATAAAGTCTCTCCTGCCTGGCAGACAAAGTTAATGATTAGTTGCTGAGCATTTAGCAGCTATAGAAATAGATATTTCCCTCAGAAGTTGGTAGAAACCAGAAAAATGGAGCTAAAAGGAAAATGAGTATTAGACTGACATTCATTTGTTGTCCTGAAATGACCTCCAAATGAATGCTGATGTTGCTCTGTGTGTGCTGGATGTGTAAATATATGTAAATGTTTGCTCACATGTTCATCATTTCATTGATATCAGATGACAGGTAATATGTCGGCGTTGTGTTTACAACTTGTATTTGAAAAAGCAAATGTGAAAACTTTCATGAAGTGGTTGCAGTTTGAAATCATTTTTAAAAAAAAATCGATCAGTCGCTAAGTGTTAGATGTCTTTTGATGAAACTGCCTGTCACAGTCACTTACAGTACACTCACATTCACTTTCTCAGACACAAACACACACACAAAACAGAAAGAGTGCAACAGACAGTCAGGGCCTGCACTGCAGCATAGCCATGGTGTCACATTGTCAAGGTGCTTTTTCTCTCTTTTCTTTTCTTTTTTTTTTTTTTTTTTTAAAGGCAGCGTTCATGGCTGCTGTTTTTACCTTTACGGAACAATGTGGCCGACCCTGATCATAACAAAACTGCTTCTGGCCTGATGAATGTCGCAGAAAAGTAAAAGATGGTAAAAAAAGGATTCAAGGTTAAACATGCTCTGAGCAGAGATAGTTGGAGCTGGAAGTTTGTTGAGAGACATCAATGGACTGAAGGAAACTATGTGCACCAAAGACGAAAGGAGGATGTTGCTATGTCTAAAAGTTATACTCCTGTCTTAGTTTCGGTAGTTTGTTTTTTTCTCTCTCTCTCTCTTTTTATCCCTCTTCCTTTCTATACACAACGCTCCCACTCCCCTCTGTTTTCTATCAGAATTAGCTCGTCCGTTCTTCACAGATTACCTTGCGTTGTTTGTCTGCTTTGCTCCGCTGCAAAGTCACTTATGGTTCAAAGTCAAACTCCGATAACATTACAATCCTTTTTTCCCTTCTGTGTGTGTGTGTGTGTGTGTTAGCTAAGTGTCATGCGCGTGTGTCTCTTTGTGCCTGGTGTTGTTGTGTTGTGCTGTTGTTATCCCAATCCCAGCCCCCCACCCCCCTACCCTCACCCCCTCCCCTCCCAAACCCAGCCGTGTCTGACAGGGTATCATGGCATTAATCCCCAGCACAGATTAACCGAATATCTTCATGTGCTTCAATTTTATTATTTACATTTGCTGTAATCCTGTTTTTCACCTCTCTCTCTCTCTCTCTTTCTCTGTCGCCTGGTATACGCAGTCAGGGAGCGGCATATGAAACGACAACTAAGAATGCTGATGAATAAAACATGGCTGCTAATACCAGTCTGCTGGGCTGACACCGATAGGGCCCTTGAGTGCCGCATGTCAAAAGTTTTCATGAGGAGTTTGCACATGAAAGTTGAGGGAAGAGTTTAGTTTAGTCTGGCTCACTTTTCCGCTGATGATAACTCAAACTCTTTCTCTGTTTCGTTTAATTTCTCCCTCAATTCATCCTCTCTCTATGTATTCTTTTTATGTTGCCTACCATTTTTCTTCCGTCCCCTATCTATCTCTGTCTACGACCAGAGAACTGTTGGCTTGTTCAGTTTGATTCATTACGTCCTACCCTGTCTCAGTGTCTCTTGTCAAATAAAACAGGAAATTTTCCACCCACCACGGCGCTGAAGCAGTAAATCAGTTTGGTAAAAGCAGGAGTTAGGGTTGTGGCGAATTTGATGTGTACCTGTGTGTTGGTAAGAATTTGTGTCATTGTGTGTGCTTGTTCCCAACACCTGCTGAGAGAAAGTAGATAGAAAGAGTCTTTGAAGGTGTCAAAAATGGGAAGAAAGTGTATATAATCTCAGATATCTCTAGCATCATTAGCCAGAAGAAAACACTCACTCATACAGATGCTAAAAGTACATCTGAATAACGGAGACTGAGCTGTTTGAGGTTATACAAATCTGAAGCTCAAAAGCTGAAATTCAGAGCGTTTAATCATCTACTGTAAATGTCATAATTCCAGCTGGTAAAGAATTGAAGCTGCCATTGTAATAATAGAGCGCTTGTTTCCACTCATGTCGTGTTAGGATCTTACAGAGTGTCAGAACCGGTTTCTCTGCACAGCGAGAAGCCGTTGCTTTCTTCAACAAAATTGAACCCAAATTCAAGGATAATATCCCATCGACCATTTACAGTTAAATGGTAACGGCTTATGCACGGACCATGACTGAAATTGCTTTTGTCAGTTACTCCTAATTAGTTGCCACTGCTCCCCCCCCCAATAAAAAATGAATCTACACATGACAGACCAACAACAAACAAAGGAACTTTTTTCTCTACTCAATATTTCCTCCTCCACTCCCTCCCTTCATCATCTCCTTCTCTCCCTCCGTCTCTCTCTCCTCATCCCCTTCCCTATACCTGTCTTTTGAATGAAGCTGTTTACATAGATTTCGCACACGCACACACACACACGCAACATATCTCCTTCATACACCCGCCTTGCCAGCTCCTAATCCCGGGAACGGGTCTTTTTACCTTGAGGGGATTTTGCTTGTCATTCGTTGCAGGATGGCATGGTGAGGTGGAGGTGGCAGGGGGGAAATCACTCTTTGATGATATAGCTACTGCTCAGTATCACCGGTGCCACACACACACACACACAGAGAGAGAGAAAGAGAGGGGGAGAGAGAGAGTGTCTGTGTTTTCTGGATACGTACGCACATTGCTAATGCTTCATTACCACAATGCACTGACACTGTGTCAACATGAAGGGGCTGGAGAGAGATTAAAGGGCGAGGAAATACTGAAGGAACCAGTGTTAAGGGCCATATTTTCCGCTGCTGATTGAGCAGGAAAAAAACATCTCCTGATTATCCTCTGAAACTCCTGATAAAACGTCCTTCCTCCTTCCTTGGAGTAATGATGTGGGGATTATTGTAAGTGTGTTTTGAAGTAAAAAATAAAAAGCTGATGCGCTGCAGTTGCTGGAGAAGCATCAGGAGTCTCTTAGGACGTAATGACGTGCGAAACTGTACTTCAGCTATTTGGGATGTTGGCTTCCCTGCGAAGCTTTCAACTCTCGGTTTGAAGACGCAAACGCTGTGTGGATGAGCCAAAAGTAGAGATTCTAGTGGGAGAAATTATTTTTCTATCCGCTGTGCTTGTCATGTCGTTAAGGAAAGGTGATTTTCATCAGATCCCCTTCCCTGCTCAGCCTTCTCCCTCCATCCTCGTCCTCCTCAAGGTCTCTTTCTGTTTTCTGTCTTTCTTGCTTCCTGGCATGTGTTCACAGTGTGTTTAACCAGTGACAAGCCTCCCTCCCTTTGCCCTCTGCTCCTCTGTACCCTCCACCCCCACATCCTATTATGTGTCATTGGAGGCAACGCTTGAAGGTTTGGGGGCATGGTGACGCCTTCTCAATGGGTCCTGAGAGGCCCCCTCTCTCTCTCTCTCTCTCTCACTCACACACACACATACACACATATATGTGCACAAAAAATCACACACTTAAAAAGATGCATTGGTTTTGTGTGTGTGTGTGTGTGTGCGAGCATAATGAATAGTGCTGTGACCTTGCATGTAACATCTGCATTATCCTTTTGGGTTCAACACTCTTTGGAAGAACGTTCATACTCATTTTCATAGTCGTGTTGGTTTTTTCTTTTCTCTTCACATTATAAATCTGCGCCTGCCTTTACATAAACATGTGTTTAAAAATATATTTTATAAGGAAAATTGTGTCCTGAAGCCTTTTTGTTTGTCTGCTCTTGTTGTTGATGATGTTCGTGTGCAATGGACAGGTCTCAGAGGTTTAGTATGATTAAACGAGGGTGCACACACCACTGAACCCTATATTGAAGAGCAAACATTTTAACCCCACAGGTAAACATCCAAAAGAAAGTACCCAAGCTATATGCATTAGAGAGCCAAAAATATACATTTTTATAGCTTGAAAGTATAAGGTTTCACTTCTAGTTATGTTCTGTATCTCACCATAGTAAAAAGAAAACAACTTAAAATGTGATTTTTTTAAAAGAAGGAACATTTTGATAGACCCTCATCCTCCATCCCGGAGCTCCCAAAACATTGGCGCATCCAAGCTGGACAAATATAGAATGCCGCATTCAGGAATTATTTTATTAAATTATGACACATGTGCAAACCAGACCCTCCACAACACGCTCTCTTACACACACTCCACTCTGCATGGAGAAGACCCAGTGACCCAGTTGTGACAGGAGGCAGTAGTTTAGTGTAATTGGCCTGTGGTGTTGTTACTGTGATGTTTTTTCCTGTCTTTATTGGCTATATTCCACCTCTCATGGCCCTGACAAGGTTGCTTTGGTCCAGTTTGCTGTGTGTGATGATGCTTTCATAAATGATCAGACGGCTTAATTAAACGCTGACACTCTGGCGTTTTTTTATTTGTACCTTTTTCGTTGTACGTTTTACCTGCATCCCACAGTGAAACATGATTTGAAGGGGAACATCACAGCACTCACCAGGTGTTTGAATTTTAGAGGCTGCTGCTGATTAGCCAGCTATTTGGGAATACTATTCAAATTAGATAAAGTAGATAGTCTAGTCATTTTAATCTGACTCTATTAACAAGTATTTGTCAAAGTGGACCACCCCTTCTCCTCAGAAAGCAAAAGTGAAAGGCTATTTTATGGGCAAAGACAATGTTCTTTGTCTTTGAGTAAAGGTATTGATCCCCCTGACTGTGAAAGAGAGAGGTGAGTGACAATCAAAGCGGGCAACATGTTGTTTTCTAAGATGCCCACATGTCTTACTTGCTTTTTCCAAACACATTTGGCAGCATTCTCATTTGTGAGGGTACTTGAACAGGTGGCTGTGTGTAAGAAAGACCATGATGGCGAAAGAGGAGTTCCTGCAGTAAATGAGTTTAAAGTAAGCTTCTGCAAAAAATGTTTTTATTAGGTATTAGTAAGTAACTTTATACCATATGGCTTCTGTGATAGTCCAACAAAAATGACTGTCCATTTGAAAGCCTTCTTCCAAAGTGACTTTTCACCACCTAATTTCTTTCAATCAAGTACTTTCCCTGTCCTTTGACATAACATGCAGCACGAGTTCAGATCTCACTGTAAGTGTTCACTAATTGCAATTTTATTGCCGTTTGCCTTTATGTTCTGCCAGTAATGGGCTGAGGAGGGGGGAGATAGTCTCATGTCGCCGTTTGTAATTAAGACCCCTCACAGTTATTCCTGATTAATTCTATTCACTTCTGGCTTCTTCTGAAAGTCATGAATATTGAAATGGCACAATGTCTTCCTGTCAAAAGGCCCAGACCTCATTTACCCATAATCCAATTTGTTAAAGGCCACAAAACAAAGACGGGGGAAGCTTTTAGGCCTTCAGGATAAGTTTTGTAATGCAAAGAAACATTTGGTGCATAATTTTGTGTGTGTATGTGTGTGTGTGTGTGTATTTGTGCACATGAGAATCAGTGTTTGCATCTGAGCACACTTGAGACACCTTGATCCGTTTCTAATCAAGAGACCCTTGCACCTGTTAAAGAATTCAGATGGAAGACAACCACATTTTTAACGCTCTCAACTTGAAAGGTTGAGTTGAGTGAAAGTAAAGTTGGATGAGTAAAGTATGAAAGAGGCTGAAGCGGCGGGAGCACGTGAAAACAAGCAGGTGATAGAAGAATAAAATTGATTCTCTTTTCTTATACACTCGGGAGATTGATGCACTGCTGATAATCAGCACAGCCAAAGAAAAAGAAAAAAAAAAAATAGACAGTCTAGCACATCAGTAAAAACAGTTGGTTTCATAGACACATTACAATAATAGCAGAGCAGAGACTTTAAACACACCTTTCTATCCAAAATGCATGTTTGATAGTATCTAGGAATTTTAAATGTTTTTCATAAATTCACCACACCTTAATATTACTAGTGCACTCATATTTGTACTATTCACCACTAGACCCTCTACAGCAACTGTTGAGATTATTTTATTAGTGATTCATCTGCTGATTATTTTGTGATTTAGTCTAGAAAATGATCGTTTAGTTTAGAAAAATTTAGAAAAAAGAGAAAATTGCCCAATATTACATTATCAGATTACATCAAAACCACAACTATTCCTTATGTTATATTAAGCAGAAAAGTAGAAAAATTGTCACTTTTGTTAAATAATTAATTTAGCGTCAAAATTTTTGATTTTTCTCAAATGATGAATCACTCAAGCGGTAGTTTTATATATGTCATGGTGTAAAAAAACAACAAAAAAAACCCCCCACATACTGTATGTTTGGTATGTGAGGTGTTTTCATTGCCTGCCAGAGCTAAATCTGCAATTGGCACTATTCTGTAATGTTAATTAGGAGCGGCTGTTGTCGGCAAATGGCAGTCAAACAAAAAGCTGATCTCAGGTCACTTGGCAAAATCATAATCTCCTGCTATACTAACAACCACTTTTATTTACAGTCTGTTTAAAGTTTTTTTTTCTGCGGCCGTCCCTGTGTAATGCCATGTTGACTGGAGATAAATAATGCAAAAGTGGGTTAAATCTGTAAGTTGCTAATGCCAGAAGCAATAGCAGCTGACTCCGGGTTTGCATGTGTGTGTGTATGTATGTTTAAGTCTGTGCTGATATAATTCATTACATCAGCACCAAGTCTCCAGAGGGTGTATGGAGATGTGTTCAAAGTTAGCAACCCCCGGCTAATTGATTTCAATGAATGGCACATTTATACTTCACTTAGTAAATTATACCAACATGCAGTTGGAGGTGTGTGTGTGTGTGTGTGTGTGTGTGTGTGTGTGTGTGTGTGTGTGGTGTGTGTGTGTATTTATCTCTGTATGTGTGTGTCTGTCTGCGTCAGGGGGCTGCAACAGCAATCTGTACAGTCAGAATTTTTTAATGAGATCAATGCTTTCCTTCCTGCATCCCCAGATGGTCACGGTAGTAGAAGGTGTGTGTGTGTGTGTGTGTGTGTGTGTGTAGAGGGGTGCTGAGGGGACCTTGGGCAGATAAATCTTTAATCATGTGCTTGCTCTCATGTTTCATTTAATTGCCCCCCTAAATCCATAAAAAAGATGACGGCATTGTGCTTTGTGTGTGTGTGTGTGTGTGTGTATGTGTGTGAGAGAATGTGTGGGTGTTTCATAAGTAGCATAACTGTAGAGATGTGATTATAAATGTGTTTTTACAGTACAAAGGCTGCATACATGTAGGTCAATTTTTGTGTGTTACTGCACATAAGGTAGCAAGCGTTACAGCTGTTTTCAACATGCTCTATATTTATGTGTGTGTGTGTGTGTATCATGGTTCTGTTTTCTTTTGTGATGTACATACATTTATTATACATATGCTGTACATGGCAGAGTGATCTCTCTTTAGTGATCTCATGCATGCTTTCACAACATGATCTATTTTTCTGCATATTCCTGTTCTGTATGTATGTATGTCAGTATTTCAGGGAGATCCGCTGGTTTCATGACCTGCTCTATTTTCTATTTCATTGTTTATCTAGTCCAGTATGTATGTGTTTATGTTTTAGATATACCTTTTTAGGTTGTGCATGTGTTGTTGATGTGTATGTACTTGTGTGGGAAGGAGGCTAAATTTCTGGCTGCAGTAGGCTGCTTAGTGTTTTATTTTTTTCTTTTGCATCTCACATTAATCTGAGACCAGTGAGACACAAGACTTCCCCTGCAAAAGTTGGTTTTGCTTTCCCTCCCTAGCTCTGTCTCTCCTTCCTTTCCCTTCATTTTAAACCCCGCTGTGTCTCATCCCTCTCTCCCTGGTGCCTGCTTTTTAATCAACAGCAAGAAATGTGCAGAGGAGGTAAAGCTGTTCATGTGTGGAAGCGCTGTGATTGCGTTGCTTCTTTTAACGGCAAGGAGTGAGAGCTAAAAGACACATAGATTTTTACATTTGTTTGCATAGGTTTGCCTTTAAATGCGTGCCTGTGTGTGTGTGTGTGTGTGTGTGTATGTGTGTATGTGTGTCTTTGTTTTTGGTAGCTCCAGCACTTATACACACCTACCCAAAATCAATCTAACATTTATGCAGCGATAGAAATGGATCCATTGATTGGTTAAACTGATAAATGGGGCTGCTTTGCTCAGCAATGACTGTCTGTCTCTGTCCGTCCATCTCTCTATCAGCTGTGATAAAAAAAACAACAATTCGTTACAGCAGATATATGAATTATGGCCAAGCTTGCTTCTTAAGTTTTAATTTTGTGGCACAGATGTTGACGCTCACCTCAAGGGAGCTTCTTAGAGGAGCTGTGCGGAAAGTAAGAGGCATTTTAGAACAGCATGAAATGGTATTTAGAGAGCGTCATGCTTCTGTTATTTGAGATGTTTCTGTTTAAAAAAAAATAATAAAATAAACAAAAACAAAACAAAACATTGACCTCCTCCTACGACTCCATCGCCACCGCTACTGGGGAAGGCACTGGATAACACCCTCTCTCTATTACGTGGTCCGGTTTTGAATTCAAATGTTTTATACAACAGGAGGAGGAAGAAAGAGGTGAATGAAGAAGGAGGAAGGTATAGGGAGATATATTTGGCAGGTTTTCAAATAGGTGGAAATGTTCTGAATGTTCTTGTTGTGTAACTCCTATGACTATATATTTGTTCTCATGTTCCCTACCATCAACTGTCACTTTCTCTGCTGAGTGAGTCATCGAGACATCATTTACAAGAAGCAGGTTTAACAGCTTTGACCAGGTTATTAACCCCATTATTAAATGTCATGTTAGTTCCTGTTAGTAAATACTGTGCACCAAAATGAATCAGGATATTATTAAGGGAGATCCATTATTTTTAATACTGCAGCTATTATAATCGTTATGGAGTCACTATGTTATTAAAATTAGTATGTTGAATTTACTAAAAAAAATGTTCAAATTGAAAAATGCTGTAAGGTTATGTGTGTAAATGGCTAAGGGAGCCTTTTTACGCTACATCCTTGTGTGTTTCTGTGTGTTACACTGCCATAAGTGTGTGTGTGTGCTGCCTACAGTTAGTGTCACTATGATGAAGAGACTAGAGATTGGTGTTCTGGTTAATGAGTCTCTCTCTGTATGTGTGTCTGCATAAGCTTCAGAGGTGTCCCAATGATGAAGAGTTTCCTGTCTTCTGTGCGTGTATGTGTATGTATGTGTGTGTGGGAGTGAGTACATTATAATGTGCTCCTAGAGATGGTCATGAGGGAGGGACTGTGAAGCCAGTGACCCTATAATAAGAAGTTCTAGAGGAGATGGATTTGGTAGGGCTGGGACAATATGCTTATCTACTCATTGATATTATCATGATAGTATTTGTAACACTAGATCATGGGAAAAATTTGAATCATACACTTTTAGAGGTTATGCATGTTGTCATATTTCCCAAAACAATGCACATCAGTCAGTCTTTCTGAGTTTTATTTCAGCAGCATTATTGCTATAAAGCCCCCGGCTCTGTCTTCAAGCCATGCTAACAAAAAAATCTGTCATTAGGAATACCACTTATAAAGTTAAATAAAGTACTGTTATAACAAAATGAATCAAAGCTGAACCACTGGTGCTTTCTTTCTGAGGCACTTGGCTCGTCTCAGGCTAGAAATGGTGGTGCAGTTGCTGTGAACTTGAAGCTTCCGGTCAACAGGAGGTCGGACAACAACAGCAGTTAGTAGTTAGTGGAAATTTAAACTGTTAGCGGCCACTGGTGTTGTTTAAAATGTAATGATTTATTCACTGTGAGTGAAAAACCAGCAACTTCTGGCTGCTGTTGGAACAAACTAACAGCTCCCTTGTTCACACGCTGATGCTAACAGGCTAACCTGGAATGACTGATGGAAAACTACTTGACTTTGTACATTTAATGGCGGCCTGCTCGGCTATATAACTGAGATATAACTGAGGCAAAATATTGATACAGATGTGTTTACAACTACTGAGAATTAGCACCAACAAGAAAGTAATAACATGAACATAGCGCAGGTGTGGCTGTTGCTTGCCATCCACAGCTGTTGGCTTGTCTACAGCGTAATATTGCAGCTGCCCTTTTTTATGTTCCCTACCTTCAGCTGTCACTTTCTTCACTGACTGAATCCTTGAGACATCGTTTACAGGAAACCAGTTTCACAACTTTGATCAGGTTGTAAACCACATTATTGAAAAACATGTTAGTTCCTGTAAGTAAATACTGTGCACCAGCCTTTTTACGCTTCATCCTTGTACATTTCTGTGCATTACACTGCTGTAATTGTGTGTGTGTGCTGCCTACAGTTAGTGTCATCATGATGAAGACGCTATAGATTGGTGTGTTGGTTAATGAGTCTCTCTATGTGTGTGTCTGCATATGCTTCAGAGGTGTCCCCGTGATGAAAAGTTTCCTGCCTTCTGTGCGTGAATGTGAGTACATTATAGTGTGTTCCCAGAGATGGTCATTAGCTGTTAGGGACTGGAAAGCCAGTGACCCCACAGTCGGAAATGGAAAAGTCCGACCATTCCCTGTTCACCCTGCAGACCCTAGACTTCAGTATTAATGGAGTAAAGCAGCCATTGATGAGGGGGGGAGGGAGAGACACATTGGACAAGAATGCACACTTACACACACACACACAGAATCTCCTGTTCCTCCCTGAGGAAGTCTTTATATATATATGTATATATATATATGCTACTGAGTCAGAGTGTTGACTAACTTTGTATGCTTATTTGAGTCTTAAAGCTGAGAAAACAAAGATCTAATAGATAGAACCCGTGTGTGCACAGTCACCTGCAATTTGCTGCACAACATGCCTTGAACCAGCTTTTTTGTGCGTCTGTGCTGAAATGTTTATATTGACAAACTGTCTTCATTTTCCCCAGGCTGCGTAGTGCGATCGGTAATCAACTTCCTCCGTGAGCGATGGTTGTTTTTTTGATGATTGTGAGAACACTGGGTCTTTTCCATGACAGCTAAATTAACTGAAGTCCCGCAGCTTGTAATAAGCGTAGCGCACACGCACAGGTAGCACCAGGGGTAATCTAAAACGTTCCGATGGATGGTGTACGCTTCGGTGAAAGTTGACCGGGATTCGTGGGGAAAGATCGAAGAGCATAATCCGTTTTCTCCAAATCAGCCCAACTAACCGAGGAAGCATAGTAATGAGAAAATGATTAGATTTTCTTTTTCTGCTGCATGGCTGCTGAAGCTCTTTCCATCTCTCCGCCACCCCTCTCACTCTCTCTCAAGCCCATGGCCACTGTGGTTCTGTTAGACAATTTGTTTACTTCTTGTTTGGGTCTCTGGAATTCTAATTCTTATTGTTACTCCATCTTTATTTATCTCTTTCTCATGTTCTTATCCACATCTTATCTTCTCTCTTGGTATTAGGTGTTTTCAGCTAGTGCGGCTCTAGAGATGGCAATGTCAGTCTATTGGTTGGTCAGCCGACCACTTCGGTCCAGAAACATCCAACATAACTATAGAACGTAATTATTAAAACAGCAGATTCAGAGCATGACACTGCCCAAGGAGGAGCATGTACTCGTCCTCTAGCGCCACCAGGTGAGTTCCACCTCTGATGAAAATAGACACCAACAAAGCAGCAGGACCAGACAGGGTGTCAGGCTGCACACTGAAGTCATGTGCCGAACAACTATCAGGAGTGTTCACCAGCATCACATCAAGGCCATCACCCCCACTGATATAGGCAGCCATCAGTTTGCTTATCGAGGAAACCGATCAATGGAAGATGCTGTCTCAATCACACTTCATACAGCCCTGTTCCACCTGGAGCATCCAAATGCATATTTCAAGATGCTGTTTGTTGACTTAAGCTCCGCTTTCAATACTGTAATCCCCCATAAATTGGTAGACAGACTCAACAACCTCTGCTTATGGATGATGGACTTCCTCACTAACAGACCGCAAAATGTCAGAGTGGGCAACCACGCATACTCGACCCTTATGCCGTGCTTAGTCCAGCCCTTTTCACTCTCTTCACCCATGACTGCATCCCCATCCACTCCCCGAACACTATGGTGAGGTTTGCTGACGACACTACTATAGTGGTGAGGAGGTAGAGAGTGTCAACAACATCAAATACCTGGAAATCCAGGAAAAATCTCTAATAGTCCCTTAACACCTCCCACCTGGTGAAGAAAGCTCAACAGAGGCTTTTCTTCCTCAGAAAGCTCAAACAGGCCAAACTTCCCTCACAGATCCTAATAATTTTTACAGAAGCACCATAGAGAGTATCCTCTGCTACTGTGCCATGGTGCAGTATGCCAGCTGCACTGCTGTGAACCGCAAGGACTTGGTCTCGGTGGTAAAAATGGCACACAGGATTGTGGGAACTGTGACACAGTGTGTGCTAGCCGTTTACCAAAGAAGGCTAGCAACATCAGTGAGGAACCAACCCACCCAGAGACAGTCTGTTTGTCCCTTTGCCATCAAGGAAGAGATACAGAACCATCAAAACCCGAAATAACAGACTGAGGAACAGCTTCTTCCCCAGAGGGTGTAGCCTCTCTCATCCCATTGCCATTAGATTTGGCACAGACATTCATGTTGCCAGCAGGAGGAATTGTAGTAACTTTAGTGGTTTTTCAAAGTTTTTAAATACTCAACACTTTAATTTATGATCAAATACCCAGAAAACAAATACTTTGTTTTGCACTTTGTGTCTAGTGCTAATCAGCAAATGTTGGCTAACGTGCTAAACTAAGACGGTAAACATGATAAACAGTATACCTGCCAAACATCAGCATGTTAGCATTGCAATGTTAGCAGACACTAGCATTTAGCTGCAGCATGTGTAAAGATGTAGTTGAAGACAAATCCGAGAATTTGACCAACTGTTTCCACGTTAATCATGGGGCCACTTTAAATTGTGCATTTTTCTGACACTGTAATCAAATATTATATGTTTCAGCAATAGTTGAAACTGGTTCCAGTTGCTGGTTCCAACTTAAACAATATGATAAGCAATTTGAGGACCTCACCTTGGGCTTAGGACACTTATGAAGGAGGAAATGGGGAACTGTTTCTGCCATTTTATAGACTTAATGATTATTCAAAAACATAATCAGTAATGGAATGGTTCATCTAGGTTTTTTGATGACTGATGATAAGGACTGCAGACTATATATTCAGCTTAATTTACTTATGTATCACTTGCTTGTATCTTGTGACATATTACAGCAGTTAAGACTGATGATGGCAAGGTGAGAGACAAAGCGATAGAGAGGCAAACAGAATTTTAAAGGATGTTTACTATCTAAAGATGTCAATTGCTGTACAGTCTTGAGTAAATTGCTTTCTTAACCACTGCAGGGTTTTGAATTGAGAAACAGAATTACACAGTCACACATAAGCTCGTGCAGATCGGGTGGTGGCGGTGTAGAAGGAAGAGAACCAGTGTGTGTCTGCATGATGCTGCATTTGTGCTCTCAGTGTGGGTGCACCTGCTACTTTGGAAAAAGGATGATGGATCCAAGAGGCGGATGAACACTGTTTCCATGGGCTGACTTGGCTGTGTGTGTGTCTGCGTGTGTGTGCGTGTGTGTTCGTCTGGGCTCGAGGCTAAAGGGAATGGGAGAGCAGGCAAGCTACAGATCAATTTCCTTTTTATTGTGGCAGAGTGGAGACTTGAGATGCATGGCCTCCTGTGACCCAGATTCATTCCTCCATTCTCCTTCTGCTCCTCCTCGTTGGCACAGTGGCATAACATTAGAAGGAGGGAGAGAGAGAGCGAGGGAGAGATGAAAGAGAGAGAGAAGCAGAAAGAGAATGGGTGAGGGAGAGTGTATTGGATCCATAAACTGTACAGTATATAAAGATGGAGGACTTGACAACTCCCCAAAAGTGAAGCCAAAACATCTTCAATGCCCCCTGGTGGTTGGCTGCAGTATATGTCATAACTCCCGCCCCTTCCATGTTAGTGAATGGGGCATGAGCCAATCTAAAAAATCTGAGTCCCGCGAGCCATCATCCCGCTGCCCATTTCTACTGTGCAGACTCTGGCTGCAAATGACATCACACAAGCAAGAAGGCAGCTCCTGGAAACGAGATATTTTGGCTTCACTTTTGCATAGCGGTAGGAAGTGGCGATCCATCTTTACATACAGTCTATGGTTGAATCAGAGCTGGTAATAAAAAAAAAAAGTGTGGAAGCATCTGAAAGTAAATGTTAATGTTAGGACGACTTGAGAATTACACCTGAGTGCGATGAGTTTTTACATGAAAGCGTCATTTGGGGCTGCATATAAAGAATGCATCAGTGAAGAGAGTGAGGGGAAACGGTATACAAATGCAGGGATATGGAGAGATCAGAAAAATGAAATAATTCCAAAGTGAGTCACAGAGAAGGGGCAAAAAACAAAGGAGTTGGGAGATGAGAAAGAGTGGAAGAGAACGTGGGAGAAGGATGAATTGAAGTCCGTAGTAAAGTGATGGAGACAGGACTACATCACCCAGGAGAGAGAGTCTCTAGCAAGCATACAGCTATTATATAATACTAATTATCATTATAAACAGCCTCTGTCTGCTCTGCTTCCCCTCCTCCCTGCTGTTTCAGAGAGTTGGATCTCTTGCTCATACTTTCCAAGTGGTGATCCAACATAAGCTTTGGCTGTCTTTTACTCTTGTTTAATACTACTGAGACCTTCTCTTTGTGGTTATAAAATGACCAAAGTTAATGAGTATATTTTAAAGGCTTTTTTTAACACTAGAAAGGACAGTCTGTTCAACTTACTGTGTGCTAAGCTATGAAGCACACATTACACATTTTTCTTGATGTCTACCACTGCATATACACTGTAGCCATTCAGACCATGTACAGTGTACCCATAAATTGTTCATATTGGTTAATAAAATTATGTGGCTGAATAAGTATAGAACTTGATGAATGTAAATAAATGGGATGACTGATAAAGTGTGCAAGAAGTAAAGATATATATATATATATATATACATAAAATATTTGGAATAGAGGGGGTGAAAAGAGCCAAAAATGAAATGGGAAAAAAACATGCCTCACTGATTGTCAGTAGTACCATTCCCCATCTGGGCTACTTATGTTTTGTGTTAAGGGGCAGTAAAGACCTCACTCAAAGCTGCAATCGGAATTTTTCGATAATTATGTATATTGTAATTATATCAGTCTGTTTGGAGGAGTGCAGTACAAGTGGCTAGAAACACTCTTCATACTCTGCTTTTGAGAAATGTTGATTGGGTCCTTTTACGGAACCAGTCAATGCATTTGCCTCCTGTTTCATCACTTCAGTAAAAATAATATATTCATGGTCACCTTATCTGGTCAGTCAAAGACATTTTCACTGCACACCAGCAACAATGAGATGAAACCAACTTTGCCATTTGCTGTAGTTTGAACATGCAGAAGGGTTAAAGATTGCATCTTCAACAAATATAGAATATTATAATATAAGTTATAGCTGAACAGCCATAGTCTGGTTTATTTGAATTGTATGTATGCAGCCTTTTTCTTTCTTTCTATAGAGAGGCATCTCTCAATAGCAGTAATAATGTAAATAGTGTGCCACAGCCAGCATTGTGACATTCTGTATATCAGACAAGGTTAGAGATTTCTACAGCACAGCACATTTTGACTGGTTTTCCCAACATCTTCACAGAGACAACTGCTTGGTAGCAGAAACAGCACAGACGAGTGTGTCCATTTGCCCTGTCCTTACCTTCTGTGGCTGCCATCTGGTTCCTCTTCCTTCTCTTCACAATTTACAATTCAATGGATAATTTACATTCGTTGTTAATTCTGTGCTTTATAAGTCTGGCAGATGCGTTTGAAGCCATATTTACCAAAGAAATTTACATAATATTAAAAACTAATTCTCTGCACAGGATTTTGGTGTGAAGCTTGGTTTGCTTTGGCCCGCTTTAGCCTTATTTGGCATGGTTTGGCATTTTAACACCCTGGCACATCCTGCCAATGCACTTGCACAGATCTTAAGTCTGTCCAGCTCAACAGGAAACCCCCCACCATCCAAAAAATTCTTGGGAGGTGTGAAGGTTATCACATCCAAAAGTGACTTTCTACCTCCCCTATGTGAACTGCTACTGTGGGAGCCCATCTGTCACACGGAGAGGGAGTGCCAGTAACACACGCACAGACACACACAGAGACACACTCATACACACAGTGTCATGCTGAGGTAGGGGAAATGGCTGATTATCCCCTTTGTGAGTGCGTATGCAGTGAAGCAATGCAAGGACATAGCATGCAGCTGAGACTCCCGCTTTGTCTGAATTGACAAAAAGTAGCACAGCACCTGTCATCAGATGTGCGCGCACATACTGTAAATACAGCAGAAACACACACCTATTTGCACACCTAAGCAGTATTTTTCCACATAAACATAAGAATGGACACTGAACATGCACACAGAAGCAGATTTCATCCACACACGCATGCACACACACACAACTACATCTTATTCCTTCTTTGTCTGTGTCGCCTCGTGTAACTGAACGCCTCTAGCATCCAGGCGACGTTATCTGTGACGGTAGCCACATTGTTTGCATATTTAGAGGCAGGTGATACACAGACTGCACAGCGATCATTTCGCTATGTGCTCTGGTGAGGGTGTGCACTTGACCAGTTTATCGAACAACCAAAACAGGCAGCGTTCATTTTCAGGTCGGGGTAGGTGACTGGTGGAGCCTGCTCTGGCTGGTTGTGCACCCCTTCACGAGAGCACAAAGTTGTAGCATGATAAAATTGATTTCATTTGCCTTACGCAACGTTGTGTGTCTTGCAGTGTGACTGTTGCACATGCGCACATCACAAAGTCGATGGTGAAACGACATATCATGTAGCCTTAGATATCGCTAATTACATTAATCAGTAAAGATATCAGGATGAACTATTCCGAGCACCCCCTCACCCTCACGTCTCTGTTACACACATACTCAGATACTCAGACGCGAATCCCGTCTGCCCCCTCAACACACACACACGCACATACACACTAAAGCCAGCAGACCATGTAGCTCATTATTAAAAGCTCGGTGACCTCCATCTAAACAGGCCTCAATCTGAATTATACTGCTGATGAGAAAACACTCATCCTTCACTATGTGGTTGTCACCTCATTAAACAGGAAGATATCCCAATCAGCTCCTCTTTGAAGTGTCATGCACCTCTCTTTACTGAATATCGTATAGTGAAATGTCATGGTACTAAGGGATACAGATGCACAGGTTTCACTTTTTTAAGTGATATAGATCATTATATCTAAACTCTGCTATATGCTGTAGAGGAGGAAGAGACACTTGTGGCACTTATGCAGCACAAAATCACCAGTGAAGCTTCACTTCCTTTCCCAGGAAGCAACTGTTTTCCCAAAAGTTCAAGAGCCTAATTCAAAGGACTTCATCAGCAGTGACGGTTGGTGGGAGACAGGCACAACATCGACTTGTTTAATTCACCAACTATCCACCCTGACCTGCTGCCTAAAACTATTTGCTATGGTATAATAAGGTCACAGTACTCCTGCCTTTGCAATGGAGAGAGCACACTCAATATTTGCACAACCACAAGAAAATGTAAGCATAATTTATTTGATGCATTTGACCAAATGACCAATGCTGTCATATTTCTGGATGGTGTTCAGAATTGAGCCCACAGTGCATAATCTGTGTCCTGTTAATGGCCAGTGAACCACAGGAGATCTGTGTGTGTATTTATGTGTGTACATGCAGTAAGACATGTACAAGTTTCCACCGTCAAAATCTCTCTCTCTCTCCCTCTCTCTCTCTCTCTCTCTCCCTCTCCCTCTCCCTCTCCCTCTCTCTCACACACACACACACACGCATACACACAAACCTGTCTCTGTATGGCAACAAGGGTGGCCAGTGAGTCACACCCTTCCTCCACGCACTCATTTTTCATATTCACACTCACCCATCCACCAACCATCACCACCTCATTAAATAGTGGCAGTGTCCATCATGCTTAACACAAGATGTACAGGTTCACCCCGACAATTATGCTAAAACTTGGGTTTTCAAAATTCTTCATTTTCAGAATAGCCATTTAGGTGCTCATTACTTTAACAACAGAGAGACATTTAGTTTTAAGTGATATTATTTCGTGTGATTGACTGTAGAATGATCTAACTGTACAGTATTTTATGTGTGATGATAAGGTTGAGATGGTGG
Organism: Euthynnus affinis; assembly: GCA_029490765.1. NCBI lineage: Eukaryota > Metazoa > Chordata > Actinopteri > Scombriformes > Scombridae > Euthynnus > Euthynnus affinis. The sequence continues at coordinate 25,071,240 of CM055848.1, read as the reverse complement.
AGGATCAGTTCATAGTTAAACATCTTGAAAATGAATTTACGAATTTTTACTAACATGTAACTCCCCCTTGAATCCAAAAATTGTCCTTATTACATCTTCCTTTTTGTTATACAAAAAACATACACTGTTAGGTTTGATTAGCTAGACGCCTCAAATCCAGACTCCAACTACATACTTAAAACAACATTTTGGGGGAAAGTCCTTTGCTTTGCTTTCGTGCTCAGAATTATACGAGAACATTGATACCACCCTCATGTCTGTACGTTAAATAGCTTATGAAGCTACAGCCAGGAGACAGTTAGCGTAGCATAATGACTGGACACAGGGGGAAACAGCTAGCCTGGCTCTCTCCAATGTTAAAAAAGACAATTTCCAACGTCTCAAAGGCAACAAAAAATAGTTGTGGTTTTATGTCAAGTTATATATCGTATGAAATGTTGAACTATTCCTTTAAAGCTCACTGCATACTACTCTGGGACCTGTCCTAAAGGATGCTGTGTCCTTTTCTCAAGACTTATCAGGCCTATTTCTTCAACTTCTCTGACCCACTGTGATTTTTTTCTCTCTTTTTCTTTCACTTAACCCCTTTCCCTTGCACACACACACACACACACATAAATGCACACAGAAACTCCATCTTGTGCCCTCCCTCCACAAGGTTCTGCTTATCCCATCTAACTTTGTCTCTCCTTCAGACGGGACTCCCTCCATGACTGCCCTCTCCATCCTTCCCTCGTTATCTTCACTCCTCTGTCTCCGTCTCTGTCTCTCCCTGTCTCCCTCTTCCTCGTCCGATTTGGTTTTCATTAAGTCTTAATCTACGTCGGGGCTCCAGCGTGTCACACGGTGCTCGTTGTGTAGGATCGACGTGTCGCTGGTCTGCTCCCTGGCTGGGCCCTTATCAGCCCAGACAAACCACAAGGCCCCTAATGAAGGCTGCCCTTCTTTCCATGCTAATTCAACAGTGGCTACAGCCTATTGGAATTCGACTCATTGTGTTTCATCCAACTCAATGAGGCACTCAAACCTTGAGAGGAATAGGTGTGTAAGGTTTCAGTGTGGCTGTTAGTCCTGGCTTCAGTCATATCAGTAACAAGACATTACTTAAGATTAACGCAAGGAAATCTCAGCTTTTCCCATTGTGGTGAATTCTAGTGGCACAAATTCAACAGGCTTACACTGAAAATGTCAAGGTGTACCCTGAAGGCATCTTCATGTGTCCGTTTAGATGCTCTGGGCATTGTTAAATTCCCCATAACTGTCTTGCATTAATGCTAAAAAAAACAGCTTATTACTTCGGATATACACTTTAACACACTCGGATTCATACATTGAGCTTTTCAGCTTAATATTTGCCGGAGGTATGTAATACTATATGCATATTATAAGTTATATGTGCACTCTAAACTCCTGGTGTTTCTCTTGTGGGAACAGTGTGTAGCTTGTAGCTGCTTTTTGCCCCTGGCGCTGATCCATCTCCAGGTTGCCAGAGTCTCTTTGACATGTAGTTTGTGCACAAGAACTCTGGATTTATAAGAAATTGTTGCCTTAAGCACTATTAGAAATGTTGCATTTCCAAGTTGAGTATTCATGAACAAGTTTGCCATAGAGAGAGATAAAAATAGCAACTTATGATTCATAAAACTTTTCCTGAAGTGTGAGGTTAAGGTTGAACTGTGCCAATTTTACACATCAAAGTCTGTTTACAGGTCCGGGGGAGTATTACTGCATGTGAAAAAAGGTTGTATAAAGCCTTTTGTACCTCCAAGAGGAGTTTTGCGAAGTCTGATAAATTGCCTCATGTGACATAACTTGAGTCAGTGTAGGTTGGGGCTAAAAACTACAAGTTTGAAAATTAAAAAAAAAAAAAAACTTGGGGAGTAAGGAGTTAGAAAGAAGACCAGACCAGATTTTACCAGACTTTTGTAGTCCGCTCAACTCTGCTTGAGGCAAGCAGCTCGAGGCTATATTAGCTGCTACTAACATAACACAGCTGAATCTCCAGCCGGACTGCAGGTAGTCAGGTTGCATTTTGGATAATGTAGGTTTTGACAAGGAAGCGTGGGAATGAGTGGAATAAAAAAGATCTCTTGTTCTGCTGCATCGATTACGATTTGTTCTGAAATGTCCGCTGTGAGCCTCACAATGTTACAGTACTCTTTCTCTGAAGTACTCTTTTAAGGATGGAGAGCATAGATTCTCTCTCCACATGGTAGCAACATGTATATCATAATTTATATTCATTAGTGGCTGTTGCACATGCATGTTCTCTTCACTTCGTTGCTATAGCAATAATTTGCTAAAGCAGCAGTTGAAGGAAGCATACAGTCATGTTTCAATCAAAGGTATTTTCAGTTAGACAGCAGGTACAAGGTGCTTACTATATGTGGGTCACATGCAGGACATTGCTTTGAATGGGAACTGGAGTTATGTAAAGATGGATGAAAGGGACGAGAGACATGAGGACGGTTGAGGAGAGGAAAATAAAATGAAAGTAGACGAGGTGAGACTATAAGAGAAGGCAGCAAAGGACACAAGAAAGAGGTAGAGCTGCACAATAGACAGAAGAATGTATAGTAAATGTGTATAGAAGAAGAAGTGTTCAAGTAGAGTGTCGAAGTGGAAATGATTGTGGAAGGTTTGTGTAAAAGGCATCGACTGGATTTTATATTCAGCCTTTGTGCACATAGTTACCAATATATACCGCTGGAGTTTTTGTGATTAGGAATCATTTAGAAGATATTCAGTCTAGATTTTCCACATATATGGTTAGTTTTTCATAAGTTGATAAGTTGAATCTTGAATCTTGTGTGCATGGTGTTATATCACGACTGCAAATGATATAATTAATGCACTGAAGTAGGAGGACTGTGTTTTAAATCAAACATTTGGCCCACTCAGCCACTCAGCTTGATTTCTGCCTTGCTTTTGCTGGATTTGTAAGATAAAGTGTGTTTTGAGTGTTAGTCATATTCTTGCTTGTCCTAGCTTTGATGAGCTGAACGAGAAGTGTGCTTTATAGAAAATCAAGTTCATCTAAATTCCTTTTGTTAGAGGAATCGGAAGGACTTGATATGTTTTCAAAAAAGGTTCAATATCACAAAACTTTGGACTGTTATCATTATTGTTATTGCTTATTTTTTGGAATAATCAATTGATTTTAAACGTCATCAATCAATCAATTGGTTTAAACTTTAAAGCTGCATTAAACTTTTTTCTCAATGTGCATGTATTGCACCGTCTCAGTACAGCACAACAAGCAAATGAAATCAATGCATCAAGTCATTAATCATCTCAGTGGTTTCTCCCACTGTGATTGATCATGTGTCATGTAACATGCCAGCACAGTCACATAGAAATGACATTAAATGAACATTATACAATGTTATTGCTTTGTGAAGTTCTACTGAAGTTACCAAATGACTCAATACTTCAATGTGCAAGGTCTCCGCTCAAGTCTTTGTATGTAGCCACTTAAATGATAGTGAATTGAATGAGACTCAAAACGCTGTGTGAGTCATTTCGTTTTGGACCCATATCAAATGTGCATCAATCTGTCTGGTACAATTTATATGCAGAACACAGTGCGTTTCCTGCAGTGCCGCCGGAGTGAAGTGCAGCTCAGGCAGCCCAGGAACTGACAAACAGCTGAACTTTTCAGTGCAATAATAGCAGGCTTTATGATGAGGATTAATGGACATGTGTTGTGTTAATGATGATTGTTAATCTTTACCCCACCGCCCCAACCCTAACACATACACACATACTTTACATCCCCACCTCCCCCATGTCTAATCATGGGGTATCAGTCTTTAGAGATTAGGACATGCACACACACTAATCATGGGGTGTCAGCTGGTCTTCATGGGGTCTCTCTCTCTCTCACTCTCTCTCTCTCTGTCTACCTCTCTCGCCCTCTAATCCTGTGGTGTCAGTCAATGAATGAGCCAGCGCAGGATTTGGTTTCAGTAATATTCAAACATCCAGGCAACTTTTGATTAGAGAGACAGAGATGATCTCTAAATCAGGGAAGGGAAAGAGTTGATCTCACTGCTGACAATGATGATAATCATCTAATGAAATCTAATCTCATTTCAGACAAAGCCTTCAAGGTTTTTTTTTTTCTTTACCTGTGGGACCTGGTGTTGAGCTTGATGAGAATATTGCTGTGAGTTTGCTGTGTGTGGTTCATTGCTGTTAGCACCACATCCCTTCACTGCCACGAACCTTTCGATGATCCGCTCATCCAGTTAATACATTCTGACCTCTATTATAACTGTCTGACACACCATTCAGCAACTTTTTTATCCTTTAACCCCAAGGTGCGGGCCACCCTCATCTCTGTTTCTCTTTTTTTTTCTTCTTTTACTGCAGTACACCATTCTCTTCACCTGCTCAATTGTAGTACAATAGTTGTCGATTTATGATGCTTCTTATTATAGATACCCCTTCAAGGCTCAGCAGAAAGGTTACACACGCATGCTTGGTCCTATCTATCTGCAATCCCAGGACACTGTAGTGTAATGACGATGGATTCTGAGGCTGAAGTGTGTGTAATCAGTGTGTGTGTGTGTGTGTGGTAATGTGTAAGACAAAGAGCATGCCAATGACTCTCTGTCTATATGCTTCATATGTACAGAGTATTGCGTTCTCCATGACGCAGACTGATGAGGTGAATAGATAAAAGCAATTATCTCTTATTGGTCCCCCTTATTAAATCCACTCCAGGTTATGAGACAATTAACACACTGGTAGGGCAAACGGAGGCCACAACTCAATATCAGGGAGATCCAAATGTTTATGCATCGGGTGTGAATTTGCTATCTTTGATTTCATGTGTTCCTTGTAATATATCTAATTGTCATTATTGATAGTGGTGAATCATATGTCATGATTCATCCTCTTTTTGCACGGATTGGCCAATGAAACAATTAGTCAATTATTGAATTAGTCAGTCAACAAAACTAAATCAACAATTATTTTGATTATCAAATGATCATTAAAGCATTTTTTAGGAAAAATGCAAAATAAATCAGACAATATCAGGCCTCTCTTTATATTATTTTTTTCAGACTTTCTTTGGCTTCTATGATAACAACTGGAATACAATTAGAGTAGGACTGTTGGTTGAGTAAAACAAGACATCTGAAGACGCCACCTTGAACTCTAGGAAACTATGATGGAACTAGCTATTTTGTGACATTTTATCAACTGAATAATTCATCTTTTAATCTAGAAAATAATTTAAAGATGAGCCGATAATGAAAGTAATTAGTTGCAGCCCTTATCACAATTTGCATCATGTCAACTCCACCTCCGATTCTGGCTGTTCCTTGTTACTTACTTGCCACCGCTCAGTAGTGCTGACTCCTCTGAAACAGGCCTTCTCCATTAGAAGATGTGATCAGTCAAGAACAGACTCTGCTGAGGATTGCTGAGATTAAGAATGTCTTTTAAAACACAATAGGTTTCACCAATAAACAGCTAACACAAATTTCATACTTAAAAATATTCTTTCAAGTCTTTCCAGAATACTCTGCAGTGCTGACTCCTGGAGAAGCAACCTGTGCTCCTCCTCTGCTCCTGTGAGGAGGTGATGATCAGTCAAGGTCAGAGTGTGAGCTTATCTACCTCCTCTGCATGCCTAAATGCAGGAGAGGTAGAGGCTCTCTCTTGTTGGCTCATATTTTGGCTTCTGCCTGACCAAAATCCAATTATTCTTATCCTTGATGAATGGAGTGAGGATCGGAGCTTGGGGATCCACCCCAAATTCATATTCAGTAATTTAATAATTCAATCAATGCAACAACAGTACTCTCATTTGAAAGAAAATGACAATTAAAATGCAGGTTGTGCAAACTCTGAGTAGTTTATCACAATATTTCAATGAATAGACATTATTTGGGGGAAAAAACACTTAGTGATCCATCACCACAGTGTGGAAAATTACATTAGAATGGAAATAATACATTCACATGTAAACATTTTAATCACGTTTTCCGTTATAAAGTGAGCTGTTAAAATGGTAAAACAATTAATAATAGATATAGTTACTTTGCCTCTGAAGGTGACTTTTATATAAAAAAAGCACTTCTGTACCACTGAAACCAACTGGCCAATTGACTTTTTATAAAATTGCCCTTTTTGTTTCAACCGCAGTTTTCTAAGATCACTTGAGAAAACCGTAAATAAGTGATGAAGTGAGGATTTGTCCTTTATGAATGGGGGGGGAAAGAAACACCAGCTGCTAAAATGTTAGCTGCCGAAAGCGAGAGAAAGACAGTAGACAGAAATGCGCCATCAGACACAGGTGGTGATACACGCATCCGTGCACACAGGCAAGCCTAGCCTTTGTGTATCCTTAGAGGCTGCTAATGATGCTACAGGGACATGTCAATGAAGCTCTCCCTAAGGAGAAAGTAACAGGCAAAGAGAGTCAGTCAGTATCTTTGTGTGTGTGACAGAGACAGAGAGGGAAGAAGCTTTTGTGTGTCAAGTGAAAATGTCAGCATCCTTCTGTGTGGCACCATGGTAGAAAAAAAAAAGTCTCCCTCTCTCTGAAGCTCTTTATTTTCCCACTTCCTTCTTCTTCTTGGGTCAGTGCTGTTATCACTTAGCCTTGAAGCTTTAAAGTACTTCAAATGTCTGCAGTGAAGAGAAGAAAAACCATAATGAAAAAAAATAATATCTTGATTTCATAACTTGGATGTTGCCCCCAAAAAGCAGACAGATGTTGAAATGAAGTTGCTTTTTTTCCCCCAAAGTTTGTTGAGATGAGGAAATTATTTTTAAAATAGTTTTGGCCTAGAAAGCATCATCATTGTGAAAAAAAAGTTCAGTTGCATTTGTGAGTAATAAAATCACTACAGGAATGTGAAAATATCATGAATAGGAGGACACTCAGTCTTAATCGTCAGCTCAAAACACCCAAACAGATTGATACGGCAGGCCAGTCGAAGTGTGACCCCTGATGTTCACAGTGATGCGTTTCATCAGCGTTTGGTAAAGCTACTAAGAAACTATTTTATTCAGTACCTTAAATGCCACCCAATTGTGTGAGGTTCACTTTGCCAGTGATCTTTGCAAACTACTTTCTTGACTTTCTTGAAAGTTACAACTCGCATGAAGCTTTGAATTTGACTAACTAGCACAGTAATTTTGCTTAGACTAAAACTAAAACTCCAGGAACATGTTTTAACTTTGCAGAAAGACAGATGAAAGAAACCCTTTATAACGAAAACCTACTTAGCTACAGTAAGGCTACAAGTGGAACAGAGACTTTAAGTCTATTAAAGTCACTTGGAACATTACAAGACTGCCCTAGAGCTGCTTCATGGATAACTGACCAAAACACAGGCGGCACTACGAATAGGAACATAACTTTTCTATTCTTTTCTGTACTCGGAAGTGCCTGTAGACATTTTCTTTGTGACTGGTTTTTCATCTTAAAATTTGTTTCACATGTGAAAGTAAGTGAAAACTTGGCTTCTGTATCTGTCAAGCACTGTATGAATATTGTTGGAATATTCCAGTGTAGGTACTTTTTCAGTAAAGATAATGAGTCTGATTCAAGGGAGGCTATTATTATGGCACAGTTGTGTGTCCATTACAACGCAGGTGCCACTGAATGTTCCCTATAGACCATTATGGCTGAGGAGTAGATTATTGGTTTAACTGCACTAGATAGGTGGCAGTAAAATAACTATTTCATTTAAATTGAATCATTAAGTTTTACTGTTCAAAAACAACAATTATCCATACTGATTTCTCCAGCTTCTGTTCGCAACAGAAGAAGCGAGATTGCTACAATTGCTACAACAAAAAGTTAAAAGTACATCTGTACATAGGGGTGAGCCATGGAGCTGAACAGTTGATGAAATGATTCGACGATAAAGACAAAAATATAATCTGTGACAGTTTTGTCCAAAATTAGGTAAACTTTTTTTCTGGACCAAGCTTTTCTAATATAAAGCTTTACTCTCACTTTTCTACAATATTAGTATAAATTTAACATATTTTTGGCTGCTAGTCAACCAAAATAAGCAACTTGAAGACATCACTTGGGCCCTGGTATTAGTTTTGTTTTGAAATCCCTAGATTAATGAGTGAATAATGTATTAGATAGTTGTTCCCAGTGGACAAACACTACAAAGCTGTACTGAACCATTAGACTGTTCAGCCACATCCAGCGGATGCAGCTATTTTGTGATAATTTGGCTGACGAATGTCCTGTGGCTGGCTGCTATAGACATTTTGATTGAGCTGGTTATCATAAAAATGACTATAATCTGAAAAAACCTGCCCCTCCTATCATATATCTATATCTATTTGCACATGTAATGGATATGATGGTCAGAGAATGAAAGAGGATGGATGCAAAGGTCCCGAGCAGGACTCAAATTCAAGATAGTGCATATCCATCATATCTATCCAGCTCACTGATCCAGTGAGTGCTGTTGATATGATACATTGTTATGAATTTAGCCTGATAGGTATTTTATTGTCTTGACTCCGTTTGTCCCCGCTTGGCATGGAATCAATCTATACAGAGACCAAGAGTGCAGCTGCCTTATTATTATTTAGTACCCATTTGGCCAGTCATGCCCCTCATCTTCTCTGGCAGTGGTTTTTCTTATTATATTGAATATGTGAATTTGTTACCTGCACTTGCATCAGACTGGGCTGCTTTCAATGGCTTTGCGAGTCTGAAATGTGACCCAGGTGCACATATGATCTTGCTTGTGGTGGAAACAGTGGGATGCCAAATCTCAGGGTGCTCATCCATGGCAACAACACCACAGGAGCTGCATGTGCCATAATCATGCAGCTGAAATGAGTAGAAACAGCCCTCCCTGTTGTAGTTGCATCTGCTATATGATACATTTGAAGTCAGTGTTGTAGAACCTAAAGTTGAGTGTTATGGCACTGATCTTCAAAATATTACTGGAAATGGGATTATTTACCAAGGGGACACGTAAACTGTCAGATAAAGCTGGAATGTTTAAGCCCAGATGCCCCCGGGAGGGCCGGTGAAATAAAATGAAGTGAAATGAAACTTCCCCAGTAGCACGTTAAACGTAAGTCTCAAACACTTTGCTGATGCTCAGTTTTATAACATTACTGATAATCCCCTCTTTCCCTCCATCTCATTTTGAGTGTGCCAGCCAAATGACCTCTGTGGAGAATATTGATTTGAATGGGAATGCCTGTTCGGGCCTTTCTAAATCTGTGGGCTCACCATCCGTGGAAGAAAATAACACGCTGTTCTGTTGCTCGCTGTGAAAATGTCATTACACCAGCTGTCTCAGGCCCAATGCCCACCACAGCCACTCAGCTGGCTGCAGAAACACTCTAACACACACACAGAGCTGCAATGTGGGAGGATTTCTAATAAGATGTTATGCTGATATTCCTACCATCTCCAGTAAGTAGAGTCATAATGATAAATAATATGTAATAATGTAATAATATGTATTTGGTTTTCAGTTTTGGTTGGGGAACTCAACATCTGCTGCTTTTAGATAGAGATGTCTGGTCCATATAAAGTACTGCATCTGCTTAATATGACTAATGGATTAGATTAAGCTGGGATAATATGCATGTACTGTATGCATGTGTGTGTGTTGGGGTGGGATGGGGTGGAGTAGAGCGAGAGATCGTATTTGTAAGCATTTTTATTCCCCCAAGAGTGTGTATGTGTGTGTGTGAGAGAGAGAGAGTCTGCCCGCATGTGTGCATGTGCAATAAATCTGCATTAATTACTGTAGATGTGAGAAAAAATTCCACAGGCCCAAAATTTGACAGAGAAAGTGTGATGCATGCATCATGAAGGTGGAAAATGTCTCCAGAGATTCGGGGCAGCTTTTTCTTGTTATTCGTCCAACAACTGCATGAGGGGATGTATAACACAAGGCAGAGGACAGAATCACTATTCCAGCTTTTTGTGAAAAGGGTTGAGCACAATTAACACAGTTGAAAATACACTGAATTTGAGGAGGATGTTAAATGAGAATTTGTACAAATTAGGTGTCATTCTGAAAAGAGTCATATGAGACGGCAAACAAGTGCATTTTCCCAAAATGTTTGTTTTTTCAGCATGTACATGTTTGTTGTTTAAAATAAAACCAAATATAAGTAGTGCAGTTTCCATCTTCTACCCTTCAGGCTTGTTCTGATCTGATGATGTCTGATGTTAAAAGTAAAGTCTGCATTTTAGATTTATAGTTGTTTTTTTTCCTTTAAAACCAAACTCACAACATCACGAGTAGATGTAGTGCACATCTTTCTGGTCTGCTGAACCTGAGGCTTCCCTTTTTTCCTTGAGGCAAAGATTCCTCAGGCGATTTTCGAAATGACATCGACAATCCTCAGAAGCCAGGGGCCATAGTGGTGAGCGAGGCTTTATGCATGATAGCCTTTGTTACAGTAGGTGTGTGTATGTAAGGAGTTGCCCTGGAGTGGTCACGTGCTCTGTGCTTTCCTGCTCCTCATTCTCTTTCATCCTCTTTCCCTTTCTCTCTCTATCTCTGTGTGATCGATATTGTCTGATCTCAGACATGTTATAGATCTATATTTCAAAGGATAGTTCTGGTTTATTCCTTTTTTTTTTTTTTTGAGGGAGCAACATTTCTATAGATCACTCTCTAGATCACTAAGAAGTCGCAGAGGCTACAAGAAATAAAAAAAAATCAGATGATCTTTCAGAATTTCAACAAACCCTCAAGTTAGTCAAACTTATTTGGAAGAAAAAATAAAAGCCAAGAGGAAAAAAAAAAGATTACCCAACTATAAAACTTCCATCACATATTTTTTTTGGGTTTCTAGCCTTGAACTTAACTGCTTTGGTTCACTCTCACCATTCTCATCAGTGTCATTTCTAGCCCTAGCGGATAGTTGTTTTCAGTGAAAAAGCTCACAAAACAACCCACTGTAAGCTACCTGGTCAGCACCAAATGACAGGAAAAGTTAGCAACCAGCTGGTGAACATAGGGGAGCCGCTAACAAGCCAGTTATTCCCTCAGGAGTCGGTGGACAGCAAAAAATTGCTAGAAGGAGAGTGAATATTGGAATTACATTCATCGGGTGGACATAAGCACAGCTCCAAATGAATGCTAATGTTGCTCTGTATCTGCTAGATGTGTAAATAGGCAACTTTAAGTGGCCAAAAAATGAATGAATGCAGGTTTAGGTCTAAAAATGAACAGTTCTATGGATACAACATACTTAAGGCAAATACTGTTTAAAAAAAAAAAGAGGTGCAGAGCGCATTAGAAATAAGATCTAAAAGTAAGTAATGAGTAGTAAATCTGGCCAATAACATTTTGAAGTAAAACCCCCAGTCTCTAGTACAGCAAATGCCTAAAAAGTGGGACTTGTGTGTGAATATGCATCTGAAATGAGGTGCATTAATGGCACCCCGCAATGGCACGCATTTGTATGCCGTCTGTGCTCATAGTTTACAAACTGAGAATCCAGGTCTCTGAGGACGCAACACTGGCAGGATAACAGTGATTACGATATGAAATATCTGCATTTATGAAATCTAAATATAAGTGCAGCAATTACAGCAGGCAGTTACAAGCTTACTGTAGCTAATGGGTTTCAAGAGATGGAAAGAAATGCAGGTCACAGTGCCATCTCTCGTTTCGCTTTGATTCCTCTCCTTTCCTCGCCCCAATTACCCAAGTGTGGTCTGCCATAATGACTTATCACGAAGCCTGTAGAGAGGGAGGGTGTATGGAGAAGAGGGGGAGTGACAGAATGAGAGAGAGGGGACAAGAGGGTGATGAGGTGTAAATGATCTCTGTCTCGTTGCCATGTTGCTTTTCCCCATCCTACCTCTCACCCACTTTCTCCTAGATTCCTGTAGACTCAGCGGGGGGGAGGCGGGGAGTTAAATTCACCGCTTGAGGCTTGTGTTTGCTCCTTGAAATGTAACGCATCCACAGTCCCGGTATTAGTTGAATCGCAGGAGCTGCCATCGTTGCCCCACAGATCCAATGTGAGAGCTCACCTCCTGCCCTGTCCTGCCCTTGTGTGATCCCATCTTCGCTCTCTGCCCTCTAGGCTTTGGGCACATATCAGACCTCGTTCTTCATCCTCAACTTCATTTCCCTTCTCCTCTTCTTCTCCTTTTTGTCTCAGATTTGTCTTATTTACGCTTTTGTCTTCTCCCTCCACCATCTTTTCCACCTACTCTGTATTCATCAGGCAAAATAATAATAACAAAAAAAAAACATAGCATGTTTAAATATTCCACCTTTTAAAAGGGTAACAATGAAAGCACTTTCAGTAGATTTCTTTTTAATGGAAGTAATGGAAGATATTTTTTTTCTTTTGTTGGTTTTGAATCGGCCGAGCAGAAGCAGGTCATCAGTCTAGCGAATTAAGTGATCGGTGTGTAAATAACATCTCACCGCTACATATGCTTCAAGCCCACACGCAGACATGCACTAACATACCTTTAGGCCTTACTGTAACGCCTTGTCTCCTGTGGATTACTGCCATTTGTTGGCTAAGTACTCCTTTGTTCAGCAGCAATTAATTATGAAAAGGGATCAATTGAATTGTTCGGCTCCACCACTGCAGGCAAAGTGAAGGCATGATTCTAATTATCACAATTGTCCAAAAAGCACTGCGGGGAAATTCAACTGCTGTTGTAAGGTACAGCACCTCCCTGTATTGTTCAGTTACTGATTATTTGTCTGATTGGGTTTTGTCCTGCATGTCCTCAAATTATCCAAAGTTAGAAAAGAAATCAGCATTATTTTAAAAGTTGGTAAAAGTTTTTAGCATAGATTCTTTATTTGTCTTGAGTAACATACTGTTTAAGAGTGATTCGCAGATCCTGACTTTTTGACACTGTAATAATGGTCAAACTCCATAAAACACTTGATTTCCTATAATGCAACTTGATTGCATCTCCTCCCTGCTTAGTAGAGAACCACATCTTTCAAACTCTACTCCCCCAGTTTGTAAAGCTTTTTTTTTTTTTTGTTAAAGACTTGTAGTCTCCAAGCCAAACTGAGATAACCCTGCTGACATCACTGGAGCTATTTTCTTGGACTTGACAAAGCCTTCCTTCCAGAGACACAGAAAGCATGACAACAACTTGTTTTTCACACACTGAGTACTTCCCGTGACTTGCATTTATGTGCGGATTTTGACGTGTAAAATTGGTGGAGTGTCAACTTTTTAAGATGCAGATATACTTTTCAGCATCATGAGGGGACAGCCTGAAAATATCATCACCAGCAGTATACTGCCACAGATGTGATAAACATTTTACAACTCTGATGTCATACTGTACCATTGCTGTGCGGATTTTATATGGTACTTCATGCTATTATTTAAGACCTTTTACCCATTAAACTGGCCATTTTTAAAGTGTATGAAAGATTCTTCTCTCACCTGTCAGGATCACTCGTTAAGTGAGTGACTGTTGATTTGTGTCTGCACCAACAATGAGGACGGTGCAAGCTATTCAATTAAAGAAACACTTAATGTATAGATCCTATGTATTTTTAATGATCTGGCATACATTATGGTTTCATCCATAGAGGGAAGTTCAGTGACCCTACAGTAGTTCATTTGTTCAGTGCACTGTGAGCATCATCCTACAGATCATCATTTCTGTAGCTGTAAAATGGCATAGTGTTTTTTGCCAAGCCAGCTTCTACCTTTCTATTGGCAGGCTGTGAACATTTGGAGAGTGATATCGGTGTGTTTATAGATGTGCCAAAAGTGCTCCTGGCTGCTTAATAGCAGCACTTATTGGGTGTCTGCACATTACCACCTTGGAAGAATGGCTCTTTAGAAATGCGTTAAAGAGAGCTGTCTCTCTGAGATGGAGCTGGACGAGATGTTGCGGTAATAATGATGAACGATGCACCTAAACTGGCCTTTCAGTCTCTATTATTGCGCACACCCAACAGCGTCGTGGATATTTCAACATGAGTATGTCACTTAGCCCATACTATCTGATGTGATGATATTCAGGGTGTCAGTCTGTGCTCATCCATGCATGCATTCATTTATTCGCTGAGCGGCTGTGTTAAAATATTAGCATATTTTTTCCCCTGCTGTGTGGCCATGAAGAAGAGCCTCTAGTCATAGTCCAGACACAGTGAAGGTCCGTGCCTAAAAGTGTTTGCTGGATGGCAAGGACTCAGCAACAAATCCCTTGGCTCTGGTACTGCTTCTAAAGCATTAAATTCTTGAAACGCAGGTTCGTATGCTATTTTTAGATGAATTTAATTTTGTTCTAACCTTACAAGTAAGTTTGAAAATCAAACCAGTAGTTCCATAGTTTCATGTGGATGCTGATTATAAATTGCTAAATATTATCACTAAAGGATATAAAATATTAATGATCTGTGCATGTTTTTGTAATTTGGGTAATATAAGAAAGGCTGAATTAAAACAGTACATTAGCCGTAAGCTAGCAAGCAGCAGCAGGCACTGAGTGTGTGTGTGTGTGTGTGTGTGTGTGTGTTCAGTTCAGCCTCTTACTGAAATTCACCAGGAAGCCTGGTTCTTTCTGTTATTTCCCTCCAGCCTCTCTTCTTTTCCTCCTCTCCTCTCTGTACATCCATGAAGTACATTCAAGTACATTTCCCTTCTAGTCAGTAGTCAATATGGACAAAGAGCGACTAATTACATTAAAACACCCCGACAGTGGAGGTCAGCACCTCTGCCGCTTGCTGCTGCAGACACGTTGAGAAGCGAGAGTGAAGATAAATCCACTTAATGATACGAAAAGTCAAAAAAATAAAGTCTGAGCTCTGTGAAATTTGCGTCTATTCACGCCTTTGCATTGACTTAGTATGTAATCGTGCTGCGCAGAAAAATCTCTCCACAGTTGGTGAGAACACAACATTACAGATACCCTTCAATATCCAATTAATAAGGCAAGATTTACTGATTCAGAGGTACTACTGAATATCCCCTAACATCCCGTCTCTAATCCCACCCCTCATTATTAAACCTACCATTATCACAGACAGCACAACGGCTCAGTGTCAACTCGCAGTCAGACAGACTTGGGTTCAAACTTGACCTACGCTACTGATGCCTTTCTCTTTGAAGTGTCCATGAGTACATACATGAGTGTCAATGTATTTGTCAGTTTATGTATCTTAGCCCTGTGGCTTACTGGCCACAGATAGGGTGTGCTGTTTCGTACCATATGCATGCTGGGTTAAGCTCCAGCCGGATGCAACCCTTAACAGGATAAGTGGGTTGGTATGAGATGATGGAAGGTACCTACTCACATGGACTGGTGAGGAAAGTGTGATCTGTCAGACATATCACATATCATACACTCAGCATTGAATCCAGTATGATGTTGCACTCTTGAGAGCACTTACTTACCAAAATAATCCTTCTCTTGTTTAACATAAGTCAGTCAAGTAATAAACACACAGTAGCTGATTTAAACCACATGCTTAGCTTTTACATTATATAGGGGCTTGTGTGCTTGTGACCTTTAACAGCAAAAAAACTACACTTAGACAATAGAGATTATCAAAAATTAGACCTCATCATAGCTCTGATTATTTGTCCCCGACATCTTGCAGACTGTCAATCTTCTCTGCTTTAGTGGAAGCTGAAGAAATTATCATTCCTTCTCTCACCCACATACACCTCCACCTGATCCCCTTTTCTGGTTGCATGGCTTTCTTGCTTCACTACTCTTTAAGTGATGATAGCTGTTTTCAGGTGCACAATTTTTAGGCTGAATTTTGAATCCTCAATCCATGTATTGGCTTCTTCTTCCTCTGCTAAAAGTTATAGTTATACAACACCCTGCAACGTGACCTTGTTACCTGTGAAACCCTGTCACTTGATTGAGGGGAATAAAATTTGCAGGATTGTCTGATATGTTATTTCTGAAGTCAGCTTTTTGGGAACAGGCTTCAGCTAGAAATTCTCCCTAGCTGGTGGCTTTTCCCAGGCCTTACAAGACAAGTATCTGTAAACAGTGCAAGAGCAGCTGAAGTGGTGGGCAGTCTTGCTGGTCAATGGGCAGACCATAATGACTCTGGCACACAGGACGGTGGAGGGTTTCTTTCTTTCTCTGTATTCTGAATGTCTTTCTTGCTTTCTCATTATGTTTCGTCTCTCTCTACTTTTCTCTCCTCTCTCTTCGTCCTCCTCCTCCTCCTCCTTCTTCTTCCTCTTTTTAACTGGGAATGAAGGCTTATGAAGGCAGTGACCCCAATACCAGTTTGCCAGGGATGAAGAGATGAATGGCAGCAAATGAAACGCAAAGACCTCCCTGCCCCACTGAAACCACACACTGTAGCACACGGGATGAACTGCCTGACAAAGTACGCTTACATCTCACCAGCACACCTGTGGTCTCCTTTTTAACGGTCACTCACAGATCACCACAGCCAGGTTCGTTAGGGCACACACAGATAACAAATCAAGCCCCTCTCCATCATTTACAACAAATAAAATCTCACCTTCAGTTACAGGCCTTGTTTACTCCGACTCCACTCTTCTGGATTAAGCTGTGTCTCCCCTCTTATCAGGCCTCGGTGATGATCAACATTACAATGTATATTACACTGATCAGCTAAAGCCGTTTCATCTACAAACTCATACATGAGCAATAACTCAGGACCCACAGTCCCACGCTGTGGCTTTAATCTCACTCCCACTTGCACACTTGGAGAATGAGCGTGGGTGGCGGTGTGATTCCTGAAAAGATCAAAGCGCAACGCTAAGCAAGTTTTGAGGACTACAGGAAGAAGTGTGATACTCAATTTAGCTACAGAAGGCCAGGGAATAGCTGCGCAGAACTCTTGTTGTGACCTTCGGCGTTGTACTAGGCCAAGTGATTTTAAAAATAGCTTCTCATATTAGTAATGGAGAAAATATAAGGAAAATGTCTGGAAGGAAGGCAATGGCTTGAGCTGGTTAAAAATGACTTTTTCCACAATAAAGGCTACTGATAAGTATTATTAGTAGCACTGCTCTTACACACACCTACACATGCATATGCACACACACACACAGACACTGTGAGCTGTAGTAATGAAATCCTTTGCTGTGAGAAGGGCTTAGACCTGTTTCAGACAGTTTCCTTTTATATTTTCCTTTAATAAAAACAGGATTACCACATCCCAGTCACAGCGTAGCACTATGATATAGAGGCATGGCACTGACAGACAGTTACATATGGGGTTGATCCTTGTGACTCTTTACCTCTGTGGAACAAGCCTCCAGAACAGTGCATAAGCTCCCCGGTATCGATTTGTCCATTTGAAATCTGTCTTTGAAGGGGCTGCTTTCTATTCTTAACATCCATTTTCAGTAAGCAAGAGAGATTTTTAGCTTTAGTTTAAACCAAAAGGCTTCAAATTAGTATTTAATGGTCACCTGAAGTTGATGCATTACCCAATGAAGTGCATGCTGCAGCTATCGCTAAAAGGTTTGTCATTGTCCTAAATGTGTAGGAAGCTGTGATTTTCTCTA
Organism: Euthynnus affinis; assembly: GCA_029490765.1. Lineage (NCBI taxonomy): Eukaryota > Metazoa > Chordata > Actinopteri > Scombriformes > Scombridae > Euthynnus > Euthynnus affinis. The sequence continues at coordinate 25,053,756 of CM055848.1, read as the reverse complement.
CTGGATTTTCTGAAAATTGGCTTTTATTCTAAAAAGTGAATTCTTAAACGGGACGTATGATGCTTTTGTGACTGTTATTTTTATACTGTTGTAATGTCACATGTCTATGTTAAACATGGTCCACAAAAGGTGAACATATGTGAAAATGCTTCCCTACAAGTCTCTGAGTGCTCTATTTGCAATGTGACCTCTACTTCCTCCTCCTGATGACATTAGATTGTTTGTGCATGCCCACAAATTGCTGCCCTTTTTTGTAGCCTTTGTTGCTGAGGTTGTTCTACGGGTTGTTCATGTTTTCCACTCACATATTTCGGATCGGATTTGGGCTGGAAAACGTGTGGATGTGGGGCATGGAGTTTGTTTACGAGGCACAATTGGTTTAATAAATGAGTTGCATTAACGCAAATGGTTTTCGAAGCTCGAACTGTTATCAGGACTCAAAGTATCTTGGCCTTATTTTGATGATTTGTTTTAAGTGTCCATACTCTTCTAAGTGCAATATTAAAAAAGAATACCTCTTAAATATTGTATTCATTTTTCTATTTTGAAATGGCCATGATATCAAGGCATTTAAGATACTTAATGTATATCTTTATCCATGGGAATGCATCTGAATTTGATTGATATGTTTGTTACATAAGGTATAATAATGTACAGCTGTCAAGTCATGATACTAGCCTAGATTCTTACACGATGGTTGAAGACCTCAACACACATACTGTAAACTTATTACTATTATTGCATTAATTATGTCAGAAATTGTATTTTTGGGATGGATCATGAACATAGACATCCTGAATAATATCGGCATAAATGTAAAAGCTTACACACACACACACACACACACACACACACACGTACACACAGAAACAAAATTGTTTTACAAATGAAATTACGATCCCTGCAGTCCAATTAGCATATGCAATTTTCCTTGTATTATCACAATGGTGTATTAATATTGTTTCCGTGGAGATCCATGTCATTATACACACAGGTGCATCACGCTGTGAAAAAAAAAATCACCATTTTTAGGAATCAAACAGGGCACAAAAGAAAACAATACCTATTTTGTTTCATTTTACTTTTTAGGTTACTCTCTAACCGGTGTCATTTTATGTTCCTACCAATAAAAGGCCATGGCAGCACATCCTCCATATGTATTATTTATCCCCACTATACACAGCAGTTATGAAACTCATTGTAATATAAACTCCAGGTAAATGCATTATTGATGATATTTAATGACGTTGAATTAGCATACGGGAAAGTCTTGTGCTAATGCCTTGAGCTGCTTCCCTTGCATAACGTTGGGATATTTTTGCCAGACGCTCCGTGTTGTAATGAGGAATGTGTTTATGCACTTTCATTTCCACTAGAGTAAAGTAAAGTGCCCTCAGGCAGAGGCAAAGCACTGAGAATGCTCACTTGGATATGCAGGGGACTCTCATTGTGTGTGTGCATTTGCATGTCCGTCTGAATGCGGTTGTGTGTGTATAAATCAGTACACATATTTTTTAGTATTAGTGTACCGCTGATGTTCGTTTTTGAGTCAGTAGACTTATACTTAACATGTTGACATTGTAAGTTGACTATGTTCATACTGTACCAGTCTCATTGCTTGTCTTTTCCATATTTTCCTACTATTCTATTTACCCTTTCTATATTTATTCAAGACTTGCTGCTCCAGTGACCTAATTTTAAAACAGTGGCAATTAAAGTTTGATGTCTTACTTATCATGTTTTAACAATGTTCCATGGCCAGATAGTATGTGTGTGGGCTTTTATCTCTGTGTAGTGATCCTACTTTTTTTCATGCATGAAAGCTAGCATTTGTACACTTGACTTAGTTCTTGATGATTGCCGGTGCATTTACAGTTCCCGTCATTTATTTTTGGTACAGTGTTTTTGTTTTTTTTTGTTTTTTTTTATTCCAGACTTAAGTGGGGCTATTCTTGCCTCCCAGTTCTGACATGTTTTCCTGTTATTAGTTGTAATCTTGCCAGAGGAATCAGAAGATAAGAGATCACAGCCATCTCGTTGCTTGCCTCTCCTTCTCCTCCTCTTCTTTTGTTCTCCATTCAGGGCTTTGTAGCAGAGGAAGTGAGACAGTGAGGTGTACAGTAAAAATCTGGCAGAAGGGAAATAAGGAGACGTTATCACCTACTGATCTTGATACAATACAAATTGGTTTTGCTAGGACACCTGCAATATACCACCTGTCTGCCTTGCTTTTCCCCTCACCTCCCACCCACGTCCCCCTCCCTTTTGTATCGTCTCTCTAATCATTCTCTTGCCCCATCCCGTGTCTTTTCTTCTCCTTTCCCCTCATCCACCCACTTCTCTTCTTTTCCACTCCCGTCTCCTCTGAGACACCCATAAACAGCCAGCACATATCGCTGTTCCTGCTCATTTCTTCACCCACCCATAAAGCATGCTGACGGCTCATCCGTTTCCCTGCCAGATAATGCTGTCTTTGTTTATTTCTACCTGCGAGAGAGATGTGTATATCACTGGTTCTCAAAGTGGGGTCTGGGGACACCCAGGGGTCCTTGAGGGAGTTCCAGGGGGTTCCCAGCAAAAAGGAGAATCATTTATTTTCAGTATAATTCCATCCATTAGTAACAAAATGACAGAATGTGTGTCTGTTTTGGTCATAGGTTTGAGAACCACTGGTGTATATTACCGGGTGCCTTTTTTTTCCTGCATACTTGATTGTTGAGATCTTGCCACATTAATGTTATAAATGAGGTGTGGGAGACAGGTAACCTTGGAATTGAGATGGATGTATCACCCAGACCAAGTAAAAGAGGTGTGGAAAGAAAAATGATTTGCATGCATCTGAATAAACAAAGCAAACATCCTGAACAGAGGATACAAAGCCTGCACCCAAGAAACAATGGCAGCAAGAACAAGCTCCAAAGTTGTTGTAATTGTTCTTTATTGTGAAACATCACAATCAGCACGTCCAGCAGACAGAGATTAACATTAGGATTCATTTGGAATTGTGTTTATAGCTACTTTGTGTTTGTAAAACCGGTATTCAATTTCCTTTTAGCTCTGTTTTGGATTCCACCAACTCAGTGAAAAATACCCAGAAAACATACAGCGACTGTGACTTAGCAGATAGAGTAAAGCATAAACTGATATCAGGGTTGGTGGTGCAATCCTCAGCTCCTTGAGCAAGACTCCAAGCCCCAAATTGCTTCAATGGTATGTTCATAGTAGGCAGCTGACCAGCTGACCGTCTTATCTTAAAACATCTGACTGTTGCACCTGGAAACAAGGCTAATTAGGGCAGTGAAAGTGAATCAATACAGTAATGTTTTGGGCCGTAAATCAAAATAATGAGCTGAAAGACGCTAAAATGCTCCATAGAGCTGAGGTGAGCTACAGAGTTGGTTGATAATTCTCCACTGTTTCATCATCATGTGCAACTCCTTTCACATAACACATAGTCATTTCATCCATTGTTAGTAGAAAAATACTGATAATGGAAGTTTGAAAGGAATCTCTGGAAGTGAACGCTTGCCAAGGATACAGCTGGCAGTGTGGAGCCACTGAGTGTCTCTCCACACAAAACGTGAGGAGGTTTTTGTGCAGTGACTGTAGGTAGACACACAGACACACATACTGTATACACTGACACTGATCTCTGCTGATGGGCACCACAATGCCAAGGCAAGGTCACGGCAGTTCTCTCCCCTGCCGTCAGCCTCCTGGGCATGCAGAGTTCAAAGGCTTCTCTGTCTGTCTGTCTGTCTCTTTTGCTGGCTTCCTTTCTACCGTGTCTCTCCCTCTCTTTCTGTCCCTCTCTCTCTCTGTAATTATTAAAAAAACTTACATTTTCAGTTAGGAATATTGTGTTTGATAAATCAATTGCACTGCGACTTGAGCTGGTGATTAAATGCTGACTAGCTCTGTTAGGACCTGTAGCAGAAACCAGGCTAATGACTAAGCTCTAAACGGCCTGATTTAGCCATGGAGTTGAAATCAGGCTGTTGTAAGTTCTTCCATCTGAATCTTTTCCAGGTTGCGTTTTCATTAAAAGAGAGATGACGATAACGATGACTCCAACTAGTCCTGAGGGACCTAGTGGCCTACTAACGGCTGCCTATGTGCACACACATTTAGACACATGTGTATCCAAACACACTCATGCAAAAAAAAAAAAAATCACTCTCTCTTACTCTAATATACCACACAGCTGCTCTGACCTTAATCTGGGTTGCTGCTGGCTGCAGTGTGTCACAACATTTTTTTTGCGTATACAGCTCTGACAAGCTTGTGTGATGAAGAACCCATGATCAAACCTTTTACATTATATTTTCTCATGTATATATACATCCGTGGATATTTTTTTAGCATGTAAGCTACACAGGTTCCAAACCTCGATCAAACTCAAGTCATATCAAGAGTGCTGTCTGGCTCAAGAACCATCTAAATATGGCATTAGGGGAAATAATAGAAGAATTATCCTATAATGTACCTTGTCACAGGATTGGAAAGGGGATTTGCATTACACATCTAATCTCTTCATCCCAGAAATAATTGGACTTCAACCTTGAGCTCATCCCATCAGAGATGTAAAGAGATTACCATTCACTGTAGACATGGATGGGAAGTGAGTGAGGGATTGGACGGGACACTGGGAATCTTCTAACAAGGCACATGGATGGAGAACGATTAGTCCTTGGGTACAGGGATCTTCAAGGACTTTTCAAACCTTTTTATTTACTGCAACTCCTGTCATAAGGGAGTCAAGCTGCTGAATTTCAAGTTTAAAAATGTATTCCTTTGGAGAGTTTGGGACACTCTTGAAAGTAAACTCAAAACACAATCTACATTGGATCTAGGAATTATGGTCCAGACTTACTCTCAAAGATGTTTTAGTACAATATTAATGCTTTTGAGGAAACAAAGTAGTCAAACAAGTAACGTTTGAAGATTCTTTCAAACTTTTTTTTAAAAACTTTTTTTGTACAGATCACATATGGATTGTAGAGAGAGAGTTTATCAAGTGCTCTTGATAAGCACAGGCATAAAGGAGTGATGTTCCTCACTTCTGACTGATCTGAAATTGCCTCTGGATTCGCACAGTGCCGTAGGCAAAGGCAGGTAGAGGAACCTATGGACATCTTTTTAAAAGAGTGCTTTAAAAATGTATTTACACCTGCATTGCATTGTGGCTCAGGGGGTGGGAGAGAGACAATTTTCTAAAAGGCTCTTCAGCACATTTAATCCCAGTGAAGTGCAGTATAGATGGAATTTATTTTCTACCTGCTCTGGGATGTTAGGTTCAGTTGACAATGGGGCCTTTGTAATTTTGGAAAATTGTCAGCATCTCACTTTGGTAGTCACAGTTAACACTCTTTCACTGACAGTTCTGCATGTTCAATCATATGTGTTTCCTAATAGTAAGCAACATTGTGATTCATTTATTAATGGTAGTTATTAGATTATAGTTTAGGGTACTGCTGAAACAGCACTTATATTTAAATGCACCTGCTGCCTTGGCACAAGTTTTGTATCCTTATGTTCCTCTAGAAAAAGATCAGATGTCTGCAGTTGGATTGTAGTGCCAGTTGTAAATAGGGTTGAAATTGCCTTTCAGATCAGCGATGATCTCTGTAACCTAGATGGAGATAGTCATCAGAGAGCAGAATGCTGCATATTAAATGGAGAAAGATGGAAAGCGACACAACATTTGAGCAGAGGAGGGGAAAGAGGAGGTGGAGGCTAATACATACCCCCCAAACACACACACACATACACCCATACACGTGCACATACACACGAGAGGAAGGAGAAGCTGTTATGGTGGGCCTCCATCCATCCTCCGCCTGGTACTGGCAAGAACAGAAGGCACATACATGCACACACAGTCATGCCCCCTAATAACCTTTCTCCTCTGTAAATCTGCTCGCACACAGATTGGCCTCCTGAGTCTGGTTCCTGGCTTAAGACACTGTGCAAATTGAAGCCTTCAGGAATCCCATTGTAACTCGCCAAATTAGAAGTGTATGTGTGTGTTCACGTGTGAATGTGTGTAATACCCCATGTGTAGTATGTGGTTTGTGTAGGATGACGGCACAGGATGCTAACTTTCTGCTACACCAACAGATTTCCACACTCTGAGCATAAGGAGATTTTTAACCTCCATGCTTCATTCCAACAGAAACTCTATGTGCGAGTTTGAGCTGTTGCTGTGGCAAATGTTATTTGCTGATTGAGACAAAAAACGGAAAAGGAGCCCATCTATTGCTAATAAAGTGGAATATTCATGTTCATTAATTTATTCTTTCCCAGCGTGACTGGAAATGTTTCCTGCCCAACACTTAGCTCAGACGTGACAAATGTGACGGCATACTGTGAGATAGGATTCAGCCGGTTCACTTATGAATATCAGCACTGTTTACGGTTCTACAGTGTTACAGTCAAGTGCCAAGGCACCTTTCAGGAATAATTTTTCCTCTGGTGAGCTCACACTCATCTCACTCCATGAGCAAACAAAGCACACAGAGCAACCAAGGACAGGACACTTAACAGTAGCTATTAAATCCCTGCAGAGGAAGGGTATTAGTGCTGGTGTGTCCTGATGTCTGAGCAGGTTAACGCACATACTGTGTGCTCATTATAATATGGATTTAAATGATAATGAGATCTAACTCCAGGGTCTGAGAAGTGTAGAACAACACTTTTGAGAGGAAGCTGAAACGGTCTGCGAATACTCACTGCCTTTAAATTAAATTTTTAAATCATATCTACAACATTTTTAACATTTACAACATTGCAATCTATATAATTTTATTGCTCAGAAATTGGAAGAGACTGGAACAGTTCATGCCTCATTTGCAAATAAAACTCTTAAGGCTGGGTGACCTACTGACCCATTCAGTGGTAAATGATAGGGATATGGTGCCATTAAATGAAGATGTAATTTACAAAAACAAAAAAAAAAAAAAACATTATTGAACAGTGAAATATTTCAAAACAAAAGTTTTATTGATCGTTTATAGGTTATCCTCATGTATCTGTAATCAGGCAATCAATATTTCCTCTGACATTTGAAATTTTACAAAATATCAATCTGACACCTGCACTCATGTAGATGTATTTCATCATTTATAGAGGCTCCTTTATTGTGATGTTACTGTGTAAGGGTGACAAGGGGCTAATAAAGGTTTTCTGGTTGTGAGAATGCCTTTTTTTCTTCATTAGCCTTTTCAGAAACTTATATCAGGGTACTGTTTAGCTGTAATATGAGAAAGTTTGTAGCTCGGCCGCCATGTCAGGACAACAATTACGACAAGGACTGAGGAAATTCTTGTTGGTCATGCTAAGTGGTTAAGGGAACTGTTATTGTTGTCCAGCAAATACTGAGTGGAAAGAACATCTGCTTCTCAGGTTGAGTGAACTGATCTCACTTTCCTTCATCCATGTTGAATGGGGAGGATTTTCACGATGGAAAGCGCTACTTCAATCAATAAGCCATTAGCAACCAAAGAAGCAGACGCTGTCAACGTTTGTCCCAGACCCCTCACCTGCCCTTACCTCCTTCCATCGAGTTTTCATTTTTGTGTAGATGTGTCCTGGACCCAGACAGGTTGAACTTAGCACCAGAGTCTCCTTGGAGCATTGTTCGGGATGTGCCTTCACCGATGCGGTTTTGCAAACATGGCAGCGAGTCGTGAAATGAGATTTCTCTGCTATCATTACCGGGCCAAGAAAGAAAGCCACATCTCACTCTGAGTGAATGCCTCGCTGCTCTTCCCCTTTTGCCTGTTCTCAGCACAGGCATGTCTAACCATCACTAAGACGGATCAATAGAGCTGAGCTCCATAAGCTGCCTGCCGCCAATACAGGAAACACTGTATGCTGTAATGAGATGGGGATATTAAGCAGTTAAAGAGGATGGTTTTAGCTAAGCAGTAGTAGGACATGATTAGCGTAATAAAAAAAGCTTTGTTTGCATAAGTTTTACAACAAGGGAGCCTTTGATCTCCTTAAGAGGCTGGTAGGCAGAATAAAGGCACAAGAGACCATATCTCTCCCTCCTGTGAAAATGTTCTCTGAACTGAGGGTTCATGAGATTTCTGCTGATCTGACAGTGTAGCCAGTGAGATATTGAGCTCCATTGTTTCCACACTGTGTGATTGATTCCTCTTTCTTAAAAAAAGTATCTTAAATAAAATCACAGGATTGCTTTGTCCAAGGAAATCAATTCATAGTATCCATTGTTGTCTCTTCTCAATCCGTTTCTCAAAGCCAACTGGCTTTAACCTTTCTGTGATTTTATCTCAGCCATGTTGTTTTTTTTTTTCTCATTGTTTAGTCCTGAGTGACGTTGACGGGAATATTTGCGTGACATTCTCTATTGAAAATGTAATAAATGATTCTGTTGGATCCCCATTTGAAACTGTAAAAAAAAACCACACTGTTTTTGCTAAGGGTAGAAATTCTTTTGAAGCCAAATCTCAATCAATCGAACATCACATCAGAGCATCAGCGTGAGATCTTTGAACGTATCATCCTCACCTTGCTTGTCTTTTTTTTGAGGAGGATGAAAGTGAATAAAAAAACAAAAAAATATATTTTGGATAATTTAGCAGGGTTCCCCATATCCCCACATATTTGCCAAAGGGCATGTTTTGACATCAAAGGGCCAGCTGTCAGCCTTCAAGGGTTTATAGTGATGGCAGATGACTGTGAATTGAATGACTTCCAAGACTTAATCAAAGATTGACTCTAACATTTGGAGACAGTTTGGCACTTTTCTGACTATCTAAAGTCTGTAAAGGCCGCTCAATCTGCTTGTGAGAAGGCAGGCTTGTTTTTGACAATAATAACTTTTTTTTTAGAATGAAAACAAGCATTTGTGAAAATATTTTGGGGTCTATTTGGGCTTTTGTTCTAGTTGGTTCATTTACATATCAAAAATTTAAAAAAAAGATCATCCCTCTTTAAATCCTTCCAACCCCTGAAGGTGTTTGCATTTTGACAGAACTGATACTGTCTTGGCTGCTGTAGAGGTCTGTGCAGCCATTGTCCATGTGGTGCCAGACGCTTCCTGTTGCTCTTGCAGAATAACAAGCGGTGGTGCCAGTTGATGCCATGCGTCTCCCTCTGACCTGATTAACTCCCCTGGGCTTCCTAGTCTTTTTGCCTGAGGATGATCATCCATGGTGGATCAGTCTTTGTGTAATTAACAGCAGCTTTGGAACATTTTGGAGGACTGATTGATTTAGGTTTCACAGGGTTTTATGTGAATTTGGCTTTCAGAACGGTTAGCAGTGAGAAAACAGCTAAATGTCAGTGTCTTTTTGCCATAAGCTTGTCATTTGACTTTGGATTTAGATGCTGCATATATCTGGTTTACAAGATTATCAGTTCTGGTACTGAGCTTTTAAAGGTCACGTTTTTAATGACTGATGTACTCACTTGTTTGCTTTATGGGTGTGATAATGATAATGATGATGATGATGATGATGCCTTACATTACCTCAAATTCATTTTTTCAGATACCTTCAAGTGTCTTACAATAAATGCATTTAAACATCACAGGAACATGAGTTAGATACAATGGAAAATTCTTAGTTCTTTCCTCCCAAACAAGCAACTAAAAGTTTGTTCAGTGCTACATTAAACAGTTTACATGGTAACACAATCTTAATTATTAAGTGCCACTTCAGAGGCTAAATAAATCCTCTTTGAATACCTATTGTTATTCATACTCTTCAATCACGTCATTGTATAACCAGGCAATGTGTCTGAAACCACTTCAGACACCTGTGCAAAACTCAAGAAGCATGGAAGGAAATTGTCGTCAGTGACAAAATTAGTATTTTTTTCCCGCCCAAAGACACAGCTATCCTGATGATGTGGTCAATCACAGCACAAGCCAAATTAGCCTCGATGTCTTTGTTTTAACTCTATGATACTAATTGGCTCACACGTCTAAATCATTGAAGAGAAAGGCGCTTTCATCCTTTTGTTGAAAAGGTCTAACCAGCAACAACATGAAAGATTTATGATGGACATCAAAACCATTTGGAAATTGAGTAGAATCTTTCATCTTGCAGCCCAAATGATGGCTGATAAAAAGTTGTCTGCTGGTAAAGCAAACTCAACTGAAAGTTATTATCTCCTCTAGGAGTATAGCCCTGGAGGGGATTGTGTGTTTGGTCTTGTGTACGTGTGTCTGTGTGTATCTGCACACAGCTATTTTCCCATACAAATGGACCCATCAGCCTAATATTCTTTTTCGCACATTTATGACTGTATGCTCAAGGACCTGTCAGGGTTGTGGTGATTCACAGTTTTTGAAAAAGCAATTTCAAAACATAACACCATTGACTGCTCTGTTTAATACCGCCATTGACGGCTCACTCCTCACCCCGCTTAACTGGCCGGTAGGGGCCGCAAGTGGTCAATAACTGCTTCAATTTAGAATTTTGTTTCCTCTAGAGACAACCAATCATGCCTTGGTGCCATGTTCGACCAATCAGTGCCAGATTTTAGCTCATTGTTTCGGTTCAGTCTTATGGCTCTCGGAAAACGTTCTGATAAACCTACCGCACCACAAACCACAAAACCACAGCAGCTCAAGAGCAAGATATTTCCCTCAGGAATTGGTGTAAACCAAAACAGAGCTAAAATGAGAGTGAGTAATGGTTTTATATTTGTCAAGTGACCTAAAATACATGTCATGTTTACAGCTTGTTGTGTTGGCCCCAACTGTATAAAAGAGGAGAGAAGAGAACGCAGGTTTAAAGTTCTGTGTTCAGCCTGCAATGAAGTGCAGATTCAAGATTTTTTTTAACTCCAAACTTTGGGGGGAAAAAAAACTTTTTATAGGAAACCCATCAAACGGAAGCATCCTTTGAACATAATCTGCCTGCCTCTCTCTCTTCAACTGCCAAACTCTCCAACTGATGAGACATTGTGTCAGTGTCAACAGCCTTCCCTGTCACCCTGGGAGGAATATTATAGCCTAGTTGACAGCAGTTTGACAGGAGTTTAACTCAGTAATTTTCAGGACAGCTTGAACTGAAACAATCCTCCTTGCATGGAATCACTGATGTTTAAGCTATCATCTTTGTGATGGAACCAATCTAGTGCATCTTTTCTCTATTTTTTTTCTTTGCAATGAGTCAAAATGTCAAATGTAGTACAAGATGTCAGTCTCTCGGAATATTGCTTACAGCACTGAGGCATTGTAAACAAGATGGATGGATGGATGATGCCCAGATTTCAGGTGACATCTGGTACAATCACATATTGAGACAGCACATAAACCGTTCCATCCCTCTCGTTTTAAATCAATTTTCCACATGAATGTCTATATATCCATAGTGCTAAGCATGTGTTTATCTCTTGAGTGTTTGCGGTGGGGTTAGCATGTTTGTTTTGTCTCTCAGCCTCTGTGTGCTGTGTGTTTTGTCTGTGTACTGTATGTGCAGGCGAAACACACGTGAAGCACACATCTCTCCTATGCCGTCATGCATTCGCGCTTCGCAGCTGACATTTCTGCCTCTCGGTTTGCTTCTAGATCGATATAATTGCGGTGGTATATTTGCAAAGAAAACAAGCAATTCAAGCAGCCGTACCAAAACATCCAGAGCACTTATCCAGCAGTCAGTATTTCCTCCAAAAGTGCTTCATATGTTAACATACGCACAAAGTCTGTGAGTATATTTGAAGAGCAACATACTGTAGGGAGATGCAAGAACAAGACGTCTTCAGTTATTATAATCCAGAAAAGACGAAAGCAACTTTTGTGAGTCTGCAGTGAGTTAGACTTGCAACAAAATGTTTTCTCTCACTGGGATGTGCTATGAAATGTCTTTATTCTATCCCTATTTATCTGTTTAGTTGAATCTTCTCCATTACCGTGGCTCATCTGGTCTCTTTATTGTCTTGTATCCAAAATGCGAATAGAGAGAGAGGCTGTTTTTTTTTTACAGTGCCCATCTGGATAATTCTCGTTGTCTTCTTCGGTTAAACTACTCTCCCTAGTTTCAGTCAGCAGTAATGAGACCATTTGTCTCGCAGCGCTGCATAAGAACAGAGATTATCTCCGTGTTTGCCATTAGAGGTGCTTATTGCCCCAAGAACAACCCGGCATCATTAATACCTGTCGCACAACTATAAAAAAGTTTTAACCAAATGGCTGTTCACTCCCCAAGTTCTCCCTTTCACTTTTTTTTTCTTCTTAAAAAGTTTAGGTTCAGAATAAATTGATAGACAGGTTGGTCACTTCGCTTTCTCCTTGTTCATTTTTAATTTCTTCAATTCAATACAAGAAGCCTTTCAATATTTTATATTACTCAGGACTTCAGAAGAATATATTTGCACTCCCATCAGCGTTATCTGCAATTGGTGTTCATGTCTGATCTACTTCACTAACTCCCTCTTGCTCTCATTCAACTTTTGCTCTCTCCTTCACTCTCTCATCCTCTCTTCCTCTGTCTTCCCTTATCATCCCCCCTCTGTACCAATGGTTGAGATCAGCAGAAAGAAGAGAAAAGGCCTTGCATGGATGGAGAGATTCATTATCTTCTCCTCCTGCCGTGCAAATTGCCCTGTCGCTGTTCACATCTGATCAGCAGATAATTGGATACTTCCTTATCGGAGGGACCTCCTAACCTTTTCACAAAGAACTTTTGATTTTTTTTTGCTGCGCTCATCACTACTGTGAAGTCCCACCTTTCTCTCCTTGCTAATCCTTCTCTTATGCTTGAGTTTAAGCCCTCACAAACTGTCACACTCTAAACTTTCCTATGCTCTGCCAAATCTGGGCGTAAATCATGAAAACTTTGAAATATTGATAAGGAAAAATCCAGGATAACTCACTACAATTATCTGTTTAATGAAAACACATCTACTTCTGTGAAAATACACAGTCTGGCCTGTTGACTGTTTTGGATTCAGAACCAGCAGTCATCTGAAAAGAAGACCACTTCAAGACCAAAGAATACAGATGCCTTCAGGAGGTGCCGTTAGGGCTTTTACACTCGTTCTGCTGCCTGCTTTTGTTCAGCGTCGGCCATTACTGCCCAGTCGTGGCTTGTCCAGCATTTGAAGCTCCATCCTTTACGCCTTGTTTGTGCTTGCCTGCCAAAGAGTTGTTGGGGGTTGTGTGTGTATGTGTGTGTCTAGTCTAAATGATGGGGAGGAGGCTTTTATAAAGTCCAGGGTCCATGTTAGGGACAGAAAGGGGTACAGCATTAATCTAAGAGTTCAAACCTATAGTTGTCACCTTGTGCAGGGAGGGAAGGGGGTGAGAGGGGGGGGTGGCGGTGGGGGGCTGAGACACTGACTTAAAGGCTTTTAGTCCAAACAATGACCGCCCTGTGTTTTGGAAAAAAAGGCGAAGAGTTCACAGTTCAAACCTCAACATCTTTTTCTCTCACTCTTCTCTCATCGCTCGCATCGCCTTTTCTCAACTGAATCACCACTCAACCGTCTTCCTTTCTTATGTTCACCTCTTGACTTGCATCTCCACAAGCACCAGATTTACCTTTTTATACAGCTCCTTTTAATTGGAGCCATCCTTCTGATTGAGTATGAGCTGTGGTATGAAGGGTTTTTTGTTTTTTTTGTCAGTAAAAGGAGCTGAAAACATTGGGGGAAAAAAAAAGCTTTCACACATGCAGGCTTTTCCGTGTTTGTAGTGGCAGTTTTCTGTTTAGATGTCATGTCTGAATAAGTTGCTTCAACATATGGGCAAATTGGCTCTGGCACTTTGACGGGATAAGATATAACAAGATGTAAAACATTTTTTAAAAAAGATATGCGATATTGGCAGCTCAGACACACAGTTGAGAACAATCTAAATCATCACACATGCTCAGATTTCCTCTGAGTTCATGTTAAGTATTAAAACAAAATCATGCAAATCTCTAAAATCTTGCAAAATATGCAGCTTGAACAAGCTTTGTATTTGGATTGAACCCAATTTTTCAAGTTGATTGGTTTTATAGGCCGATTTATTTATGTCAAGTTCTATTTTTATTATTTCAAATGAAACTAAGGAAATGTGCTGGAATGAAACATAGACTGAAGCACACTATTTTAATGCAACTACATATGGCCTTACACATTGGATACCTTGAACATAGGACCAACTGCAAGCTAAACTTTTCTGGGGGGTTGCGATTCACAGATGCAGACAAGATTTCACAGAGCAAAAAGACTCTTTTGAATTGTTATTCATAATGAAATTAAACCATTCATTGGTCTGGTCATGCCATCTGACTCATTAATAATTCATCAAGTGCATTTCCACCTCCATTTGTCACATAATTTCTTTATTGACTAAAAGATTTTCCACTTCAAGAGAGCATAAACATGTCAGTATGGAAGCAATTTGATCAAATTTGCTGTTTACATCTAACTGTTCTAATTTGGTGTAATTTGCACGGTGGCACTATGATGGAAATTCAGCTTGTGAGAGAGAAGAGACAGTTATTGAATGAGTAAAGGAGGGAGAAAGGGAGCAATCACCTTTGGAGTGTCAGCAAGGGATTATTCTCCCTTCTGTTAGATCAAAATTCCATTTTCACTCTGCTTTCACCAGGTTTGGACGCTCCCTCCGGCCCCTGCTGCCTCTCAGTAATGCAATTAAGATCCATAAGCTTTTCCCAGGAATAACGGGGCTGAAAGGGGGATTGTTCCATGCTTCACTGAAGTTGGGAAAAGCTGTGTGTGTGTTCGCACGGGTTGTGTTGTGTGAAGATGGATTGATAGAGGGGTGGAGCAAAGGAAGGTAATAACAGTCGTCTCTCCGCTCCCCTCTACTCAACCATTTTCTTTCTGGTAAACAGACATGAAGAAAAGGGTTGTATTCTACCCCCTCTGTCACACACACACACACACATACACAACACACACTCACACACACACGCAGAGTCATTCCTCTCTCACTGCCACCTTCACTCCCATTGAAATGCTATTGTGTTGCCATAGTGTCAGCATGACTTTTTGAACAAAACTTCAACCATTCAAGCTTTTCCCTCTCACAGCTGCTTGCACACCATATTTCTTGTTAGTTTTCTAAACCAAAAACTGCATTAAACGAGTTGAGCATGTTGTAACTTTGCTTTATTTGTTGGAGATCAGTTGTGTACTGTTTGCTTGTTGTTATATGTTAAGCTGAGTGCAGTTTTTAGATGAGTGATGCCTCGGTAATTGAAAGTGAACAAGGGAGCAAAGAGGCCTAATGAGCTGCACTCCCTCAGCTCAAGAAGAAGGGTTAGCAGAACGAGTTCACATATAGTAAGAGAGACAATGTTTACTCCATTCACATCACATCTTAAATGACTATAACAGCTAAATGTCATCTTTGAACTGCTCCCTAAATTGAAGAAATTAAGCCGAAGCGTTTCTTCATTTCTTCTCGAGTAGCGCAGATGTTATGCCATGAATTCCCTTTTTAAAAAAACATAGAAAACCTGCATAAAGAAGTAGTTCATTGAAAGTGGCACAGGCTCCGTCCTTCAGCGGCTTCTACACAAAGAGCGAAGCAGGAAGTAGCAGCAGCTAGACTTATGTTTATGTTACCTAACAGGCAGCATCACCTCTCAATCTCACCTACTGCAGACCAGATTCTACTTCATTTCACTCCGACTTTGTCATCAAGCTCAGCCGGATACTGTTGAATAACCCTGAGGAAAAAAAAAAGAAGCCAACATCAGCTCTTCTGTTATAGGCCGCAATTTAATACAGTTAAGAGCTTGTTAAAATGTGGAAGAGTTTTGATCAGGGATGCTATTGCGTTTCCTCCCTTCTGTCACCTTTACATGCACTGCCCTGGATTTGTGGCTTCGCCAGTGATGTCGGTTGTTTTTGTGCGTTCAGCAATGGCGTGGGCAGTACCTAAGCAGTATTGAGGTGCGTTTGAGAAGATAATTGGCTTTTCACTGAAGCAGTTTTATGCTGATGCAATTGAACCAGTGTTCAGCGTAAAGGTTAGGGTGATATTAGGCCCCATACAAATGAGAACAGGACAATACACACTGAGGCAGATGTCAAAGCCAATCTCTTCTTTTAGTCTAACCAGCGGGAATATGTGTGTGTGTGTGTGTGTGTGTGTGTGCGTGTGTGTGGCACAGAGGCTTGTGTACTCTGCTGAGAGAGTTTAGATCTT
Organism: Euthynnus affinis; assembly: GCA_029490765.1. NCBI lineage: Eukaryota > Metazoa > Chordata > Actinopteri > Scombriformes > Scombridae > Euthynnus > Euthynnus affinis. The sequence goes on along the minus strand of CM055848.1, from coordinate 25,037,609 downwards.
CTTTTAAGTGGAACAACTGAAAAAGGCAGTGGGGTGTTGAGTGCTGCAATGTGATATTTGGTCATAAAGTAAATTAAAATAAAGAAATATGATGAAGCACTGGAAGAAAGGTCTGCTGCAAAATTGGATAATAAAGTTACAGTGGTAGATATACAGTACACAGATATGGAAACACACTGCCATTTCACATCCTCACACACTGCCACAACCCCCATCTCTCCCATTAATGTTATTTTTTCCTTCCTTTCTTTATGATAAATGTTCAATAATTCAAACCATTTCCTTCACCCTTTGCTGCCTCTTAGCTCCTTTGTGTGTGATTGTATGTTGCAATGCTCAGCGCTCTGCCAGTGAGCTATGGTGCTACAGCATGGCCAGTCTCTGAGTGCCTTTGGTTGTAGTGAGGGAAATCAACTGTGGCAGAGCTGTAAATTATTCCTCTGGAGGGCTAAAGAGGCCGGAGCCCACGCTCGCTCCCCCTCTGCCATACCTTTATCAGGGTCCAGTCAGTTCCTATGGGGCCCTTATCCGTCAGGTCTGAAAGGCCCCAGCCAAGCAATATCGGTGACATGGGCCACAAAAAGAGGTCCTTTTAGTGTGCACGGACAGAGAGAGAAGATAGACAGAAGGAGAGAGAGACAAAGAGAGGGAGGGTGTGAAAAGAGATTCTCTTGGGAATATCTCAGAGCCATTATGTTCTAAATAAAATTAAGGATGGAGGAGTGGAGGATTGTGATAAGAGGAAGTTGTCAGCTTGACATTTATGTTATTTAAAAAAAAATGAAATAACATTTGTTTGCTAAGTGTTTGGATCTTGTTCTTCGAATTAAGAAATTTATTTCAAGATTTCAGCTCGTGTATTTGATGATTATTTAATGACTGCTGAATTTATTTGGATGGAACTGGGTCAGTGCGGATTGTACTGTTACAAAGGAAATCTGAATGTATTTGAATTTATGGCTTATGGATTTTAATATAGACATTTTTTTATTATTATTTTTATGCCCTTTACTAAATTAATCAAGAAAAAAAGAAAGAAATCAGCATTATTCAATAATAAAAATAATTAGCTTCAGGCCTTAAATTCATCTCTTAGCTTGTCATTGTGTACTGAATGTACATGTAATGTAGAGATTAAACTTTATTTAGTTCATTAATTAATTAGTTGATTGATAGAAAGTTAATAATGAACCATTTTGATAATTATTCTATTATTTCAGCCTTTTTCAATCAAAAATGCCAAACATTCACTTATTCCAGCCACTCAAATGTGAGTGCCTGCTTTTCTTTTTCATATACGGTTAAAAAACAAACAAACAAAAAACAGATAGAGTGTCTGTTTTCCTTTTACTGGTTTGAAAAGCTCACTTTTTTGTGACTTCACATGCTTTGTTCTTACTGTCAGAACAGTTTGCTCCCATCTGTTTTGCTCTCTCTGACATGTTCAGATGCAACATTTCACTTTCAGTGTAAAAGAGGGCTATTAAAGTTGTGGCTATTGAAAAAAAGAAGAAGTCCATAAACAAATATTTACTCTACAAAAGCATAAAAATGATCTTAACCACACCTTAAAGAAAATGATGGGGGGGACTTTAGCTTTGCTTCTCTGTCTCTTAGTTTAAGACAGTGCAGCATTGTAAATGTGATCTTTAAAGCGTTGTTTACGTGGTAGACAGGCCTCTGCTGTCTGTCCCCCTCACCATCACTCCTTCACTGCCTGAGAGAGGACTTCCTTGCATTCTGATTGCAGGCCTGTCTGTTCATACGGACTCTAAAGAATACTAATCAGCAAGGCCTCCTCTGTATGCAGACTCTATTCAGTCAAGCATGGTAGAAAATAACAGGAGACATATGATAAATGGGTGGTCCCATATTGCTCTTACTTATTATCTAGTGAGAGACACACTCAACACTAAGATAGAGTTTAGGTGTGTATTATAGCATGTAGGGCTGAAGCCACAGCTCAAGCCACAGCACCTCCTGTGTTACAAACACAGTGAAGGGCCAAACCAAAGAATCCTCAGTGCTTTAAAGTGGACAGCAAAGATTTTTTTAAAAATATAACACACTTTTTTATCAATAATTGTTCTTTTTCACCACTGTCCCACATCATGCCTATCATTCTTTTGGACTAGAGCAACCGAGTTGAACTTTTGTTTTCTGGGCCACAAAAAGTGGTACTTTATTTGCAGCCAGGAACTAATTAATAGGTTGGATTCAGCAGCACTGAAGTTTGCAGGTCTTGTAAGAACTATAACGTTCATTTAGACTGCAAGTGAGCACTGCTTGGTCTGTCAATATCAGGACTAGGGATGAGAGTTGTGTTTATTGTTACTGACTTTTATGTAACAGTTACATAATGGACTGCCCAAACAGTCTAAAAAAAGGGAAAAATAAAGAGAGGGAGAGTGAGCTAGATGGTGACCGATAAGGAGAGAGAAAGACAAATAGAAAGCAGGGAGAAATTCTTAACTGATTCTTAGCTTTATTTGCACATTATTTTAATGCAGTTAATTAAGAGAACCAATTCACTGCGTTTCTATCTAATCACGTGCAAAATTGATCTAAATTGTTGCTATCTGCCTTATTTGCCTAATCTTTGCCGTTTCTGTGAAACAACAGAAACACAAAACCAAATGGAGTAGAGAAACTTTTATATCCCACGTTGTTGTTCTTGGAGCTCCTTAGTTCCTGGGACTGTTTGGTTGAAAAGGTCTATTAGTTACACACACATGAGCTTCCAAGAAGAACCACAGGGCTCTTCGCAGGCCCCTGAGCATCTTGTTCCTCTCTGTGTATCCACTGTACTTTACATTTCTAAAACGGCCCCCTCGTTCACATGTGGGTGGACAAGCTTTCGCTGTCAAATACGTCATGGTGGCTGGTTGCGCCATCAATAGAAGCCTACTGATTCAAACTGAGAGGGTTTTCTTCAATACTTTAACGCAATCTATCGATAAAATAATCGTAAATATGGTAATTTGTACTACAAGTGGGATGTTATTCCACTTACTTGCGCCACTGTCATCCCCAGTAAGAAACTATGTGTAAAGCTTAGATCAGTTTACAAGCTAACCAGGCTTTGGGTGGTCAAACGGGTTCAACAAAACCCCCCTAGTGCTTGGCACAAGCTGCACTGAACACACACATACTCGCACAAACACACACACCGAAGAATTAGAAAACATCATCACCATCCAGGAATACTTTCCAGAAATGCTAATGTGGTGTATTTCGACCTGTTTGCTCAGCCTACGTTTTTTAAAAAGCATTCAGACTTCACCAGAGTATTTAAAGACAGTTCTGTATAAGGTTAAAGCCTGCTGTTATCACACTAAGCCAGAGAGTTCAGACCATCTTCCCCTTTCTGTAGCTTGTGGCAAAAAGAGAGGAAAAGAGGAAAGAGGAGAAAAGAAAATAGGAAAAAACGATGACAGTAAGGGAATCGGTACCGATATTTTTCAAGGCATCCGTTGTACACACATAAACGCACAGCTATAAGCACATAACCACTTGCTTTCTTTGTCTCTCTTTCCCACACGTAGACACAGACACACCCCTATGCCTTACCTGATAGGAACCTCTGGGACGAAGCTGATCAGATCTAAATACCCCTCCGGCAGGGATGTCTTTGATGGCTGTTGCCCAGCCTAATTTGAAGCAGGGCTCATCGCAAGCTTCCCTGTGGGATACTGGATCAAAAAACAGCCAGTGGAAAGAAAGCTGGGCCTGCAAGCTTGTGTGAGAGTGTTACGGTGGACATGCACATGCCCAGTATGTGTGAAAATGTGACTGTGTTGTGAGTATGTGGGTGAATGAGTGCTCTCACCTTGCTGTTCATCTAAGACCTTACAAATGGTGAAAGAGGACAGAGGACGGGGTGTACTGACAGTTCCAGCCAAGGAGCCAGCATTTCCATTTTGTTCGCTGGAAGCCGAGTGTGAAACTTTGATGAAGAGCAATTTGCATCTCTGGATGGCTATGAAGAGGTCGGCTTTGTTCACTGCCACCAAAAAGCCGTGCCTGCACACTGCTGGCTCCAAAACCTGCCCACCCCATCACCAACCGGCACCCACCCTCTGCCCTTCACCCTCCGCCCTCCTGGCATCACTTTTCGGCTGCTTTAGCCAGAGGCTATTCCACCATTGTATTGTGTCACCAAGAGCACCTGCTAGGGGCCCTTTCATCAACCCTCCCTGGGGTTTTTCAAAGCAATCCAAAGGCACCCCCCACCTGCAGCGCGCACACACACACACGCACATATTGAAAATCACACAGACAGGTGGAGACGCACAGAAATGTAGAAATAAACCAAGGCAGATTGTGTAGACATGGCAAAAACATCATCAGTCTTCACCTCAATGGATGGGAGGAGCAAGCAAAAGGTGAATAGCAACCACCCCTTGTTAGCTCAAATGTACGTAATGCATCCCACTTTGTAAATTCTGCATAATCTTTGAAGAGCAAATGAAAGAAAGGGCCCCACTGTCCCATATATTAAATCCTAACAAACAGTCCCCTGTGACTGTCTGTTGAAACAGGGAAACGGTTAATGAAGGGGGATGGTGTGGGAGACAGTGGAAAAGGAGAGAAGACAGGGTGGTTAGGGATTTGTGTGTATGTGTGTGTGTGTGTGTGTGTGTGTGGTAATAGGGCTGAGAGGCAAGTGTCTGGGTTGTATTTGTATTCCGGTGGCCCGGGGTATCCGTGGATACACCTAGGTGACTGGGAAACATGCACAAGGAGGAAGTAGGAGAGTGGTTATTCCACAAACGTGCCCCCGATACCCACGACGATTAAAAAGAACCACACAGCGAGAGGTAACTTTAGGTCATTCCTGTCCAAAACATGCTCATCTACGGCTGCATCCTCTTTGATTTGTTTTGTTTAACTGTTTTGCAGATGATTTGGTGGGTTTGTTTTTAGATTAATTCTGTGCATTTTCTGAATTCATAATTTAAAAGCATTGTTAAAAACATCAGAAGAAAAACACTTTTCTAATCCCCCATGGTAAATTAAAATAAATTACCCTCAAGACAGGAAGTTGAAAAGAATAAAGGTCTCCTTTTTTCTTTAATGGCGTTTACTCAGCAGATGCCGGCAGATATCAGAGAAACTATTAGTAACTAGTGCTTTGAACAAAAAAAAAACTGGCTGGCTTCTCAGATTTCAAGCTTTGTAAACACAGTAAATACAGAGATCTGTGTATTTACTGGAAATGCTACAAATTCCGACCTCCCCTGAACTACCCGCCACATGCTCTGCACATTGAGTTTCTCTAAAACCAGAGCAAACATTGGAGTAGAATTTGAAACGTAGAAGGGACCACAAAAATAAACTCAATACTGATGTGAGCTGGCTCAGGAAGAAACTTGTAATGTAGCTAATTTTAGCTCGCTAATTAATGTTAGTTGTTCATAGCTTAGTATACATCAACATTATGCCTTCGCTAACAATTTACAAACACCCACTGATTCTCTTTTCTGTATGTTTGTCTTGCCAGTAGTTACTAGTAGTTGTTAGTTTTACAGAAATTAAAGACAGTACATATTGTATGGGAAATATGACATGTGAGGCATGCTAACGTTAGCTCTTAGTTTGAATGGTGTGGTACCAGCTTACCAATCTATACCATGGACATATGAAAACTGGATATTGTGTTTCTTATGGTTAACTTTGTGTGCAGTTTTGAGGTGTCCTGTCAACAGTTTTACAGATGTCTCTCTCTAACTATAATGCTCCGTGGGGTCAGTCATTTTTGGGGTTCAGTGGATCTTTTAGTTGCAATACCGTGATTGTCCACTGTGACAAACTGGCAGCAAGTGTGACGAAATTCAGTGACTGTGAACATTAAACATCATACTAATACTCCACCACAGGGATTATAGCTCCGAAGCAGTGAATCATTTTGTAATCTGAAGATATGAAACTCAAATCTCAGTATACTGTAACATGAAATTATGTACCACAGGCCACTCAGAGCAGCCCCTCCATTTAAAGTTGAGATGTCATGAGATTATACCCAACAGATGAGCTCATTTGGCCAGCTAACAGGGTATGATGATTCATAAGCTGCAACAAAGGCTGTGTCAAATGGTTTGCTCCACATCTCTTTTTTTTCCCCCCTCTCTCCTAATGTTCCCAAATCAAACTGCTTTGTGGGCCAATGAAAAGAGCTTAGTCATTGTGTAATTTCATTCATGCAGTCGATGATGATGGGACATGTTGGCCTTAAAGGGATTAGCTGAGAAAACATGATTACTTTGACAATGTAAACCTGCTTGAGACACCAGTGGTGAAGCTCTAAAGAGGAATCTCTGGTATTAGTAAGTCACCACACTGTTGTGGAAATGTCATGTTGACATTTGTTACTCATACTTACAGTGATAGTAAAAAAAATGATGAAAAATGATTTTGGCTCCCTCTTATGTTAAATTGCTTCTGCTTTTTGTTCCAATGTCCCAGAGAACAAAAGAAATTACTTTTACATAAAGTAATACCCTTAAAGTCAATTTGAGGCACTGACTAAACATCTTTCTATGTGTCAGGTATCTTGGTTATTTACTTTCTCATCCTTCGATTAGTGGATTAGGTGGAAAAGTGTCCAACTTTAACAAACAGAAATTGCAATATCCAGTTTTGTATCCATTTTCTTCCCTTATTTTATTCCCTTAAACAACATTAAACAAACCTCACAAGTGGTTAACAAAGGGTTTCATAGCTTTAAGGTCATTGTCATATCAAGGAGGTGCAAATGAGAGAAATCAAGAAGCCAAAGCAAGAATACAGGCTCACACAAAGCTAAATCCCTCTCTCTTGTCATCTTTATTGCCATTTCTGACACATGCATGTGTAAACGCGCGATATTTATCTACAATGATTCTATTACTTCCTCAAATTCAGATGCTTTTGTTACATTGAGGATCCTCCCAGTGGGAGTTTTTTATTCACTCTGAACTCAAGCCACAGTCCTTTCATCCAATAGGTATTTCTTTATTTATTTTTCTAATCAGTGATCACAAACAAAGCAGACAAAGAAAGGGACAACTGGCTGTTTGCCAAAGGGAGAAGGGGTGGGAGGAAAGGATGGAATGAGGGAGCGAGTGAGTGTGCGACGCAGGCAGAAGGGAAAGGGTGGAGAAGAAGAGCAGATAAGGAACGTAGAACGAATGAGCGTGGCAGGAAAGACAAAAGATGGGACGCTGTGTACAGTGTTTTGTTTTGCTGAGAGCGCAGCAGAACACAGAGAGGCGGGATCAGTTTGTCACAAAAATAATCACATTCTGCCATCGCCTTTGGAAAGTAACCAATGCAAAGCAGCAGGTTGGAATTTTTTCCTTTTCACCTTGGCAAATATTAGCTCCGTTTTCTTCTATCCTCTTTTGAACCAAAATTCAAATAAGAATGCACAAACTGTACACCGCTGTAAAAGTAAATACACATAGACGAACACATGCTCTAACTCCTGGGGCTCTTTGTTGCTTCCAAGCAGCAGCCATTTGCAGTAGGTGATTTGTTCATTTTTAACCGGGTGGATGGCCCAATGGGAGAGTTATGGTTAACCCTATCCCTAGGACTGCAGGATTATCATATAGGCCTGGCCTAATTTTTGATATTAATATTGCAATTATAATTTTGATTGAATAGAACTGCTATTTGTACAACACATTTTTTTTACTAGATATAGACATTGAGCATTTTAATAATTGATGTTTTAATGTTTTCTTTCAAACAATTTTTAACACATTAATTTCCTCAGTCACATTATCTGCCAGGTTACACGAATCACCTGTAATAAAAACTATATCTGTAGTCATGTCTGCCCTAAAATATTTTGTCACAGTCTTGATCTGGAGGTGTATTCTCAGCAAAACAGACTGTACTGAATGATCATAGAAATTTTATAGAAAAATTATAGGAATACTACAGGCAGCAGTGTGTCTCTGTAATCCCCTCACTAAAGAGCAGTTGACACTACTCTATAGTTTATATAGGCCACAATATAGTATATAATTTAGTATTTATATTATATGGTTTAAGATCCAAGACAAAACTGACAGAAGGGTGGAACTGAGAGAAAAAGGCAAATCTGTCTGCTACTTCAGCACCATGGACAGTGCCATATATTTATCAATACACAGCACAGTTAGGCTAGTGATATTTCAGAGCCCTGGTCAGTGCCATAGATTTTAACAAACCTCAGTCAGATAAAGGATCAATGAGTCAAGCAGACCAGACTAACATAGTCAACTAAACAACCAGTCTGCCCCTGTACTCTCTCTGCTACTATAGGATGGAGAGGGAGGATGGCAGGTTAACAAGGGGGATGCATTTTGGTCATTTTGCTAACAAGGGGGATGGCATCCTCCCGCATTCCCCCTCAAATCGCCTACTTGCCATTTGTAATTGAAATTAATTCTTTTTGCTTGTCAGCAGCGGGAGAAATTTTTCCCTCTCTTTTGTCTGCCGATATTCAGCAGGCTTTGTTGGATTCCCCACCGCACCCCTCCTCTTCTCCCCCTCTCCTCCTCTCCCCAACCACTCCCTCTGGCGAGTGCTGATTTTTGATAATAAGCCCAGTGGTAATTTGTCATGTGGACCGACCAGCAGCGCGCGGCATGTGTGCGGTTTGGGACTTGAATGGCGATAGTGGAAGTGCAGGGCTGGGAGAGGGGAATTACGAGGCTCACAGCGAGCATCGATTCATACAGCCAGCGGGATTGTTGTTTGCTAGTAAAAAAAAAAGCCTTTTCTTTTTGTTTTGCGAGGGGGCCGCTGAAACCTCGCCTGTTTCCGCTTGTCAGTCAGTTACTTGCTAGAAGAGTAATTACAGAACAGGGTTTATGAATTTTTATTTTGCCACTTCAGTGCTAATGCCACATGCATAGCTAAGCACTTATGGTTTAGAATGTGTGATAATAATTAAGCAATTAAACATTCATGAAAAAGAGCTGAGAAATGAATTAATTGTTTTAACCTTAATCCTACTGTCTGGGGTACCTGCAGACCCCAGAGGTGTATCTCACAGGTGCTTTATTCTATCTGTCCAATTTTTCATGACTTTGTCAATCAATTTGTTCCTAATGACTTAATATCATTGTTTTATGTTTCTGTTTTAATTAGTGCTTTTTAAAAATACCAATGTATTTGGTCCTGGGGGGCCAATTCCACCTATGCAGTTTTAATAGATGGAACTATTTATAGAGGTCATGTTTGCCATGGGTACTAATTTAAAGTATCACACACTATTGAGGGGTAGGAGCACTCTGTCAGTCATTTTGAAGGAAAGATTGTAATTTGGATAAAAGCTGTAATTTGTATTAAAGAAAAGTATTTTTGTTTTACACAATATGCAAAATATCTGTAACTTGTCTAAAATAATAGTAACCTGTTTCTTCTTCATATGACATTAATTACATAGCTAATAATATTTTTTGTAAAGGAATATGTTAACGTTTTGCTATGATGGTTGTTTATTACAGTAATTTATTCTTGGGGTCCACAGGGACCACAATCTGTGGTCCTTGTGTGTAAAATATGTTGGTTGGATAAGGGTTAAAATGAACTTGGGCTGTTAGAGAAGCTGAATTCAATATCTTCCCCTCTTTGTGCTGTGTGCTGCAAAACATGTTCACACGTGTGTGCATGGATGTGCATGTGTGTTTGTATGTAGCCACAAAGGGGGTGACTTAACTGAGGTTTCATATAGTACTGTATTGTATATCCCCTCCCCCCAATCATCACAACGGTTTCATGGCCCCAGTGGGACATTTATGTTATACGCATATGTCTGTAGATGTGTGTGAGCGTGCTTGCACACATGTGCATGTGTTGTGCGCGTGTTAAGATGTTGGATAGCTTTAAATGGACTGTCAGCAATGGGGCCATTGGGGACAGTCCCTTTGTGTGTTTGTGCATTCATAAAAACATGCCATATCACTTGCAGGTCATTGAGAGCGCAGTTCATTCTGCAGTCAGACTTTACAACGGGTCTGGAAACCATTCTCATTTAAAAAGGGTTTTTTTAGCTTAGGATTTTTTCGATCAACATAATTGCGTGTTTACAGCATGTTTACACAAATACGTTTTTTTTTTGTTTTCATTTGAGTCAAAACAACTGGTGTAAATCAAGCACTGAAAGGAAAAAGGAACTGTAGATGTGTTTATCTAACTGTTTCTGTTTTCGTTGTAATAATTTATTTGTGACACAATTTGAGCTGTCAAATAAAATCAAAGGATATTTATATTCGTACAGTAGGAATTTAACACACATCTATGATCACATCAGTCAAACAGCGCTGACAGCACCCCAGTTAATGCACAATCCGTATGCTGTAGGTTTTACGTGTGTGGGGAGGAGCGGGCCAAAGGATTGATAGCTGATATTAAAACGATGACCCTGTCTAGGAAAGTGGTCCTCTGATAGTCTGATGAGATTGGAGTGTCGGGGTGGGACATGGGGGAGGGTATAAAGTGTGTGTCTGTGTATGTGTGTGCGAGTATGCATGTGAGTAACAGTGCTGGTATCAGTGTCTGAGTGTTTAAAAAAATCAATGCAGGTCAAGTCTGAGAGCCGGATGTCACCGAGATGGCCTGTTGTTAGGGGGATTTGTAGTGTGTGTGTGTGTGTGTGTGTGTGTGGTGGTAGTAGACAGTGCGGGGGCAGTGGGTTTCTCATATGTCACATTTAATGAGAGGTACTGAAGCAGAAGGATATGACCTCATAGAATCTACAGACATCTTGGAAAAGAATACCATCACATCCATACATTAGCACACGCCTATTAAAATACCCCCACTCACACACACACCTCATATGCCTTTTGCATCCTCTTTTGTCTGTGTTGGCCTGCCTACTGTAACTCAAGCAAATTATTCGTTTCTGTGATGACCTACTGTAACATTGTTGTTACAAAAACAGAATTTTAAATCCAGAATTCCCACAATTAAGACTAATCGATTTATCGATCGACAGAAAATTAATTGGCAACTATTTTGACAATGGATTGATTGTTTTCATCATTTTTTACATTAATTGTTTTCAGCCTCTTTATTGTGAAGAGTTGCTGCTTTTTTTCATCATACATGGTAGTGAAATGAATGTCTGTGGGTTTTGCGCTGTTGGTCAGACAAAACAAGCAATTTGAAAACATCACTGTGGGCTTTAGAAAATTTTTGATGAGCAATTTTCACTAGTTGTTGACATGTTATGAACCAAAATCTTACAGAAAATTGAAAATGTCTTCAGTCTGAGACATCCTGCTAGAAAAAATAATTTATTGTGAAGTGGCCATCGCTATGCTCATCACCGTGGTGTTTCTGCTCTGTACTTTCACTTCTTAAGCACCTCTTTCTTGACATGAAAGTATAATTTTCTTGAGATGTCTCACTGTTAGAAGTGAGTGAAAAGTGCAAAAAGTGACACTTTTTAATATGGAAATGTGCATATTGCTTTACTGCTTTTATTCTCTTCTGTACATGGGACTGCATCACTTTTTTTTTGCAAAGTTATAATCTCTTTATAACAACAGAATCAGTATGTCACAGCCTGGGCTGCAGTGCTACTTTGAGCATTTTGCTGTCTGACGCCATCGTTTGAGGGACTGACAGGCTTCATGTTGTAAAAACAAAAACAAGCCTGGCCCTGTGTGTTTCTCACTCGCCATGTGCTCCCACAATGGCCCCTTTTGTGCCGCCAGTTAATTAGCAGGCTCTGAAACTAGCACTGCGCGGCGTACAAAGCAACTGTTCTCTGATCCCTTTGACAAGATCACTCTCACAACAACAAATACACTCACGTTTGTTTGTGTTGAGAGCTCGCTAAGAGCCTTCTGGGCACACTGCGTCCGAACAAAGAAGGTTAGAAGGGGAGAAAGAAAGAAAGAAAGGAATTAAGGAGGAAGTATTTAGGAGGGGCAGGGGATGAAAGATGATTATGTTGAAAGGGGACAATCAATTTGTTTTCATTTAATTGGAGGAATTTCTGGAGCCTGATCACAGTGAATGATAGGCCAGTCTTTAAGCTTTAACAGCTGTGTGTTTGAGGCAGAGCGAGAGGACAGAATGTTAGGAAAGAGAAAAAAGAGACAGGAGAGACTGAGAGATAGATTATGCATAAAAAGGGAAATAAAGAAAGAGACTGCTACATTTCATCTCCTTACCAGCAATTTCCTCCCATTATATTTGAAATGATTCTGATTCTGTCTTTCATCATCACGGTGGCCCTGTATCTATCCGTCCGTCTTCTTTTTTTACTTCTATTGTCGTGCTTGTTCCCCTCCACTTCTAAGCTGCTTTGCAGAGCTGTAATGCCCTGCTTATGTAAGGGGTGAGCAAGGATAGGGGACCCAGGATGTGACAGGATTTGGGAGGCCTTAGGCTTTGGCATGCGGGTGATGCAGACGCCGTTGTTCTGGGAGTTAAAATCCAGAGAAGTGGGAACAACACTGAGCCAAGAGGACAATGGCATAACATGCCCAGAGTGATTGTTCTCCTCAGCTAGTCAAAATAATGGAGAGTAAGCCAACTGACCAGATCATTAGTAACAGATAAAGCTGCAAGACTAACATAAGCTTCACTGACAAATTAAATATACAATACACTACACAGCCATTAAAGCAAAGTCAAAGTCCAGGAATGTTAATTCCAGACTTGATAATATCCAGAAGCAAGAATAAGCCAAAGGCTTTGAAGGTCATCAGCTGAAGCCATGTTGCACACACTGAACACATTATAAAGACAGAAGACATTCTCAAGACACAGGTCATGTTATGATATAGGAAGTGAATGTGATAAAAATGCTGTTCGTCTAGAGAGTTGACACACATCAACAGTGGGGAATATGACAGTAAGGTATCCTTAACATGTTGATTTTAGGATGCTGCCGGTGTGTTGGCTGACAGCATTGAATTGAATTTGCTTATATAGTAAGATCATACATTTGTATAACTAAATTTATAAATAGAACTCTTGCAGTTTTACACCAAAATAAAAAGACGCTGTCAAGAAGGAAAACCCTCAGTAGGGAAAAGTCTAAACCTTGCAGCAGTCACATTTCTCACAAAATGATCAGGTTGGTAGACTGTGCCGCTGACTTTTTGGATTCACATGTCAAACAGGTAATGGAAAGAGAAAAATGTCCAACAGGACAAACATGAATTAAGCCTTCATTTTGCAGCACTAATATTTGGCCAAGGTGTCATGCAAACATGGCTGACTCAGAGGGATCTTGCCAGTGTGAGCAAATAGAGAACAGGCTCCAGGATGAACAGGATGATCTGAAGTATGTAGGCATAAGTGTTTTTTTCTTTGTGCTGGTGTTTTCTTGTACTTTCTTTGCATGTTGTATGTGTTTTCTATGCAATTAGGTAATGCTGTTTTCATAGCGACTGATAATTCCTATTTTATATTATTATTCTGCACAACATCCTCTCTCATCAGCGTCTCTTAATGTTAATCCCCATCACAGCAAAGTGAGCCATACAAAGGCTCTTCACATTTCGCTGAAAGCTTAGAGGACAGAAAAAGTGGTGCAATCTGTTCTCTTAAAATGAGTAAACAGATGCAGACTTAAGCAAAGGTATAAACAGATTCATGAGCACACAGAGACACACACAAGAGAAAGATTAACCTTTGTGAAGAAGTTGTATAGGAGTAGGAGCTGACAAGCGTTCCTTCCACAAAACGACTTAGTTGCCTTGATACGATTTTGCGTTTTGGAGTTGGCCCTCTTTTGAAATCCTCAGGATATGACTGCTGCGTGATGTGTTTACTACGTTCCGCTTTGTTTTTGCACACTTCTTCTTCATTTGTCAAATTAAAGGAAACTATTTATTTCTCTAAAGCATGGTTGCACCTGCTTGCCAAAAAATGTCTTCAAGTGGTTGGGAAGTGAAGGATTTCACTGTTGACAGACTACTTTATTGGTCCCAGAGAGAAATTGTGTCCTCACAGCAGTTGAGAATGTACAATGAAAACAAAAATTAAAGAACAAAAAGAACGCTGAATGCTGGTAATGTACAAGCTATATATACACAGTATAAATGGGTCAAATATAGAATCAATATAAAACAAAGCTTCAGTTTATAATGTACAATATACAGGTTAATATTGCAGGTATTAAGAGTTGTAAACTCGTAATATATACAGTTATTTATTCTGCAATATCTAGGGTTTATATTCAATTTGTGACCTTTAAGTATAAACAAGGTTCAGTGTGGCTGTAAGATGTCTATATAATAACATAAGGTATAGAATAAACAGTGTGAGATATAATTGGCAAAAAATCAGAAAAACAATATGAAAAGGTTTATAATGAATAGGACTGATAAGTATATACCATAGTGTACTGTATAAGGCATTATGTGCATCGCTATGTTGCATTAGGGGACTGTCCCCTAATTATGTCATTTAATTCTCTACCAACTGTACATAGTCAGTAGCGACAAAGCCAGCTTCCGTTATCAATTCACTCCCTGCTCTCATTCAACCATCCACCACAACATGTGGAAATCACCACAACAAGCATATGGTCTTCCTTTAAAAACAACAAAAACAACTTAAAAACATTTCTAGATATAGATATGAGTTGACAGGATCCCAGTTTTCCTAAAGTCTGCCGCCTTCTCTTTCATCTTGGCCACATTAGATTTCAGGTGGATCCTCTTTTGCCACACGATGCAGCTGTCACTCAGGTGTCTGTACTCCCGACTGCTGCTCACCCCTGGTGCACCCCGTTACTGATTCACTTGTGTTTTTGTCTCAAATATCTGGAGACCATGTCTGGCTGATGATTGGTTCGGCTCTCCTGTGTCCAGCAACAGAGATCATGAAATAGTAACAAGCTTCTTTGAACCGGTAGGTGGTATTTGATGTGCCGTGAGGAGCATAATATATAATGTATTTGATCTAGCCAGCTGTCTGGATTGCCAATCCATGGGTTCCCTTCACATCTCCAGCCCTTTGTAGTGTGTGCATTGGATTCACAACCAGGTACACACACAGCTGCGAGCATGCATGCAAAAATATAGGTGCAAAAGAAGTTTCTCAGATTCTTGGCCTACACCTCAATTTGAAAGTATCATTCACCTGTGATGCTTGTGAATATACATGCTTAAGAACAATTCCAGTCACACATTTAAGTTGCAGTTAAGATAGTTTGGCTTTGAACAGTTTGAAAAACTTTGTATTGATGATAACTAGTGCAGTGCCTGTTCACAGCCTGCCTGTTCAGGACAGGTCGATTGCTACTTCAACGAATAGAAGACTTAATACAGTTGATGTGAAGTGTGAATGAATGTATATACAACATCAACATGAAAGAAACTAACATTCTATTATACACAGATGATATAAATAATAGGCTAAGTACTATAATAGTAAATGCATGTTCCTTTCTCAGATTTCCTTTCTCAGTAAAATAAGGGCTGCATTAAAAAATAAATGCGCATCCTGAAATAAAGTGGATTGATCATATTGGGCTCTGAGATTGTTCCTATTTTCTGTGCCTTCAGTTCCTTCCTTAAGTAGATAGATGAAACTTAAACTGCCATTTGAGTTGCCCTTTTATTGCAATCAATCCGTGGCTGGATCATGAGTTGATTATTTCTTTATCTCTTGCCTGATGCAGGTGGCATTCAAAATGTTACATCCAATCACTCCCTGCTGCCCATTACATTTCAGTAAGCGGCTTCACTGTGCTGCTGTTATATTGTGGTCCTTTCTCCACAATATCTCTCCGTCTACCGCTGATTATTGGGAAACTAGACAGGCCTTCAATCTCCCCACAAGACCAATATTATACTTGTCTACTTTATTCCATCCTTCTCTTTGTTTCTTGCTGACACACACACAGGCACATACTGTATACATTTCTTGGCGTACTCTCCGTTCACTCATGGTTGTGGTTCAACCTCTGCTCACTGATTAACGGCCTCTTTCCCTCCACTGACACGCTCCGTTCTTTAACTCTTTAGCCGATCACAACGATGTGGAAGACCATCTATTTCCTCTCCTCTTTCTTCCATGCTCACTCTTGCCCTGTTCTGTCTTTTTTTTCAGTCTCTCATTTTTCTCCCTCTCTCTTTTGCTCTTTCCTGGGTCCTCCGTAGACTTGTTTACAGCAACAGATATACAGTACAGTTTTTTTCTTAGATCTTCTCTATTCTGTTAGTTTTGAACTTAAGGAGCTTAGATAAAGATGTGCAGGACATACAGTTTCCAGATTTGTTCTGGGACAACTTCTTCCCCTTGAAAATAAAACACTGATAAAGTCTTCTCTTTAAATAAAGCAACAAAAAAACAAAATGTAATATTCCAACTAGTTAACTCCAACTCTTCATCTGAAAGAGACTATTGCACACCCAAGTTAATTTTCAAAATCATCAGTTGCATCACTGCAGAGGTGAACTGCAGAAATAATTTCAAGAACTAAGTGCTGAAGGTCTATTTCTGTCACCTAAATTTGGTTGGTTGGGTTATTCAAACATATTCTTCTGTTACATACTAATAACTCAAGACACACACAGACACACCAGGACGTAACTGTAGGTAATGGAATATCTGAATAGTGCGACATAGTTACTGCGGTGTTTACTCTGGCTTTTCTCCAAATTTTGTGTAAACAGAACTCATAGTGTGTCAGGTTGGGCCTTTTTTCTCCATCTTTTCTCTTGGTTTGCGTTAAGAAACAGAACTAGATTATTTTTAACCAAATTTCTCTGATTAGCCGTATTTACATGTTTTAGTCAGGGTTATTCATAAGGTTGTGTTTTGGGTTTGGATTAGAGCTACAAATTTCTTCGTCAAATCACTTTGAGTATGAGAAGCATTTGCACACATGATTCTGTACACTATATGCAAACAGCCAGTGTCTATAGTTACAGCAAACCTCTGCTGTCAATCTGGGAGCACAACCGTTTTCTATTGGTGACCAATGAACACAAACTGTAAAACACTTCAGCAGTAAAGTTGTTTCAAATGTAGAAAGAGGAAAATTTGCTTTTTGTATTGCATTTGAATTTATCTTCTTACTGTCCAAATGAAAAGTCTATTTGAATCTGGCATTTGCCAGAGCAAAGGCTAGTGAACAAAGGGCGCTTGCTTTGTTTGCTTGCACTCATAAATTCAGGTGTCACAGCCCGACAGAAGGATGGTAAATATTTTTTCGGTGCTGCACCAGATGTCTGTTTCAAACCTTTGTTATTGAAGCTAATCAACATTTAAGGGACCGCAGTCGACACATCCTAATTAGAGGCGACACAATGCTCCCTTAGCTATTATTGTGCTGTTGGATGTTTTATTTCCATTTCCTTTTCACTGTGTGTGTGTGTGTGTGTGTGCATGTGTGTGTGTGTGTGTGTGTGTAATGGAGTGTGTAAATTGAATGACTTGGAAGGAGGTGCTGACCTTCACCTGTCCTCAGGTCAAACCATAGCATGTAAAATCATGTGGTCATGAGGATGTGGCAAAGAATCCTAAGAGGTGCTTAGTGTCTGTGTGTGTGTGTGTTGTGTGGATGAGGCCACATGAACATCTGTAGGTCAGCTTAGTCACTCATTTATCATGGGAGTCTTCAGAGCATGACATTAGGTAGAATGTCAGAGGAAGATGAACACAGTATTGCCTGCAGAAAAGGTGGACAGCCTTTGAAGTGTATGCTGAACGTGCTTTTATTGGCGCTGCCCATTTGGTTACTTCCATGTATAGCTATAATAGGCATTGCTTTCCTGTTATGATTTGGCCTTGCCTGACCTTTCTGTAGGTTTAATATTCAAGAAGAGAGTCACGGAATTGATTATCCAAATGTTGCAGTTTAAACTCACTATCTCAGTCTGATACATAACATAACAAACCAATTCTGATTTGTATGGCAAGGTATCAGAACCTTCCTAAAAAAAAAAAAATCTGACCCACAATTTCTCACTCTACAGTAAAGTTTGTTATTTCATGTCAATATAATATATTTTCAGCATATGTTTGGTAAAATTTGTAAGTCAAAACAGTTAAATTGTTTTGGTTAGATCCTTAAATTGTATCGGGGTCGAGTTAAACACAACATTATTCTATTAATAGAACTACCCTCTCTGTCTTCCCATAACGAAAACTACGGTATGTACAGGCTCTTTGAAAAGCATTCTGGGAAACATAAACCTAAGAAATCCCTAGCTAAGTAAGCGCGTGAAAAGTGGAACGATAAGATATGAAGATCTGACGGTGCAGTTTAAAAGTACACAAAGTTAGCGATGACTCAAGAATGTGAATAAAATAACCTTGCGAGTAAGCTTCTGGTCAGTCTTCTATTTCACATAAATATTAATCACTTTTTCTATCTGGGGAAAGGAGGCTAAAAGAACATAATGTGTTGCTTGGACTCTTAAGAGGAAAGGTGGTTGGTAGGTGAGGGTGTGTGTATGTGTGTAGTTTTTCTTTCGTCCACATTCGCTCTCACACCTCATAAGGCAGGTTTAGGCTGTTCCATATGGATGACATTCATATATGACAGGTCTCGGTGCATCAGGATGTAAATGTAAGCGGCTGTTTGCGTGTGCATCAGCAACTCTTGAGAGGCATGGGAATTTTTTTTTTTTTTTTTTTTTTGGTGCAGATATTCTTATACATGTGCAAATCTCCACCTATTTTTTTTATCATTTATATATTTGTCCACCATTTAGAGGAATATGTGAAATTTACTTGCAGTGTTGATCGTCTCTTTCTCTCTTAAATGTTGCTCTGGGAGTGTATTGCAGTTTTTATTCATTCCTAGTGTCAGTTTCTGTGCCTGTTGCAGATGAAAAATTTGTGTTATTTGAATGCTTATTTCATTATATGAAAATTCTCTTTCCGAAGTTGTGTACTGTATACTCATCTGAGGGAAGATTTTCTTGCATAAAACCAATCACTTTTCTTTCAGTATTCAAAACCCCCAATGACGGCACTCTCTAAATGTAATTCTCAGCTTTCAGGATGGATAATAGCTTTCCATAATGTATTTGATTGAAATCCTAACATTTTACTTATAGAGATGTCATTTTATAGTCTTCATATTGAATGTGTGAGCTTCGTAACTTATCTGTTTCTGCTTATTTTAAAGGTTGATAAAAAAAATGTGTTGTCCTACAGTTTCTCTAGATTGTTGCAGTGGTAAATGATTATTCCATTGTTGAATTAAAAGAAAAAAAAAACTCTGTCCAGAGCCACTCTTGAACAAACGTGCGGTTAACATCTTCCATGCTAAGGTTAATTAAAAACGTCTTTCTTTTGCTCACTGAGGAAAAGCCGCTTCTCAGTGTCTTCGGTCTCTCAGAACAAGAAGGGGCCAAGGTGAATTGTAGCCTTTTTGTCCTTAAGATAAGAAGAAATACGAGTTAAAGGAAGGGTTGTAGGACATTGATAGTCTTATATTTGTTGGTTTCTGCATTTTAATTAATCCTTTTGAGTGTGATATGTTGTAAGCCGGTCTGCTACCTGCACCATTTTGTATCCCCAGCTGAATTAAACAGGCTGCTCTCTGGGAGAGTGAGATGACCATTGTTGTGAGTCATGATATGAAGGTGGAGGAAAAGCCCTTATTTGTGGATGTCTTACATCAGCTTAATTGTAAACTACAGTTGTAAATTAAACTGCCAAGTGTGTACTCTGTGTGTGGCTACAGTTGGCTCTGTTATCAGACAGAGAAGGAGGGGAAAATGGAGAAAAAAAAAAAGAAAACGGGGAGTGGACATGAAAAGATGGGATTTATGCTAACGTGCTGGTAGGTAGGGAAAGGATTTATTCGGTCCTTTGTGAAGACTGATTCTATTACACTAGACCCCACCTCGACAGCCTCTTTCCCTCTTGTCTTTTGTTTCTGTTCTATTCTCTGTTCTCTCCCCTCTTTCTATTTACCTTTGTCTCTGGCCCTGACTGCTCTCTAATCCCGAGAGTCACACTTTTCATTTATTCTAGGCCTACACCTTCTTCAATCCCATCTCTCTCATGTCTTTAAGACTCCCCTTTCCTTTTTTCTCTCTGTTTATAATCAATACTCTGTGCTGGTGAGTGTGTGAATGTGTGGTTGTCTCTATCTTTTCTTCCAACTGCCATAACATGTCATCTATATAAATAAATTTAGATATACATATGAAGAGCCTTAGTCCCCACGGCTGAGATGTTGTGAGTTCCTCTAGCATGTACATCATTATTATGGCTCCCACTTGTGCTATCAGTCATTACTCTGCCTTTTACCACACACCACAAGACATTCAAGGCTACAAATTTAACCATCAAACTAATAAGCTGGCTAGCTACTCCCTTGCCAAGTAGAATAAGACTGTGTATATGCTGCCATGGTTAGTAATTCCTTGAATACTTCCATAGTTCAGTGCATGGCATTAATAATACAGGTTCAATTCTGTACTGGACAGTATGAAAAAGGTTTCTATATTTGTACAAGTATAACATTTCAAGATATAATATAATATGCTTATCAATACTATTCTCATGCCTGTATTCTAAATATGAAGCTACAGCCAGAAGACAGCTAGCTTAATCACTGCTCCCAGCCAAAAAATGGTCAAGCACATAACCCCTCGTAAAACCACAACTTCTTGTTTTTACATTTTGGTTTTTGAGATTACACAAATGACATATAACACAATAAATGGTGAGCTATAGATGTGCTAGCTGGCTAGCTCCCCCCCCCCCCCCCCCCCCCCCCAACCAGATTTTATGCTAAACAAAGCTAACCATCTGCTGGCGATAACTACACATTTACATTACAAATGAAAGTGGTATCGATCTGCTTAGCTAATTCTCAGCAGGAAAGCAAATAAGCCTATTTACCAAAATGCATAACTATTCCAAAAAAGTCAATTATATGTATTTTTATTGGTTTCATGCCATTGTGAATGATTTTGGTGTCTACAGGGAGACCACAAAAGACCCATGTGTTCCAAAAGTGCAAAACCTCTGAAGCAAAAGATACTGTAGGCAACACAATATTAGTTATTGTACAGTTATATTAAGTTTTGCTAAGTAAAATATGAGTTATTTACTCACATGAAGGAAAATGGAACAGTGGTAGTCAAAGTTACTCTCTCTGCTCATCAGAAAAAGAAAAAAAAAATACCGCAACACAAGCACAACCACACACAAACTTTTTTGCCATTTGTCAGCCTCTCTCTCTGTATATTTCATCATGGCCAGGCAAGGCATCGCTAACACGCCAAGCGAGTGCTTTCTCTTGTTCAGTGGCTCTCGCTGTCAAGGAGAGGGATTTATTAGCCTCTCCCCGTGACAGACTCAAGTGCTTCAATTTTCCCCTTGCTTGGAGAGTGACTGCACAAAACCTTTGGAGTCTATAGGCTATCAGGAAACACAGAGCCAGAGTTGGTTCTGCAAAGACTCGGCTGGACCCTGAAGGTGGATCGTAGGATGGATAAAATGGAACAAAACCCTTTGAGCCAGTTCAGGCACACACCATTAGGGGTGCAGCTCTGCTCACATGTGACATACTCTTTTCACTGCAACATATATTCAGTATCCAACACTACTTCAGGTGGCATTGCACTGATCAGATGGTCAAACTGATCAGATTAAATACACTTTTGCAAACATAGATGACTATGTTTATGTGAAACAGGTCACTCATAGTGACAACCACACAGAGAATCATTACCATACTCTGCAGTTCCTCTCTGCTCTAGCAAGATTCATAGTGACTTTTAGCTCATTGTTTTGGTTTTACAGCCTGACGTCTTACTATTTTAGTCATCTCTTACCAATGTCATCAGTGTTGTTTCCAACTGCAAGTCCAATATACAGTATCTTACTAGTTTTATAATGTGATAATATGTCAAATGTTGTGTTTTCAGTTCATCATGCTTTCCCCAAATTGCCAAAAAAAACCCAAAACAAACAATAATGCAGATTTAATGAATCTCTTTTCATGAGCAAATCTGCTTACCTAAAATACTCAAATTATCTAACAAATTAATTTGATTTATTTTGATTGACATTATATTCCAAAATTTAGAAATATCAAAATGGATTCAGCAGTAGACTGGTTTTTAGCCATGCTGAGTTCTTTATAATGTCAGAAATTGTTGCATACACCCACTGACACAAAAGAATACACACACATACACATGTGGGGAAAATCAGTATGGCTGAGAAACGTCCAAAGTTCTTACAAAGGATCTCACTTGACTTACGGCTCTGATACAACAGACACCAACAAAGACTAGCTCATCAAATGATTATTGCTTCATGGTTTCCGTTACAAGTTGCACTTGAACCTGCTAACGAGACTCCAGCCGACAACTGGCAGCATAACTGCAAAACATTGCATGTTAATGGTTGAATTAAAATTGGACTGGAAAATTGTTTTGAAGCTGGTGCTCAAGAATCTCTCTTTACTGAAGTTAAATTTTAATGGCCTGGCCTTGTTGCCTCGTGTTAAGTGGATTACCAAACTTTTTACATGTTTCTGTAGTGCTTACTGCTGTACTGTTTTTGCACTACATATCCCAGTGAGCACGTGTCAGTCACTTTGTGTAGATGGTGATGGGTTTTCTTCTACTTACTGTTGCTATCACTTCCTGTGTTCCAGAGGATTATTCTATTTGAATACCTATTAAATATCTATTATAATGTACTATAAGAGCTTCATATCACTGCTTTAATTTTCCTTGAGACTTAATGATGCATGTTTCCTGTCTCCACAGCAAAGAAGACATGTGCGACCACAGACTTCGCCTGTAAGAATGGACAGTGCGTTCCGGCTAGGTGGCGCTGTGATGGAGAGCCAGAGTGTGCAGACGGTTCAGATGAGGCTGATGCAATCTGCAGTAAGTAGCTGACTAGACACACAGACAAACAGACAGACAAACACACACAGCCACACATGTAGACAAGCAATACCAAAGGCAAACACTTAAACAGACACAGGGACAGCCATCTACACACAGACCGATCAACACACATCCACATTTTACTTCCTCAAATGCGTTAACAGCTGCAAGTGTGTGCGTTTGTGTATGTGTCTGTCTTTGCGTGAGTTGTATTTTGTACTTTGCATGCACGCATGTGTGTGTGTTTAATGAAATGAAGGTCTACATGAAATGAAGGCACAATTTCCAGCACGCACAGGCAAGACTTCATTGTTTTTGTAGCTTTCATATTCATGTAATTTGTGTTTAAACCAGTCGACTCTCTCACACACACATACACAGTATTATACCAACACATACACACCCTTTCCTTCGGCATAAAGCACTCTCAAGGTCAGCCGGTCTTAACTGTGTCACATTTTGCTGTGCTCCAGCCGCTGTGCCAACCTTCTCCTTTTTTACACATTGCCTCAGAAAATTGCTCTCAGTTGATTTTTCTTTTTTGTCGGCTGCACCATCAGACACAGGACCTCCATACATGGTTTAATCAAGGCCACAGTAAATGGATGAGTGGACAAGATGTTTGCTTCATTCACGCTATTTTGATCCAGCACACTACGAAGAGTGAGAATTAGAAATCATTTCTGAGCCCTGTTTCTCACAAAGGATATGGTCAATTAGCAAAAGATTGACTGTAATTTACATATTCAGTTGTCCTGTTATGGAGTGCACATCAAAAACATTTTGTGTTGTGTTTCTGACTTAAGTCATCATCTGAATTATCTATTTGAGACACCTTTTGGATAAATAACCACTGTGCTGACAAAATGTCCATGCCCATCTATGTAGTAAAGCATCTGACAGTCATTATCATTTGTCTGGCACTGAAATAGTCTAAAAATATGAGTTTACAAGCTTTTGTTCACAGCATACACTAGTGTAATTATGAAAGATGGAAAACAGCCTGTAAACAGACTTCACCTGTTACACTCTTATTTAAAAGGTTGGCAGGTGTTGAGGTTGCTCCCTGTCGCAATTATGAAAAATGGAACACAGCCACAGTGATTATGGGGTTTTTAATCAGCAGCAAGTCAGAGGTAACCCAGTATTCACAGGTTGGCAACTGGACCACAAAGGGGTGTGATGAGTGTGAGGTGGGCCAAGAAGGTTATATAGAGCATGTGAGTGTTTGTGTGGTGAAGTTATAAAGATCAACAACTGAAAGAAGGGGAGATTGTGTTTATGCCGGGAGTTAAAAGGCTTTGAGAGATTTCTTTTTTTGTTGTTGGGAGGTTATTAACTGGCGTTTGGAAATGTATGGTAGAGGTGAAATGAATTTCTGACACAAGAGGCTTTGGAGAAGCTACACAATAGCTTTACAAGCTTATGAGTGTTTTTTTTTGTGTTTTTTAAATCTTCAGGTTCATGTGAAGTGTGAAGGCCCAGTCACATCTCTTATAGTAGGTTAATAGGTTGATTTGTGCTTCTCCAAACCATTTCATTTTACCTTCATTTTGTCATTTACAATAGTAAATTAGTCATTTATAAGTTAAACCGTAACGCCTTGTTTTCTACATCATATCAGGCTTTATTTATATTTATTTATGACCGTTTTAGAAGTAGCCCCTTGAACTCCAAAGACTAAGCTTGTGTGAAGGATGTGTTCAGACCAGCAATAGCACTCAGAAAACACAGGGTCCTCATTCAGATAGTTCATTCTATGGCGGCACAGTCTGGGTGCCATTGGAAAAACATCTGACTTGTCTGCCAACAAAAAAGTAGCTAACTTTTCACCACCACAACCGAGTGAACTATCAACCAACAATCCAAGCATCTTATCTTGTTGTGTTAGCAATTCTGATGTTTATCTTATCAGAAGAGAGACAAAGATATTTATTATCAATGTCATTGTAAATTTCCAGAGTTCTAAGATTTGCCTCAAAGTAGAATAAACTTTTGTGCAGTGTCATGCCTCCAGTAAACATTCAAACTGGACTTTTTGGTTCATACCAGTCCTAACGACTGAAAAGAAAAAAAGAGGCAAAAGAGCTCCCATGTGTGAGTTTGAAACAGTGTGCTAGTCTATTTGAACACGGCTGAAATGCAGTGACCAGGTTGGTACAGGTTGGTATATTGGGAACTGTCTTATTAAAACTCAGCAAGAGTTTTATGGTCCTATGTAAACTTCATGAGAAAGCTGTTCAACAGTTGAGCTGAAACTTGTCAGTGTGTGAGCTGGGAGAAGGAGTTGAATCCTGTCATACAATGAAATTCACTGGCATTTCACGGGGATTCACATATTATTCTCACACATAGCCAGTGAGATAAGACACAGAATAGAACTGAACTGCAAGAGGTCAGTTTTTCCACCTCTCTCTTATCACAAAACTTTCTATATGGCTGTAACTACAGGCCAGCTCCTATTTGCAATTTCTATTAAGATGATTTTCAAAGAGGTGATCAAAGAGACTTTTGAACATTCTCAAAGTAATAAGTCCTATTGGGATAGGCCAAGGACATGTGTGGGTGTGTGGATACGTGCACATGTCTATGAAGGATACGAGTGTGTGTACCCGCATAAGTGTGTGTGTATACAGCTAGAGTCAATGCTTGCATTTAGTATTCATCACAAGGTGAATCTGTAAGTCATTTCATCAGATTAGTGGACTTGTGGTTAAGTCTCATTATGTCTAATCAAGGTCAGATGCTGCGAGAGCTTCTCTAACTTTCTCAGCCATATTGATCCTCGCAGCTGTGTGTGTATGTATGTGTGTGCAACAGAATTTGTGCAAATATGTGCTCATATCAAATGAAACAACCAGAGTGTGTTTTTAACCATTTTAGTGAATGAAGTCCCAGAAAAAAAGTTATCAGTTATCATCAATTAGATGCAAACATCTTAAAAATCCAATATCGATATGAAGAGATATTAAAATGCCTAGCTACCTAGGGTTGGGTACTGTTCACATTTGTACCTTTTTTAGTACTTTACTCTCTCAGTAATAATAAAAATGTAATTTCAGAAGTTCACACTAAACAGGTGTGGAGAACCTTTGTTGCTTCCCTACATGCCACTGGTCAGAAAGGGCAGTATGTAGTAAGTGAAGTACCATCTAATGAAGCTCCACTAACTCAGGGATAAGCACATTTCATTTTCTATACGTTCTTCACAATAAAAGACTTTCGTTAGTTTGTCAGTGGAGAGCTTTTACTATGAAGCAGCAGCAGGAAATGTTTTCATCAGCAGTAAGTGACTCCGATAGGGCTGAAAGTGATCAAGAAACAGTAAAATAAGGCTAATTTCTTTCAGGTGCACATGTATCTGTAAACTAGGAGGGTGTTTTATGAAAGGCTCATTAGGGATCTTTAATATTTATTTGAATTCACAACACAACCCTCTTTCAGAGTGCCAAGATTTTACACTGATTGATCTGAATAGGTACTTGGTTAGCACCAACATAATTTGGTCCCTCAGAAGTACAAAGTTCAGTACCCAAACTTCTGTCGGTATTAATGGTGTAGAATCACTTTGTGTTTAGAGATGGGTGACAAATTAAAGGAAAAAGTAAGATATTGGGCTACGAAAAGATGCCAGAATAGTTTCAATAGGCTTTGGCATACAAGTCTCTGGATCATGATTCTTTGAAAAGATATTCTTTCATTAGATGTTTTGATGGAAGCAACTGCCTCTGCTTTTCTTGTTTCTCCATCCCTTTATTCAGGTTCTCCCTTGATTTTTTTCCAGTCTGTATCATCACATTACCAACCCAAGCTATCCCCACCACCTTATCTTTTCTCATTCAATCTGATTGGGCCACCTCTTCTATTTTACGCTCATGTTTGTCCTATCTCTCTATCCCTTGCTGTATCCTCACACCCACTGAACCCTTCTCTACCAGCCCACCGTATTGTATCGCATCCTCTTTTCCATCCTCTTGGTCTTCCATCCTGTATGTCCTCCACTTTTTCTGATCTGAGTTTAGTTTAAGTAATGCCTTTGATTGAATTGATTTCCCTGGGAGGGGATCGATGGGCTGATCCCTGAGACCTCTGGTCGACTGCTGATTAACTATGGACCTCTGATGACGCCTCTGAAATCGCACACACACACACACACACACACACACACACACACACACACACACAGGCTGTCTGTAATTACACATCTGAAAATGAGTCTGGGTCTTGATGGGATTCTGCAGAAAACGCTCAATCAGACGATTGGTGGTTGATGCATGAAAAAGTGTGCATATTGGCACACTATGGTCTGCACCAATGTTAAGTGTAGCTATCATCCCTTAGTAGTCATCGCAGCTGCATTATGAGAATATACTTTATACTTTCTACACTCGAAAGAGTCTCAAGTAGTTCAGTGATCATGTTACTTAAATTAAACCACCCTAATTATTTCTCATATAAACACTCCTTCTTCCTTTGATCAAGTATCTCAGTTGCATTGTAATTACAAACTTGAAAATGAACTAGTAATTAGTTTGAAGCCCTTTTCAGTGCAGGAGCATGTCTAAATTTGGGATCAAAAGTTACGAAATCAGCAAACAAACACAGGCACGCAGAAAAATTAAATCATTAATTTTAATTTTCAGCGAATGAATGCCTATACGCAAACAACTGGTGACGATTCGACTGATCGCATCTCCCTAACCCCACAGAAGTAAAAAGTTTCTTCAGAAGTGTTATACAAGTAGGTGTGATAATAGCCAACAGATAAAATCACACTCTGTTAAGATTAATGGGACACTCCACAGAGACAGATCACACAAGCAACAATAGTATCCAACTTTTATCTGGTTATACTCTCCAGAACAATAAACCTCCTGTCCACATTGTAATGGATTGGATTCAAATATAATCTGTTGTTCACTAGAAGAACTTGTGAACCAAATGAATATTACATATATAATATTTCTTAAGCACCCTCATAACAATAAACCATTGTTGTTTAACTGCTGAATGGTTCATTACAAGGCATTTGTCAGTAATCCATGAAATGGTACCTGATGCCAAAATGTCAAATAATCAAACACAATTAATCCTGTTTCCAATAAAATGACTCATCATTTACTACAGTTAGCCATCATGAATTTACATAATATGCTTTGTTGTGGGGATCCAATGTACCAGACATCAAAGCTCAGATTTTCCGGGGTCTAGGCATTACAAAGTCAGCATCAATTTATTCTGAGTGGTATCAGCAAGATCCTGCAGTTTGACAATCAGTGCTGATTAGAGGAGCTGTGTAGACTCTCTCAAGCATTATTTATATTCTATCTTTATGTGTGCACACTCTTTCAGCTCTGCTGCTGCATATCTACCCCTCTACACAGGGATTAAAGTGAGCCCTTCTCGCCATCCAAGTGTCCCTCTATAGATAAAGGTTATTGAATCAGACACTCAGCCAGCCTCACTCAGTGACATATTGAACCAACATGTAACGCTCTCTCTACAGTCCCCTGTGAGTCCAAGCGATGCTTCAAAACTTTGGATATGGAGAAAGAGCTGTTTAAGAGTTCTTAAGCTTTCTATTTATTTGGAGGATGTTTTATATTCACAACATAAAAGTCTTGTATCATCAAGGAAAGTAATCTAATCATCACGAGTCTATTCAGGCACATTTCATACTCGGAGGTACTGAAAAGCCTCCAAACTCATTGTGAAACATAATGGAGGAAAAAGACTAACACAAATGAGAATTTTGATAACTTTAGAAGAGAAGTAATCTCAAGTCACACATCACGGTAGATTACTGTAGTATAGTGAGATAAAACTGAGAAAACGATAGTCTTACTATTCCCCTTGACTCTGCTATTATCAAAGCAGTTATTTACTCACAAGGAAAAAGCAGCGTTGGGTTCTTTGATTTGAGGGTCAGTATTAAAAACATTGATGATAACATTTTTAAAATTCCACAGACTAAACTCTGGCTATGATCAATCCTGCTCTCAGCCCCTTTACAAATTAATAACATTGATGTTATAGTACAAAGACAGAGTCAATGTTTCAGTTGATATTAAATATAGTAATAAACCCTTATAAATGTTGATATGTTAACTACTTTTTTATTGATAATATGATTAGATTTTTTTTTTTTACTAATTTATCCATCACTGTAAGGGATTAAAACTGCCATGAATCCAAACTTTACTTCTTACTTATGTCATTCCAACTGATGAAACTCATTCATCTAAAGACACAACTGTCAAAGCGCAGCCTCTCATCACAGTGTGACTTCTCTCCCACTTTTTGTAGAAATGATTTGTAGAGCTCTTATCAAGTCACAACTGACTTTTTCAATTTCTTTATATGGTAATCTCAGCACTATTGAGGAGAGCAGTTTAAAATGAGATTGAAAGTGGACACAGCTGAAGGACAATTGCTGTCTGTCTTGCTTTTCCTTAGGCAAACAGGGGAAAGTTACATTGGAGAATATTTTTGATGAGGATGTTAAAACTTGAAATCAATAGTTTTAAAAACTAGTTGTTGTCTATGTAGAGTATGCAAATGTAATATAACTGGCACAAGGCCAGAAATACTGCTCTTTCTGTATTGGCATTACTTATTTTGAAGAATATAAGACAAGATAAGTTTTACAACCTGTTTGGCTCTGCAGATGACAGTGTCAATCAGTCAGTTACTACTTCACACCACTGTGGTCCAGACTGAAATATCTCAACAACTATTTGATGCATTACCTTGGAATTTTGTACAGACATTGATTGTCCCCAGAGACTCCAAATGGCTCTCATGATTCCCTGACTTTACATCTAGTGCCACCTGCGGGTCAAACTTTTCAATGACCCAGTGAAATGTCTCAACATAATAAATAATTAGTACATTGTTAGTCAGTGTCTTTAGCCAATAGCATAGGTTTAGCAGCAGAAAACATTTTCTTTCTCCATTACTTTCAAGACATGCAACAACGTGTCAAAACAGTCCAGCATAAGTTCATATTTAGTGGCACTTCATGTAAATCGGATGCGGCTGTGCTCATTTACATCTTTAATCTTATATAAAAATCTGAATACTCCTGGCGGTGGACTGCATATGTATCTGATGTTTAACTATCCATTACTGCCCCAGTATATCAGTCTACAAAGCTGTCCTTAAGTTGAAACTTGAACGTGGCCATAACCCCCCCTCTAATGCTCCTTGTCCCTGCTGTCATCAGTTCCACCTGCTTCTGTGTAGTGAGGTGGGTTTTGCCTTGTCTCTGTGGCTGAGACAGTAGGAAGGTCAGCATATTATAGCATGGAGGCAGGAGGTTGTGCTAGTTAATTATTTTGGAATATGAACGGGAAGGATCCAGTGAGTTGCAGTGTCGGACAGCTTCAATTTCATGCTTGAGGCAGCGGCAGGAGTAATTTCCCAGGTGGCCTCTCTCTCTCTCTCTCTCTTTCTCTCTCTTTCTCTCTCTCTCTCTCTCTCTCTCTCTCTCTCTCTCTCTCTCTCTCTCTCTCTCTCTCTCTCTCTCTACCTTGTTCTCTCATACAGAAAGTCAGTGACCCCATCATCAAAAGACACGTCCTAATACACACATATTCAAGCAGATGTACACAAGAAAGTCATAAACAGAAAGAGACATACTCTCATAAGTATGAATTTGTGTGTGTGTGACTTGAAGCGTATGAGTGAGTATTTTGAGGTCACTCTGATCTCCCTCTTCAGAATCAGTGTAGTCTTAATTGTCTCTTGTCTCTTGTTGCGTGTTCTTTTAATGGAAAACTTCTGTTGCCCTCAGCTGAATTTCACATTTCACTCACTTTCTCATTCAAGGGAATAGGACGGTGTGTCCAAACTTTTGACTGGTACTACATATACACGTGCCGACCTTCCTTAGTTTTAATCATTCATTTCCTTTCAATCCAATAGACGGTAGTTTGGTGTGATTTAAATTGTTGAAAATAGCATGTAACAATTTTTCAGCTTGCAGGGATCAACAATTTTAAGTGGTCACTGGTGAATGTAGATTTAAAACATAGAAAAAAATGCAGTTTAAAAATGAATGATTTCCTATGATTGTTACTTCTGGTTGTGAGTTACTGGCTCAGCCACTGAGAGCTGTGTTGAATCAAGGTAGCAGGGTTTTTGTGGCTGACATCAAACTCAAGGCAATGAGTTACCGTTTCTTTCATATGATTGGCTGAGACTGTGACTGCAGTTAATTGAAATTCTCTCCCAGTGTATTTTTTTTTTCCATGCAGTGAATTATGGTACATTTTAGGTTTGAATTAAACATTTATCTTTGAAGGCTGTGATAACTTTTTTTATACTTCAATATGAAAAAGGGACATTCTGTTCAGGTAGGACATGCACAATAATACAAGGATGCACATAATAGAATATGCAGCTGGATCATGTCTGCATACAAGTCTCATAGCAGAATGTATACAGAGGTATTTACAGTATGTGGGGCAACAAGTTCCCTTAGCTAAACAACAAAAAAGGTTAAACTGTGTGTCAGTACCTAAAAAAAAATATGATCCAACAGTGACTCTGGAGTTAAGATTTTGTTCATCAACTACTTACTATTAAAACTACTTGGTTAAATTTGCCTTTTTAAACTGCATCACATGGTCTTCATCAGCAGAGGGAGTTCAGTTGTCAATGAGATGGATCTGTTGACGTGAGTTCAGTAGCACTTCATGGCACTTTATGACTCATGTCTGCGTTGGCTTAAAATGTAGGCATTTAATTGCATTATTGACCTTGGACATAGTAGTTTGAAGGGAACGTATTATGCACATTTCCAGGTCTATATTTATATCCTGGAGCTCTACTGGTATATCTCTCTTACAGTTGCCAGCCATTTTAACTTCAAATACATCCTCACATGTTTTAGCCCAAATCTAATCCTAAATATGCAAGTGGACAATGTGAACAAAGCATGGAACAACCTTAGCAACAACCTCAGCAACAAAGGCTATGGAATGGACATCCATCTGTGGGCATGCACAAAAAAATCTGATGTCATCACAAGGAAGAAGTGCTCTGAAGAAATGAAGCTTCCAGAGCAGGTTGTAAGCATTTTACACCTCATGTTTGGAACTTTGACTATGTTTAACATAGATTGTTTTGTGAAACTGCTATTTCCAGGGTCAAGAATGTACTTTCATGCTTTGCTTGGTAAAGGTTAGAGGAAAATTATTGCCAGGATTAAAAGAATGAGTGTTGGCAGGAGACAGAAGCTAGTGTCAAAGTTACATGCTTTTTTCCCGCAGTATAACATTAACAGAGTAGCTTTTTTTTCTTCTGAGAAAGGAGACAGGCACACAAATGCAAGACATTGCTGGTCAAGAAAATATAAACATAATTTGAAGCATTTGAACAAACAAACAGCTCTGTCATTTTTCTGGTGAGAGCATTCTACATTGCCGGTGTCCACCTCCATGGTTGTAGGTTGTCTCCAGACATTTAGTCACAATGCATAGTGACAGAATCACGTGTGTGTGTTTGCATAGGAAACCTGGCTCATAAATTATTGAAGAGACAATACCGTCAGTGATTTTAATGTCACCTGAAAAGACAAACAGTAAAGGTCATCTCTCTGTCTTTCTTTCTCTCTCTCTCTTTCACTCTCACTTTTCTATAAGGTCATCATCCGAGGCCTTCTTGTGCATTATGCTTATCTGGCTGTATGTTTGTGGCATCTCATTTACTACAAATGTCTTTACCTTGATTTATACCAGTAATAAGTTTAAGTGTATTGATCCCTTAAGGAAGACAAAGAATAGCCCCCTGACCATAATATAGACAACAAGAAATACCCCCAGACATATTACATTTGAGCTACCATATGGTAGTCATTCAACACTGATGAATCCCAGAAAACTAAACCTAGAAGTCCTGTGAGAAATATACATTATTTAAGAAAACTTAGCAAGACTGGAACTTATCAGAGCCTGTAATTGATCGTTATCGATGTAACGCCCATAAGTTACAGAGACAATCTCATAGTTTAAGTGCTATGTTTAATCAATCACTTCAAGGTAAGTACTTAAGAGTTTTTTTAAAGTGAAATTTATAATTGAGTATTGCCATAATTACTGGAAAATAAACTATTAACTTGGATGTATAGCTTATAACAGCCTCATATGAACCAAATGTTAATTAATATTTTATTGATCAACTTCAAATGTTATCCAGCGTGGATTTTAGATATCAGTCCTTCTATGAAACCATAGAAGTTGTCCAGTTAATTGAGAATGGGAAAACCTCTCCAATGTTTTCAGATCACTTTCAGATTGATTTTTCTGATAACAGAGAATGTTTGGACTCCCATGTTGTGGTTATGGGAAAGTTGAAACAGCTGTTTACAGCAAACTTGCCTCCTTGTTTACACTGTACATGGCAATCACACTGTGAAAACCACCTACATTGCAACAGCCACCATCTGATTTATTTTTTTTTTCATCAATTCCATTCTTCCGTTCAATTAGTGACCCTTGCTCTTGGCTGATTACGATTGATTGGTGGTCAATATGTTTTTGCTCTCAGAGGGCTTCTTGTGGAGCTGGAATGGCCTGATGGGATTGCTTTCGCTTGTGCTTTGGTGGTATATATAAAGAACGGCGCATGATAGCAGTTGCGTCTTCATATTATTTTATTCCTTCTAAATTTAACCATGATCGACTGAAAAACTCCAGGCTGTTTTTTCAGCAAAACAGTTCTTTTATGTTCTTCTCATATTTCTTCTCTTCACAGATCTGCTACCAAAAAGCTGACTTGGGAGACAGAACAGGTGTAATAAAAAGCCTTTAATTGGCCAAAAGGCAAGCTTTAAAGTTAGCTACAAGAAAACAGTCAGACAGGCAAACAAACTCAGTGACTTAAGGCAGTAGCAAAAAGACAGCAGATTATCGTGAGAACAGGTACAGTCAGAAAAAAAAGAACAGCTTTATTCTTCTTTTCCTCCTTCACTAAAACATCCAAAATCTATAAATAGGTCAATAGTTTTCATTTCAGATGTTTAACTTTGAGACAAAAGATGTCTCCTACTTTACTGAAGAGTTCATTCTCTGTATGTGCACAGGAGGCTCCACGTTTCCATCACATCACACTCCTAAGTAGGCATCTTAAACTCAGATTAAAGGTGAGCTTAGAGAAACTTTCACCCTTCAGCAGATAAATATGAAAACAGCCTTCTCGTGTCAGTGAAGGCCAAACATCACAGCGAAGTAATAATAAAAGCAAAACACATTTTTGAGCGAAGGAGGACTTAATTAATTAATTAATTAATTAAAGGACTGGAATGACACAAAAGTTCAGTATGCACAACACAACACAGAGATTGATTGTTTGAACTCTAAGCAAAAGAGGGATGAGAAGAAGATGAAAAAACTGTCCCTGTGACAAATGCGCATGCATAGCAAGTAACCTTACACAATCTTCCAACATAAATGATTTGAGATAAATAGCTTGATGATAAAATATAAAACCATTTGTTGCAAAAATACAAATGTATTGCACAAAATAACACCCAATCATTCACAGCAGGCATCAGTATTCAGCTTTTTCATTCCCCTTATGAAAAAGTTAAAGATAACAGAGGCATAATAACAGACTGTAGAGTTGTTGTTTTTCAGACATTCTCTGTGGGCTTCCTGTGACTCAAATTAATTGTGCAGGAAATTGTTTTGCTATACTGAATCGAAATACTGATATTTTGTCAGCCGCTAAACTTGTTGTGTAATGTAATTGAGCCTGCCTTACATTGCAGTGACTTTGAAAGCCAACTTTACACAGCCAGTAGCTGTCTTAAAATATTAGAAAAGTCCATTCAGAAACCTTCAGAAGTCAGCTGCGCTCTCCACATAATTTGGCTGCCTGTTTTAATCTTCACACTCCTGCCTTTGTGCCCCGACCCAGCCTTTGAATAAACTGCCACGGAGGAAATAAGCTCAGAGTTTGCCTGTCAAGTTCAACCCCACACTCCGTGCATCCCAAAATACTGTTTTGACTCCCCTTCTCCCTCTCCTTCCTTTTGTCTGCCTCCCTCTCGTGCAATCTCTCATTGGTTGAGATGTGGCACTAGCCACCGGCGGTATTTTTAATGCCCAATGTGTCGCCGACTAAACAACCATTAAGAGAGGCCTGTTGGAAGAAAGTGGCAATTTCCTGTGAGAGTGCTGGTGTTTCGCTGTATTTCTTCCCCCCTCGGCACTGACAGAGCCACAGTCTAGACCGTGCTAATGGTTCCACATTTAACAACCCTCCTTCACCCTGCCTTGAGAGAGAGAGAGAGAGGGAAAGAGAGAGAGAGCAACCTCTTGAACTCAACTGTGTAGCAGCATCTACTTCAGACCCCCTAAAAAATGATGGTGCCAGCTAAGAGACGCATGAGAAATCTCAGTCATATAAACACTCTGGGTACATTTCCACCCTGCTGTTTTTATGCACATTTTCACATTGCACATAAAACACCACATATTCACAAAAATGTTACAAAAAAAAAAGGCTTAACACTTGCCGAAGAATGAAAAGTCGATGTGTCATAAACAAGATGTGATAAAGACTAGTGGGAACAGGTTTTTTAAAATAGACTGAACAATGAGGCACCTGCTTCTACTTCTTCTTCTTCTTCGTTGACAAAGAATTCATGCCATGCTGCCACTCACTGTTAAATGCCTCTACTCAGAAAGCCCAAAAAATAAGGAATTAAAAGAGCTGTTGAGGGTGTTTGTAACCACAATGTTGGTGGTTTGACTTTAAACAGGCACCTTGTTGCATGTGGCCCTGATCTCTATCCCCATAAAGTTGTTGTTGAAGTCGGAGGGGCTACTAGTTCCAAAAGTTCATCTCTGAGAAATCACGTTTGTTTGTGATTTTGACCTGGCAAACCACTCAGAATACTACAACACCCCTGAGCCTCAGCCACTGTTTCTATGGTGAAGAAGCCATGGGCACATACAGAGCATAAAGAGATGCCAAACATTAATGCTTTCCCACAATTATCTATTCAACTTGAGTTGGCTAACTGAAATGAATGTATTAGTACAAGAAAATACAAACGCCAACTTGGGTGGGATGCAATAAATCCTTGCCAATGCAAATGTATCCGTTTCTGGTGTTCAGTTAAATATGCAATCCTTCACATTCTCATGAATATATCCTTAAATGTAGTTGATAGAAACATTCACTGATTCACATTTTATTTTATATTTGATTTGGATAAAACTTGCAATATTTAAAAGTAAACATAATGTATGTTTGCTATCTGTGAACATCTGTATGTACTTTCAACTTTTGACTCTCCTGCTTTCCTCTCTGATGTTACACCTCTGCACGGCTTTCATTTGCCTCTCCTTGTTTTGTTAACATCCCACCACTTTCTCCTTTCTCTGCACCTGCTCTTCTTGATCATTTTTTTTTCTCTCATTTCCCTTGACTTTGATCTTTCTCTCTGCAGCACATTCCCCCCTCTCCTTACATCAGGGCCGCAATAATTGGAGATCAGCGTTCCAATGAAAGCCACTAATCAACACTAACCTTCATTTAAAATGTAATCTGATATTAACCACATACGCCCTTTCCGTAAATTGGATTTCACATCTGAAGGACAAGGGGGGTTTGAGTTGGTGGTACGGCAACATTCAAGGCAAGATTTAGCGGGTCGGCCTTGGCCTCCAAGTCCAAACTCACCCTGATTTATATTCAGTGCCAAAGGGTCTACTAACGAAACCAAGCTTAAAAAGTGAAAAAAAAACACAGAAATGTGTGAAAAAGGGACATTGTTATAACATCCTTTTTCTTTGGACATTTAAAGGTCTGTTTTTAGAAGTCTCAACAGTCAGTGATATTGCTACAGTTAACTAGGACAAGTTACAGTAAAAACTAACACTAGATTATTACATTGTTTTTTTTTTACCAAGTTAGTAACTGTCCACTCCTTACAATATTTGCCAAATTATGGAGATTTTAAACCAGTGAACATTTCTTATCCCATACCTTTCCCCATTCCCCGTGGCCATAAAACATTGTGCTCTAGCTCTCAGCAGGGATATGTAAAATACACACATTCATGCGTTCACACATATATTATGTACCCGTGCTTACAAACAACCAAACCCACACACTCAGCCATGCATACACAAATATACTTAACCATCCTTACTCTTACAGTACATACACATGCAAGCACATACCCACTTTAACTCATGCATACACTGATTGTACTTACTGTACATGCTTACACACACACACACACACACACACTTAGTCTATCTCCAAAATAGCTCACGTGAAGTAATCATGTCCATGAAGCGAGTCTAAGCTGGATAAAGAATTCTTTTCCTGCACATTGCGAGTGATGCATCACTTTGTTGATTGATTTAACACCACATACAAAAAGAATTACCACTGACCTGTGAAGTTAGGATTATCATGTCATGTCGTTTTCACCATTTTCTTAACTTGACAGCTCATACTAACCCTCTGGGGCGAGCTTCGTGTCAGGTGATGCCTTAAGCAGGTTCAAAAATCTGCCTTTTTAGAAACTGTGTGCAAGAACAATGATGGCTTTTGTAAACTTGTCCGAAGGCAAATACAGTGGATATTCAGTACTGTTCAGTCAAACCGCATCTCTGCACAGTATTAGAGAGGCAAACCACTGAAGACAAGAACACACATACAGAAAATATTATCAATTAACAATTGACTGTATTACTCTTTGAACTCCATGTGGGCTGACTAAAGCAAAATTTATTTCAGATGGCTCCAAATGTCAGTTTGGAGCCACTACAGAGTCTTAACCCTGTGAAGGTGCACATTCCATATGGACACACGCACACATACACACAAACCAATTGGGATCCATTTGAAAATAAGACCTTTGCTTAGAAAGAGGTTAATGAGCGTCACCATGACGATCCAACCCACTACAACCGATCAAACCATTAGACTTGCAAAGTCCTTACAAGCCGGATAATTGGCTGATCCATACATCTCTGGTCTTGTATGAATCATTGATGCATATGAGTGCTCTGTGAGCTTAAAGCTCCCTTGCCTCTTGTCCTTTGTCTTCTCTGGTCTTTTCTTTTCTTTTATAAAGGTTACAGCATTTCATTCATACTACACGCAGTGCAATTCCTGAAAGAGATTAACAATGCACCCACTACAAGCTTTCCACTTATTTGAATGAAATTGCAGACTCTCAAATTAGAGCAGTATATTCATTGTGGGCTACTGATGGATTACAGTTTGACCTATTTGTAGTGCCCTTTTTTTTTGCATTAATTTGCATGTTTTGTGTTTGTTGGTGTGTAGTTTGTCTTTTTTATTCAATGAGAGACCAAATGAGGATTTTATGTCTGTTATGTGTGCATTTGTTGGCCCTCGGGTGACAAGAAGCCCCAATTTGATCAGATTCCAACTCAATTGCTCTTTCTGTCTTTGAGTGCATCCACTCTTCCTTTAAATGGTTTGTCCCCACATTGATATTCTCCATTCTATGACCATTATCTGACTCCACCTCCCCCTCTTACATCTCTCACTTTCCCCGCTCTCCATGATTCCCTCCTTCTTGCCCGTCTGTTTACATCCTCTATACATATTTTCCCCAATCATTCAACTGAGCCTGAAATAAACACAAAAGCTTGAGACACGTTAATGTTATTTGACAGCCATATTTTAAATAGACTGAAATTGAATGGCTGGAATTTTATATGGTCTCTATATAAGCAGACTAGCCACCGCAGGGTGACTGACTGACTGACTCACCAGGATGGACCAGGACATAGCTGTGTATTGATTCAAGGGATGCCTTGGACCTGCTTTTACTGCACACACAGTAGCCAAGCAATAAAAATTTACTGCTCTCAGGCAGGCACTCACCAATTTATGGTGCCACCTCATGGCTGCTTTTTAAACTTGAGTTTAATTATCCTATTTCACAGACGATCAGCTGTTATGGACCCCCTGTTTGTTCAAAATTAATTGATGGTCTGTCAAACACATGCAAGAAATAAGTTCACTGTTCTAATTCTCTCTCACTTCATTTGATTTGACCTCACTTTATTATCAGAATATGTTTTTGGACATTGTGTCTCGCCCACTAAGGTGTACGCTGTTTCACAAAACACAACTTCGCACTCATCATTTTCCTGTAATTTCTGGTATTTATGATGCTCATGCCGTTTCTTACTGTAATGTTAGTAAAGAGTTTAATATATTGATAGGTAATAAAGGGAAAATAAGATATTTGACAGATAGTACCTTATCGAAAGAAAGTGCCCGTGCATCTATATTCTTTATGAAACAGTGAATACTTCAGAATACAGGTGGAGCCAATTGATATTCACAGCAGAGCAGAACATCTGGGCATTCATAATATTCCTCCGATATGATGAGACATGTTTCTCAGCTGTTTGCATAAAAAGATGTTAAAGTATGGTATTTCATCAATCAGCGCTGTGCTGTCTGAAGTGAAGAAGAATACAGTCTAACTTTGAGCATTTTAAATTCATGCTACTGTAATCCTTAGTGCCGGTACAGGGTAAATCATCCGTAAGCCTTCCTTCCTCCCCATTCATCATATGCCATATTATCACATACGCTCCTCCCATGTGCCTTTGTTTTGACGTCGTGTCTCACTGTGACAGACAGTGACTTAAGGATGACTTATATTACCTCCCGGCCTCATATGCACACCTCATAATAAATAAATTATCTTAGCATTAGCGTGCAGGGCTATGAGCCGTCTGAATCAATCACCTGGGAGGCTAGCTTTGATGCTAGGCAAGCAGCTGGAGAGTGGACGTGGTGCCCCGCTACAATGCTCCAATCCCCTCCCTCCTTGTGAAGGGAAATTAAGAAGGTAGTTAATCAAAAGTTCATTAGCATACAGCGCCTTGCTCAGTCCACCCCTATTCCCTGCTCATAACAGACACTTAGGCAGGCCACGTGAGGAGAATAAGAAGTCCACACCACTTCTCATTGTGAACTTGTTTGAATTAAAAAGACTGCATCGTCCCCTATGTGCCAAATGAGTTTTCTGACCCCAGGACCAGCAAAACCTATTTAAAATCCACTGCACAAATTCCAAAATAATGACACCAAGACTGTTAAAAAATACTTGTTTTGAAGGTTACAGTTTTTCCCCACAATGTATTACACACTTAACTGCATTGCACATGGAAAATGGTCATAAAGTCATATCATACAATCTGTCAAGCTTTACTGTATATCAAGAGACTAACAAAGTCCAACTTCCAAGTCTTTTACACACATTTTATTTCCTGTAACCAGTGCAAATTCACCCTTGTTCAGTTTGGACACCAGTTTCTTCTGTCATAAAATGTCCATAAAATCTTGAGGTTACTCAAACAATGTGCATTTAATGAATCTGGTCTGCATGCAACAATTAACTTCTGCATACTGTCAGGTACTGTATCAAATGCTGAAGACAGTTACTTTAGCTGGATTTAATGTATTCAGTACAAACATAAAGGCATTAATCAAGTCTCAGTTGGTCATAGCAGATAAGATACGTGTTTGTTAGAAAGACCTGCTTAGCTGAATTATGGACAATTTAATAGAACTAAAATTCCATAAAACTAATGTTTGTATCTGATCTTATCCCCTTCCCATCTAGCTGGGAGTCCCATCTAGAAAACACGTGCCTCACATCCTCACATGCAGACAGGACATTACTGCCAGTTGCAGTATGAATAAAGGGTAGAGAGCTGAATCTGTATGAATCTGTTGAAGTTTATATGGATGCATGTCAGAGAAATAGAAGTTGAAGGAAAGGGTTTGACCTGGTCATGTGGCCAATTGCATTTGTTTGTTACCTCGATGTATCCTGGATATATTCACTGACCGCAATAGTCATTTTGACCCCGTTTCACACTCATTCGATAATGCATACACCCACCTGGGAGCTGCCGTTTGCAACCAGCATCTCTTATTGCTCACCACCAAGAAGCTCCACTGGAGCATGGCTAGCATCAGTTTCTCAGCTGTTATTCGCTGTAGGCCTTGGCAGTAAGCAAGCTAGCTGGCTGCTAACAGCCCAGTATTTGTCTCTGTGCCCCAGGAGTTTTATAGCTCATGAAATATTCATTCAGTACAAAGTTTAGAGAATAGTGAATTCAGTTAAACGCCTATGACTGGCAGCCGAAAAAAGATTTAAAGCTGAAGTTTTGTGTGTGAGTATGTGTGCATGTGCCTGTCTCTATGAACACTTTTTGCTTGTGTGTTTAGAATATCTATATGCATGTGTTTAAAGTTGCCCCATCATCATTTTAGTAGGATGTTGTTATTTGTTTGTTTTTGCAAAG